>JAOCZM010000096.1:4800000-6055833 GCA_026122235.1 Vinca minor
AGGATCCACCTGCAGGGTAGGTCTCGCAGGTCAATCAGGTGGGTCCTCCATAATTTATGTGAGAGGAGTATGGGACCGTATCCATTGGGTCTGTCCCATGCCGAATTTTTCCCTATGGCACCGGTTTGTCAGTTATTTATTCATTCAAATTTCTATTTGGACTAAATCTAGTTCAGCCCAGAAATAGTATGAATACCGTTTAAAATATAGATTTATGTTTATACAATTTATATTCGTATTTGTTTAGAAGTATTAAAATAAATTTCAATACGGTATATAGTTTAACGTATAGATTGATCCTTTAAGATCCAGATTTGTTAAATTTAAGGTTTTTGCCCTTAAGCCGTGACTATATTAATGTTTCGTTTATAGATTGCCTTTTTTTATTTTTTATTTTTTTATATATTTATAACAATTTACTACATAAAATATTAATAACCTCCCAATATTAGCATCCTATTTATGTATCATCTTGAAAATAGATATATCCGACCCAATTTTAAATCCAAAAGATCCGAACACGGATTTGAATAATTTAGATCCAGCCGGATCGAATACAAATATAATAGTAAATAATTTTAATATCCAAATAGGCTTGCAAACTGTTGCAAATCAATTTAGATCCGTTTGCAAGCCTATTTGCGATATTAAAATTTCGCAGAATCTCAAAAGAAACAAAAGGTAAAAAACATACATCCAAAAGAATTTATTCTTGCATAAATAGCATATAAAAGAAAATTATAACATATATAATAGGAAAATTTTGATATAAACCATAGTGTATGGGGACAAGTAGTTCAGTTTAATCAAAATCAATATAAAAATATCTCTCATCTGATGTAAATGAATATTTGAAACATAATCCATATCAGAATTAACTTATATAATAACATAGGTACACAATGGTCTGCCGTATATATACAGACATCATCAATTTTTTTTTCCGGCTCAATAGTCTCATTAATACAATCACTTGGTCTAAAAAAAAATAAAAAATAAAAAATCTTGCAATAATTTTTCTTGTCGAAAATCAAATAAGAAAACTGACTAACTATAACATTTGTACAAGGTCTCTTGATCGCACACACAAAATTATAATAATAATAATAACAACCAAAAAAACCTCTGAACCTAGCTAGGATATATCTATAAAAAGTACACAATACTGCTAGCTAGTTTTTTTTTTTTTTTTTAACCTCACCCCACATGGACCAAGAAGGGCAAATTTATTAAACCCCACATAGAAAGCGAGTATCGAACCCTTAAACTCTCGGTCTTTGGCTAGACGTCCGCCCCACTAGGTTAGAGCACCTTCGATTACTACTAACTAGTTATCCATCTATATACATCTTTGTTAGACTAATCATGTCACACTCCACATATAATTATTTAATTAGCGTACTAATTAAATAATATTTCAGAGAGTGTACTAGAATATTCAAAGTAGTAAAGCCGTGACAATTTAAGAATTTTGTAGCTGGTTATCCCAATCAACATTTGCATCAATTAATCCACCAATGCCAATTTCACCATCATTATCCACCGGAAATTGAGGCCAAATATTCATATTTTGTTCTTCATCAAGTAAACTTGGAGCTGGAATTTCCCAAAATGCCACTTCATCCAACACTGAATAATTATTATTATTTTCTTCTAGCGTGACATTATTCGTCGTCGCACCGGAGTCCGACTCCGATGAGCTCGCGGGCGGCGACGGCGGTGAAAATGATTGATCCTCTTGATGTAAATTGAGCTTGGCAGAAGGGCCATATAGTCTTTTTGCTGCATCATCATAAGCTCTAGCTGCATCTAGTGAAGTATTAAAAGTGCCTAGCCAAATTCTTGCACCTCTATTTGGTTCCCTAATTTCGGATACCCATTTTCCCCATGTTCTTTGCCTTACTCCTCTATATGTACAAAGGGCATTTTCGGGACCTCCTTTTCCTCTCATGCACCCTTTTCTTGATCGTCCTACCATCACTTTTTTGGCGGGAGATTTAGTGGCGGCGCCGGCTCCGGATACGGCTGCTCCGGCGACGGCGGTTGCTGCTGCTGCCCTTTTTGGTTCTACTCTAATATATTTTTCCATTTTTTTCCCTCTCTCTTGGAGTGGGAAAACTTGGAACCCTCTTGTGGGGGGTTTTTAATGTGCCCAAAGAAATTATTTTGAGAAATTTGTTGAGGAGACAAGTGTAAATCTAGTGTAAGATTGGCTGGCGTTTTCCAACTGGAAAATATTGACACATGCTCTTATTGGATTTAGTCTGACTTAAATTTAATCAAATTTGAGATTTAATTTCGGACGTATTTTGAATTAAGTCTCGAAAATAAAGTCTGAAATATTAAATTATATAAATTTTGATTTAAATTTGAGAATGATTTGAGATTTTAATCAAAATTGAAACACAAACTCAATACAATCAGATCATTAGCATAGTGGAGTGCCCTCATCAATACTTTCACTTGAAGAATTTGTTTTTTGTAGTGATTATTGAGCAAATTAATTAGTTCAATTACTGAATATAATTGTCAATAAGAGTTTAAAAGTTAAAGACTTAGGTAAACAGAGAGATAGATACTTTACACTTCCATTAACAATTTTAGAGCTAAGAATTATTTAGTTATTTTCTACACATATTATCGACTTCTTTTAGGGATTTTCCCCCCACCCCCAAATAGTTTATAGTATAGTTAATTGTTCGGAGCAAATTAGAAAATATGTGTTATATGACTTAAGGTAGATATTCATTAAGAGAAAACACATATTCATTCTCTCCCAAAATAATTGTTAAGTTTCTAAATAAAATATGTATTAATAAATTTTAAATTATATTAATAAAATTAATAAGGGGTATCTTAGACTTTTATTTATATTTTACCATCAAAATTATCAAAACCTTAATATTCGTTCATTTGTCAAAGTGGACGGATAATTTGGTATAGTCAGTATATTGTATAACAATCTGGATCCTATGCGGAACAAAAAAAATCCTGCACATACGAAATGTCTCAGGATAGAGATATTGAGACACAAAACTACGACAGGTGTCCTTAAAAAACACTACAGGTGTTGTAAAATTATGACAGGTGTCTGTTTTAAATCAATTTTAACCTTCAAAATTTTAATTTGACGTACAAGGATAAATTATGTACGTGTAGAGTTTATTTCGTTCTATACTGTAGCCAGTGGCGGAGCCAGGATTTGAATTTAGGGGGGGCCGAACTAAAATTTTGCTTACGGTGTAAAATGATATATTTGACGTAGAATTATATATTTTATTAGAAAAATTGAATTTAAACGACATATACAAATTCTTAGGCCCCCGGAATTTTTTTTTGATTCTTCATCAGCTCATCGAATGAGTTTTCTGCCCCG
Organism: Vinca minor; assembly: GCA_026122235.1. Taxonomy (NCBI): domain Eukaryota; kingdom Viridiplantae; phylum Streptophyta; class Magnoliopsida; order Gentianales; family Apocynaceae; genus Vinca; species Vinca minor. Next base: position 4,803,377 of record JAOCZM010000096.1, read on the forward strand.
ATTTTAACCCTAAATCGCTTAACATACATAACCGAGCTATTTTATTTACAAGGAGAAGTGGACCTATTTTACTTAATTCTTTTTTGGCCCAATGCGTAAATCTTCAGCCCACATCACAAGTTCATTCTTCCTTTTCCTTAGCATTTTTGCAGCTCTTTTTATTCTATTTTGCTTGATCTTTCTGCTTACAACTTAAAAGAACCTCAGCTTCATCTTCATTTCTTCTACTAATCTTCAACATTGGTGGACCAAACGATTGTAAAAATTTCTAAATGGTATATTTCGGTGTGTATCACAAAATTCTTGGGGGGGCCGTAGTAGAAAAAAATCTATTTTTTTCTGAACAGTTGGATATATATACCTAGTATATAAAAAAATTTAAAATTCTTGGGGTCCCTGCCACTGACTGTAGCCACATCAATTGTATAAGATGCAACAAATATTTAAAAATTTATAACAAATATAAAAAAATGACAATATATATTATTATTTTTTCTGCATTATAAATGAAGATCTCGCGATATGATTATCCTCATGGGTTAGCCAGAAGCTAGGCATGAGCACAAAGCACTAAGCGGGGATTCTGGGGGCTGATGAACGCCAGAAATTGGCTGTGTTAGGGGCTTAGGTGTCAGTATCTCCAACAAGCTTGGGAGCCAGGTGTTGATTTTAAATTACACTTGTTTTGCATGGTGCTCACTTCTTTATTTGATTTTACAATTTTTTTTAGAAATATATTTGAATTTTCTTGTGGCTTCAAATAGACCACGTGGGTATGGATTTAAAAAAAAAGTATTTTTTTTGTTTGGATGAAATTGAATTTAAAGGAAACAGTAATCCTAAAAAATTGAAATTAAAAGAGGGAAATATTTTATGTTCCACGTGTTACCTTATCTGTCCATTAATAATATTCTGTTAAATTTATCACTTTTTCTTATGAGTTCAATTATTTTTTAGGTTATAGATTATTTTAAAAAATAAAATTAATTTTTAAAAGGTTATTATTAATAAGACAAAAAAAAAAGACACAAGTTCAAAATACAAGACCTTTTTTATTAGTAGAAAAGATGACAAATTAGCTTTACGGGTCCAAAAATAATTTTACTTTGATAATTTTTATTCAAAATCTATTTTTTTACAAAATTAGGTATCAAAACAATTTATATTTGGTGTGGTTGGTCCTTCCATCCAAAATTCCGTCAGTCAACGGTTAATTAAATTTTGAATTTGGTCAAACAAAAACTATCAAGGGTATTTTTGAAATTTTTGGGGGTGCAGGGAGGGGGTCGGGTAGGAGAGGTAATTGGGGGGTTTAATGTAAAATTTCAAAATTACCCTTGATAGTTTTTATTTTACAAAATTTAAAATTTAATTAACCGTTGACTGACGGAATTTTGGATGGAAGGACCTACCACACCAAACATAAAATGTTTTGATATCTAGTTTTGTAAAAAAAAAAAAATAGATTTTGGACAAAAATCACCAAAGTAAAATTATTTTTGGACCCCGTAGAGCCAATTTTCCAAGAAAAGATTTTGTGATTTATTATACTTTTACGCTAAATTTATTCAATTAATTAAATAACATTTAACCATAAAAGATTGCCCTATTTTGGTCCTTTAATGATTTTAATAGTTGAAGTGGTGGAAGTGTTGGGTACTGCTTGTTCTCATGCATGAACTGTGTGTCATATACATAGTTAAAAGTTGGTATTTTCTGGACTATAAATTTATAAATTTGGTCTAAATCATTATTTAACGTATAGTTAGTTTATTATTGTATTAAAATAATGTACTAAAATAGAAAGGAAAAAGAAAACAATGTACTAAAAGGTTTATGAAAATCCAAAATCGTTTTCTCATCATTTGCTCAAGGTAGTGTATCAGAATAAGAAAATTCAAAATCATTCCATCATCCTTTACTTAGGGCTGCTTTGCTTGTCTCTTGTGGGATCGTATCGATAGGCACGCACGTGTTTTATATTAATATTGTTAAATATTACAGACAAAAAATTATCTGTCTTCGTTCTCTGTTTCTTCTCTTTTTTACTAATAAATATTTACTGTCCATAATCACATTGAGGCACTTTTTGATTCCTTATTAGATTGTTCAGTCAGGCCACTTCGCAAGTATAAAACAACTTATAGGAATCGGATAGTCCAAGTGGGTAAGGCTATTCTAACTTGGGGTTTAGGTCCCGAGTCCGATTCTTATATTTTCCCGTTCATGGGACAATAATTCTCCTCTTCTGGTGAGGCTAAAAAAAGAGAGTATAAAACAACTTCAATAATAGCTACACCTAATTATCAACTTTTTATATTTGTTTACACATTTTACTATCTAATTTTATTTTATATATATGAAGAATATGGAATGAATAAAATGTGGATGAGAAGAGTATATACTTATGGAAGAAATTGAAAAAATAAAAATAAAAGAGAACAAAGAAGAAAGATTTGAAACAAACATATAAAAAAAATTGTTTTTTCTTTTTCTTTTTTTGGAAAAGCAACTTGTTGTGCTGGGGTTTAGCATAGATCCCTACCAGTTAATTTATTAAATAATAGAAAACTATACAAAAAGAAGTAAAATTTGTAGAGACTGAAAACGTAATAAGAAATAAATATTACAAGTCTCTAAAGACTCCAAAAAAGCATAAAGAATAATATCCCACCCATATTGAATTTGTCTCTGCAAAAAGCCCTTGTGTTTGGGAAATGCTTTGTGACTCAAAAAAGGATAAAAAATCGTTTCAAATTAGGGTTGGAAAAATAGAAATTAAACACTATCGACCTTTCTGTTGGTAGAAAAAAAAATTACAATATTTCACACTTTTGCTATGATTTATCATAAATATATGTCTTTCTGTAATTCGGCAAACCTATAAGTTCTGGATCTTATGTGCTAAGACAAGTGAATATGAGATGAGCTTTATACATGTATACGTAAATTATTTTCATTTTTCTATTTTTTTAGTAATTTTTACTTAGTGTCCTTCTAGCTTCAAACTACTTTCGTGCTGCTGCTGCTTTTATCAAATTAATGTAAAACTGCTGGTTTACAACTACTTTTATTCCCCGTGTTTTGGTCATCTCTGACAAAAATGTCCTTAAGGCCAACGACATATGCAAAATACGTGATTAAAAGTGGTTTAAAATACTGATTTTACACTAATTTGACAAAAAACAGCAGATTGAAAATAGTTTAATGCAAAATGAGTTAAAATAAAAGTTTATTTATAAAAAGATAAAAGCGAAAAAAATAGCTTATGTATCTACATAGAGTTTTTCTCAAGTGAATATTTACATTCAACTTTTCATTTCTTGCATTTTCTTTTACCATATTTTAGAAACTGGTTCGGATCCTCTATTGTACTGACTGGCAACATTTTAATTGTAAAATTTTCCATTCATATATCCTAAAACTAAAAAAGATAGACTCTAGGAATGAAAAAATGTAATTAGGACGTGAACGTAATATAATTAAAGAATGTTTCACAAAGTGTTGCCGAAAGTATAATAGAAGATCCGATGTGTTTTATAAACTAAAAGATTCTTATACTTTTGACTAGCTTTTTTAGAATACTATATTTAGGTTTTTTTTATGAATAATAATATATTTAGGTTGGATATATTGATTTTGGATATTAAAGTTTTTTTAATGATAAAAAAGAGAGAAGTGAAATAGTAAGAAATGAAAAGAGGAGTGAGAATATTATATGTGTAATTGTATTTGTTCTTTACATGTGCAAATATCTCATCTTTAATTTTCTTTAATAGAAGATAGTTATGGGATATGTACTGATGTTGGTGGCAAAGTATTAAATGGTAAATGCAACGAAAAAGATAGGATGTTGAACGGGTCTAAAATCAGCACATGTTAAATAACAGGTCTATTCTGTCATGGACCAGGTTCATTGTACCATGCGGTCCAGATTTACCCACATCACTGCATTTTCTTCTCTCTCCTCATTCTGCATGGATGTGGCCAAATTTGGACCACATAGTCCACATGGACCCGGTCCATATCAGATATTTCCTAAATAATATGAGAGTTATTGGATTAACAGCTTTTAGATCAAATGGATGGTAGGCATGCAAATGTCAATTGAGTCGACCACATTGAATCCGCGCCTTCAAATACTCCCTTTCTCGCCCAGTTGCAATTTTACATCAAATTCCATAATTATCTCACCCAACCGCAATTTTGACCCAGAATTCTCGCAATAATCACAATAATTCGGCATAATGATTATCATGTCTAACATTATCTCAACTTTGAAGATTCAATAGTCCAAAAAACTCCTATTTTTTTTTAATCTCAGTCTGGTTCTTCCTCTTTTTCATTTTTTTCCTATTTTTATGGTTTCCTTCAATGGAGAATTCCATTATCAATAGTTGGAAATCACAATTGTCATTCACCGAGTTGTTTGCAAATGAATCCAATCCAGTTGCTGATTCTATAGAGATTTCTGTGCCAAATCACGATGTTTCAGATCCAATTCGAAATAGGCGCAAATATATTAATGTTTTAACAGTGAAAATCCCCAAAATTTAATTTGCTCAATTTCGTTCTTCATCTTTACAGTGTATAATTGTAAATATTGATTATTATGGATGTGTTATTAACCATTTACAGTTATTATGTAGTATTACAACTATTATTTTACCATTTATTATCTTTCTTAGTACGATAATGAACCTGTATTTTAGGAGTTAATAAGATGTTAATAAACTTCAGAATTGTTAATGATTATAATTGTAAACATCATAGCTTACAACTATTAGTGTCAGAGTTTACAGCTATTAGCCTTACCATTTTCAAATGTAACAGCTTTACTTAGATTTTAATATTAATTAATAGTTATTGTTCATATACTTTATGGTTATTATATTCATGACAAAGTGTTATTGTGAACATACACTATGGCATATTTCGCTTTTGGTGGCACTGGATAAATGCCACGAAAGGTTGTTTAAGTGCCATAAAACTACTTTTGTGGCACTTGTGCGTCACTTTTTGAAAGTGCCCCCACAAGTGGTGTCGCTTTTTTCCGTGGCACTAATTAAGTGCCATAAATAAATTGGCGGCACAATTTGTGGCACTTTTTAAATGCCACAAACACATTGAAAATATGACATATTTTGCGGCACTTTTTGGAAAATGCCGCGAAAATAATTTACTGTTTTTAAATAAAAAATAAAAAAATATATTTATAAAGAAAATAAAATAACAAGAGGATCCTTAAGCCTTATCCATAGTCACACATTATCTATAATTTAATATTTGCGTTTGACAAGATTCGAACATTTAACCTCTCACTGCAAACACTAACGCTCTAACCAATGAAACACAATGACTTTTGTTTTAATTTTAACCAATTTTGTTTATATAACATAACAATAAATTTTATTTAATTAATTTTAAATTTGATATTTATATTTATTAATGTATATTAACAACAACCAATTAGAAATAAAACTCTTTTTTAAAAAAAAATTGAGTAGAAATAAAATACTAAATGAAAACTAGATACATCATACGAATTATAAAATAAGTTATAAACAAATAACTTTATTTATTATATTTTTTAGTTATATATATTATTGTTAATATAATATTTTTAAAATTGGATCACATGAATTCAATAACTAAATATTTTCCATTTCTTTTGTAAAACTTGAAAATGTAATAAAATCGATATATGAAATGTATAATATTGAATATATGAAATTTCGTGCAATGTGAGTTTTTTTTGTATTTCATCTAAAATATTTTGTTTAATAATTTTAAAATGAAAAAAATTAATTAATTTCTTAGTCAATTAATTATAATTATTTATTATCATTAATAAAATATATCTTATTAACTTTTAAAATTGAAACACTCAAATAGTAATATCAATATTTTTTCTTTAAATTACTTTTAATATAAATTTCATTTATAATGTTTCATATCTTTATGAAATTAAATGGTTAATTATCTTATGGAATATTATGTGGTACTTTACATGCCACAAATTTTAAGGTAATAGTTTAAATTTTGATAGATTAGTCATAAATTTTACCATATATGAAATTTTGATAGATTGTCATAAATTTTGTGGCATTATATGTGGCAATTGAACAAATGCCACAATGTTTTGTGGTACTTTTTAAAAAGTGCCACGAAAATGTGACATTTTTCTCAAAATTGCCATAATTATGTGGCACTTCATGAGGCAATTGAAAAAATGCCATAAATTTTGTAACACTTATTATAAAGTGCCACAAAACTATGGCATTTTCACATAAATGCCGTAAATAAATGACATATATCGTAAGTGCCACAAGCTAAGTGCCACCAAAGCCCAATTTTGCCATAGTGATAACACTTGATATGTTCCTTTCATTGTTCTATCATCGTAAGTCCTGATGTGTGTTGGCCGAACACATAGTCAAGATAATGAATCTGTTTTAAGGAGATCATAAGGAGTTACAAAACAATATAAAATTGTTCAACAAAAGATCGTTACTCAACAAATATAAGTATTATGTATTTACCTAATTGCTATTATTTACATGTGTAATAGTTATCATCATCATAGGTTACAGTTATTTACCTCACATTTGAAAACTTTCATTGTTCTAACAAATTAAAGTTTTCCTAAATAATTTTCCTAAAACTTCAGGGGCAATCGCCTTCAGGCGCTCAAAAAATTTTTTTTTCCTAAATATCTGCTCTTTATAAACCACTATATAACTAATTTTGCAACAATTAAATAAAAATAATCATTTCAGATTGTGTCTATACTAGAACCAACTCTTCAAGTGTTGTTTTGGAACATAAATTGAAATTTGTCTCTTGTGGCTTTGAGCCAATAGTTTCAAAATTATGCATGCCAAATTGAATAATATTGTACTTGAAGCAGAAATGATAAGATGCAAAAGAAAAATCAACTCATTTTGTCCTCACATCATATTGCAACAGTGAATAGTTGTTGTAATAGATCCCAAGTCATTTCAGCTCCCTTACTGTCTGAAATTAAGAGCCTGAAGAGTTGGGTAGAAAGCAGTCCGGATCCACTAAAATTCAGTACGTGCGAAATACCTCAAGATAAGTAAGTGTCTTTAAACACAAAATACACGATATGTGTTCTTAAAAAAATACGTTAGGTGTTGTAAAATCATCACATGTGTCCGTTTTAAATTAATCTTTACTGTAAAAAAATTAATTCAATAAACGAGAATAAATTGTGCACGTGCAAAACTTAAACCCGTTCTACACTGGAGCTGCAGCGGATACCTGGGCCTCTGGTGATCAATGAGTTTGTGGGCAACCCCATGTTTCATTTTCTGTGGGGGGTAATTAATGTCCATATATAATATGTTTTTTAATTAAAATATGCAATACATTTAATATATATGCTTCCTTTCTCATCCTCACAATGCCTAGAGTAAATTAACACTCCTACTCCTACTGGTTGGAGTTGCATGTAGTCAGTAAGGACTAGTTTAATTCCTGGCATATCAAGAGGTGGGACTTTGTAAACGCGGGTATCGCCTTGTGTGCAAGAGTAAGGACTAACTTTAGTGGTAAAAGTTAAGAGTTAGACATATTTAAATTAAATTCATGGAGTTTAGCTTTTGTTTAATACAAAGTGAATAACAATTGTCATATTTTTTTTAAAAAAATTGCCAGGTGAGTTAAAATATCTTTATTATTTCAACCGAACTAATAAAACCAATAATACTTAAATAATAGTACAAAACGAAAGAACGGTGTTGAAAGATGCCAAAACCAAAACTTTTTGCACATTAAGACCAATTATAATCACATTTAACTTTTTGCACTCATTTCTTCTTATTCTATTAAAAACGAAAAGGCATAAATACCACAAAACCAAAAAAAAATCCAAGACAAACATAACACTGCAAAAGAATTGGGTAGGATATTAAAGTCTTTTTATTTATAAAACAAACGGAAACAAGGGTAAAGAAGTTAGAAGTGAAGAATGAATATCATTAAGGTGATAATCTTTCTTCCTTCTTTCTTCTCTCATATTAGATTATTAAACAAATGTTATAATGTCATGAGAAGTGAAATTTCTTTTTCTTCAACAAAATATTTAAATAGAAAATAATTTGTTCTTATTTAAAACCACCTACAAATTCCAATAAATATGATAATGATTGGACCAAACATTGTATAAGATCTGAACTACTACGTACCCTACTTTATTTACTTGACTCACATGGCAATTTTACTGACTTAAGTTTTTCTTACCCTTGATTCGATTACTGACTTAAGTATCAGAACAAATTTATAGAGCAAGCTCATCTTTTGTTTCTCTTGCAGGTAGTCGGATTCAAATTCAAACATCTCTCTCACATTATGTAGCGAAAATATTAGGCAAAGAAAAATTAAAGGCTTTGGACTAGTCAATAAAATTTCATGTGATGTAACTTGCACGACGTACTAGTTAATGTATTAGAGATTGTGTTAGAAAATGAAAGCGCACTACTTACTTTGTGGATTACTACATCTCTACAAAAGTATGACTTGGTGGTCCTAAATATCCCTTGTAGGGTTATGAAATTCTAGAGGAAAACATAACCTAATTCTTCCTTTTCCACTTTATAGTTGGGAACCTTTGAAGCAATTTGAGGATTTTGATTGATTTTGAAATAGACATGTGATTTATTTAAAAGACCAAATAATCACCATATGTTTCCAAAACAAGAGCAAAACATTATAGAAAAGACCTATACATATCACTATATGTCACAATTGTCAAATCATTAAATTGATGAACTCCAAAAAAAAACAAAAAAAACAAAAAACCACTTTCTCTTTGAATTAGGGATAAAAAATGGCAAAATCTGGTTGAGATATCTCATCAGAAGTACAATTTTTAATAAATTAGGTTATAACTCTTGTTTTTTTGTTGTCCATTTTGATTATGATGGATGCTGAAATGATCCCAAAATTTAGATTTATTAAGAATAGAAAAAAAAATGGCTTAATTTATAGATAGTGAGAGGACTCAAAAATCAATCTCCATCTGAGCCTAATAATAAAGAAACAGTCTTTAAAAAAACAAAATTTAATTAGTAAAACTGTTTCAGAGACATATATTCCTGTTGTAACAGGTTTGATAAGCAATTTTTCCCTCCAAGAATTTGCAGTATAGTTTTCATTTTTTTTCCCCCTTCTTTCTTAATATATATTAATCTATTTTTAATGTTTTCGCCATAAAATTTACTCCATCCATTTTATAATATAACAACTTTCAGCCTTTCGTAATCTCTTCTCGAAATGTTTGGTCTTTTACTAAGTTAAAAGGATTATTTTTTACATAGTTACTCTCTTTCATAAATTAAATTCTATCACTCGATATTTTGCTAGTAGAATTAATTAAGGGTGGTGTGATAGGAAAATATCCCCTTTATTTTTCCTCTTCGAAAGGCCTCAAGGTGGAACTCCTACATGTATCACGAGTCGAGACTTGCCCCACTGGATTGCGGCCTTTTTGACCCACAAACTAATTATGTGAACTAATGTTATAGGGCTAGTATATTAAATAAGTGGTCCCTTTCTCCAACTTTTCTACACAATTTATTATTCTTTTAAGGCCATCATAAAATTTATAACCTTATATAAACCCCCCCACTTTTCCCCTTCCTTCATATCAAAATATTTCATTTGTGTTACTTACAAACTAGAAAAGATTTTAATTTGTTTCCCAAAAAGGCAAAAATGGGTTGCTCTTTCTCAATCCTATCTCTTCTTCTACTTGTTATTGCTTCAAGGATTCATGTTGGTGAAGCCAGAGCTTTCTTCGTATTTGGAGACTCACTCGTTGATAATGGCAACAACAACTATTTAGCAACTAGTGCTCGTGCCGATTCGCCTCCTTACGGCATTGATTTTCCAACTCATCTCCCCACTGGCCGTTTCTCTAATGGCCTTAATATTCCTGATATTATCAGTTGAGTCACTTTCATTTTTTTTTGTTATTGTACTTAAAAGTGCGGTTAAAAATGAGTTTTTACTACTGTTTTAAATTAGGGTTGCAAATAAAAGCGTCGCGAAAAATTATGTAACATGCACAATTTTGGGTGTTTTTTTAAAAAAAAAAAAAAAAATTAGGTGAGCAAATGGGGATGCAATCACCATTACCTTACTTGAGTCCTCAATCCACTGGACAGCAATTGCTCAATGGAGCCAACTTTGCTTCTGCTGGAGTTGGAATCCTCAATGACACTGGCATTCAGTTTGTGAGTTACAATTTTTTCTAATTCTATATACACATGGCGAATTAAATAAGTGGTTGGAAACATACATGGGAACATGTAGAGGGACAGGCTATTTCTTCCTGGGAAAAATCATGGGATTGTCCTTCATGTTTTGCTTCCAAGTTTTCTTGGACTAACTTCATTCTTTTCACCTTTCATATGTACTTTTCTACTCAATTATTAACCCTAGTAATTTCATATACAAGAACAGCTCTAGTCATGCAAGAATCAGACTTTACATGTACAACTAGGTCGTATACATGATTTAGAATGGGTCTAATTAAGTCAAACTTGAACTTTTCACTTGTGATACAACTTCACTCACAGACGCTTTGACTTTTACGCAATCCGTGCTGTTTACTTTAGTTTCAAGCCGAATAATTCAAATCAGACTCAATCCACTAATTATAATGATTGAAATGATTATATAATTTTGCAGTTGAACATAATCAGAATAGGGAAGCAAATAGAGTACTTCCAACAGTACCAGCAAAGAGTGGGTGGTCTAATTGGAGAAGGAGAAACTCAAAGTCTAGTAAATGATGCACTTGTCCTAATCACACTTGGTGGTAATGACTTTGTCAACAATTACTATTTGGTCCCTTTCTCTGCAAGATCTCGCCAATTCTCACTCCCTGATTACGTTCGTTATCTCATTTCTGAATACCGCAAAGTTCTCTTGGTAAATTTATTCTCTCTCCTAATTATATATATATATATATCCTGATTTTTTACGTACTTTCTTTTACCCTTAATAGTGCTTCTGATATGCATCGTGGTCCATACTATGTCAGACAAACAGTTGTTTTTTTAATTGTTTATTTTTTTAATGGAGAAATCTGGATCACAAAATACATATAGAGTCGGTTCATATCAAAATATTTTGTTTATCTTCCACTTGATATACATATAGTCTACTAGAAATGCTCATGTTAGAAACACACCTCTCTCTCTCTCTCTGTGTAAAATTATGGTCGGAATCTTTTATAATACTCTCTTAAATACTTGTAATTATAAAACTTTATATTTTTATATTCTAATTAAATAAGATAAACACTAAATTCAATCTAAAAACAACCCTTTAGCATCGATAGCAATATAATTAGGAATGTTATAGAATCACACATAGTGTTACAGAAGATTCGTGCTTCCAGAATGAAATATTCATTTTTTTATATAAATAATTAATAGATAAGTAAACATTAAATTTTAGTAGGAGAGAGTCAAGAAAAGAGCTAACCCTCCAAGTACAGACTGAACAAGGTCTGAAGTACTCATATGTTTTTATTTCATATTTATGAATTGTGGGCTCTTGTTCCTCTGCTTTTTCATCACCAACTTCAAAGATGAAATAGTAGTATTTATTTAATAAGCAGTGATTTAGTTGGTAAAAGTGTTTTTTATTAGGAAATATATTTAAAACGCATCTGAATATGGCACATGTCCTCAAGATTTTAAAAAAAACTTCATATTTTGCAAAGAAAAGTAAACATTCAATTTAATACGGAAAGTGTATTAAGTTTCTCCCCCAAAAATATTAAAACATTTTCATATGTTTTCCTTTAATGTGTGTTTCTGTATACCCGCCCCTAATACAAAATTACTGAATTATCCCCGGTGACGGATAAAAAAAAAGAAGGTTCTTATAAATAAATTTTTAGTAGTATGTAACTGGTGTTGTGTTTAATTTCTTGGGTGATCTTGAATATGATATATATTGTTGCAGAAATTGTACGAGTTGGGGGGTAGAAGGGTAATTGTGACAGGAACAGGACCGATGGGATGTGTTCCAGCAGAATTGGCACAGAGAAGCAGAAGTGGAGAATGTGCAGTTGAATTAATGCGTGCTGCTGCCTTGTTTAATCCACAATTAACAAACATGATTAGCAGTTTAAACAGTGAAGTTGGATCCAATGTTTTCATGGCTGCAAATACAATGGCAATGCACATGGATTTTGTCTCTAATCCTCAGGCTTTTGGTAAGTAGTGATCATATCATTATTAAGATTTATGTCACAACTACTTCACAACCTTGTCTTAATATTACACTGTCCGATTCAAAATATAAGTTTTTTTAGAAGTTTTCACACAAATTAACATACTAATCAAGATGACTAAAAGTACTCCCTAATTAATACTCCGAAGAACATAGAATTTAATAAAGAGTTGCATAGGAATTATACATTTTTAACCAAAATGAATATAGGGAGAAAATGATGTAAGGGTAAATTAGTCAATAAATACACGATTCTTATAATAAAAAAACTAATATTTTACAACAAAAAATAACTCTTAAAAAGACTTATACTTTGAATCAAAGGGAGTATATATTGCTCCCGGCCCAACAACACAATTTATTACTCTAACGGTATGTACATGACCAACTACTTGTCAATCGTTCTCAAAACTAAAATAAGCATATCTGAAAATGAATTCTATGACCTATGCACTAATAAGTTATATGGTTCATCTCTCTCATAAAAATAATTATTTCAGTCAATTTGACATCTGATATTAATTTAGTACTGTTATGACAAAAACACTGTCAGTATCATAACCAGACTGGAAATAAAAGTTTAGCATAATATATGTGCAAACATTGACACATGCATGTGGAGAGTTGTGCATGCATGCAATGATGTGTTTTGATGGGTTTTTTTTTATTGCAGGATTTGTTACATCAAAAATAGCATGTTGTGGACAAGGTCCATACAATGGTGTTGGTCTATGCACACCTTTATCAAACTTGTGTCCCAACAGAGATATTTATGCATTTTGGGATCCATTCCATCCTTCAGAAAGAGCCAATAGAATTATTGTTCAACAGATATTTACTGGTGACTCCAAGTACATGCATCCCATGAATCTCACCACTGTCAAAACAATGATGGAATCTAGGACTTGATGATTAAGAAAAAAAAATTTAAATTTAAATTTTATGTTCTTTAATTTATAATTGTGTTAATTGTTTTGGTTTGTGGGAGTTTTTGTCTTAGTTTATTTATGGTGTTTATTCTTGTAATGTTTCAAAAAAAATATAAGTGTAATGTTTGGAGATTTATGTGGATTGTTAATTAATTGAGTAAAACTTCCAATGTTTCAATAAATTCATGTGTAGTGTGAGGGATGGCAATGGGCCGAGCGGGACGGAGACCATGATATTCAGTCCTACCCCTGCTTTTCCCGGCCTTGCCCCATCAATGGGGATGGTTGGAGATTCCATCTCACCTCCGGTGGAGGCCCAACTCCAATTGGGAAAAAAGGGGGATTTTCCCCCCAAATTTTCATTTTCGTCCCCGCGGAGGCTCAACCTCGACTAGAAAAAAATTATGGATTTTTTAACAAAAATTCCCAAGTAGAACCTTGAAAAAATAATATATAATTGTAAAATAAAATATTGAATGCCTGTAAAACGAAATATCATAATCTAAATTGATACTAGTTTGCTCACTAAACGATACTAGCTTGTAAACACAGCTCATTTGCTGCCCAACAATGTAATATAGATCACTTTGCAGGACATGTGACATCTTCCAAGAACTAAAGATTGAGAAAACGAAGAACTTGTCGGTCTATTTGGTTGCTTCTTAATTTTTTTTTATTTGTACTCATTAAACCATTCAATGCAAAACTTTTTCACTTTCTCAATCCCATTAGGAGATTCAACTTCACCATAAATGTTGAAAACACATAATTGACTGAACTCATCTTATATCGTGGATCTAACACTAATATCTAAATTCTAATTCCAATGGATTTAAAGAAAGATAAACACAAATACAAATATCTAAACATCATGATTGTACGATGAGCGATGGGGTTACTATAAGGTTTAGGACAATGAGGAGTCCATAAAATATTTGATTCACCCGATCTTCTCCAAATTTGACGTCTATTTCATATTTTTAGGTATTTGATGATATTTCTATTTAGTATTTTAGACGAGCCATGCGGAGCGGGCGGGATAGGGGCTGTGATCTAAGTGTGATCTAAGCAATGCATGTAAGAGATATAATTGTGTGATCTAAGCAATGCATGTAAGATATATAATTGTGTTGAGATATTATTTCCAGCAATACATGTGACTTGCTACCCTCCATTCCATCCCATAATATAAAAGTCGTTTAGAATATATAACGAAAATTTAAAAAAGTAAAAAGTAAGTTACTTTTTTAGTTAAAATATCAATATTATTCTCTTAAATATAAAACTTGCATATCACTAATTCTATTTTTAAATTCATCTAAGAAAGTAATGTTGATATTTTGTTTTAAAAAGTAATTTATTTTTTGTTTCTCCAATTTTCGTTATATATTTTAAACGACTTGTATTACGGAATAAAGTAAGTACTGTATTCCGACTCGAGAACTTTGGCAGCGGCTTAAACTATCGCAGAATGTCAAGGCCTTCCTTGAAATTGATTTTGAGGCCTGGCTAAGGGATGCGCTGAATCGTCAATTATCTCTATTTTCAATGGTGTATTGTGGGGGGCTATTTTCACTTATGGATGTTGGTTATTATGGATTAATAGAAATGAAAAATTATTCTCGCCGGGAAAACTTGGTAAAACCCCGTTTCTCGACACAATAACTAAATCCACAGAATTTCATGCATTGGGTGCGGATGCAAGGACAACACGCCAATCAAGAACTATCTCGGTTTCCTGGACTAAGCCACCCATTGGATGGGTCAAGCTTAACGTTGATGGTTCGTCTATAGGTAACCCGGGTAGGGGGTGGAGGAGTACTCATTAGAAACAGCGACTGCCACTGGATTTCGGGATTTTACCGAAATTTGGGTACATGTACTAATAATACGGCCGAATTATGGGCTCTTAAAGACGGCCTCAAACTTGCTATCGATATTCGTGCTCAGAAGCTAGCGATTGAGCTAGACGCTAAAGTCGTGATTGATCTTATTTTTAATGCTGATGTTAGTACTCACCCTTCGTCTGCGCTTATTTCTGATTGCAGGGCACTTCTACGGCGGATACCGGAATTTAGCGTGTCGCATATCTACAGGGAAGCCAATGCATGTGCTTGATTGGCTTGCAAAAGCTGGAGGACGTCTTTCATCCTCTGTTTATTTTTCTTTTGACTCTTTACCCTCATTTGTTAGCCACTTAGTGGCAGGGGATGCCCGTGGGCCTTTTTGTAATAGGACTATTTCAGATACCTCAATCCATATCCAACCTTTTGTTAGCCTGATAGTGGCAGGATATGGACATGAGGTATCGTTTGATAGGTCTTCTTGTAACAACTTTGCCCCTATCCCTGAGTGTGTGCATTTATATATTTCTATTTAAACCCAAAAAAAAAAAAAAAAAGTAAGTACTGTATAATCAAATGAGAGGGCACTAAAACATTAATGGTAAGGTTTCCTATATGATGAGAGTTAAAATTAAACAAGTGATTTCGGCTAATGATAAACAATGGGGTCGAGTAGTTGTTATGGGATGTTCTTGATCACTGCCAGCTTTTGGACGAATTTTCCTGAATAACAGTTGAATGAAGTTTTTGCATTTATTTTCGTCTAGTCATGTTTTGTATCTCTCGCGAACTCATGGAGATAATTTGACCCGTAATTTGTTGATCCGTTTTGTCCCAACATTTTTTGGACAGATCAGATCCGCATCATAAAGAGAATGGGGCACGTTAGGCCCGCTCGGGAACGGGGCAAATCGAGGCTGAATTTCGTGTGACACCCGCCCTCGCCCCTGCCCTACATATTCTGTCCCATCTATATTATATTATTCGCAGATCAGACCAAATTCAATAATAGTCTAACCAATTTTGTCTTATTTTCGACCAAATCAATTTCGAATGTCTCCGAATTATCGAATTTACACAGAATTACAGAATTCGAATTCGGCCGGTAATTCGGTAAAACCCAAATTTGTCACCCTACCTAGTAGTGCTGCCCTTGATGTTTTTTGGGCTTTTGACATAAAAAGGGGCAAAATCGTCTATTTAGTCCTTTTCGTATTTTGAGTTTGCAATTAGTATCTCTTTCGTTTAACTCTTATTTTTTACGTACAGATCGTTTTTACGAGCTGCCAATAAAAGACTTCCGTCTAGATTTCTGTCAAATATCCGTTAACACATGGCATGCGACTCACATGTGAGGGATCTTTTAAGGGTATTTCAGACATTTCAACATATTACCCACAAAAAAATTAGAGTACTCAATTGTCAAACCAAATAACTATGCATACTCAATTAAAATTAACCAAAAAAATGCGAAAACCATATCCCTCCCTCTAGAGGTGAGCACCGAATTCGAATTCGCCAATTCAGTCATTTGAATTCGGTTTTTTCATTTTTTTTCGTACTTCAAAAAACCGACCGAATTCGAATCCATCGAATTGGTGAATTCGGAATTCGGTTTCGACCGAATCGGAGGGTGCATTTTTTGTTCATGTTTCTACAAAAATCAAGTCCATTTCTGGTCCAATTTTGAGTAGAATCTGGTTAAGTACAACACAATTCTTGCCTTATTTTTTATACAAAATCAAGCACAATTCAGCTGTCCTAAAATTAGTCCTAAATCAATTTGATAGGGTTACGGTAAAGGAAGCATGTTAAGATTTTTTATTACTAAATTACTAATTTACTTATTAAATATATTTAATTATATAATAATAATATTTAATTATTTAAAAATTCAATTCGAATTCGGTGCAAAATTAGTCCAACCGATTCGACCAATTCGAATTTGGTCGTGACCGAATTACCAAATTGAATTCGAATTCGGTCGGAATTCGGTAAAAATCGAATTTGCTCACCCCTACCTCCCTCTACATCTTCTTCATCCCCAACCTTCTCCACCACCACTACTTACAACACCTTTATGATTTTGAGAAACGAGTTTCATCTCTTTCTCTCTCTATGTTCTCTTCTTTTTCATTTATTTACAAGAATAAATAAATGAGTGAAATATGTGACGACAAACCTAGGGTCTGCTACTAGATTTTTGGTGGGTTTTGAACTTGTAAGAACGAATTCAAATGCAACATCTTTTGCAATTTTTAGAAACTGAGTGTTCATAGTTATTTTATTTAACTAAATTGAGTGTTCATAGTTATTTTCTTTAACAATTGAGTACTCTAATTTTTTCTTGTGGGAATTAAGTTGGAGTTACGAAAATTCCCCTGGAAAAAATGGCACACGGTCAGTGTTAAACAGTTATTTGACAGAAATCTGGACGAAAGTCCTTTATTGGAAGCTCGTAAAAACGATCTGGACGTAAAAGTAGGAATTAAATGATAGGGACACTAATTGCAAACTCAAAATACGAAAATGACTAAATAGGCGATTTTGCCCATAAAAAGGTCTATCGGGATGGGCTGGGCTGTTGGCCCAGAATGCCTATGTAGTCTGTATCCAAATCAAAGGCAAAAGAAGATGCCCAAATTATATAGATAGCAATTATGGAAAGTAAATAGCTGGCTCACCACCCCAAAAAAAAACAATCAAAAGAAAATTACTAATTTTTTTAAGTCAAACCTCCAATTTTAATTGATGATTTTGAAAACAAAAATAACCGTTTGCCATCAAGCCTGTGCCAAAAGTCAAAAGCTCTTTTCCTACTACCAAATGACTTTGTTCCTTAAAAAAACTAAAAAACAAAAAATATACTCTGAATCTTCTAATACCTATTCAAATATATTGACTAACACTAATGATATTGTTCTGCATGTCGCAAAGTCACTAGGTCATAATGAATTCATTGACTTGAACTAATCACATCATTCTAGATTTAATAATAATATTTGTGTATTAAACAGCGTTCCAGAAGATTCAGACTACGAAAATACTCCCTCCATTCCTAGATATAAGACTTTCATTACATGTTGTGAAAATTAATGAAGCAAAAATTAAGATATTTTGGTAATTAAAATATCAATATTACTCTCTTAAATATGATTTGTGTACCACTAATTCTATTTAAGAGGGTAATATATCTTACTTTTTGCTTCTTTAATTTTCGCAAATGTAATAAAAGTCTTATACGTAGAAATGGAGGTAGTAGTACTTAATACATCACCTCATATACACATACAGTGCGGCGCCTGCTCATAGGGAGTTTTAAGTGCTCAACCGCCCACAGTGCTCCAAAAATTGGGGCAACTCAAATTTTTCGTATATACATGTTTGTGTATTTAGGTCGTGTTCGATGGTCAAGTGTTTACTGCTGATGCGGGAGTTTTGCGCATTGGGTACAACCTTTTTTTATACATGTTTGTGTATTTCTATTAAAAAAAATGTAATCTTTTTGAATTTAAACATGTATGACTCAATAATCAATACGTTGACTTATAGTATTTCTTTTTTAAATTAAATCATAATTAGTTTTTTATTATATTTACATGAAAATATTTTTTCTCTGATTATATGGTATCTTATTTAATTTTGCACATGACCTCAAAATAATTAAGACAGCTCTGCTAACATATATTATACATACACGCATATTTGTTATGTATTTATAATTAAATATATACCATAACAAAACATTTTTCCTTAAAATGAAGCCAAAAGTGAATACATTAATTAACAAAATTCTATATACAACCACACCAATAAATTTCTTTGACCATACTTTTTCTTAACTTGATACTTATCCTAGTTGTCAAAGGCCACACCTTCCCTTTGCCTTATTGCATATAAATACCAACTCTTTCCAAGCCTTATAAAACTAACTATTTTCTCTCTTAGTTTTCCACTAGCTTTTCTAAGTACATTTGCAATGGCTTCCTTGCCAATGCCGCCCTGCTTAGTAGTAATAATCATCTCGATTTTACTAGCCAAGGTTCCCCCTCCGGCCCTAGCCGAAAATCGCGCTTTTTTCGTCTTTGGTGATTCCTTAGTTGATAACGGAAACAATAATTACTTGGCTACCCCTGCTCGTGCCGATGCACCTCCTTATGGCATTGATTATCCTCCGACTCATACTCCTACCGGTCGTTTTTCAAATGGCTACAATCTGCCTGATTTGCTCGGTTAAGTTCTTAATTTTATCATATAACCTCGTGTTGTAAATCTTGATGTCGGGATCATGTTTTTTACCAAAATTTATCATTGCATGCACCTTTTTTCATATTGACAAACAAAACAAAAAATTAAAAAATATTTTCTCATGAGATTTTTGATTTTGTAAAGGTAGAAAAAGTAGTTTCTTGAAATGATTCATGTGCATTGCATGTATCCAACCCCTATATAATTCTTGGACTTGTAGGTCCCGCGTTCGATACTCGTACTGATCGTCCCTTACCCTATCCCTTGGAATAAAAAAATGTGGATATTAAATAATTTTTTTATTAATCCAATATTTCACCAGGTGAATACTTTGGCTTGAAACCCATATTAGCATACTTGGATCCAAGTCTTACAGGAGATAAGTTACTACAAGGTGCAAACTTTGCCTCTGCTGGAGTTGGCATTCTCAATGACACTGGAATCCAATTTGTATGTCCAAAAATACCCCTCAAAAAATTTATTAATTTTATTTTTTGAATATTTCCGGTACTAATTATTATTTTGTTTTTTCTTTTTTTTTTTTGTTATGTAGATGAACATAATTCGAATATATGAACAATTAGACTACTTTGCAGAGTACCAAAGAAGGGTTGCAGAACTTATAGGGGCTGAAAACACTTCAAAGCTAGTAGAGAAATCCCTTGTTTTAATTACATTGGGAGGCAATGATTTTGTCAATAATTATTATTTGGTACCTTTCTCTTTAAGGTCTCTACAATATCAACTTCCAGAATATTGCAATTTACTCATTTCTGAGTATCAAAATATCCTACTGGTAAGTGACATCTTTTTATTATTTCACACGAACAAAATAAAATTTACATAATTTCTTGGTGGACTTATCCCAAAAATACCGTTATTTTGTAACGGCTTGGCATGCACCTTATTTCGAGTTTTGACTTTTGATATTTTGTTAGTAGTTTTTTTTTGGATGTATATAAGAGTCGTACATGTTTTGCTGTAGAATTAAGATTATCTGTCTTTACGCGTTTTTTGTTTTATATTATTTAATAATTGTATGCAGAAACTATATGCACTTGGACCTCGGAGAGTCATCGTGACCGGGACGGGACCGTTAGGTTGTGTTCCGGCAGAATTGGCTACGCGAAGCAACAACGGGGAATGTGCAGCGGAATTAAACCAGGCAGCAGCAATCTTCAACCCTAAATTGACTCAAATGCTTTTGGAAATCAATGGAAAGATACGAAAAGATGCATTTGTTGCTGCAAATACTAATGCTGTTCATATGGATTTCATAACCAACCCCCAAAAATTTGGTAAAAAATCTTGTAGTATTTCTCTATCCTATCCACTATTTTCTGTTATACGTCTCTTAATTTTAAAAACTAAAAAGAATATTTCTAATATGCAGTGTTGCAAAAATCGCTAGTCGGATGGCAGACCGGGAACTAGCGACTAGTCGACGTAGTCTAAATTACAACGTATTTTTTAAAATTCTGCTATCATATATATTATACTAGTCATACAAAATTTCAGAATAAACTAACATTCAAATGCTATTCAAATCAAAATACATAGTCCATCCACAATAATTAAATTTAACACTATTTGGGCAGAAACCCGATTTTTAAAAAAAATCAACCGCTTTTGACCGACTAGGCCAATTTTTTACGGAACCGATTTTTTCACCCGATTTAGAGTTTTCTAGTTAGTTGGAGGCCGATTAGGCCGACTTTTACAACACTGCTAATATGCTGTTTTTTATTTTATTGCGATGTGTACAGGATTTGAGACGTCGAAAATAGCGTGTTGTGGACAAGGACCGTACAATGGACTAGGACTTTGCACACCATTCTCAGGCTTGTGCCCTGATAGGAGCAAGTATGTGTTTTGGGATCCATTTCATCCTACTGAAAGAGCAAACAGATTGATTGTGCAAATGTTGGTTAATAGCACCTTAAAATACATGAATCCCATGAATCTTAGTACCATAAAGGCTTTGGATTCTGGATTTTAAGGTTTTTTTTTTTTGTCTTTGATTATGAATTTAATGATGTTTTTATTATTGCCATATATATATATGGCTCTTGTGATCAAACATTAAGATCTTTGATTTTGTTGTTCAATTAATTAATATTGTTGATAGATACAATATTTTATGGTACTAATTACTATAATATTTCTTGCTTACACTTAAGGGTGTTCATGGTTCGGTTTGGTTCGGTTTTATACATTTTTCAAACCAAACCGAAATATTCGGTTTGGAAATTTTGAAACCAATCCAAACCATTTAAAATCTCAAACCGATGCATTCGGTTTGGTTTGGTTTGGTTTGGATTGGTTTGGTTGCTCGGTTTTGCGAGACACAAAAATATTGATTATAAAGTTTAAAAAAAAACTTTATTTAATTAGTTAGTTGCTAAAAATATTTTTTAAAAAATATGCCTATTATTTTCTCAAGGTAAACATAATAAAGAAAACAAAATAATAAAATATAAATTCTTGGTCTTGATCCTTGCACTTTAAACAAATTACTTCAAAATCATCCTACAAGAAAAAAGAAAAACACAAAAATTACATAATTATTAGTTCAAAATAGTGAAATAATTTTGAAAATGAATTATTTGATTTTTCTAAACTAATTATTTAAAGGAATGGAAAAGACATTTATCTTTTCAACTCAACAAAAATAAAAATGAAAATTTACTTAAATCGGTTCTTTTTTTTTCTCTCAAATGTGAGCTAGAAACTAATAACTATAATTACGGGTGTTTAGAAAAAACCGAAATCGATCAATCTAAACCTATTTTTCGGTTTGAATGGTGCATTGGAATGGTTTCGTTTTGGACTAAATTAAAATCGAATTTTCGATTTGGTTTAAAAAAATTATAATCCAAACCGAATATATATATATTAAACGATTATTTTGCAATACATATTTAACTTCTTATTTACAAATTCTCTAAGTGCTAAAGTAAGAAATTGAAACGTCATCAGTTGATATGTGATTTTAGATTCAACTAAAACTTTTGTTTTATTTTCAAATTAATAATGGTGTAATTTTTGTTTTTTTCATTATAGAATTATTTTGGAATAATTTGTTTGAAATTCAAGAATTAAATAAATAATTTATTTTTCATTCATTTATTTTTTATTTTGTTTAACTTGTGAAAATAAGAGACATGTTTATTTATATTTTTAGCAGCTAAGTAATTATATAAAGATATTTTATTTTATTTTTACTTTATAATTAATATATTTTATGTCTCACAAACACCGAATAACCAAACCAATCCGAAACAAACCGAACGTATCGGTTTGAAATTTTAAATGATTCGGATTGGTTTCGTATTTTTCAAACCGAATATTTCGATTTGGTTTGAAAAATGTGTAAAACGAACTATGAAAACCCCTAACTATAATAGAAGAAAAAAACATTTCCTTAATTTGTTTGTCCTATTGATTTCCATATAAGAATAATTTATGCTTTTTAATTAAACGATATTTTAGATTATAGTTATCTTGAAGCATGGATGAATGTTTCTTACATGAAGATGAAAATGTATTTCTTAGGTAATGTGCAAGAAAAAACAACTAGCTTGACCAAAAACCAATGTGGAATTTTTATTTATTTTTTTTTTTTTTTCAATTACTATGTTAGTCCATATGAAACTTCAAACTAGTATTTTTTATTCTCATATTGTGAAGAGAAAAAATAGCATGTATTACAAGAATTGGACCCACTCTTACAACTATATATTACTTGTAGTTGTTTGATGCGGTAATACTCAAAATTGGTGAAAGTAAATGTTCATGTCCCTTCCCCCCTTCTTTGCTTTGATTCTATTCTTCTAATGTCTTATTTCGTTTTTTAACTTCTATAGTCTACAAAAAATATTTAGAGCATAGAATTTCGTGTTCTATTCTTTTGAAAAGTTGTTTGTTTAGATATTTTTTCACTTCCAAGTGAATAATACTCTCTTGGTATACAAAGGTATAATTGTTGTAATATGATGAATGACCAGGCTCATAGAGGATGAGGCCCATGAACCAAAGGGTTTTTACCTCTATAAATAGAGGCCTTTGGTTCATAACAATACACACCTAATTCTCTTCTCCTCTCCCAATTTCTCCTCTCCTTTTCTATATTATAACACGTTATCAGCACGAAGCTCTGCCAATTTGTTTTGAAAGAAAATCACTAGGTTTGTTATTATAATTTTTCTATAGATCTGTTTGATATTGTGACTTCAAATCAATTGAAGTATACAATAGATCCAACATTTTTGTTATTGTGACTTCAAATAAGTATACAATACATCTAACATTTTTGTTATTGTGGCTTCAAATCAATTGAAGTATACAATAGATTCTTGATTATCTTGCAATTGGATTTCTGATAAGAATATTGTTTTTAAAAGAAAAAAGGATTAACGAATCAGCATGTTTTTGATTTGTTTTTGTTTCGGGTTTCATGATTTTAATTGAACAATTATGGTCATGAATTTACTACTACTGTTTTCTATATGAATTTGATTTTATCATTGCCTGCCTTGTTACTTATTATATACGTTGACTTTGTGAATGCATTTCTTTTCATTCTAATATCAGAATCTTTATTGCTTGATTCACAATTTAATGCCCGATTCATATGATTCACGAAGAATCAGCATGTTTTTTTTTTTTTTTTTACATAGTAATTGTAATATTCATATTAATTGTCTTTGATGCATGATTTATGTTGTTGATGTTATATTTTTATTTTTCATTTATTTTTATTTTTCATTTATTATACGTTATTCCTTTGATAAACATCATCATATATAAGATCCAATAGAACCCTGCGTTGATTACTCATTATTGAATGATCAATTATATTTATTCTAATTTATATTGCATATTGTATACATATTTATCATATTTATGATTTATAACTGTTACTATAATAATATTAAATGTTCTTGAAGAACATAATTTAATATTCCTGAAGAATATTATTACTAAAAGAAAATTATTATTTATTCCTGAAGAATATTGTATGATAACTCCTGAAGTAGTAATTATATAATTTAATAATATTAAATGTTCTTGAAGAACATCATTTAATATTCCTGAAGAATATTATTTATTCCTGAATTTTATTTTTATATTATCTTGTTCATTGCCGTTTTTTTTTTAATGTTTTCTTAGCTTTATATATTTATATATACTTCAATGGCAGCATATCAATTCAAGTTGTAATTTTTATTATATTGGTAACTAGATTGTTGCTTCTATTATTTAGAGAAAAAAAAAGCATAGAATAATACCAATTGACTTTTAATTGTTTGTTTTTTTTCACTCTATTTTATTTATAATATTGAATTGTATTTATAATATCAATATTCTCGAAAAATATTAAACTATTACTCCTGGAGTAGTATTAGTATAAATTAATAATATTAAATATTCTTGAAGAATATCATCTAATATTCCTGAAGAATATTATTTATTGCTAAAAGAATATTATTTATTCCCGAAGAATATTATCACTATAAATTAATTAATTATTCCTGAAGAATATTATTATTCATTAAATATTTACTCCTGAAGAGTATATTGTAATTTAAAATTACTTGAAAAATATCGAAATATTGTTCTTGAAGTAACAATTATTTAAATTAATATTATATTCGTGAAATTTTATTAGGCTCCTGAGATGAACCGTGATAGTATTCTTATTGATAGTGCAACTACACATACCATTCTTCAAGACAAAAAATATTTTTTAAAGTTGACGTTAGCTGAAAATAATGTTAACACAATATCAGGTGCATCAAAGTTAATTGAAGGCTCCGGAAGAGCTTGTATTGTTTTACTAAACGATACAAAAATGTATATAAGTGATGCACTCTATTCCAGCAAATTCCGAAGAAATTTGCTTAGCTTTAAAGATATTCGCTGCAATGGATACCATATTGAGACAATGCAAGAAAATGGTAAAGAGTATCTTTGCATAAATTCGTTTTTATCTGAAAAGAAGAACATAATAGAAAAATTGTCAGCATTACCATCTGGAATGTATTATACATACATAAAAACAATTGAATCAAACAATGTCTCGAACCAGAAGTTCGTTGGCACAAAAGGTTTTATACTTTGGCATGAACGACTTGGACATCCTGAAACAACAATGATGAGTCGAATAATTAACAACAATGATGAGTCGAATAATTAACCAGAAGATTCTTTTGCCAAATAATATTTCATGTGTTGCATGTTCACAAGGCAAATTAGTTATTAGACCTTCCAGAATGAAGGTTAATAATGAATCTCCAAAGTTTTTAGAAAGAATACATGGAGATATATGTGGGTCAATACACCCACCATGTGGACCATTTCGATATTTCATGGTTTTAATTGATGCCTCAACGAGATGGTCACATGTTTGCTTGCTTTCAACTAGAAATGAAGCATTTGCCAAACTACTTGCTCAAATTATAAAATTAAGAGCTCAATTCCCAGATTACACAATTAAGAAAATACGTCTTGATAATCGTCGTTTGAGTTTAGATCTCAAGCCTTTGACGATTATTGTGTATCAATTGGGATTGAAGTTGAACATTCAGTTGCTCATGTCCATACACAAAATGGTTTAGCAGAGTCTTTTATCAAACGACTCCAATTAATTGCTAGACCATTACTTATGAGGTCAAAACTCCCTATTTCTGCTTGGGGTCATGCCATATTGCATGCTGCAACATTGGTCAGAGTAAGGCCAACTGCATATCATAATTATTCCCCATTGCAGCTTGTTTTTGGAAGAGAACCTGATGTTTCTCACCTACAAGTTTTTGGTTGTGCTGTGCAAGTACCAATTTCACCCCCACAACGTACCAAAATGGGTCCCCAACGAAGACTTGGAGTTTATGTTGGGTATGATTCACCATATATTATTCGGTACTTAGAACCATTAACGGGTGATTTATTTACGGCAAGATTTGCAGATTGCCATTTTGATGAAATGACATTCCCAACTTTGGGAGGGATAAAACTACAGCCCCAAAATCAAAATGATCTTTCATGGAAAGAAACAACTTTATGTCACTTTGATTCCCGTAGTAATCATTGCGAACAAGAAGTTGAAAAGATCATTCATTTGTAAAAGGTTGCAAATCAACTCCCAGATGAGTTTGTGAACACAAAAAGGGTAACAAAATCTTATATACCACCAAGAAATGTCCCTGCAAAAATTGATGTCCCTGTAGGACAAGTTGTTATAGCCAACGAATCTAATATACACCAAAAACGTGGTCGACCAGTTGGTTCCAAAGATTCTGTACCTCGAAAGAGAAAGGTACAAGAGAAAAGCCAACAAATAGTTCCAGAATAACAAGTTAAAGGCATGGTTGATCAAACATATGAGAATATTGAAGTTCCAGCAGAACAAGTGTCTGAAAATAATGAAATCTCAATAAATTACTCATCATCTCATAAATTGTGGGAGCGAGAAAATATTGTTATAGACAATGTCTTCGCATTTAATATGGCCCTTGAGATAATAGAAAATGAGGATCCTGAACCACAGTCCATTGAAGACTGTAAAAATAGAGATGATTGGCCTAAATGGAAAGAGGCTATACAAACGGAGTTAAATTCCTTAGAACATAGAAAGGTGTTTGGACCTGTAGTTCGAACTCCTGAAGATGTTATCCCTGTAGGATACAAATGGGTTTTTGTAAGAAAGAGAAACGAGAAAAATGAAATTACGAGATACAAAGCAAGACTTGTAGCACAAGGTTTCTCTCAAAGACCAGGAATTGATTATGAGGAAACTTATTCTCCAGTAATGGACACTATAACATTCAGATTCCTAATAAGTTTGGCTGTGTCACAAAGGCTTGATATGCGCCTTATGGATGTAGTTATGCATATCTATATGGTTTACTTGATAGTAACATATACATGAAAGTCCCTGAAGGATTAAAAGTGCCAGAAGCAAATGAGAACTGTCCCAAGAATATGTTTTCAATCAAATTGCAAAGATCATTATATGGATTAAAACAGTCTGGACGGATGTGGTATAACCGTCTTAGCGAATATCTGTTGAAGGAGGGATATAAAAATGACGATATCTGCCCTTGCGTTTTCATAAAGAAAACAGATATAGGATTTGCAATTATCGCTGTTTATGTTGATGATTTAAATTTAATTGGGACTCCTCAAGAGCTCACCAAAACTGCAGAATATTTGAAAAATGAGTTTGAAATGAAAGATTTAGGAAAGACAAAATTTTGTCTTGGTTTGCAAATTGAACATTTCCCTGAAGGATTATTTGTTCATCAATCCACATATACAAAAAAAGTTTTAAAGCGATTTTATATGAACGATGCGCATCCATTGGCATCACCTATGGTTGTTAGGTCGCTTGAAGTTGATAAAGATCCATTTCGCCCACTTGAAGATGGGGAAAGATTCTTGGTCCTGAAGTACCATATCTTAATGCAATAGGCGCATTGACTTATCTTGCAAATTGCACTAGACCTGACATAGCCTTTCCTGTAAATCTCCTTGCAAGATATAGTTCTGCACCTACTCAAAGACACTGGAATGGCATTAAACATGTTCTTCGACACCTAAAAGGTACAATAGATATGGGGCTATATTATTCACAAAAGCCTGAATCGTCTTTAGTAGGATATGCAGACGCAGGATACCTCTCTGATCCACATAAAGCCAAATCACAAACAGGCTACTTGTTTACATGTGGAGGGACTGCAATATCATGGAGATCTGTTAAGCAAACTCTAACAGCTACATCCTCAAACCACTAATAAATTATTGCAATCCATTAGGCAAGTAGAGAATGTGTATGGTTAAGGAACATGATGCACCAAATTCAATCATCATGCGGATTAGCATCAATAAAAGAGAATCCAACCGTACTATATGAAGATAATGCAGCTTGTATTGCACAACTCAAAGGAGGCTACATCAAAGGAGATAGAACAAAGCATATTTCTCCAAAGTTCTTCTACACGCACGAGCTTCAGAAAAGTGGCGACATCGAAGTTCAACAGATACGCTCAAGTGATAATGTGGCAGATTTATTCACCAAGGCTTTACCAACATCAACATTGAGAAAGTTGATACATCAGATTGGAATGCGTCATCTGAAAGACATTCAATGATCAGGGGGAGTAGTCGTACTCTTTTTCCTTCGTTCAGGTTTTGTCCCACTGGGTTTTCCTGACAAGGTTTTAACGAGGCGACAATTAAATACTCCAACATCAATTGTACTCATTTTCTTAGTTTGATTTAATTTTTCCCACTTTGGGGTTTTTTTCCAAATAAGTTTTTTGTGAGGCAATTGTTGTATAGATTAGTCATTCAAGGGGGAGTGTTGTAATATGATGAATGACCAGGCCCATAAAGCCCATAGAGGATGAGGCCCATGAACCAAAGGGTTTTTACCTCTATAAATAGAGGCCTTTGGTTCATAACAATACACACCTAATTCTCTTCTCCTCTCATTTTCTATATTATAACAATAATTACTTAATTGTCAAACACAATTTTCGACCAAAACTTGGGATTACATTGGCAATAACAAAGGAATATGGATTTAATGAACAAATATAAAAAGCCTAAGATACTAAATTGAAATTTGCCCCTTTATTTTCTTTGTCCATGTTTTAAAAAAGGTAAAAAGCGCTCACCCCCTAAACTATTCCGTTTTTTGGTTTTTGACCCTCAACTAAAAACGGTCAAGTTTTACCCCCAAAATTATTTCGGTTTTTGGTTTTTGACCTTCCATCCATATTCTCCGTTACATCATAACGGAAGTCCAAAAAATGGGGGCATTTTTGGGCAATCTGTATAAGATCCTAAAATTTTTGTTTTTATAAAAAAAAACCCTATTATTCTGACGAGAAAGAAGAAGTCGCCGGTGAGAACATTGACAGAAGAAGCCGGAAGCTGGGTACCACTCTTCTTCTCCAACCACCAACTGTAAATTCCAACCTCTAAAAAAAATCTTAAAAGACCATTTTTTCCCTTAAATTTAATTCTATTTATTATTAATGATATGATTTTCTCAAAATGCCCCCATTGTTTGGACTTCTGTTATGATGTAACGGAGAATATGGATGGAAGGCCAAAAATCAAAAACCGAAATAGTTTAGGGGTAAAACATGACCGTTTTTAGTTGAGGGTCAAAAATAAAAAAAAAGGGAATAGTTTAAGGCGTCAGCACTTTTTACCCTTTTAAAAATTATAAATAAATTTCCATAAATCATTTTTAAATTTCTCCTCGCACAGTTTTCTTATTTCTTCTACCTTATCCAAACTCACACAACCATTCCTCCTCCGCACCGGCGGTTCCTTCCGTCTTCCTCAGGGATGAAGAGAAGGGGACGGGATGGCAATCGTCCCCCGTGCGAAATTTCTAAAATACTACTAAATGTAGTAAATTTTATATGTAGTTCGGAATGTTTTATCAAATTCACACCCCCAATATTTTTTTACAGTTTTTATATGTAATTCGACATACTGTTGTAGTTTTTACCCCCAACGCTAAATTTCTATATGCGTTCCTGTTCATCCTCCGCCGTTTCAGCCTCCTCAGACTTCCCAAAAAGAAACGTGTCCTCGTTGACAAACCTAGACTTTGCTTCTACATACATAAAACCTTAGAAATATTTAACGAAATACTACAAGAAAGAAGAAGATTAAGGAGAATTAGAAGAAGAAAAATAACATATCTCACCATTTTACAAGTTTTGGATTTTGCTTTCAATGGATATGTTCTTATTTACTCCACCCGTCTCGAATTATCTGCCCACTTTAAATTTTGTATAGAAATTAATGTTTCATCAAATTCTATAGTGAAATATAATAAAATGTCAAACATGACCCTATATAATTTTACTTCCAATTTAATTCTACATTTTCTTCTCCCTAGGCGTGGAAGTGAGTTGAGCAGGCTAATGAGTAACTCACGATTCGATTCGATATTCGACTTGACGAGTTCAGCTCATGAGCGATACATGAGCTAAGATTTTTGTCTCATCTAGAATATGAGTTGAGCTTGAGCTAGATAGAATTCGACTCGTTTGACTCATGAGCTGGCTCTCTCTCTCTCTCTCAAGTAGACACACGTCTTCACAAGGGAAACTACAACAGTATGTCGAATATAGAAATTTTTTAAGACTTATATAAGAAGGCTTCAAAGACTTTTTTACTTTTGATTAATAAAGATTACAGTTTTTGGTAGCATTGGTTGGTTTACATTGGTATAATTTTATATTTTGTTAATTTTTTTTCGTTTTTTTTTTCATAGTCTTTACATATTATAATTAGTAGAGAGATATTAAATTTATATTATATGTCATTGTGCTGAAAAAAAATCTCTTGATTTATTTTGTATAAGTTGGATATTAAACTAATATTATAATCACTATGTTTTTTTCTAAAATATTTCTAGACAAATGAGCTGCGTTGAGCTGCTCGTGACCTATTGATGAGCTGAGCTTGAGCTAGCCTTAGCTCAGATCAGCTCAGTTCAGCTCATTTCCACCCCTACTTCTCTCGATATTCTCCTCTCTCTAACATTTAATGTAAGGGGTAAGATTGAAAAACCATCATTAATGAACAATTTATTTAGAAAGTTGACATATAATTTAAGACAAATTAAAAAATAAATGTGTACAGATAATTTTGGATGGAAAGAGTAACTAATATCTATTATTAGGGGTGTCAACGGGTTCGAGCTGACCCGAACTTGGCTCACATAGCTCGAAAAAATGTGAGTATGAGCTGAGTGTGAGCTCAATATTCAAGATCGAATCTTACGAGAGCTGAGCGTGAGTTTGATCCCGCTCAGCCCGAAAAAAGCTCGAACCCGAACCCGAATAATATAATTAAAATGTTATATATATATATATAAATATAATAATACTAATACTAATTAAAAAAAAAGACCTGTAAAATTGCATTAATTGAAGAATTCCTTAAATTTAGCGAAGAGCAAGAGGTGATGCATTGTAAAAGTGAACTAGATGTTTATTTGGAGGAAAAACTTTACCCAACAAAGAGTGGTAGTGTTGATAAAGACTCTATTATCTTGGATTATTGGAAAGAAAAAGCTCTTAAATTCCCTATTTTGTCTATGATGACAAAAGATATATTAGCAATTCATGTAAGTTCGGTAGCATCTAAGAGTGCTTTTAGCACCGGAGGTCGTGTCTTTAATCAATTTCGCAACTCACTACTTTCCTATACAGCTGAATGATTAGTTTGTGCTCAGGATTGTATTAGGAATTCACCAAAGAGGAGTGATTACGTGAAGAGTTTGATTATCCTTTTGTAAGTTATTTTTTACTTAGTTTTTCTATTTTACTTGTCTAAATTTTTTTTCTTCATCACTGTTTCTTACTTTATTTACTTATATTTTCTTTTTCCTTTGTAGATTTGAATCACAAAAAAAAAAATGAAATATGGTAGAAGAATTCAATGGAATTGCTGAAATTGAATTTGGCACTAACAATGGAATTAAATCACTCTTTTGTAATTTGTAATTTCATCATTTTTTAAAATTTTAAGTGCATGGGTTCTCTTGTTTTTATTTTTATTTTTTATATAAGACTCGTTTTATTAGCATAACAAACAATTATGGAATTTCTAATTCTTTTGTTTTTCTCTATAAAAGGCTTTTGCAATTATGAGACTTCTGTTTCTTTTGTTTAGTCTATATAAGGATTTTTGTCTACGTTGTATGTAGATTTTGTAACCTTTGACATTGCTATGTATTTATCTTTTGTTATTAGTTTATTTTGCTTCAAAATTATGTATCATTGTATTATGTACATTTGTATTCTTGTCAGAATTTAGTTTAAATGCTCATTGTATTATACTATTCTTACTATATTTTTTTTTGCTAATATAAATTTAGCTCGTGAGCTCAGCTCGAGCTCACATTAAAATGTGAGTTGAGCGTGAACTCAATGTTTGTGAGCTTTTACGGGCTGAGCGTGAGCTGAGATTTCCAATTTTTATGTAAGTTGAGTGTGAGGTAAACCAAGCTCCGCTCACATATATCGATTGACACCCATATCTATTATGTATATGGAGGAGATTTGAATCCTAAAAGATTAACTCATATGCGTATGGAAAAGTTGAATTAAACTAAAATATTAAATTATGAGATTTGAATGGAAGTTCGAATCCTGTCGAATGTAGAAACAAACGATAATTTGTTTCATGTTGCATGAATTATTGTTAAGTGAGTTAAAGTGTTATTAAGATTCTGGAAGTGTCAAGTCAAATGTCCAATACCAGTACTATAAAGAACTAAAGGACTTGATTGTTGGAAGAGTTATTTTAATAATGAGTTTTAAATTTTGAATTAAAGGTAGTAATATAAATTATTTTGCCATATCAAAAACATTTATAACCAATGATTTTTTTTAAAAATAATTAAACCTCTAAAATTCTAGAATACTTGAATGAGAGTTTTGGAAGGACGAGGACGAGGATGAAGTAGTGACATTTTTATAGGATATTGTTTTAGCAAATATTTATTGATATTGATTTAAGATTTATTATTGTATTTATATAGTAATTGGTTTATGTTTTAAGAGGTGGTAAATGAATTCTTAACCCATGAGATAATATCATAACAACCCTTTTAAATTTAAATTTAAATTTAATTATCGAGTTTAGCTAAATTTAAATTTGGTCCGACTTATTTGGGCTTGAAAATTATAGGCTCAAGCTCGACTCATACGGGATTGAGTTGAGTTTGAGCCAACTCCACTTATAATCTACCAAATTTTGTAATTTTTTTATTTGCTTTATAATGATTTGAAGTGATAATTCTTCATAGATAATAGTTTATCAGATGCTATAGAAAGTGCAAACTTATATATATAAACGATAAATTACTAATTTTATTGTAATGATTTGATTGAATTAAATGTTGAGATTTTAAGTAACTATAATGTTAGTAAATACTATTTATTTATTTTCTTAATTATACACATTACTTAAAATATGTATTATACAAAAAATTATGTTACTTTTTAAGCATGTACATGGGCCGAACTTATCCTAAGACAAGCTTGGTTAGATATTAATTCGTGCTTAAAAATAAAGCCTAATCTCACTTAATCCAGTACCGAACGAGATGGGTTCGACCCGACCCGACCCGACAACCATACCCATTTCTATTTTTTTTTTTTTTTTTGCTAAGTCCATACCCATTTCTATTGCTTCATTCATTTCCTCTTTAGTACAGTCTATTTATCTTCCTAAAACCCTAAAAACCAAAAGCCCCAAAAAACTCGAACAATCTTGAATTCTATTACATGCTCCAATCTTATCCAACTTTTCTGTAGTAGTAATTTGAATTTGATCTCAACATTTCCGTTTTTTTTTTGTTGAAAAAATGGAGTTCTTGATTTCTATTGCTTCATCAGTTTCTACACAGTCAACTAAACGCCGAATCCAAATTTTCCGCAATGAGATTCCTTTTATTCTTACTAATGGTGGTCAGAATTCAGGTGCCCACTTTCTCCATCATCATCACTTGAAGAATCTTTAATTCTATGAATATGATTTGTTTTTTTTTTGTCTAGTTTTTTTTAAAAAAAATTATTTAGTGCTAGTTTGGAAACTGATGCTTTTATTGATACTTTGCACAATAATTCTGATATTTATAATGACATCCCTGAAAATTCTGATATTTATAAGAGAAAAATACTGGCCGCCACCGCCCCTCCTAGTTCGTCTATGTGCCGATGTAATTCCCTCCATTTTTAATTTGTCATTTTGGTTGTTTGGTTGAGTATGGGGTTGTTTGGATAGTAAAAGGTTACTACTTGACAATGTAAGTTCCCATAATTTTTTATTAGGATTTTTTGGTCATTTGGTTGCATACGGGGTTGTGGATAGTAAAAAAGTTTGAATGTTATGCAAGAATATAATAAGGCTGGCAAGCCAAGAAAGGAGAGGAGGGTGGTTGTGGAATCAGAAATCTGAAGAAAACTGGAGAAAGGGTTGTGGGTATTGTTGGAGGATAAATTGTACTGTTAGGGGAATCATTTGACATCAAATATATAATTGAGATGGAGGGGAAGATCTGTAAGTAAGTCGAGAGTATCTAGGCTTGGCAATGTGGATAAGCACCTGGAAGGAATGGGATGAGTTTCAAGAGGCAAATATCTTTGAGGTGAGAAATGGAGTTAATTTTAAGTTTAAATTTAAAAGTAAGCTGACATTTGGTGGTAGATGAGTTGAAGAGAGCATTTTCAGAGACGAGGAAATTTAAGGACCTGTTAAGGCATTAAGGCGTCTGGCAGCTTGTAGAGTTTCACTTTTATTTGAAATTAGGTCAGTGTGCTTTGATGCTGTAAAATTTTCCTTCGTAAATTTGAATGTGAATGTCCCATTTTTATTTACACAAGAGTTAAAAAGAGTAGTTTGACCATAGGCAAGTTCAGTGTTGTTAAGGCGTTAAGGCGCACCAAGGCGCAAAGGGGGCTTGGAGCCTTGAGGCGCAAGGCGCAAAAAAGGCGCATCTTGAATAAATATTATTATAGATATATTAATAACATGCAAATATAGGCAAAACATATAATAAATAACCATAATGTAGTTCCCTCCAAAACAAAAAAAAAACATTATTAGATAAAGAAAAACAAATAAAAAGTTAATACACCTAATAATCAGAATCATCTTCAAGATCATTGTTTTCATCATGATTCTCTTTATCCAAGGGAGAATCTTCTTACTCATCTTCATTATTCTCATCAAAGCTAGAGACATATGAAGAAGATGATGGTCTTAAATTAGGAGGTGAATGTTGAGAATGAGAAATACTAGCTCCTATTGACCTAGATGGGTAGCGTGGTTCATTTACTCCAACTGCTCTAGAAACCTCAAACCAAGGAAAATCTGAATCATCATAGGGTTTATCTAATCATTCAATGCGTGCCAACGAAATAAATCTCTATTGTACTTAAAAAAGATCAAGTCGTTTAGTATTTTCCGATCAAGGTAGATTGATGTAGCAAGGAGGTGTTGATGAAAGGTGTAAAGGTTTGTTAAATTAGAATCTTCAAATACTGTATCATCATTTTTTAACTCTCTAAGCAAACATTCATTAGAATCGGATTAATTACAAGGCGCGCCCATTCATTAGAATCAGATTAATTACAAGGCGCGCCCGAGGCGTGCATGGAGCCTGGAGCCTTTTCTTCAAGGCGCGCGCCTCACTAATTTGAAGCACGCCTGAGATTTTGAGGCGATATCTCTGGAGCCTGGAGCCTGAGGCGCAAAGGCGCGCCTGAGGCGTGAGCCTTAACAACACTGGGCAAGTTACCACAAGATCCTTATTAATTAGAGAGGTTAGTAGTAGGACCCATGTGTTAGGGGAGCTTATTTCCCTTAAACGAAGGAGGTTAGTTATTAAAGTATAGAGAAAAATATGTTTACTTTTAGAAAGTCGACATACATTTTTGGATAAATTAAAAAGAAATGTAATCATTCAATTTTGGACGGAGTAAGTAATGATCTTTCACCCGTATTAAAGGGCACTGCTATATTGTAATGGCAACTTTAAATGAGTGCCAGTTATGTGCTGTCTTAGGAGTTTCAGTATGGAAATGTCTCTATTGATCTGTGTACATCTGAACTATTGTTGCAACACCTGGAGAAATACTTTTAGGCCTTTTAAATTGTTAATGTTGGTCTGTATCCAAATTTTATCTCTTGGAGGCTTTATAATCCTAAAGAAACTAAAGATGCATAGCAATTGATAGAACGAGTTTTCATTTTGACCGAATCTACTCGAAAAACTAATTTTTTTTGTTCGGGATCTCATTGACCATGTATGGATTTCCTAAGTGATTGATTCTCGGAGATATCCAGATTTCTAAGATGTCCACATTTTACTAAATGGACCATGGAGTAGCATTAATGTGGCCTGACTGTGAAAAAGTGTGTCAAATAAATTGCAAATTTTAACTTCGTATATTCTCATGTTGCAAATGGAAATAGAGGAGGTTCCTGGACTGATATTCAGAAGGTTGATAAATGGAACAATTACACTTTTACAGAGTTATTGCTATGTGTCTTTTTTAAGAGTACTTCAGGAGAAAAGCGAAATCTGAACCAAAATGTCGTTCTCTGTGCAAATGAAGTGCATCAACAAATCAACAAAATGAAACATTGTATACTAGAGAGAGGGGAAAGAGAGAGGGGAAAGAGGGATAAAACAGATATTTGGACTGCCGTTTCATCGATTTTTCCACCCGGGGGTGGGGGAATGGTGGAGTTATTGTGTTTATATATGGCACACTGTTTGGTAGCATAGCTATTTTCAGTTTCTTTTTTCCCCTCCTGGTGGATTAGTTCTACTCTTCTTGGGTGGTCCCTTATGACATTTTAGTGAGTATTAACTTTTCAACAAGAAGAGCAATCTTTGTCGAGAAGAAGAAAAGAATGGATGTTGAATGCTTATTTATTCTTCTTTCTGGAGTGTTCTTAACATTCTCCATTTAATTGCACCTTCATGGTAATGTAGATCCCCGTGCCTAGTTTCTTGAG
Source organism: Vinca minor (assembly GCA_026122235.1). Lineage (NCBI taxonomy): Eukaryota > Viridiplantae > Streptophyta > Magnoliopsida > Gentianales > Apocynaceae > Vinca > Vinca minor. Next base: position 4,840,239 of record JAOCZM010000096.1, read on the forward strand.
CTCTTGTTGTCAGTGAAACATGTTTTTTGAGGGGGAATGGTGTTGCATGATGTGTGTTATTTTGGATGTTAGCAGCAACAGAACTTGCTGATCAATGTGTATTTTTTAGTTCTGGGAATGGTTATTGCACCCTAGTTCCCAAGGCTTGGGAGCCACTGAAATAAATTTTTGGTTGTACTGGTTGCAGTACAATTTGAGCTGTAAAGGGTACTTGACTGAACAAAAGCAAAACAGCGTCTGATCAGATCAATCAAGACAGAGGGGTGCTTTATGCCAAATAGGACTGGGTTTTGGTTTGCAAGTTTTTGTCTTGGGTTTCACAAAATTGAATTGTTCGTGAGAGAAGAGGTGGGGACCCAAAGTGAAAAATTTGCATTGGGTTTCTTCTGAAAAGCAACCAAAATATACACTAACTCTCACTATAAAGGGTCATGTGATGTGGCTGATTGTGGTTCACAGGAAACCTCTAATGCCTGAATTGCTTGTGAGTTGTGTCCTTCATTGGGTGAATTGCTTTATGTCATCCCTATTCAGAGGATATTTTTGGCTCCCCTTAGTGAGGGAAGTCATTAATAAGATATGAATTGCACATGATTTCATAAAGTTGATATGAATTCTGAGTACCTGGGAGGGTGGTTAATATTTTTTTCAACTAAGCTTTTTCAGACTGGGTTATGTTTTTACTTGAAGAAGGAATGCTTAACAGTAGATGTTTCATTCAACTAAGGAGTAGAACCCCTCCAGAAAGGTTTTCTTGGCTTGATTTTGGCACGGTTGGATTGTGGTGTCATTCTGTGATGTCTTCAATTTCAGGGAAACTGAAAATTTGAAGATTTTTTGTGGAGTTTATGTTTTCTAAGTCTTTCATTTGCGACTGTTTTCTGGACTTTCCCCCTGGCAATATGAAATTATTACTTTTTACTATTTTAAGAACTTTCTTTCCACACTTCTTTAAACTTAATGCTATCTCTTCTTTGAACTCTGCAGAGATGACCGCCGATTTTGCTGCCCTTTTGGTAGAACTAATATTTAAGACATTGGCCATTTATGATGATAGAGGATCAAGGAAAGCTGTGGATGACTTGATTGTAAACTCTTTAATTGAAGTTCCATTTATGAAAAGCTTTGCCGCAACCCTTGTACAGACGATGGAAAAGCAATTAAAGTTCCAATCATACATAGGTTGCCATAGACTAATTAAGTGGTCTTGTCTCCTCTTAACTGAAAGTCAGTTTACATCTGTGTCAAAGAATGCTTTTTGTAAAGTAGCTCAAGCGCAGGCATCAGTGCTTCAAATCGCCATGCAAGGATCATTTCGCATAAAAAGGGCCTGCAAGCAAACTTTTCTTCATTTATTCTTGAAGGTCCCTTATACTGTGACTGTCTTTCTTTATCGCTTTGCTCTATTTATTCTATAGATTGAGGCCAGTCATTCTTATCAATTTTTAATTTCTTTTACCTTTTCAGTCACCAGATATTTTTAAGACTTACATGGAGGAATTGAAAAATTCAAGGATCTCATGTAAAGATTGTCCTGAATTTGTACATCTGCTTCTGGAATATTCAAGTTCTAATTTGGTTTTATTCAACCAATGGAGGGTGAGAGTTTCTTATGACCTAATCTATTTCACTACAAGTCACTTGCATATTTTATTTTCTAATTTTAATAGCGGTTACATATTTATTTGATTATATATTGCTCATGTCTTTTGGAGCTCGAGGTTTTGGAATTCTTTTCATGGACTTATGTATTTTATGTCTCTTGTGTGTTGGTTCCTGTTTTGCAGCAATCCTTCCTTGATATCTATGTTAACACCGTTTTAAATGCAAAAGAGAAGCCAGGGAAGGGCCTCAGTGAAGCATTTCTTCCATCATTTTTGCATTTGTCTCACGAAGATTTAAAGAGTACTATTATCCCTGCATCTGTTAAGATGCTGAAACGGAATCCTGAGCTGGTATTGGATTCCGTTGGGGTCCTTTTACAATCTACTAACCTCGACTTGAGCAAGTATGCCATGGAAATTCTTCCAGTTGTCTTATCACAGGCTCGTCATGCAGATGAAGCGAGAAGGCTTGTTGCCTTAGCAATTGTAAGGTGCTTGAGTCAAAAGTCTAGTAGTCCAGATGTTGTACAAGAAATGTTTACTGCAGTAAAATTAGTGATTGGAGGTGTGTATATTGGAATCTCTATTTCTGTAAAACATTGCTATTCTGTCTAAATTTTTAAATGTTCTTGCATTCCCAGTTAGCTGCTTAATGTGACTTTGATTATGGTAACTCAAAACAATGCTACTTGGTTCCTTATGAAGCTTGATATATGAGCAGGTTCAGAAGGGAGATTGACGTTTCCTTACCAGAGAGTTGGGATGATTAACGCATTGCAAGAAATATCAAATGCTCCCGAAGGAAAATACCTCAATAGTCTGTCCTCAACAATCTGTGGCTTTCTCTTATCATGTTACAAGGATGATGGCAAGTTTCTTCGTTCTCATCTTCTTTGAAAATCTTGCTGCTGTTTAGTACTGCGCTTCCCCCAAGTCTGTCTCTGGGGATATTTCTGTAGTATGCTAATGGAATTACTGATTAAGGTTTCACTCTCTTCTCGTACCCAAATAATACAGGGAATGAAGAGGTTAAGCTTGCTTGTTTATCTTCATTAGCTTGTTGGGCAGCAAGATCTGCAGATGCTATACAGCAAGATGTTGTTTCATTCATTTCTTCAGGTCTTAAGGAGAAAGAAGCACTAAGAAGGGGTCATCTTCGTTGTTTGCGAGTAGTATTTAAAAATAGTTATGCTGTGTACAAGGTTAAGGAACTGGCATGACTATGATATTTCATACTTTTTGTGTGTAGTTGCTTCTGTGTTTTTGTCAGTTTACTTAGTCAGAGATTTCACATCTTATGCTTCAGATGTCGTCCTTGCTGACACCTCTCCTCCAATTGGTTAAGACTGGTTTTACAAAAGCCGTTCAGCGATTGGATGGTATTTATGCATTACTTTGTGTGGCGAAAATTGTTGCTGTTGATGTTAAAGCAGGTTCGATTCTACTAGTGAAGCCTACCTCCTTATAATTTTTTATCATTTATACATTTTTGATAAGCAGTAGACTAGTAGTTCACCAATTTTTGTTGACTGAAATTTTCTAAATTTTTATTTCATTTAAATGTACTAATTTAACTTTTATCCATGATACAATTGTAATACTCTGTCTTTTTCCTTCTTTCTGTAGATGAGACTGTGACTAAGGAAAAGATTTGGTCTTTGATATCTCAGAATGAACCTTCTCTGGTGCCAATTTCTCTAGTGAGTATCTTCTGTAGCTTTGCATGTTTTGCATAAGTAACGGAAAGGAATTGTTAACATCTCTCGCTATGCACTTTTAGATTCATTTTGTTACGATTATTTGAATGCTCCTTTTTCTTGTTATATTTTTAAACCTTTTTCCTGTGAAAAAATGTGTTCTCTGTGATTCCTTTGGTTAGTTGTGCCTTTCACCTTAACCTTATTGATTCTTTTACGGATTTGTATGCATGAAAGAGCTCTTATATGATACAAATATTATTACATAGTTCATGCTGCCTACAACAAAGTTCTACCTGTGTGATGCTGACTGATATGTCATTAAACATGGTTTAGGAGGCCCATTTGAATTTTGAAGGTTAATATAGGTCCCTACAAGAGATTTTTTATACGTATGCATGCATGCACCGTTGCGTGTGTATATATGCATCTTCTGGAATGTATCAGTAAATTTGTGGAATATTAGTCAACTACTACATATTATTATGGTGGATTCTTCTAAACTTTGACTAGAGAGTACTCTCAAAATGCTGTGAATTTGATCTTATACTTGTACCATTAATGTGGTAGGAATCCCTTACAGTTTTGGCTCATTGTATCTGCTGATCATTGTCTGCATTGGCAAGCTAAATATGCATTGCATTACTCAAACTCGGCTGTCTCATTGCTATGGTTGCTGCACAAATTTTGCTGGTTAAATATCAGTTTTAAGATCAATTCCTTTGATTTCACTTTTATTTTTTAGTAGAAAGTTTTCATGTGAAATACATGCTACCTCGATAGACAAATGTTGGTCACTTTTAGAGCTTTTTTATTTATTTTTTATTTTTTATCCATAGTTATTTATCAGTTTAAGAAATCAAGGAAGCATTTGTTAGAAATTTTCCAACTTTATCCCAGTGTTGTTAAGGCTCACGCCTCAGGCGCGCCTTTGCGCCTCAGGCTCCAGGCTCGAGAGATATCGCCTCAAAATCTCAGGCGCGCTTCAAATTAGTGAGGCGTGCGCCTTGAAGAAAAGGCTCCGAGGGCTCGGGCACGCTGTAATTAATCTTATTCTATGATGGGCGCGCCTTGTAATTAATCCGATTCTAATGAATGGTTGCTTAGAGAGTTAAAAAATGATGAGCGGTATTTGAAGATTCTAATTTAACAAACCTTTACACCTTTCATCAACACCTCCTCGATACATCAATCTACATTTTGCCTATATTTGCATGCTATTAATATATCTATAATAATATTTATTCAAGATGCGCCTTTTTTCGAAAGGCGTTCGCCTTTTTTGCGCCTCAAGGCTTCAAGCCCCCTTTGCGCCTTGGCGCGCCTTAACGCCTTAACAACACTGCTTTATCCTCAAGTTTATTACTGCACCAAACCCAGTCTTTATGAGATCTGAACATTCAAGTTGGTTAATTTAGTTTCTTGATTCATTAAATCAAACTAACTAAATAGGCTTCTTAATCTGTCTGATACTCCAAAAATTGATAGTTAAGTGGATAGAGGTAGTCCGTAGTAGTACTTTATATTTATATTTTATTATTCTTCAAAGATTTCCGGCCTATAGGGTAAACTTAATTGTTAGAAATATAATTCCTAGAAAGCCGACTGAGAAATAGTGTCGAAAGACGAGCTAGCGGTGCGGGAGTATTGTGGAGCCAGACTGTAACTTAAACTTGAAAATCCTGGGAGTATACTCTTGAATACTTGAAAAGATGGAACGTATATTTCAACTTAAATTCTATGTTTCTTGTTGAGTGGCAGTCTCGTAGCTTATCCTTTTCAATTAGCAAAAAAAGGTAATGCTCAAATGCACTTCTTATGCTATGCAGGCATCAAAACTGCCAGTTGAAGACTGCATGACCTGCATTGACCTTTTTGAGGTGCTGTTGGTTGATCATCATCACAGGTTTGTGTTTATTTTTGAGTTTTTCCAAGGGCCACTTTTGCGTATATTGTAGAGACTTTCAGATACATGTTGAATGTTGAAATCTTTTTTCTTCTAAACCCTTCTCGAAGTTATATGTTATGCCCCGTTGAGGAAGAGAGAGATGTTTGATGTCATTGTCATGTGGATTCAATGTTATGATCCTGAGACAAGTCAATCTAAAAGATTTGCTTTGGTTTGTTTTCAGTATTCAAAACATGACGTGTTCATATTGTAGCATTCAAGTTATGATTCAGAATCAAATAGTATATTGATTTAGTATATTGATTTAGGCTCAATAGCATTTGACTGCAAAGAGTTTATTTACCTCTGAGAAGTTATCTGTCAAGTCAGAGGGTTTAACTGTTCTGTAGCTTGTAGAAATATCTAATATCTCCCAATCATTTTTTGACCTTGTTGAAGATTTGTGACAAAAGTTTGGAGGGCAAAGTGATGGTTGCATTATATGTACTGCGCCTTCCTTGTCTTCTGGGCTGTATTTTTCTTTTGCACAATTCCTTCTCTGTATTTTGCGTTTGCCCTGGTCCTTCTCGATAAGTAATTTAACCTCTCAGACAAGATAATTATTTCTTTTGGTTTTTATATTCCAAACACAATATTTTCATTGTTTTCAAAGTTCAAAGGTTACTCTTGTCGTACTCTTTTTCATTATTTTTTCTTCTTTCATGAAGACTAGTAAGACACATGATGTCATTTAATTTCAATTCAAATATATTGTTTTAAGATTTCATACGAGGCTTAATATTCTGCTCTGCATAAAAGTAGGTGAGGTCTCCTTTTTGCAAATCATGGGCCATATATTATTGAAGAAATTTCCGGGATTTGGATGTTTATCCTTTCTGAAAATCCAAAGTATCGGTATTATTTTGTACTTGTTTGGTGACATGACAGAATGTCACTATATCTTCTCTAATGCACTCAGATTGTTACTACTATTTGCTATGATGGTTTGGCACTTGAACATATTCGAAAAAGAAAGAATTATGGTACTTCATTTTGTAACTTTTTCTCCTTTTTGCAGTGTATTGGAGACCTTTTCTATCAGTGCACTCTTGCAGGTTAGTTAGCATGACTTGTAATCGCAGCCATTCTAAATGATAAAAAAGATCTTTTGTATTTAACTTTTGTAATTTGCAGTTTATGATTTTCTCGCTCTGCCATCCAAACTGGACTATCAGAAAAGTAGCTTATGGTTCCTCCAAACAGATTCTTGCTGCTGTTCCACAATTATCTGAAGCTATCTTGGTTGAATTTTCAAATTATCTCTCTGTTGTCAGTGAAAAAGCTTTTCTTATGAGAATGAGGTAATTTGTATGTCACTTTGTTTCATTTTCATATTGGTGTTATTGGACAGAACCGTGATAAGGGTTTTCAAGACCTTGTGAACTACTGTCATGTTTTTCTTCTCGGAATTAAGTGATTAAGCAGGGTCTTAATATTATTGTGTAAAGAGGGACAGCCCCCTATTTAGCTTATGTTGAAATATAAAGTCCCACATTGCCTGCCTAAGGATGATCCATCTCACTTATAAGTTCATGAGCTAACACCTCTCATTGCCAATTGGTTTTCGAGAGGACATGGAGGCCCATGAGCTATTTTTCACATGGTATCAGAGCGGACCCTTAATTGGTGGATGTGTGGGGGTTCATAATGCCCATATGGGATTGATTGTCCCTGTGTGACCCAAGTAGGGCGGCGGACCTTGAACTGTCCCCGTCCGACTCAAAATAGGGCAACGGGCCTTGGATTAACTCCCACCTCGAGGTGAGGGGAAGTGTTAGAAATATAAAGTCCCACATCGGCTGCCTAAGATCCATCTCACTTGTAAGTTCATGGGCTAACACCTCTCTTGCCAATGAGACGTGTTAGCCCATGAACTTATAAGTGAAATAGATCTTCCTTAGGCAGTCGATGTGAGACTTTATATTCCAACAACTTAAAATGGTTTGGAGAGTGAACCTTTAACTTATCATATACTTCATAGTTTTTCTTTTTGTGATACACCATCTTTTGTTACCATGTTATGGCCCCCCTCCAGAGATTGCACATAAAATGGCCCGAGCTGCTGCTGTATGTGATTGTACTGGGTGCAAGCGTGATAGTAATCAAAATTTGATGCAATATCGGTGTTTATTACTCCCTCCGTTTCATAATCAAGTCTTTTTAGCCTTGTACATACATACATACATACATATTAAGGGTTCTAAGAACACGATGTTTTTCTAATTAGAGTACTTAAACTAACCTTAATGAGAGTGAATTGGGATATAATATTTGAGAAAATAGCAGTAAATTCTTATAGATAAGTGCAAAATGGCTTATATTGTGGGAAGACTCTCTCCGTCTAGACTGACTGTTATTGTGAAACAGAGGGAGTAATATTTATTTTATTTTCTCTCAGTAGTCTGCTCCTGTATTTTCCCTAATTCTTGTTACTCTTTTTGTGTTGGTTGACTTGTAGCGACACAGAGAATTTATCTGATGCTCAAGTTCCCTTTCTCCCACCTGCTGAACTTTTGGTGAAGGCCTTGGTTGTAGTGTCCCCTGCTGTTTTGGCTGCTGCCCCAAGTGCATGTGTGCAGCTATTCTGTTGCTCACATCATCCGGTCCTTGTTGGTACATCAAAAAGGAATGCAGTGTGGAAGGTAATCTTTCTGGCTCTCTCTTCTGTAAGCATTAAACTACCAGTACAATAGTCCTCTTATGCTTTTGGTTCGCATTGTAGCTTTTGAGGAAGGGAGTTCTGTAGTCATTTGACATCCAAAGGTTATTTTACTATAACAGCACTTATCACCCAAACTCTTTACCTGTTATGGAGTCTATGTTGGTCCATTTTCTTTCTGGGAATTGGAAGAATACAAAAGACAAGAAGATGGCATAATTTGATTCTCCATTATGCACAGTATATTAATCTTCCTTGTTTTCTCCATTTACTGGGGTACCCAACTGATAAAAGTTAGATTGGAAAATGAATGTTTGGTTGGTTTTTGGAGGTGACTAACAGATAGCAAATTTCTTAATGTCATGTATTTGAACAGTTGGTAGAAATGAAAAAATAGGAAACGAAAATAAAAGAACACTTAATATTCTTATGGCTCGTCCTCCAAAGATGGAGGTTAACTTGGTACCAAAGAGCTTTTCAATCTTCACATGTTATATGAGGCTGTCACATTCTGCTTGCTTTTAGCTATTTACCTCCTATAATGATTTCATTGTATTTTGCGTGCACTTGGTATGGGCAGGTTAAATATAGTTTTTATTTTTGATGAATCTTTTTCTGAACCGAGTTTTTTGGGTACCGATTAAATATTTGAAAGTGAATTTATCCTGTATTCAATTTTTATGGTGTAACTTGTTCTACCATTGATTTACCTTAGGTTGACATACTTTTCTGTTTTCGCAGAGAGTGCAAAAATGTTTGCAAACACATGGTTTTGATGCCACTGGGCTTGTCATTGCTAATGTGGTTGAATTGTGCAAGGTGAATAATGATCCCATTCAAGCTATTCGTTCATGTTTTTATCTGTTGAGAGCTTGACATATCTACTTTATCTCTCTCTTTTTGCCTGCTCTTTTGTTTTTGTTTTTGTTTTTGTTTTTGTTTTTGTCTTTCTTATTTGGGGTGGGTGGGCTGAGTAATAAGTTACCCCCTGGCCTATGCGCACCGGGGGCAAGGATGCTAACTAATCCAACTCGATTCTCTATTTTCTTTCCTTAATCCATTTGTACATGTCATATTCAGGCAAGATACTTAAGAACAAGTTGTTTTAGTACTTCTTATGTTATTTATGAAGAATTGTTACTTCGATCTATGAAATTTTCTCAAACCTTGTTTGTAGAGGTGGGTTATGGCTTGATTTTCTGTGTAGTTCAGATCTGTTTATAGAAGAATAATGTTACTTGACCCTTTTACTGCTTTAGTCACACAATAAGTATCTTATCTTTAACTAGCTGTACCTGCTAGTAGTTTTCTAGAGAGTATTCTTATTATCTTTTTATTACTCTTAGTTGTTGGTCTAATTTGGTATTGAGCTCTATTTCTGCTCAGCGTGCCACAGGCTTGGATGTCAAACATCTTCCGCTGGTCCATTTTTATGGTTTACTATTGTTCTACAATCTTGTTAAGTTAGTCTCTTTAGTAGCTCTATTTCCCCTCTCCCTCTTGCAACTATCGAAGATCTATTTAAGTGTTGGTTTTAATTTATTATGCTTTTACTAGATTGTGTATTTTCTCTTCTCCTCTGTTCTCCCGAAGTTGCATAAACAAAATATTCAAATGAATAATGTTACGTTATGTGTTCCTTTTGCAGTATTTTTTGCTGAACACTGTTCCTATTTATATTTCCTCTCTTTTGCTATTAGGGCTTGTTGGATTGCAGGGGATTGATGAGTTCTGACTACCTTCAACAAGAAGCTGCATTATATTCGTTGTCAACCTTGATGTCTATAATACCAGGAGATACCTATGCAGAGTTTGAGAAGGTTTCAGCTTTATTTTATTTTAAGCTTGTCACAGCGAGTCATGGTTACCGTAATTGTATTATTCCGGAGTTTAACTCTTGCCTTTTCTTTGGGCAGTACTTTAAGAGTCTTGTGGACCGTTCTGCCCATGATACTCTGACTGAGAAAGATATTCAGGTGAAGTCTAACTTGATGTATATATATAGTTTCTACTTGTTCTCTTTCTAAAACTAGCATGGCTTTTTCCCTTTCCTCTCTCTAAGGCTCTCTCTCTCGGAACATGTAGTTGTTTGGAAGTATCATATTCATTCATTTTCGTGGGGAAGATATTTAATCTTCTTTATGCATATGTTTGTCATGTTGAGGAGTTCTTTTGTATCTTACGCATGCCTTTTTATTATCTAAAAACAAAGAATCTTTTGTTCATAATGGTCACCTCTGTTTCATGGGACTGTGGTTTTTCTTAAGAGAAAAATGTTTCTCTTTGGTGGGATGTGGTCAGTACCAAGAACTTATGAATCCATTTATTGCATCATAATGAAATAAATGTCGTTCCTCCCACTCCATCGAGAGATGTGACTATATTCTTGATACATTAACAATCTTGTTTCAACATTGAATCCAAATAACGTAAAGTAAAGGGTTTATCTATAGCCAAATACCTGCCAGAGTAGCTGGCAATGTGGTGTGGCATTCGACCGCATGTTGCGTGATCGAATCCCCCTTCCCCCATTTTTTAAAGGGTTTATCAAGTAGTGTTGCAATAATATCCGGCCAAAGGGCTACTCTGGGGCCAGTGGCCACTACTCCAATGGCTATTCTCTTTCTCATTTGTTCAGTGCAGTCGTGTTTTTCTTTGACTACTTCAAAACCATGATATCTGTTTCTTCTGGATACAAATTTTCCAGTTTCTGCATACAAGGAGAAACAAATTTCAGCTATCGATATTTATCTTTTTGGTTGTCCTCTCTTCATCCTATTCTTTGTTGTTGACCTTATACAGTATTGCGTATGACGTATGGGATTCAATTAAGTTGTTGTTACAATTTTGACTTTTCCAAATGTGCCAAAGGAACAAGTTTAGAACATACTTAAAAAAAATGGGTATCCTTTATCTGTATCGCGAACCTTATCCAACATTACGAGCACACTTGGTAATGTAATATTCATTATATTGCCCATAACTGGATTCATGTAAGTTGCTATGTAATTTGTGTCACACATTTATCTTGTAATAGCTGTATCAGGCTACAGTGGTTAACAATTGTAATTGCAGCTTTCTTAAATTTGTTCTGAACTGGGGTGCATTCTCATTTTTTTTGCAGCTTAGTCCCAAGTAGTAAACCTAGTTCTTTTATTGGGATTATAGTAGTTTAAGAGCATATAATTTTAGCTGTATTGCTTTATGTGTCTTGTGTCCTGTGAAGTCCGCTAACTCAGTAATTTAAAGTGAACAATTTTCTTCTTGCCCTCAAGTTGTTGTTATCATAATTTGTCTAGTTCTTTTTTGTTATGGAAGGTTTGGAATTTTTTTCCATTTCATATTTTTCTCATCATAGATAGTTGTACCTTGACCATGTTTCTCTATGTCTCGTTTTAGATGTTTAAGCATATGCATCGCTGCCCTATGGTGTTTACTGTGGCAGTCATAAGTTCTATTTTCTTGTTCACTTCTATATTTTCTTCTATTTATTCCCTGAAAGTTACTGATATGATTTAAGCTTGTTTCAGGTCTTTCATACTCCTGAAGGGATGCTTTCTACTGAGCAAGGTGTTTATGTAGCTGAGTCTGTTACTTCGAAGAATATAAAACAAGCTAAGGGTCGTTTTCGACTGTACGAGGATCAGGATACCTCAGTAAGTGCATATTATTTTCTCTTTTATTATACCTCTGCGGTATATCTTTGATTGTATAGATGATTGAGGTGAATATTTCTTGACTTTAGGACCTAGTTAACTCCAATCATTCAACAAGGCGTGAGTCTTCTAACAAAGATCTTGTTGCCATGGGGAAAAAAGATGGTGGTAAATTAATGAAGAAAGCTGGTACATCCAATAATTTTCTCTGTTTATGTTTGAAATTACCTTTTGTCAAGGGATGGAAAAAAATTGTTTTGACTTACTTATCCAACTCTTTTCTGGTTCTTAGACAAGGGAAAGACTGCAAAGGAAGAAGCACGCGAGTTGATGCTGAAGGAAGAGGCATATGTACGCGAAAAAGTTTTGCTTATCCAAAAGAATCTTTCCTTGATGTTGAGAGCTATGGGAGAGATGGCAACTGCTAATCCTATTTTTGCACACAGTCAACTGACTTCTTTGGTAAGTTTTCCTTTTAGTTACTTGTAATTTTTAAACTAGTTTTCTTGTTCTTTTGCATCCACACTGTTGTATTATTTGCCTCTGTAGACTCTGAATTCGTTAGTTGCATCTTCACATACATTTAATATGTTTTTAACATTTTCTTTTATCCTAGTTGTTTCTACTGCTAAACTGTATTTATTTCCTTGACTGTTCTATATTTGTGCTGAACTAAAAAAACCTTTTTTGGGTTTCCTGAGAAGGTTGGTGGGAGGTGTGTATTGCAGAGTTGGAGATTTTTGAACTATTAAATAACGTGAAATACAGTCTTGTGATTAGTGAGAAAGCTGGTTTGCCAATTTGAAATGCTGTTTCTTTCGTTTCTTCTTTGCTACTTGCATATTCAATTCCTTTCATCAAGACACCTACTGGTTGAGTGGGAAACTATTCCATGAGCCACTTAGTAATTCAGTCGTATGGTTTTGTTGATCTTTGTCTATACTCCCTCCGTTTACACTTACCTGTCACTTTAAGACAGTACACTCGGATTAAGGAAATGATTGGATTATCTAAATTAAATGCTAAATAGACAATAATATCCTTCTCTTGGTAACACCAATTAAACTCCTAAGCATTTGCTCCTACTATAAGAATAGTGGTAAACTGGGAAAACACACACTTAATGCTCTCTTGATTTTCTAAAGTTACAAGTAATTAGAAATAAATAAAAGCTTGTTTAGACGACAGTTAATTGTAAAGGGAGGGAGTATTTTTTATGCTTCCCATTTCCTTGTACCAAGTGTTGTAAAAGTGGGTCTAGTCGGCGATTAGTCGCTAGTCGACCCCCAACTGACTAGAAAACTCTAAAATCGGGGTAAAAAATCGGTTCGGTCAAAAGTCGGGCTAGGCGGTCAAAAATCGAGCTAGTCGGTTAAAATCAGTTTACTTTTTAAAAAAAAACAGTTTTTCTGTCGTTTTGGGCAGAGAATTTAAACAAAAAAAAGCCTTTTCCCAGTCCTAACCATCAATTTCAAGCAGTCGAGCTGCAAAGTTCTTCTCTCAATTTGTACTTGTTAATTTATTATTACTTATTATGGTGTTGAATTTAATTATTATGGATGGACTATGTATTTTGATTTGACTAGCATTTGATTGTTTTATTATGGAATTTTGTTTGACTAGTATAATATATATGATAAAAGAATTTTAAAAAATACATTGTAATCTAGGTAAGTCGACTAGTTGCTAGTCCCCGCGGTCTGGCGAGCGACTAGCGACTTCTGCAACATTGGTTATACCGTTTAAACCCAAGATTATTATGGACAAATAAAGTCAATGAACCTTATTTGTTTGAGAATCAGCATTTGAGGAAAAAAAGGTCTCGGCATTTGGAAAAAAATCATCGTAGGAAGAAATGGTACAAGAGGAGAAGAGAATAAGGAAAAGCTAATTCACGAATCCCCAAACATCCCAAAAGTCCGAACTGCATAAATTTTGACAGGGAATATGAGACTTTAGGTTGTGTTCTGCCTATTATGCGGCATCCTTTTCCATTTTAATACCTTGATTTTGTGTTTCTTCTTGAACTTTGTCTCATAATTTTTATATATCAAGAAGACACTAAATCCATTGAACAGGGCCAACTTGTTGACTTTTTTATCCGTACGTATTTTTGAAGTTGTTCTGTTGTACACTGTACTCTTTTCTGGCCTAATTGTGGGGCTTTTGATTTGAAATGATAACGATCACAGACTTTGTTCATTTCATGTGTTGTTGTGTGTAAAATTCATATTCGTTTACATTTATGCAATTCAGTTTCATGTACTAGCAATATATATCATTGTTTATTGTTTTCTGTTAATATAAGCCCAGTATCACAGTTTAAAACTGATGAGGTGGTTTAGCTTGTGCTGCGGGTGCTTTAATATTTATGCTTTAAATGTCTCTTTTCAGGTCAGTTTTGTTAGCCCTTTACTTCGGTCGCCAATAGTTGGTGATGTGGCTTATGAGACCATGGTGCAGCTTGCAAAATGCAGTGCTCCTCCTCTGTGCAACTGGTCTCTTGAAATTGCAACTGCATTAAGGCTTATTGCTACAGAAGAGGCTAACATGGTTTGGGATCTAATTCCTTCTGGTGCTGATGGAGAGCTCAATGGAAGACCGTCTTTGAGTCTATTTGAGCGAGTGATGAATGGCTTGTCAATTTCCTGTAAATCTGGACCTCTTCCAGTGGATTCATTTACTTTTGTTTTCCCGGTAAGTTCTTTTTCTTCACATTCTTATGGTCTGGCAGATATCAAGTAGGGATGGACTGCCATTTTAAACTAGAAACGGCATATGCACGACCACATGCATGTAAATCATTAATGCTCTTGATATTTAGCATGAATATCTTGCTACCATCGCAACCTGCAACAATTTGCTCCCCTCCATTTACCCACCAAAAAACAGGTGTAACAGTTTGTAAAACCTTGGACTTGCAAGATTGTGTTTAGTCGTTTTCTAATTTCTGTGAAAAGCACCACCTTCTAGCATAATTCTTACTGATTTTGTTCTTCATTGCGCAGATATTGGAGAAGATCCTTTCATCTCCCAAGAAGACTGGACTTCATGATGATGTTTTACAGATACTGTATTTACATATGGATTCCTTTTTACCCCTGCCTAGGGTTCGAATGCTATCAGTATGTAGCCAATGCCTCTAGCTATTATTTACCCCTTCTTTTTTTGGTTGGAAAAATTATGGGCAGAATCTTTTCTTTTTCTTTCATAATTTTCCTTTTGGTTTTGCACATGCAATCTCTGTAGGTTCTATATCATGTTCTTGGCATCGTTCCTGCTTACCAAGCTTCTATTGGGCCAGCACTAAATGAGTTGTGCCTGGGGCTGCACCCAGATGAAGTGGCATCTGTATGTATGGTGGTTTATCATTAGTTGTTTCTGCAGTCTGCTCAGTAATCCCTCGGTTTTCTCTTCTTTGTTTTTCTTTTTTAAAATTTCTCTCTGGTGTGCTTTCTATAGGCTATGACTGGAGTCTATGCCAAAGAAGTTCATGTCAGAATGGCTTGCTTAAATGCAGTAAAATGCATTCCTGCTGTCTCTAGCTGTACCATTCCTCAGAATGTGGAGGTTGCAACAAGCATCTGGCTCGCCTTGCATGATCCTGAAAAGGTGGAGCATTCTTGTGCATCTTTTCCTTCTGCAGTTTTGGTTTTGATTTACTGTAGTGGCTGTCTTTCTTATTATCTGTTAGTTCTTTTAGCTCCTTGCCTTGTCAAGGTCTAGTGAATGTGGTACCATGAACCTAAAATAAATTTCTTAGCGTTATAGTTGTTTTCTTTAGTAGATTTACTGTAGCTAAAACACAACTTTCATTTTGAATAATTTGTCAATTTGATTATAGATTTTGGAGCCTTTGGCTTTATATATGGTCCTTCTCAGGGCTTATTTGTATAAGAAAGTAGCTTACTTTTTTTTTTCCTTCTGTTTTAAGTACGAAATTATTTTTGAGGCCATTTCAGTATGTTTTATTAGGTTGAGGAAAATAAATTACAGATGTTTAGCTGCTTCGTCTTGACTGATAATTGTTGTTGTCCTGTATTTAGTCTGTTGCACAAAATGCCGAGGATATATGGGACAGGTATGGGTATGACTTTGGGACAGAGTATTCTGGAATTCTCAGAGCACTTTCCCATGTTAACTACAATGTACGTGTTGCTGCTGCTGAAGCATTGGCTGCTGCTCTGGATGAGAACCCAGATACTATACAGGTAGGTTTGATATCCGTGTTTTAATCTTTCTAACAACTGACCAATAAAGTTGTCTAATAGATCAAGGATACTTGCAGGAATGCCTGTCCACTTTATTTTCATTGTACATCCATGATGTTGGTATGAGTGACAACAGCATAGATGGTGGTTGGCTAGGCAGACAAGGGATTGCTTTGGCGCTGTATTCTGTGGCAGATGTGTTGAGGACAAAAGATCTTCCTGTTGTTATGACATTCCTCATATCAAGAGCACTGGTAAAATCTGAGTTTTGCTTTGCTGTAAAGGCTCCTTTTCAATTTCCATTAATCTTCACCCCCTTTGTTTTTCTAATTAACTTCCATTAATTTATAAAGATGTTTGTGAAATACTGGATTTTGATTTATATGCATAAGTTGTGTAATATGCTGATTACTCTCATGTGAAAGTCAATGAAAGTGGATGCTGATTTCACATTGTTAAGATGAGGTTGTAAGGTGCATGATGATGTGGTTGTACTGTAGTTCATGTTATTTACTGAATGTTTCTTACACTGCTGTTGAGATTGAGATCTAATACCAGCAGTTTTTTCTTTAAGCAACATAAAGGCTTACCGTGCTTTTGACTGCAGGCTGATTCCAATGCAGATGTTCGTGGAAGGATGATCAATGCTGGAATCATGATTATTGACAAGCATGGAAGAGATAATATGTCGTTGTTGTTTCCCATTTTCGAGAACTACTTGAACAAGAAGGTTATAACATTGTCATTGAAAGAATATATAACAATTTTATATGCATTTACTAGTAAAGTAGTTTCAAAATTCAACAGGCATTGTCTCTATACACCTGCATGTCTTGTTCTTCAGTCTTTGCACTTAATATAAGTATACTCTAAAGTAGAGAGTTAATGTTGAATTATTTATCCCACATTGGCTAGTTGGCATGCCAATTTATTCCTTACAAGACTTGGAAATTCTCACCCTCTTTGAGGTACCTTTCGGGGTGGTGGAGTTAGGCCTAGGTCCAATTTTCCAACATGATAGCAGAGCCTCATAGTCAAATGTTGCGCCACCCGCACATGTAAGTCGTGGGTGAAAATCGCATGTACCCGTCTGTGTACCCATTTCTGTGCCTAACCAATAAGAATTCGCCATGTGATCATTTTTTTTAATTATATATACACATGGTGAATTGTGATTGGTTGGGCACAGGATTGAGTACACAGACGGGTACATACGATTATTTGCCGTAAGTCGTGCAAACTTCGCTCTCCAAATGTCCAACCCTGGGTATGAGAGGTGCGTGTTGGTTTATTATCCCATTCCTGTGCTCAACCAATAAGAATTCGCCATGTGATCATTTTTTTTTAATTATATGTACACATGGTGAATTGTGATTGGTTGGGCACAGGATTGAGAACACAGACGGGTACATACGATTATTTGCCGTAAGTCGTGCAAACTTCGCTCTCCAAATGTCCAACCCTGGGTATGAGGGGTGCGTGTTGGTTTATTATCCCACATGGGCTAGTTTGTGCAAAAATTATTCCTTATTAAACTTGGACAAGATCCACCTCCCCCCCCCCCACAAGTCCAGTTTTTCAACGAAAACAATTTGTACATTAAGTGATCGTATGGTAATGTTTTTCTTTATTCAGGCATCAGATGAGGAAAAGTATGATTTAGTCCGTGAAGGCGTTGTTATTTTTACTGGAGCTTTAGCAAAGCATTTGGAGAAGGTACCAATTTGTTTCTCTTACATCGTACTGGAATAAGTCTGGAGATATGATTACAATTTAGAAATATTTGCTTCTCAAACAGGATGATCCCAAGGTTCATGCTGTTGTAGAGAAGTTGTTGGATGTATTAAACACCCCTTCTGAAGCAGTTCAACGTGCAGTTTCAACCTGCCTTTCTCCACTAATGAAATCAAAGCAGGTGTGTTCAGGATCTTGCTTCTGCAGGCTTGAAGTGAACTAACAAATTATTTAATTTTACGTTCACATTAAATATATAGTTGCTGATTATTAGAAGACTGTTCAACATGTTACAAAGCTACTGTCAGAATTCCGTGCCTTCCCCACAACTGGCTTGTTGCAACCTGTCGCCCTAAATCTACTTGTCATTTCTCTTTCAGTATCCCACTCAAGACAGTTTTTAATGAAGTTTCATCTACAGATTCTTTTTTTTTTTTTTTTTAAATTTTATTTTACAAAATTGATTTTGGTTTCTGGAGAACTTTGCTCTCACAGTTATTTACTTGTTAGCATGAATAGAAATTACAAATTTTAAAAGTGATAATCAATTCCACAACATTGATAAAAAAAAAACTTAACCATTTTCAGAGTAGTTATGGAATTTGGATAAATTCTGTGTTTTCTGTCTTGGTATGGTCTTTGAATCTGAAATCAGTTACATCTGCCTGGGAAATTACTTTTAAATATTCTGATCCATCATTTGTTTCTAGTTAAGTTAACTTGGATCTCTTTGGTTGCTAGCTGACACTGCTGTTTCTCCTCTGGATATATCCTTCATTATTGCAATTAATTATTAGTTTGTTGCAGTAATGGTTCATTTCTCTTTAAATGACTTCAAAGTATTCCTTTAAAGACGTTTTCCCTGGATATTGTACTCACTTGTAATTCCTTTCTCTTGCTCCCCTCTTCCCATCTTCAAATAGGAGGATGCACCAGCTCTTGTTTCTAGAATTCTGGATCAGCTCATGAAGAGTGACAAATATGGAGAACGCCGTGGGGCGGCGTTTGGACTAGCTGGTGTGGTGAAGGGATTTGGAATATCTTGTCTGAAGAAGTATGGCATCTCGAAAGTGCTACAAGAAGGTCTTGCAGACAGGTGTAGTAGATAGTAGCTTTAATGAATAATGATATCTACATTTATCTTGTTTCTTCCTATTCTAACTTATGGGTGAATTTCAGAAATGTTAACACAGAAAATATACAACTCTCTCTCTCTCTCTCTCAGATTTTGATATGTCGTAATGGGATTGTAAATTATCTGCTACTAGGTATTGTTAGCAATTCTAAGGTTGTTTCCATGTGGGTTGGGGGGGGTATGCATTTAGAAAAATCTTATAATGCAAGGGTTTTCTTTATCTGAATTTTGATTAAAGGGGAAATTATGGTACTGCTACTAGGTATTGTAGGTAGTTCAAAGGTTGGTTCCTTTAGGGGGCATGCGTTTAGATGACTCCTATTCTGCAGTATTTCTTGAACTGAATTCTTATTAACTTGAAATTGCAGAAATTCTGCAAAAAGCCGCGAAGGAGCTTTATTGGCATTTGAGTGCCTCTGTGAGAAGCTGGGAAGATTGTTTGAGCCGTATGTATGCTTTACTGCATTAAAGATAAAAACTCTGTTTCCAGATACTACTAGGATAACTATCCTTTTGACCCCTTTGTTTTCCCTGTGCCCCTGGAGGGGGAGAGGGGCTTCAGAAATTTTGATTCAGGGACTGATAATGCAATAATGAAAAACAGGTATGTCATCCAAATGTTACCGTTACTTCTGGTTTCTTTCTCTGACCAAGTTATGGCTGTTCGGGAAGCCGCTGAAGGTGCTGCTCGTGCAATGATGTCTCAACTGTCTGCTCAAGGAGTGAAGCTTGTCCTCCCATCCCTTCTAAAGGTTCCTACATTATTACCTTAGATTACCTTCTGTTTTCAAACTCAACCGATTTCCAACTGCTTCCTATTGCTTTACAAATAATGTTGCAATACAACAATAAAGTCAATTTATTCACCTATGCGTATCAATCTGTCAACAATAAAGTCAATTTGTTCAGAAGTATTTCATTTAGTTTTCTCTCAAAGGTTGTCTGATCATTTCAGCTTCTTATTGTTGACATATCTTGTCCATGAGGCTGGAATAGTTTGATTATCTTAATCTGTGTCTTCTGCTATGAATGGAAATTCCTTTGGGGTTATGATTGGAATGGAAATTTTGCTGCGGATTTAGTTATACTGTTTTTGTTCCTGCATCAAAGATGCGCATTTCCGGGTGGTGTTGATAGAGTCCAATGTGGGGGCACAAGTAGTCTAGCCTTACATTCTTTTTGACATATGCAGTGCTTCGATCTGTTAGTCTTTAGCAGTTTCCTTTACATGCAAGGTGTTTTTCTTTCCCGTTAAATAAATAGAAACTTTAAACTTCTTTTGATAATAAAAGTAGGTTCTTAATACATATGTAGCAATTTTATTTTATTTTATTTTAGGGGCTTGCGGACAAAGCATGGAGGACAAAGCAAAGTAGCGTGCAACTTCTTGGTGCTATGGCTTATTGCGCTCCACAGCAATTGTCTCAGTGCCTCCCCAGGATTGTGCCGAAGTTAACAGAGGTTTATTTCACTACAACTTTCTTACTTGGACTGGGTTAATTCATTAGAGAATGTAAGGTATTTTTCCATTTTCAAATTGCTTATTCAATCTTCTTGCAGGTACTAACGGACACTCATCCAAAGGTTCAGTCGGCTGGGCAGTCAGCTCTTCAACATGTATGGGTTTTTCCACCTGGTGTAAAGTTTGACAAAAGAATAAATGCTTTGTTTTACTTGCATGCTTGCTTTTCCAGACTATTAATTTTGTTTTTTTTAAGGTTGGAAGTGTGATCAAGAATCCTGAGATATCTGCACTGGTCCCAACTCTTCTCATGGGTCTCACAGATCCCAATGAATATACAAGATACTCCCTCGATATTCTTCTCCAAGTAAAGTTCTGCAAAGTTTTCCTGAACTTGTCCATCCTCTATACATTATCTCTCCCATCTTGACTTCTGTGCGATCTTATTTGCTGCAGACAACTTTTGTTAATTCAATTGATGCTCCTTCACTTGCTTTGCTAGTACCAATTGTACATAGAGGACTTAGAGAAAGGAGTGCTGAAATTAAAAAGAAGGCTGCACAAATTGTTGGAAATATGTGCTCGTTAGTGACTGATCCGAATGACATGATTCCCTATATCGGGTTGCTTCTTCCTGAAGTTAAAAAGGTAAATTTTCAAGCGAAAGAGCCAATAGATATTTCCGCGTAATGAAGTTTGGATGAGCTGTTCACACATTTGAAATAAAACAGGTTCTTGTGGATCCAATTCCAGAGGTGCGGGCTGTTGCTGCAAGAGCTCTCGGATCTCTTATAAGGGGACTGGGTGAAGAGCACTTCCCTGACCTTGTTTCATGGTTGTTAGATACTCTGAAGTCTGATGGTAGTAACGTTGAGCGCTCTGGAGCTGCTCAAGGGCTGAGTGAGGTAGTATTTATCATTTTCTTCATTTTTCTATTGATTTGCTTCTTCTACTGATTAAATTAAAGTTTGGTCCGTTGTTCTTGATAAGGAAGATTTTCAGACGCTATACTTGTTTTTAGAGGGTATTTCCATTTTGTTGTGGTTTTGTTTATTTTTATATTTGTTCACTTGTGCTACCAGGATTTCCTTTTTCTCCTTTTCTAAATGAAATCCAAACTGTAATTTTCATTCTTATCTTAGAGGCAATCAAGTTAATTTTTTGTGTTGGATTGAAAACTAACATTTGGTCCCTTGGAAATCAATATATGTTTGTCGGCCTTCTGTCTACCGATCAATATGAGAAACCATGTAGTACAATTCCAATGAGTTTGCCTGCCAATTATTTCACATATTCTAATTAAACATGCAGGAAAAGATTCATACCTGTTTTCGACCATTTTAAATTTGATTCTAACTAGGTTCATTTATAAATATATGGAGGATAGCTATTCAATCTTCTGCTAAGAGCTATATACAACTAAACAATTGGTACTATTTGGATCATCCTGCAGATATTCTTAATGACCTTTTGTTTTCTGAATTTTGGAGGCATACACCAATCATATTTCCCTTTAGTGTTCCTGCAGTAGTTACTTTTATTTGTACTTTAGTTACCCATTTTCAGTTTCTTACTGAAATGTCATTAAGCTAACTTCTATAGTACATATAGAATACCTGCTCTCTCATTTTCCTTGGAAGCATGATGTCATCATGTCTATGTGATGTAGTGTTACACAGATATTCAAGGCTCAGATAATTGTTAATACTGTTATATCATGTGGTGTTCTTATTTGCTCTCACTAAGATGTTACGGTTAGTCATTATTCTTTTGTCAATACACGGTTATACAATAGGATCCTTGTATGTGGTCAAATAATACAAGGACGTATAGAATGCCTGCTCTCTCATTTTCCTTGGAAGCATGATGTCATCATATCTACGTGATGTAGTGTTGCACAGATATTCAAGGCTCATATAATTGTTGATACTGTTCTATCATGTGTTGTTCTTATTTGCTCTCACTAAGATGTTATGGTTAGTCATTATTCTTTTGTCAATGCACGGTTATATACAATAGGATCCTTGTATGTGGTCAATTAGTAATTGTCAAAGAAGAGATCTTGTACTGATAACGTTGAGAAAGGAATTTACAAGCTTTTGAAAACCCCAGATATATCCACTGCTTGATCCTCCTTATCTTTTTTATGCTTGATATTGGGTTGACTTCTATTGGGGTTTTGTTTTTTTAAAGTAAAATGCAAGACTTGATAGGCCCAGCTATTGTAATTGAGTTCTAAAACCTTTGTTCTGTATGTTTTCTTTTGATACTGGTTAAAGATTTTGTATGTCAGGTAGATATGTAATCTGAGTGTATTGCTTGCCTGGAGTTTTCTTTGAGGAAATCATTTAGCCCTGATCTGCCATAATTTTTTGTCAATGACCATATTAAAATTGTGTATTTTTAGGTATTGTCCGCTCTAGGGAGGGAATATTTTGAAAATATACTTCCAGATATAATTCGCAATTGTTCACACCAGAAAGCATCAGTCCGTGATGGTTACTTGACACTTTTCCGAGTAAGGACTAAGTTATTCATTTTACATGCGTATATACATGAATCCTGCCAAGTGTTAACTAACGGTTCCTTATGCAGTATCTTCCACGGTCTTTAGGTGTTCAGTTCCAGAATTACTTGCAGCAGGTTCTTCCAGCCATCCTAGACGGTATGTTCTTTCTCACCAAAATCATCATGGTTAACGCATTTTCTTTATGTTTTATATTTGGAAGTATTGTTATTATGGAAGATATCATATGGGTTTTGCTTTCATCCAGGCCTTGCCGACGAGAATGAATCAGTGCGTGATGCAGCACTGAGTGCTGGGCATGTTCTGGTGGAACACTATGCCACAACGTAAGTGACTCTGTGGCTGGTTATCTCAGTTTGTTCTATATTACATTATATGAACTGTTTCCCCTCCGCCTGGCCCCAATGCTACTGCCTAATTTTATTTGCATTAAGTACCTCTTTTCTAAGTGATTGTGCAGATATTCAGGCTTCTGCTAAGTCTCTCAATGCCACTGTGTTTTTGAAAGATTTGAATATAGAATTTCATTCTTACTTCTAATCTTGCAGAATTCATTTATTAATCTTTGAATGTGACATTTACCTGTTTAATGATTCAATCTCATACACAAGTTTAACTACTAAGTTCTTAATTCTGTTCTTTTATTACAGATCTTTGCCTCTGCTTCTTCCTGCTGTGGAGGATGGCATTTTCAATGATAGTTGGCGTATTAGGCAGAGTTCTGTTGAGTTGTTAGGAGATCTCTTATTCAAGGTTCATATCCTCTTCACTTTACCTTTTTTTTTTTTTTTTTTGTGATACTGCCTTGTTGAGTATATGATAATATTGTTTTCTTCTTAAACTTCTCTTCTAGGTTGCTGGAACTTCTGGAAAAGCACTTCTTGAGGGTGGGAGTGATGATGAAGGTGCTAGTACTGAAGCACAGGGACGGGCTATCATTGAGGTACTTGGGAGGGATAAGCGTAATGAAATTCTTGCTGCCCTGTATATGGTCCGAACTGATGTTAGCATCACGGTGCGCCAGGTGATAATAATGTCAATATGAGTGATCTGTTTAAATTTGGTTACTTTCAGATTGTTAATGTTGGGATTTATATGAATGCAACCTTTCTCTCTTCAGGCTGCATTGCATGTATGGAAGACAATAGTTGCAAATACTCCGAAGACCCTTAAAGAAATAATGCCAGTTCTAATGAAAACATTAATTAGTTCTCTTGCATCATCATCCTCCGAAAGACGCCAGGTTTGATCTTCTGTTCGAATAGACTTTTCTAGTTGCATTGATCTTAAGAGATTTGTTTTTGACAATTTACGGAGTTTGAAAGGAAAATGTTATATATGATTTCCAGGTTGCTGGGCGAGCACTGGGTGAGCTCGTTAGGAAGCTTGGGGAAAGAGTACTGCCTTTAATTATACCTATATTATCTCAGGGGTTAAATGACCCTGATCCTAGTAGAAGACAAGTGAGACTTCTCATACTTCTCAGTATCACATGTTTTCTTTTTTCATAACTTTCTAACTGTTAAATGGATTTATTTTGGGATGGAAGATAACTGAAAAGAGTGTGTTTCTGGAAGCCTTCGTAGACATTAATCATGCACATATATAAACTTTAAGCATTAAATAATTTATTTTTACTACGATCAAGAGTGTTCGATAAAAGTGCCTGCTTCAATACAGGGTGTCTGCACTGGTCTAAGCGAAGTGATGGGTAGTGCTGGTAAGAGTCAGCTATTAAGTTTCATGGATGAACTTATTCCTACTATTAGGACTGCCCTATGTGATAGGTATTTTTTGACCTCTTGTCAGTTATGTTCAATGTGAATACTAATAGTTCTGACTTTTCTTACTATCATCTTATGAGGATCTCTTCTATTCCTTTTACAGCATGCCTGAGGTTCGCGAGTCTGCCGGTCAAGCATTCAGTACTCTATATAAGGTACTCTACCCTTGCGTTTTATTATCCTATGGAATTTTACTTATGTCGTGATACTTGGGGCTGTGGAGATTTATTATTTACCACTTTGCAGAGTGCTGGAATGCAAGCAATTGATGAGATTGTGCCTACACTGCTGCATGCCTTGGAGGATGATAAAACCTCTGACACAGCCCTTGATGGCCTAAAACAAATTCTGAGGTATATACTTTTTGTATAATTGCTGGCTTGCTAAAGTAATTTTACTACTTTTCCTTAGTGTTCTGTGTGCCATTTTTCTTATCTTGTTCTAATTATAACTTTTATTACGATTTACAGTGTTAGGACAACCGCTGTTTTGCCACATATCCTCCCCAAGCTTGTCCATCTCCCACTCACGTATGTAAATGTTTTCCCATTTACTTCTTGTTTCTGGCACAGAATAAATTACTAATCACTTATACCAAACTGTGCAAATTCCTTCAGTGCCTTCAATGCACATGCTTTGGGAGCTTTAGCGGAGGTTGCAGGGCCTGGTCTTGACTTTCACCTAAGTACCATCCTTCCTGCTTTGCTAGTTGCTATGGGTGATGCTGATGAGGTATAGAACTTGGTCATTATATGTGACCTTGTAGTTTCTATTTCTTAATGAAATATTTTTTCCTTTAAATTCTTTATTTATGTTATTGTTCTAGTCTCTCTTATTAATGTCTTGTAACTTTTTGCTGCTATAGGAAGTTCAAAATTTGTCAAAGAAAGCTGCTGAAACTGTTGTCTTGGTCGTCGATGAGGAAGGCACAGAAGCTTTGATGTCGGAGCTTCTTAAGGCAGTTGGGGACACTCAGGCATGGTTTTTGCTTAATTTTCTACTCCAGATTTTTTTCACTCCCTGTGGAATGCCTCTATTTTTGTAACATTTCTTAGTACTTCCTTATCTTCCCAGGCATCAATCAGACAAAGTGCAGCATACCTAATCGGCTACTTATTCAAAAATAGCAAATTGTACCTGGTTGATGAAGCTCCAAACATGATATCCACCCTTATTGTTTTGCTTAGTGACACAGATCCACAGACAGTCTCGGTAGAGCTTTGAGAGACTTTTTTCTTTGCAAGGAAAAGTAAACTTCAGTTTATATGTTATCTGAATACATGTTGGGCAGGTTGCTTGGGAAGCTTTGTCAAGAGTTATAGGTTCTATCCCTAAAGAGGTCCTTCCTTCATACATAAAGTTAGTTCGGGATGCAGTATCTACCTCGAGGGATAAAGAACGGAGAAAGAAGAAGGTATAGAGATAAATTTTACCATGTGAATTGTACTTTGAATATAAAACTTGCTATACTTGTTGTTTCAAGCTAATTTTCCTATTTGTTAAACCTTCTAATGTGTCAATGCAGGGAGGAACAGTCCTTATACCAGGACTTTGTCTTCCAAAAGCACTTCAGCCATTGCTTCCCATCTTTCTCCAGGTATATCTTTGTACATAATTAACACATTATAAAGTTGAGCATTGCACTTAAATCATACATTTGGAAATGCTTGATAATTTACTACGGATTGTTTTAAAGAACTGCTAGAGCATAGTACTGTCATTTTGGAATTGGATTCCTTTGAGATACGTGCTGGGTAAGGAGCATAAGGAAAATCTAGACATCTAGGTTCATTGCCTATTTACAAGGAACCTGGTTCAACTTCTGGTCAAAATAGATTATTGCTTACTTTCCTTTTGTTTCTGATAGAAAAATAAGTAACCAACAATTTAAGATCTTGTTTTCTCCACAAAGGTTCTTGAGGATCTCTCCAAACTACATGGAAAATATGTCAACACCTTTCACTAAATTAAAATCTCTTCTATATAATAATATCCACAGGGCCTGATCAGTGGATCAGCTGAACTGAGAGAACAAGCAGCTGTGGGTCTTGGAGAGTTGATTGAAGTTACAAGTGAAAAAACTCTGAAGGAGTTTGTAATCCCAATCACAGGGTATGATATATATGGACACTGAAATTATATAAGCTTTGTTAGAAGTATTGTTTTACAAGTGAATATCACATATAACAGTCGTTGGGGTTTTGTTCTCTCTTTCTCTCTCTCACTCTCTTTCTTAACCTTCATCTTGTTGCTTCACTTTGTTTATCTATTTAATGAGTCACATTACTCTACCTCTGTTATCTTTTGACTCGACCTGCATTTTGCTTGCCAACAATTGTAATCTGCATTTTGACTTAGCTATCTCAGCACGCTTTTGTCTTGAATTAGTTTCAATAGCTCACACACTCTTATCAACCAACTAGTTGAACAGTAAAAAATTGTACTTTCCGGAAATTCTCTGGAAAGTTCACAAACAGAAGAACTTTTCGCACCCCCTCTATAGACTGGAAAGCTGATTTGAAAAAATATAATAAGAAAGTTGTGTTTATATAGCATGGATTCCTTTGTTTCCATTGTAATTTCCTTTTTTCTACTGCTGTTGTTTACGTGGCTGGAGGTTAGTTTCAACTACAAGCTAAAGCATTAATAGCTATAAAATGTTTACAACTCTATCGTGATGCATACAATTGTGTATTCACAACCTTGGCTTCCTGACCAAGTATTTTTGCCGTGGAAAGTCAAGATTCTTTTAATATTTTTTCTTCAATTTATGTCTGTATAGGAAGAAGAGGGATTAGGAAATATTGGTTTCTAATTTCCTTTTCTTTCGATGTTGTCCTCCATCTTAATGACACTCCAGAAATGTGTAAATTATGTATATGTGCGCGTGTTTATATGCCTGGACCTTTCCCTACTCACCTCTTCCTTCACCATTTCTGTTTAGATAATTTATATTATCCCAGCTGACTTGAATATTCACTTGCTTGTCTTCTAGGCCTCTGATTCGTATCATAGGCGATCGATTCCCATGGCAGGTTAAGAGTGCAATTCTTTCCACTCTGAGCATCATTATTCGAAAAGGTGGGATCGCATTAAAACCTTTTCTCCCGCAGCTCCAAACGACTTTTATCAAGTGTCTTCAGGATAATACTAGGTTAGCTCACTATATTCCATTTGTTACTGTTGTACAGTTATATTTTACTGAAGATATAACAGTCCAATTTATTTACTCAGTTACTTGGGTTGGATGATACTTAAGTAATTCATAGCATCCACTGCATGCTTAATACGTTGCATTAGCTTTTAAGTACTATGCATGTCTCTTTAGACTTTAAATCATGCTCTTGTGACTTCAAATTCAGGACTGTCCGTTCAAGTGCTGCCCTTGCTCTCGGGAAGCTCAGCGCCCTCAGCACTAGAGTTGACCCTTTGGTTGGTGATCTGTTATCTGGTTTGCAGGTACTTGTAACTTTATGTCATTCACCATTCCCATGTGATATTTGAGTTATATGATGGAATTTAAGACGACTTATGATTGATCAGACACCAGATATTGGAGTCCGTGAGGCAATTTTAACAGCCCTAAAAGGCGTTGTCAAGCATGCTGGCCCGAGTGTGGGATCTGCTGTCAGAACACGCATTTACACGCTTCTAAAGGATTTAATCTATAGTGAGGATGAACAACTGCGGACTTCTTCTTCTACTATATTTGGCTTAATGTCTCAGGTTAGTACCAGATCTCCTTTAGAAATATTTGTTCACTTCATGCTTCAGTCGCTTCAAGCTGAGTATATTTTATTTGTCCAAATTGCATATATTGGTTGACATCCAACCGACGACCTGCTTTAGCTTTATGTTCCTCTGGCTTAGTTCTTAATCATTGTTCCATACTCCACACTCTCTGGCTGAACAACCTTGTTATTGCAGTACTTGGAAGATGTTCAAATCTCAGAAGTACTTGTGGAATTTCCAGCTTCAGCGTCATCTCCAAACTGGGCTACTAGGCATGGATCAGTGCTCACCATCTCTGCCATCCTCAGGAAAAACCCTGCTGCGATATGTGCATCTCCTTTGTTTCCTACGGTTGTCGATTGCCTCAAAACTAACTTGAAAGATGAAAAGGTACTTTTACTCTTCTGGTTGAAAGGGAAATTGCAGTTTGCACCTGGAAACTTCTTTTGAGATATTGCTAGCCCCTTAAAATCATTAATATTGGTACCCTGCACTCTGAACTGATGTTTTACAAATCTACTGCTTCCATTAGAGAACACATAAGAAGATGCTTTCTGTCAAAAGTTAAATTGCTACCCATAAGATTTATCAGAAGTCTGAAATTGAAAACCCCCGTAACAGAATGAGTAACTTGAACTGTGTGATATTTTCTTTGCCTTATTATACATGGACATTAAACTGTTGAACAACAACTCTGACGATTCTACTCTTTACAGTTTCCTGTTCGTGAATCATCGATGAGAGCACTCGGTAGGCTTCTTCTTCATCAAGTTCAAAGTGATCCCTCTAACAGCTTTGCACATTCAGAAACTCTGGCCTCTATTGTGTTGGCAATGCAAGACGACTCTAGTGAAGTCAGAAGACGGGCCTTATCTTCCCTGAAAGCAGTTGCTAAAGTATGTTTTTGACCATTTGATCTTCTTGACAATGGAACTTTTATTGTTCTCTAACAAATTGAATCATCGAATATTTATTGCAGGCTAATCCTTCTGCAATCACAATTCATACATCAATTTTCGGTCCTGCGCTTGCTGAATGTTTAAAGGATGGAAGTACGCCTGTTAGACTAGCTGCAGAGAGATGTGCTTTACATGCCTTCCAATTAGCTAAGGGTATCACTCTTTTCCCCTCGAATAATCTTGGTCCATATTTTTCTGGCGGGTCAAACTACTGATTCTGTAGTTTGATCCTTAATTACGGGCTTTGTGTCGATCGATATAGTCACTTCTTTACGTGGCTCACGGTAACTAATGTCCCCTTGCTGGCATTTTCCAGGGGCAGAAAATGCTCAAGCTGCACAGAAATATATTACTGGTTTGGATGCTAGACGGATATCAAAGCTTTCTGAGCACAGGTAAACTGACTTATAGGAACAATAGTATCATTAGGGTACATACACAAGTCATTATGATTCTTATCTGAATAGGGATGCAAATCGAGATTAAATATTTGACTGGTACTAGCTAGATTTGAACTTTGAAGAGAATTATCATCCACTCTTAAGAAGGTTGGTTTGAGTTTGTTTATATGCAGTTGTTTTTAGCTTATGTAAAAATGTGACGGTTGGCTTTGAAGTTTTCGGCTATGGTCTGAGTAATGGTTGCCTTATAGGTATTGATTATAAATTAAGAGAATTTATGCATGTCAATGCATCCTACTTGTTTGTTGATTGCTACACTGGCCTTGATATGGGCACGCAGGAGTATCTTCTTTCTCCATTAATTTTTTTAAAGAAAACTTATAGTCTCGGAAAGACTTTTCTCTCATCCAAAAGATGTAATATTGTCTTCGACAAGTTTCTTATGAGAAACTATAGAGGTGCTAAATATGTTTTCTTGTGAACTGGGCTTTCTTGTGCGTGAATCTTGTCCTATATTATTCTTGTGTTGTGTTGCTGTTTTTTTTTTACTTTTCTTTATGAATTGCTATCCGTTTGCACAAACCGACTGTAGAAAAGGTGAAACGGTGCCTTGGTTATGTATATTTCTATTAACTCTCTTCTTGCTATGATAATGCAGTGATGACAGTGACGATGATATGGGAAGCAGTTTGTAAAATTTTGTGAAAAGAGTTTGAAAAGCCGTGCAATCAATTTTCACAAGGACAACCAAACACTTGATGACAAGCCTGATTTCGTTGTGGACATTTTGTAGCTAGAGGAATACACACCTGCAAACGTCCCCGAAAGAGATTGATAGATACGAATTCTCACCACTCGGCCCTTTTGTTGTAATTGTCTATAGGATAACGATGATTTAGTAACGAGGGCATTCAAAGGCGAAATCCCAAAATTCTAAAAGAGGATATTTCGTAAGCATTTTTCTGGTGAGAGCAAGATTCATCAGAAATTTTTTGCCCGCGAGTTTATTTATATGGTTTACTGCTCTAAAGTTTGTTTCTAAAATATTTTTGGAGAGTGGAGCAAAATACTATAGTTTAAGTAGATTTATGCATTGTATGTTTTTTCTTCTTCTTAAAAACAGTGGTCTAAAGATCCCCCTTGATTTTTATATGACTGTTGCTTTTAAGCATTGAATCACTTGCTTTTCTGCTGCTTCTTTTTATTTTATTTTATTATAGGGTCGTTTATAATTACATTCTTACCTTTGTTTTATTGGATTGCTTGATCCAATGGCTTAGATAATAGAACATTTGTTCATGAAAAGTTGTTCCGCAATAACTATCATCTTGATTCTTGGATTAACCAATCTAACTGGCTCAGGTCTGTACAAGAGTGAATTGAGTTCTCTTTTTTACTATGGTGGTTCTGAAAAATACGATTATACCCTTGAATTTTTTTTTTTGTTTCTTTTTAGAAGCCTTGAAATTTGGTTTCAAAATGGTTCTTACGGCTGCCTTCTCTGATGCCTTTTAACTTTTATTTGAGTGCATTATTTCGTAGCAAATGTGACGGTATAGCAGGATTACTGTTACAGTGGCAATTATTTTGTGCATTTATTGCTAAAGTTAGGTTTGTCTTCCATTCATCCTCTGCCTATATCCCAATTATTGGGGACTTAATAATGAGTTATGTTATTATTTATTTATTGATAATTAGTAAAATAAAAGTTCATATGATCAATTCACGAGTAAGAAAATTAATTATTTTTATTTTTATCCTAATTCTTCACAACAGTGTTTCTTTTATTTGTTTTTCTATGTAGAAAGAAAATTGTATGTAGTAAATATTAAATAAAGATATTAGCACCAAACAGGTAAGGAAATAGCATTATTCCGCAGGAGAAACTGTTCTTGAAATAGCATCTATTTGTTTAATTTGTAGTTTGCACCTTTGTTTTATCTGGATTTGGTATATTTTTTCTATTATCTTCAACGATTTTACATTTTCAATTCGAATAAATATAGTTGCTCAGTTGGTAAAATATTATGTGCAGTAGAAGTTAACATAATGTTCGGTTTTAAATAAAATCACATTATAGATGTTACAAATAATTAACAATAGGAAGAACCATTAGTCAGTTCTTGAGGTGAAATGGAAGCCCCTCTAGAGGAGACATCAAACTAAATGCAAATTCATTGATAGAAATTTGAAGTTTCCTTTGATAAGAACTTCAGCCAAGAAATTTATGTCAGTGGCTGCTGCTTTTACGATACACAACCATCACCCCCATCGAGTCACTCAATTCTAGGACCGTCCTTGTTGGACTAGCTCACATCCCCTTCACATTAATTACATTAATTGAGCGGAGCCCACATCTATAAGTAAGACCTCGCCTAATTCATGTGAGGACAGTCACACAAGAACAGTTTAAGATTGAATTTTCCCACCCCAACACACACCACATACTACAAATAGAGACCTTAAATGATGAAAAAGACCGTTACTACTATTTCTCATAGCTACACGCAACATTTCGCTGAATAGAAATGACTAATTCCGTCGGCCTTCTCATCCAAAATAGATGCCATCTAGGGTACTGCTTAGTATCAAAGAAGAGAAACCAATAGCAGCAAACATGACCTCTGTATTTTGTTTCTTGTTTGCTAATAGCTTTCCGGTTTTTGCTATGAGCTATCGGTCGTTCTCTGGGAAGAAACTGACCAACTTTGAACTCATGTGACCTTCTGGACTATGTCCTGTTACAGAATCAAGAAACTGAAGTTGTCGACTGATCCAAGGGGGATCATGACGACTTAGCCAGAGCGATTCACCAGTATTCTTGTGCTTGAAATCTGGATGCTTAGGATTCTTTTTGGTCTTCCTGAAATCAATCCACTCATAAGGGTTGGCAAAGAACACTTGCCACAAATGGAGCCGCTCTTTGTACAACCTTTCTGGATCGTCTTTGTCTGAAACTATAACTCATGAAAATGAGCAAACAAAATAAATGGTCTCGCTGAATACAAATATTGTTAAGAGGAAATCCCAAGTACATAACGAAAAAGAACAATGCTATCCTATCTTCCCACATAATCACAGATAACTTCCGTAAAGACAGATAAATAGTGCTAAGAATAATTATCCAAGCTTTTCATCAAGCAAAAACATAACAATAAAAACTATAATATCATACAGTTTCTCATAGGTCAAATTGTGTGGAAGAACAAATCTACAAACTTTTCCCATAAGTTACCAATAAAGATCAATGGGTTATAACCTGACACATCTATAGTTTCTCAAAAGCTACAAACATTCCCAGCCAACATCAAATATGCAACTTCAAAACCATACATTTAAGGAGATGGACATAGAAATCTATCCAGAAAGTTAAATTGCGTAAAAAGGAAAAAAGAACAAAGTCATACCTTGGAACTCTAATGTCTTTGTTTGTTGGACTGGCACTTCAGCATCTTTTACCACATAATTTATTTCGTTCACCTTAACCTGCTTAGAAACGTCAATTCAAATAGATGAATATAAAAGTAATCATTGGACATAAGACTCAAATTATACCTACGTCCCATAAATATAGGCCTACTTCTATTTTCACATAGATTAAGAAAGGTGGCTAAATCAATCATTTATGTATTGTAATCACCTCTTATACTCCTCTATCAATACTCTCAGATTGCTAACTAATTATTGAAAATGTAAAATAAATCTATCCATAGTGTAAAAGTTGACCATTTTGAATGGTGTATGGCTAAAAGATTCTCGGAAAAACAAGTATTAAATCAATACATTCATTTTTTTTTATATATGACGAATCATCATAACTAAGGGCATATGTGGAAATGGTGTTTTTAACTACAAATAGAAAGAGGCCTATAATTTGGACGGAAGAGAAAAATAAGTGGGCCAATTTGTATGCGATGGACCATAAAGAAAGACCTGCTTTCCTTTTCCCTCACGTCCCAAATTGTAGGCTTATTTCCATTTTTAAAAGAGTAGTTAAAACATCTTTTCCATTTCCACATATGCCCTCAATTATGATGCATCATTATCCACAAATAATTTGAATGGCGGATTGATATAAATATTGGTCTTTCCAAGGACAGTTTAACTATAAGCCATTCAACATAGTCAACTTACAAACTTAATAAATTGATTTTACACTTTCAATAATAATGTAGCAACTTGAGAGCATTAATAGAACGGTATAAGAGGAAAATGTCACACAAATGATTGATTTAACTACATTATCACCTTTCTTTATCGATATGAAAATAGAAGTAGGCCTATCTTTATGGACGGAGATAGTAGATCCTATATCATGTGTTGTACATTTTAGAAGGGCATGCTTAGCTTCATCTGATTTTATACTTGGACATAGAAGAAAACTATAGAGTTTTATTTTTCCATAAATTTTAGACGCATGATGTTGGGGGGCGTCTGCGGATTACCTTGAGAACATGTTGAAGGCCAATCACAGGCATAAAAATAAAACCAGGTTCAAATCATCTTGAGAATTTTATTTTATTTTATTTTGATGAATCATCTTGAGAACAATTGACACAAGTTTGTGATATAAGAGGAAAAAATCGAACTTTTATAACCATACAAAATGATAATACAGTTGAATATCGAGAAATATAAGTGAATGTTCTAGTGTAGGTGTGTAACAGTAGTGTGTCCAACCATGTTTTAAAACTGACAATCAACTTTGCATATATTTATCATTCTCATTCTCACAGCATTCCTTGTTCATGGAAGGTTAACCATATTAAAACAAGTTTCTTTTATTTAATAATTCTTTTAAATATCTTCCCACTATGAAGTCTAATTTCCTCTCTGTTATTCAAACAAAATGCACTCTTTCTTGAAATAAACATGTTCTTAAGGAGACTACAATTTTTTTATTATGGATATGATTAATAGACCACATCTCCTCACTAGGGTAGCTCCTTTTCTTTACTTTCTTTCACTTTTCTTTTTCTTTTGACAAAAAAACAAGTAACAAATTGCACGAGTCAATATGATTGAAGATTTTGACATGGTAGAATCCAAAGTCAAGCTTGGGACCGGTCATCTACTGTAACTAGAAAATATCACAGAGGAATCAAATTAGCCAATAACGTAACTATCTTATTTGAGTCTACAACAAAAGTGATGGTGCTCCTTCCTTGATACAAGGGTAAAATGAATGCACTGTATGCTATGAATGAGAAAAAGAATACGCATATTGAATTCAAGCTAAAGAACAAATATTAGCCAAATGGAAGGCGTAATATGCATATTCAAAGAAGAATGCAAGTTAAAATCGAGTCAGATATAAATCTTCAATTTTTATAATGGTCAAAAACCAAAAGTTATTTAAGGAATTCTTCACAACCGATAGTACTTGAATGATATACAACTATCTTGGAGATGTATCATAATGTGTGCTTTATGATGACTGAAAATTGTTTACAAAGATTGAAGAAGAATATCCAGAACTCCTAACCTCATACCAAGTCGTGGGAACACCAGATGTTCCAGCTTTTTCATAGGACGCTAAACAACCACAGACATAAATGAAGTCATTTGGTTTTAGATGACTCATTGCCGCTTCAGCCATCTTATTCCACATCTTCAGCTGAATCCTGTCCAACACCAATTGGTGCATATTCCCATTAACCAAATAATACACGAACAATGAACAACCAATTGTAAAATTCAGATGGACAAAAATCATGTAAAGCTAAAAGAAAGATAAAGAACCCTATATAAACATGATAATGTATGTGTGACAAGCTGCGAAGACCTGTCTAAAATAGTGGGTGGGGTGAGAAAAGGTCTTGACTTTGAGCATAGTGTGAACCCCAAGCGAACCATCTCTAGTGTTTATCTTTCTCAAAGGAAGCTGAACATTGCCAATTAAGCTGACAGAATTCCTTAACCCCTCTTTATATTTTATGGTGGACGGCCGTTTGAACATGAGAGCATGCTTGTAAACCGAACTCTCCTCTTCACTTTCTTCAGCAAAGAAGCTCCACTTTTGTTGGGCTGCGGAAGCTAGCGTGGAGTAGTTACAAGTTCTCGAATTCTTGCAGACTATGCAAGTTTGAGAAGCAACAACTTTTCTCAACAGGACAAATAATCGCAAAGCCTTCATCCAAGATTAAATTAAGGGATTTCAAAGTTGACCCTAACAGGACCACATCAAACTAAAAAATGGCTCCTTTTGTTCAAATGTTCTATTTCCGCAGCAATCCCGCCTTATTGCATCACTTCTGAAGGCAAAATATGAACAGTGAAACGCAATAGAATTTGGTTCTGATATACTTTCTCCATTCCATAGTTCAAGATATGTAACTAAACATAAGAAAGCAAAAATAAGGTTTTTTTTAATCAAAATATCAATATTATTCTCTTAAATTAAGGGAGTAATATTGATATTTTGAGTTTTGACTAACAGATCCTCTCTTTTTGCTTCCTTAATTTTCACTACATATCCTAAACGGCGTATATTATGGAATGGAAGTAGTACTATTTATAGCATTAGTCTCACTCTAAAAGTCTATAATAAATAAAAGACAGAGTCAAAATAAATGAAAAATGTAATACAGAAGTCCTAAAACACTTTGAACATATTTGGGTCAGAAATCAATCAATGGTTTGTAAAACAGTAAAAGTAAATTAGTCCAACTCCAGCAAAAGGTAAATATCATCAATCATCTTGACACAGAGCAAGAAACCTCAGTAAAAATATAATATTTACAGCCCACAAAATTTAATTAAAGAAGGTAAAATAAAACTCAAGTCCCATTACAGAAGTGATCAGAAAAGGAAGACATTTCAATGCTGGAATTATAAGTTAAAATTTTCCACAGTTTTCTTGAACTATTTATATTCAAGAGTTAATTAGGAGGAAACATACCATGATCACCGATGAAACCCTCGTTTTTTCTTGGGAAATTACTTGGATTCTCGGAACTATATATACTAATGTAGGATTCGGAGACGAAATTGTTTGGAAATGGAACAAATCATGAAGCGGTGGCGGAGGGAAAGAAACAGCATATGGCTTACAGAAAAGGGCAGAGAAGTTTTATTTTTATAGGTGAGTAAGTTTAAAATTTATATTCAAGACAATAAATACAATACACGTAGTAAAGAGAATTGACTTTTTGACTTACGTATATTGTATTCATTGGTTTGGATGTAACTTTTAAATTTACTAACCTACCAAAATAAAATTTCTCAGACTTCCCAGGTGTCAAATAGTTTAGCAAGCTTTTGAAACCCGGCCCGACCCGGCCCGATCGGTCAGATCGGTTGGATCGCCAACCTGGCATGCTTTACGGTCTGGTTTGACCCAAAAACCAGTAAGTATAAAAAACATGCTTCTTTTATTCAACCCGCTAAAATCTGGCGGTCGGACCGTCTAACTCGGAAATCGAAACGGGTTTAGTAGAATCGGTCGGGTCTAATATGTTGTAATTTTTTTTAAAAATAAAATCAACTATTCTAGTTGAGATTGTTATTATCTCTTGTTGGATTGCCTGTGATTTATGTTTATTATTTAATCTTGGTTGGATACTTTATTGGTTATTTGGAGTTTTTTTATAAGGACTTATGAGTTGTGACTGAATTTTCATAGCATTTTGTTAATTTTCAAATTTATATTAAGCTGGTGTTTTAAGCTTTGAATTTGTGCATCCCATATTAGTTGGAAAATTTCACATTTATTTTATTTTAAATAATAATTATATATTATATATTTATAATATTCATGACGTCACCGGATCAATTAACGGGTCGATGACGGTCCGCCCGCCGGTCTAACTAGTGACCCGTAATCTAGTATTATGATTTTTAGTTTTAGATAGAGGGAGTATTTACTATTCAAAATAATATCCACTTAAGATAAAGGGTCAGACCAGTTAAGATCAAGGAGGTCGTAGCCTTAGTGGGGCAACACCCCCTACGTGGGGTAATAAAAATTATCCTCCTCTGGTGAGGGAGAATTTAAGGTTGCTGAAAAAAAGAAAAAAAAAAAAAGATCAAGGGTCAGCCCAGTTAGTGAGGCGCCCCTACCGAGAGTAGTATTCACTATTCACTATCTCAAATATATCCACATTACTATTTTGATTTGTTACAAAATTCTTTTTTTTTAGATCATTTAGTCTCTAAACCCGATATGCCTGACTAAACTTGATCGGGTGTTATAGAGGCCCAAGAAATGGGCGACTTTCTCAACATTAATACTAGAGTTGTCAAAATGGGCATATGCCCGCGGGCATGCCCGCCCCGTGAGCTTAATGGGCGGGTATGGGGCTATGAATTCCATGCCCATTTAAATGCGGGTATTAATGGGCATACCCGTTCGGGTAACGGGCAATGCGGGTATGGGCGGGTTGCAACCGGGCATGCTCGCTTTGTTAAATTTTGGATATGGATTAATTTTTCACAGTTGAGACTTGAGAGCCAAAAAGAAGAAAAAAAAACCCTAAAAGCCCAAGATAAAAAGTTGAGCCGTCTATATATATCTTGGGCAAAGCCCTCAAGCCGTTATATACTTCTATTACCCAAATATTAACGGTTTCATCACTAAAGGTAACTAAATTATGTTCTAACTTATGATTTATCATTTACCATTTATAATGTTCTAAGTTCTAACTTCTCAAGTTGTGTGTGTGTTTTATAGGTGGAGATGATGAGGAGGAATCAACACTATCTAAGGTGGATTCAAATAATACTTCTAGTGTTCAAGATCTAGATCAATAAATAGAGGATATTAAAAAAAAGTATCTATTTTTTGTTGCTTTGACTTCAGCAATATGTTTGTTAATTTTGGATAGTTGATCTTGAATTATTTTTGAAATTATGGACTTTGATTGTTTTTTATAATTATTTTGGATATTGTGGGCTTTTATTTGATTGTTCTTGAACTATTTTGGATATTTATTTACCCTCTACAGGACTATAAACTACAAATGAATGAAAAATAATTACATTTTGTTGAATTTTTCGGATTTAATCTATTTTTTTAAAAACAAAATTAATAATAAGGGTCGCGGGCACG
This sequence comes from Vinca minor, assembly GCA_026122235.1. Lineage (NCBI taxonomy): Eukaryota > Viridiplantae > Streptophyta > Magnoliopsida > Gentianales > Apocynaceae > Vinca > Vinca minor. The sequence continues at coordinate 4,878,797 of JAOCZM010000096.1, forward strand.
CCCATTTGCCCACGGGCATTCGGCGGGCGGGTACGGGCATCCCTTTTGATGGCCCATAAAAAAAGCGGGCATGCCCGCCCAACCCCATTTAAGACATGCCCATGACGAAGTGGGACGGGACGGGCGGGCATACCCAGTTTGACAGTACTAATCAATACTATTTTGATTTGTTGCAAACAGAATATACACCCTTTTTTTTTTAGACCATTCAATTGTTTAATTCCAACAGACATGATTAATCTGAATCGAAAACATCAATAAATCCATATAAGTGTTATGATCATAGTTCAAACCCTAACTATTATTAAATTAAGAGAAGTCCGCATTCACTCCACCGTCTGTTGGTATGAATTTACACTTTAATTAAAAAGAGTATCCGAACCGGTGTGAATGAAAGGCAATCTCAGCCTCAAAACAATAACAGATTTTAACTGCCAAAAGGCACAAAAAACAGTGGCAAAGTCCCCAAAAACCACTTTGAAGAAAATTTCTGTCAATGGCTTCTTCTTCTTCCCTATCACATCTCCTTCTTCCCTTCAAGTTCCCTTCCATTCCAATCCCTTCTTCTCTCAGAAATTCACTCAATTTCCCCTCTTTCCCTTCTACAAAACCTTCTAATTACCTAAAACAAAGAAGAAACCCATTTACAAAAATCCCATTTGCTCTTGCAGAGTCAGATTCACCAAAATCCCTTGAACCAGATGCCCAAATCCTTCTTCAAGAAGTTGCAGTAAGTAATTATTTCGATTCCATTTATTTTGATTTTCCGTCTTCTTTCAAGGTTTCAATTTTATTAATTTAAGGTTTTCCTTTGGTTATTATTGTCCCTTTTTTGCGCCTTTATATTGGCAGGATAAGTTTGTTCTTTCAGCAGATTACTTTTCACAGATGCCACGTGATCTTCGTCTTGATGTAAGTTGTAATTCTGGTTTTATGTGGCCAAATATTGAATCTTTTTCGGAATTTATTGGTGGGGTGGGGTGGTTTTGTGGAGAGGGGTGTGGGGTGGGGATTAGGGAGCTCATCTTGGCAAGATTTTTGTTTGAAATATTTTGTTTTCTGAAATGGTTGCAGTTGAATGATGCAGCTTTTGATCTTTCAAATGGTCCTGTAAAAGTTGAGGTAATATGTCATATTTTTGTGCTCTACCTGTTCTTTGGAAATGCATATCTATAGTCAATTGCATCACAACAACAACAGTGACATCATCCATTAAGTCCCCAATAATTGGGGTATGGGCGGGATGGATAGGAGACTGTCCTAACTTGTGGCAATAAATGCACAAAGTTGTTGGTCATAGAATACCGCTGAAACAGTAGCCTCTATACCGTCACGTTTGCTACGGAATCATGCCCTCAAATCAAAGGCAAAAGGCATCAGAGAAGGCAGATCCAAGAACCATGTTGATTTATGTGCACATTACCATTCTTCTTTCATTCAACATCCAGAGCATTTATGTGCATCTGATCAATAGTCAATTGCATCAAGAAAGAAAAATAAGAATGGAGGACTCTATCTGCAATGTTGATGACAATATATTGCTTTTCTGTGTGTATAACATTCCTATTGGTGTCATTGCTGTAGGAATAAAACCTTCTTAAGTTTACCAAATTTTAGTTACTTTTGAAGTCCACAACTGAGTGGTGAATGAATTGTATGAGGATTCACATTGCATTCTTGCCAAACTTTGTTTCAAATAAGGAGCTGCTAATTTTTCTGGGGAGAGGCGACCGATTTATTGCTTCTGAATCTTGTCAATACTTTATTAATATAAAAAAAAATCGCTGACCAAACAGATTAATACGTACTAAATCCTGTCAAACATTTTGAAATTTTAGTGTGGTGAAGAGCTTGGGGAGGCACTCTTGAATATAAGTCGAGCATGGGAATCAGCAGATTCTTCTACTTCTGCAGCTTTGATGAGCAAACTACCTGTGTTGCTGGATTCTTTAAGTAATAGTAATAAGTCAGGTAAGTACAAAACTTATGATTTCGTTGTTTCTCATACGTTATTATCCTTTTTTTTCATTTATAAATTACTTTCAGCTAATAGTTGTCTTTATTGTTAGCTAGCACTCGGTAGGCGCTTGGTATCTGCTGGAAGACGGTTCCAATCCATGGGACAATATGGTCAAGGTGAACCAGAAATGGTACAACATCGGGATTTTTCCTTTTTCCTTCTTTGTCTTTCTCATTGACCCGTGAAATTTTTTGGTCTTCCTGGGGTCATGGTAGTTTCTTTGCCAAGCAACACGAAGATTCTTCTACAGAGTCTACCTATTTACCACGTATAATGGCCACTCGAACAACGTTTTTAAATGCAGAAATAGCAATGTTTTTTATTTATCCTTTTCAATTCTTTAATGCATTATCCATTCTTCAATCGGTATAGATTGCTAAATCGATGATTAGGGTTGGGAAGTTTTTGTCTGCTACTGCAGTCCCTGAAGTTACTGATGTTGAAGAGAAACAGGAAACGAGGACCTTCAAGGTACATTCTAATGTGGTTTAACTGAAAGTTATGGCCTTTCATTTGTGCGATTGGAGAAAAAACGTTCCAAAAGGTTGTATTATCTCTCTGCAGTTTGGGGAGCTTCAGGTCGAACTAACTTCCGAAAAGGCCTACATTGGAGCTATCATTGGCTTTGTTTTCGGGTAATTTTCTATTTAATCTCGATATCTTTTCCTTTTTACTTTCCATTGTTAAGCACCTGCAACAATCTTCCTGGTCCATTCAAAATTACAGGGTTCTCTCATGGGAAGTAAGTCAAGGTGTCCAGAATAGCTCTCTACAATATGCAAACGACAACGCACAGCTGCTTGCGAAGGTGCTCGATCGTTACATTATCTGAATGTTCATTTTATATTCCGTAAAGAGAGTTATATGCTTATTGGATTCCTTTTGATGCAGCCACTGCGAGGAGCGCTACTTGCACTTTTCTATACATCGACAATTTTGTCGGGTTTTGCAACTCTCGGACTAATCTTGCTGGGAAGCCAACTTAAGTCCAAAGGAAAGTGAGTTTATCCCTTGAATACTCGACTCCCATGATAAGAATTGGCCAGAATGCTTGTAAAAATTTAGAGCTTTAATGTGTACGAGGAACCATTTTCTTCCCCTTTCATTCTGTCATTACCATATTATATAGCTTGCGTTGTTGGTAAATACTTCCGACCCGAAATCATAGGTTCTGGTTCGACACTCTTTGCCCGGCAATAATAAATTTTGATTTTAAAAATAAATATTAGAACTGGATCAGGATCTCTGTGATGGTTCAAAATTGTAGTTTTCAACTGCTGACTTCTCCCCTGAGAACTGCTACTTTTCCTTTTAACTTGGTTGTCATAAAGATCTTTGCCAACTCCTTTGTCTTTCTTTCACGAGTAAGATCTGTGCCAATGAAACAACGGTTAAATAGTCGTAGTATTTGAGTGACCCCTTCTATTTATTTCTTTTTTCCATACAAGGATGAAAACAGTGGCGGAGGCAGGATTGAAGTTGAGGGGTGCCTTAGTAGAAAAAATTGAAAATTCTTGGGGGAGGGGTCATAGCAAAAAAAAATCTATTTTATTCTGAACCGTTGAATATATATACCTAGTATATAAAAAATTGAAAATTCTTGGCCCCCCTGCCCCTTCATAGCTCCGCCACTGGATGAAAACATAAGAAGTAGGGTGTAGAGTTTGAATTCTAAATCTCTATGTCTTGAAACTTCAACCTTGCTCACCAGATCAATGTCTCATCGGCTGAATATAAGTTAATTCTCAAATTAGATGTACTTTTATAACCCATTGAATCTTCAATCAAATAACTGGAAACTTGTAACTTCTGATCATTCCAGCCATGCTTTGGAATTTGGATAATCCTTCTTTTTCCTGTCGTTACCAATGATGGAAAATTTTATGGAAAACCATGACCATCCATCCAAGGACCAAAACCTTTGTCTTTGTCCTCATATAACATTTGTTTCCTTACATATTGTGGCCTTTCGACCACTGTTTTCTTGCTTATCAATGATGAAAACATGGATTAAGCCCAAAAATTAATACTATCTTCATTTTATAATATAAGTCGTTTAGAACATTTAACAAAAATTAAGTAAAAAAATAAAATAGTTCGTTAGTCAAAATATCAATATTACTCTCTATTAAATAAAATTAGGTGTATACAACTATTATTTAAGAGAGTAATATTGATATGTTAATTAAAGAAGTAGCTTGTTTTTTGTTTTTTTTTACTAAATGTCCTAACAGCCCGGATCCTGTGCAGAACAGTATATTTTCTGAACAGATCGCATGAGGACACCTGTTCTGGGTCTGCAAAACAGGTGTCCCATTTTAAATCAATCTTAACCGTCAAAATTTTAATCCGACAGACAAAGATAAGTTCCGCATGTGTCGAAACTTACCCGTTCCGCGCTGTAGCAGCTGCGATGTCCTAACGACTTTATGTAATGGAGAGAGTAATAAAAAAAAATGCTGAAAACATGGAGAATGCAGAAAATAACTATTGAAATTAGATTACCCCCTCCCCAAAAATCGAAGAAACAAAGATTACAAAAGCTTAAAGAAAAGGAAGAAAATAAAGAGAAACACACGTAGGATATGGGGGGTACTTGTTCCCGGTTCCTACAGCTGTTGGTGTCAAAGATCCTAAAGACAGTTGCCAATAATATTCATATTTTCATTCTACTTTCGGATAAAAAGTGTCGAACATGTAACCTATTAGTTTGTGTCAAAGTGTTGCAGTAACTATGCTACTCTTCTTGACAAAGGTAATCTAAATTAATCACTAGGGGTGTTCATGAAAAACCGAAACCGACCACACCAATCCAAACCGATTTTTCGATTTGAGCGGTGCATTGATTGATTTCGGTTTGGTTTAAATTTTTTTATAATATAAACCGAACCGAACCGAACCAAACCAAACCAAACCGAATATATATATATATATATATATATATATATATATATATATATTAAAGAACTTTTTTTGTAATAAAATATATTGAACTTCTTATTTATTTATTATTATTATTATTTTTGGTTAAAATGGACGTATATTACGAATCAAACAATGACTACACAGTAAGAGTAAGCACTCATTTAAGAGTTTCAGGAGCCACTCTCATCTCCCTAACTATCTCACAAGTAATCCGTACCCGCTCATACACGGGGGGAAGCTGAAAATATACCTCAAATAATAAAGAATTGCGCCACCACCATATCCGGTAAACTGCTGCCCGAAAAATCATCTCCCATTCCTGTTGGACCCCCTGTGCCGACCGGAACCTTTGACCAATATTCTGATCTACCCATTCTGCTGCCAATGAAGAAGCAAAGAAATGTCTGGTGATTCCCCTGTTCCCCAATGCTTTCCACGTTTCACAAACCCACGGACAATCTCTTACCGTATGTAATGTATCCCCAGGTTGCCTTCGACAAATATCGCAGACCGGGTCATCCACCACCCGTCTCTCATATAACAATTTCTTGGTCTTTAACCTGTCCAACCAGACCATCCATAATAGCAAGGACTGTCGCGGCCGACCTTTGCTGTGCCAAAGTTGATCCCATGCTACCGCTTGACTAGGCTCAGTCACCCCCCGCAGCAGGTGATAAGCTGACGCCGCTGTAAAGCTACCAGAGAGGCTGCTCCCCCATACCGGTTCGTCCGGCTCATCATCAGTCTCGACTAGAACCACCAGGCTCAAGATCTGCTGCTCCGCAGGAGCTAACCATGATGATAATAAGGTCAAATCCCATCATGTGTGACATACCCAAAAGTCACAAACCCGAACATCGCGCAATACCTCAGGAATCACAGCCACACATCGGTCCTCCAATTTCCCCACAGGCAGCCAATTATCCGTCCAAAAGAAAGCTGTTCGCCCATTTCCAATGCGCCATGAAAGACCGGCCTGTAACAACTGTGTCCCCTATAGCATGCTCCGCCATGTATTCGACATAGCCCTCACAGAACGACCTCCCCATAATCCTCCATATTTGGTTGTCAACACCCTACACCATAACGCAGTCGGGCTCCGTTATAAATCTCCATGCTAGCTTACAGACACTCACCATATTCTCCTGTCTAACCGACTGAAGACCCAATCCCCCTTCTGCTTTTGGCCTACAAATGTCGGCCCATGCAACAGAATGTATCCTCGTTTTCTCTTCTGATTCCCCCCAAAAGAACTGCCTACTCACCTTCTCCAATTGCTTCATTACCGCCACAGGTAACTTAGTCGTCTGCATTACATATCGTGGAATGGCCGATATCACTTATTTAAGTAGAATGACCCGAGCTGCCATAGAAAAATGACGGTGCTTCCACCCTCCCACTTTCTTACGCACCTTCCCCACAACAAAGCTATAAGTCGCTGTACTGACTCGCCGATGTAACAGTGGTACCCCAAATATGTCCCAAGATCAGCAACGAGCGAAGTACCAAAGGCCGTAGATATGAAGAGCCCGATCATCAACGATATTCCTTGAGCAGCATAAACAGGACTTCTCACGGCTAACCTTCTCCCCCGACCAGGAACAGAAATTCCGCAGCGCTTCCTCCATCACCTGAGCCTGGTCCATGGTGGCCTCGCCAAACAGAAGTAAATCGTCTGCAAAAAATAAATGTGATACCACGGGGCAACCACGGGCCACCTTCACCGCCTTCCAACGTCCCTGATCTACCAATCTCTCAATCTCATGCGCAAGAGTCTCCATGCACAAGACAAATAAATAGGGTGATAACGGGTCGCCTTGACGGATACCCCGAGTCGGTTGAAAACTAGCAGTTTCCTCACCATTCCATAAGACCGATAAAGAAGCTGATGTAACACATTGCATAATTAGATCACACATTTTTCCACTGAATCCCACCTTACACACCACTTGCCGAAGAAACCCTCAGTCAATACGATCATATGCTTTCTCCAAATCAACTTTAACAGCCATGTACCCCCGACTTCCTCTTTCGTTCTCATTGTATGCATTATCTCCTGAGCCACAACAATATTATCTGCCGCCTGCCATCCCTGTATGAAACTACTCTGATGAGTCCCTGTAAGGTCAGCCATAACTGGTTTAAGGCGATTTGCAAGAACCTTGGTAACTATTTTCATAAGCACATTACACAACGAAATCGGGCGGAATTGTGTAATTAGCTCTGTTTGTTCCTTCTTTGGAATTAATGCTATCAATGTGGAGTTTAATAATGGTGGAACCTGGCCAGTCTCAAAGATCTGCTGGACAAAACGCGTAACTGATTCCCCCACTAGAGACCAATATTTTTGGTAAAACAGAGGTAATATACCATCCGGACCAGGGGCCTTATATACCCCCATATCAAAGATCGCCTCCTTCACCTCCTGAGCCGAGGCTTGTCTATTCAGATTCAGGTAACTTGCCAGTTTCAGCAGAGGAAAATCCAACACCTCACCCGGGCATGCACTGCAAGGCTCAGCCGTATACAATTTTGTGTAAAAATTTTGGACCATTTCCTTAATCTGTTCTTGGTCATCACACCATTCCCCCTCCTCATTCCGAAGACCTATCAATTTGGTTTTCGCCCTGCGTATCAAAGTCTTTGTATGAAAATAACGATAATTACTCTCTCCGTCAACCAGTCATTGCGCCCGTGATTTCTGAAACCAAAAGACTTCCTCCTGTCTAAGAATTTCATGGTATTCCGCTAAAAGCTCACGGCCCAAGTGCTCCAACCGGTCCGACCACCTGTTTTCCAAACACCTTTGAATCCCTGCCAATCTCGCCACACAACGTTTTTTTCTAAAGAATATATTACCAAACACCTCTGTATTCCACTCCCGCACTTTCACCGAAAAAGTCTCAATAACAGAAATGAGCGAGCTAGCGGAAGGATCCCAAGTATCTCGTACAAACTTTTCGAACTCAGGGTGACGGAACCAGGCTGCCTCCATGCGAAACGGGCGTTGACTATGCCCACCCGGCCGTACCCCAACAAGGTCCAGTAAAAGTGGGCTATGATCTGAATGCGTGCGGGGGAGATGGCGAACCACGGCATTAGGAAACCGATGCCGCCAACTCTCATTAACCCATGCCCGATCCAATCTCTCAAAAACGGTAGTACCATGCCGATTCCCTTGCCACGTAAATCGACTACCTGTAAAGCCCAAGTTAAGAAGCTCAATCCTGTCTACCATATTCTGCAACGAGTCCGCCTTTGTCCAATTAAAGGAACTCCCACCTTGTTTATCCGCAGGTTGTAGAACCTGGTTAAAATCCCCCACAAGCAACCAAGCTCCCTGAATAACTCCACTAAGCCGCTGTAAATATGACCATAGTTGATTGCGATAATATACCCTTGGAGAAGCATAAACCGCAGACAGTACCCACTCCACCTGGGTACCTTTTTTAATAACAACTGTAACCACCTGATCATTTACTACTAACAAGTCAACCTCAATACGAGAACTATCCCACAAAACCCATATTCCACCAGAAAAACCTCTGACCTCCACCACCAGACATTTATCCAACTTGCACCGTCTCATAACAGCACTTGCCTGAATACTCTGTACCTTAGTTTCTACCAGAATCATAATACTAGGATTATAAAGGCGTTGGAATTCAGTCGCCGTACGAACAAATCGTTCAGAACCCGCACCCCTACAATTCCATGTTATTATTGACATATAAAAATTTATCGGGTAGAATCGGACTCCATAGGGGATGCCCTTAACAACATACCTAACTCCGGCGGTCTTTGCTCTCTGTGAGGAATCTCCCCATTATCATGCACACCATGCAAGCCTACCGGTTGTGGGCCACAGGTATCCATAGTCACGGCACCAGAGGGATAACCATCTTCACTCTGCTGCACCATACTTGTAGTACACCTAGGATCCATATTCCCCCGCGGGCTCATCACCGACTGGCTACCAAAGCCCCCAGACCCACTTGGGCCTATAGGTTGTCCCCCAGACTTGCCAATGACTTTACCACCGGACCACTCATTCCCTTGGGCTACCGGGCCCATACGTTGTTGCCAACCATTTTTCCCTCTAGATGGCCCACTTACATTCCCCTTTCCTTTGCCTAGCCCGCCCACATTCAGCCCGCTAGACGGGCCAACCCGGATACCAGTGGACTCCACCCGTTTGTGGACGTGCCCCTTTAGTTTCTCCTGTACCGGTCCAACAATCTTCTGGACCCGTTCTCTGAGTTCATCCACCTCCTGCACCTGATGCTCCTCCACCATTAATTCCCCCACATCCCCCAGATCACTTAAAATATGAAACCGAGAACCACCCAACTGTCCTCCTCCCCCAGACACTCCCTGTGGCCTAGGCACCTGATTCTCTTTTCCCACTACACCTCTAACCGACCCTGAGTTGTTCGGTCTGCTGCGGGCCCTATCATCCCGGTTATTGTCATCCATTCCTCCTAACACCCCATTGTCCAACTGTCTGTGAGGGTTCACAACTACCGGCGTCCGCCGCCTACTAATGTTCTTCGGAAGCATCCAAGGCCCGAACGCCCCCACTTCCTTCTCTAGCCCAGTCTCCACAACTGGCCCCGACCCATCCCTCAACTGGACCGAATCAGTATGTGTATTGTCACTCCCTTCCTGATCCATGTTACTACTCGGACATGTGTCATCCCGATGTCCATACTGACCACATGTAAAACAAACAAGATATAAGCCCTCATATTCTACCCGCTGAATCCTACTACCAATCGCCACGTGCGGGATCAAAGGCTTACTCAGATCTACCTCCACGCACACCCTAGCATATTTACCCCGCATAGCCAACATAGTTGTTCTATCCACCTTAACAGCCCGCCCAATGTGATTTCCCAATGCCAACAAAAACACCTCATCAAAAAAAATTAGCAGTAGAAACGGAAATCTTACCCAAACCAGTGTCGCGGATTCCCTAGCCCCCGGATTAAAATCCGGTCGCCATTTCATTACTGTTACATAATGACCCATAACCATCCACAGACCAGCATTCAAGACATGCAAATAGTCCTTCTTCGAGTAAAAGCGCACAGCATAGCAACCCCTTTCCAAATCAATGAAATCCGGAGCCCATTCCAGCTTCCATAATTCCTTGAGCCGCTGCAGGGGGACTCTATATGTTATCGACCTGCCGAGCACTCGGATGATCAGAGCACGCCACCATGGGCGGCAAAGACGTTTCATCTCCTCCAAGGGAACCTTCATCTGAGGGCATCGACTCACATCATGATCCTCTCCTAGCGTTTCACTACACACCGTTTCCCATTTGAAGTCTCTTTCTCCATTATTCTCTCCTTCCCCAATATAGATGTATGGTTTGACAATCGGGCTCTGAACCACACCCGACCACGTTGTTCCGGCCGCCACCGACCCAAACCCTAGCGGTACTTCTCGACTTTGCGATCCCTGGGCAGTAAAAAGGAAAACCGGGTATGGTGCCGGATCCCCGTTCGAAAGCCGCTTGAACTTCTTAATACTTCTTACCAGTTGGTCCGTTTCTTCCACCGAGGCCTCGTTGGTAGCCGGAGGATTTCCCTCCACCGGGAAGGCACAATGTGCCATCGCGGAATTTGCGATTGTTGTTCCGAATTTTGCGGAGCGTTTTTTTGTTATGTATTCTTAATTCTAATTAATTTTCTCTCGCTTATAATGCAAAAAATTCATTGAACTTCTTATTTATATACCATGACAAGTAAGCTATTCAAGTGATAAAGTAAGATATTGATGAGCCATCTGTTGTATATGTTTTAGATTCACCTAAATCTTTTATTTTACTTTGAAACTAATAATGTTATATTTTTTGTATTTTTTTCTTTTTTCTCGTATGATAATTTTTTAGTAATTTGTTTGAAGTTCAAGAATTTATTTTTCATTAAGTAACTTGTGAAAAATAGACATATTTATTTATATTTTTAATAGTTAGGTAATTAAATAAAAAATAATTTAATTTTACTATATATTAAAGTTCAAAAATTAAGAATTTATGTTTCATTATTTTGTTTGTAATTGTGTTTAACTTGTGAAAACAATAATCTTATTTCTTTATATTTTTAGTAACTAAGTAATTATATAAAAATTTGTTCTATTTTTAATTTATAATCAATATATTTTGTATCTCCTGAAAACCGAATCAAACTGAATGCATCAATTTGAGATTTTAAATGGTTTGTATTGGTTTTAAAATTTTCAAACCGAATATTCCGGTTTAATTTAAAAAATGTGCAAAACCGAATCAACCCAAACCATGAATACCCCTATTAATAATCACAATGCCTATTGGGCTTCAGGAAGAGAAAATAAGATTAAAAAAATTATATACATTTCAGAGTTGCAGTATAAACCTAAAGGGAGAATCCTTTTGATCTTACAACAGCAACCAGTCCCAACTAATTGGAATTGGTTATATGAACTAAAGAAAGGACTGCGTATGATTGTAAATATTAATACATTTTTTCCTTCTCTTTCTATTCAAAGCCGTACTCTCGTCTAAATCTAATAAAGCTATATCACCCTTTTCACTTCCGTCCAAATTCTTTTGATCATACGGAGAGGACTTGAGCGTAACTAAAAAATGATCAAAGTCTGATGAAACGTGAGCGGAAAGGGCATCGAACGTTCATAATAACTTGGTCCAAGATCCCAGGAAAGGGAAGGCAGCGATTAGTAACCTCATAAACAGGGGTGTTTGCCTATTTCTTGCTCTCCTACTTAATTTACCTTCTTTCTGTTGCTTATTCTCATTTGTTGTGGATGTTTTAGGCATTTCTTTATCGAGTTCATCCCATCCGCCAAAACTCCGGCTCCTTCTCTCCCTTGTGTTTGCTGAAACATCGTTTGCAGATTCCCGAGGTTGGTAACCGTCACTTTGGCTATTTTCTGTTCTTTCTTTTCTTGATTTTCCAGTAAAGGCACTCTTCTTTCGTCTTCTGGACTTAGGCCTTGCTCTGTTGGCGGACCTTCCCCATACTGCATCAAAGATCAAAGAAAGAGCTGACTGAGCCAGAGGAAGAGCCAATGCCATGACGAAGCCATTTGTTCCGCTCCCTAGCAGCATCGTGACAATGGCAGCTGGAACCATCCAACCAAATGCTCCAAGTACCTGCACGAAAGAGGAACTAATTTCAAACTTGAACATTTTAGAGCTTTTAACTCATCTTTTTGCAAAATATCAGATAAAAACCAGATATGTTAAAATGGCAGATATTATGTTTCTAAAAGTTGTCATCTTGTATCAATACAATGTTTCTCCATTGGTAATAAAATACAATAGCTTTGCATTATTCTAACTTCGACAAAAAAATTTATCACTGAAGTTGATCGGTGCAACATTCAGCAAGTAGCATATATCACTAAGCCAGAAGCATCAATTCCAGTTATTCGCACTTAGGAGAGGAGATGACAAAAGCAAGGAGAACATCCGTTGTTATATTTCACCACAAATTATGATCGCTTTGACAAATTTCTTCTTTTATTACTTTACTTTTCAATTCTGATTTCTCATTTTTGTAGTCTCTGTTCTCTTTTTGTAAACGGCATCAAAATCCTCTTTTGTTAGTCTCTGTTCCAACAATTTGTAAACGGACAAATTTTTTTTTTTCCCTTTACGAGATATGATTGAGGCTATAGGAGCTAATGTCCCACAGATGTCATGTGCCTATAATCTTCAATTCAAAATTCAAAATTCAAAATTCATAACTTGCCCAGGTCTACTGCAAACTAACAAAGAATTCCAACTGATTTTGCCTATAAGATTAACCAATGTTCCAAGAAACCGGATAAGGGATTACCTACTAATACAAAAGTAAACTTGCAACAGAATAAATAAAACTCTTTAGAAACAGTTAAAATCCCATTGATTTGCATGTCACAAACACATTGACTAACTGATAAAATTATGTACTACTAAACTCGGGTTTCGACTTGTGCATCTAGAAACAAGCCAAAGGCATCATTTCCACCTCGCATTGTGCATATAGGAGATGATAAATACTATAATACGACATACTATCAATAGCAGACAATAATTTGGACAGGGAAACAATATCTAGAAAGAATATGTACAAATACTATTTACAAGGTTACTGCAACTACTAAAGATTGTGTCGCATTGGTGTAGACTAAAAATTCACTCAACCATTCTCTTTTGCAAGACTTAAAATCCTCGAGATTTACAAAATACAAAGAACTAGAATGTTCAGAAACAAGATGCATATTATAGTTCTACCTGTGCTAAAAACTATAGAATTTCTAAGAGAGCTACATAATGAAACTACAGTGCACTGCAGAATTTTTAACCTGGCCTGCATCTTCTGGTGAAAGAGCCAAGGAAAAGGCTGGGGTAACGAGGTCATTGGTTCTAGTTCCATCCCATCTAATGTAATTCTATTGTCTACTAAAAGTGAATAGCATACAAGTTCTTCTCTGTGTATCTTTATCGTTTTCTCATAAATGAAATAAGCACTGCCCTGGTTCCGCATTTGCCACATATATTTTGTTCTTCAGCTATGTGTATCTATATATTACTCCCTCAGTCCAGAATTGAACGTCTACTTTGCTATACAAAATGAATTGGAAACATAGTCATAGACATTCAATTCTGAAAGGAGTGAGTACATCCAGCTATCCATTATTTCTCTGGCAATGCCCAAGTTATTGATCAGCCTACACTAGTCTACAAATTAAATATATGTGCCACACCAGCAAGGAGTCACCAAGCTCTAGCACACTAGTTCGTAATTAGTTTGCTAGTGCTCCTGTATGTGTTCTTTGATATAAGTTCTAGAGCTATCAAGACTTTAATTCTGCTAGATACTCATCCGTTTGAAATTAACCGTCACTTGTAGTTTGAGCAAATAGTTATTTCTGTCACAAAAGAAGTTTCATATGCTATTTCTGCCACAAATAGTTTTATGGTTACTTTTCTGTAACAAAAGTAATTTTGTGTTCTATTTATGCCACAAATAGTTTTTTCGTTGTCTTTTCTGCCACAAAAGAAAGTCCGCATGCTACAAGTGTCATAATGAAACATATCCAATTCAGATCTGACCCGACCAATTAACCCGATAGTCTGTACTCAAATGCATTCTAATTCAGAGTGCAAATGTCCTAAGAAAGGTGACAGTTAATTTCAAACGAATAGAGTAATTTGTGAACAAAGATTGCAGAAGAACCAATTCTTTTGGCCCTGAAAAAAGATGAATTAAGCTATTACACAAAATGTTCAAGATAAGAAGACAAAAAAAAACATCATCTTTAGTAATTACCTTAAAAATGGACGAAAACCCAATTGCCTCTTCTTCTAAAATCCCAAACCCACCAATATTATCCTCTTCATCGTCATCACCAAAAGAATCATCATCAGACCACCAAGACCTTTTCTTCTTCCCACCAGAATTTCTGAAACCGAACTCTTCCTCGTCCTCATAGTCATAATTGAAGAACTCGTCTCCATATTTAGACCGTTGCTTGTAGCTCCTCCGGCGGGTAGTCCTATACCAGTCGGAATCAGAACCACCGCCGTACTTGGTGGTGGAGAAGAAGTAGCAGGGCCAAGAGGTAGAAGAAGGAGTAGAGGGAATAATGTTGGTTGAGGTAGTATTTCTTGTGTTGAAGAGGAAGAAGAAGAATCCATGGGAGGAGTGAAGATTTGGGAACTGAAGCACTCCACTTCCCATTTTGGTGAGGGAGAACCATACATTTGGCCCTTATTGCAATATCCATACACCCAGTGTAGAATGTGTATTTTTTTGCACATACGGAAGGTATTTTTGATAAAATATTTTGAAGTACGTATATCTAATAATATTTTTATAAATCTCGGGGTGATTGCCACCCTCTTTGTCTTCGCCCCTTGGTGTATGTGCTTGCGAAGAAAACATATAAAAAACGCAAATAGTTGAGACTGAAATAGTCTTTGTTTGTGCGAAAAGAATACTTATTCCTTATTGGATCCAAAAAAGATGATTTACTGTCTCTCTCAATTGTTCGCCTTTAAAATAATAATAAAATTCCCCTAAATTTCACAGATGAATAAATTGTTTGATGAGAGAAGAAGACTACCCCAGTGTTCAACTTTTTGGAGCGCCCGAAGGCGATTGTCCCCCGAAGGGGAAGAGCTGAGAATACCCTAAGATAGGAAAGATTGAAGCATGCCCCATGCCTGGAGAGGGAAGATAAGCCTCATGAGAAGGAGAATATTTAATTGTCCCATTGCGGGGAGTATGTATCGAACTTGGGACCTCAAGGTCCCAACCCAGAGGCTGCCCCACTGGGTCAATCCCTTGTTGATCCAGTGTTCAACTTTAGTTTAAAAAAATTGTCTTATAGCTTTCAAAAAAAATAATTTTACAAGACAATATACATGAGATCTAATATGAAACTCGAATATTTTTTCTACACCTGAAATATTTACACCGTTAAAGTCTTGCTTTTAACTAATTTCAAATACCAACATAAGTTGGATAAGTTAGTAAAAATTTGACACGTCCTTACAAAGGAATTTTTCAATTTCCGCTGCCAACTTGAACCCTGTGTTGGTAGGGTGATCTGTAAGTACCATTGTAAGCTACTTATGGTCTCTAAGGTCTGTCCTGCCCCGTAGTGGTGACGGAACCAAATCCACCCAATTTATTTTTTACTCCAAAAAAAAACTAATTTCAAATTATAGGTACCTAACAGTCAATATATTTCATTTTTTTTTGGATGGAAGTCAACATATTCCAATTAGTATACTCTATCGAATTTAACTGATATCCTCGTCCATTTTATAGTTCAGATTAATTCAATCCTACAAATACTGTAGAAAAATCTTTTCCATGAGAATCAAAAGATGGAAAGAAGAGCCTCCCGGCAAGAGGCCCTTCATCAACTAGCCTCTGGTTCCCTCTTACCAGAAGATGAATTTGTTCATCCGAGTGATGTTCTCTTTAGTTGTTCGGGAGACCTCTCAGTGTCTTAAGAAATCTGTTCTTCACGGATCTTCATAAGTCTACCAACAGGAAGGAACGTTGAGGATGAGCGGGGTAATGGTGTTGAGGCGATTATGAAATAAGTCCCCAAGCTTTTTGCATGATTTCATCGTCGACAAAAGGCCGCAAGGACCACATCAGGCAGTAACTCACCAGTTCCCCAGAAGATGACTTTAGACCAAGAGAAGAAATAATCTTTTCCTGTAACAGAATCGATGCACCATATAAGTTGATTTACCCGGAAAAAAAGGAAAGAAAAACACCGATAATTCTCCCAATCTGATTTATATTTCATTGATTACAAGCAGGAAAATGCAAGCTTGTTTATTGATTCTTGAAAAATAAAAAAACAAAGGAAGACCAAGAGAAGAGTGTTACCTGCATCTCGTAGTCTTGTTTGAGCATTCCGTATATAAAAGCCATCAAGACAGCATAATCAGTAATTCCAGGTTTCTGGGGACATCCAGGAAAAAAAATCAGAGACGTAAATCAGATCAAAGGTAATAAGCACATCGGTCATATAACTATAACCACCAACTAGACACTCCAATAGATCTTTACACTAAATGATGGAATATAAAATTCACGTGACATTCAAATCCTACAAAGTTACAAGCATATTAACTAGGGAAAAGAAATCGTCGGGAAAAACAGAAGGCAAAGAGAATCCTTGTTCTTCAAGAGGGTAGAATTAGATTATCATAAAATGCTCCATTTAATACTCTGCTCTACCTGTACATATACAGAGTGGGAAAAGAGCTTGTCTCACACGCGATAGATTATCATTATATTAACAATGGGAAATCATATTCACGCTCCCTTTTTAGCTTCTTGCATTCCCCATCCGCTTTTCTTATTTAATTTTTTTTTATCACTGAAAATCCTTGTAATACCCAAACCTAGCACTCCAAAAAGCTAGCCAGGGAATTGGAGGCTTTTCATATACTCCCTCCATTCCTAAATATAAGACTTTCATTACATATCGCAATATGTAATGATAGTCTTATATTTAGGAATGGAGGTAGTACAAAATAAAGATGGGAGCTAAACGAGGAATGTGAATATCATTCCCATGACAAATGGTGTATCAGACCAAATCTGAATCAAATGTATGGAGTGTGAACCATCAGAGATCAGCGCGCAAAAGGAATTCCGCTATAATTAGAGCCTTGTTAAATATCATAACAAACAAATGACAATACAACCCAAAATAACACTGAAAAACAGAGCTTTCTTGGCTAATTGATAGAGACAAATCGTATACTTGGGGCACATAAGTAGGAATAAAAAATGCACATTGAAACTGCTACTATAACATTTCCTTCCCCAATCTCATTAGATGCATCTCAAAATGTTCATGCAGCAGAGGATAAACCAAACCAAAATGGAAAACAAGAAACAGAAAACAATCACCAAAATAAGCAAAGACATAACATCAAGATAGATCATACTCTGTTACATGTTGTGGAAAAAGAAGTGCCGTCAAAATCAGTATCTTTATCCTGAAAATGTGGCAAATTGTCATTGTTAGCTTGCACTGTGGCTGCAGCATCATCGACAAGGCACTGAAGCTCCTTCACTACACTTCTCGCTGCAATCACATGGAAAATAGAAAACAACATTTGTTCATATACAAGTATCAACATGGAAGAAAATCTTGATATCAGTATCAATACGTAGAGAATCGGGTGGGGAAGGAAGGAAGAACAGCCAAAAAATATACAGAACATCAGAATTACTTGATCAGAGCTATTTATTAAAGAAAGCCATTAGGTTCCAGCCGGAGCTATTTATTATTAGATGTCAAGATGGATAGTAATAATGCTACGAGCGAACATACCTCTATTCAGATTGTCCAAGAGTCCAAGATGGCATGTAGATACTTTTGTGTGCATGCCAGCAAATCAAGAAATGAAAAAAATTATAATATGAACAACATATCAAAGAAAAACAATATACAGACATCAAAGCGATGAGTTTCACTACGAAATTAAACGATACGGAAAAAAACCAGAACGAATCAGGACATACATATTCTGGCACTTCAATAACGCGAGATACAGAATTTAAAGACACTTACACTGCTTCATATTCTGTTTAGTATCATGGGGATTAAAACATCCAGCTTCGATATAGGATGAAAGCCTTGTAGTCTTATTGGCTGCTACAATGCGGTTAACAAGTTCAGCAGTCATGTCAATTGGAGGCCGTCGAATAAACTCTAGTAAGGAAGAGGTGAATCAACATAAGCAAATGAGGGGGAAATGATTCTGATTTTGTAACAACAGTGATAATATTAGTAGCCACTTACCAAGCCCTTGCTGAAATCCAATAAGATATTTATTTCCTGCATCCACTATCTCCTCAAATATGGTGATCCTATTGGAAAATTTAACACAAAACAATTCATAATATACAAATCCATACTTGATATACACATCCATAGACTTTAAATGAGTTTACAGAAAGACTGAGACCAGAGGGAATATACTTCAAAACTATAGAGGACTCCTTGTAATGTTTGACCATACCATACTAAGAATTAAAAACTTTTATCAATTGAAGATAAACTAATATCAACAACCTTGCCATGAAACTTGAAAATATCTGGAAACCCTTCTCATTATATAAATCTGTACTTTCTTCACTCTCCATCTGCAGGGGAAAAAATCGAGGTCAATATCAGAAATTGAAGTTTCAAGGAAAATTTATTAAGAGCATATGAACATATGAAAAGGACCGAAAAGGGGCAAGCAGATGGATTCCAAATATTTTCTAACTAGAAGAAAGTGATGTCACCTCAAAATCTCAAATCCTCACGACTTCACCAAAAATCAATACAATTACCATATTCCCATAACCAATATGAATATTAAATAATGAAATCTCAAAGGAAAAAATGGCTTGCCTCACACATGCTAGAAGTGAAATAACATTTTGGAGGGATGAAAGGCAGTGTTGTCCTACAGGGACTTGAAGGGTTGGTTTTGACCTTTTCTGACATCTCCACCACGTCTCATGCTTGAAGCCTTGTTGTTCAAGTTATATACTTAAAATCTATAAACTAACTCAACTTGAATAATTCTGTTCGATTGTTTAGTTTTTATATTTGCAGTTTAAAATTCAGAGCTGATAAGGTTTGGACTGATTAATACATAAAACCACAAACACTATGTACCAAAGTACACAACTCAAGAGATACATGTGTATATCATGCTTGAACTCCCCATCTATTTATCAGTAGTTCTAAAAACTGAATTATTAAAAACCACAATCAGAATGTCCATATAAACAAGAAAATGAAGCCATTCAAATCCTCTAAGAGTTGAGACAAATTTACGCATTGCATCAATTCCTCTGTATCATTCCCCCCCCCCAAACACCAAAACAAAAGGCCAGCTGAAAACCGCTTTCCTTGTCTAGAATCAGAGATTGGTTTACACAGTCAAGTAGCATCAAGTTCCAGAACAAAACTCAAATATATAGTCTCTTCATAGAAAGATTAATCATGAGCAAAAGTACAAGAATATGTAGCACTTCTATCAGATACATAATAGTCCAACTAGTTACCAAGCTATTTGATCAAGCACGACTCCAACTATTCCCGATTGAAAGAAGAAGAAAATGTCAAATTACCCCAAACCCACCATATACATGATATTCCAGTAGGCTTACTAATTTAAGCTAACTTCAGAAGATTGAAGTCAAATACAACAATAACATAATCCATTAAGTCCCCAATAATTGGGGTATGGGCGGGGAGAGATAGGAGACAGACCAAACATTTGACAATAAATGGACAAAAAGGTTTCTCATATAATACCACTGAAACAGATGGATGAGAGACTGACATAACCTTTGGCAATGAATGCGCAAAGTGGCTTCTTATAGAATACCACTGAAATAGTAGTCCTCATACCGTTTGCTACGTAATCATACCCTCAAACTCAAATCAAAGTCAAAAGGCATAAGAGAAGATCAGTGTTGTCAGTCGCGGATGGCGGATCATGGCGGCATGCCAAAAAAATGCCATAACGTTATAGCGGACATATGGATGACATAATAAAATAATGCAAAATATATATAAAAAGTAAAACACTGCATAATTTAAATAAAAAGAAAAAAAACAACAGCCTGAATCAAACAAATAACTCAAAAGTCATTAACCAACCATTAACTATGATATCTCGTAAGTCATAACTTATAACATAACAAGAATGCATAACTTAAAACTCTCACAATATGATAACAAAAACGATAATCAAAACAAGACCAAAAAAAAAAAAAATAAGCCAATAAATTTCTTTGAGCTTGACACAATCTTGAGCAGCACACTGTCATTCAGGACACGAGACTCAGAACATGGCAAAACCTTAATCTTCAATCAAAACCTTGAGTCTTAAATGGTAAACAAAGGATAAAAAACAGAGAAGAGAGAAAAACAGAAGATAAAAAAAATAAGATATTAAAAATCACCCTTTCATAAAAGAATCATAGATTGAGAAGAAGAAGATGGAAAAAAAATCAGAGATTAAAAAAATCAAGAGAAAAAAAAAGAGGGAAGAAAGAGAATGACGATGGAGAAAAAAAAACAGAGAGAAAAGAAGGAACGTCACTGATACTACAGAGACGGCAAGAAAATAAAGACGGATTATGTTGATTGATTGTTGGCATTAGATATATATAATATAAGAGATGGATAATCATGGGTAGCCAAAAAGTAACTCGTGCCCGTTTAAAAAAAAATTTTAAAAAAGGCCAATATTCCGATCTGAATAGCGGACACCGTCATATTAGAGCGTAACGCGCATTGCGGTGACCGCCGAATCCTCCACGCCATACCGCCATTTGACATCACTGGAGAAGACAAACTTATTTTCACATATGTAACCAATTATAACTTTTTCACATTAAGATCAACACATTAACTTATCCTTAACACAACTGGGAAAAATCAAATTTTCAAGTTCAGGAAGTTAACACAAAAATGTTATGTGATGGCAAAAGAGTCATGAATGCTACTCCCTCCATTCCTTAATATAAGGTTTTAGGACATGTAGCTAAAATTAAGGAAGCAAAAATAATGAGTCCTTTTAAATCAAAATATCAATATTACTCTCTTAAATATAATTAGTGGTATACAAGTCCTATATAAGAGAGTAATATTGATATTTTGATTAAAAAAGACCTTGTTTTTTCTATTCCTTAATATTGGCTACATTTCCTACCAGTCTTACATTAAGAAATTGTGGCAGTACAAAACAATCCATTGAAAGATATTGAAAGGAAGAAACTTTACCATAGAAAGGAACAGTTTCTTAGTATAATCAAACAATTTACACAATCGAATTTCATAGTCTAATAAAAACAAATTACAAAATCTGCAGATGCTCGATAATTGTAAAGCAACGGGAGTAAGAAATTACTGCTATAACTAGCTACAGGACGATTCCGTCAATGGACGCGGGTAATCGCCGGGGAGGGGCCGGCGCCGGCAGGTGTGGCCTGAAGGGAAGAAGAAGAGAAATAGAAGAGAAAAAAAAGTAGTCTGTGCCTCGTGTCGTGGGAGTAGCTGACTCTTTTTAAGTGTTAAACTTTTTATTTTTATACTCCGTCAGGGAAACGATTAACGGCTCAAGTAATTGGATATAATTGACGATAAAATATCATTGACCTCTTATTTTTTAAAAGGATTTTAAGGTATTTTTTACATTTACACTATAATAGTCTATAAAATACCCTCTCCTTTTTTAAGGAAAATGTAATATCATTAATCGATATCAGTATTACATGAGGGAGGTGGAATTTCAAGAGATCCCCTACCTTTTGAAATGAGGCGCTAAGCCTTAGAGGATGTCTAGCCAACAAGTGAGCCAGAGCATTACATGATCGGAGGGCATATAAAAAATTAAATAACATATTACTTGAGATACGCATTACTTATGCTGCTTCTGAAATAAACTCTATAACCAAAAAAAGCAAAACCGGAGTCACATTCAAACCAGAGGCCTTCCACAATTGCTAGAGTTCATGTCTGCATACTTTCAAAACACTTAAAAAATTAGGAAGGGGAGATCAGCTTAAAACTGCACTTGGTAGTTTGCCAGCGACCATGCCAGATACGAACAAAAATCCTCCATTCGAAACCTTGTTGCATCAAATCTCTACCTTGAGGGATGTTTATCCAAATTTGAGACGATCGCCCCATATTGTTTGCTTACGTTAAAATTTAAAGTAAATCATAATTTAAAACATGAAAAAAAACTTAATACTACCATAATATAGAATAAGAAGTCTACATACGACTTTATTATGAAAATAAAATTATTATTAGAATAGTGAACCATTTTGAGGCACACTAACTAAGAATTGTTTAATCCCAGACAATTCTATATAAGGCAATTCACGGGCCTTGGCGGGGTCGACCCACGACCTCCGCCTTGTCATTGCCAAAAGTATGTATTGGACATGTTCACCAAAAATGACCCCAGACAGCCATTATTGGCCTTAGCCTTGTACGGCCCAAAGAAGGCTAGGCCCAATGAGAGAACTTTTGGATTAAAAAACATGGCCCATTCCTGGATGCCTTTGCCCAACCTTGGATTGTAAAGACGTCCCGGCAGCCAGAGCCTCCACATTTCGCCGCAGAAATTTTTGAGTTCCGGCCACCCCTTTCTTCTTCGGCAGGCCTTCTCCGCAGCCATACCTTGCCTCGACTCCAACTCTGCACCCCGATTGCCTGTAGATAGCATCCCCTGAATTGGCTCTAGTCCGTGTTTAAAAAAGTGCGCCTCAGGCGCTAGGCGAGGTGAGGCAAGTATGAAAACGCCTCCGAGATCTGAGGCGATGTGGTGTCCATGAGGCGAGGCTGAGGCGCGAGGAAGGTGGCTAAGGCACAAAGGCGGCTCGCAGAAGCTCCAGGTACATTTTATTCCTTCTACCTCTTCTTTTTCTTCTTCCTCTTCCTTCTGGTTCTCTTTTTTTTTTTTTTGGTTCTCATCTTCTTCTTCTCTTCTCTGGTTCTCTCTCTTTTGTTTTTTTTTTTGGTTCTCATATTCTTCTCTTCTCTGATTTTCTTCTTTTTTCTGCGGCTAGGGTTTCATAAGAGAGAGGGAGATGGATTTTTGTTGTGGCTAGAATTTTTTAGAGAAGGAGATAATCTGGACCATTCATTTTTCATTTTTTTTTAGATGAGAGAATCTGGACCGTTGCGGCTAGGATTTTTTAGATGAGAGAATCTGGACCATTGATAGGTGTAAAATGCAGTTAGGATTTTTTTTTAGAGAATGATCAAATCTGAACCATTGATAGGTGTAAAAATATAAAAGAATCTGAACCATTTATTTTCTTTTAATTTTTTCTTTCTAAAATCAGATTAAAAGCAGTTCCATATCAGATTTTTATAAAAAAAAATCTCCTTCTCTTCTCTATTTTTTCTAATCTCTTCACGCATACCTAGTTCTGAATCAAGATTTATCACCATCTCCAATATATAAGTATTTTTATAAAGAATTACGCCTCGTGTCCATGAGGCGCTCACCTCGAAAGTTCGCCTCGCGCCTCCTTGCCTCGGTTTGCCTCGCACCTTTTAAAACTAAGGCTCTAGTCCCGCCATCTCCACATTCGAACCCAAATCAAAAGTATTTTCAAAATCCCAACAATGGTTGGGCTGTGATGTCGGCGTCGTAAAGAATTCACCATCTCCAAGGTTCCAAAAAATAGGACTCCCCTCCTGATCCATCCATCTCAAACCCATAAAATTCATTTTCCTATTTTTTTCTGGTAGCAATCTCATATTGATTCATCCCCTAAGCTCCCATTCCCGGCTCATCCCTCATTACGGGATTGTCGCTGCTTCGACACAATGAGTTAGAAGACGTCCATATTATTCTTCCGGCGACACCAAATTGGTGGCCAGTTTCCGCAATATTGGCAAGATTGCAAAAAAAAACCAACGTCGTAGAATTGGTATAGTGATCCAAATATCCGCTGAAAATTGGTGATATTGAGCGATAAGAGACCCCGACAAATGATAAAACTCATAGGCCAGTTAGAAGACTCGTACACCAGTGGCGGCGGCGGAGAAAAACCTAGAAATCTAGGTAGATTTTCAGACATAGTCGGAGCCTCGCAGAGGCGAGAGAAATTTTTTTTCCCAAGAACTAAAAATATGTTATAGGAAATACTATAAAATACCCTTAACCCCTGTTTTTATAAAGGATTTCACGGTATTTTATACTTTTACCCTAAATTATAACCAATTAATTGACTATATTTGAGCCGCCTAGCACTATCCTTCCGTACGACTTATATTGATTGTCTGGGGGAATATTTATTAATTTTGTTTTTTTCTCAAATATAAAATGGTTAAAAGTCTTCTATACCCATCTAACATGTAGGCTCTTATGTGTTCTGAAAGTGAAAAGTTCATCGTTATCATTAAATTCATCTTTTCATTGTCAAATAATCTAAAAAGTGATACTTGATTATCAATTTGCCGACCGTTTGTGATACAAAACAGAATAAGGTCCATACAATATACATATTAAAAATAAAATACATATACAAATTGTTTTATTCTTTTATAGTAAAAAGCTCCGTACGCCACTAGACTATTTATGTATGTTTTTCTGTCACTGTTTTGAAATCGGTGCACGTTGTACCGTAGCAATTTTGACGAGTTTTTTCCGCTTCAAGGCGGCATGAAAAGAGAGTGGAAATGAAGATTAAAAAAATTGTGGAGGGGCCATGAGATGTGTGGTGACTAAGGATGGCAACGGGGTCGGGCGAGAGCGGGACCATGTATTCCGACTCTGGCTATCCATTTTCATCCTCGGCCCCGACCTCGATCAGGGGACAAATGTGAATCTCATGCTCGTCTAAATGGGTAAACGAGGATCCATATCCCCGCCCGCGCTCCGTTTAGATGTTAGGATTTTTTTTTTCTTTTTATTTAAAACTAATATAAGATTTCTAACTAGACTTTATTTAAAATAATATAAAACTTTATATTTTTAGTGATAATAAAAAAATACAAAAGAGTATTTTACACTATTTTTACACTTTTCTTTTAAAATAGGGTGGGCGGGGGAGGGGGGGTGAGGACGGGGACATACCCAGTGACGGATTCAGGGGGGCAGGAGGGCCCCCGAAATTTTTAAAAATACTAATATTTATCGAAATTTTATGTGTAATTTTGGAAAATTTTAGCAAAACATCAACTTCACAAACTCACAAACAATACAAATTTATCGACTCCTTCATCCAATTTAATGCATGTAAAACATGAATGAAAATTCATAGACATATCAATTCAGTAAGCTTGATAAAAACAATAGTTTATGATGTTTAAGGACTGAAAATACAAGGGTGAAGGATCCTTACTTGTTCAACTTAAGCAAAAACTCAAAAAATTCCCAAATTACCAAGTCACCAAAATCTGGCAGAAATCAGCCCACTGTTCTGCGATTACTCTCACTCCAGAACCTGAAACTCAACTCCGTCGAATCCTAAGCGTTGCCTTGTCAGTTAGCTTCGAAACCCAAATGGAATCACTCAATTATGATTCCGGTAGCTATGTCAATTGATCAGAAAACCTCACAGCACTCCAGAAATTTCAACTTCCTTACACTCTAGCCCCTAAAGTTTCGGGTAGGAATCCTCTGTCCCCATTCGGTGTCCCCTTCCCAGTCCCACCAATAAAAAATGACATGTATTAAATTTTTAATTAAAAAATTATAACCTAAAAGAAATAGTGGAACCCATAGGGGGGAAAATATACACGTGGCAAATATATATTCGTGGGGACACAAAATGGACGCAGGACGGGGACAGACGATTTGTTGCCTAAAGTTTCCCAAGCCTACACTTGGGCCCCTCAACTTACAATCGTGACCAAAACGCCCTTCACACTAAACGTACCAAATATAACACATAGACATGTTGTAACATCTAACTAGGCACATAGTCACATTACATTACATATCATATAATATCATGCTATAGCAATTAATGAACACATACATGCAAAATTAAAGAAAGACATGCAAAAATAATTTTTTTAAAAGTCCCAGTATCACACAGGGCGTTACATTTTATGGTATTAGAACTGGTGACCAGACAGACGAGTTTATTTGCCAATTAAATGGTCGTGGGTACTGTCAAACTCATGTGTTGCGTTTGGGGCAAGGAGGTGATGGGAAATAGGAAAGAGTGATGGTGGGTTGTGGTGGCGATGTGATTTAATAATTATACATGGTTGAATTTTACTTATTAAGTTAGCATGAATATAAACGAATCAAAATTGTTACAAAATTCATTATTAATAATTTTTTGATTAACAAACGTAATTACTCTTTACTTACTATCTAGTAATGTGAATCATAAATGTGTTTAAAATAAACAAAAGGATTATATGTCAAAGTCATAATAAAGAGTGTCAAAGAAATTGGATATTTTTCACTAGAAAATAACATGTCGCATTTAGACAAATAAATGCGTCTAAATGCGATTCAACTAAGTTAGTGTTACACCAAAAAGGAAAAGGAAAAGGAAAGGGAAAAAGAAAAAGAAAGTATGTGCGATAATGAAGTTTGTAGATTATATTCATTGTTCCAGTCAATCTATAGTCATTGTTTTTTTCTATACCTAAATTGTCCGGTAGGATTCTTTCGTCCCGTTTGTATCTCATTCTCTATGCTATTAATAAGAAATTATTTTTTTAATTTTTTAATTAAAAAATTATAACCTAAAAAGATAGTAGAATCCGTAAGAAAAACGTGAATACATGTCAATTATCTATCCATCTGGATTGTGAACGGAACACATAATGGGTTGAGAGAATTTTTTTTGCCAAAATTTTCATACTTGTGGAAGTCAAATCTCAAGATAACAATGACAAAGAAATAAAACAAACTAAAAGAATCACTTTAATAGTCATCTTTTGGAGCTCTCAATTGACCATACCACTATTTCAATTACTTAAAGAAAAATCTTCAAGTGAAAGAAAAATTATCAAAGTAGTTATAATAAAATTTAACCACTTCTATTACAATTCAGAATTGATATATTAACCATTTTATGATACTTTTATTTTTCATTCTTGTTCAAACTACACTTTATTTTCTCTTAAAGTTATTCTTGAAGATACTATTTCAATCAGGGACGAAGCCAAGAATTTGGTGTTAGGGGACGAAACTGCAACAGTATACTCCGTAGTATTTTTAAAAAATTCTTGGGGGAGGAGGCGAAACTGATAAAATTTACTATACCTAATACTATTTTTAAAAATTTACAAATAAAATTTATTATTCCTATTAGTATTTTTAAAAATCTCACCTGTGTCTTCGTCCCTGATTCAATCTAACCATCCCTTCATGAATCTTATAAGTATATACATATATGCTTGCAAATTCTTATAAAATCACTATACATTCATTTGTATAATTATTATGAAATGCAAAAATAGCAGGTAACAATTCACCTTCATAATAATAGTTTATTGAAAAATACATAAGACCAAAATACTAACTCAGTCAAGATATTATTTCAAATATAACAGGTCTATCATCTTTAACATGTTAATTCCATCCGTAAATTTTTCCATATCGAACTAGTTCGCCTTAGGTCTTAAACGTTTAAAATAACAAGTTTAAATCATATATCAAGTGATGTATGTTCTAATAGAAAATGTCATTCGTTCAAGTGAATGCATCTCATCAAGGGATGACAATGGCGGTAAGGACAAGGTATCCCGACCTCGCCCGCCTCTCTATTCCCATCCTTGGCCTTGCTGGTAAGGACAAACGGATTTCCATCCCCGCTCAGCGGCGCATCAGAGATCATTACCCCTTTCCACTTAAATCCAACCAGTTTTTATTTGAAATAATAATAATAATAAAAAAAAATCTTTATTTTTAAGGCTCATATCAAGTATCAACTACTAAAATCGGAAATGGATTGACCCGATCAAACTAGGTCAATAACTGGGTTTGACCAGAAACCGGACAGCTTTGTACCGGTTTTTTTTATTTTTACTTTTTTTTAATCTAATTGTTTTTAAGAAGACAAAGCATCATAATTAAACATGACTAAAGTCAAAGCACTTCTAGTGCAAATGGAGGTGGGGGAAAATGGTTCGACACGTTAGCACGACTCATGAATGGAGGTGGAAAAAATGGTCTGACACGTTCGCACGACATATAGTCCCCTGTCCTAGTTACAACCGCGAGGTAATATTTGCTCCCAGTCCAGAATCCATTATCGTTTAAATTAGTAATTTCTCGCCCTGCCACAGTTTGGGCGGGTTAATTATATCCCTAATCCCACCCCATGTTTGATAGTTGAGAGTGAACCCATACACATATTTGCAGGAATTCGGTCAAAGTGCTCTTTAGATCTAACCAAATTAGTCAGACCAAAATGTATAGTAACTGACTAACTGGACATCGATATTTAAATATAAAAAGAAAAAGAAAAATACTCAAAGTTGTGAATGGCTATACCCTAATTTGGGAAAATTTTGGAGTGGAACCGGACCAAGGTGGAGCCAAACCAATAATCCGATTCAATCTCTCGCTTGCATAAATTCAGGTCACTCTTACTTGCAAAAGTAAAATTCGTTAAGTTTAAGTAGGACCATTCTAATTTTATAGTATCCATCAGAGATAACAAATCAACCGATTTCACCCCTAATTTGCCAAGTTCCTCCCTTAAATCCTCGACTACAATTACTATTATAAATTCTAAAAATAAATGCTACTATTGCAACTAATAGTCCACAAAGTACTGCTACTTAGATGCCGCTATTTTTCCGTAATCCAATTCCAACCTCTTTCTTGATCATCAAATTCAAAACCCTCATCAACAACCCCCAAAATTCCCCTCTCAAATCCCTAGAATTTCTTCCCCATTTCAGATTTCTCTCCTCATCATCGGTGAATTCAAATTCTTGTAATACTACTAGCCGAAAGATTGTTGCCGCCGCCGCCGCAATAATAATAACAACGACGACAACTCCGATGGCGACGGCGATTCCAAAGCCGCCGACGATGATGATAGATGATAGGTTGGGCATGGCTGGGAAGTGTTGGATCAAGTACCGGAAAGAGTCTACTATGTCTTTGTATACTCCGTTTGTGGTTTCTTTGGCTGCTGGGAATTTGAACCTCAATGATTCTTTCCGCCATTACATCGCTCAGGATGTTTATTTTCTTAAGGCCTTTGTTCAAGCGTAATTTTCTTGATTTCTTTACATTTCTTTTTGTATTTTGTGTTTTTTATATTTATATTTGGAGTGGTTTATTTCTTTGAATTATTTGATTTCTCAGCAATGTGGGAGGATTTATTTCCATTTCTAATTTCCATTTTCTAGGGTTCTCTATGTTTGAGTAATTACTTGGAAGTTATATTTATATACGGAAAATGTCTGTGTTATTTGGGTAAATATTTTAGTTTCTTGGTTTATTTGGTAGCTCGCAGAACCTAAGAAAATGTTTGTGTTATTTAGATTTTCTTTGGGGTGATTATGAGCTAGGGGTTGGTTTTGAATTTTTTTTTGTTGAGTTTGGATCATTGTTAAAGATTGTCGAATCGATCATCTATTTGGGCTGTGCACAGGCGTTTGTTCTTGATTTCTTTATGTTTCTTTTTTAATTTTGATTTATTTATGTTTCTTTTTCATTTTTTTGTGTTTTTTATTTGGATTTCTTTTGTTTGAATTGTTTGATTTTTTTCTTTTTTTGCAAATGTAAGAAGAGATGGGGGTGGGCTTAGTTCTTTTTATTTCCATTTCTAGATTACGATTTTCAGGGTTCTGTTTGTTTGTTTGGGTAATTACTTGGCAGTTATATTTCTATGAGCTTGAAATCTTTTATAGTTTCTTGGTTTATTTGGTTTTGGGTTTTTTTGAGTTTGGATCATTGTTAAAGATTGTCGAATTGATCATCTATTGGGGCTGTGCACAGGCGTTTGTTCTTGATTTATTATGTTTCTTTTTCATTTTTTGCGTTTTTTATTTGGAATGGTTTCTTTTGTTTGGATTGTTTGATTTTTTTGGCAATGTAGGAAGAGTTTGGGTGGGTTTAGTTTTTTTTATTTCCATTTCTAATTTAAGATTTTCAGGGTTCTGTTTGTTTGTTTGGGTAATTACTTGGAAGTTATATTTCTATGACTAAGAAAAAATGTCTGTGTTTAGTAGATTTGGCTTTGGCTTTGGCTTTGTGGGGGTTGGATCATTGTAAAAGATTGGCAAATTGATCATATATTGGGGGCTGCGTGATACAGTTCATTGTCTCATTGGATGTGTTTTGAACTGAACTTAGAACCTGGGTGAATCTGAAAACGCTTCTGATTTTGTTTCTTGAAAATATGTTATAGGTATGAATTGGCAGAGGAGTGTGCAGATGACGATGATGCCAAGATTGTGATCAATGAGCTGCGGGAGCGTGTCCTTGAAGAGCTGAAAATGCATAAGTCATTTGTCCAGGTAAGATACTGTTCCCTTCTCTTTTTGAGTGACATAGAGATATGTTATATTCTACTTTCTCATGGCAAGTGCTATTTTCTATTGCTTAAGCCAGCTTTCTTATCCAGTAACTCTTTAGAGGTGTGTCTGTTAGCAAATTTAGAAGTTATTTTATTCCGGTTTGTAACTTGAGTAATATCTTGGTGTTGAAACACACCTTCAGTCTCAGCATAACTGTACTCCAGACAATCCAATTTTAATCTCTGTGTGTGTGTGAATATTGCATACTTATCTACAACTTTACTTTTATAGGTTATATTATCCCGGAGTTGAACTGAATTCTATTTACAGACAATTGATATTCCCCCAATTTTTCTTTCAATCGGAAACTTCTGTTCATGAACACACACACACACACACGCGCGCACACACACTCACACTTAGGAAGAAAGAGAGTTATTCATAGAAATGCTCCATTTACCTTTGACAGGATAAAATTGGCTCTAAGGTGCAGATATGTAGAATGGGGACGTAGTCATATTATGTGGCATATACTTTTCATTTTCAATTTGGTGTAGTTTGGGAAGGGATAAGAATTTATGTGTATGGAACATAATGGTAAAGTCCAGAAATTAGAATCTCCGTCGCCCTTTTGGGCTTCTATTAGATTCAATATCTAGTCATGTATCCTCCTACATTCTCTCTCATCTTTTCCCACAGTGTCCATCTTCTTTTAGCTGCTGTTGCATATCGTTTCTCATACAGCATTTGCAACAGCATGATATACTGTAGACACTTGATGTTGTATCTCTTCCTTGATTAAACCAGTTTAGACCTGCTTGAGTCAATTGTTCTCTTTTGCAGCTAGTGTTGAAAGTTCAAGTTTACTAGCAACTGATCATATGCTTGCACCTCCTTTTTCTATTTGGTTGCATTATTTTTCTAGCCTGCATATCCAGTATCCTCTGTGTACTTGAGATATAGGACAGAGTTTGTGGAAGATTGAATATAGGTGAACCATAGCCTTATATTGAAGTTGGAGCTCTTCTTTCATTGTCAATGAGGCAGAAACAGAACTGGCTCATCTGCTTATATAGAGAATATGTGGGATTTAAAGAAAGAGGGATATGTTCTTCATGATAGTACCTGATGGAGTCACGAGAGTCATGACTCCTCGCATTCTGATCCATGGAAAACTTTAGGCTTTCAGACACACTTCCAGAACAAATTTTGAGGTTATTATAATATCAAGTTATCAACATATGAATGCTGAAGTGCTTTTCATTTCCACTAAATAAATGGGCATTACCGGTATTGATAAGCATACCAATACAATGAAGTTTGATTTTATGAATTTTGAGCCTGAAAGTGTATATCCAGTAGTAATTTGGTATGGTTCTGGCCACTGTTCTTGCTGCAATTGGAGACAACCTCTCTATTTCCAGGGGTTAAGGCCTCTTTTCATCTGGCCCTTTTTCTACCTGTCCTCACCCTATTGGGGAAGATCACACTGAGGCTTTGGGCCTCTCTATCTATGGAGTTGTTAGTTTTGTTCTTTTTTCCTTTGTGGGGGTGGGGTGGGGATTGGTTGGCAGGAGGAAGCAGCATATTGTTAGTTAATGTTGCCTCTACCTAACTTTTGGATACTCTGATTTCGTTTATGTAATTATAAAAATACATGCACATATTGGTGTCTTTGTGATCAATGCTTAATGAAGATCTCCGATAGCATACTGTCTCATTTACATGTGCTTTTAACTATGATCATAATGATCATTATATTTCTTGTAATATTTTAATCTTATGACTCTGGAGTTTGGTGTCTGAAATACTATTACTAGTTGGCTGTCAAATTTTCTGTACGGATGATTTGCATATGTGAGTACATGTTTGTTCTCACACAGGTATACCGTTGGTATCTGCTTCCTCCTTACGAGATTAATTATATACTTAGTTGTGCATGCAGGAATGGGGTTTTGATCCTGCCAAAGAAACAACTCCTAACCCAGCAACAGTTAAGTACACTGAGTTTCTATTGGCTACAGCCTCGGGGAAGGTCGAAGGAGTAAAAGCCCCTGGCAAACTTGCAACTCCTTTTGAGAAGACAAAAGTGGCAGCTTATACTCTAGCTGCCATGACACCTTGCATGAGGCTTTACGCCTTTCTAGGCAAGGAATTGTTGGCTTTTCTTGATAATAGTGAAAGTTCTCATCCCTACAAGAAGTGGATTCATAATTATTCTTCTGCAGATTTCCAGGTCTACTTTCGATTCTGTGTTTAATCTTTACAAACTACCAGCTGATTTTAGAAAAAAATATTATTAAATTGTCCTTAATATGTATCTTCTTATCTCATTATCTTAATTTAGGAATCAGCACTGCAAACTGAGGACTTACTGGACAAGTTAAGTGTTTCCTTGACTGGAGAAGAGCTTGACATCATTGAAAAGCTTTATCATCAAGCAATGAAACTTGAGCTGAACTTTTTCTTGGCCCAGCCGCCTGTGCAGAAAACTGTTGTTCCCTTGTTAGAAGAGCTCAGAGACACAGAGGATCGTCTTGTGATATTCTCTGATTTTGATCTGACATGCACTGTTCTGGATTCATCTGCCATCTTGGCAGAAATTGCAATTATAACAGCCCCAAAACCCCATCAAAGTCAGCCTGAAAATCAAATTGCTCGGATGTCATCAGCTGATCTGAGAAACTCGTGGGCAGTTTTATCGGCGCAGTATACTGAAGAGCATGAACAATGTATTGAGAAGATATTGCTTACAGAAAAAGGTAATGTTTCCCATTGCATTTTTATAAGAATCTTCTTGGAGCTTTATAGAATTTTCATGATGGATTGCTATATGAATTTTTTTAATTGAACTTCCCCTGTCGCAGCCGACAATTTTGACTATGAAGGTCTGCGCAAAGCTCTTGAACAGCTTTCAAATTTTGAGAAAAAAGCAAATGAGAGGGTGATTGAGTCTGGGGTACTTAGGGGTTTGAATCTTGAAGATATAAAACGAGCTGGGGAGCATCTGATTCTCCAAGATGGTTGCACCTACTTTTTCCAGAGCATCATAAGGAATGAGAATCTGAGTGCAAACATTCATATTCTCTCTTATTGTTGGTGTGCTGATCTAATTAGGTCTGCCTTCTCTTCAGGTATGTTCTTTGGTTTAAACTTTTTAAAATGTGATTTTGTTATATCATATTGCAGATCATTTGATGAATGAATCATTATTTTGTGTTCTTTTTCACTGCTAAAAGTTCAATCATCTTCTTTTTGGATAAATTGCTTCAACACTAATTGTTACGTACTACTATAAGCTTGTGTAGCATTCTACTTATCCATACATCTAACAAGTTCCCATTTTGTTTCGTGTAATCTGATAATAATGCCAATTCTGATGTTTGGTTTCTCTGTGGTCATTTTCTATATATTTTGGCTAAAGTTTTCAGAATTAAATCAATGATAGTGATGGAAATATTTTAGATCGATACGGTACTGAGAATGTGCAAAGATTCTAGCCTTTTGTTCAGACAGATGATAGGAATGCTTTTTGCACTTCACTTGCACTTGCTAATTGTAGTATCACATTAACTTAAGAAAGGAAGAAGATTGTGATTACGTAGTGCTCATGTGAAATTTCTGTTGCTCTAGATGAAAACGAGGTACTGGAGATGGGGCTTGGCCCATTAAAAGTTGGAATAAGTTTCCTCATTCTTTGAGTTGAGCTGCATTTGATCATTTTATTGTTCATTTCACCAAGCTCACAGTCCCAAGCATATCGTAGCTTGCATACACATTGGTAGTTATTGTTAATTTACGATGGAGTTAACTAGGTAGTTATTTTGTTGGTTGGTGCATTAATTCTGTAATCTGAGGTTCTCTTCTTCTGTGTTGTGAAGGTGGTCTTGATGCCCTGAAAATACATGCTAATGAATTCAACTACGAAAGTGCTTTATCAACTGGTGAAATTGTTAAGAAGGTGGAGTCTCCCATCGACAAAATTCAAGCTTTTAGTAATATCTTAAAGAACTCTGGCAACAAGAATAGAAATCTGACCGTGTACATCGGGGACTCAGTGGGTGACTTGCTTTGTTTACTTGAGGCCGATGTTGGCATCGTGCTTGGTTCAAGCTCAAGCTTAAGGAGGGTGGGAACTCATTTTGGTGTTTCTTTCGTTCCTCTGTTTCCTGGCGTAGTCGAGAAGCAGAAGAAGAAATCGATGGAGAAAAACTCATCGACCTGGAAGGGACTATCTGGCATTCTTTACACGGTCTCTAGCTGGGTAGAGATACATGCATTTATTCTCGGGTCATAGAAATCATCATGTTAGTTAGGATACCGAACAAATGTCCATATACGCATAATTCATTGATAAGTCGGTGGCTGGTTTTATCTTGGGCCACACACGACGAGGTCTCTTCATCACCCCTTGGTTTTTTTTTATTCCTGCAGGGCTTTTCATTCAGAAATGTAAATTTGATTCTTTTGGCTGAATATTGTTACTTTTCTATTGCTAGTCGTATGGCGTTGGGCTCTCGGTGTTTTTTTTAATTTCACTGGCTCTTAATATTTAATTATCGGTGTTTTTTTAATTTCACTGGCTCTTAATATTTGATTCATTTCCAGTGTGAATAGAGAGCTTGGAATGTTTATAAAGAGGTTTTTTTTTACAAATATTTGTTAATGGCAATTTTGTATGGGAACAAACTTACCTGGATGGGATCTATGGGCGATCAATAAGGTCTATTGTCCATACTCAATAGTGTGATACCTTTACCCACATGTGATAAGTCTAAATGCACAATTCTATAACACATTCTTGATTGCAGTCACGTTGATATTTATAGTTTATAGTTTATCGATTCACCACTAGGGTTATCCATTTTAGTTTAGGTTATATGAATAAAAGTTTTCGCAATTAAAATATAACATGGAGTGTCACGGAGTATTTGAAACGGTTTGGATGGTACTTCTTATGTTTCACGATACATAAATTTTTAGCCTTCTCATCCCTTTTCAAAATATATGTCATTTTTAGAGTTTTAAAGTTGTTTTTTTAACACGGCCCTTATTATAGAGAGAAATGAAAATAGTTGGTATTTGAAAATACACTAAATTATGTAAGGGTATTGTAGTAAAGATATTCTTGTGTCCCTCCTCTTTAATCTATGCTAAACTATCTAAGGCTTGTTCTCGATTGTTTAAAAACATATGCTTATAGTTTTTGGCTTAAAATAAGTTGTTATTGATTGCTTATTGACTGATTTTATCAAAAAAATAATTTGAAAAAGCATCAAAGGGATCTTTTTTAGAATACCTTAAACTGAAATTACTTTTTTAATTAAAAATTTATATTAGAAGATATATTAGATACACAATAATCATATAAATATAATTTCATTTCTTATTTTTCCCACGAAGGAGATTTATTTCATTTTCAGCAGTTTTTTCCAGCAAATGAGAACAACTCAATATATACACAAAATTTGTTTTTCTTTCTTTCAAAAAGTACTTTTTTTTGAACAATTTAAAAGAAGTTTCAACAATAGAAAACATGGCCATAGAGGAACTTATATTATAAAACGGATGGAGGATATACTATGGGGCTAAGTATTTATAGCAAGTTAGGTATCTTCCAATATTCATTTTAGTAGTTTAACGAGAACGGTTGTAAAGTATGTAGTACTATCTCTATTTCTAAATAATTGATATATTTTACCTTTTCACACACACACCAAGAAAATGATTGGAAGACAATAATTATGAAAAAAAAGTCTATACTTTGCTTTAGTTCTTTGGGCATGGTTTTTGGCAAATAAAGAATTCTTAAAATGCAGTGGGTTTTTTTTTCTTCAAATAATTAACGAGAAGGAAATAAAAAGCTTAGGATAACAGTTTTTCAAAAATCTCCATCCACAGCCAACAATTAATACAAGACAAATGAGGAAAAATGAAAATGCAAAACATGTGTTGAATAATTTCTTGATATTATGTCGAAGTTCATATGTCTCCAAAACCAAAAGGCAAGCGGATCATCTTTTCCAGTCATTTTTTCCTCTTTGTTTGATTTGGAAATGAAATCACTATCTTGTGATCTTTGCAAGTTGGTCTATACTTTGCTTTTCCTTTTTAGCGATTCGTATTCGGGTATTCGACCGAACTAATCCGATTAGTATCTTATAAAAAGACGTTAATTATAGTCTGTTGACAGAAAATTCTGCAAATCTACAACATTAGTCGTCACTTTCGAATTTTATCAAATCCGCAATCTTTCTCTGGAAAAGATATAAGAGATTACAGGTGTGACAAACTTAACAAAAAAGAAAAAGAAAAAGAAAAAGGAACATGCTATTTATGATTGAATTATTGCCTTATTCCTCCTTATAATTTAGATATTTCGAGGATCAAACTTAGTCTAGAAATTCTCCTATTAAACTAAGTACTACTCCCTCCATTCCTAAATATAAGACTCTTTAGACAATTTGAGAAAATTAAGGAAGTTGTCATTTCCACCTAAACTTCCAATATTACCCCACCCTTCCTCTCTCTCACTTCTACGTCATAAAGAAAAGAAAGAAAAATATTAAGGGTATAATTGGAATAAATTGTTGACAACTAATAAAAGAACCTTAAACGACAATTAATTTGGATACCAAGATATCTCCTAAACGACAATTAATAGGGAATGGAGGGAGTATCTTTTAACTTTTTTAGATCCATTGAGAGCGACGCAATTAATAATGGATATTGTTGGAAGATTACTGCAGTAAGATTAAGAATTTTCTTCACCAAGACATAGTATTAGTAATTCCTAGAAGATGTTAAGTCTATATATTTAATTATGCAATTTCATCTATTTCTGCTGACTTTGTTACAAGAATGGTAATTACGGGAAAAGAGGGTTGAACCCGTGACCAGGGACGATTCTAGGGGGACGGCCCTCCCCTGAGATTTTTAAAAATATTACTAGATATAGTAATATATAGTAATTTTTATGTGTAATTCAAATTGTTTTATCAAGTTCGTCCCCAAGATTTTTTTTGCAGTTTTTACAGATAGGTCGACGTACTATTGCTGTTTTTCGTCCCCAAAATACAATTCCTGACTTCGTCCCTACCCGAGACCTAAGATTTCAAATTAAAAGTGTTACACACTTACACTAACTATATTCTCCTTCTTTGAAGTGGCTAAGGAGCCTTGGCGAGCGAAAGGGAATGTGGCATTCGTGGAGCTGACTTCGTTTTTTTTAGAAAATCTGCCTCTAGCAAGATAGGGCGACGCCAAAAAGAGTTTAATCTCTTCAGGTTTAAGATCCGTGACGAAAATTATGAGGTAAGACGCGTAGAATCTATTTTCGATCGGACGAACTTCTGGGGATTCTTTTGCTCTTTGAAAGTACTTGGCCTTTCTAGCTATATTTTCTATTACTCCACTCAATTTCATAAAGTATTCAGCCTGTTTTAACAGATTTTTATTTTTGGTCATACTCGTAACTCATAGAGGCATTCTCAACTCTTCTATTTTTTTTACCTACTTCATCTATCTCAAATGTAATTTTTATGATTCTCTATTATGTACGTGGTATTAGTTAAGGATATAATAGAATAAGTACGAATTGTTCCCTTCTTCCTTAATTTATGCAAAAGAAGACCAGAAGGCACTATATATATATATGAAATATTTTGTAATTTGAACTTTTTTTTGTTGAATTAATTTCTAAGAAAACAGATATATTTTTGTTAATACGGTGGGTGATAGACGCGGTGGACCGTTTTTTTTTTAACCCTAAGACAATAAAAAAATACACACTTAATTTAATTCTGTTAGGATAAGCACTAAGTTTATAGGTGGTAACCTACTTAATGATCGAAGGCATGGTAGCCCTAGTGGGTAACATCTACTGCCTGAGACCGAGAGGTCCAGGTTCGATACCCACCTCACACAAGGGGAATGATTTAATTGTCATTTCTTTGGGTTCCCTTGTGTGGGTCTTATACTACGATACCCGCTCAACGGGACATCTACTACTCCCCTCACGGGGCACCCGCTCAACGGGCTTCTACTCCTCCTCCTCTGGAGAGGTCTAATAATATATAATTGTAATAAACTGGACCATACTTATAAATGATCTAGTTTTAAAAAAAAAAAAAAAAAAAAAAACCTACTTAATGAATAAATTATTTGACATATGGTGAATTCTATCTAACTATATCTTAAGCTTCCAATTAAATTGGGGTTCAATTAAAGACATCTTCAGTACAATATCATCAACACTAATTAATTGAAATTAGACCATCTCCACTTTCTATCTTATAATGAAATAAAACATACCCTAGGGTTCCAATTGTCAAAAGAAGTTACCCTTGATTTTGGTCAGCACCTTAATTCTCTCCTAGAGAATTTTATTTGCCTCACGTAAGAGGCGGGTGTCGAACATGGGACTCTCGGTCGCAGGTCAAGGCTTGCCCCACTGGGCCACGACCTTCATGACAGTTACCCTTGATTTGACAACTATGTTTGAGAGTAATTTTTTTTTTTTGGGGGTATGTTTAAACTATTTTCAAATTATTACTTTTATCAAGTTAATGTAAAAGTTTACTGACCAAAACGAGAAAACAAATGTAGTTTATGTACAAATATAGATTTTTTCTAATTCTCTCTCTCCTCATTCTCTAATGATGTAGTTAATTCTGGATCACATGGTCCAAAAGACCTGGTCAATATCATAACTATTCAAGTAGGGGTGTATTCAATACAGATTCTATAGGATTTGTAAGGAGTTTTAAAATATAGATAATGCTTTATGGCTAAGCAAATTTGGCTAAATTTGTTTAAAACCCCAAATTAAACACTATTCACCCCCTGTTGGTATATAGGGATTCAACGGATTATTTACAATTTTACCACCAATTTAGCCAATTAATTAGTTAAGTCTTAACCATCTAGCATCACCCAATATATATTTATTTAATTTAGTTTTTAAAAAGTTAATAGAATAATCTAATATAATCTGCCAACGAGTTAAAACAATATATAGAATCAGTAGATTTAATAAACTTTTAAAAATCATATAGAATCTTTTAAAATCCAGATTTAATACACCACTAAGCTTCAGTAAACCCTCTAGTTTTCATTTTACATAAATATTCATTGATTTACTCAAAAGAAATACTAGTCAACTAATTTTTTTGGTCATGCAAAAAAAAATTCAAGGTCCCCATTAAACTTCTTAAACTAAAATTCACACTAGATATTCGAATACATCTCTATACTACACTACGACAATTAAATTATTATACTTGAAGTAATATTATTGGATTAAGTAAAATTAGTGGGTTCGAACATATCACAACACTCATGTATGATAAATTTAATTAATATATTAAAATATTTAGAACACAGTGCTACACGTGCAGCGACGAAGACAGGAGCAGGGGACAGTCGCTCCCGAAATATTTAAAAATCATACTAGATATAGTAAATTTTGTATGTAGTTCGAAATATTTGATCAAATTCGCTTCCCCAACATTCTTTTTGCAGTTTTAATATGCAGCTAGACGTACTATTGCAATTTTTCGCCCAACAACCTAAAAGTTCTGCTTTCATCCCTGTACACGTGCTGAGTGACGACTTGTAACTAGTAGAACTAATTAAGCTGAAGTTGTCTCACTATTACCAGTGCTACACCTCTTCTTAGATCTAGTGCCCTCCTTGAAATTAGGTTTATTATTTGCACCACAAACAATAGTGAATTCAAATCCATATGCATTTCCAAAGCAAGAAAACAATCCTCCATCTGAATGCCTTCTCAAATGCCCTTTTCTTGATGTTATAATTTCAGAATTACCGTCTTTTTCCAACATTACTGGGAATGGAACCTCTTTTTGCCACATTTTTACATCATTTGTTGATGTCCTTCTTAGCCCTTTTGCAGTTGCTTCTTCAATTGTCATTTCTTCTACTATAGAGCTTCCAATGTCTTCTGCTTCCTTCGTCCGCCGCCCTCTTACTCTTATAACCCCGGCTGGTTGTGGTTGTGGCGGAAGTGACCGTTGTGCTATTTCCGCCGCCACAATCGAAGCCGATGGCCCCACATCAGAACATAATTCCGAGCCATTGCACATCGATCCATTCACCATGGATCCATTACCTCCTTCTCCTGTGATAAGGACTGCTTAATTGACTAGAAATCCTCCTTATCAGATGATAGCTTAATGTTTTTGCAAAATTTATAGTCGGACAATTAAGGAATAGAATTTCATTTTGAAAAGCAATGAAAAAGGCTTTTGAATAACTGAACAAGCATATACAAAAAGAATTAAAGTATAACTTGCAGGTTGTATTGACAAAAAGGAAATTGCATGTGTCCAATGAATTCGAGAAGGTAGAGTTTCCCACAAACCATTCGAACGAAAAAATTATTATGATTCTGACTCATTCTTCACACAATATCATTGCAATTTAGAATTAACCATTGAAAATAAAGAATTCAAAGTCAATTGAGTTTCAAGACAAATAAAATAAAGAATTCAGAAATATTCCTTCTCTCAACCATGTTGATGCCATGGTGAATCGATGTAAGTGGGTAATTTTTTTTCTTCTTGTTTAATGCGTCTGTTTATCTATTGAGGTATATTTTTCTTATCACGTACGGTAACTTTGATTAATAATTTTCGATATAATAATTGAAAATACTCCTCCTATTTGAAAATACCTATTCTTGATATTGAAATAATCATTCACCTATTTTAAACTTAGTCGCATCATAACATGCTGAGAAAACATGCATTAGTTCCCTAACGAAATCATGCTGTGGATAAAAAAGAAATAAAAAATTACCTCCTTTTCCTGGAAATTCTTCCATAATCGCATCAGGGTCTAAAGTATTAGATTGCCAGAGATCCATTACTTTTTCATGATCCTCAGTTAGGGAATTGATTTCGATAAAGGGCGGCGCGGTTCCATTGGAGCCATCCATAAGAGCAACACCCATATTAAGCTTCCCCTGAAATTTACCCGACGGACGGCGAATCTGAAGGGCGACGAATCTCGTACTATTCAAAGCCGACGGAGTAATCAGATCGGAAATTAGAACCCTAACGGTACCGACCAGACCATATTTGAACCACGATGACGTGGAATGGTAAATTTCGATCGTAACTGAAGAATTTTCCGAAATAAGGAATTCATTATCTACTAAGAAAGTGAATCGATCGTTCCAAGTCGGATTCGTATCTCCGGTTTGATCAATTGAAGATGTGAATTTTCGCCGCGGATTAATCC
Organism: Vinca minor; assembly: GCA_026122235.1. NCBI lineage: Eukaryota > Viridiplantae > Streptophyta > Magnoliopsida > Gentianales > Apocynaceae > Vinca > Vinca minor. The sequence continues at coordinate 4,920,519 of JAOCZM010000096.1, forward strand.
AGGCGACGGCGTACGTACGCATTGATTTCGAGATTTGAGGTAAATCCTGAGCTGAAATTAAACTAATTTCCAGGACGTGGAAATTTTTTGGTTGATCGGAAGTTGAATCTGTGGAGGCCGTGACGGTGGAAGAGGTGGTGGTGGTGGTGGTTGTCGGAGTTGTGGTTGAGGCATCGCTTGAATGTGAATCCATTTTGTCGTCGCCGTCCACGGCGGAGGACGACGGAGGAGACATTTAGTTTCACCAATGTGAATGAGAGAATTTGGTTGAAAATGCATTGTTAGAAATTTGCTAGGAGAGTTAGTTATTAGTTGAAAATTGATGTTTCTAAAACCAAATTATTCTTTACCATTCAATTTTCTTAACAACAATTTTTTTGGGGTGATAATATCACATTATTCATATCAATTTTCTAATTTTAGTTGAAAACCTATTAGTACTATGTCAAATGGATTTGAATTTCGCGTATCGGTTCGTGTCCGTTTTATATGGACTGAATTTGGGTTTCATATTTCCAAGTCTATTAAGAATTTTTTTTTTTGGGGTAAAATAATATATTTTTTAGAAAAAAAATATCTTCAATTCTACTTCTAACAATAACGTATCTCAATTTAATTTGTTTTTTAATTTGTTCTACGTTATATAAATGCATATATAAATCTATAATACAATATTAGTATTTTCTTGAAACTTTTTTGTTGCAATAACAATGTTAGATTTCTATACTTGTAAATTCATATCTATCTCACTATTTGTTTTAAAAACTACAGTATTCCTTCAATATGAATCTTTTATATTTACTTTAGATGAATAGATAATTTTATTTTTCAACTAAAAAAAATCTATAATCTTCATGGACCAACGGACTTTAAATGTATGTACCTAATAGTTGACAGTCCGCAAACTAATGGACTAAGTCCGATCCAACCCGTTTAAAGTAAGTTCGTGTATACGTGCACCCGGGCCGGACCGGTCAATTTGACCATGCTACAAAGTACAAACTATAATTTAGCAATCTAATTAGACTCAGAATTTTCTATGGTGCTAATGAATGTTTTCTCGACACATGTTAATGCAATCTAATTGTTAATTTTTTATTTAACAAATGAGAATAATTATTTTTTAAATGAAAATAGCTTTTTCCTAGAATAGTTATTTTTCTGATTAAATAGCTATTATCCTGCTTAACCGGCCATATCAAATTATGTAATAGTTAATAATGAAGGTGCCCGTATTAAAAAAAAATATGCAAAATTGCAAAAATAATATATATTCTCATTTTGTATCTTGTTTCCTTCCCAAGAATAGATGTTTGCCGCGTATTTACTTTTTTCCTACGGGTTCCATTATTTTCTGTTAGATTATAATTTTTTTAATTAAAAAATAATAAATATCAAATTTTTATTAGTACAAATATAAAATGTAACGATCATGTGAGATTCCTAGCCATGTAAAACATACTAAACCTGATCAATTATTTAGACAAGAGATATGAGGATGTAAATAATGATAAACAGCTATTTTCCGTTCAATAATGTTAATAGTTAGTGAAGGTTGTTTAAGATCAAATAATATATACAACAAATACAACCTTTTTCTTTTCATTTTCTAAGCCATATACTATCTTTCCTACCCAATTCACTTTTTTTTCATCTTCAAAATAATAATAATAAAAAAAGGTTTCGAACAAAAAATCAATCTACAATTCACTTTGTATAAAAGTTATCAATCCTCATACAAAAAAATCATTTTCCATTGAGATTTTGATACCTTTATTTTACAAAAATCTTCTACATATTCATTTTATTTTGATTTTACAAATGATATATCATCATTTAACTTAAGAAATCCTGAAAAAATTTATGTAATATTTTTCCTAAGAAATCCTGAAAAAATTTATGTAATCCAAGCTCGTCATTCAAATTTGAATGACGAGCTTCGCCTGAAAAGTAACTCCGACCACCACCATTTCCATCTATCGTGTTCGAAAAATGGCGTTCGAAATCCCTTACAAACTAATCGAAATCAATGTAATTTCCGCCCAAGATCTTCCCCCTGTTTCGAAAATGCTTAGAACATTCGCCGTGGCCTGGATTAACACTGATCACAAATTAAGCACCAGAATTGATCATCAAGGCCATACAAATCCAACCTGGAATTACAAGCTGGTTTTCCGTGTCGAAGATCGATTTCTTCTCTCTGATACAGCCGCTGTAACCATTGAAATCTACAATGTCGCCTGGCTCCGGGATCTCCCCATTGGAACGGCCCATCTCATGATCAATCAAATTTCACCTCCCCTGATTCATAATAATGCATCTATGCGAACACTAGCTCTTCAAATTCGCCGTCCATCGGGTCATTTACGAGGAATTCTTAACGTTGGAATCAACATTTTTGATAATGGTAGCCCTAGGACCGCAACTCCGAGCGAATTGAGCGTTTCCTCGGTCCGATTGGATGATCGTAGTCCTATACTGGAAGATGAGAGGAAAAACGAAGAGAAAATTGAGAAAAAAGAATCCTCGATTGATGAGAAAATTATGGTTTTTGAAGAGGAATTCAACAGGGTTAAAACAGGAAATTCGATATTATTAGACAGCAGAGATCCAGTCAAGATTCGACCCAAGGCAATTTCTTCAGTTGGATCAACGTTGCCATCAGGCATGAAACCATTACCATCTGAAGTGGCTAATAATTTGAAGAAAGGGATATATAGTTCAGGAGAAAAAGATTATGGGAGTTCGATTTTCGATAATTGGACGGAAGGGGTGGTAGCTGCTGAAGAGAGCGGCCCTGGCCCTGATGGAGGACCGAGAACGAGAAGTGTAAGGTGGATTAGTTTTGACGAAAAAACTCCAATCTCAAAGGATCGTGATAGCAACAAGAAATTAGACAAGCCAAGACCAAGAAGGAGCAACTCGGAAGGAGGATTGTTTTCGTGTTTTGGTAAAGGTTTTGAATTTACATTTATCTGTGGATCTACTAACATGAAGAAGAACCGAAAACAGATGATTCGTTCGCAGAAGAAATATCACCATTCCTATACTGAGGACGATTTGCGAAGGTTTTACGAATGAATTCTTTTTACATATATAAATTGTGCATAGAAATGATTGAAATCATTGTTATCAGGAACTTTTCGCGATTTAGAAACAGACGGTTGTTATATTCTCCGAGTGATTCATACACAAGTCAGAAATCACATTCTTGATCTAAGTTTTCGTCTAATTGTTGAAAACTTTTATTCATTTTCGGTATAAATAATGGAGTGTTATCTATCATTATTGTGGGAATATGCAATAATACAATAAGATTTACTACTAATACAATAGTCCTAATATCTTCCTAACAAAGAACCTCTTATATTTGCCATAGCCACGAGCACGAGCACGAGCAGATAATGTCCGTCATTTGGAGCCTCGTCTTCGCCTTTCAGAAATCTGTAATAGTATGAGAAAGTACAACTTTAAGAATTAGCGGGCGAGGGGAGGGGCGAGGTGGTGTGTCGAGGATTGCTAATCGGATATTTAATTGCTACTTACCATCTTTCTTCTTCCCCCATGATCGGCAGAAGTAGCAGACAAACACTACTAATACAGCAGCAAGTATTCCACCAACAACAATAGCTACTAATTTAGTCGAAGTTCCTGATGATTCGCGGTCTAAACAGGAGTCATATTCGACAAGAAATGCATCAGAAACATTTGAAAAAAAAACACGGAAATTAGATTTATCGAGCAATGAATAATGATGGTCTAATTTACCTCGGTAGAAGCCGCCATTTATCCCATTCTTCTTGTTATAGCCATAGCTAATATAGCAGCCATCAAGATAGATTTCACCTGAAACAGAATAGCCACATTCATCCTGAGCAATTTCAACTGCATTGTTCACACATTCACTACAATCACAAGTTCCCAAATTGCCCTCACATTGCGCGACCACGTACAATGACTCGTAAATCATGTCACAATACCCCCGACCACTTAAAGAACACTGCTCTAGAGCAGCAAACGCGGCATCCCTCATCTCGAAAAAACCTCTTGATCCTGTTTTTCTACTACTACAACTCTTGTGAAGTACTTGTAATCGCGAGGTCCTAATCTCGTCTGCCTGATAGTGTATGTAGCAACCAGAGGCGTGAACGCGAGCAGGAATGCTCGTACCACAAAGGGTCTTGGATATTTCGGGTAGTTTATTAACACAATTGTAACAATCATCGTTACTTAGATCGCCCCTGCATTGGAAAAGGCCTAATATCGCGGTTTCTTCATCACCCGCATATGTTGCATAGTACTTTGATTGATTTGATTGTTCTAAAAGTTCTTGCAAAAGAGATGATATAACTAACGAACGAGACGAACTACGATGATGATCATCATCAGTTGTTCTTGTCTGATTTTTTTCACAATGTTTGAAAATTAATTGGTTATGATCTGAATCAAATGAAGAAACAGATTGGAACAGCAAAATACAAAAAAGAAAATACATTGGAAGAACAAAACAAAGAAAATTGAAGCTTTTGGATTGATCCATTTCAATTGATCATGATTGGCTTTGAATAAACAAATCTTCAAGTTTTCGTACAGAAAAATTCTTGAATTTTTTTTTTTATATTATTGAGAAATGTGGAATTTTTTCTTGCCTAACTTCAACCAATTTTATGACAACATTTAAGAATTCAGAAATATTATCATTCATCATCAGAGCACCTAAAAGGGATTAAAAAAAAAAAAAAAAGCATGTCCACACTCAATAGTGTGATACCTTTACCCACATGTGATAAGTCTAAATGCACAATTCTGTGACACATTCTTGATTGCAATCACGTTGATACTTAGAGTTTATCGATTCACCAATAGGGTTATCCATTTTAATATAAGTTACGTGAATAAAATTTTTCGCAATTAAAATATTACATGGAGTGTCACGGAGTATTGAAACGGTCTGAATGGTACTTCTTATGTTTCACAATACATAAATTTTTAGCCTTCTCAAACCTTTTCAAAATATAAGTCAATTTTAGAGTTTGGACAATTTCGGTAAAATGCGGGTTGGGGATGGGTTAAAACATGTTGGGAATTTAAACTTTCAAATTTACCCTCAGGGAAAAAAGACAATTTCTCTCCTGTTTGGACACATTATTATATTTGACTGTTAAAATAGAATTATTAGAGAGAATGACCAAAGTGGTTGGCCGTAAAAATTTTAATGATGAAAAAAGTTAAAAAAAAATAACTTTTAATTAAACTGGCTAGGCAAAAATATATTGATGACCAATTTGGCTATTTATTCGTTGCTAGACTAATGAATCACAATCTAGAACCACGTGCATAAGCCGTTATACATTTACATCAATGATCATAATTGAACAAGACAAGAATTGGTGCAACCCACAAGAATGTATTAGGAGTTTTTTTTTGACCATTTTGGGAAAGATTGCATTATAATTTCTTAGCTGGAAAACACTTTCTTACACATTGGTTTTAGTGTGAAACGAAGTATTTTTGCATGTAAGAAACTTTTCTTGTTTATAAGATTAAATTTTTTACAATTAAAATTTATTTAAAATAAATACATATTCTGAGTATCAGAACATCTGTTTTATTTTTACCGTGAAGAACACCTGTTCTGAATTTCAAAAACTTATTTTTCTGAATTTCAAAATACATATTATGAGGCGTTCCCGCATAGGACCTGACTGCTTTCTTACTTACCTTCTTGTCTCTAGTTATTTAACAAGCCCTTTCTTGCAGTGTAGGTTGACTGAAATTAACCAAATTTAGGTAAGACTTGTATGGTCTTCTATATCCCAGAAATGATCATTTTAACAACCAAATTTAGTTTCCTTCATTGCTATCAATTGCATTTCGAACCGACTTTGAATCTTCCGAGGTATCTTTTAGTACATTAATAAAATTACTCACATGTAGTAACATCGTTAAACTAGTATGACAATAGATAGAGTTTTTGGAATCAAATTGCTTGAGGTGCGTAAAAGTTTATTTCTTTGTAAGAGTTGATGTGGACACTAGGGTGTGTTCAGGAAAAATTTAAACCGATCAATTCAAACTAATTAAAATCGATCCAAATCGAATTTTCGCTTTGAATCATTAATTAGTTTGGTTTCGATTTGAGCTAAATTAAAACCTAACTTTTGAGTTGATTAAAAAAAAAAAAAAAATCAATCCAAACCAAACCGAAGATATTCACATATATTTATATTTTATATTTGTATTATGAATTCTGTATATGTTATTTAGTATGAGGCAATTCTTTTAGAAAGAACAAATTAAATGATTCTTATAATAAAATAAACTTAAAATGATTTATTTATTTATTTTTAATTTAATTTATTTACTATACATATATTTTATGAATATGATTGCAATCAAGATATTTTTTTTTATCTCAGAAATCCGACGTAACCTAATCAATCATACCAAACCGATGTAAACCTAATATATCAGTTTGGAGTTTTTAATGGTTTTGATTGGTTTTAAAATTCAAAAATAAAAAATATCGGTTTGATTTGTAAAATGTGCGAAATTGCATCAAATCGAACCATGAACACCCTAGCACCACAATTGGAATTTGTAGGAATGGTATGGAGCTAAACCCAATCCAATTCCCCCGGATAAGTAAACACAAATTCACCTAGGAAAAGTTTATGAATTTAGATTAATTACATTTTCCACTAAATATGTTCATCTCTCTTCTCTTTTTAACTTTGTGTTCATCTTTCTTACCTAAAAAAATAGAAAATATTATTTATTTCTCGTTATCTATGTTCCTATTTTTAATATCTCACTATTATTCATTTCTCACTATCTATGTTACTATCTCTTAGTATGTCTTTCCTTTATGTTTCCCTCTCTTACTTGGGAAAACGAACTCAATGTATGATGAGCCCTGAGTTTAATAGTTACATATTAGAATTACACTTAACATATAAGTGTTGTAGTCGAATAAGGAATAGAGAATCTCAATCTCAAAAAGGATCGGGTCAAACTTTTTTATAGTAGTTGATATAAATTGAATATGTCTTATTTATCACTAGTTAAATATTAACGTGAATTCACCGGATCGGGTTCAACCTGAGGCCCATTAGTAGATCCTGAATTGGAATTCACCAGTATATATATTTGAATTACACACACCTAGATAGGACACGGGGAGAGACTATCAATGCGGTTGTATGATATCCTCGTAATCCAAAAAACCTACTTTACACATAGTATTTCGAAGGGCAAAAAGTGAAGCATGTTTTTTGAACTTTAACTAATTATCGGTTGTCCTATTCCCATTTCATGTCTAGTAATTTATTTTTTCGGAGAATTTTCATGTCGAGGGAATTAATCACTATTATCTGCAATGGACAAAAAAAACTAATTATCGGTTAATTCCAACTCTCGAATGGAAAACAAAAACAAAAGAATTTTTTGTCAAACCATCATTTAGTATTTTTGAAGACATCTTTATAGGATCTATATATTCAGACTATCACAAGTTTCTGCAATATAACCCACGTATTATTTTTATATTTGTTCAAGCATATATCAGCAGTACAAATATTGAAAAGAAGAAATTGTATAAATGAGTTTACTTCTCAATACTTCAAAAAAGTTAAATACTTTTAAGATATACTTTTTGAACATTTTATTTCAATACTAAAAAGAAGAAAAAATTCAACTTCATATGAGAAAGATGAACTCAAGTGCTTAAAAACACCACTTATTCACACAATATATCCTGAGTTTAAATCTTTTTTTTTAAAATAAATTATGATATAGCAAATTTATAAAAACTCATGCATAAATTCATCATTAAGATTTTTTTACCTCTTTCTAATGTTACTAAAAAGTGTTATAATAATGCGGTCGAGTCTGAATTGGATAGGTCGCATTATAATATATATAATACGTGAAATTTCTTTTGTGACAGAAGCAGTGGCGGAGCTTACAAGGGGCAGGAAGAATTTTCAATTTTTTTATATACTAGGTATATATATTTAACGGTTCAGAATAATAGAGCTATTTTTTTTAAATGGCCCCCCCAAGAATTTTTAATTTTTTTATATACTTGAGTGAAGGCCCAATTTTTTGAGTGATTTCTGCGTTTCAGATTGATTTTTGATGATGATATTGATGATAAATTCTCTAATTTAATTAAACCCTAAGACCTAAATCTTTTTCGGGTCATTAAATTCATCCAATTTTTGCACCAAACAGTTTGTAACTGTGATGATATTAATGACTTCAAAAACTTCAATAAAATCTTCAAAAATCGGGGTAGAAAACTCATTTGATGAGTTGATGAAGAATCAGATTTTTCTTCCGGGCTGACCTAAGACTTTGTATATGTATTCGTTACCGTATTTTAATTCTTGATTTTCTTACTCCTGGGACCAAAGGAATAAGGTTGGTCTACGTATTTTGAAGTATAATTCGTGACAATAGTCTATGCAAAAATAGTCAGGTTTTTCTTCATTTTATAATTTTTTTTGTCATTTTTTTTAAAAATTAGTTTATTTTTCTTTTCGAATATAAGTGTCGTTTAAATTAAAATTTTCTAATAAAATATATAATTCTACCTCAAATATATCATTTTACGCCGTAAGCAAATTTTAGTTCGGCCCCCCCTAAATTCAAATCCTGGCTCCGCCACTGGACAGAAGTACACACAAAATTACTTTTGTGGCAAAAAAGACACTGAAAAACTATTTATGACAAAAATAACACATGAAACTACTTTTGTGACATAAATAGCTATTTGCTCTTTTTTTTTGGTAATTACATAATTCTCTCCCTCAACTCCGCCAGTGAGTGTTGAGGATTTTTGTTCGTGACACTTATTTCCGGTCCCAAGCCCGGATAAAGGAGGAAGGTTGCGGTAGGTCTCGTGATCAAGGCAGTCAAACTCGAGTTTCTACGTAGGATCGGATGAGTGTGGAAGGATCGTAGAATCGTAACTCGAATCGTAGATCCTACTTAATTTAAAAGAGAGTTGGAAGAAAATGTGGCGCATCGAGTTAAAGCTGGTTGGCCGAAATGGAAGAGTGCAACGGGTGTTTTGTGTGATCGTAATGTACCGTTGAGATTGAAGGGAAAGTTTTATAGAACTGCTGTTAGACCGACATTGTTATATGGCACAGAATGTTGGGCAACTAAGAGATGTCATATTCAGAAAATGCATGTAATGGAGATGCGTATGTTAAGATGGATATGTTGGCATACAATAATGGATATAGTGAGGAATGAAACTATTCAGAAGAAGGTAGGTGTAGCACCTATTGAAGATAAGATGAGAGAGAACCGTTTGCGTTGGTTTGTGCACGTTAAAGGCCAAGTGATGCTCCAGTTAGGAGAATTGAAGGATTATGTAATATTGAGTGTGTAAGAGGTAGAGGGAGACCTAGGAAGACTTGGACAAAAGTGATAAAATGGGATATGAATTTACTAGAATTAGATGAGAGTTTTGTTTGGGATCGAAAGAAATGGCGAGAATTCATCCATGTGGATGACCTTACGTGATTCTTTCTTTGGTTCCTGTAGCCGATCCCAATCTTTTTGGGATTAAAGTTTGGTCGTTGTTGTACATAATTCTCTCCCTCGTCTCTTTCTTATAAGGCTTTTAATTTAGAAATTTCAATCTTAAAAAAAGTAACTGATGTAGATAAGGAATTTTGACACTTTGATTGTCGTTATAATTGCACCAAAATCATTAAGATGATTCTCCTTCATCTAGCGGGTTTGAGGAATCAGACATTTCGACATTTGAATATGATCATCAGCCACAAAGGATGTTATCTTACGATTATGTTCATAAATCAAAAGAGTTGAATATGGAAGGTTTAAATTGATAATTAATTCAAATGAACTAGCTGATTTGGTTTATCCCGATTCACGTGATTTGTTTTAAAAATGATTATTTTTCTTTGTTTTTATTTATATATAAAAAAAACAAGAATGAGATACGTTAATTTACAGGTTTATATTAGGGATCTTGAGGCCTTGAGTTTGAGTATTTCATATTAATTAAAAAAAATCACAGTTGTTTCATTTTTATTAATAATTATGTATTATTTATTTATTTTATTTATGACATCATCATGTCAATGCCCATTGACCCATTACCCAATAACTTTACCAGATCATTGTTCAAATCGGGTTTCAAAATCGTAAGAGCTTAACTTTAACCCTAAAAACACTTTCTCTCTCTACCCACACACTCACTATAAACAAAAAGTCTCACTTTGTAAAGATAGTGATATCTGCACTCCTCTTTAACTTCTTCCAGTCACCTACCGCTCTATATAAGTACAAAGACTATAATACCCACACACTATTTTTGACTAAAAGCTTTAAACTAAACTTTTGAAGCTTATTTGTGTATTAGAGTCTTTTCAATCGTAACAATAAAATTCTACAATGTGGAGTGCAAATATCATTATTTTTTCACAAATATACAATTCTATGAATGTGTGTGAAGAAGAAGATCATCAGACGCCTTTTGCAAAATTCTCCATTGTAAGCACTTCCGTCCCTTCCTTGTTCTTCCTCTCTCTTCTTTCTCTCTCACACACTCACACACATACATGCATTGGCTGTTCTTAACTTGTACACAAGTTAACTTCTCTAACTTGTTTTTCAGTGAAAAAAGGCGTCTCTTTTTTTCTACTTATTGGGAAGAATTCCATAAAAGGTTTGACCTTTTACCTTATTAATTTTTTTTTAGTTTTGATATATGTTTTTTTTTGGAGGGAGTGCAATGATGTAAGGATTTTGTGTTCTAACTTGTTGGGTTGTCCTATTTCTCACGGTTGACGAGTAGTTCGATTCTCTTGGTGAACATTAACTCTCGTGAGGTTTTCTCGCAGTATTAGGACTCTTTCCGGCCCTACTGCTGGCGGAGGGGCCAACCACAGGACAAACCCGGCTTAGTCACCACGTGGTGTCCGACACCGGTGCCCCTCGGGTTGAACGAAAAAAGGATTTTGTGTTCTTGCTTTCTGTAAAATTCTGGGTTTTAAGCATTCTTGGGTTTGTTTTTGGAGGAATTTTACCTGATTTTTAAAATTTTTTTTTATTGTTTTCTTGGGATCATGCAATGTGGGTTGTTTACTGTTTAGCTAGACGACATGCAAAGACTGATATGCGAAAGGAAAGGTGAAAATGATTTATTACTGCTTTTTCTGTTTTTTACCACTAGAATGCAGGTTGAAAGTTAAAAGTATTTTACTTGCTTACTAAGAATGGGTTTTAAGTATGTATATGGAAAACATTGGGAATATGGCTATATGGACCCGGTCTATGTCTTTACATATATAGATATTGTGGTACAAAATTCGTCATTAAAGATAAATAATTGAGAGAAATTTTCTTCTCTCTAGTACATAATGTATGATGACATGGTGAATCCTTCACCACAAGTTCCGTTGAACGAGGTCCAACATAGAACAATACTTGTTTAATAGGAGCTGTGCACTATTTCTTTTTATTTTGGTTGGCGTAAAGTATATAAGACAAAACCAATATCTTTGTCGGTTTCATGTGTCACAATTAATCTGGTACCTCTTACATTAGTCTCCTTCACATAGACGGGTTTTTTTAGGTACACAAGGTTTAAACACGAGCAATGTTGTTAAATAGCGGTCATGGCAGATATGGATTTGGTGTGGTGGTTATGGCGGCCGTTATGTTCATGACGTTTATGACTTAAATGACGGTTTTTTATGGGTTTGGGCTATTTGCCTAGCCCAATTTTGTAAAAGTTTAAAAATAAAACCTTAAAAAACAGATCATTTCTTTGTGTTTAAAGAAAACTAAGTCAAAGACTATCTTTCTCTTTTCCCCTTCTCCACCTCCGGTCAAGTCTACCTTTCGACGGCGACCTACCCTCGGTCAAGACTATGATATGTTGTGTTTAACTTCGATTGGTTTATATCTTTTGTTGGCATGATCTTACTTGGAAGTTAGAACGTGAACTTGATTATTTTTCTATTTTAGTCGAACATATGTTACTAGATTTATGGTGTTTGGTTTATGATATTGTTATCTTTGATATTTTTTTGTTTATGTACTTTATTCTTCTTTATTTAGTTTATTATATATTGTTTTATTAATATAGTTCTGCAGGTATTTTTTGGTATATATATATATATATATATATTAAGGTTTCCATAACCCGCTACACCATCTGCTATTTTTCTATGACGGCTTTTTGGATTCCCACCGTAAACCGTCATCCGCCATTGATAACACTGAACACGAGACAAGTTCTTCTGTATTTCTCACTCATATTTGATGTTTAATGTGTTTGTCGTGGCATTGGTTTTTTGATTGAGAACTTTTTGTTAAGAAATCATAAAATTGATTTGTTTGTGAGAGAAGATTTGGAATTCAAAGTGAAAATTTTGTGCCGGAGGGTATGATAGAGGGATATCCAAATGCATTCTAAGTTGTTTTTGTTGTTCTGATCATTACAGATTCACTACCAAATCTGCTGCGGTAGTTTCACTTTAAAGTCGTCAGTCCTTGCCTTTTTTCCTCCAATAGTTGAGGATTCTCCGTTGATTTTCACGTGTTAATCGATTTTCAGGTAATTATTTCTTTCCAAATATTACATATGAGTTTGATTTTCACAATTGTATTGGTTAGTTTTTATTATTCGGCTTAATGCCTGCAACTATCAAAGATTTTGTGCTGCTGTAGAAGAAAAAAATGGCATGCATCTACTACTAGCTTTTCATTTAAGTGGCTTCTTTCTCATGTGAAAGAAGATATGAGTTTTTCTTGAAATGTTCGTCTTCGCCTTTTCTTTACTACTTGAATCAAGAGTGAGTAAATTATTAATTTGGAGTTTTTTACTTGCATTCTAGTCTTTGTAATCTGATTTTTTACCTATTCCAGCCTGTGTAATCTGATTGCCCCAATTTTCTTATTTAATATGATGCATTATCAATTTATTTATTTTTTTATTTTTTTGGGTGTATATTACTGCAAGTCCTTTTGATATTTTCCTTTTGCTATTGGAGTTAAATATGATGATACAACTGTCACAATTGACTTGATTCAGTTGAGTCCTTAGGTTATGTACAATTGAATGGGATGAACCCCTTTTATTTTCCTCATTTTAATGTAATTGTGCTTAAAAGTATCACTTTAGTTTTTTATGCTCTAGGCAGTGTTGTTAAATAGCAGTCATGGCGGATGTGATGGCAGATACGGCGAGCATCCGCCATTTAAACCCGTGGCGTGGCTGATTCAGTTTGGCGGTTATGGCGCCCGCTTTTGCCGTGACGGATATTGCGATTACGGCATATATGGCTTAAATGACGGTTTTTATGGTTTTTGGTCTTCAACTAGAGATGGGCATGGGCTATTTTCCCCAGCCCAATTTTGTATAAGTTTAAAAAGAAATAAATTCTACACTAATAAACATACCTCAACCCTAAAAAACAGACCGTTTCTTTTCGTCTATAGAAAACATAGTCACTAGCTGCACGCCGCAAACCGCCATCCGCCACTGATAACAATGACTCTAGGTTTGCTTTTGTGCTGATCCACAATCATGATATTGAATTCTTCTGGCATTCTTGTTTTGTACTGTCTAAAGAATTTCAAATTTTCTACGATAACATTAGTTTTTATAAAATCTCATCCCACATGATGTGAAGTTTCTCCTTTACATTGGTCATTTCATTATTATCTTTACAATAAATCTTTAATTCAGTTGTTCTTCTAATGAGCATGTCTAAATATCCGTGTTAAAGATGAAGAGTTGGAGCATATAGTCCGGAGGAAAAGATAGCTATTGATTCTTAACAAATTCAAACTTCATTGATTTTTTTGCAGAATTAATGGCACGGGACCCAAGAGTTAAAAAGGCTTTCGATGCAATGAAAGGCATAGGCATTGCCCCAGACGTTGTCAAACCAGTCCTCAAGCGTCTGCTCACATTATATGACAAGAATTGGGAACTTATAGAGGAGGAAAATTATCGAGCACTCGCTGATGCTATATTCGAAAACGAAAATGAGGAGGTTTGTAGATTCTTTTACTGCTCCAAAACAGGCTGCTAAAAGCAGATATTTAAATAGTTGTGATAGAACTATATCATTATAAGAAGCACATTTATTTTTCTAAGTTATGAAGTTTGATTTGTTACTATTAGATGGTCAAGAAGAACGATGTTCTAGTACTAGAACCTCCATTAAAGAAGCCACATGGAGCTACACCTGAAGATCAAGGGTCATCGACTTTGGAGAACCGCAGCAGAAGAACAGAACATGAAGAATGTGAAATACCAGAAGGTTCTAACAAGCTGAAATTGGCAGAGTCGTCTCAATCAGCTTCAGTAAATCCTACAGGTGACCTAGTTCTCTTTCATGTAAAGCTTTAATTTGAAACGAATGAAATCCCTCATCTTAATATGCTCATTATCAATAGGAAATGTTTTAGTTTATGGGACACCAGAGGAATTGTGAACCTGATTTTCTATACAACTATTTTCAGGTGAAAAAAGACATGAAACTACTGATGATGAAGATATTATTAGGTTTGAAAGGAGACGACCTAATCGCCTTGGAAGTACTGCTGATGCAGATATAATTAGGCTTGAAAGGAGACGAATTAATTGCCCTGAAATTACTGACGAAGATATGGTTAGGCCTGAAAGGAAACGATCTAATCGCCTTCCCCTTTCTGCTTTGCAGCCTTCGAATGTCGGCTCAGGTATTTAATTTTAGTAACTGTTAGCAAAAGGTGGTTTCTTACAAACTGATTGTGTCTTCTAGTATGTTAGCATGAGGTGAAGGAACTTCCTTCCTTGAATCTTTCCTTCCGACTTAGTGCAGTTGTTCACATATTACTTTCAAAATTAGGAACATAAAAAAATGGAGAAGGAAAATATCTTCATTTTGTATTATGAAAACTTGAACAAAAAATACAACTCAGCTCAGCTATTTATATCCCTCATAGGCAGTTGTAACTGACACTGCTGAGGTGGCTATTCTGAGCTGGAAAAAATAAAATGATGCGCCTGGCCACTGCCACTGGACCCTATACAATATTCAGCCCAATACACTAATTAAGTATCCAGTCCATTTCCCCTTCCTCTTCCTCTTCAGAAACAAAACAGTCTTCTTCTTCTTCCATGCCTTTACTACACACCATAATCTGCTTCGAATTTGCCCTTGTGTATTACCAATTTCTTCATTCTTCGAGACCCCCTGCAAGTTGGACCCTTGAAGAAGTTAACTTAGCCAAGATGCTCAACAAGATAATGAAACCTTGATGTAGATAATGCCTAAGTAAAAATATCAACTAACTGTTTTGTGGAAGTGATTGGTAAAGGTTTAAGTACCCCTGCCTGTAGTTTTTCCCTAACTACATGGCCGTCAATTTCAATATGCTTTGTACGCTTATGAAATACAGGGTTCTCTCAGCAATATGAAGTGCACTTGAACTATCACAAAACAAGGGAACATCTTGAAGTTGTTGTATGCCAAAATCTGCAACTAAATTAACCAACCATTGCACTTCACAGGCAGCCATAGCCATGCCCTGTATTCTTCTTCAGCAGAACTCCTACTAACGATGTGTTGTTTCTTGGACCTCCAAGAAATCAAAGCATTGCCAAGAAACATGCAAAAACCAGTAATAGATCTCTTAGTCTCAACACAACCAGCCCAATCACTGTTTGTGTAACCATTTGAGCTGAAAATCTGACTCAGATGGAAATAATAAACCTTGACCTGGGGCCTGCTTGATGTACCTCAATATTCTATGTGTAGCTTTGTAATGCAGCAATGTAGGATTGTCCAAGAATTGACTGAGTTGTTGCACACTGTATGACAAATCAGGTCCTGTCACTGTGAGGTATAAGAATTTTCCAGTAACTCTTCTGTAAGTAGTAACATCAGTATAAGGCTCTGAATCTTGATGACAATACTTAACCAATGGATCAATGGGTGTGGAAATAGGTTTATTGTCCAGAAACCCTTCATCAGACAACAAATCCCAAAGCATACTTTCTCTGAGAAACATAAATGCCAGCAGCATACCTGCAAACTTCCAAGCCTGGGAAATATTTAATCTCTCCTACGTCCTTTATTTTGAACTTGCCATGCAGAACTCTTTTAACCTCATTAATAGCAGAAATACTGTTACTTGTCAATATTATGTCATCAACATAATCGTCATTTGTCTGCCGTTAGTTCACCGGGAGCTAGCTTGGTCCCTTATTAGAAAAAAAAACTAATAAACTAATAAGGCTATGAAAACATCTCCTGAAGTTTTGATGAACAGACTGTAATCATGATAGGACTGAACAAATCCTAACATGATCAAGTTCTGTGTAAGCATGGAATTCCACTCTCTACTGGCTTGTTTAAGTCCATAGAGTAATTTCACAAGCTTACAAACCTGATTAGGACCTGCTGTATAACCAAGAGGAGGAGTCATATATATTTCTTCATGTAACTCCCAATGAAGAAAAGCATTGTTCAGTGTTCACATCAAGCTGGTGCAAATACCATAATTTGCCTACTGCAATAGCTATAAGTGTCCTAACACTTGTCATTTTAGCTACTGGAGAAAAAGTACTAAAAAAATCCACTCCAGGCTGTTGAGTACTATGTTACTCGGACTCGGGTACGGTTATATATTTAGGTGTCAGGTATTTAAGCATCTAAAATAAAGGATACGGGGACACTCCCCCAAATTCGGACACAGATACAATAAATTTTGACCGTCTCCCATTATTTTCTCCCCTCATCGTCTTTCCCTCTCCCTAACACTAATTTATTCTCTTCCTTCTAACAAATTTGCAGCTAGTACAAATTCAAATCACCAGCCAATTTCATGCCTTGTTTGACTCCTATACCCCTCTCTATTCCATCTTCCCTTCACTTATTGCTTGAATTTTTTTCAAGCCCCTTCATCCGCCCAAACTCTAATCTCTAATTGACGTACCTTCGATTTCCAGCGATGGCCACGATGAGCTTTCAAGAGTTGGTCAAAGTACCCATTCGCAGTTGACCATGTCAGGTACGTATTCCATACCCATACCAACGTCGTACCACTGTCTACACCGGTACTACACGACTAAACGGAGAGTCCGAGTAACATAGGTGGAGTATATCCGTTAGCAACCAGCCCGGTCTTATACCTTTCAATAGTGCCATCAGAATGGAATTTGATCTTATACCCAATTATTTCCTATGACAGTCTTTCCTATAGGTAAATAAGTCAAAATCCATGCATAATTGGCTTCCAATGCCTTCAATTCTGCTTGCATGGCATCCCTCCAAACTTTGTGTTTGACAGCTTCTGAATATGAAGTTGGTTCCTGCACAACATCAAGAGCTAATACAAAAGTTTTTTGATCTTGGTGCAACTTATCATATTATATGACTTGATGAATAGAATGAGGAGAAGTGAACTTATCAGACTGACATTCAAAATCCTTGAGGTAAGTAGGAGGTTTTCTAAGTCTGCCAGTCTTAGAAGAACAAGGATCAGATGCCTTTGCTTGAATTTGAGAAGTAAAAGACTCAGAAGGAATAACAGAAGACACGTGATCTTTAGACATGTCCTTAGACTCAGAAATAGCAGATGTACCACTACAAGATGTAAAGAAGTCATCAAATGATATATTGCCTTCTGTAACAGACATAGAAGACTCAAGATCAGGACTAGGTACAAAAGGAAATATGTGTTCCATAAAGAGAATATGTCTAGAAACAAAGAGTTGTGTTTTAAAGTCCAGCAAAATATAACCTTTAGATGTAGATGACTTCCCTAAGTACACACACCTTTTACCCCTAGAATCAAACTTACCCCTTTCATTCTGTATGGTGCAAGCATAACTCAAGCACCCAAACACCTTGAGATTTTCATAAGTAGGTGCATAGTTATACAACCTTCCATAAGGTGTTTTGTTCTGGATTATAGGAGAAGGAGTTAAGTTGATGAGGTAAGCAGCATGCTTAATTTAGTAACCCCAATATGACAAAGGTACATTAGATTGGGATCTCAAAGACCTTGCTACATTCAACAAGTGTTCCTGTTTTCTTTCAACAAGGCCATTTTGTTATGGGGTATAAATGCATGAAGTTTGATGATGCATGCCTTTGGCATCATAAAATGAAGAGAGTATAAACTCACTCCCATTGTCTGCCTGATGACTTTTATCTTAGCAGAAAACTAAGTTTCTATGAAGGTGTAAAAGGATGGAACAATGGTAGAAACTTCTGCTTTAGATTTCATAATAAATATCTGTGTAAACCTAGTGTAGTCATCAACAATTGTTAGGAAAAACTTTTGTCCATACACAGTAAGCTCTTTGTATGGTCCCCAAATATCCATATGCATTAGATCAAAGGCTTTATTAACAACAGAAGTCCTAAGTTTGAAAGGCAATTTATGTTGCTTTGCTAGGGGGCACACAATACATTCCTTAGAATTCTTACAAGACAGTGCAGAAATATTCTTAATAAGCTGCAGTCTAGGAAAAGACAAGTGCCCTAGCCTATAATGCTATATCAAATCTTTGACTTCTACATTATACTGAAGTGAAGAAACAGTTGGAATGATTGTTTGATAATTAGGTAGAGAAGTATCAAGAAAAACAAATCTGATGGAAGAAGGAAATACAAGCCTTTCCATGCTTTAGCTGTCATAATCTTCTGATATGTTGAAAGGTCATGTACAACACAATGATTATGATAGTTTACTACACAACAATTGTTTTGTGCGGTAAATTTAGTAGTAGAAACTACATTTATGTTGAAATCAAGAACATAAAGAACATCTCTCATGATCAAGGTTTCAGTGAGTTGTATAGTTCTTTTTAAGCTGACAGAAACTGACATGGAATTAGGCCATTTGATATAGAGATTATGAACAGAACGTGACTCGACAAAGAACTTATCAGTACATACTACATGATCAGTTGCACCAGAGTCAATAATTCAAGTATGAGTCTTAGAGTTGAGCAGAATACCTGTTGGTGCATTAAAACCTCCATGATCAGCAGCTGCTACAAGTGCAAACTGGTTAACCTGAGGGCTAAACTCAACTGGTTGTCCTACTGTCATCCTTTTGAACATGTTCATGAGCTGCTGCTGTTGTTCCACACTAACACAGTGAAGTTATTCTCTGAATGTTCCTGCTTGATAACTCTTGAAGTAACATTATCAGTATGATCTTCACAACCTGCCACATGATTAACAGTTTTGAAATTTACATTGTTGCCAGAATTGTATCCTTTTCCTCCTTGAAAAGAACTTGAAGTGTTACTTGGTGCGAAAGTAGCATTCCAAGTACCAGTATTCTTTCCCTTATACTTGTTCTCACAAAAACCAGGTAGATATCCATATTTTTATGTAACACCTGTCCCCTGAGTGTCCCAAACCTCCACAGTAAGTGCACACTAAAGGTTTATTTCCTCCAAAACTTCCTCCACATCTATTATGATTATAATTGCTCCTTATTGCATTCATAGTAGGTCTATCATTGCTATACTCATTATTATTACCAGTACTAACATGATCCTTCTTATTAATATGAATTTGACTCCTCATATTCATAACCTGCATAGGTACCTGGTTTGTCTTATAATTCAGTTGATCTTCATGTTGTTTTGCTAAACCAAAAACCTCTTCAATGCCAGGCATAGACTTAGTCATTAACACGTGTGATTTAACCCCAGCAAAGTTATCATTAAGTCCTTTCAGGAATCTGATTACATAATCAGATTCTACATACTGCTGCATAGATGTTAATCCTCCACAAGTACAATTAGGCAAAGGTCTAAGTGCCAACAATTCATCCCATAGACACTTAAGCTGTGTATAATACTCCTCTATAGACAGTGTTCCTTGCTTAAGTGCATGAATTTCTTCTAACAAATCAGTTAACCTAAATGCATTAGAATTTGTGTACCTTCTATCTAAGTCTCTCCAAACTTCCAGAGCAGTATTGAAGAACTCTACACTTTGAGCTATTGTTGGTGACATAGTGTTTATCCTCCAAGTGATCACTGTCTGATCAGCTCTTTCCCAAGCAGTGTAAGTCCTATTTCCTTTCCTAGGTTGAGTAAAACATGGAACCTCTTCTATAAAGCACAATTTATCCTTAATCATAAGAGCTCTCCTCATTGCTCTTCTCCATGAATGGTAATTTGATCCTGTTAAAGTCTTTTGGATCAAAATCAAAGATGAATTATCTGTTTGATGTAGATAAAAATGATGACCTGCTCCTACATCAATATTATTGGTATTTGTCATAACAAAACTGTCTCAATTATGACTGTTGATAACCAATAACAACATAAAAGAAGTAACAACCACAACTATTTGTAATCAGCAGCTAATTACCAGAAGAACAACAACAACAACAAACAGTTCACAAACCCTAAGAATTGAGTTCGAAGAATAAGAATCACAATCTTCTCCAAATTGTGTGATAAGACGCTGAATAGAATCCTCTCAACGAAATAAAGCTTCGATTACGCTTTCTAGGAATGATTATCAAGAAGAATTCATAGTAAAATGCGGAATTCGAGATTGTGCTCTGATACCATTTCAAAAATTAGGAACAGAGAAAAATGGAGAAGGAAAATATCTTCATCTTGTATTATGAAAACTTGAACCAAAAATACAACTCAGCTCAGCTATTTATATCCCTCATAGGAAGTTGTAACTGCCACTGCTGAGGTGGCTATTCTGAGCTGGAAAAAATAAAATGATGCTTCTGGCCACTGCCACTGGACCCTATACAATATTCAGCCCAATACACTAATTAAGTATCCAGTCCATTTCCTCTTCCTCTTCAGAAACAAAGCAGTCTTCTTCTTCTTCCATGCCTTTACTACACACCATAATCTGCTTCGAATTTGTCTTCTGTGCATTACCAATTTCTTCATTCTTCAAGAATTACCTTTATGTAGTCATTTAAGATGGTTGTTGACACAAAAAAGTTAGCACATTCTCATGCATAGTTGAAATTCTTCTATGCTGCCATCAATAATTAAAAAGTATCATACGACTTATTTACTTCTTTGGAAATATATGTATCTACTGGGATTTAATTAGTCTGTTCCGTTTTTATCTCTCTTCTCTTCTCTAGCTCTTCAATATTATTTATAGGATAATTATTTGAATTTCCTCGTCTTTTAGATGGCCATAACCAAACTGTTGGTTTACCGTGCAACTATGGGGCTAATGTACAGTATACATTTGACTTAGCTTCATCGAGCTGTGGAAAGGTCAATATTTGCTTAAGACATGATCATGTCCAGGGACAACCAGGTTTTGAAAGTCCAAATCTAGAGGATGTTCTCAGATATGCTGAAAATATGTGTGTGAGATCGAACGAAAATTTCAGTCGCAGCTTCTCTATGGTCCAGTTAATGAAAGTCCTATGTGATTCTTATTTGGAGGTAGGTACTGGTTCTGCCAATATATCTGCGATGCCTAGTGGCAGTCCTGATCATATCCTTGGTCCGAATGATGAACGTCCTAGGACTGACAATCTGGAAAAGAATGTTGACAGAAGGATAAAAAATGACGCTAATTCTTCAAGATCACACAACGGTCCAGTTCTCAGCCGTGACAAGAGAAGACCAGTCCATCAAACTGACGACATTACAAATGGTACTGAGACCGTGAAAATTTCATTGTTAGATGAAACTGGGAGGGAGCAGCTTCCAGATTTTGTTTACATCCCGAATAATACTGTCTATCAAAGTGCTTACATCCATATCTCACTGGCGCGAATTTCGGATGAAGACTGCTGTTCAGATTGTTCAGAGGACTGCCTCTCGTATCCTATCCCTTGCGCATGTGCTCGTGATACAGGAGGAGAATTTGCTTATACACCAGAAGGGCTTCTCAGAAAAGAATTCCTAAAAGATTGCATTTCCTTGAATCTAAAACCTGAAGATCACTACTCTTTCTATTGCAAGGACTGCCCATTAGAGAGGGTAAAGAGTAGGAATGGGCCAGGAAAATGCAAAGGCCATATAGTTAAAAGGTTTATCAAAGAATGCTGGAGAAAATGCCGGTGTAATATGAAGTGCGGAAATCGTGTAGTGCAGAGAGGTATAAGCCGAAAATTGCAGGTTAGCACGATCCTAAAACTCCTTTTTTTTTTTTAATTTTTATTATAGCATTCAGTTTCTCTGTCTAACATGTTGCTTGCATATTAGGTTTTCGTGACGACAGAGGGCAAAGGTTGGGGACTACGAGCACTTGAAGATCTTCCTGAAGGAGCCTTTGTGTGTGAATATGTTGGAGAGATCATGACCAACTCGGAGCTCTTTGAACGGAATCAACAGAGTAGTGGCACAGAAAGGCATACGTATCCAGTGCTTCTTGATGCAGATTGGGGCTCGGAAAGTGTTCTAAAGGATGAAGAAGCACTTTGCTTGGATGCAACTTACTATGGGAATGTTGCACGGTTTATAAATCACAGGTCTTCTTATCCATCTTCCTGGAATGATATGCATTTGGTTATATAATAAAATGCTAGAAATAATTCAGATGCTATTATTTCTGAAACTGTATAAGCGGTAAATATACTGTTCGTTTTCTTATTACATTATGAGATAAAATTGCATCCGAATTTATATATTTTTTTGGATGATGCAGATGTTCTGATGCAAACTTGATTGACATTCCTGTCGAAGTGGAGACACCCGATCACCATTATTATCATGTACGGATTGTTTGCACAACATATAAACAGTCTTTTTTTTTCTCGTTCTAATTGCTTCAGAAATGTTCGGAGCTTATAAATATTTCTCTTATGTGTGCAGATTGCATTTTTCACTAAAAGGAAAGTGAAAGCCTTAGAAGAACTTACATGGGTGAGTGTACCATAAACCCTTCTGCTTTTACACTTTAATTTTGGCATTGGGGATTTCCGTCAAATACGAGTATGCCTTCAACTAAGAAAACTGAAGTCTGTTTCTTCATTCAGTACGAAATCCCTATATACCGATTTTTGGATCATTTTTCTCTCTGATGGTTAACATTACAAGGAAATTCTTGAGATTTTGTGCATGAAAGAAATTATCTGTTATTCAGTTATCCGTGCAAGGTTCTGCATTTCCGCTTGATCTTGAATTCATATTATCGTCTTTGTCAACTTCACTACAGTTGTTGCTCTATGCCATAAATCTAAGCACTACGACTTTTGTAACGACTATGTTCTTTGATTTTATTCGGAAAACATCAGATTTACTAAATCACATTTGTTTCATCTATGCTATATGAACTTGTAGGATTATGGGATTGACTTCGACGATCATAACCATCCTGTCAAAGCATTTGTCTGTACCTGTGGAAGTCCATTTTGCCGTGACAAGAAACGAAAAAGTTAGTATCTTTTCTTCAAGTTTTCTTTTTCTATTCTAAATTCTTCCGTGCCTCCTCTTAATATTATTACATCAGACTTGCCATTGACGATTTCTTAATTCGTATTCCTTGTTCTAAATCGACTACTAAAACGTAATCGAGGAAATACATCTTAATGTTCATGCAATTGGACTTGTTATCTACATTTTGATATTATTCGCGAACGTTCTCGTGCAATACCTATTGTCTACATTAATCATTAGGATGATGTACAAAATGTTAATTCAGAACAATATTTTGGATTTATCCCATAGTTCTGATCCCGGAAACAGAAATTCAAAAGTATTAGCTTGAGTATATATACTTGTTACTTATTTATTTAATTATTTTCACCAATTGTTCTTCCGTATTTCCATTTGTTTCGTAGTTTTTTTTTATTTTTTTATTTTGAAGTTTCAAATGGTGTAAATAACTAAATCAAGTTATTTTTGGACTTAATTCTTGTAGGAGCAAAAGCAATTGCCTATGACTGAAGCTTATATTAATATGGGGGCAGAAGAAAGAACTCCAACAGAAGACTTGAGTTCTATGACCAGAATGCCCCTGCCTTGTTTATTGTTATGAACAACTATGGTAGACTTCCTTGGTTATATTTGTAAGACATTGGATTATAATGTCAAATACTTTTGTAGACTGAAGTAATTTGTACTCGCTCCATTCCATAATATAAGTCGTTTATGACATGTGGCAAAAATAGAAATAGTGGTATACAAGTCATATTTAAGAGAATAATATTGATATTTTGACTAACAAAGTACATTGCTTTTTGCTTTCTTAATTTTCGTTATATATTTTAAACAACTTATATTTGGAATGGAGATACAGTAGTACTTTATAATTTATTTTATTTTATGACTTTGTACTTTTTGATGAATTAGGTTAAGGTTAAAGAGCAATTTATAGAAAGACATGAGAATTGGGAATGTGTTGAGGAACATAGGATATTTTGGGAAAAAGTTTCAACATAACATTTTGTTTTCTTTTGATGCAAGTAATGCAAAGATTTAGGGGAAAATTTCCCTATGGGACGGCCCTTGTAGGTACCTGTGAGACATGAAGGCCTACGGGACCTACCCTGCAGGTGAATCCTGTCTAAAATTATGTGAGAGGAGTGTGGGGTCGGACCCAATGCCAGACTTTCCCAAATTTAGGGTATGATTGGAATGAGTTTGATCCGAAGAAATTGTTTGTATTGCGTACAAAAATATTGGTAATTTTAGTTGTAATAAGTCTTTGCCCAATAGAATTTTTAAAAGTGAAGTTATTTTTTTCCAAATAAAGTAGACACAATTTCCAGTTGGATTATCATAACTTTTACGTTCCAAAAGACACTTTCTCAGTAGGAAAAAAAGAAGAGCATGGAGATTAATTGAGTTTATGGATTCGCGATATTTTGAGAGCGATAAATGTTTTTTTTTTTTGCTGAATTAAAAAGAATGTGCAAGTGATGGTGACTAAAACCTCCCGCTACCTCATGTTCGGGCTTACGTGTTCATCAGCGAACATATCAGACTTAACTGAATAACCAGCGCAAGCACTGGCCCCTTCAAAGTAGCACAAACAAGGGGCAAGTGTAATTCTAGAAACCGGCAGCACCAACCAAGAACTCATGACTTCGGCTTTACCAAACCACTTGGGAGTAAGGTTGGAATCACTTGTCCATCACCCTTGTTGGTAAGAGCGATAAATGTTACAAAGTTATAAGATTTTTTGCTAGTAAATTATAGTGTGTATTAAAACTTAATCAAAATAGTCGACGAATTCACAAAAACAAAAGTATTTTATTTAAAGGCAGGCCACTTGCATTATTTGCAGAAACTACTAGAATTTACCTTCTCATAACTCATAAGACAACTTTTCAATGTCGACAAATAGAGTACTTTATTTCTACATCAAAAACTTTTTGACAAAATTATTATGCATCGTTATTATTACAGAAAATGACATCTTTTGGACAAAAATGATAAGTGTGATTGGATTGAGTCTAACTTGAGTTTGATCTGATTTGAGACCCAAACTAACTTTGGATTGAGTTTGAAAATGAAACCTGAAATTTTAAATTATCTAGAATTTAGTTTGGATTTGAGACTTAAACTAAAATCTCAATTCAATCATATATATATATATATATATATATATATATATATATATATGGAGCATTTTCAAATCAAAGCATAACATACTATTCATATTGACTAAAAAGTGTACATTAAAATCCAGCTGATAGGTATAAAACTGCCTTTAATGTACCTTTTGGTCAATATGAATGGTATGTTATGCCTTTTGGTTTGAAAAATGCTCCCTCTGATTTTCAGAGAATTATGAATGATATTTTCATGAATTATACTGATTTTATAATTGTCTACATTGATGATATTTTAGTATTCTCTAAAACAATAGAGGATCATTTTAGACACTTAGAAATCTTTAAGAAATTAGTAATAACTAATGGATTAGTAATTTCTAAACCTAAAATGGTTTTATTTCAGACTAAGATAAGATTCTTAGGTCATAATATTGAGAAAGGTGAAATAATACCAATCAATAGAAGTATTGAGTTTGGAAGTAAATTTCCAGATATAATAACTGATAAAACTCAGTTACAAAGATTTTTAGGAAGTTTAAATTACATCCTACCTTATTACAAGAATTTAGCAGAGGATACAGCAATCTTATATGATAGATTGAAAAAGAATCCTAAACCTTGGACTGAAAGTCACACTAAGGTGATACAAAAGATTAAGCAGACAGTAAAAACTTTGCCTTGCTTGATGATATCTAATCCTAATTGGGATAAAATTATAGAAACAGATGCCTCTGATATAGGGTATGGTGGAATCCTGAAACAGGTTAATCCTGAAAATAAACAAGAAAACTTGATTAGATTTCATTCAGGAAAATGGAATACTGGTCAGAAAAATTATGCTACTATAGCTAAGGAAATCCTAGCCATAGTCAAATGTGTATTAAAATTTCAAGATGATTTATATAATCAGAAATTCATAATAAAAACAGACTGTCAATCAGCTAAATATATGTTTAATAAAGATTTTAAACATGATGTTTCTAAACAGATGTTTGCTAGATGGCAAGCTAATTTAGCGCCATTTGATTTTGAAATCATTTATAAAAAAGGAGAAGATAATAGTCTTCCAGACTTTTTAACTCGTGAATATTTATGATTCATTTAAATCCGATAATTAAACAAATGTATTTTGACCAATGGTTTAAAACCTGTACTTATTATGATAACATTAATTTAAAATGTTATGAGAATAATGAAGAAATTATAATCATTTCAGATGATGAAGACACAAGTCTCCCAGATGATAAATCCTTGAAACAATTGATAAAATTGGATTTGAAAATATTTGCTGATATGGAAGTTGATAATAATATTGATAATATTAATAATTCATCTAAATCTCCAGACAAAAAGTTATATACTGGATATGAATGGATAGATCATATCTATGAAGATCATCTAACACCATCTCATATTGAGACATCCCAGGATATTGAAAATTTAGAAATATTTTGTGATAGAATGGATGATGATATAAATTATCAAAATGATTAACCATATAATATTAATGGTCATATTAATTCTTATAATATAAATTTATTTGAGGATCCCTATAATTTCTCTAATCATACGAATTTAATGTATCCAAATGATGCAGTAATGTCAGGATACAGGGGAAATTCCTCTTATAGAGGAAGAGGTGGAAGAGGCAGAGGATCTGATAGAATCCTTGCACAACATGGTAACAAGAAGCTGATAGCTTCTGATATTTCTGGTTTATCCAGAAAAGATGATGAGGAATATGCAAGGTTTAAAGCCTGGCAGGAGACCCAAGAAGGTAATACCTCAAGCAGTTCAAGTGCTCCCTCTTTTGCTAGAATAGTAGAAGAAGGAAAGCAAAAGGATGAACTCATGGTTAAAAACCAAGAGGAAAGAGTTATTTTACTCTTGAACGATGATGATATCAAATATAAATTATGCAAATTATTGTTAGATTCAACTGATAGTTCGGTAGCTTAAAAGGTCCTACCCCCTTGTGGTATCAGAGCCAGGTTATTTTGTTAGTTCATTATGAAGTTTATAATTCAACATAAGGTTCATAAGATATGTCTTTTAAGTTTAAAAGCATAATAAACAATAAGACAACTGTTAAAAACAGTAGAACTCAAGAATCTGAGATACCTCAGAATTTAGATCTATTAAATAGATGGACAATTCCTAGAATTGAACCTAGGACAATTTACCAGTTAGGAACTTTTGAAAAACTGGGTTTAAAACAAATTGTTAAGACAACAGAGGAATCTATTTCCTTAGATAATGAAGAAATGATAATTCACTTATTAAATGAAAGTGATATTAATCCTTATAGGTATTCAGAACATAAGTTTATACACATAGGATTAGTGCAAGTTGCATTCAAACCTTTAACCTTAGAAGGGTTACCTGAAAGCTTTATAGCAGCTTTAAGAGATGGAAGAAATCTTGATTGGAAAAAATCAATCATGGGTGTTCTACAATCCAGCCTGGCTAGAGGGCCAGTATATTTTAATGTTTATCCGAATTTACAGCTTTCATTAACTGATAGCAATATTCTTGATGCTTTGACATTAAATGTTAAGACTCATGGTTATAACTATGCTCCAGGATCTGAAGTTATTTGTATATGTTACAGGATTTATTTTAAGCCTTTATATACTTTAAATCCTCACTGCAAATTAGCAGATAAAAAATTGAATGAAACAATTATAATTGAAACCAATTTTGGTAGATCTAATATAACTACCAGAAGATCAATTAAATGGGATGAAATAACTTTTCCTGATAATTGGCAAATAGAAAGGGCCATGAGACCTCAGCCTGTCATACAAACAAATCTATTGAATGTAGTACAGACTCCAGAAGGATCTGTATCTTTAAATTTTGGTAATAATAATAGGTTAAAAGATGTTTCTAGATCATCAACCCCAAGATCTTGTAGATCTTTCATATCTCCATTAGATCCAGATATCCCTGGACCCTCAAGACTTTTTGAAGAAAATCTTGGACCATCTAGGTTATCTACTTCTTATATAAAAGAGAATAGAAAAGATGATAGTAGCAATGAATCTGTCAAGGATAATAAAGTTGATGGATTAAAATTACATGATGATAATATATTAAGAGCCTTTAATAATAAAAAGGACCCTGAGACTATGTCTCAAATGAGTTATAATTTTGGTAATGGATAGTAAACCCAAAATAGATTTTACTCCTGGCTCAATAGCCAGAAAAATTATTAGCAATGAATTTAAGTTACCCAGATGGGAAGCTTTTAGAATATGGTTATTTCAGAATTTTGATAAAAATCAACAAAAAGAATTCTATGAATTTTGTGAATTACACAATGAAATTATATATTTTGTTCCTTGGTTTTATTCAACCTATATTCAAAATTATATTAATATTTTGGAAAGAAATTATAGATTAACCAATGGAAATATTATAAAGGATGTTAATCCTCCATTAACAGAGTTTAAAGTAGAAAATTGTGATTTTCTAGCTCTATCAAAATTATTTGAAGATGATATCTTAAATATTACTGTCAAACAGATTAATTTGTTAATAAAACAAAATAATTTTGCTAATCTAAATTTAAATATATTAGGAGAACAAATGGTTTCTTTACATAAGAAAATTGATAGTGTAATAACACTAATGAATAGTCAAATTACAGTGGTAAAACCAGAAACTGTTGAACCATTGAAGGTAGAGACTAATTTACAAAGTCCTCCTGAAATTAAAGACTTTAAGTCTAAAAAATCTTCTGCATGGGAGAAAGATGTCACTGACAAGTTAGTAGAACTTTTAGGAAGTCAAGTGTCAAAATTAAGTTTAAATACTTTAAGTGATAATGATATAAACCCTTTTGGAAAAGATTCAGATGAATCATCCAATGAAGATAATATTAATGTAGTAATAAATGACTCAGATGATAATATTCATGCTGTAGTAAATGAAAAATGGGCAACTAAGCCTATTCAAAAGAGGTATTATTATACTAAACCCTCACCGATAGATACTCTTCAAGAAGAAGATTATTTTCAGCTTAATAATAGCTATGGTGGAAAATATATCTATGAATGGAACATAGATAATTTCACTCAAAATCAAATTTTTAGTCATATGCATAGATACTTATGTATTCTACAATTGCTAAAAATGAAGGTAATAGTGACCTTAATATCGCAAAAATGATAGTTGCAGGATTTACAGGCCAACTAAAAGGTTGGTGGGATAATTATTTAAAGCCTGAAACTAGAGAAGGCATTTTAAAAACTGTCAAAGTTGAAAATGGTGAAACCAAAGAAAATGCTGTTTATACACTTGTAGTTCAGATTATTGAACATTTTACAGGGATTTTCTCTGAAAATTATGATACAATTAGAACTTTATTGCAAAATCTTAGGTGTAAAACACTTACTGATTTTAGATGGTATAAATATACTTTTCTTAATAGGATATTACAATTACCAGAGAGTGATAGTACTCATTGGAAAGCTATGTTTATAGATGGCTTACCTCATTTATTTGCGGAAAGGATTAGAAAATCCTTAAAGGGTAATAAACCTACAATTCCTTATCAGGAATTTAGTTATGGGAAGTTAATAGGAACTTGTACCCAGGAAGGTTTAAACCTTTGTAATGAAATTAAATTAAATCAACAATTAAAAAACCAAAGAATTGTTGAAAGAAAACAATTAGGTGAATTTTGTGGTCAATTTGGTATGGACATGCTTGCTTATAAGCATAAAGGTAAAAAACAAATTCTTGATAAACCTTCTTATTATAGGAAGAAGAAAAGAAAGTACTCTAAGAAGAAATTAGAGGAAAAAGCTGATAAGAAAGAAAAGAGGAAATCCTCTAAAAAATATAAGAATTATAGTAAAAAGAAAGACAAAATAATTGTCTGCAATAAATGCAAAAAAGTCGGACATATTGCAAAAAATTGTTGGACTAAAAAAGAGATTAAAAATCTTGAATTTGACGATGAAGTCAAAGATAAATTATGCAAATTATTGTTAGATTCAACTGATAGTTCAGATCAATCTGATAGTTTAGATATCATGGAAAGTGACTATTATACTAGTTCTTCTAATGAATCTGAATGTGAACCTTGTCAAATAGGACAATCTTGTATAAAGCCTCCTAGAAAGGATGAACAGCTTTATAAGATTATATCCCAATTTCAAGATGAAGATCATGAAATTAATGTTTTAGAATCTGATCATTGGATAGAATTGTTAAAAACAATTAAGGATCCAGAATTGAGATTAAAAATGATAGATCAGATGGGTAATACACCTAGTACTTCTAAGAGTAAAACTCATACTAAAGAAGAATTTGATATTAATAAATATAAGGAAGAATATAGTATGTCTGAAGTTCATAAAATGATCTTAGAAAATAAACATTCTAAGGAAAAACCAACTTCAGTATCTGATATTCTTAAAGAGATTGATAATCTTAAATCTGAAATTAAAGATTTAAAAAAGAAAAATGGTGAAAATGATATTAGGATTTCTAATTTAGAAACCATGACTATTGTCGATAAAATTGATAAAAAATATAAAAATAAAATACAGAAAAATAAAATACTTACAGAAATTAAGGGAGAAGCCTTATATACAGCAAGCTCTGGAAAATATTATTGATAAGAGTTTTTGTGTACAAGAGAGAGAGTCTAAAGAAAAGCGTAATTACAAATGAAAACACATCCGCCTTATATAGACTGCGGATTCCAAATGAAACTTAAAAACTACATAATCTACAGTAGCCTAAATTATTACATTTGCTTTATTAAAGCATTGTCTTTTTTTATAAAGACGAATCTTCTTACTTTATTAAAGTGACGAATATAATCTTGTCGGCCATAAAGTAAAAGATTCTTTTACTATTCTTCAATCTTATCTTTTCCCTTGGATTTATCCAAGCTTTCTGTTATGAACTGTGCTGATGTCTTCAATACATCTTCAATATTAATTTCAATTTCATTAGGATCCTGAGCATCCTCGAAATCATCTAATTCTTGAAATTTGTTGACACTAGTCATAGAAGTATCACTTCCTACAGATTTCTTTTCTCTTTCCATCTGTTTTTTCTCTGCCAAAACTTTTCCCAAATCTTTGAGATATTTGGCAACAATTTCTTGACTTGAAAGATTCATATCTTCCACCTTTGAAGTATCACCTCCAAATCTGAATGTCAGATTTTCTTGAATTTTCATTTCATTATACTTATCAAGTGTTTCTCTGATTTTATCAAGAGTATCTGAGCAATTTAATTGCTTTGTTTTGGGATCTTCTTTCATCATGGTATCCCAAAATCTTGTATATGAACATCTTTTTAGACATAAGATATTATTATGATCAGTCCCAATTTTGGGATCATTCCGCCATATATACGGGATTGAGAACTCTATAAAAAAGTTCATTTGGTTATAACCAGGACACTGTCTTTTAGACATATTAGGAGTTACTTGAATATAATCATTATAATACTCCTTAAATAATAGAGGCAATATTTCCTCTGAAGTTCCATAGAACTGCCACCAGTTTATAAACCAGTTGGGGATTTTCCGATTATAAATCTGAGAACATAGCTTAACAAACCATGTATGGGTTCTTTTCCCATTCTCATATAGAAAGACTTTATCAAAAGCCTGGATATAATCCCAATAGTTGTATTTCAACTGGGTATTCTTTATAAAGAATGATTTTTCAGTAAATTGAGATATACCCCAATCCTCAATAGATATGATCTTTTTGATTATTATCTTAGAGAAATTATAAATTTCTTTATTAGTACTTGTGAAGTGATTAAAATCACATTCATTATTAGCAAGTAATAATTCATAATATTTCTGAGATTTATAAGTCTCAAAGGTATTACCCATATTGTTGAGGTATTTCTCATATATAATCCAGGGCTGATCTTCCCATTTGATATCATCATCGTTCAAGAGTAAAATAACTCTCTCTCTCTCTCTCTCTCTATATATATATATATATATATATATATATATATGTTATTGTGGTGGCTACAATTTTTTCTTGCATAAAAAATTATTTTGGAGCAAACCATAGAGTTTCATACATCAAATCGCAACCCAACAAGCCAACTACTTGATGAATTATTTATTATTTGTATAAAAAAATATTAACCTTTCTCTTGATATACTAATCGGTATACTAAAATTCAAATATTTTATTTCGTAGCTAGTCTTTTTACATAATTTTTATTAATAGGGGTAGTATTGTATCATTATCTATTTATGATGTTTTAATAAGAAAAGAAAATTTCCCTCAACTGGAATTTCTTATACATTCAATCCAACAATATGTGACATTTGAGACGTGAAAGAATGTATACTCAAGAAATATACTCTTTTTATTATATTACACTAAAAAATTGAACTATGTACAATACTTATCTTAAAACTAAATATTTAGTTAGAGCGAGTTTAGATAGCAACTTAGTAGAAAAGTTATGTTACATACTCCATTCGATACAACTTTTTTTGTACGGATGTTAAAAATTGACCAGACTAATTCTAGAGAATTTGCGCAGATATATCTTCTAATATTAAAGCAACATGAAGTTGCATCCCAAATTAGTTGAATTCGCGACTTTGTGCTAAGCATGAGGACTCAAGTGAGACGAATTATAGTCGATTGTGCTACGACTTCTTGACCATTCGATACTATTTTAAGTATTAGTTAGTTATCAAAAGTAAAATGTTTTTAATCCCTTTAGTTTAAGGGATCAGTTCATTAAAAAAAATATATCGCTGTTAAAGTTGATGGACAAAAATATTCATATATTCTTCCTTGCATACAAGTTGTTCATTCTATAACTTTTGTTGACAGTCTTATTCCCCACTAGCCCACATCCCCAATCACCGTCACGGTATGCAACTCTCCAATTAATCCCTATTTGCGATTCGACCTCTTATGAGATCTTTGGTTTTTTTTTCCTTTTGTTTTAGAAAATCACACTAACACATAGGGACATATGGTGCCCTTTTAGCAATTATTTAACGGCAGTTAGCTTGTTGACTAACGTTTAATAAACTATAAGTGCTCAATTTTCTATGCCTTACCCATGTGCTAAGCTACAATTAACCTTAAAAAGTAGTATAAAACTCAAATAAAATGGATACAATTAGAGTGACCTTTGAAGAATCCAAAGAAAACATGCACAAATAAAGCGGCGGCTTGTGGAACTCAGAAAAGAACAAACCTATTCACTCACTCAAAGAAAATTAAAATAAAAAAAAATACAAAAAAGAAGAAGACATTTCAGCAAGTAATGGGCCTACTTATAGTTTGAACATCGAATTCGAATTCGCCAATTCAGTCATTTGAATTCGATTTTTTCAGTTTTTTAGAACCCAAAAAATCAACCTAATTTGGATTCTAATTGATCAAATTGGAGAATTCAGAATTCAATTTTTGCCGAATTGACCGATTTCACAAATCCAAATCAAAACAAACAATAAATTCAAAAAAAAGTAATATAAATAATAAATTCGTCATCGTTTTATTCAACCATATTTACACGGAAAATTAATAACAAAATCGACAAAATGATAATTTTAAGGTATATTTACTTTAAATTCTCACCATAAGTAAAGAGGAGATTGTTTGGGGTGTAAATACATTTTTTACAATCCTTAATTACCAGCCGCCGATTAAAATATTATTTTTTTTTTTAATGAAAGATTAGAATCAATCATTTTTTTTTTTCTAAATAAGAATTTATCCATTAATCATAAAATAGCTAAGGTCATTACAATAAAAAGATAAAACGAAAATAGAAGAAAAATAAAAGTTATACAATGGTGTAGACACCATTATAATAGATAAAAAGTTCACACCCCAGACTAGGTAAACAACACAAAAAAGAGTAGAAAAAATAAATACATGATAAAAAATTTCGCAACAGCTTCTCCGAGATCATGGAACAACAGTAGCAAGCTCAGTTTCAACACATTTCTTAGAAATCAACAATCTACGAGACCATGGGCGTATCAACCGTGCCATAAATTGTCTCGGAAAGATGAAGAAAATTGAGAAAGGGCCCAGAACAACTCCGGGTTTAGAGAGAAACTCCAGATCTGGAAAGATCTGAAGTAGGTCTGGCATCTGAGTCTTTAATCTTGAATAATAATGTTTTGAAATTTTTTTATCACTATTTACAATAAAAGAAGGGGATGAAGACACAAAAATTAGAAAAAAAATGGCTAGATCCGACTAAAAGTCGGAGTTTTTGGTTGAATTTAGCCCTGGAAATTAAAAATGAAGAAAATTTCAAGCGGAAGAAGAAGAGAGAAAAAATGAAAAAGAGACAACTGTTTTTAGAATCAATCATTGAATTAAGAGAATTTTGACTGGAAATAAACGGTTCAGATCAAAAGAAGACAAACGCATAATGAGAACGCAAATATGTTGCCCCATTATGGTGATTTTTTTTTGGAAATATAAACTTGGTTCACATGGATCATGTGATACAGAATTAGCCACATCACTATAGAATGAGGAGAGAGATAATTATGTAGTGATGTGGCTAATTCTAAACTATATGGTGTAGTAGATCATGTCCATAACAGAATTAACTCATTATGGTGGGGAGTCGGAAATGACAAAATTTACACATATATGACATCAACAAGAAGGTAAATTGGACGGGTGAAAATTCTATGTCTCCATTCCTGTTTCCAACCCTATCCCCAACCAATTAGAATTTACTATATAAATATTTTTTTTCAATTATATATACACAGGGTGAATTGTGATTGGCTGGTAGGGGACAGGAATGGGGATAGAAATGGAGACTGATGATTTTTTTCCAAATTGGACGGCCACATGAAGTTAGTGAAATACTCCCTCCGTCCCAAATTATCTGTCCACATTTCCTTTTTAATCTGTCCCAAATTATTTGTCCACTTTCTAATTAAAGGGTTCATTAATGGTGATTTTTCCAATCTTACCCCTTACATTAAATGTTGGAGAGAGAAGAATATAGAGAGAAGATAAGGTAGAATTAAATTTTAACTAAAATTAAATAGGGTCATGTTTGACATTTTACCATATCCCATTATAGAATTTGATGAAATCTTAATCCCCGTGCAAAAGATAAAGTGGACAGATAATTTGGGACGGAGGGAGTAACAAATACACCCCTTTCTAAAATTGAATATCATTCTCTTTATTTTGTTTATTTTGTTTCGGTCACATACTTGTATCTTTGCCCACAAGAATTTGAATTTTTTTTCATAAGAATCTAAAATAGATAATAGCTGGTAATAGTTACTTTAAAATTTGCATGCTTATTTTGATATAATTATTGCAAATGTCAACATTATACGAAAAGAATAAAATACTGTAAAATCTCACACAATATTATTAGACTTGCAAACGGATACTAGACTGTCTATTTTGCATCCAGATTCGTTTTTATCCAGATTCGGATACTAACGGATCCATAATATGTGTTACCATATCCCTCCGTCCGTTTCAAAAAGTCCAATTATCCTCATTTTTTACTTTTCTATTTTGGCTAACTAAAAATATACTTGTTTAATCTAACAATATTACATGTCATATGTTACTTCACCCCAATTATAATACAATCCACAAATAATTCTACATACTAGAATACAATTCATAAACATAATACTTTTCAAAGTTCAAAATTGCAATAAAAATACATAACCAGAATTTCGGTCACATTTCAATATAAATATTCAGAAGCCTCCTCAAAATAAAATACATAAGGCTTGAATTAGGGTAAAATCTAGCCTTAAATGTGAATTGATCCAAAGGTTAAACAATATATTTATAATATATATTTACTATATATAATTAATATATATGCAGAAACGGATTCGGATCTAACGGATCCGGTTTTTAATATTTCAGACCCGTAACTATTTTATTACTCTTATACGAATTCAGACTCGGATGCGGGCATATGGGTCTGGAGTTCTTACCGAGTTCTAACCGTTTTTTCGTATTCGAATCGAATACGAGTCTAAACCCGACCCGTTTGCAGGCCTAAATATTATACAATATTTGAGTATTATATTTATAATTTTATTTTATTTTTAAATAAATAGCCAAAACATGTCATCGTAACCACACGTGATATAATTTTTTTTACTCAAAATTTTCTCATCAATTTATAAAAGGACACCTTTTTTTCCAAGCTAATCTTGAAAGTTCTAAAACAAACTATTTTTAATCAGAATGATAAAAGGAGAGGGGAAAAAACAAGAAAATTCCTTATAGTTTCAAAGTTTTTTTTTTCATAGTCACCACGTCTCAAAAGACCTCATTTTCTCATTTAAATATTGAACATGTCCTGTATAAAATTTTAAAAATACTACAGTAAATTTTATATATAGTTCGAAATATTTTATCAATTTTGTCCCCCAATATTTTATTTTTGCCATTTTTATATATAGTTGAACATACTGTTGCAGTTTCGCCTCCCTAACGTCAAATTTCTGGCTTCGTCCGTACTTGTATAGCTTTGTCACTTCGAGCGTTGGTTTCAAAGACCTCATTTTGGAAGAAGTCAATCTTATAAGTTATCAATGGCTTCGCATCGATATTTCTCGATCGAATGAACTGTATACACAACGTTCATATCGGAAAATCGGGTGTAGGGATAGCAACTTCAAGACGATAATCATCAACCTTAACAACCACAATTCTTGGAGATGCAAAGTCGCGATCGCTACAAGAAAACAACTTTTTAGCAACAGAAATTAGCGACCGAAAAATTCGGTCTCTCAAATAGAGACGGAATACCGATCAAATTGAGATCGAAATTTTTTGTCGCTATTCGGTCCCTAAATCGTCACTACCACTACCTTTGACTATCTTAGTCAAAATAAGGATTCTGTTGCTAAACGGTATCAAAATAGTTATCGAATAGCGACCGAATTTCATTAATAAAGTATTCAAAATTAAATAAGGGAATAAAGCACACAATACGAGTCGTTTTGATATTTGGTCGTTATTCGGTGGCTAAAATAGCTACCGAATTTCATTAATAAAGTATTCAAAGTTAAATAAGGGAATAAAACACACAATACGACATATTTAGTCGCTATTCGATGGCTAAAATAGCTACCGAATTTCATTAATAAAGTATTAAAAATTAAATAATGCAATAAAGCACATAATACGGCGTCGTTTTGTTATTTAGTCGCTATTCGGTGGCTAAAATAGCGACCGAATTTCATTAATAAAGTATTCAAATTGAATAAAGAAATAAAGCACACAATATGACGTAGTTTTTATATTCGGTTGCTAATCGGTAGCTAATATACCTACCAAATAGGGACCGAATTTCATTAATAAAGTATTCAAAATTTAATAATGAAATAAAATATA
The DNA here is from genome assembly GCA_026122235.1 of Vinca minor. Lineage (NCBI taxonomy): Eukaryota > Viridiplantae > Streptophyta > Magnoliopsida > Gentianales > Apocynaceae > Vinca > Vinca minor. Next base: position 4,958,414 of record JAOCZM010000096.1, read on the forward strand.
TAATACGACGTCGTTTTCATATTCGGTCGCTAAGCATACAAAATTTGCAAAAATACAAAGGACTTAATAAGTAAAACCTCCATCATTTGTCGTTTTTTTTGTAATAGTGTTTTTATACTTTTCTCGCACTATGACTCAAATTCCTAATTTACTGGTTGAAACTTGAAAGTAAAAGGTTTTACTACCTGAAGTATTAATAGTGGTTTTACAATTCTCTTAATGGAATCCCTTTCCAAACAGAATCATTTTCCACCCAAAATGACTTCGAAATCCTCTTTCCATTCCAGTGTTTAGAAGGCAAAGCCAGAATGGAAAGTCGATTCCTTTTTTGTGTGTGGAAAAAACTATATTTTAATGTCAGAATGGAATGGAGTTCAACACAATATGACCTAAATGCCCTTTAGCATATACTAACGATAAAACCTAATTAAACATTCCTTACAAAATCAACATTGACATTATATATCAATATATATATATATATATATATATATATATATATATATATATAGTTATAGTTATATATTGTTGAAGCATAATTTTTATTAAAATGTCAACATATTAATAAAAATATCTTTACTTTTAAATTTAAAAATAGATTAAAAACTACTACCAAGAAAAAGAAATATTTATAAAATTATCATCTATAAAATTATACTAAGTGAAATAGAAAACTTATGACTAAATATGAATACGTTTCTATGTAAAATAAACGTAATAATTAATTAAAAGATGAGTATAAATGTCAGTTACTATCTATTGATTATTCCAACTTATCTTGAAAAGGCCTTTACATAGGTTTTGGTGTGGAGTAGTCTTTCCCACTTCTTCCAGAAATCGTCATTTCCGTGAATGACCTTTCCGGCTTAAATTGGTCAAACCAAACACTGAAATGAAAAGAGAAGTTGGAATTGTCATTCCATTTCAGTGTACCAAACGTGCTCTTATAGCATGACTTGAACTTCCGATTTAACTATTGAAAATTGAAAATACATCTTACCACTTAAATATTAATAGTGGGTTTACACTTTTATTATAAAATCACTCAAACTCTCGAATTATCAGTTGAAACTTAAAGGTAATTTTTTTTTGATGAATAAAAGTAAAATGTCTTTATCACCTTAAGTGCGATTTTTTTGTCCATCTTTCGTCGTTCGTCATCAATCATTTCGCTTGGATCAAATTTAGAAAGTCTTATCATTTTTTTTTTTTGCAATTTTTTTGTATCCAATGAAACACTTCCATTTCTTTCATCCCATCTGGGCTTTCAATTAACGTAAGATTCTTAATAGTTTGTCTTTTGTTGTGTACTTTCTTTCGATTTCTACTAATACCACAAAATTCTCTCAGCCGCCAGAAGAATTTCCCAATCAGATTCTTCATTTTCCAGCTTCTAAGGTTCTTGTCCTTCCTTTTATCTTCAATTTTACACATTTTTTTTATTTTTATTTTCCAGTCTCATTTATTTCGTTCTAATTTTTTCTGCTTTACTCAGATACACGTATAGCTAGTTAGATTCAAGTATAATTAATCTCATTAGTTTAATTTCTCTCTGTTTTCTTGAGTTCTTTCTTTCTTTTTTGGGTTGGAGTGGGTTTAATCTTGTTTTTTTTTTCTTGTGGGGGTGGGGGGAAGGAGTTTGAACTTGTTGAAATTGAACTGGGTTGTGATTAGTTTTGAGAAAATAGTTTGAGAAAATAGAGCATGTTTTTACCATTCTTGAATTTACTGTCTGGAACCGTAGGAAATGGAGTTTTTTTTTGGGTGTGTGGATGGAAGTTCTGGGAAATGATGATTGGGGTTGGGCCCACTTGGTAGAATTGGATTTATGATTTATAATACTACTTCCATTTCATAATATAAGTAATTTATAATATTAGCCAAAATTAAGGAGGCAAAAAAACAAGGTACTTTGTTAGTCAAAATATCAATATTACTCTCTTAATTGGGACTTGTATACCACTAATTCTATTTAAGAGAGTAATATTGATATTTTGATTAAAAAGTACCTTGTTTTTTGCTTTCTTAATTTTCGCTACATGTCCCGAACGGTTTATGTTATGGAATTTAAAGGGAGTACTTTCTTGTCTCTTTTGATGGATGATGAAAATGTTGTTTTCAATCAGGTTATGGCTGCCCATTCTCTTGGTTGTTTATTCTGTTGATGGTTGCTACTTTCATGTAAAGTCTTATTAATAGAGATTATCTACTTTGTCTGCTCATGAGCTGTGTTATTTAATTTACTCTCCTTAAACAAGAGGAATTAAACCTTTTGGTGATAATGGTTAATCGTCTACTTTGCTAGTCTTTATTACTTATCTACGAAATTAAGAAAGATTTTTACTTGTCCTTTATGCAACTGATGAAACAATGGTAGAGAACTTTCATTTCAAATTTCTCGCATTTTGGGTTTTTCTCTATATTCCAGATCGTCAATGAGGGTTAGATGTTAAAGAAATTGTCTTTATGAGTTCGTTAGCACTTATTCATGTTCTATTGTTCAATTGTCTACCAGAGTTTCTAGACGTTATGTTCCACTTATAGAAGCCTCTTTGACGCTCATAAGTTCCAAAATTTTCGAGTTTTCTTAATGATTATCCATTCGCTTCCTGAATCTGTAAATGTGTTTTCATGAGTTCCAAAATGTTTGAGTTTTCTTAATGGTTATCCATTTGCTTCCAAAATGTTCTGTTTGAGGAACAATATGCTTTGTCAAATGAACCATCTAGGTTATGTTTCATAAGATTTGATTTTGCTTCCGTTCCCTTGATTCTCAGCTAATTTTTATGCATGCTTATACAAATTGAATGACTATCATCTTTTGTTTTCTCATGTTATAATGTTTGTTGTTTTCTTTAGCAGATGCTACAGGTGATAGATCGAGTGGCACAATAGTTGAAAGATCGCATTACTTTGGTTAGGAAGATAAAGACCTCCTCATTCTCACAGCGTAGCGTTAGCAATCAGCCTCTCTTAGAAGCCTTTCATTCTTTGCAGTTGATGGCAAAAAATGGAAGCGAAATCTTCATTATTTATTCGTAGAACTTACGAAGCAACATTGAGTAACATGGGTGCCTCTGGAGCTACATCTACCTCTTTACCCAATTTGCCTTCTCCTTTGGTCGAGAAGTATCCAAAACTACCAGATTCTTTTCAGGTTACCTCAGAGCCTGTACTTACCGCAAACTCACTTCCCTTGCGTCCCGCTCATATGGCTTCTCGAAGTATGACCGTTGGGCATCAGTTTTCGTCTTCTTCTGGATTCCCCAAAGACACAAAGTACCCTTCTATTTCATCTCAACATGGCCGATCAGAAAACTATCCATTTCTTTCGAAGTCATCAAACGGGGAAGCATCTTTGGAAGCTGGACCCTTTGCAGGAGTTCAATCTACACAGTTGAACACTCGCCACTTGCCACTCGTAGGAAATAACGATATTTCCTGGGGAACAGAATCTGTTCAAGATTTTCATGATTTTTCAGGGGATATTCATGTTCATAATGGCCAAGCAGAAAGCTTTTCTGATGTGGTATCTGCAGACCACCCGAAAAAGACTGATTGGCATGAATGGGCAGACCAATTGATATCCATTGATGACCCTTTAGACTCTAATTGGAGTGATCTTCTTGTTGATGTCAATGTTCCTGATCCAGATACTAAGGTTTGATCCTTTAACCTTGATGCTGCCAATGAAAACTCTGTAATCAAATAGGCCTATATTTCTAGATTAAAGCATAATGATAATCATGCATTTTTTATCTTGAGAGAGAGAGAGAGAGAGAGATTTATCGGTGAAGAGCAAATAGAAATCTTGAAGTGCTCTTCCGTGCATCCCATTCATCTTTCCAGGAAATAATGGGTAAGATCAATGAGAGAGAAAATTGAAGAAGTCCTCCTTACATGTGGAGTCAAATATACACGTCGCCAGGAACGATAATAGGCCATCTTGTAATGTTGCATCTACCGTTAATGACAAGTTTCGCTAGATAACCCAATTTTGTTTGCTTTTATCCATGTTTATTCTTGAAGGTTTTTGCTTATTTCTGTATATGACATATCAGCTATTGCATGTTTCACCCGAACTGCCTGTGCGGGAACACCAGCCCCCAGCCCCAAACCCTGGCTCTGGCCCTGGCCCAGAATCCGAATCCTCTTCAATCTGGGCAAAGTTGTCCTGTAACTAGTCCAACATCTACTGCAACATTGAATAGGCCCCGAATGCGTTGGACCCCGGAGCTTCATGAAATCTTTGTAGAAGCCGTCAATAAGCTTGGTGGCAGTGAAAGTGCGTAATTTGCCTGCTATCTTGTAAATCTTTTCCCGAGAATTGTTCTTTTAGAATCTTATGACCTTTTGCATTTACAGGAGCTACTCCAAAGGGCGTCTTGAAACTTATGAATAAGGAAGGTCTCACTATCTATCATGTGAAAAGCCACTTACAGGTTCGAGGCGTTGTCCCTGTTGAGGATTGTTTCCTTCTAGTTTATTCATGAATTCCCTTCTTTTAATCGCTCACCTTTGTTGTATTTCAGAAATACCGGACTGCCAGATTTGTACCAGAGTCTTCAGAAGGTAGACACTTCCTCAAGTTTCTTTTCAATTTTTTATTTTACTAAGTCATGAAAAGTAGTCTAGTTTTCCACACCTCTTAGCTTCCTCTCTAACAATACCTTTCTAGTAAAATAGAAGTATAGCGCAGTTGGCATAGCACTTTCTGACTCGGAACAATAGGCCTCGGGTTCAACACACCGTGACCCAATAATAAAAATCTTTAAAAAAAGGAATCGGTCCTATCTGGCCTTCTTAAGTTTTTATAGGTGCCACTGAGATTAGATGAAGCATGCATTTCTTGTACATTTCATCTCAAATATGAATTATGGATGAAAGTTTTATTAAACTGTTACTATCTATTAGGAAATTAATAAGTCAATTTTCGCTAGTTGGGCTCTTGCTGTAATTTGAGGGAATAATGGTGGATTTCATTTCTCTTCTTTCAGGAACTTCGGAGAAGAAGTTGAGTCCTGTTGCGGAGATGACTTCTCTGGATTTAAAAACGTGAGTTTCTATTATTCTCTTTCTTAGATCCGCTGCTTGTATTGAAATAGAAGCTAAGCTCTGCACTTCACTTTAGAAGCACGGGGCATGGACTTAAAGAAAGAAAGAAACAGCTCCATGAACGGAATATTAGCTTATCGAGCTATGCATAAATCTCAAAGTTTAATATTGCTGGTGACAGGACAATGGGAATAACTGAAGCCTTAAGACTGCAAATGGAGGTTCAGAAACAGCTCCATGAACAACTGGAGGTATTCGTAGTATTAACTAAACTTCAATAATTGAATAATTGTTGCTTTTTTCCTAACGGTCTTTGTTTTCCGGTTGCATTTTCCTTTGTATTTGGCACATTTCTAACGGATACTCTTGCTGTTAGATTCAAAGAAACTTGCAGCTGAGAATTGAGGAACAGGGGAGGTACATTCAACAGATGTTCGAGAAGCAACGGAAAATGGAAGAAGATAGGTCAAAGACACCCGGCCCAAATTCCGACGATCCCTTTCTTTCACCAAACAAAACTGTTCCCACAACCGGTGATAAGCCAGAATCCACGGAGCCGGACAAAAGAAGTAAAGATTCCGCTTTGGGTAATCCATTCGCCCCTCCTCCGACAAAACCACCGGAGGAGAATCCGAGTAAAGAACAAAAGCCTTCCGAAAGAAAAGCTCGCGAGGACGAGGACCAAGACGGGGGCGTCCCTCCAGCAAAACGAGCAAAAGCAGAAGAAAGCTCGAAATCATAATGAATATTGTGTTTCAGGGCATTCCTGTGCTAGAAATGTACCGATTTGTGTGGACAGATGCTGTGGAATTGATTCCCCGCCCATACCTGAATTATTGGGGACTTAATGAGTTATGTTATTGTTGTTGTATAAGTGATAATTTGAACATTTGCCCATTAACTCAGTGTTCAACTGTTTTAAGAACTACCCACAATCAAATGTCAGTCAGATTGACTAAGTTTACCATTCATGGTGAAATGGTCTAATCTACCATTTTAGAATGCAGAATTGAGTGACAGGGAAACATAGAATTGTAAACATCCATGACTGAGTTGAAGAAAACTTGTAAATAGCAGTTGAATAGTTGACTCGTAGGCCGTACTTTAAAATAAAGAAAGTTAAAAGGGAATTTGTGACGGACTATTCCGAACCCCTAAGATTTTATTTTTTCATCCAGGTTGTTGGTCACCCCAAGTCTCGTTTAGTTTTGAGAGCCTTCCTCTCTTGTTCCTAACCGTCTTTTAAAATCTACATTATGAATTTTTTTTTCGTATTGTCAAGAAAAATGTACCTCACCTTTCTACATTTATTTGTATTAAAATATCATAGATCGTACTTTAAAGAAGACATTGCGCTAACAAACATATGATTCAAGAAAATTGCACCCTTCACTATATTCTTAATTGAACTACCACGATACTAACTTTCAGAGACCATAATTTATCTCACTCCTACCTGAGTGGGGGTACCACGACGAAACAAGGGAATGTAAATGCTCTTTACCCTAGCCATAATGATGCCTCAGTCTATGAAGTCTTTCATTCAATAATTTTTGTCCTTGTAGTTGGTGCGAACTTTGAAAGCGAGAATGCGAAGGAAAAGAAAGACAACTCATCAATCAGAAGAAGGGACGAGTTTGTCTCCCTAAAAAAAGAAGAGTCTCGTTTTCTCACCGACATATCCCCTTGATCATATAATTAGAAGGAAAATGTGTCACATTAGAGGTGAACGATCAGAGGTATCTTGTAATCACCACGATGAGGCTTTCCTCCCTTTTAGTAAACTCACTTATGAATATTCATAAAGATATGAATGTCGCACTCTTTCTTTCACTACTAACACTAAGAAATTCCTTACTATTTATACTTTTTATTCGTCGAAACCCTGAGCTTGTGGTCCTCTGAGTGAGTGTGGGGTTCAACCGTTCAAGCTGTTAATGACTGGGAAAAAAACCCCACTAAGAATCAAAACATAATAATATCCTAACTTTGAAAATTATTTAGACTGTTTTCCTTTTTCGTCTTTTACCGAATAATATGGGTTTCTTGTTTGTGATAATTTTTTTGTTTACATTAGTAAAATTATCTTGTTTACATTAGTAAATAGTACTTGATCGGCTTGACTTCCACAACTATAAATTAAATATTTGACTATCAGACTATTAATTAGACCACCTATAATACTTTTTTTTCTTTGAACTTCTAATTTACAAAAGTTAAAAATTGAAACAATCCCATTTTAGGTTTTTGCTCTTCTCACATGTTTGTACAACGTTAAAGTCGTCATACGACTCCAGATTGGCGAGTCAAAAGACCTTTTTTTTCTCTTCTTCTGCCTCCATATTCATCCTCACTCCCCGAAAAACCTCACTGAAGCATAGATTGGAACTCTTCTGCTCCTAATTTTCCCATAAACCCCAATTCTTGGATGAAGAAAATCGGAACTTTACTTATTTAATTTCTTCTTCTCAAATGTTAGTACTTCTTTTCTCTTTCTCTTGCTATAAAATATTTGGGTTTCTTGATTTTTATCTGCTTCTTTTTTTATCCCTAATATTTTGTCTCGGAGAACAATTTATGCTAGAAAATTGACGGTTTTTTTTAAAAATTAATTGAGAATGTTGGGTCCAGCCATTGATATAATTAATGGGTTGCCAATATTTCATAAAACATAAAGTTCGCATTTTTATGTCAAGAAATTTTAACTAAAGGGTTCTCAATTTTCTCAAGTAATTCTTTATTTTTGGTTGGTTGAAATAAGAATTTGATGCTTTTTGTACCCTTTTTCGTCTTTTTAATTTTACATGAGCATATAACTTCTGGATTTATAGGGGGCTATTGTTTCAGTGGCATTTTTATCAGCCACTTTGTGCATTCATTGCCAAATGTTAGGTTAATCTCTAGTCCATCTGTTTCAGTGATATTCTGTGAGCAGACACTTTGTTTTAGGTTCATGGTTGAATATAAGTGCACATAAATACTCTGGATGCTGAATGAAAGAAGCACGGTAATGTGCACATAAATCAGTATGGTTCTTGGGCCAGCCTTCTATGATGCCTTTTGGGTTTGATTTGAGGGTGATTCCGTAGCAAACGTGACGGTATAGGGTGAATACTGTTTATGCGGTATTCTGTGAGCAATCACTTTGTGCATTTTTGCCAAAGGTTAGGGCAGTCTACAATCCATTTGTTTCAGTGTTAATTCTGGGAGCAACACTTTGTGCATTTATTGCCAAAGGTTAGGTCGGTCTCCTAACCCTCCCCGTCCATACCCCAATTATTGGGGACTTAATGAGTTATGTTATTGTTGTTGTATTTTTGCTTGTTAATGGTTGAATGTGATATGAATGTTTCTCCAAGTTGATGAAAATATGCATTCAGTTGCCTTCTTTCTTAATGTTCTATCTCTGTATCACAGAATCTCACTTTGGGTATGTATTTATTCTTTTTGTTCCTGTTCTTATTTCAAGATCTATATAACTCGGATGGAAGTTTGTCTGAACTAAGTGTTTTAAATTTTTTGCTTGCAGGTCTTCTGGTCCTATTATGGAGTTGATCTAAAGAATGATAAATAGGTTCCGTATAAATCCATTTGATTATCTTTCGACAAAGTCATTAAATATATGCGTTGCTTCACTTTGTAGAGTTAGAAGATTGGACGAAGCAGAAGCAGTTCTAATTGATGCAATACGAGTTGGAGTACTTCCAGATAAGGTTACTTACAATACATTGATTAATGGATATTGCCGCTTTCTTGGGAATTGATGCTGGTTATTCAGTTCTTGATAGAATGAAAGAAGCTGGGTTACGTCCTGATGTCGTTACATACAATACTTTGCTATATGGAGCCTCTAGATACCGATTATTATCTCGATCTCTTGATTTATTTGAGGAAATGCTTCAAGATGACATTTGTCCTGACGTTTGGAGTTACAATACACTGATGCATTGCTTTTTCAAGGTAGGAAAATCAGATGAGGCCTACAGGGTTTTTAAGGATCTCATTTTGAGGAATATTTCTCCTTGTCCAGCTACATTTAACACGATGATGAATGGGCTTTGCAAGAATGGATATGTAGTTAATGCCCTTATGTTCTTTCGAAATTTGCAACGTCATGGATTTGTGCCCCAGGTTGTGACTTACAATATTCTTATTGATGGGATGTGTAAGTCGAGAAGATGGAGGACAGCCAAACGACTTCTCAGGGAAATGGTAGAACGGGGATACTGCCCGAATGCTATTACTTATACAACTGCAATGAAATGCAGCTTCAGATCCGGACATCTTGACGAAGGACTAAATATTTTCTCAGAGATGAAGACAAATGGATATACTTTCGATGCCTTCTCTTACTGCACTGTTGTTGGTGCTTTACTTAAATCAGGTAGGACAATGGAGGCTAGTGAGTGCATGGAATGTATGCTTAGAAGTGGCATAGAGCTTGACTTAGTGTGTTACAATAACCTTATTAATTTGTACTGTAAGGAGGGTAAGTTTGAAGAAGCTTACAACTTAATAGATCAGGCGAAAAATGACGGGTTGAAATGCGACCAGTATACCCACACAATTTTAATTGATGGGTTGTGCAAAGCATCTAATATTGAGGTGGCAAGACGACATTTAAAGTACATGAGTGTGATGGGCTTTGATACGAATATCGTTGCTCTAAATTCCTTTGTAGACGGATTGTGTAAACTTGGTGAGATTGACTATGCAATGCAAGTATTTCAATCCATGAAGATAAAAGATGGTTTTACTTATTCGTCCTTAGTTCATGGACTTTGCAGGGTCGGGAAGTTTCATGCAGCATCTAAGCTTCTTCTATCTTGCATTAGAGGTGGAATGAAGTTTCTAGGGTCTGACAAAAGAGCTGTTATTTCTGGTCTTCGCTCTTTAGGTTTCTTCGAAGATGCGAAGGAACTCAAGACAAAAATTCAAAGGGCTAAGTTATTACAACATTGATCAGGCTGCAGTGATTTATTTCTTTGTTTCTGGTGGTGATCTGGTTTAGGAAGTTTCTGGATATACGCACCTTTGAGGTTGATGTCAATATACAGAGTGCCTTTTGTAGGTTCTATTTAGTTTAGAATCATCAACCAATTTTTGAAGAGCAGATCAGCAATTCCGAAGAGGATAAACACAGTTTACCATTTATTTTATTGGTTGTAGAGGTATACATTCACTAGATGCCAACAAATTCAGAAGAATGATATGTTCCGGAAGCTCAACAGCGAGCCTTGCTGGATCAATACACACACAAAATTTGTGCTTCCAAGAAAATTGAATTTTTTTCAGGATTGATTGGTCTATTAGAATATGAATAAAGACCATATCAGGGCTCGGAGGTAAGAATAAGAGTGCGAGATTTTAAATTCTGTGGCTATTCGGCATAATGATGATAGAAAGAACGGATTTCTTGGTACCCCACTCTGGAAAGCCTATTACGATTAAGGCATCATATATGGGCAATTTCCTTGTTGTAACATATATACGTTACCTGTTATAAGACATTGATCTGGGACTACATGTTTACCAGGTAATTTATTGATATCGGATTATTGAGCTCACAGGCATAATTGAAATTTTGTACAGTTAACATTAATTAGGTTGCAAAGAGGTTTATCTTATGGAATTTGTTTACAAATCTTGATTAGTGCAACATTAATACACTGTCCACAAATCTTGATGTCTACGCAAGAAGTTACCATGCGACCTTTTGAAAATGATTAGTCCATGCGTAACTTTATGGGAAAGCGACTTCCAATTTTCTTTTCTAAGCTGCTTCTGACTTTTGAAAATGGCAGAGAACATAGTTTGAGAGAAAATAATGTGCCTTGCATAAGCCTTTTTGTTGGTGTTAACTGTTAAGCTTTCCAGTCTCGCTAGCAGCTGAAATCTGGAATTATGCTGAGTGTGGGCCCGTGTTCAGTTCTTTTGGCTGCATAACCCAACACATTTGTCCTAGAGAAGTCGGAAGCTGGTCTGATCCAACAAAATTCTTTTGCTGAATGTCATGTTCTTGTATTTCTTACTTGAAAGACATGAAAACGATGCTGATCTATCATGCGTTCGGGATTCAAGTGTTCCTATGAACAGTTATTACAGCTGTTGTTGTAGCAACTAATATATTAGACTTCAGTTGTCAAGGAAGCTGCTCCTGCTTAAGCCCTGCTAAAACTTGGAACTTGAGAATCGCATAAGTTACCGAAAGAAGTTAAGGTAATATTCATGTCTCCATTTTTATACTTCTTCTATTAATGTGCTTATTTATACTTGAATTGTAAGATCCTGATTCTAGTAGCTACTTTAATATGACTTTTTGGGTATTTGTGTATCTCTCTCTCTCTCCAGTAGACCCTGGTATTATTTGTCTGCGTCTTTTTTAAATAAATTTTTTTATTGGAGAAAGTAAATAATGTACTTGAGGGCCAAACAGCCTCAGAGATAAATGAGAACTACTAGGATCTTTTCTTAGCCTTGTTTCTAGTCTCTCCATAGAAATTTGTCTCAGGTTGAGCACTATAAACTGAGCTTGAATGTATTGTTGATTACCGAAATTTTTATCCTCGGCTATTCTGTTTAATTTAAATATGATAATCAGATCAGATGAACCAATGAGCACTGAGTAGTGCATATAAGCTCACACTTCAAGAGCCTATGCTTTCTAGTGTATATCAATACCAACTGACACATAAATGTCTAAAATCAGAACCTGTTAGGTGATTAGCAAAATGTTACATCATTTTGTTCTAAAGTTCATTTAGTTTGAGCTTTTAGAAAATGGTAGTATTACAGTTGTGTAAAGTTCCTTTCGTGTTTTGATACATGGAGAAAAATGGACGGTAAATGTAATGGCCTTTGACAGTAGTGATGGTGACTAAAAGGGCCGTATTTGAGTTCAGGATTCGAGCGGTGCTGCATTAGCAGCCTTTTTATACTTGTGATAAAAAATTAAAAACTGATGACTGGAAACTTACCTTGCCACTTTAAACCAGAAAACAACTTAAAAAACTTACCATGCCACTTCAAAGAGACCGTAAAATTTCTCCCTTTCTTTTACCCTTTTCCTCTTTTGAGAAAAGAATTTGTTCCTTTTTACTTCGTTGATTCTTCCTGACCGTTTGCTATGTGCCCAGCATGCTCTTTTGCTCTGGTTGTTGTGATCACAGTTAGCATTCTCTGGCTTGATTTTCCCGTCATTATGCTGATGCAACAGTAGCCTTGATTCTTCTTGATTAAGTGACTCTTGATCTGTCTCGGATACTTCATTAAACATCAAATGTTGATATTATGAGTTAAATTTCCAATAACATCAGTGCCCAGAAAAGATCTTGTTGACTAGGAATAAGCAATTAGTACGAAAGAAACACCTAGAAATTTGCTTGATATTGTGTTGAATTTATGTTTCTCTGATGGAAAATTGTGCTGCCCATTAATGCGTGTATAGCATAGTATGTATTGACTCTTAACGTATGTGGTAAATTTCCTCGTTGTGTCTCGACTCAAGAAATGTTTTCCTATAGCCGATGATACTTACCTTATTTGTAACAAGGAGCGGAAGAAACAACATAACATCTATTTTTGCAACGTCTCTTCTCTTCACGACTGCCCTTTGGATTAATTCAAAGTGGCAGTGGAGAATGTTCCCCTTTCAAAATTTGAGTATATATGATTGGCTTAGAGAGTTATCAAATGAATATAATTCATTCCCTATCCCAGGGGAGCTGAAGGAGGAGTTTCTTAACTATGCGATTGTGGCTATGGATGCTACTTGGAAGTTCAGAAATGAGATATACCGCGGTGGGAAGAGATTTTTAGTCAAGTTGTTAGTTGAGAGATCAGCTGCAAATCATTGGGATGCATCCATCAGAAGGAAGTTGAAACATGTCAATAGAGGTACTGAATTTTTTTTTGGAAGCCCCGTCCTACTGGTTGGTTGAAAGCGAACTTTGATGCTAGTTACAATGATAGTACGGGGGAGGCAATTAGTGCTCGTCTTATCAGGAATGACACAGGAGAAATCTTGCAAGCTTATGTGCATAGATTAAAGGCCAGATCCAACTTTGAAGCCGAAGCTGATGCGGCCCTTTAAGCAATGAAACAATTGAAACCGGAACAATTGTTTGGAAGTGCTTAGAAGTTTAAGAGGACATTCAACTTCGGATAATTATATGGGTTGGCGAAGTTAGTTTCTGGTGTTGGCACGAGTCACGGCCTCAGGTCCGCAGGCATGAGGCTTGACAAAGATAATTATATAGGTTGGGGGCAGTTAGTTTCTGGTGCTGACACGAGTCATGACCTCAGGTCCGCGGGCACGAGGCTTGTCAGAGATAATTATATGGGTTGAGGAAGTTAGTTTCGGGTGCTGACAGTTCTTTTTGTCAGTATGAAAACAACAACTAATCTCAGCTTAGTTATTTAATCAAATGACTCGAAGATTGAGATCTGTCAGGACGGTACTAGTTAAAATTGGTTCTATAGGAACTAAGGGGTTAGGGAAGCAGTTGAGACATTTATGTGAGAGTTACATTTTGATGTCAACAAGAAATGGTGGTTGTCATGCCAGCGGAACTTGTCAGCACGTAAGAAATGTATTAACAGATATGGATAGGCTCTTTGATTATTTATTTATTTTTTCCTCCTAAAGCTTGTGAAAGAATTAAATCCACAAGTAACCATTCAGCATCAGCCGTCTTTTCCCAGTATTCAAGAGTGTGGAGACCAATTAAAACATGAACGGTGGGTTGGGGGGCGGGGGGTGTAAAATTTGTGAGAATTGGAGTAGGGTCGACAAATTTGCCCTGATCTGCACCGACTTGACCCGTATTATTTGGGGAGATCGGGTTGGATCTTATGTAATGTATGTCTTGTCCTGCCCCATTCAAGCTAATCATTCTGTCCAGCGATTAATATTATAAATTTGTAACAAATCTTTCTCGCAGGTCACAATGTTTATTAGATCTTAATCGAATTAATCGGCAAGTACTCAAATGCCCTTCAAAAAGTACATGCCTGGAATGTAAAAAAAAACCAAACAAAGTCCAATTGTCATTTAAGGCAGATTGGTGAATTTAGTCCCTAAACTTATACACGTTCGCAATTTTGGTCCTCGTTCTAATTTTTTTGTATTACAGTCTCCAAATATATTGTGTTTGGTGAAGGTAATCATTCTGTCCAGATCTGCTGTTAAAGTGCAAAAAAATAATGAAAATTCAATAATGGGAATGGTTTTATGGGAAACTTTATTCCAACGCTGTCGCCTAATGCGACCGATGTTGCAGCTTTCACCACCACAATTACCACCGCCGCAGCTTCCACCATAGAAACTTCAAAACCTCAAAGCATTTTGCCTAGATTTCTGAAGCTCCGTCGCAGCATCATCGCCACCCCTAGAGACCAAACCATCTCTTATCAATGAAACAGATCTCTCAATTGAAGATAATACAAAGTGTTCGAGCGACACAACAGAGGAGACTCAGTCGCGGAGGAACAAATTAGCGAAGAAATTAATCTTGAATTATCAATTGGGCTTCCATTAATTTCCAAGTCTTGTACTGGTTCTTTTAATTCAGCTGAATCTAAAGTTTATTATGGGTATTGGAATGGTGAGCGCCGTCGCAGACTGCTCCAGGAGCAGCTGCCACAAAAACAAAAACCCATAATATTGTTCATCTCCTTCAGTCACTATTATAAATGGAAAGTCAGGGGAGAGTGGTGGTGCTGGAAGAATTCAATGAAATTCTTTTCCCCAAATTGTTCATCTCTTTCTTCTCACAAATCGGAAGAATTCGAAGGTGGTCTCATATAATCACCGTTCACTTGCTTGAAGAGCTTTAGATTCAAGGTTTTTGGGGAAATTCTGCTAGAAGAGGGATGAAAAAACTTAATTACACCTAAAATTTGAGGTGATAAAGAGTTCCAAATCGAAGTCTATTTTGTACAGTTTGTATATATTTCACTACAAGAAAACAGTTATTTAGCTACCGAAAAAATCAGCACTAAAATAGCGACCGAATACCTACCGAACGGATACCGAAGAAAGGACCGTCGCTAAATCGTCTGCCATATCGATCCCGTTGACCAACTCAAACCTATACATAAACAGTCGCTATTCCGTCGCTATATTTTTTGGTACCGACCAAATACCGACGGAATTTAACGACAAATTACCGACGGAATACACAACGGTGTATATTTATATAGTTATAAATGAAGGACATAAAACGACGTCATTTTGTTTCCTTTAACGACCGAATACTGACGGAATTTAACGACCGATTAGCGTCGAAAAATATACGACCACGTGATTCGGTCTCTAAATTAAGATTAGCGATGGATTTGTCCGTCCCTTTTACACTGTTTTCTTGTAGTGTTTCTCTCTGACATTGAGCAAATCCGATGCTTATAACTAGTTCATATGTGATTTTTCCACCTAATTTTCCATTATCAGTAAAGGGGATTTCTTGATCCTTAGAAATGGAAGTTGTTTAAACTAAACCACCTATTTATTAATTGCTTGAAGTTAAAGGCTATAATCGTGCCGGACATACTCATTACTCAGAATGTCTCAACAAATATGGGCGTGTTTTCATAATGGAGTTTGGGGAGTGTTTCTTATACCTTTTATGTATTACTGTGCCATGTGGGACTATATCAGACGAGGATAGTCATGGGAAGAGCGGTGCTTCTGGTGGTGGCGGCGAAGCAACAAGAGAGGGTGGGAAGAAAATGGGGAGATCGGGTGGGGGAGCGGAAGGTGAAGGGGCGGTGGGGATGGAACCAATGGGGGTGGAGGTGGCGGCGAAGGGGGATGTAGAAGTCACCATTCGAGCTTGGTTAAGCTCAAAGGTGCTTCGATTTCAAGTAATTATATATATATATATATATATATATATATATATATATATATATATATATATATATATATATATATATATATATATGTACATTTACTATATCTGTGGCGCGAGTTTAGTGAATTTTTTAAGAAACCCTAATTTCACCGTTTTGTCGAGGAAAGGGCGGTGGAGTGATTGGGTTGAGGTGGAGGAGAAGGAGGGTGGGGAATGAGGAAAGGGGTAAAATGGTCATTTTGCAACAACTTTAAAAAAATTCAAATTTCATTTTTTCCGTAACAGATCTGGACGGAAGGACTAACTCCACCAAACACAATATATTTGGGGATTGTAATACAAAGAAATTTAGAACGGGAAACCAAAATCACGAACATCACTATGTTTAGGGACTAAATTCACCAATCTGCGGTCATTTAATTACTTTATGAGCAAAATGTCTTTGCTTGATTCAATCAACAAGATTGAGGAGAGGAGACTTAATGGGATGACCTTTTTTTTCATTAGTAACATTATCGAAGAGACTTTGTGACCAAGTATGATCTCTTATACGTGTAACTTTACATCATACAATCGTCATATTTTCGAGATAAAAACATACAATTATTATGACTAATGACTCGATTATTATGAATATAGAAATAAAACATGGATAAAAGTACCAAATTTCATGACCTCGATTATTATACATTTAAAAATTTGATTAAAATTTAACATATTTCTTCCAACTTTACCTTTAATCAACTTTATTTATTACTTTAAATTTTTCAACAATTTCACACTTTTTTTTTCTTATTTAAGGAAGATTAATAGTGATTTCCCACTTTCCCTCCAGGATAACTCGAACTCCCGACCTACCGATTGATAGTGAAGCGTTTTATCACTTTAACTGTGTTTCGTTGTCAACAATTTTATACTTACCATGCATATCAAAATATAATTTAATGACTATAATTAGGGGTGATTTAGACGGGTTTTTTCATAATTATTATCTTCCAATCATTTTTTTAGTCTGTCTAAAATGTTAAAATGTATCAATTATTTAGTAACGGAAGTAGTATAGTAAAAGGGACGAAGGTGGTGGTGGTGATGATTGGGTAAGTTGTGGCACTCAAATTAACGTTAAATAATGTGGTCAGCACACAAAATCTAGGTGAGACATTTTATGGGGGAACGAGATAGGGCGGTAGATTGTGCATAAGGACATATGATCGAATCTTGACAGTCGCGGTATAAAAGTTTCAATCCTATAATGTGTGGTGGCTTTTTATGATAGACTAAGAAAGTCCTCCCACTCCCACTTGGTCGGATCGTTATGTCACTTTGATTTACATCCTCCAAATTTTTTATCAGATTAGAGAGTGGGGACTCGACCCATGACAGGACCCTGTGAGCGTGAGTAACACCTTTTTTGTAGATAACGAGGTAGGGTGGAGAATCTTTTGGTAATGTAAATAAAAACTTCAAAAGGTGAACATGTGGAAGAATTTAATATTCTCACCCAACTATAGTCCCAATGCCATCAAAATCCCAGTTGCGGTAACAGAAGGGCATTTCCTGCTTGAAAACTACGTATGGTCTGTTGTTTTCATCGAATTCTCTCTGATATTAATCATGAAAACCTTTATTAATATAACTTAAATTAAAATATAAAAAAATCTCAAAAATAGATATATTAGATGTGAACAAGATTATAATTAAAAATATCACATAACACAACGGATCCGAATTGGGTTCTTAGGCGGGATGTATGTGCTCATAATACTCAAGTGGACTCTAATTGTCGAGTAGTTTTATCTTGGTAGACTATTAAGTTTAAAACTTACATCAAAATCAATCAATACAGTACACGTAGGAAAGAGAATTGAACTTACATAAATTCTCTTTCCTGCGTGTAATGCACTCATTAGCTTGGATGTAACTTATAATTTAGTAGTCTACCAAGATAAAAAAAAATTTAATTGTCCCCGTACGACCCAAATAGGGAGACGAGCCTTCATTTGTCCCACGTGACTCAAAAAAGGTGGCGGGACTTGAATTGACTCCCACCTCGACTTGTGGGGGAGTGTTGAAATATGAAGTCCACATCGAGTTTCTAAGGAAGATTCAAATAACTTATAAACTCATGGGTTAACACCTCTGCTTGCCAATTGGTTGAGAGGATATGAATGCCGAGCTAATTTCACATCCTCGGTAGCATTTTCTAATTTTAGTAATGTTTACACCTAAAGTTTATTGATTCACCTCTATCACTTATTCATTTTAATTTAGGTTATGTGGACAGAAGTTTCCGTGATTAAAATGTTTTGGACAGTGTTACAGAAATTGGTTACAAAGAGTGTCACCGAAAATTTCATATGATTTTCATGGGCACGAGACTGGGGTACAATGGGTAAAATTTTACTTTTTTTGGGGGGAGTAAATATTTTATTTATCGTATAATTATAATTCGGTATTGAGTTGTTTTATTTTAATGAAAGTATTTTAGTTCATCTCTACTTATAAAGTATTAGATGTTATCTGCTAATATATTTGGTTTGAGAATTTTATCTTTAAATTCTTTTATCCTTGAATAAAGGAAAGATAAAATGTCGAATATATTAACTCATTTTCTATTTTTTTTCTTATTTGTGATCATTTAACTCATACACTGATTCACTTTTATTTGTTGTATTGTGTTTACGTATTTTGCATAAACAACTTATGTTATGGCAAAAAGTAACAAATGCACGTAAATTTTTAACTATTATTTATTTTAATTTAAATTAAATTTTGTGATTTTTTGACATTCTAATTTTATAGAAGTATTGATTTTAATTATTTCATTCATTTTACTGTTAACTATTAACAGATGATGGTCATATGCTTGTCACCTGGTAGAGTAACTGACAATGTGGTATGGCGCTCGACCCGAATATTGCAGTATCGAATCTCCTTTTTTCATTTAAAAAAAATATAACGATATGTCATATATTTTTTTTTTCTTTTTATCAAAAATCTCAATGACTGAAAAGAAAATAGTAAAATTCAAAAGAGAAAGTATGATATTTTTGTCATATATTTGTTTTTCTTTTTATAAAAAAAACTCAATGACTGAAAAGAAAATAGTAAAATTCAAAAGAGAAAGTATCATATTTCAAGTTATGTACAATTAAATTTAGCAAAAAAAAAAGTTATGTACAATTAAATTAGACAATGATTCCAAATTATGAGTTCTTATTTAATCCAAACACTACCTTACTTACCTTCCTTCATTAATTACTGATTAACTCTTAATACCTGCGTTCCTAAATAATGTATACATTTCACTCTCTCCGTTCTTAAATAATGTATATATTTCACTTTTGTGTATATTTAAAATTATTTGATACATTTTAAAATTTAATGAACATTTATCATATATTTTTTTCAACTTTATCCTTATTCAACTTAACTTAATACTTTAGTGTTTTTAAAAAATTTACACTTGTCCATGCCAATCAAACAATACTATTAATTAGAGTTCATTCGAACATTTTTCTTCGTAATTGTTGTATTCAAATTATTTGACTAAATCCCCCTCGCCACGGGGCTCTCCGAATAGGTAAATGATTAATCATGAAATGCGCTTTATTCCCATGGGACGAAATCGAACTTCTGACCTCATGATTAAGGGATGAGGCGACCTACAATCACGCCACACTTGATCGTTAAAAAAATTGTTAGTTGTCTACAGTTAAAACAACAAAAGGACAAAGAAGTCAGAACAAGTTGTTAGGACTTGGGCCCCCCACTCCCCCAAAATCCTTCCCTGGACTCCAACGCAACGGTTTTTCTCAAATTCCCAAAATACCCTTTTCCGTTATTTTTGTCTCTGCAAACAAACCTTTGAAAAATTCTTCATCACCATTTCTCTCTCTCTCTCTCTCTCTTCACATTTCTTCATCAGAGAACGCGTTTTTGTTCATGCGTTCACGTTACCCCTCTTTGATTTTTAGCATTTTTATTTTATTATAATTGGCTTTTAATTTCTTTGTTTTCCATTTTAATTATTAAGAGAAACAAGGAAAGTTCTTTACATTTGCAGAGGAAAATGCAATAGAGATCTTCAATTATCAGTTCCTTCTTCAGGTGCATATTTAAAAAAAAATCCATTGTTATATTGTTTTCATAATTTCTACAATTATATTTGTTTGGTTTTCTTTTCTTTTCTTTTCTTTTTTTTCATTGGTGGATGTTAATTGATGTGTAATTTCAAGAATGTGAATTGGGTTTTTTCATTTTCCGCGAAAAGTTTCAATGTTGATGCATTTTCAACTTCTGGGTTCTGCTAAAGATGGCAATTTTCGTTCTGGGTTGAGGTCATTTTCATGTTTGTTTACTTTTTTGGTTTCATAGGTTTTAGAAATTTAATGTGTTTTTTCTCTCTTAAAGTACCACCTCCGTCACAAATTGAAATTAATAGAAAAGTGAACATTTAATTTGTACGAATAAATTGAAAAGTGAATATTCAATTTAGGTTAAAGAGTAGTAAACCTAACAGTAACTGTATAAGATACTACTACGTTTTTGCAATTATGATTTAGGTGATTTCTGACAAAAGGATAAAAAGCTGCAGTAATTTTGGGAGGTTCATATAGATCTCTTGACACATTTGGAAATTTACTGCAAAAAAAAAAACTGTTTTTTGTGAGGTATTAAGTGGGTTGCCTATGGTTTGTATAGACATTCCCAAATGTACTGCAGAAATTTGTTGTCATTTGACATTAGTACTTTTTACATTTTTGGCCTTTGTTTCCTAATCTTTGTCTAAAAGAATAGACATTTCCCATTAATCTTTAATGTGAATCACTGTATGTTGTTTATTGATTAGGAATGGGGAAGAAAAAGAGCTGGCTTTCTGCAGTCAAGAAGGCACTGAGTTCAGACTCACCGGAGAAAAGAGACAAGGTAGTTGGTATTTGTCATAAATTCTTAAAAAGTTTCTGTTGATGTTTAAGAGATTTTATTTTTCATGTTTTAATTGTTTTTTATGAATAGAAAACGCCGCGTAAATCAAAAGGGTGGTTTGGGAAAAAGAAGAGCCAGGAATTGGATCCTTTGCAAACGGAACCTAGATTGGAAGCTCCTGCGGTTACCTCTCCTGAAGCGGAAAAGAAGACATTGACTGAAGCAGAGAATGAGCAGAACAAACAAGTCTATTCTGTTGCTCTTGCCACTGCTGCAGCAGCAGAAGCAGCTGTCGCGGCTGCTAAAGCTGCTGCTGAGGTTGTTCGCCTCACAAATGTTGTCCGTAATTCTACCAAGTCAAAGGAGGAAATGGCTGCTGTCAAGATTCAAACAGCTTTCCGAGGATACATGGTAAGATAAGGAGTAAAATGTTTTCTAAGTTTTTACTTGTCTAAAGCTTTATGTGCTTTGAAAATATTGTTTCCCATGTTTGAATTACCCTGATCATCAATTTTGTGCAATATGGCTAACTTGGAATTTTTAATTTTCGTAAAAAAAATTAAATCCGGTTCAAGATTTTAGCTTATATTTGTTTGCTTTAAGCCCTACTTGAAGAATGTTTATGCACGATGAAGATTTGAGGAGGTGGTTTTACTTTTTCTTATATCCTAGTTGTTTTTTCTTGTTTATGTCTTTATACAGGCGAGAAGGGCATTTCGGGCTTTGAAAGGGCTAGTTAGATTGAAGACTATGATTGAAGGGCAATCTGTTAAACGTCAGGCGATAGTCACCTTAAAATGCATGCAGACTATGGCCCGTGTCCAATCTGAGATTCGTGCGAGGAGAGTAAGAATGTCGGAGGAGAATGAGTCTCTCCAGAGACAGATCCATCAGAAGCATGAGAAAGAGCTTGACAAGATGAGAGCATCTGTAAGCTTTAAACTTATTGTTAGCAGCATATGTATCCTTGGCCGTTCTTGTCACCATTATCAATTATTTGTAGCACTATGGATTCATGAACTTTTGCTGATTCAAGATGTGAACTTGTCTCGGCTGCTAAATCTTTGAGATATTGAGAAGAACATTGAAATTTTTGAAATTTGAAACTCGTCTCTTGTTACTTGCTTTCTCTGGGCTAATATATTTGAAATTTTGTAACAGAATGGAGACAATTGGAACGACGGCGCTGGGTCAAAAGAGCAAGTAGAAGCAAAGATGCAGAGTAGGCAGGAGGCTGCGAATAGAAGAGAAAAAGCGTTAGCTTATGCATACACCCATCAGGTATCTTAATTTTAATGTCTTACCAAACTGCTATAATTAGTCACGGTAGGTCCAAGATTAATGAGCACTAAACTAAGATAAAAATTGTAATATACTCCTACCCTTTCTAAGAACAAATGGCTGTGCACTAATCAGAATTATATCCCGAGATCGGAGTACTTCTGAGTCAGAAGAATAGATGACAAGAGAGTTTGGGAAGAAAACATTGAATTATAGAAGTACCTAGTCTTTTAATATTGTCCTCTTGAAGGTCATTTCAATTTGATATCCATGGTAATGTTCGGTAACTAAAACATGGTTGTAGTAAAATTAAGGTTGTTTAATTTGCACTGCCCTGGGAGTTTGAGGGTTGTTTTTGTCCATTTCATGTCCTCATTTCAGAAACATTTTAACGACATTAGAATTATACGATTAAGGTGCTAACTAGATAGTTTATTTTCATATTCTTTATGCAAATTTTGGACTTAGAACTGATTAACTGAAGAAAAATAATTTTGCATAACAGCAAACTTGGAGGAACACTCTGAGACCTACACCCCACCAGACATTTATGGATCCGAATAATCCTAACTGGGGTTGGAGTTGGTTGGAACGCTGGATGGCTTCTCGGCCTTGGGAACCAAAATCAGAAACAGAAAAAGAGCCTAATACCAACCTTCCTCCTGTGAAGAACATAATAAGCAAAGCTGTTTCTGTCGTTGAACTCCAGAGAGCGCAATCCTGTCGTGATGGTAACAGGCCTTCGCCATCTACTCCTAGACAAAGTCGCCCTCCCAGTCGTCAGTCACCTTCAACTCCTCGATCAAAAACACCGGCATCAGCAATGGGAGCCGGAAAACTGAAGTCACCTAGTACAAGGAGACGTAGCTATGGCCCGGATGAAGATTCACAAAGCACCTGCAGCAGCGTGCAATCAGAATATCAACGGAGGCATAGCATTGCAGGTTCGTCAGTGAGAGATGACGAGAGCCTTGCAAGCTCACCTGCAGCTCCTAGTTACTTGTCTCCTACAAAATCTACGAAAGCCAGGTCTAGGCCGAGCCCTTTGGGTTTGGAAAAGAATGGGACACCAGAGAGGGCATCATCGGTTAGTTCTACAAAGAAGAGGCTGTCCTTCTCTGGTTCTCCGGCTACCACAAGAAGGCACTCCGGTCCACCTAAGGTAGACACTGGCTCTCTTAGAAGAAATTAACGCAACCTCTCGAGGCAAGTCAAGAAGTATATACTTTTCAAGTGATGTTCTGATGTGAAGAAAACACGAATGACTATGTTAGGACAGGACAGAATAATCTTTAGTTGCTTTGATTTCGGAAAGAGATAGTTGCTGATTTCTTTAGTGATTTTCTTTGGATTCTTTGCTACAGAATGATCTTCATTGGGAATGGTTTGATTTTCTTTTGACTTCTTACAGATTATTTGATTTGTATGTGATGATGTTAACCTTGAGGATAACACTATTTTTTTTCTTCTTCTTTTCATGTTATATACAAGGTTTTTGTGTGTTAATATTATGGATTTGTATATTCGTAAAAGGTGTATTGTTTGATAGAGAAGATGTGGAGCCATTGAGAATTTCTCATTGGAGTTCGGATAGAGACATTGTCCAAATACATGCTATGTACATCAGTAGTGCATGCGGTCGAGAGAAGTGAAGGACATCGGCGGATTTAGGGGCTGAAAATTTCACATTTTACCTTTAGAAAATAATTTTATCCCACAAAATAACTCTTTAAAATATGAAGTTTCACCCCCACCACCCCTTCTCGAAAGAAAAGAATATATTGATTTTTTTTTATATATATAATCTTTTGAAAACAATTTTGGCGGTTCAAACGATTCTGCGTTTGAAATTAAGATTTGTTTTTATCTAGGATCAAGCTACAAAGTCCTCGAATAGATGTTTTTTTTTTCTTTCTAAAGAGGAGAATCAGAGAGTTATTCTGCAAATTAGAAGTTTCTTCAGGAGATTTGTAATATACTTTCAAATGTTAATAAATAAATCTTTTGTCACATTTTTCTTAGTATTTATTATAGACCTAGTGATTAAAAGCAGAGGGGAAAGTTAAAAGGGATTGCAGATTTATACCAACATCGATACTAATGTCATCATCAAGAATAAGCAATGAACATACGGTCATTTTATGCATATTCAACGACATTTTACTACTTAAATCGTTAGCTGACGATATTGGGACTCATAGAGGTTATTTTTGGACAGAGTGAAGTAAAGTGCAACTACCTCTTACCTGGAAGTATTAAATTGTATTAAACATTTTTAATATTCGTGACGGACGGAAGTGGTTAAATATGACCAAAAAAAAATATTCATAAGAAAAGACAGTCAAATAAGAAAAAACTTTTAAGACACTGTGGAGACCTCTTCTCCTTTGCGAATAAGTAGTTGTTTATAACTGTTAACTGTTATTATTGACATATTCTCAATTGCATAATAAGACAAATGATTTGGAAAAGTACCCTCATAATTCCTTTTTAAAATAGATTATGCTAAACTATATATTTTATTTTACTAAAGATTCAAACACCGATATTAAAAAAAGAGATATCGAGACAGGAAAGGTAAATTTTTATAAAATACCAAAATTGTCAAATAAAAAAGGTTCAAGGACCAAAGAAGTTTAACTTACCGAGCAGGACATCTTCGATTCTTCTAGAACCAAACGCAGAACGCCCGACGTTCAATCTTTAGTCTGATTCCAGCAAAATTCACCTTCGATCGAGTCCGAAAATGGTAAGTAAATTCCTTTTTTACTCAAGTTTCTGATGTTATGTTTATTTTTCTGGCCGTCGATTTGATTTGCTTAATATGGAAAGCTGTTTTACTTTCATTTTTTTTGCACTTTTGTAATAAAAAATTGAGCTCGGTTTTTGTTAATAAGTGAGATTAATGCTTATATATTGGTGTAATTTCTCATTTCTTGCTTGTTTTTAGCTGTTTTGCTCTTTCTTTTGGTAAGCGTTTAATGTCTATTGTGTCCAAATTTCTTATGGTTTTGAGAAATTGCAATTTTATGTGATTTTCTACTGTGGTTGTGCAAAATGTATGATCTCATTTTGGAATGCCTGAGAAATTTGTTTTAGTATGAACAAAGTTGTAAATATCGGAATTTTGACTCTCAACGGAATCGATTCCTCTAAACCCGAACCGACTTGACCCGTCGACCTGGCTGAACATAGACCTAGCTAGCGCACATCGGATCGTCCGATTTAACGATTTTATGGGTCAAATCATCGATCCTACACATTCTCTCATATGGCGATTTTTTTATCGAATTTAATTCGATTTATGTCTCCCGACCCTCGATTTTGACAACATTGTGTATGAATTTCTGTCTATATCTATTTAGGTTCAGATGTTATATTCTAAATTTAATATATATAAAAGAGTGATCGTGTATTCGTGTTAAAATTACAGCTGATGAATAACTCAAATAGTTACTAAAATTTCCAATAATTTATTTTCTTTTTCAGAAAAGCTAAAATTTGTTACCAAGTAACTGATGTGTTCAGTGAATTTAATGTAAAAAAGAATGTGTTCTTTGTATTTTATGGCAAAATACTTATAATTAATCAGTGAAAGAGCAAGGAAGTTTGGTCTTTTCTTATTGCTTAATAGTATGAAGAAATAGTGAAAAAATGTTATGTTGGTTTTCTCAGTTTTAACATGCAAGATCAGGTATTGTAAGTCTAGGATTACTACTCAATGTGATTATAGAACTTTGGGATTGGATTTTCTTAGGTAATAATTGAAACATTAACATCTGCAGAATTGAATACGGGTACGAGAAAAACAGTAGAAGTGGCAAAGCAGCGGCTTGGTCTGTAGTAATTTTTTTTAAAAAAAAATGGATACTAGTAGGAAGATAATGACAATGTTATTGTGGTCTGATTTCTTTTGTCGATGATGCCTCCTTAAGCCACGGACAAACTAGGGCCAAAATGGCCTTGGTGAGTCTTACTATTCCATTAATCCACATATATGCCTGATTATACCCATGGTGGTTTGTTGTTTTCAAGCTTTGCATCTCTCGGTCAAGGTCCGGTAATAGCATATGTAGTCCAGATGGCAAATTAGATTTCCTCTATTTGTAGTTTTCCTACAATTTCTTTGAATTGTGAAACATGCTCTGCTTTTGGAACTTTTTTATTATTTGAACATAGCATGTGCTTTGAAATCAGGTACAAGCTTCTCTTGAAAATGAAAGGACTTGAGTTGTGTTCTTCATGAAAGCAATTGAGATGACAGGTGTATTTGCATTCGCTTTTGGTTTGAGAATTTCCCTTCAAAAGTAAATTGTTTGTGAGAGAAGACGTGGGACTCAAAGTGAAACATTTGTAAATGCACCTTAAGAGTCATCTATATCTTGTATTGGTAGTAGTAGTTTTGGAAAATTAACTTCATCCCGTAGTATATAACTTTTTGGTTGGTGAATTTTTAAATTTCGACCAGGCTACACCATTTCTAGCTGGACTTGCCGTTGCTGCAGCAGCTTTAGCTGGTAGGTATGGAATCCAAGCCTGGCACGCGTTCAAGACACGTCCACCAAAACCTAGAATTCGCAAATTTTACGAAGGTGGTTTTCAACCTACAATGACCAGGAGGGAAGCAGCTCTTATTCTTGGTGTTAGGTAAGGATGAAACTATTTCGTTTACCTGAAAGTTTATTAATCATAAGTTCTTATAGTGATCATCACCAACTAGAATGAATGGAAACTTTGATTTTGAGGGATTTAGATGAAGAACTTTTATTAATGCTCAACGTATATTTCATGTAGTAGCATCGAATACGTTAGCAGATTGATTAAAAAGAAGTTACCTCATCACTCTAAGTTGTGTTTCATTGGCTTCGAAACTCGAAGGGCACAAGTCATATGCCTAAGAGCTGTTTGCTTTTTCTTTTTACCCAAAAACAATTATGTCATTACATTTGTAAGATGAAAAATATGTTTTTACACTGTGGGGCAGTGGTCTGCATATTTGTGCGAGTATCAAGATAGCGAGAAGAAGTATGGCGAGAAATGACAGTTGCTATTTTTTCCTTTGCATGATCAATCTTTCTTTAGATATCCTCTTGTTTAACTTCTAGAATCTCTCTTGAGCATTTTCGTTCAGCCTTGCGATATCTGATCATCAGAAAGAAATAAATGACCTGAAAGGGCTAGACTTGGCCCGAGGGAATCAAGTAAAACCAGAGCAACTAGGGTTTATTTAAGAAGTCATTTATAGTACTCATCGTTTCTGCTAGGGCTATGAATTCGAAGTTTGGGATGTCTTTGATTTCGATATTTGCTTTAATATTTGACATCATATGGTAAACCACTTATCCTTTGCTTTCGATATTCTTTAACAGAGAAAACACGCCTCCGGACAAAGTCAGGGAAGCACATAGGAAAGTGATGGTAGCTAATCATCCTGATGCCGGTGGTAGCCATTACCTTGCTTCTAAAATCAACGAAGCAAAAGACGTTCTTCTTGGGAAACAAAATAGCAGTGGATCTGCATTTTGACAAACTTGGAAAATCGTCTCTCAGCAAAGCCTTCCGGTGTCTTATTCGGCTACACTCCCGTGCTTTTCTGAAAATTCAACACTAACATGGATTTGATACTGCGACTGGATTCCTTGACACTAACGTAGGTTCTGATCTACGTGCATCTCCTCCTGCGATACAGTGATAGAATGGTGAAAAAATATCGTAACAATGCAAATATGCTCTTATAGTTTAGTTTCTCTATCAATTGCTTGTATCTGCAGTGAAATTGGAATACATTTGTTAATAAAAGAAAATTGCGGTGAGCTTGGATCGAACACGCGACCTTCAGATCTTCAGTCTGACGCTCTCCCAACTGAGCTATCCCCGCTTTATATTTTATAAAAATGAAAGGCCATTGCCTACTATAGTAAACTGAATGGAATTTAATCTGCACCGCAATCTGGAATATTTGTAGTATATAAATTAGGTGTTAATATTAGTTGGAATGGTTTCCAAAATTCAAATCTAGTATATTTCGTACTTCAAAGAACGAGAATGTGATTAAAGCTCAAGATTTATCGCCAGTAAGATGATTGTTTCTTTATAAATTTTTGGAGGGCATTTTTATGTAGTATGTACGGTAAAAAAAATCTCGCTTTAGATTTTGTCTTATTTTATATTTTATTATCTTTATCGTTATTAACAAATTTTTACATGACATTTAAAAAAATATATATAAAGAAAATGTATAAAACAGATTTTTAATAGTTATTTTGGTTACTAAACTATTTATGATTTGCGATTTTTGTCACTCAGCTATTTTTTTAGCTACATATATTACCATATCATTTAATTGGCTAAAAAAAAATAGTTACCATTTTTTCGCAGTGGTTTCCACTTAGTTAGACATGTGTTGAGCATGTGGCTGAAAATAGAGTGGTAGAAAAGTAAAATCACTTTAAACTCACTTAATTCGTGTTACGAATTGAATTTTGGCCAACAATTAAATTCTGGGTTAAGAGGGAGTTAAGTAAGTTTAGAATGATTTTATTTTTCTATCCATGTCTTTTTAATAACATTATCGGCACATGTCTAACTTGATCGGAAAACGCCACAAAAAGTAGCACCGACTTATTTTTAGTCAAATACAAATATTATGGTGATATATTTAACCAAAAAATAGTAAAATAACAAAATTCGTAAAGCGTAATTAATTTAGGAACCAAAATAATTATGAACTCTATATAAAACCTAAATGAAAATTATATAGCCCCAACCTAAACTCACAAGAAAACCCACAATTATATTCTCTCCAATATTCTCTCCATAATTATATATGTAATCCCACAATTTTCCAGAAAAAAAAAACTAAAAAACCGCCATGCATGCAAAACCATTTTACGTGTCACTCTAACCTTATCCCAAGGACCATTTTACCCCCCACAAATTTGCAAATTCCTCTATATATACAAAAAAAAAATCCACTCATCTTTTTTATTGATTTCATTAAAAAAAAATTAAAATAAAAGTTAATTAAAAATGGCTTTGATTAGGGCAGCAATGCATTGTAGATCAATGCTAAACGGAACTGGTCTAAAAACTCGATCGTTTTCATCCTCTTCCACATCTCGAAAATTCGCCGCCACCACCACCACGACGGACACAACTGCCGGCGGCAGCCATCATGAAACACCGGCAAAGTCGAAGTTCTTGACGGCGGAGTGGGCCCCAATTATGGTGCTAGGAGGGTTCATGGTGATTGTGCTTTCCTTAGCAAGTCATAGCATGTGGCAGCAGGTGGCTTATTCCCCAGGGGTACATTTGTCCAAGAAGAAAAGGGAGTCTTTGCCTGACGTTTATGCCCCTGATGTTGTGGTTGGATCTGCTGATAAATTTGTTAATAAATCTTTCCTTAGGAAAGTAGGAAATATTCAGGAGAAAACATTTCATGATCCTAATATCCATGATGCTTATACTAGGTCTAGAGAAGTTCAGAGTTTGAAATCTGTTGGAGTTCAAAACTGATCCCATCGGAAAGTTTGGGGGTGGAAATCATCTAATGATCCGGTCTCATTTTCTCCTCACAAAAATTTAATGCGGTTCTTTCTATAAAAGTAGGACCCGAAATGCTACCTTATAGCTGAATTTTTGTAGGGGCGAGGTGGGACCAGAACCTAATGAATCAATTCAACACCCTAGTTACTCGGATGAAGAATCTGATTCTCTCTGTCACAGAAGGATTCATGTAGATGTCTTAGGAGTAACGACTCAAAATAATAGGTCCATCTTCAATTCCTCTGCCCTGATAATAATAACTCTATTTTTTTAGTTTTGCAATTTTTGTTATTGTTTGTACCAGAAAAATTAAGGACATGTGATTTTTCCCCCTTGGAATCGTTCTTTCATTTTTAATTTTTAATCTTTGAAGTTTTGTGGATATATTGATGAACTTTGATTTAGAATTGGTACTATTAAGCTATTGTTTGAGAAATTGATTTCTCGACAATTTATTTTATTTCTAGCCTTACTTCTTGTTAATTGGAACATAGGGCTGAGACAAAAATGATTTTATCAAAAAATACATAGAGAAATAAAGTAGTACTACCTCTATACCATACTAGACTGGTCCTTGTGAGCTGGCTCCACAACTATCTCACATGAGTTGAGGTGAAACCTACTTGCAAAGTAGGTCCTGCCTCAAATCATGTGAGATGGTTGTGCGGCCAATCCATCCATATTAAAAATTTTTCTACTATAAGTCGTTTAAGACATTAAGTAAAAAATAAAGTATTTTGTTAGCAGAGTCAAATAAAGCATGGTGGCACCGAGGTCACATGACCCCGATGAAAGAAATCAATAAATTAGTATATATAATGTATTTTACTCCATTTAAATGATAAATGTATAAGTGACCCCACACAAATTTTTTATTGACCCCAAGTGTTCTGTATTCCTGAATCCACCACTGTTTGTTAGTCAAAATATCAATATTACTCTCTTAAATAGGACTTGTATACCACTGATTATATTTAAAAGAGTAATATTCATATTTTGATTTTAAAAAACACCTTATTTTTTTCTTAATTTTCGATATATGTTTTAAACGACTTATATTACCTACATTCCTTCATATAAGACTTTATGAACATGCAGAGAAAATTAAGGAATAAAAAATTAAAATACTTTTTTAATTCAAATATTAATACAAGTACTATTTAAGAGAAAAATATTTATATTGTTAATAAAGTTGACCAAAATAGTAGTTTAATAATTTAAAGGTAAATTAACTTGGAGGATAAAATCTGCCTTGCGCATATCATATGAAAGCTGCAGAGTTGACCATTCTCCTTCTTCAATGGTAATGATGAGACTATATTAAAGAATAAAGTAGTACAAAAACAGATAAAAGCCCCTGTTTATGGATCATCAAGAGTACATAGTACCTCTTGAAGAATTCTCCATTTATGCATTACATATAGCAATTAATGTCTCTGGGTTTTTACTCAAAAAAGGAAATTTGTCTTTGCGAACCAATCAGTCACTTTGTTCCGTTCTTTGTATATACGCGTAAGTGTTAAAATCAGAATACACAACAGAAGGAATTTGCAATCATCAATGATATGAGAATTGCGTAAATTATTGTTATTTTTAAGAAAAATTGAGTATGGGACTAGAGCCATGGGTAGAGGCTCAGTCCACTGCTTTCGAATTAGCACGTCGCTTCTCCAAAAAATTTTCGATTATGATTAAAATACAAAAAAAATTGTTCTAATATGGACACAGTTAAAAGTAAAAAATTGTCTCTCTCCTCATTTTATAGTGATGTGACAAATTTGTACAATTTTTTTACTTTTAACTGTATCCATATCAGAACAATCTTTTTTGTATTTTAACCATAATCAGAAATTTTTGGAGGGGGCGACGTGGCCAATCAGACTAGGGCACTGTGGGCCCTCTACCATGGCCCCTAGTCCCATACTCGAATTATCCTATTTTTAAACATTCAATTTTAGTGTCTGAAATGTTAAACATCAATGTAAACTTGAATCGAATACAGCGGAAATAAACTTCTCTTCTCAGCTGCCTGATCAAGATCAGATCATGGAGTTTCATATAATGAGATCCTGTCAAATAAACGAGCCAAATAGAAAACCTTGTTCAGTAAAATGTAAGTGACTACATCTAGGTGGGAAAAAATCGGCATGGGACGGACCCAATGGGTACGGCCCCACACTCCTCTCACATAAATTTATATAGGACCCACCTGATTGACCCGCGGGACCTATCCTGCAGGTGGGTCCTATCTAAATTTATGTGAGAGGAGTGTGGGGCAGACCCAATACTTACCCCCATCTAGGTGCACTACAAAAGAAAAAGAAATCCCATCTCTTGGGAGATATATTACCAAGAATTGAAATGAATATTTAACATATCAAACTCCAATGTTACATTAGTAAATGAATATTTAACATATCAAACTCCAATGTTAAATTAGTCGGATTATTTAGATTACAATTGATTTTTTTTAAATTCCCGTATCCTATATATTATACTAGTCAAACAAAATTTCATAAAAAGTAACAATATCAAATACCATTCAAATCAAAGTATACAAAATTCATTCATAATAATTAAATTCAATATCATAATAAGTAATAACAAATTCAAATACTAAAATAATCAAACTACGTAGTTTTGGGTAGAAAATAGAGTCTAAA
The DNA here is from genome assembly GCA_026122235.1 of Vinca minor. Classification (NCBI taxonomy): domain Eukaryota; kingdom Viridiplantae; phylum Streptophyta; class Magnoliopsida; order Gentianales; family Apocynaceae; genus Vinca; species Vinca minor. The sequence goes on from JAOCZM010000096.1 coordinate 4,990,740, forward strand.
AAAAATTTCAGCAAAGTCATTTTGACGGATTTTGACCGACTTTGACCCACTAAGTCGGTCAAGTAATTTTCAACGCCGATTTTAAATTTTCTAATCGATTAGGTGTGGACTAACGATTTTTTACCGACTCGGCCAATTTTTAGAACACTGTCAAACTCGCAGGCTTAAATATTCTCTTTTAACTCAGACATGTATATTTAGAATGCAAAACAAGGAAGAAAAAGGAAAAATCAGTGGAGCTTAAAGGCTGAACAATTCTAATATAGACCTGTACTACCAAGTGGTCATGGACTACTTGCTCCACATTCAACAACATCACAGTTTTGATTAAAATAATAAAAATACTCCCCCTTTTGGTGGGTTTTTTGAGGCGTTTTTATTTTTTTTTAATAATAAAAGGTGATGTGGTTGATTGTGGACCAATTGATCCACAACCCCACATATAGCCCAGGTCTATATCAGAGTTTTTCTTAAAGGCTTGTAACCACTGGTGGTTAAACATCTGAATCTCCACTCCACTTGTCCTCAAGCTTTACCAGAGGAACATTTCTTTCAGCATTTATCAAAAAAATATCAAAAAATATTTCCTTCAGCATTTAGACAACATCTCAGATTTTAAATGGTAAGAGAGTACTCTTCCTCCGTCTCAAATTAATTGTCCATATTTTTATTTTAGTTTGTCTCAAATTATATGTCCACTTTTTAAATGGAGTAACTATTCATGCTTAAATTTCCTATTCTACCCTTACTCACTAAATGGAGTAACTATTCACGCTGCTAATCTTCAAAATCGCATTGAAAATGAACATTGAGAAACCCATAATTCACCCATATAGTTTTTCCCACTAAGCATAGCATTTCGGCGGTTGTGAGAAACAAAAGGGGCTTATTATTATTTCACTTTTTTTTTTTTTTTTTTTTAACTTCACAGGAGGAAAAGCCCAAAAAGGGTAAAATTTATCAAGCTCCACGTAGAAGGTGGGTATCTAACCCTCGACCTCACGGGCAGTGTCAAACCCCACTGGGCTATAAACACTTTGATAAACAAAAAGGGCTTATTATTTCACTTGTGGAAGGATCTATCACAAAATCTTTTCTTCTCTATCACAAAATCTCTTGTGAAGCTGTTTAAAACTAATATGTTCAAAATATGCTATTCAGACTATATGTTCAAGAAATGGGTTGCTATTAATTTTGGTAGTGATATATGGTAAAGAAGAGAGAGAGAGATGAGGAGCAAGAAAAGGAATAAATGAGCTTCAATTTTGAAAATAATTATGTAGGGGTATTTTAGACTTTTATTCGAACTTTACCATCTAATTCTTCAAAATTTTAATCCCCGTATTTTTTTACAAACTAGATAGATAATTTGGGACGAAGGGAGTAATATTGATATTTTGATAACAAAAATATCTTAATTTTCGCAAAATTTCTTGAAAGTCTTATATTTAGGAATGGAGGTAGTAATAAAACTGTATCCAACATAATACAAACAAAAACAGTTTGGATCCTATGCAGAACAATTTTTTTCAGTACATACGGAACGACACATGTCCTGAGACTCAGGTATATGTATTCCAAGGCTAAAAGACACTAAGGTGTTCTGAGCTCAGAACATGCGTTCGTTTTAAATTAATTTTAACCGTAAAAATTTTAATCGAATAAACGAAAAAATTCTAAACGTGCGGAATTACCTTATTCTGCATTGGAACCATGACGTATTCTACTATTGTCTTGACTCCACAAACTAAAACTAAAATAACTAAAACTAAAATTAAAACTTACAAAGTGGATAGATATTGGATTAAATGCCTAACCGAAGACAACCTATTAATAAACAAAGTACTGATAGTTCTGGTATGTACCGGGTTCATTGAGTTATGTAGTTCAAAATTGATCACATCACTACAAAATGGGGAGAGAGACTGACTCAGCATTTTATCCTTTTTTTTATTTTTCATTTTTCATTTATCCAAATCTTTCAAAAACCAAAAAAACCAACTCCCATCCATAAAGCAAAATATCCAAAAAATGAAATAGTTTCTACCTCTTGAGAAAATAAAATATTTTGAAGTAAATATTTTCTCAATTTTCCAAATTTTTTCACCTAAATTTCTTAAAGTTATCTTCTGGTTTTTGCAAACTAAAAAGACACATATACCCTCATGAACTTGCACAGAAGCCAGCAGTAAGGGTATAATGGTAATTTAGGCACATAAACGGTGTCACAATCATTACCAATCAACGAGTAGTTTTATCATGAGAATCGGGTAGCCCAAGTGGTAAAGCTACCTGTTCGATTCTCATATCTCCCCTTTATTGGGGCAATAATCTCCTCCTCTGATGAGGCGTCCCTCCTCCTCCTCTGGTGAGGCAATACCCTCCCCAAGCATGGGGCGTGCTTTAATCGGTCTTTCTAGGGTACTCTCTGCTCTCTTCCCCTCGTGGACAACGCCCATACGGGCTTCAAAAAAAAATGAGTAGTTTTATCTTGGTTAGTGAATAAGTTTAAAATTTATTTTCAGACCAATAAATACAATATACGTAGGCCAAAAATGCCATTTCATAAGAAAGAGAATTGATTTTTTATTCTACTTGTATTGCGTTTATTGGTATGGATGTAAGTTTTAAACTTATTTATTAACCAAAATAAAATTTCTCACCAATCAATGCCCTTAGGCCCTCACCATATTGAAGAAATAGAAAATTCTCTTCTCAAGACAACCTTTTTTTTTTTTTTTTTTTTTTATGAATAAGAAATTTTTCATTAATCACAATATAACCGAGGCCATTACAATCAAAGAAAAATCTGAAATTACAAGAAAATAAAAGTTATACAATAATTTAAAAAATCATGATAACAGACAAAAGTCACAGCCAAGAAAACTTGGGTGGTTAGGAGATACTAAATTAAAACAAATAACTATTTTAAATATATTATTCCTATTATTTATCTTTTTTTTTTTTACTTTTATATTATTCAACTATTTTCCATAAATTTTTTTATGTGAAATAATAAGAGATATCACAGTGCGTTGCATTGCATATATTTTTTAACAGTAAACCGCAGTAAAAATATATAATTATCACCCAAAACAGTTCAAGTATATATTAAACAAAAAAAAATTATTAGTAAAAATAACATATTTAGAATAGTTTTTTTTTTTTTGAGCAATAGTATTTAGAATAGTTAAGTATTATAAATATTTAATGATTAAATTAAATAGAAAAAGAAATAAAAGCATCTTCTTCTCCTTTTGCAGGGCTTTTACTTGGAATGGACTAGTTTTTGTACAAGAGCACTGAACTAGACACCCTTTTTTGGGGGATTCCTAAAATAGGCATAACGCATAGTAGTAATGCGTTGTTCAAAGCAGAACGCATAATAGTCATGCGTTGTTTGGAAGAACGCATAACGACCATGCGTTGTTGGCAGAAGAACGCATGATAAGTATGCGTTGTTGTCAATAACGCATAATACGTATGCGTTGTTTTCTTCTCCTTTCCCTTGCCCATTTCTTCCAAGCCTTGTCCATTTCGTATTGGCAAACAATCATGGATGCCTTTGTTTCATATGTTTCAATTGAATGCAAAAAAAAAAATTCTTCCATCCCTAATTATTTTAAGTTTGGTTATTAAAAAAAAAAATATTATGTTGCCATAGAAATTTAAGATTGTTGCCATAGAAATGAGCATAATCCGTTATTCCATTTTAAAACCTTAAGAAACCCTAAAATTATAGTAGTTGCAATAAAGTTAACATACTACAATGTTTTAGTCTCTTATTTTGCGTAATATATTTATATTGAGAATAAAAATATTAGAGAAAAGACTAAATATGTGAAAATAAAAATGGAAATATAAATACAATAGTTTAGAATTACGAAAATATTTACAAAAATCTTACAAGCTAATAATACATAATAAAAGCTAAGAGTGACTTGGTCCCAAGCATGGTTTTGACAGTTTCTTGAGTTATGACCGGGCATATTACAATTGCTACAAAGGTGAATAGTTCCCTGCTCACGATAATCCATATCGCTACGAATCCTAGTGGTTTGAACGCGACCTCTTTTGTTTTTCATATTGGGACCGTAATACGTCATATAAAAGGGTGCATCCTGCCATAAACTCTGGTCTACGATAGGATTGAAAGAAGCCTCATATGTTTTTTGGTAATTTACGTTTGTGTAAATATCCAAAACCATTTCCACCGGGTTCCATCCCTTATTGTTACAAACAGCCATTGCATGAGAGCAAGGGTAACCATAATTTATCCATTTCCCACAAGTGCAGGAATTGTCGGCCATATGGAGTGTATACATTGTATTTCCTCTTCCATTTCCACGCGCACGAGATTTGACACTGTATAATCCCGTCTGATTATTGAATTGGACAACCCGGTGGCGTCGACACTTCTGTTGGTTTTGAACGAAGTTATTCCAAATTCTCGCAAGTAATGGGTGAATGTTGTTGGTTGCCTCATTCCGATGTTCATCAAAAATACTGGACCATCTTACTAAAAACCATCTCCAAAAGAGCCTTTAAGGGAAGAGCCCTTGCTTTCTTCAACACACTGTTTAGTGATTCGGAGAGGTTTGTGGTCATTATTCCATGTCTGTAACCACCATCATGCACAAGTGTCCACTGGTCATACCTTATTTGGTTTAGCCAATTGTAAGCTTCGACATTTCTGGTTTGAATTTCTTGCATAAACCGGTTGAACTTGTGCATTTTTGTTGTGGTTCCCGCAAGCCACATTAAAGATTTCAACTCCTTATTTTTTAACCTTTTGTTGAAATTTGCTCTAATGTGTCTCAGACAGAATCTGTGATGGGCATATGGTGGCTGCCAGAGTACTTGTTCAGTGACTGCATTGAGGATTCCGTTGTGACGATCGGAAATTACACAAACGGGCCTTTGTTTGACAACATGTTCTTGTAGGTTTTGAAGGAACCAATTCCAACTCTCTGATGACTCTTTGTCAACAATGGCAAATCCTAGTGGGAAAACGTGGTTGTTTGCATCCCATGTGCTAGCAATCAATAACACTCCCTTATAAACACCGCGTAAATGAGTCCCGTCACTTGATATAACAGGACGACAGCTTGTAAAACCGGTTATAGAAGGTTGAAAAGTCCAAAACAAAAAATTGAAGACTTTTACAGCTCGGGAGCTAGTATCATGATGCATCCACCGAACAATTGTTCCGGTATTTGCCTGCTCTATTGCCCGAGTGTATTGCGGAAGTTGGGTAAATGTGGATTCCCAATTTCCAAATAGCAACTCAATGGCACCCTTCCTAGCATACCACCCTTTCTTGTAAGAGCAACCAACTGCAAATATTTCCAAAACCTCATCTACAATGAGTTTGACCGGCGACTCTGGATCTACCTGCACAATATGGGTGACACGTTCGGCAATAATTTTGGATGACAGGTTACGGTGATAGTTGTTAGCTCGTGTAACAATGCAAGTGTGCGTTGAATTGTAAATGATTTGCCTGCCATTTGCCATGTGTGGCTTTTTTTCCTTATGTTTATGTACCAAGGACACTTATTAGTCGGGGTTGAATTTGCACACTTGGCAGACCACACCGTTGTATTGCTCCTACTCACCCTAAACTCGACTTTATTCTGAACACACCAAGTTCTAACTGCCAACAAAACTTCTTTTTTGTCACGAAATCGCATATTGTTTTTTAGGTGTTTTGTCTCGGGAGTCCAGTCGTCCATGGTAACGTCCGCATCTTCCTGTAAATCATCAATTTGGGCACCATAACCAAAATCTCGAAAACATGTGTATGCGGTGAAATCAGTATGCGGTACTGATGGACCTTCTTCGTGTTCGTCAGAGTCATCGCCATTTGGACCTTCAGATTCGGGATCACCATCCACATCAGAAGTCGGACCTAAAGAGTCCGCAACAGCAGGTCCATTAACCATTCGTTCAGCAGATGTAACTATATGTGTGACCGGGGTTACATGTAGTCTTGGGTGAGAGTATTGCACCGGTTCTGCTGTATAGTTAGGCAAACTTGCATTTGGTGAATATTGCAAGTTAGGTATTGACATTGAACCAAAGAAACTTTGACTATTCAGATTAGTGTTTAAGTCAAAATCATCGTTGGCAGCTGTGGCGTGAAATCCATCTGAAACTTGTAAACGATGCATCGCGTTGCCAACTTGGAGTCGGGTCCTAACCAGATACCACTCCATGTAATCAGGCCTAGGTCTCTGGACGTCCCTGGTCAGATGGCCGGTCACTATAAACTGATTTCTATTATTCAAATGTTCAATCTGTTGCCTATGCACCGCACTCCAATCCTCATTAGCCTTTCCTAGAGTTTTTAGCTTGTGCCAGTCCGGTCGTGTGTTGGGGTGTTGAGGTATATACTGCTCGAAATCGTACTGTCTCATCACCCGACTGGGTAGGTGCAACTCCGCAATCTCAAAACATATAAGAGGAACCTCAGCCCGACATACACCATCTCCTGGATAAGTGACGACATCCCTATAGGGGAGCCAATCAAACTACACAAAAACCAAACGTTACTAAAATATTAAAAATTTAAAAACATTGAATTAATAAGTACTTGTTAAAACATAAACTCACCTGCTGCGGTTGTAGGGAATCCAGCTGATCGCGATATGTAATGAGAACACGCCTCGGGACTAATGACAAGTCCAGGGGAAAAGACCAACGTCCACCATAAGCCGCTCCCTGAACGACATCAACCGGCCCTCTAATAAGCGGACGAACCACTGAGATCCGCGTCCAACCCCACAACTGCAACAGAGTCATCGGCCCCACAATTTCCTTCGCCACTCTAAGGCAAGCTGTACATAAAGATCTATATAGATATGCCAGTACGCCGCTCCCCCAGCTATACAAACGTGTGCGATCTAAATCAGCGAGGAACTGGAGATACCGCAAAGGCACATGGTTGCCGCTGTGATCACTAAAAAACTGTCCCCCTAACAACATCAAAATAAGACCCCGGGCCAGCCTAGAAAAGTCTAAATCTGTAGGATCCTCTGGTAGAGGAGTCAAAACAAACTCCTCTAAACGTGACTTTACCAAGTGATTACCCCGAATCTCAGTAGGTAAAGGTCTAAAGCCCAAACTTATATTTATCTGCTCAATCCACTGATCCTTTTTTAAATTATATTTACCCCCAGTTATTGGAAAACCCTCTACCGGCAAACCCCACAATACCGCCACATCCCCGTAAGGTCACCGTGGCTTCACCCACCGTAAGGTGAAACGTGTGGGTCTCCCGGACGCCAACCAAGGCAGTAATGAGCGCAAGATCAGTCTCCATGTACCCAATCTTAGCCAAACCCCCAAATCCCGCTCTATTAATCCAATCACGAACTCTTTCGTGCGCCCCAGAATACACCTCCCAAAAAACCTTATCAAACCGTCTAACTATTAAGTTCTTGTATTGTTGATCACCATCCCAAATTAAAGAAGACGGTGTTCCCCTCGCATGGTCAATAATGAACCATCTAAGGGACCTGGGATGAACATCGGCAGTATACTAACTGGGTCGCATCACTAATCTTCATTTTATCATAAAAAATTCAAATTAATCAAAAAAACATATTTAGTAATTGTGCAAAAGTAAATTAAAATAAATAGTTACAATAAGCTAAAATTAAACATAACAATTTTTTTTCACTAACAACCATTTATACATACATTTTTTATTTCACTAACAATAATTTTGTCAAAACATAAAAATTATACCAAACTCAAAATTATATCATATTTAACTAAAATGAACATTTACCAAATAACAAAAACATATAAATATACCAAAAATGCCTAAAATATCATAATTAACAAATACACATCAACTATAAGAAAATACATAAAAATGCAAAATAAAATAAATTTACACAATTTACAACTACATATAAATTAAAATAAATTAGAAAAATAAATGGAGATTGAGATATATTTACCAAAACTCACAAAATTTTCGGAAGGAAAAAGAATTGTTGAGGAGAGATTTTTTGATGAAGAGAGCAATTTTGTTGAAGAGATCAATTTTCTTCAAGGAATAAGATGGATTTTGAAGAGAATTTATCAACCAAAAATGGAGTTTTTGGCCATTTTAGAAGGAGGAAGCCGCAGCTGCTGAGGTCTTGAGAAGGGAGAAGAAGAGAGAAGGAAGGGATTAGGGCATTGGGAAAAATGGCTTAACAACGCATACGTATTATGCGTTATTGACAACAACGCATAATTATCATGCGTTCTTCTGTCAACAACGCATGGTCATTATGCGTTCTTCCAAACAACGCATGACTATTATGCGTTGCTCGCTTTCGAACAACGACATTCTATATGCGTTTCTACTTATTTTAAGAATCCCGAAAAAAAAGGTGTTTGGGGTTCAGTCTTCTTTGTCATAAAAACTAGTCCATTCCAAGTAAAAGCCCCCTTTTGCAGATCAGTCATGAGTCACCCTTCCGTAGACCTTAGATTTGTCTTCGAGAATTTTAGCAAAAAAAGGAAAGAGAAATTCTAGCCAAAATACCCAAATCCAAATTTTAGCAAACCATTAAATTCTGTTAAGAATTTTAATCATGGGGTGAAAAATTACAAAAAATAGAAACTAAATCCCAGCTTGCAAAATCCCTTTATCCATTTCAATTTTCACCTCATATATCCATATCCATATCCAAGAATTTATACAGCTGAATATACTGTATATATAGATACAAAAGCCATATATATACAGCTCTTATTTCAACCAGTACTCTTAATTTTCACAGCTTTCATCATCATCATCCACTGAAAGACATTTTTTTTTCTGTCCTTGCAATTTGGAGATTTTTCTTTATTTCTTGATTTTGTTATTAATTGATTTGTTGTGATTTTTTTGGGGTCTTGAGTTTCTGGGTTTTCTGTTAGAAGCTCAAAGATTGAATCTTTTTTAGATTCTAAGTACATTTGGGGAGGATAGAGTAAAGGGTTCTTGAGTGATGGTGGCTAGTGGGAATGACCTGGTTGTTGATTCATTTTTGAATTCAATTCAAGTAGTGAAAAGTGCTTTTTCGCCCTTAGAATCTAGTTTAAGAAAGGCTGTTATGGATTTTGAGCATTGTTGGCCTCATATAAAGTTAAAAAATGAAAAGGGTGGCGATTTTAATCCCAAGAATCCAGAAGATATGACAGAATTGAATCTCAAGAAGAAGAATAAGAATGGTGTTGGAGGTGGGGGTGGTGGAAAATGTGTAATTAGTGATGGGAAGAAGAAAGGGTTGTCAATAAATTTACCAATTAAGATGTTTGTGGGAATGTTTTCAGAGAAATTTGAGGGTAATGGGAAGAATAGTAACAATAATCGGGCTGATGAATATGGGGGTAGGAGAGGGTTGAAAGAGAGATATGGTGATGGGGTTACTCGAAATGGTGGGGAAGGGAGTTGTGTGAATTGCTTGCAGTTTGCAGTGGCATGGTCTTTGATTGTTAATGGATTTGTTCAATCTATCCCAACTCCGTTTAGATCAGGGAAACGGCGCAGTCAGAAGGTATGTGATGAGAATGTTGGTCTTGCTGACTCATTCGAGAAAATGTATGTTTTTTCGGGTGATAAGGAGAAGGGATTTAAGGGAGGAGTTGCTATGGGTTCTTCCGATGAAGGGATGAACAAAAAAGAAGAAAAGAGTTTATCATTGGAGTGTTTGGTCGGTTTTCTATTTGATCAATTCGTTCATAATCTTCAAAAGTTTAATGCTCGTGCGCCTGAAAGTAAAAACAAGGATGTGGATTCAGAATGTGATACATTTCCTGCAAATCAGTTTGATCATTTCAGGGCATTTGCTAGTGTTTTGGAAGGTAAAAGAGCTGATGTGAATGGATTTTTGGGAAACCTCAAATTTGCTCGAGTAGGGGGTGTCCCGGCAAGTATTGTTGGAGTTACTTCTGATGATAAGGAAGAAGGTGACGTCGGAGATAATAATAATACTCAGGAAGAGAGTGGTGGTATTTCTGCACAAAAGTTTGCAAATGGTTTACTTAGCATTCCCTTGTCCAACGTCGAGAGGCTGAAATCGACTCTTTCTAGTGTATCACTGACAGAACTGATTGAGCTTTTACCCCAAGTAGGACGACCATCAAAAGAGTATCCCGATAAGAAGAAGTTGTTCTCGGTCCAGGACTTCTTCCGATATACAGAAGCAGAAGGTATACCTATCTTATAGCTCGAAACTGTGTATTCATTTGAGTTTCCTTTTGAAATTACTGGGTTATGACTTTCTTAGCTTATGTAACCTTTCAAATAGGCATCATCATATCTCGTATTGTATATTACGTGAATAAAGGATAGATGAACTCAATGTATGCCTTTTGGTTAACTCGAGTGAGGAAACTATAGGCTATAAGCTCTATTATACTGTAATTCTGTGATGCTTCATATAGCATTTTCTTGGGAGTTGTCACATTATTTTTCTGAATAAATTTCTGCAGGAAGGAGGTTTTTTGAGGAGTTAGATAGAGACGGAGATGGCCAAGTCAATTTGGAAGATCTTGAAGTTGCTATGAGAAAAAGGAAGCTGCCACGGAGATATGCACGTGAATTCATGCGCCGTACAAGGAGACATCTGTTCTCGAAATCATTTGGCTGGAAGCAGTTTCTTTCTTTGATGGAACAGAAGGAACCAACCATTCTTCGAGCCTATACTAGCCTCTGTTTGAGCAAGTCTGGGACACTGCAGAAAAGTGAAATTTTGGAATCATTGAAGAATGCTGGACTTCCTTCAAATGAAGACAATGCTATTGCTATGATGCGTTTTCTGAAAGCCGATACAGAAGAATCTATTTCTTATGGACATTTCCGGAACTTTATGCTGCTGCTTCCATCAGATCGGCTACAAGAAGATGCAAGGTGAAAAGGGTTTCTTATTTCAAACTTTACCCTTCTTTTATTGTTTCAACATTTCGTGATAATTAGTTTGAGTCGAATTAGAATTCACATCTTTTGCATAAACTCATGTGCTCTTTATTTCTTTTGCTTTTGTATATTAGGTCTTTTGTTTCTGTATTACGGCATCAGTTCTCTGGATTTATAATTTTGTAAATTTCTGATTACATTTGATTTTAACTTGCATAAAACACGCAGGAATATTTGGTTTGAAGCAGCTACAGTAGTTGCTGTTCCACCGCCTGTTGAAATACCCGCTGGAAGTGTCCTGAAGTCAGCATTAGCAGGAGGGTTGGCATGCGCATTGTCGACTTCTTTAATGCACCCCATTGATACAATTAAGGTTGTCTTAGTTGTAGTTTCTAGTATGTTATACATTTAAGTTTGTCTCGAAGCATCTTGCAATGTTGATAGAACTTTTCTGCTTTGCTTTCTCGCATTAATTGTTTCCTCGTATTCTCTCTCTCTAAAATATTTCAGCGATTATTATTATTATTTTTTTTGAAAATATTTTATATTTCAGCGAATTTCTTCCATGCATATTTTGTTGAATTAAATAAAAATGGCTTACATCTTGGAAAAAAAAGCCTCCTAACAAACTTGAAACTCGAATTTGATTTCAAAACTCTAAAGTCCGGGCATCACGCGAAGGTTAACGCAGTGTGCCTGCCTGGTCTTGTTGCTTGGGCTCATTCAATGCACTCGTGCGTGATATTCAGGTGCATTCTTTGCGCAGCGCATCATGCGTGGGCACATTGCATTTCCCCTCCAAGCGTTGGGCAATTGAATGTGTCCATGTGTGCTGCGTGGGTTTGGTTTCATGAAAGTTGTTTGTTTCCTTTTTGAAAGCGTTATGCTTTTCTTTGTTCTTGAATCGTTTGAGTTTTCTTTTCATTTTTTTCTTTTGGTTAGAAAGATGAAGAGAAAGATTTAGTTTGGGGAGAAGATAGATAAAGTTTTCTCACGAGAGTGAAGAGTAAACAATGAGAAGAGCAGTTTGGGAAATGTTTGCTACATTTAGAAATTTGTTTGTTGCAAATAGTAGGTCCCTTTCTTTTAAGATAAAATGATGTGCACATGTAACTTTTGATTCTGGCAACAATCACTTGCATATTGTGTCATCTATTTTCCTGGTCTAAATTGGGTTGAGGATGTGATGATAAATATTTTTCGACTCTGCCTTAGTCTAGTACTTGCCTTTTGGATTTAGATTTACCATTCTGGTAAACATTCAATTCCACTTACTTTAAGCAATATTATTTCTCTCTTTGTTGTAACACCGCACAAGCAGTCTTGTAAAAATCGGCCTAGTCGGCAAAAAACGCTAGTTGGCACCTAACTGACTAGTCGGGGTAAAAAATCGCTTGACCAACTTAATCGGTCAAAAGTCGATAAAAAATTGGTCAAAATCGATCAATTCGGTCAAAGTCCATCAAAACGACTTTGCTGTTTTAAACTCAATTTTCTGCCCAAAACTAGGTCGTTTGATTATTTTAGTATTTGAACTTGTTATTACTTATTATGGTATTGAATTTAATTATTATGGATGAACTTTGTGTACTTTGATTTGACTAGAGTATTTGATTGTTAATTTTTTTTATGGAATTTTGTTTGATTAGTATAATATATCGGATAAGGAAATTTTAAAACAATCCCTTGTAATCTAGGTAAGCCGACTAGTCGCTGGCGACTAGCGACTTATGCAACATTACGCACTAGCATTGACATAACATTGACAGATATCTGAAGGAAGACTTAAGCTTTTCTTCTTCAGAATATCCCTGCTGATTGTGTATATATTAATATTGTGAAAGAAACGGGAAAGTATTATGACTAATAAGCTTATTTTACATCTCCATTAGTTTTAGTGAGGATACAAAGACTGAGGCAAGTTATGTATATAGGAAAGGCAGTAAATCAGATTGTTAACTAAAAAAGGTGCATGCACTTTTAAGTAACTGATCTAGACCATTCTCATTTAGGAAGCACAACTTTGCTAGGATGTTACGAGTTAAAGGTGCATAGTTGCTGGTAAATAATGGATATATGTTGATATTTGACGGTTCGTGTTTAAGAATAAAGAGGGATATATAGATGGTGTTCATGCTGCACCATATTTACTTGGAAAGCGGAAGTGCGGAACTTTTTTCTGCCATGGATTGCTTGTTACATGGTAGACTCAGGTTAGGATATACATAAGATGAATCGAGCTTCTCAAAGAATAGAAAAGAGAAGAAAATGAATGTTCTGTTATGGGTTTTAATCCTAATCATCATATAGGTATCACATGGATTTGAAAATTGAGAAATCATGGAGGATAGATGCATAAGTTAAGAACAGTCACAGGAAAAGTTCTGAATCGTCTGATAATCTTTCTGCCATCTTTTTCACTATCTTTGTGTTTTACGTATTTGTAATCTTAATATTCTAAAAAAATACGAGAATCTCATCTTTCTGTATGTAGTTCTTTCTTGGGGGATTATTGATATATTTTAGTTTATACTCTTTTATCACTTACTATTTTCTCGGAAGTTTTTTCGCAGCTTCAATTAGCTAGTTACCATTGTACTCTCATGGTTAGAAACCATGAAAAGACAAAAAGTCCTTTTACATTCTCAAGTTTCTAAGTATTTCAAGGCTATAATCTTACACCTATTTAACTTTCTGCAGACTCGAGTACAAGCATCAACACTTACTTTTCCTGAAATATTGGCTAAGCTTCCAGACTATGGGGTTCGCGGATTGTACCGAGGTTCAATTCCAGCAATTCTTGGACAATTTTCAAGGTTTTTTTTTTTCTCGCCTCTTCTAATTATAGAATAAATACATACATTTTATATATGGGGGTATTTTTATGTATCTTTGTCGTTTTTGTTTACTTGGAAATCCAGTCATGGTTTACGAACTGGAATCTTCGAAGCTAGCAAGCTTGTACTAATAAATGTTGCTCCAACACTTCCAGAGTTCCAGGTACCTCATTTTTTTTTACCCTTTTTAAAATATATTTTAATTTTGGGGGGTCATGGATGGTAACTCTTTCCCGTTACATCGTTAATTTTAGGGTTAGCCTCATTCATACAAAATATATGTTTTCTCTAAATTGCTTATGAAAGATGATTCCTGCATTATATGGTTCTTCTGTCCCTGTGATTCCATTAGCATCAAGATTCATGTTTCTAATTGCTACGTTACTCTTGATCATGTGTTTATTTTATTTTAACCGAACCTGTTTTCTTTTGTTATTTTTTGACATCCATGATTTTTTTTTTCTGGGTCAACTTTTTGTTTGGTCATTGTGTCTACATATATTGGACGAAACATTTGAATGCCTGATTAGGTTTAGTGTTGTAAAAATCGGCTGACCAACTTAATCGGTCAAAATCAATAAAAAATCGGTCAAAGTCAACAAAAATCGGTCAAATCGATTATTTTAGTATTTGAACTTGTTATTACTTATTGTGGTAATGAATTTAATTATTATGGATGGACTTTGTGTACTTTGATTTGACTAGTATTTGATTGTTAATTTTTTATGGAATTTTGTTTGACTAGTATAATATATGGGATAAGGGAATTTTAAAAAATACCTTATAAATTGGGTAAGCCGACCAGTCGCCGACTACTCGCTAGTCGCCAGTATGTGCAACATTGATTAGGTTACAACGTATGTGCATTACTGGAAATTTACCCGAATTTTTGGAGTTTTCATTGGATTAGTTGCTATCTTAACTGGTCTTCTAGGATCTTCCTGAACTCGCAAAAGTATTCTGTGTAATGAACATTATCGTTTCGAATGTGGTACACCTATACTTCTAATCTAGTGCAATCAGTAAATTGAACCAACTGCCCTCAATTGAGCTGCTATAAGCCTTACATAGTTTCCCCTTCTGTCCCACCTTCAGATCCCTGCACGATAAAAAGAAATATTCTCTTCTTCCAAGAAGGCAAGGAATATTAAAAGAATACAAAAAAACAAGGAAATTAAAGAAGAAATGAAAAAGAGAGTGATAATTTTGACATAACCAGAAAAGATGATTTTCTCCCTGATGAAGAATGAAGACTTAAAATTTTGGCATTTCTTAATAACAGCCTGGTTCTTCTCGACTCTGGGCTAATACTCAATATACTAAGTGGTTGAAGAGTGAAGACATGATTACTTTGTATCTTCAGGGGCGGGCGACTATTTAAGTATTTATACAATGCTCATAACAAGAATTAAAGATATGATGTTATTTAGATCTTGAAAAGTTTAATTTCTCCTGGTTGCTGTTAGGTTCAATCTATTGCGTCATTCTTGAGCACTTTCCTCGGAACAGCAGTGAGGATACCATGTGAGGTTTTGAAGCAAAGATTGCAGGCTGGATTATTTGATAATGTTGGGGAAGCAATCATTGGGACTTGGAATCAAGATGGTCTTAAAGGCTTTTTCCGTGGCACTGGTGCCACTCTTTTCAGAGAGATTCCGTTCTATGTTGCAGGGATGGGCCTTTATGCTGAATCCAAAAAGGTAATAGTTTTTTTTCATCCTGCAGAGGAAATCTTTCTTTCGCTGGTACATGCTAAACTTCAAAGCATTTTCTCCACTTTTGCATGCTAACTATCAGTGTATGGTGGTTCCCGCCCTTCTTACTTTTAATTCAGTCTTGTTAAGTTTTTATCTTTTGTCATAAGAGATGCATGTTAAAGAAGGCTAGTGCATCTCTGCAGTACTTCTGACTCGGAACAATGGGCCCGGGTTCGACGCCCCTGCCCCGATAATAATTAAAAATTGAAAGCAAAAGAAAATAGATACATGTCTATGATGAACATGATCGGATGAAGCTGTTTGGTCATTTTTTTTCCCTTATTGATATTTGATATGATAGGGTTTCACGAGAGTGAAAGTCGTTACTTCTAGTTAAGTCACTGCTTAGACGACAACTTCTCAAACGTTTAGGTAATTTTCTGTTTCATCTGGCTTTTTGCACGAGGTTTGTGTCTTATAGTCTATAGATTGGTGTATGCCTTTATCCTTGGAAGAAAGTATTGCAATTTTATTTGGTTGCAGCAATAATAGAAATCATTCCGGAAGCACCACAGCAGTTCTATAAAATTGTTTAACCTTTTGGTTTTTGTTACTTCTAGTTAAGTCGCTGCTTAGACACACGAAGGATAGTTCACCTCCCACAAACGTTTATCTTTTTCCATTTTGTGTTTTAGGTTGTGCAGCAACTTGTTGGTCGTGAACTGGAACCTTGGGAAACAATCGCAGTTGGGGCTTTATCTGGTGGTCTAACTGCTGTTTTGACAACCCCATTCGATGTGATCAAGACTCGAATGATGACTGCTCCACAGGGAAGGACTCTCTCATTATCATTTGTAGCCGTCTCCATTATTCGTCGTGAAGGACCCCTTGGATTGTTCAAAGGAGCCGTTCCCAGGTTCTTCTGGATCGCCCCTCTTGGCGCTATGAACTTTGCTGGTTACGAGCTTGCTCGGAAAGCTATGATAAAAAATGAGGAAGCTGCTAGTGCAGGTTAGGTGCCCGCCCTTGAAGCAATAACTATCACACTTGTTTAACCTTTTGGTTTTTGTTACTTTTCGCGTGTCTTGAAATGCTGGAAGTTTTGAGGTTTTTATTTTCCAGATTAGTTTAGCTAAGACATGGTTAAGTATATTATTCGTCGACGTCTCGTACTGTGGAAAAGGGGGACATGGTTGCATAGATGACATAAATTTCATGTTTCGGACAAACTTTGGTTCTGAAAATTGTAGACTAGAATTGCTGCCAGAGATGGCTTGCATTTTGCATTCTGTGTAATTTTTGTACATTTTATGTGCAGCTTTTGGTTCTTGATACTTAATTGAGCCAATTTCGTCGAGGTTTTCCTTCTTCTTTTTTTCCCATAAATTTTATTATTATCGGGGTAGGGGTGTCGAATTTCCAATTTTGTACCTATTGTTACGAGTCAGTAGTCGTGTTGTGCCAACTGTCATAACAAATCTCCGAGTCTTCTTTGGACTCGGACTGGACTGGACCAGTCCGTCTAACAGTGCTAACCACCAATAAATCCAAATTTCTAATTTACATGTAAATTAAGCTATCGGTTCGAGACATTTTGGGAGCGTGTTACTAAGTTGAGAAAGTCAATTCTAAAATGTTCTAGTCATAATCTAAGCTTGTGTTGGTACTAGATTAACAAATAAGACCTATCATTAAGCTTTTTAAGTAAGAGTTGTTTTAAAGTCAAATATGGACATTTAATATGAAACGAAATGAAGGGAGTATAATTTTCTTCACAAGTGGATTCTTATACTTTGAAAATGGTCATCAATGTGGAATTTTTTTTGCCAAGGATTGTGAGATTTCTAAGTCATCATATGTATACTGCCAATTGACTTCTAGATGGTGTACCTTTAAACAATGAACACTTCTGATATGGACCGGGTCCACTGGACCATGCGGTACAGATTTGACCATATCACTGCATTTCCTTCTCTCTCCTCATTCTGCAGGGATGTGGTCAAATCTGGACCACATGATTCACATGGACCCGGTCCATATCAGAATTTTCCTTAAACAATTAGTTGATGACAAAATTCAAAAGAACAAAAGTTGGCATTGAATAGAACTTCCATGTAAATATGTTATGAAGACTTATCCTTTTAAGTCCAAATTGAATGATCACATAAGTTATCATAAATTCCTTATTAAGTAAAAAGCTTAGTGTTAGTGGAGTTTGTACATTCATTCTCAAATGTTATGTCAGCTTCAAATCCATCTGTTTCAATGGTATTCTGAAAATAGTCACTTTATACATTTATTAACAAATGTTATGACGGCTTCCTATTTGTTCCCTGCTCATATTTCAATTATTTGAGATTTAATAGGTTAGGTTATTATTTGTTTGTTTGCCCAATATATATATATATATATATATATATATATATATATATATATATATATATATATATATATATATATATATATATATATATATATTAAGTGACTATTGAGTGGCTGCTGTACTAGGTATTGCATTACAGATTATCGAACTCTTCAGAAGTCTGCAGATTACATATGAATTATTCTACCCACTACTACAAACATGTCCACTCACCATTCTACAAGAATCCCTCTCGTTTCTTATAAATTCTTTAACGCGTAATGACCGATACTCTGAATGTGAACTTGAGAAGAACATAATACTTTGGGAGTTATAGTATAATCATTTTAAAATTTTGGGGTGCCAAAACAAAATTTAAAGTATTTTGGAGATTTTGAAACGTTGCATATTTTAAATTTAGAAAATAAAATTTTCCAAGAAATCCTCTAATATATTAGCTTTCGCCCTGCCAAAAAAATTTGAATTTTCATATGATCCTTGATACATATTTTGCGCCCTCAACATAAAAATGTTGGATCTGCACCTAGAGAGATGTGGAAATTTTGTCCCATAGTTCAGGTCTTTAAAGATGTCATTTTTCTTTTTAGACAGAATATTCGTAATCTTGACTTCTAACCTATGTTACTCAGACTCTCCTTCTAGCCGTGCCGTACCGGTGTCGATATGACACGACGTTGGTATGGGTATGGAATACGTACCTGACATGGTCAATTGTGAATGGGGTACTCTAGCCAACTCTTGAAAGCTCATCGCCGCCATCGCTGGGACACCCATTGCTGCCGTCGCTGTGAAATCAAAGGTACAACAATTGGAGTTTGGGCGGATGAAGGAGCTTGAACAAAATTCAAGCAATAAGTAAAAAATCTCTTAAATATGACTTGTATACGACTAATTAAAGATGAAAAAAATAAGATGTTGTTTTAATCAACATATCAAGATTACTCTCTTAAATATTACTTGTATACGACTAATTCTATTTAAGATAATAATATTTATATTTTAATTTAAAAAAACACCTTATTTTTTGTTTACTTAATTTTTGCTACATATCATATATTAATAACTCTATTTTCTCTCTGAATCACCTTTCCTCATATTCTCTCTCTTTTCTTCCTCTTGAAGTTTCTTCATTTCTTACCTTCCATGGATAGATTTAACCGTTGTTGGTTGGATCTAGCCATCCTTCTTACACTTTTGGTGTCTTCATCCCCTCCTTTTGCCTAAATCATGATGAATTTTTTTCAAGATATTCTGATTCAAGATTCAAGACTCAGATGCAATATCTACTTCAGATCCTTCCAGATCTGGAATTTTTCTCTAAACCCATAGTTGTTCTGGGCCCTTCTTCAGTTTTCTTCATCTTTCCGAGACAATCTATGAGACGGTTGATAAGCCCATGGTCTCGTAGATTGTTGATTTCTAAGAAAGGTGTTGGAACTGAGCTTGCTACTGCTATTCAAAGATTTTGGAGAAGATGCTGCGAAATTTTTTATTATGTATTTATTTTGTCTACTGTTTGTAGTATGTACCTAGTCCGGGGTGTGAACTTTTATCTGTTATCATGGTGGTCTACACCATTGTATAATTTTTATTTTCTTTTTATCTATTGATTGTAATGGCTTCGGCTAGCAAAAAAAAAAAAAAAACTCAAGTGGTCTGATACCCACATGGATAACAGTTGATCTTAAATAGGAAGAAAAAAAAGAGTAATTAGGTGCAATTCTTTACCCTTTCATTATAATTTTGAATACAAAATTTTCAACATAGGTCTCTCACTTCTCCAATTAAAAATAACCAGTTTTTAAAAAATTTGAGAGAACTTTTCCAAAAAAATCAATACAAATCAGCAATGCAATGTTGTCAAGTCAAGTGATTCTGACTTATCTGGTCACATATTTAAGACTTTTCAAGGTTTTCACAGTGTAAAGTTGCAAGTTCGAGAGATTATGAAAATAACTAATATTGCAGATTAATTTTCAATTATAGATATAACTGAATTAGTCGAGTTAATTATTTAGATACCGTACATTGAGTTCCTGCATCGGTTGGATTTTAGCACAAGAAAACAAAAGGGCAGGAAAGGTACATTTAAAATCTAAAAATGATACATACATACATATATGTGTGAAGTGAGTTTAAGTGGTCAAATAGTGTCAACATCAGATTTAAGGGACAGGGTCTTTCTGTTCCCACGGATCTATTCATTACTTCATTAATTATGTAAGTAAAATCAATATAAGTTGGCTCAATTGGTAAGAATTTGACACGTCTTTACAAAGGTCAATTGTTCAATTCTCGTTGTCAACGTGAAGACTGTGTTAGTGGGTGATCTTTAAGTACCCTAGTAAGCGACATATTATCCATAGGAGCCTGTCCTGACCCGTGATGGTGACCTGATCCGAACTCACCCAAACTTCTTTTTACCAAAATAAAATAAAATTATATAAGTACCTCTTTAGATTCTCTGTGTTAGAAAGTCATGAATCTTTTATTCCAATACAGTGTGCAAATTTAAAAGTATTGACCCTTTACTATAGTATACTTCCTATTCCCAAATTATATGTCCACTTTCTATTTTATACGAGAATTAATGTTTCATCAAATTTTATAGTAAAAAATGATAAATATCAAACATAACTCAAATATAATTTTACTCCCAATTTAAATGTATCTTCTTTTTTTTCTCTCTCTCTCTCTCTCTCTCATTTTCTCCAACAACGTAAGTTGTAGGATTGGAAAAATTATGAATCCTTCTTTAGAAAGTCGACAGTTAATTTGAGACAAATTAAAAAAGAAATGTGGATAAATAATTTGGAACGGAGATAGTATATATTGTACTATAAATAATTGTCTTTATAATTATTATTCCGATATGTTAGGTGAATGTGTTGAAATTATGAGCTTAAACCTAAATAAAAGATAACCAATGGTATTATTCTGGTTGACAATTTTGTTCATGTACTTGGTCAATGGATAAGTTTCAATCAGCCGAGGCTAAAACACAGAAATTCAGTACTTATTGAACACATTTTTATGGGTATTACAGGGTTTAGACACGTGTTATATTCTATGTAATAGATATTCTATCCTAATTAACAAATGTCCTAAATCATGCAACATATGTTTTACGCAACATGTGTTATAAAATTACAATAACTGTTCGCTCTAAAATAAATTTTAAACCGTCGAATAACTGTTCGCTCTAAAATAAATTTTAAACCGTCGAATAACTGTTCGCTCTAAAATAATAAAAATATTCAGTAGGCATTGAGTTTTTAATATCCAGTACCATAACCAGATATGTTTCAATCATATACACTAATACGATTTTGCACTATTTTTTCGATCTAAAAGTAAATATTCACTTCTTTCATGCAAATGTTATTATTATTATTTTTAATATGAATAAAGAATTTGCAATACATCTGAGATGTAATTCGTTTGTGAATGCATTTTCAGAATGAGAACTCAGTACAAGTTGATATATATATATATATATATATATATATATATATATATATATATATATATATATATATATATATATATGAATGAGCAATAAAGCTCTATACATCTCCTTCTTATACAATGCCAATTGTAATAATTTAACACTCCCCCACCCTAAAAAAAGCAAAGTCGTATATCTGCGTATATATTCTCATTCACTTACCAAATTATTTATAATTCACCGCTATATAATTAAAAGAAATATCCACATGATGAATTCTGATTGGTGGGTACATATATGAAAACATGTATGGAGACAGACGATTTTCACCGGAAAAAAAAATATAAGTGTAAAATTAACATGATTTGACAACATTTATATTTTCAGCCCGGAGATCTCCTTCTTGTCTAATTCTCCTGTCACATGGACATGCTATTTAGGTGATACTCTGTCGATTGAGTGCTCTCGATTTGTAGTTCAGAAGATTAATCATGGAATTATAGGATGTTTTATTAAACAAATTAAATTAACACATCAAAGGTTAAAATTTTCTTCTTTTTCTAACTTATTTCTTTTATAATATTCACTTTATTTACCTAATTCTTTGTCCAAAGAAATTTATTTTTATTTTTATTTTTTTTGATGAAAAAAATTTGGGTGGATTTGACTCCGGTCACCACCACGGGTTCGGGTAGACCCTAGAGACCACATGTCGCTTATAAGGGTACTTACAGATCACCCACCAACATAGTCATCACGTCGGCAGCGGGAATTGAACACTTGACATTTGTAAAGACGTGTCAAATCCTTACCAACTGAGTCAACTTGTGTTGGTAGATATTTATTTTTCTTTGGTGGGGGATGTCTAAAGAAAACTTTATTTTATCTGCAAAAAGATACAACATATAAAAATATAGATAAGCTATTAATATTCCATCCTGCCGGCTGCTGCTTCAAACTTTCACACCAGATAAAACGGCAAATATTTGAAGTTATGGGTCATATATAGATAGCAAAAAAATCCTCCGTCCCATTTTGTGTCTCGTTCCCTATCCCACGAACAGATATTTGACACATGTTCACTTTTTCCTTACAGGTTATACTGTTTCTTTTAAGTTATAATTTTTTTAATTAAAAAATTAACACATGCCAATTTCTTATTAGTGAAAATAGAGAATAGGCCACCAGACGGAGACACAAAATTTCTAGCCTATATAGATTGACATTCTGAAGAAACCTAACAGTTCGTTAATGAAGAATATTCAAGAACAGGTCAACAGGGAATAACTGCAAATGGTCTAAAACAATTAATTAAACAAAAGATAATATCATTATTACATTGTTACAAACTTACAATACACATTTTAAATTCAAGTATGTACAAATATTTTGGGTATCTTAAAGGTAAGAATATTTTGGGGGAAGGAGAGGTAGGAATTGATTACAAGACTTGTTCATGGAAGGAATCGTCTCAATCATTGAGTTATAGGCTCGTCTCGAACAATACTAGGACTCTGTGCTAATTACTAAAGTTAGGCCCCTCAATTTTTTTCAAAAAGTATAAATTATAAAATATGTCAAAACATAATAATAAATTAAAGTTTCAAGAGTGCGAACAATCATAATATTAACTGGAGATATAGTAAATTTTTTTTTAATATATTAAGTGTTTTTTTAAAAAATATTTGAGGCCCCAAAAAATGAGAGGCTCGATTCTGTATGGCAACTTAAACATATACAGAGCCGGGCCTGTTGAGTTATCTCGTAATTCCTAGAATACACGCTTGTTTATTAAAAATAGTTTTGCGTTGATTTGTAGTATACTCCTTTCGTTTCTTATTAGAAGTTTCTAAGCAGTTTAGCATATATAAATTAAGGAATGGAATCTAAGGTTCTTTTAGTCCAGTGGGGCAAGGACCTGCCCACCTTCAGGTTGTGGGTTCGATACCCACCTCACACAAGAAGAATGATTTAATTGTCATTTCTTTGGGTTCCCTTGTGTGGGTCTTATACTCCCCCTCATGGGGCACCCGCTCAACGGGCTTCTACGGCACCCGTTCAACGGGCTTCTACTACTCCCCTCACGGGCCACCCGCTCAGCCGGGCTTCTACTACTAGTACTATTATACCTTTACATAATTTAGTTTATTCTCCAACAATAACTCATTCTTTTTCTCTCTTTATATATAGTAAGGGTGATGTTAGAAAAAATAACCATAAAAGAAGACATATTTAACAAAGATATGAAGAAGCTAAAAGCACCTCTATTAAAAAACAAAGGAAGTATTTTTTGTTGTTTAAAAGTCGTCGCCATAAACTGGCTTAGAAGATCATAAGCAGTTCAGTGCGGCCTGGCAATATAGATGCAAGAGTAGCAGATAATGATTTTGTGTGAAGACAATTATACATTTATCATCTAAATAAAATAAAATATACGTTATACATTAGTAATTGTTTTCAGCGGAATTATTTAATCCTTTTACCACAATACTGAATCCGTCAATGTGTGAAACCATGACCAATGAACAAGTCCTCTACTACATTGTACACTCAAAGTGAACCGGTGAACATATACGAGCCTGCAGTACGTACTCCTACCACGGTTAAAAACTTGCTCAAAACTATGTGGAAAAGGAATATATTTGATTTTAAAAGCAATGCTGGAATTAGGCAGGCAGCTGCGCCTACTTTTAACCTTTTCTAAAACTATACTATAGTTATTCATTTCTTGTATTTCTAGATATTTATTTTTTGAATTACGCCTCTTAAAATTTCGCATAAAAGTCAAAGTTCAAATTCTGTCTATCGTGAAATGCAACTCAACAACGGCTAAATGCACACTCACCGTGAGTCCATTTGACCTCTTTGACTTCATTTTTCAAGCAGCTATGGATGTAAAACATTGTTTCACACATGAGACAAAAATGACATCTGGATTTTATAGGACAACTTTAAATATAATTTTTAATACACTAATGAAAATATTTTACATATAACAATATTATTAGAAGATTTAGAGTCCATTAAAATATTTTTTATAATTAATTTATTGTATCATTTAAATATATATGTATTGAAAAACAATTGTTTCGCATAGGATCCGGACAAAGGAACATCGATCCTATGTGAAAGCTAAATGACTATCTCATGTTATTCTTCTTGCTGTAAACGTGTAACAGTGCCGACATGACATTTTGTTTGTAATTGAACCAGGGCCATTTTGCATCGGTCGACGAGTATGATTTGTTAAGTTATATATATATATATATATAACGACAAAGAATTATCTATATTCGTGTATGTTTCTATTCATATTCTTATACTAAATTATTCATAATTCATCACGTATATAAATAATTAGAAAAAATGTCAACATATTAAATTGTAAGTGATAGGTATGTGTATGAGATAAAAGATTTTCACACCCCATGTCAACTTATTAATAATGAATCAAAATATGCAGAAGATCCAAACTAGGAGTGTATAAATTGTTCCGGTCCAACATATTACTATTATTGAACTGGACTGACACGATCCGATAAAGCCTTGCCCCAATAATATTTGGCCCAGACATGACAAGGAAAATTTTTGCGTCGCCCGACCCAGTCCAAATAGTACATTAAGAGAATATTTAATATTAGAAATTGCATTTTGATGTAACTAAACTCACCAAGTTTAATAAAGACGAACTAGTGACATTATGTAGCATACCAATTAAGTTTAGTTTGACTTTTAACCGTGAAATTGAATTGTTTTATGCCAAAACTAGTAAAAAATAATGTACTTAAACAATACTGCATAACATTCTTATTTATGCATTTTATTTTTCTTTTTTTTAAATAATGAACTATTGAGCCGTACTAAAAAAGAATTACTTGACCCAGACCCGGTACGATAAAATCATGTACCAAATTAGGCATGGTCCAATAAAACTACAACCCGATAAGCACCACTCTAAATACGGTCTTATCGTACCGGACCATTTTTTGCCGCTTTATGTTATCGTAATTTACTGTTTACTAAATTAGTAGTGGAAAATTACAAAGTAGAGCCTCCCTTATAGGACTGACCCACACCTCTCTCACATGAATTGATCAAGGGCCTACTTTGCAGGTAGACTCTGTCCCAACTCATGTGAGAGAGGTGTAGGGCCAGTCCCATAAAGGCGGCTACATGTCCAAGTGACCCGTTAGTAAAAGTGACCAAACCAAACTAAAACATTTAGTAAAAAAAAAGGCCAAACACTTTGGTCAGCCTTGTCCACTAAAAATTATTAGTACAAAAATGGAGCCATAATTAAACAAGAAAAAAAAAAAAAAAAGACCCTTTCATTACATAATTATTTTCAATTACTTTCCCCCTTCTTTCTTTCCTTTCTCTTTCCCTTTGGGAAAGTTGGAGAAAATCTTATATAAAAAGGAAAAAAAAACATTACTTTTTTCTTTGTCTCTGCAGGTTCTCAAGTTTGTTTTCTCACTTGCAGCGTCAAATCGGTCTCGTGTCTTATTTTTATATCCGATCTTCTGTCCTATAAATAACGAGTTTATAAGTGTCACTTTTTTATATAAGAAATCTAAAACCTTAAAGAAAATGATGAAACCGTAAGGGAAAAATATGACACTTTGTTATAATCTACAAATTAATAAAACAGAAAATGAGATAGAAGTTCTCTTCCCATTTGCAGATATGAAGTTGGGATCAGGTCCAAAGTGGTTCCCATGCAGAATAAAGATTTGCATCATCAAGAAACATGTTTGTATTTTCACATGGAATATTTTCTTCTGACGAGGAGTTCACAATTTCTTGATTATTTTGTGACATTCCCATGCAGATTAAGGATACTAAGTTGTCATTTTGGCATTGCATATTCAATATCTGAGCCTTTGCCTTAGCTAGTTCTGCTTGAAGATCACTAATTTGCTTTTGAAGTTGACAAATTGCTCCAGCACAACCGTAGATTGGATCTCGGTTTCTTGCGTTCGCCTCGTAAACCATGCTGTTTACTGCATCTGCTCTTTGATCCTCAGGAAGTTCCTGAAAACGTTGTGATTGAGTGAGTTATGTACTGTCCGTTTTACATATATAACCACTATCGGACCCCTTGTTAAGGAGTTCGTTATAACTACATTTTTTATTATTATTATTAGGATGATTAGATATGTATAACTTTGAGACTTGTACTTGTATTATTCTCAGTCAGAAGTACTTACAAACTAAACTAACCATTTTGAGGAAAACTAGCTTATGGTCCTTTGAGAAGAACTGAAGAATTAGTTACTATGCTTGGAAAACAGTAGAGAGAGAAAAGAGGGCAAAGAATAGTATGTCTCCAACTGTTGTACTCACGCTTATTTAATCACTCACAATTCGTCACTTGAATGTGAATAATGATTACTGAAAAAGTAAAATTCGAAGGGGATATTCACGTGACAAATTTTAAGTGGTTGAGACATTTATAAGAACATCATTTGGGGGTTAAGAATTCTCTATCCCCAACTTGTGTACCGATGCATATACCATCAATAAGAAATTGACACGTATCATTTTTAAAATTAAGAAATCTAAAACCTAAAAGAAATAGTGGAACATGTAAGGAAAATATATTTTCTCTGTCTACGTGGCGAATTTTGAGTAGTGAGTACATGCATGGATACACAAAATTGGGGCACCACGGCTCTTATGCGGAACACCTTTTATTCTGCACATACAGGGCGGAATCTCAGCCATTGAATTAAAATTTTGACGGCTGAGATTGATTTGAAAAATGAACATCTGTTCTGATTTTCAGAACACTTGTAAACACCTGTTCGGAATAGGTGTTCTTAACTTGAGAACACTTGTTCTCACAAGGCAAAAAAATTGTTTCGCATATACAGAAAAAGGTGTTCAACATAGGAGACGGACTGAAATTGGGGATAGAGGGATTCTCCCGAGAAAAGAGGGCACGACTTTTGAAAAGAAAATTGAATTGACCATATTTTCTTCTTTTTCTGGTAAGGCAGGTATATATAAAAGAATTTTAATTTACTAAATACATTTTTAAGTTTTTGATGATTAATTACTGTTAAGTCTATGTGAGCCTACTTAAGGAAAGGTTCAACTACTTGGTTCACTAATGAGGACAAATCAAAGGGCAATTCTTAAAGCAGAAGGTTCTTTATTAATTAGAGGTGGCTAAAGAATTTGATGATTCTTTTTATGCAGTGTGAATTAAAGTGAGTCCACTTAAATAGACAAATCACTTTTCACATCTTTATTTAAGTTTTCCACACTTAGACCCTTAGAAAAGTAATTAAAGTCAAAAACCAAAATAGCCCTTGAACTAATATTTCCTTATGACCATGATGGGTTCTTGAAAAATTTGCAAGAAAAAATCTCAACATATTCTAGTTGATTGTGATTGAAGTGTATATTTGAAAGATTTTGAATTTTCTAGTACATCTTGCAGTAGACTGTCTAGTGTACTCATAGAATTATTACAAGTGGAGTGACATCATTGTATTAAAGCGAACTAATGAGTTTGTATTAATCATGTTACTCCACTTGTGGTGATTCTATTGATAATGTATTTAAAGATATGCCAGAAGATCTTGAATTTATTTGAATAGCGTACCATTTTTAATCTGACACAAAATTTTATAGTCGAAACTTATCTACTTTCACAAATAAGAGAAAACCTCCCTATATATACATAAACAATAGTATTTCAAAAATAGTTTATGTTAATGAAGAACTAAAATAAAAAATTATTGAGGAAAAAAAATTGTTTATGTATATATAGAGAGTTTTTCTCTCACAAATAATATAGTTAATTTTACGAAATTTAAGACAAAATTTTCAAAACTAAACATACCTGCAGCATCTTGATGATGTTGCTAGCTCCAAAAACCTTGTGTGCAATGGTGAATTTGAGTGGGTCAGTTGGAGGAAAGTAAGGAGCCAGCACACATTTCTCCACACATCTTCTTCTAAGTATTTTGCATGCAGCACAAGGGCTTAGAATGACCGGTGGTGGTGGTGGAGGAGAGGAAGGAGCTCTTTGTGGCGAAGTCGCCGGAGATGAAACACAAGATGTTGGTGAAAGGGATGACGACCGAGGAGAACCACCACCCATTGTCGCGGTGTTAGTGGTGGTGATGGTGGTGCACTCCATTGTTTGTAGGGTGGTGAGGAGCTGTTTGCTATGTATGGTATCCTTTGATGGAGTTTGTGGGATGCTTGGATAGGTACAATATTTATAGTGGAAAAATCGGTTGGAATCTGTCGCGGTTCAGTATTCCATTTTCTCTGTGCAATTAATAATAAATTGATATTTTTTATTTTTTTAATTAAAAAAATTATAATTTAAAAGAAATGGTGGAATCCGTAGGAAAAATGTGAACACGTGTCAATTACATATTCGTGAGGACAAGAAACAGGATAAAGAATGGGGACATGAAATTTTTTTGCCTAAAAAATTAGCCGGGGAGATTTGTTTTATGACATCATCAAACGTCATAATACTCGAGAATGACATCATTAATGTAGAGGAAAGTATGACGTGGCTAGGAATTTCATTTATTTTGGTACAACATTTTGTCTATTGTTGACTCATGTCTTTTACTTTGCAAACCATTTCTAGTTATAGGTAAAAAAAAGTTGATTTTTAAGCTTTGGTTAGAATTAATGAACAATATCTAAAAAGGAATTAGACGGTAGAAAATTAGTTTGTAAAGCAACCTTTTTTTTTTCTTTTTTTTTTTAAGCCCGGCTGGGCGATTGCCCTATAAGAGGATAGAGAACAGCCTCACAAGAAGAGGAGAAAACACTAAAAAGGGAGACAATTAAAGCTTGCCCCATGCATGAGAGGGTATCAAACCTACGACTTCACAGAGTCGTGGGCAGGCCATAGCCCCGCTGGACTATAGACTTGTGATGCTTGTAAAGCATCCTTAATTAATCGAGAAGTCTCGAATTCAAGATTTCTCATATTATTTAACTTGGATATATTGCGGACGTTCTAGAAGATTATATGTAGGAGTATTTCAATTGACTCATTAATTATCTAGGATAATTATGGAAAGAAAATATGTGTCAATCTATGTATGACCAATGAGATGAATAAATGAAGGAAAAAAATTCGACAGTCGAAAAGGTGGACTAAATATTTATGTCAAAGTTAAATCCCAAAAATATTGATATTAATAAAATTTTACAATTGGAACAATAAGATTATTAAAAGTTTAATTAAATCTAGCATTGCTACTTTTGTTTATTATGATGCGAATATCAAGAAATATATGTTCATACTCATGGAGAATATGATAACTGATAATAGATTCAAAAGATAATCTTTAAAAATGTTATTCGAGAAGAAGAAGATGCATCCAGTAATGGATAAATAAATATTGAGGCCAAAACATGTGGAACTGGTTTTTTCATTTTTTGTTTTTTGGTAAATATTTGTATGTGAACTCTTTTGATAAAATTAAATATGAAATATGAATTGGTTAAGTTATAAAATATAAACTCTGGAGCCTGAATTAGTTAAGTTATATATTATGAACTATGAGGGAATCAAAGTGTTCATAGCCCAGCGGGGCTTGGCACTGCCCACGACTGTGAGGTTCAAGGGATCGATACCTGCCATCTACGTGGGGCATTTGAATTTTATTTAGATTCCTTAATTTTCTCCATCTCAATCGTGATCTTGTTCCGATTTTTTTTGATTTTTACTCTAATTTGGCATCATGCCTATCTCCCCACCATGTCCACAATTTGGAGTTTCAATATACCAAAAAAATCATAAACACTTATTTTCAGGAATGTTCTTCCTTTTCTTTTTTGCATTTTTTTCCGATACATTCATTGGAGAATTCGTTTATTGATAGTTGGAAACCACAAAAGATGATGAAAAGATTATTGCAAATTTCATCAAATAAAAGGGGAAAAAAAGCTTTTTCTTGAAGAGAAAGAAAGAAGAAAAAGTTTCTGTGATTATGAACTTGTAAATCACCTTTGTCATTCGATATGATTCACCGAGTTACTTGCAAATCAATTCATTCCAGCTGTATAATCTTAATTATAATATCTTAAAATACAGACTGGTTACAACTATTATGAATTGTTTTATAGTTATTATATGCAAAGCTAATAGCTATTATGAATTTTTATTATAGCTATTATATGCCAAGTTAATAGTTATTATGAATTTGTCTTATAAAAAATTTTATAAGACAAATTCATAAATGCACAGAACACACGACAACCTTCTTCTTCTAGCTGATTAATCACAAAAATCAAGCCCAAAGAAAATCATTCAAACCACCACGACTATGCTACAGTCTATTATAATTCAAATATCAATAAAATAAATATTCGTATAATCTGTCTTATAAAAATTTCTTGTTTGATTTCAATTTTTTTATCCAATAAACACTACCCAATTTAATTATAAACAACTCACTTTTGTGAATTTAAAGATTAAAACTCCCGTTCTTCAAAAAGAAAATAAAAGGATAAAAATCTCAAATTGGAGAAATCTGAGATGGTTTAATGGTGGAAATCGTGGGGGGCAAATCGTGGGTAATAGTTATGGAGGAAGGTGAATGTGGAATTGGTGGGGATCGTGGGTAAAGCTGCGTTAAAATTGGAGTTGATCGTGTAGGTAGATGAACAGTACCATTGTTAAACGTTTTGTTTGGTGTTTTGATATTGTGTTCAGTGACTATTTTGGAACTAAAATCAGCGGGCTTTTTATGGCCATTGGATGTGAGGCTCCTAAATCCTATGGGTATTATTAGGGCCAGCAGATGCTTAACATTTAGTTGTTCAGCACCTTAGCCGGGTCGGAACTATGAGGTCTTAATGCTGAATTAATTAAGATAAGATGATTATCAGAATTTTGAATACATGAAATTTTATATTATATATTTATTCTGGAAAAAATGTAAAAGAATTTTTTTTCTCTCGCATCATCTAAAATATTACATTTAGACATATCAATTATAAATTAATAAAAGTAAAATTTTAATTCCAACGAAGAATCTCGTAATTTTATTTTATCTCGTAGTTCTTCTATACAAATACAAATAAAAATTATGAAGTTGATGAAGGAAAACAATAAATATTCTCAAGAAAATTTAACATAACATATCATTTTGAAATAAATATTCATAACGTATTTTAATGAAAATCGGAACATACATAATATAATTTTCGAATAGCATTTCATATTTCACCCTTCATGCTTAGCCATTTTTTTCACTTAAAATTTATTTAGTTAAGCAATTCTTCAACTGATGTATTAGTAAAATATACCACAATGTCTAGATTCTAGTCTCAATAATTTGGAGATCCATAAGATTTTCTCCTACCACGTCTTCTCAAATTTTAATACATATTCTTTTTACCTAAAAAAAAAAGCAAAATCTTAATCAGTTAAGAGATTAACAAAAATTTGTTAACAAACATACTTGAAAAGATAAGTAGTTAATAATATATGTCCTTAAACACACAATTAAAATTAATAAATGTTGAATCGATAAATTTTTTTCGATGACTAAGTTGGTGCTCAAAAGAGATCTCGAAAACTTTGCTTGTCCGAAAGAGAACAACCGGGTCGGTTGCGGTTGGGTACCGACTATTTACCCAGGAATGAGACTACTTGGATGCAGCCACCACATTTGGGGCAGCATATTCTTTCAACTATCATATACCAACTAGCCTTCTACGTGTCAAAGTATATGATAATGACGTGGCAAACTTTCTTTTCTTTTTTAATTTTTTAGGGAAATCAGCCTATTTAGTCCCCCTGAAATTTTTGTTTAGCCCGTATAGTCCCCAATGTTTAATTTCAGCATGTAAAGTCCCTTACCTATTAGGGGCAATAGAATTTGGGATTTCCTTTTTATAACCATTTTTATACTGATTTTTTGTATTTTGTAAATTTTATAGATTGAAACTGACCATTATTCCCCCACTCATTAAGCACGTGGATGACATGAATTTGGGGCTGCCCTGATTCCGCCGCAGAAGGGGTGGTGGAACCTCTATATGCAGCCCGTAAATAGATAAGGGACTTTACCGGCTGAAATTAAACATTGGGGACTATACGGGCTAAACGAAAATTTCTGGGGGACTTTACCGGCTAAAATTAAATATTGGGAACTATACGGGCTAAACAAAAATTTCTGGGGGACTAAATGGGCTAATTTCCCAATTTTTTATTTATTTATTTATTAGGGAATTATCCATTACAATAAATAGGAGAATTAAGAAGTGGGATAAATTCGAACTCATAATGACTACCTAATTATTCTTTTCTTTATAATTATTTTTCAAGTTGAGAAAATTGGAAAATCGATATGTAAAATGGATAGTATTTGTATTTGAGAATTACATATGAGTCATAAAATCTGAGTTATTTTGTGAAAGGAAGTGTGGATATATATAATCATACATGGTGTTTTATTTTGATTAACAAATACTAAGGTAAGATGTTAACGTGCATATATTGGGTAGATGATAATTTTTTAGTTCGATTTACTCCTTGGACTGACAATGTATCACAAGGATAACTATTTATTTTTCTTAGATGTGCAATTAAAGAAGAAAAATAAATGAGATTACACATAATTTATATAATTCGGTCAATCTAATTTACACTGACGAGGAGGGATGACTTCTCTTAGGTGGCGATAATTTATTTGATTGAAATAACTCTATATCAAACTATCCATTATAAAGTAGAAAATGAGATTTAATTTTGTAGATGACAGTTTATAGAATAAATTTCTGAAGAAATTTGGATAAATTTGGTTGAGAAACCGCTGCCTCGTGTGGAAACTCTTTAATTTCTACTAATTATTTTTGATATTGTCTTTTGTTTTTCTCTTGCTTTGGAAATTTGGTCTAACATAGTTAGGGTCGAAGTAGTTGGAGATTTTTCACTTTCACTTTTCTGCATATACATAGAAGTCTATTTCACTCTCTAGATATTCCCTTCGAACCAAGGTTGTTTAAATCGCGATTCTAGGTAGACTCGGAGGAGGGGTGGAAAATCGTAAACTCGTTAATCGTATTAAGAAATTAATATATATATATATATATATATATATATATATATATATATATATATAACAATAATTAACATATAAATCATATCATACGATCCAAAAAATATGGGAAAACAATTCATTAAACATAAGTTCACAAATTTTTTCAAAAGACAGTAATGCAACAAAGTTCACAATAAAGAACTTACAATCTTTGGGGATGAAGAAAATTAAAAATGATGAAAGTGGTTGTTCAAAAATAATTTGATGACCAAAATGGCTGCTCGTAAAATCTTTGGGGATGAAAAAAGTTAAAAAAGTTAAAAATGATGAAAGTGGCTGTTCAAAAATAATTTGATGACCAAAATGGATGCTCGTAAAATCTTTGGGGATGAAAAAAGTTAAAAAATGATGAAAATGGAATAATTTGATGATCAAAATGGCTACTCGTATAATCTTTGGGGATGAAAAAAGTTAAAAAGGATGAAAGTAGCTGTTAAAAAAAATTGATGACCAAAATCGCTAATAATTTGAAATTTTGTAGACTCGGTAGAAACGTACGTTTTTACCATCCGATTCTACTACGATTCTACCAGATTGCGATTCTACTACCGATTCAACACGTTTTGCTTCCGTAGAATCGTAGAATCGTGCGATTCTATGAGTTAACTCGCGATTTTAACAACATTGCTTCGAACTTTTTAAGATGTCTCAATTTAAAAAATACGCAGATTAAAAAAATGTTAATTGAGTTAGTATTTGCAAGTGAAATGATAAAAAAAAAATACAGTTAATATATGTGTTTGTTGAATTAATAAGTGTTAAAATATAATTGAAAATAATAAATAAAGGCTATGTTGAAGTTCGGAAAGAACAACGAATTTGGGACAAGTAAAAAAGTGCTTTTGCTATAAGAGTAATAGATATGGGTGAAAATCGTCTGTACCAGTGTATATTCTCATTCTTGTGTCTAACCATCCAGAATTTGCCATGTGAACACTTCTTCTAATTATATATACGCATAGTGAATTATGAGTGGTTATACACAGTAATAAGAAGATACAAATGTACATACGATTATTTGCCAATAGATATTGGAAAAGAAAATAGCGAAAGAAATTGGTATTATTGACCAGTCCAATTTTAGAAATCATGTGCATAATCGTAGCAGCCTTTTATTAGGTTGGATATTTTAGGATAATTTTCTAATTGTCTTATTAGGTACCATTAGAATTGATTTGAATTAACCTACACTAGTGACCTATTAGGTGCAGTCTTTACAGTTGATCCAATATTCAACTTGATTTAATGCCTCATTAGGTACAAGATATTAGGCAGAAGGTCAAAGAATCAGTTTCAAGATATATATATCAAATGTTATAAAAGTTTATAATGATTTTTTAAAAGCCACATTATTGGTGAAAATTACATCTACCCATATTAGTACTTAGTAGTAAAGATCAGGATAGCCTAGAGTTAGAAACTATATAAGTAGATATAAAATGTAAAAATAAACCTTTAAGAATAAGAAATGAAATATGATGCAGGAATCAAACCTCTGACCTCTAGGTTGGAAGGCCTCAACTACATAACTAGCTAAGTAGAGAATAGAGATACAAGCTTTATTACAAGGAGAAATAAGCCTTGAAAAACAAAATGAAATATGCATAATGCAGGAATGGAACCCATGATCTCTAAGTTGGAGGGCCTCAACTGCAATAATGCAGGAATCGAACCTACACTTCTATGTTGGAAGGCCCAAGTCAAAATAAAAGCATTTAATATTATCAACCAACGCTACAGATCTTTTGTAACACTTTCTACAAAACTCTTTGTAATATTTTTAATTATAATTATTTTTGCTTGGTTTTTATGAGTTAAAGTTTATTTTCTTTAATTAAGAGTATATTATGATTACAGATTCTCATAATTAAAATATTGTAGAAAATATTACCGAAAGTGTTATAGAATATTTAAACCCTATCTAATTATAAAGGAAATACCAAAACATGATCGGATTAATCCAGTTCGGATCCTATACGGAACAATTTTTTTCAAAAACACGACAGGTGTTCTGAGGCTCAGAACATGTGGCTATTTTAAATCAATCTTAACCGTCAAAATTTTAATCCAGCGGACGAGGGAAGTTGCGCACGTGCATAATTATCCCGTTCCGCACTGGAGCCTCCGCCGAAATAATTATAACTCGTATTTGCTTAATAAATTCAATCATTTGGGCCAACGAGACATTAGTTTAGTGACACAGACTGATGCCTCATTAAGTAGATGCCATGATTTTAATTCTCCCTCTTGATTTTTTAAATCTCATATTTCTTATAATAGATAGTTTATAATCCTGATTAAATTTTTTTTTATTTAAAAAAAAACAATTATTTGAATTGCCTTTGTTCTGTTCTCCATAAAATAAGTTATGACAACTTCGATAGTAATGTAATGACATCAAGTTCACTATTATTTCTATTAATTATAAAGAGTTGGAACTTTTTAATTAAAGAAAACAAAAAAAAAAGTCACACAAAATTGCTAATCGAAAACCTTTGGAATCACACGTCAAGCCTAAAGTAGACTTGCAAGTAGAAAGAAAGACAACTTACATATTTGACTTTGAATCCTAAGGAGAAATCCTTACTTTGCGTGTGGACCTTAGAGCACATATAAAATCAGGTCACCTATAGAAAAGAAAAGAAAAAAGAAAGAAAGAGGATATATGTTTTAATTATCACATTAATTTTTATTTTTAGAGTTCGGAAAATTACTTTTTGGTGATTAGTATCTGAGTATTTAATCAGAATAATGCAGTTGGAATTTAAGGCATTGTAGTATATGCTATTGTATAATTCTGCGACGTTTTCAGATGTCTCGAACCGTCAATCTTATCATGGGCAAGGCCGCATATATAGCCATTTAATCCATGACTTAATCGGAAAATTATAATTATATTGTTTAATGTTTATTTTTCTCTAGTGGTAAAATATTCATATATTTATATTTATAAATTATATGGAAACCAATGTGTATGTGTATGTATACTATAAAGCACACCGAATCTTCTGTAATACTCCTTGCGATATTCTCAGTGACATTTCTAATTATATTTTTGTTCACCCTTAAAATTTATCCATTCTATGTAGAGTTTATGAATTTTAGTTAAGGTATATAAATAAAAAAATTATATAATTAAAATGTTAAGAAGAGAGACATGGGCCAAGTTGTCCATTTTTGGAAAGCTTGGTTATAACTATTCTATAATATAATGACATCTGAAAAGTTTAACAGTATTCTGGTTCTAGAAAGTCAGATATAATTTAATCTAACGGCCCTTTAAAAAAATTAAAGTATATTATTTTCAAGCATTACTTTCGAATTATTGATACAAACTCTTCAAATTATGTTTTTATTCATTAGATTAATTGAATTGGTAAGAACATGAAAGAACCATCAAAAGAAACAAAGCCAAGTTTGTTGGTGGTGGAGTGATCTTTGAGTTTAAATTTCTCCAAGACAAAATTTTGTGGTACAAGACTTATATAACACGACTTTAACCTTCTCGTGAGGTTTGTAAGCTATAGTATAAGCCATAATTTTTTAGTGCCTGCACCATCAAATACTTCTCCTCTCCAGCAGCAACCCACCATCTCCCACCTCACCCAAGATGGTGAAAGATGGAAAACAAATTCATTTCTTGATTTTCTGTCTCATTCTTTATTCCACTAATATAATAGATAATTGTTACGTGTTCACTTTTTTTCTACGAGTTTCACTATTTCTTTCAAATTATAAATTTTTTAATTATAAAATTGATATATGTCAATTTTTTATTACTGCGAGAGTGAATGAAATACGGAAACGCAAGTAAAACAATTGAATTCATACCTAAAAGGATGTTGTCCCTTAGGGAACATCCAAAAAAATTGGAAAGATGATCCCTTATTCAAAGGTGGAAAAAAACTTCAAATGTGTAACATGATTACTCTAACTAATCAAAATTATGATTATTACTTTTAAATAAGGAGTCAATTTCGAAATGATTAATTTTGATCTTATGAAAATGAACGTGCATGCCTAATTTTGATCCTATGACTTTAGAGTAACCAACATTGAAACTTCCATGCTTAGATATGAGTAAAATGAAGACAAATTTTGCATACCTAATTAATCATCAAGATTTAAAAATGTCCATCAATAGAGGAAAAAACTTAGATATGGTATGACCGATAATTTTCCTCTCATTCCTTTGAATCCTCACAAAGTGTGATCCATGTTTTTTTTTCCTCAAGAAAGCAATCACTAGTCGGATTATTATGACTTTTTTTTATGAATAAAGGATTATTCATTGATAACAAAATGACCGGGTATTACAATTAGAATATTTCAGGAATGAAAAACATCAAACAAAACAGAAAATTAAAGTTACACAAGGTAACGTATAATAACGCACACCCCATAAATACTAGGTGGGAAAGAACTAAAAATACTAATAATAGTAATCTAACAAACAACTAAAATATAGTATTTTCTGCAACATCTTCATCGCCATCCTCGAACCACGGAGGCAAGCACTTGGTTCCTTTTTCATATACAGCGATTCAAAAGACAATGGGTGTATCAACGATCTAAAAAATCGCCTAGAAAAGAGGTGAAAACTCAAGAAAGGTCCCAAATCAAATTCGGATAAACATGTGATTCCACCAAAGAAAGGAGTAGCAAGCCGATCTAAAAAGAATCTCGCCCGAAGTCTGATGAAAATTGCTCGAGAGAATGTCCATTGATATTTACTATTAAAATGAGGGGTGTAAGTACAAAAAGTGAATGAAAATGACTAGGTCCGACCGGTGAACGAAGCTCTTGGCCAGATCTAGTCATTGGAGCATGAAAGAACAAGATGCCAAAGGGAAAAAATGGGGGTGGGAAAAAAATTCAAGTCTTTCACGCTTTCACATTATAGTTTTTTTGTCTTTTTTGTCTAAGACTAATCCCCATCTGGGAAATAGAGGGGATAGAAAGGTAATTGGTCATGGTCTTACACCTATATTCGATAATTGGTCCTGATCTCACACCATGCAAATGTAGGATTTGTTGAGTAAATTTTGTGAGTGTGGCAAGCAGTGGCGGAGCTTACAAGGGGCAGGCCCCCCCAAGAATTTTCAATTTTTTTATATACTAGGTATATATATTTAACTGTTCGTAATAATAGAAATTTATTTTTTTTAAATGGCATTTCCCCCCAAGAATTTTTTATTTTTTTATATACTTGAGTGAAGGCCCAATTTTTTGAGTGATTTCTGCGTTTCAGATTGATTTTTGATGATGATATAGATGATAAATTCTCTAATTTAATTAAACCCTAAAACCTAAATCTTTTTCGGGTCATTAAATTCATCCAATTTTTGCACAAAACAGTTTGTAACTGTGATGATATTAATGACTTCAAAAACTTCAATCAAATCTTCAAAAATCGGGGTAGAAAACTCATTTGATGAGTTGAAGAAGAATCAGATTTTTCTTCCGGGGGCCCGCCCGCTAACGGGCTAGCGGGGACCGCCGTCTGTGTTCCGCTGACCTAAGACTTTGTATATGTATTCGTTACCGTATTTTAATTCTTGATTTTCTTACTCCTGGGACCAAAGGAATAAGGTTGGTCTACGTATTTTGAAGTATAATTCGTGACAATAGTCTATGCAAAAATAGTCAGGTTTTTCTTCATTTTATATTTTTTTTTGCCATTTTTTTAAAAAATTAGTTTATTTTTCTTTTCGAATATAAGTGTCGTTTAAATTAAAATTTTCTAATAAAATATATAATTCTACCTCAAATATATCATTTTACGCCGTAAGCAAATTTTAGTTCGGCCCCCCCTAAATTCAATTCCTGGCTCCGCCACTGGTGGCAAGGGATCAAGATTCAAGACTAAAGGACCGGTACACTCCCCATCTTTCCATGCATAGTGGTGGAGTTAGGATTCCGATAAAGGGGGACAAAATTAAAAATTTGTTATTGGTGAACCGTTACGAAAAATGATAAACAATTACTCGCAAACTTCAATTGGTTTTTTTTTTTATTTTTTACTTAGCAAATTTACATTTTATTAGAAACCAACTCTCGCCAAACTAGATTAGTGCAGTTGGTGTACACTTGTGATTCGAACCAATAGGTCTCATGTTTCTTATAAAATTGATATATGTCAATTTCTTATTACTGCGAAAGAGAATGAGATACGGAAATGACGGAATATCCTTACAAAAGGGTAAAACAATTGAATTCATACCTAAAAGGATGTTGTCCCTTAGGGGGACATCCAAAAGAATTGGAAAGATAGAAAAGTAGAAATGATCTCTTAATCGAAGGTGGAAAAGAAAATTTTCGATGTGTAACATGATTACTCTAACTAATCAAAATTATGATTATTACTTTTAACTAAGGAGTCAATTTCGAAATGATTAATTTTGATCTTATGAAAATGAACATGCATGCCTATGACTTTAGAGTAACCACGAAAGAATTAAATGAGGGGACGTTACAACCAACCTAGAAACTTCCATGCTTAAACTTGTGTAAAATGAAGACGAATTTTGCATACCTAATTAATCATCAAGATTTCAAAATGTCAATCTATAGAGAAAAAAACTTAGATATGGTATGACCAATAATTTTCCTCTCATTCCCTTGAATCCTCACCAAGTGTGATCCATATTTTTTTCCCCTCAAGAGTCGAGAAAGCAGCCATTACTCGGATTATTATGGCTTTCACATTATAGCTTTTTGTCTTTTTTGTCTAGGATTTCGATAAAGGTGTCCGAAGTAAAAATTTATCATTGAACCATACGGAAAATGATTAACAATTACTCGTAAATTTTATTTGGTTTTGTTTATTTGTTACCTATCAAGTTTATTTCAAAATGTCAATCTAGGTTAGTGTAGTTGGGAAAATTTTTGTATGGGACGGTCCCAATGGGACATGTGAGACATAAATGCAGGCGGGACCTACAATACAAGTGAGTCATGAATAATTTTATGTGAGAGCAAGTGTGGGACCGGTCACATGAGATCATCCCATGCCAGACTCACCCGTGTAGTTGGTGTAAGACCTGTAAATCGAAACAATAGGTCTCAGTTGACCCTATAAAATAGTAGTTTGACTTTCACCATAATTAAGAAAAGTAGGTTAACTAATAGTTAGTGAAGCTTACTCTAAATTAATTAATACTAATTGTATGACCACAAGTTAGTGGAGCTTACTCTATTAAATATAAGAAGTTATTTATGAAAGTATTTCCATTGGAATAAAGTAGACATTCATTCGGAAATATTAAAATAGAAATAGGACATTTAATTTGAGACGGAAGGATTACTTAATTAAATATACATTTTTATCATAAAGAATTGTAATGTATTTGAGCAATTTTTTATATTTTCAAATTGCATATTGCAATTTTATACTAAAATAATAAGTACTATGTTATCAATTTTTAAAAGTTTTCAGGAGATCAAGACAATTTTCATTTATTAAGAATCTATATAAAATTGTATATGAGAATACCCACTAATACTATTTTCCCAAAAAATTGGGTGCCATTGCCCCTACCTGGCTCCGCCAATTTCCACGCATATGTATCCGTGTTATAATCGACCTGTGACTACTGAATTTCGTCGCGGCTCCAGTGCGGATCCGCCAGAAATCCCGACGGCCGTGGGACATCGATCCTCAGCTTGTCAGATTAAATCCAACGATCGTATCAAAAAAGTGTATTTAGGTATTTTTACATTTTTACAATAACACATGTTCTTCTTTAGAGAACACATGTTCTTCGTTAGAGAACATATATTCTTGTATATTGAGGAGAGAGAAAAGTTGCGGCTGAAAAGTAACTTTTTTCTCTCCTTAATATACAAGAATACGTGTTCTTTTTAAGAGAACACATGTTCTTCGTTAGAAAACACATGTACTTTCGTTATATTGAGGAGAGAGAAAGTTACTAACGAAGAACATGCGTTCTCTAACGAAGAACATGTGTTCTCTAAAAGAACATACGTGTATGTTTCACATGATTTTTTTTCTCAATCGATGTGACGGTTGCGTGTTAATTTTTGTTGTTATTATTATTATTTATTTGTAAAATTACATATGCACTTTTATTATTATTTTTATTATTATTTAAATCATCGCAATTTTTCTCTCCGGATCTGGATCGCTCAAAATTTCATCCGACGGCTAGGATGGTTCACGCAGTGCGAACTTTGGGCGTTCCGCACTGGAGCCGGATTGGACTAATTCCGTCAGACTCCTTGTAACGAGAAAAGCAGTCCGGCTCCAGTGCGGAACGGCCAAAGTTCCGCACCTGCGGAACCATCCTAGCCGTCGGATGAAATTTTGAACGGTTCAGATCTGGAGAGAGAAAAATTGCGGCTGATTTAAATAATAATAAAAATAATAATAAAAGGGTACATATGTAATTTTACAAATAAATAATATTAATAACAGCAAAAAGTAACACGCAACCGTCACATCGATTGAGGAGAGAGAAAAATTGCGGCTGAACAAAAACACATGTTCTTCTTTAGAGAACACATGTTCTTCGTTAGAAAATACA
This sequence comes from Vinca minor, assembly GCA_026122235.1. Lineage (NCBI taxonomy): Eukaryota > Viridiplantae > Streptophyta > Magnoliopsida > Gentianales > Apocynaceae > Vinca > Vinca minor. The sequence goes on from JAOCZM010000096.1 coordinate 5,032,652, forward strand.
TGTACTTCGTTAGTAACTTTTCTCTCTCCTCAATATAACGAAGTACATGTGTTTTCTAACGAAGAACATGTGTTCTCTTAAGAAGAACATGTATTCTTGTATATTGAGGAGAGAGAAAAGTTACTTTTTCAGCCGCAACTTTTCTCTCTCCTCAATATACAAGAATATATGTTCTCTAAAGAAGAACATGTGTTATTGTAAAAATGTAAAAATACCTAAATACCCTTTTTTGATACAGTCGTTGGATTTAATACAACGGCTGAAATCGTGTCCCGCACCGTGCAAATTTTGGCGGATCCGCACTGAAGCCGCGACGCGAGAAAAGATTCCAACATAATTTTCTTCATACATAACTCTCGATTATACGTACGGCAGATCTCAGCTTACACGGTTTCGTACATTTCCTCACTTTTCTTCATAATATCTACAGCGGTACAGAAATTCCATGCACACAGCCCATGAAATTGATAATCCGGATCCTACGCGGAACAGTAAAAAAATTTGCACATACGAATCGTATGAGAACAGGTGTCTTGCACTCAATCAATCATAATTCGCCATTGATATATATAATTGGAAGAAATGTTCACATAACGAATTTTAATTGGTTAAGTATAAGAATAGAGACATATACGGGAACACACGTATTTTCACCCGTTAAATTGACGATTCTCTTTTTTATAGTTATCAACATTAACATAGAATTAACCTATTTCTAGTACGTTGTAGTACAACACTTTTTAACAATTAAATGCTAGCTAGGCTATTAGCTCAAGAGGTTTTTCATGCATGAACAACAACAACAACAACAACAACAATAGCATAACCCATTAAATCCCCAATAATTGGGGGTATGGGCGGGGATGGACGGGATACTGCACCTAACCTTTGTCAAACAAAGTGGTCGATCCCTGTGATACCATCGAAACAGATGTATTGGAGACTAACCTAACCTTTGGCAAGAAGTGCACAAAGTGGTTGCTCATATAATACACATGTAACAATGGTCCCCTACGCCGTCGCGTTTGCTACTGTAATCACGCCTCAAATCAAAGCCAAAAGGCATCGTAGAAGCAGCACTCAAGAACCATTTTGATTTACGTGCACATCACCACGCTTCTTTCATTCAAAGATCCAGCAGCATTAGTGCATGCACCCTAAGAGTAGTGTGGTCACTCGCCAATTTATCTTATTGTGTGAGATCACTCATTAACCTATTATTCAAATAAAGTAAAAATATACCATATTTATTAAAAAATATTCATGCCCATGTATGAAAATGAAGGTCATGTTGTTAACATTAATTGGCCTAATTAGTGAGAAGTGACAGATTCATACCCAACTTTTTGAGAAAACGATGAATTTTTATATAAGCCATGAATGTTTGTTATATAAGCCGTGTATGAACAAACATTCAACCGGATTGGTTTGACGGAAAATTCAATTATAGAATCGTCTTTGTGGTACAGATCCCACTGTCCTTTAACATGAATTGTGTGGAGCCTACCTACATATGTAGGCTCCACTCAATACATGTGAAAAGCATTGGGACTAGTCCCATAATAACGATTGTATAATTGATTGACCCGATAATGATTGGGGTTAAAAAAATGTAGGCCATTGTATGAACAAACGTAGTTTACGTGTGATGGTTTTTGCTGCGTACGCGGAGAAATAAATAATGAGGGGTTGGGACATAAAGCACGTGTGTGTGTGGCCTGTTGCTGCTTGAAGCTCTGTAACGCAGTATTAATGGATATAGTAAGTAGTTAAGTTGTATGCTACTTATTTGGAATATTCCCCAACATGCACAACCATCAGACTATGATGTAGAACGTCAAAAAATTATTATATAGTGAACATTTTTGTAGCTCTGGACTGTTGGATAAAAGATTTGATATTCCAGAGATTTTAGAGCGAATATCTATTATGATTTTTAGAACATCTGTTGCGTGAGATAAATTTTGCATGCCTTAATACAAATGTCTATCAGGAAAGAACACGTGTTGTATAAATATGATACCTATCAAAAAATATGCAACGCCTATTATACGGTATTTAGTATATACTGATAATTTTTTGTTTTGTCGTATTATATCATTTCCCAACTTGGATTTAAGCCAAGCCAACAATATAATCTAAATGTTGCATGGGCAATATAGGAAAAATGGGATGAATCGGTACATTAAATCCAGTCTTACATTTCATTTACATAATTTGGTCTTAATTGTTTGAAGATCTTACAAGTAAATATTGTGAGTGAGATTATATCAAGTAATAACCAATAATACATCTAAAGGCTCAAAAACTAAAAACAAAACAATACTTTCGCCGTGATTAAATGTTCTTTTTTTTTACTCATTTTACAATAATAGAAAAAATAAATTCAATTTCGAACCGAAGTTAGTGATAATGACTTGGAGGGAGTGTGACATTTGGGAGATGAGAGGAAAACAAAAGTACGTCAAAATTGTACAGCAAATTGCGGACACGAGTATTTGCTTGGATTAGCAAAAGCCTAATCAAAGGATAATTAATAAAGTTTTAGCTATAAAAGTGGTGATGACCAATAGGAACATTCCAACAAAGCACTTGTTATGACTCGTGGGGGCTAAAAATCTCATGTCCCGTTTGACATATATTAATTTTTTAATTAAAAAATTATGACCTAAAAAAAATAGTGGAACCCGTAGAGGATAAGTGAATATGTTGCAAACATTTATTTCGTGAGAGATAGTAATGCGACACTAGAATCGGTAATGTATTTGATTTTTTTGCCCCCTTGTGGGAACCTTCTAAATTTTCTCATCACTTCAATCTGAAAATGATGTGCACCAAAATCATGCAAAAATGAAGATAAACATTAAATCATAAATCATAAATCATAAAAACGATAGTACGTCGCATGTTTGTAGGAATTTCTACTAGGTAAATTAAAGTACTATTAAGATTTTCTAAGCGTATTAGTCTAGTCAAATATTTAAATACTAATAAAAAAAATGTTATAGATTAATTATAAATTTAAGTGTTGAAAGTGTCACAAAGGATAAGATTATGGGCCATGAGTTGACAATAGGGCATCTAAAAGGAATATGGTGAAGACTTGGAAGAGAATAATGGGACTAAAGTCATACTAAGCATCCATTAATAACTAATCAACTCAAATTTTCCCTAACTATTTTAATCCTCACTTTGAGTAGACAATTACCAAATACCTTATACTTTTGGTACAATTGATAGATTTATTAATTCAATGTGTATGAGATCAAGAATATTAATACCAATGGGGCCCAATTCTTTAATATTGTTTATTTTTGGATACTAAATATTGCTTGAATTTTATGAGGCCAGACTTTTAAATAAAATGACATCTTCCGGTCCCAAATTAAATGTCAACATTTGATTTACACAAAAAATTAAGAAAAGTAATTTGACCATGAGTAAGGTAAAACAATATCCCTATATATAGAAGGATTTACATGTTAGTGAAATTTTCATCCCCTAAATATCGAAGGCTAATTATATGAGTTCACCGAGAAAGTATATTCATTTGAAAAAAGTATACATTTATTTGGAAAGTAGACATATTGATTTCAGAGGAGAGAGTATTTTTTTTAGTAATACTAGATGGCTAAATATTTAGTCAATTAATTAATTAAATTTAGGCAAAAATTGTAAATAAACCTTTAATCTATTTCCAGACACATTCACGAAGAAAATTGAAAGCTTAGGTTTGAGACTTCTTTGTTGCCTAAGCCCAATCAATATCTAGTGCCTATTGTTCAAGAAGTTGTGGGCTTGTTATCTTGAATTTACTATTGGATCAAGATGAATAGCCTTATTGATTTGAGGAGTGATCAACTGGACTGGGCCTACTCTATTGATCAAGGGTTCTTTAGGTGATTAAGTAGCATAAGAGCTTGTACCTAAGGCTGTCAATTGAGTCCAAAATGGTGAGTTTGGACCAAGGGAGACTTAGGTCCCGACTCAGACTGTTAGGCCCGAACCAATTGAATTGGATTTCGAATCCATCTTACTTTATCCTTTCCCACTAGTTTATGAACTAACTCTACTTATTAGTCAATCTCAATCCGCAAATATTTAGAGTTTGTTCATAAATTTAAACAACTGCTATATTTGTCAATAATTGTAAAATATAATTGGTTAAGGTATAAATACCATTCCAAATTCTCTGCATCATGTAAATAAAGTCTTCAAATTATTCGATCTAACATCTAAACATTTATTTTTAGAATTCCCTCTGCACCTTAATTAAAATCAGGGCAACATGCCCTTGGGTGGCGGTGGTGGCGGCGGCAGTATTTTGAGGCTTCTTGCCGGGTCATGCAAATACAATCTTTATTTTTATCGCAATAGCCGCCAGCTGCAGAATATGCTGTGCAGCAGTCTAGACAACAACCATAAACACCATAGTCATTACAAATTACGTCCCCCGTTACTACCATTACACCTGAATCTGCAACATTCAAATCCCGATAATAATTAAATTAAAATTTATTATTATTGTGAAAGGAAATGTCGAACTTGAACTTATCATTTTGAAATACAATCTTTATTTTTATCGCAATAGCCGCCAGCTGCAGAATATGCTGTGCGGCAGTCTAGACAACAACCATAAACACCATAGTCATTACAAATTACGTCCCCCGTTACTACCATTACACCTGAATCTGCAACATTCAAATCCCGATAATAATTAAATAAAAATTTATTATTATTGTGAAAGGAAATGTCGAACTTGAACTTATCATTTTGAAAGTCAAAATAAATCAGAGAGACTATACTCCCTCCATTCCTAAATATAAGACTCTTTAGACAATTTGAGAAAATTAAGGAAGTTGTTATTTTCACTTAAACTTTCAATATTACCCCACCTTCCTCTCTCTCACTAATACATCATAAAGAAAAGAAAGGAAAATGTTGAGGGTATAATTGAAATAAATTGTTGACAACTAATAAAAGAACCTTAAACGACAATTAATTTGGATACCTAGATATCTCCTAAACGACAATTAATAGGGAATGGAGGGAGTATTATGTTTCGAAAAATACTTTGGCCCGACCTAAATTATAGTATTTTAAGAAACATAAATACTAAATAACTCAATATAAATGGATAAAAATTAGATTAGTTGGGACCTAAATTTTTTGTCAGTTATATATATATATATATATATATATATATATATATATATATATATATATATATATATATATATATATATATATAGCTTCTAATTAAGAAACGAAGAGTAACAAATATTGTGGATAAGAAAAAAAACTTGGAAGTGGAAGGAATTAGGTACCTTTGACGGTAGCGGCAACCAAAAGGATGAAAATAACTAGCACCGTAGTGTTGGAGCAACCCATTATTTGGGACTGAACAAAGATAAATTAATACTATGAAGATGAGGCAAGGAGAAATTAGGGGTTTTGGTGTGTATATATATATATATATATAATGTATCGAACAATATTGAGATTTTATATTAGTTATTAAAGTTACGCTTCTAATTTTTCTTTTTAAAGTATAAATTATAAAAAGTGTCAAAATATATTAAGATTTTCGAATTTTGAAAACCGAAGTAAACAAATCAAATTTCTTTAAGAAAATATACATATTTATATATAAATAACAAAAATTGGAGTTTGCAATTTTCAAAAATCTTATTCCTTAAAGCACTTTAGAGAATATGTTTTAAAAATATGGGATCTCTATGTATTTGTTTTTAAAAAAATTATGTAATATGTTTTTAAAAAACGTTTATGCTAAACTTTGTCACGATACTTGGCATCAAAAGAAAAAAAATAGAATCTTTGTCAAAATGAAAATGGATATTTAATTTTTATGATTAACTTAAAAAATTTAGGGACACGTGTTATATGAACATATTTGATCCAAAATTTTTATTGTTCATCTCTATCTCTGTTCTATACATCATAAAATGAATCCCTTCATATCCAGGTATGCAAAAAGTCCCATAAAAAACTCAAGAGTCATTCCAAGATTGATTCAGTTCTCCTCCAACAGTTCATATATTAGCTAAAATATCTACCAACTCAAAATTCACCACCTATATTTTTAGCCTTTCATTCCTATACGATATAATCGATTAATCTCCATTGATGAAACCAGCAATTTTTAGGATCTTTACCTCTAAACTCCTGCACAGGTACACACTTAGAAATAAAATCCATGTGTCAAAATTAAGAAGTTTGCTCAATCAGCCTGTTGGTGTTGGAGCCAAATAATTAATTTTTTGTTTCCTTTATCATGTGCTTATAGACCGATTACCTTGCTAATTTTTCTAAACAATGATTTTGTGATTGTGAAATGCCAAATTAAGCTCTCCGCGCATCGCGCGGATGAAAGATCTAGTGATGTATATACTTAAAGGTAAAGTAATCAAAAGAAAATGTTTGTTTTTTCTCAAACAGAGGAGGTCAGAGGACAGTGGCGGAGCCAGGGATTAAAATTAGGAAGGGGGCGAACTAAAATTCGCTTACGATGTAAGACGTTATATTTGGGGTAGGAGGATATATTTTTATTAGAAATCTGAATTTAAATGATATTTATATTCGAAATGAGCAAAATTAAGGAAGAAAATTGACAAAAACAATTTTAAAAAATGAAGAAAGACCGGCTAGTTTACAAAGTGTCATGAACCATATTTCAAAATAGCATGAGAAAGTTATAAAAAATATTATTTCATTAAATGTATGTATTTTTTTAGAGAAAAATTATAATTAAATTATACTACTATTGGAAGTTCAAATGATTTTTTTTTTCTATTTTAGAAATGAGACATTCAATTTTGGAAATCAAAAAATGAAAATTGTACATTCAAATCCGAATAGAATGAGAGATAAATAATATATGTTTTTATATAAAATACTTCTTCCGTCCCAAATTAAATAAACACATCTGACTGGCGCATAAAAAAAAATTAGTAGTTTGACCATGAAGAAGTTATCTTAGTATCCATTAATTAATGAAATTAATGGTAGAATTCATATGTTAGTAAAATTTGCCTCTCTTAAATATATAATGTTAGTTATGATAGTTTTGAGAGAAAATGCATTCATTCTAAAAAATTGAACAATCATTTTAAATACTCTAAATTAAAAAAATAGACATTTAATTTGGGATGGAATAATTACTTAATTAAATATACATTTTTTTTATCATAAAGAACTGCAAGTATTTGAGCAATTTTTTATAGATACAAAAATAATGAGTACTCTTTTATCAATTTTCATGTATTAAAAATTTATATAAAAGTGCATATGAGAATACACACTAGTACTAATTTTTTACGAAAATTTGGGGGGAGGGGGGGCGTTGTGGCCCCCGCCTTGCCCCCACATAGCTCCGCCAATGTCAGAGGACCGATAACAGTCCCGACTGTGATGTTGTGAACACCGCTAAACTGAAAGCCGCACGCAAAATGGTTATTTAAACTGAATGTTGATTGCTCTTAGAATAAAGGTGTTGGTGGATTCAGTGCTATATTACGTGATCATGAAAGAGCTTTTTTAGCTGGTTTCTTTAAATTCGCTTCTAACTCGCCCAAATCTGAGCATGTTGTAGCGAAGACATTTCTCGAAGGACTTGTTTGCAATTACTCAAGGATATCAGTCGTGCTTCATAGAAAGTGATTGTGAAGTTCTGATTAATCGAATTCACCATGTAGACAATGATTTATTTCCTATAAGGCACATGGTTAGTCCAAAAAAATTAAAAAAATGGGAACTAATATAACCTATTTATCTTTTGTTCACATATATTATGTAATATTCCTGTAGATTCTTTGGCAAAATAAGTTGTGAGGATTAGAACCTCATCTCAATAGTTGGCAGGAATGAAGACAAGAGGGCGGGTAGGTGGCAAGTCGCCCCCTCCCGCCGAGATTTTTAAAAATCCTATTTGTACTTGGATTGGGTCTGGTTTCGTTTGAGACTCAAACTCAGACCCAAACTAGCTTTGGATTGAGTTTGGGAATGAAATCTAAAGTGTTAAATCATCCCCAGACCAAATCCCAGACTCAATCCAAAGCTGGTTTGGATCTAAATTTGAGTCTCAAATCAGATCAAACCCAAACCAGACCCAATCCAAGCACACAGTAAATTTTTAAAATTTTTTTCAATTTTTATATGTATTTCGACATGCTGTTGCAGTTTTTCGTCCCCCAAACTTAAAAATCTTAGTTTTGTCCCTTATAGTTTGCAAACCATCGAATTTTCTTCTATCATATATAATCTCTTATATTAAAGCTTTTTTCTGTTGAAAAGAGTGTAAATTTCTGGATTATGTTTCACCAGAAAATTATGTCCCGGAGTTAAATACTATATGGTTAATTCTCATGTTCTTATTTGGTTTCAGATTGATCAACGTTTAGTTAAGTTGATTAGCTTAGACAATTATTTGTGATTTCATTAAAATAAACATAAATCTTTTGTCTAATATTCCCTCCATTCCTAGGCTAAATATAAGAATTTCATTTCATTTTATGAAAATTAAGAAAGTAAAAATTAAAATATTTTGTAATTAAAATATCAATATTACTCTCTTAAATATAACTTGTATACAACTAATTCTATTTAAAAATGTAATATTAATATTTTGATTACAAATAGGGGTGAAAATGAGCTGAGCTAAGGCTCATTTATCTACAAATATTTTAGAAAAAATACGGTTACTTATAATATGAGTTTAATATCTAACTTATACAAAATAAATCAAAAGATTTTCTTAGCACAATGGTATATAATCGAAGTTTTATAAATCTAATTATAATATGTAAAGACTCCAGAACAAAAGTAAAAATCTTAACAATTAAACAAATGTAAACTAACAAAAGTATAGCTACCAAATTTTTTAGTCCGTATTAATAAATAGTGAAAATATCTAAAGTTTTCTTATATAAGCAATTTAATTTTTGTGGAATATTCTTCCACCTGAAAAGTTAAAAATATAGTATTGTTATAAAAGAATTATTTTGCAGACTAATAATTAATTATCATAAGTAATAAAAGACAAGCAGTAATATATTTTAGATTTCTTCTTAATGCCATAAGTGACTCAAGCCAATCTTTTTCACAACTTAATGCTTGAACTGTTTTCAGGCAAAGAATATGAATCAATAGCTCTTCCACTTGAGAAGATGAGGAGATTATAAGAGATTTTTAGGATTTTCTTGGTTTATTTTCCTTTATTTTCCACTACTATTTTTAGGGGTATGCAGCTATTTTGTGTATATATATGTAGAGTCAGCTCATGAGCCAAATGAGTTGAACTCTATCTAGTTCAAACTCGACTCATATTTTAAATGAGCCACAAATTGTGGCTCATGTATTGCTCATTTAGCTCGTCAAGCCGAATATCGAATCGAATCATTAGCTACCGACGAGCCGACTCAACTCATTTCCACCCCTAATTACAAACATCTTAAATTTTTATTTTTTATTTTTTGTAAGATTTAATGGAAGTCTTATATTTAGGAATGGAGGTTGTATTTAAGAATAGCTATAGCATCTTATATATTAGACACACAAATTAGTGATTAAATAATGACATCTATAAAGTAACAAATGAAAGGAGAAAGGGAGTCTGTGGCCACAGTGGAAAACGGCCAAGGACGCAGGATCGAGGTCCTGCGTTCGATTCCCACATCGCCCCACCCACCCCGCCCCATAAAAAAAAAAAAAAATGAAAGGAGAAAAAATTATAGGCAAATTGGTGAAATTGGTTCCTAAATATAGCATGATTGGTGATAATGGTCCATATTTTTTTTTTCTTTGTATTTTAAACTTTAAACATATTGTGTTTGGTGATAATGGTCCGTCCATTATACTCTGTGACGGAAATAAACAATTTTATATTTATTTTAAAAAAAGCTTATTTGAACCGGGGATATTTTTGTAAAATTACACATAAAATGGTCTCTAAACATTACACGATTAGTGATAATAATCTATGTTCTTTGTCAAGAAGGCCACAACACAGTGGGGCTGGCCTCTGCCCACAACCGTGAGGTCGCGGGTTCGTCACCGGGCAACTGCCCAGATTACTACCCCTACCCCCCCCCCCAAATCTATGTTCTTTAGGGACTAATTTCACAAATTGTGTTATGTTTAGGGACCAATTTCACTAATTTTCCCTAAAAACAAAGCCCCCCTTCCTAATTTAATTTATTCATATTGGAATATCTTGATGGCCATAAATATTGTAAAATCCTAATTTAATTTCTTCAAATTTTGCAATTTCTATCTGATTTTAATTTTGATTTTGGTTTTGATTATGGGTTGTTAATAGATTTGGACTTTTATTTTGATTTGATTTTTTTTTTTCTTGATTCATTTCAGGTACAGAGATTTGTAAATATGAAGGGATTGAAGTTGCTTGGAGCCAAGATTTTTTATTTTTATTTTTTGCTGAATACTTGGAACCAAGAATTTGCACATGAATTTGCTTGGCATTTGTGCTAATGCCATTTTCACTAAATTTCTGGCTGTTCTCTATCTTTTGTTAATGGAAAAGGTCAAATCCCTTTTGTTAATCTCTCGGATTTGGATTGAATTGTATTTGTCTTTCAATTTTGATTTGTCTTTCAATATTTCAAGAAAAAGAAGAAAGAAGATTATGGTGTAGAAATTAGATCGAGAAGAAGAAATAATATGACGGAAGGACAATTTCCACCCAACACAATATGTTTAAGGTTTAAAATACAAAGAAAAAATAACAAGAACTATTATTATCAATCGTGTTATGTTTAGGGACCAATTTCACCAAATTTCCTAAGATTTTTTTTCTTTCTAAAATAACCTTTTAATTTGGTAATTCTGAATTATTTTTTTGCTAACTGACGGTTGACTATCATAGAGTATGATGGAAGTACCGTTTTCCACCAAACGCAATATGTTTAAAGTTTAAAATACAAAGAAAAAAGAACAGGAACCATTATCACCAATCGTGTTATGTTTAGAGACCAATTTCACCGATTTGCCAAAAATATATTGCATTCGTTCAACAAGCCTCATTCTAGACCATGGGAAAAAAACAGAAACATGTTTCTTAACTGAACAAGAATCAATCTTTATGTAATTAATGTCAACTACAAGTACTTGATTAGCTGGAGTTCATGGACTGGGAAAACCGTCTTGGCCAAAAAAATTCACCAAAAAATTTTGATGCCATGTTTGACCCATTATGCAATTTCATTGTCATTCTAAGGCCAAACCTTGAATTTCTCTTGCTTTCAGACAGTTTTCAAGAAATAAGACATCGAAAGACGGCACTAGAACAAAAGATCCAGCAAAAGAAGTAATATCTAAACTACAAATAGCTCCCTAACAAGTTCTCTGTGGTAAAAAGTTGTATTGCTTCTGATTCCTCAGGCAAGATAATACTATGTAGTAGAGTGGCAAGTATTAGATAAGATTAAAAAGAAAGAATAACATGTATTAGCGAAAGAAAGGTTCCTCCTTGCCCAGAAAAGCATTCTAACAAACGAAAATAAAGCATTAGAATTAGTGATAGAGGATGTTATCATTACATGCTTCCTTCAATTCAAACGGCATATTGCAGCACAAGTTTTTGTTTTTATACGACAAAATCACCAGCTATTCAGCAACTGACATAAACATGCAATAGTTACGGCATTTAACGAAGATCATATAAGCATCATTTGATAAGGAAATATCAATTTGATAGACAGGCACATTTACATCCAAAACTAACCACTTAATAGAAATTTCACCAGAAGACGTTAAAGGCCACCCTTTTACAAGATCTTCGTTAATATTTTCTTTTCGATATGCAATACCATGACCTGTGACAGAATTTTCAACAGGTTCCATACGCAAGGTTAGAAATAACTACTGTTCATGTTCTCTTACTTTTAGCAACTAGCAAGTCATTTAAGATAAAAGAGTACCAACATCTAGATGAAAGCTCGTTTCATTAATATCGACATGGTCAAAGGAGTATGCAACACTGCCTAGTTTTGTGGTGGCTATCATTGGGTTTGGATCGAATCAGATATATACGAAATTATAAATGTATATTCATAAATTAGAGATCAAAAGATAACACATATGTATCACATGCCTTGAAATGCGACTCACTCAGGCTGCCGATGAAAGAATAGATATCATTAATCATGTAGCAATTCCCTGATATCCCGATTTTGAATGAAAGTAGCCAATGAACATAGAGAAAAGTATCATGTACCAGCTTTCCTTATACTTTTCCTCCTTTTGACAAGTCCAGTTATTAAAGCAATGTAGGTTGATTTTTGTATAGCAATACCCTTCTGAATCAGCTCTCCAAATAATTGCATGGCATCCTTGTATCTTTCTTTAGTACAAAGGTCGGTTATCTGCTCCGAGTATGAAATCGAACTTGGATCAAGATGATCCGAAGATTCACCAATGACATCTCGTTCGTTATTAATTTGTATGTCTTGTTGGAATTCTATTCCTCTCTCGGCCAGTTTTGAAATGAACTCCTCCACTTCATCCTTTCTTCCTGCATCAGTAAACACGCCAGCAATGGCATTATACGTATAACTGTCAGGCCCTAGTTTCTTTTCTTGCATTTCAGCAGCAAGGTCGAGAGCATCTTCAAGCCTTCCTTCTTTACAGAGTGCTGTGATAAGTGTATTGTACGTCACTGCATCAAGTGCTTTCCCTTTCGATATCCACGTGTCGAAAAGCTTCATAGCTTTTTCAAGCATCATCCCTTCTCTGCAAAGTCCACGAAGAAGAATATTGCAAGTGTAGATATCGGGTTTGAAGGAATTCTCAACCATTTTATTGTGAAAGTGGAATGCTCTTTCGATATTCCCTTCCCAGACGAATCCGTGAATAATTGTGTTGTAAGTAACTTCATCAGGAACCAACCCATTCTCCAAGAGCTCGTTCAGCTTCCCTATAGCTTCCTCGGTTTTACCTATCTTGCAAAGCCCTCCAATCAAAGAATTATAAGTTAAAATACTCGGAATTATGTTTTTCTCTTTCATTTCATCCCACAGCTTTATAGCTCTGTCTGCATTTTCATCCTTGAAATATCCAACTATTAGAGTTCCGTAGCTTACTTCATCAACAATATATCCTCGCTTAATTGCGCTAGTAAGTAACTCATAGGCCTCGCTAAGCCTCCTTGCTTGACATAGGCAATGAAGAAAAGTATTAAGCGATACTGTGTCCATCTTCAGACCTTTACCACTCATATTATTCATCATATTAAAAGCCTCAGCAAAATCCCCTGCTTTCAAATACCCGCTTATCAAAGTATTGTAGGTTACACAATCAGGAGAAAGACCGTCTGCTTCCATTCTCCTTAAAGCATCACTAGCTTCATGCATCTTTCCTTCTTTACAACACCACTTAATTACGACATTATGAGTAACCTCATGAGGCTTCAAACCTTTGCCCTCCATCTCCTCCAACAACTTAAAAGCCTCCGAACTTCTTTTGTTCTGAAAACAGCCGTTTATCAAAGTATTGTAAGTAACCACATCTGGACACAATTTTAAGTCCCCCATCTCATCTCGGAGCTTAAACGCTTCATCGATCCTCCCCTCCTTACACAGCCCATGAATCAACATGTTATACGTCCGAATATCAGGCAACAAACCATTATGTGTCATTACTTCAATCACTTGAGCAGCATCCTTCAACCAACCCATTTTGCAATATCCATTTACCAAGATATTATAAGTATTTCTATCGGGATTCAACCCTCTATTTTTCATATCCAACAACAAATCTCTAACCTTATTCAACTGACCCTTTTTGCACAATGCATTCAATAAAGTATTAAAACTCACAGTATCCGGCTCACACTCAAAATCCCTCATAGTATTCAACAAATCAATAGCATTATCAAACTTAAATTCCAAGCAATACCCACGAATCAAAATATTGAAAGTAATTGTATTCGGCTTAAAACCAATCTTAAGTACATCATTTAACAACTCCTTACAAAATTCCGAAGAACGAGTCGAGGGCTTACTTCCTAAAGAACTCAAGAGTGCATTGCAAGTGATTAAATTGGGAAGCATCCGTAATCGCTTCATTTTCTTGAAAACCTGGGCAGCATGGTGGGGCAGGCCGCACTCGCAGTAAGCTCCGATTGAAATGTCGAAAAGGGCCTTAGACGGCGGAGGAAGTGACTTGGTAGGGTGGAGGAGGTGGCGGTGGAGAATATGGTGAGGTTTGTCGGAGGGGATAAAAGCGAGTAAAAGGGATTTAGCATCAGAGAATTTGTTGTATCGGAAAAGGGATTTGAGAATTGAAAGGAGAGAAGGGAGAGGGAGATTGAGAGAAGGGTTTTGGGAATGAGATAATTTGAAGAAAGAGAGAAGGGTGAAAGGGTAATTTGAGAGGAGAGTTGGGGAAGTGAGGATGGAATTGAAGATTGTTGGGGTTAGGTAAGGAAGGTATGGGCTGAGGAGGGTGGAATTCAGTGGTGGTGGTGGTACGGCGGCGGCTGCGGCGGTGAGGATGGTGGTTATGGTGGTGATTAGTTGAGAAGGGTTTAAGGAGGGGTTTTGATGGGGAGGCAATGGGTTCATTTTGTTTGAGGAATGGAATCTGCAGATAATACGGCGCCGTCTTCTTCTTCTCCGGCGGTGGCGTTGAAGCTGAAACCAATAGAAGCCACTCCAGAAAGCTTCCAAGAGTTTGGCCAAGTCATTGAGTCAATTGGTGAAGAAGAGCTATTTACAGCGTTTTAGAGCTATTTGGCTATTTTATCAGTTTTTCTTGTTTTTCTTCTTTTAAGCTATGATTTGTTATCAAAGTGTCCTAACTCAGTGAGGGCAGACGTTTGCCCACGACCTCATTCGATACCCTCCGCCTGCGTGCGATAAGTTTTAATTTCCCTTTCTAGGGCTATCTCCTCCTCGTCTGAGACATTTCTCTCTCCCCTATATGGGGCAACCGCTCAATCGGGCTTCAAAAAAAAAAACTATGATTTGTTTTATGTTATAGAAGTCACTAGTCGATCGCCAGATTAGCGAGTAGGTGGCGTAGTCGGCTTAACTAGATTTTTTAAAATTCTCTTATCCTATATATTATATACTACTCAAACAAAATTAATAATCAAATATTAGTCAAATCAAACTACACATATTACATCCATAATAAATTCAATACCATAATAAGTAATAACAAGTTCAAATACTAAAATAATCAAATGAAGTAGTTTTGGATAGAAAATTGAATTTAAACAAAACTCATCAAAGACATTTTGACCGAATTTTTACCCATTTTTAATCGATTTTAACCAATTTTTAATAATTTTACTCTAACTAATCAATTAGGTATCAATTACTGATTTTTTACCGACTATATCGATTTACAATAGTGAAATTATTCATAGGATTTCTTACTCTAATGAGTAATAGGCTGCTAAGAGCAGAAGAAAACTTTAAAATCGGTAATCTTTAATCTTTCAATCTGATTTATGACCTTAAATTTGTCTTATTCATATCAATGAATCAAGAAATGTGCGACTTTGGGGGCTTTATTTGATTCCTCCGAGTGATCACTGAATTGTTATTGTAACAATGCGTTTACGAGCAAGGGCGGATGCAGGATCAGGGTAGTGGATATTCATAGGTGAAATATATTTATACTTTATCTTTAAACGGTTATTTCTTTTTGTGGTAAAAAATCTTTTAAAAATCTTTGTTACTCTTTCCGTCGTAAATTAAATGTCGAACTTTCCCACAAACTATGAATAGAAAAATAAACATTCATTTTAATTTTTAAATTCATTGGGTCACTTACAAAATTATTGGGGGCCACTTATACAATTTAAGGGTGCATAGTTATAAACATATACATATAATTTTATACGCGCATGGCTACGTCAGCCGAGAACGGATTTACAGAATCCGTTCTCAAATGGCAGTAGCAATGTCTTAAAACACTTCAAAAATTTTTTTTAACAAATATTGAATTCCAGAACGGATTTTGAGTGGCCTGTCCAAAATAATTCTTCCATATTGATTTGGCCTAACAAATTTAAAGTGCAATTTGTAAAATAAGATGCAAACTCGATAACACCATAAAATTCCCGTAATAAAAGAGAATATCTTTTAACTCAAAAACTGTAGTAATAAACTTGAAAATCATTCAAATCAATAATAATATTCAACAACTTAAAAAACGTACGCTTACAACAATAATCAAATGTATGTAATATAAAATAAACAAAACATAAATAAATCAACATCTTTTAAGCTGATGCTCCGGTGTATAAGGATCTTTCCTTTTCGGCTTCGGCCTCAGATAGTACATATTCTCATCTCTTATTTTTATAGCACTACCTTCTGCAATTTTTATAAACTCAATGCCTTCGGGGTTGATAAATACAGGTCCCTCTGGTGGAAATGGTGGATCCTCCTGCTGAGTCTGTGTTTGATCAAGTCCAAGGCTGTACGAGGACCCCGCAGCACATTGATCTTCCTGCAATCCAGATGTAGACGCACCAGTATGTCCTCCGACTTGAACTTCATCACCAGTCCAGTTGTAGTTGCTTGGTAATTCTAAAATCCATGGGTCGGCATCAACACAAGGTTCAGACGAAGCTCTCGGAGCTTCCGCCTGAGTATGATCCTTTGATGGAGAAGGTGCACTGTTATCTCCGTCTGGCTCCCTACGCCATATATTATCAAAATGGTCTTGGGTAGCCCGACGAGACCGACGTCCAACCCACATCCCTGCCTGACTCCTACACTCCACATGTTGTCAAAGCTGTGTCATTGGTCGCTCAATTACCGCCTCTGAAATGTTCGATGAGCGCGGTCTGTACGAAACTTCCTTCCCAGCTGCTTCAAAGGTTTCTTGCAGGAGTTTGGTTCCCAAGCTGATTAGACTCCTGTAATGGCTCTGAGTTTGGATTGTAGTAGAAGCTTTCTCGAAATTTTCAAGCACTTTTTTATTTGACGTAGCCTTGAATAAAAAAAATAAACAAACAATAAAAAACTTATAATAAAAATTAAAACAATAATATTTATTACTAAAGAAAAATTACTTACAAAAATTTGTTCCGCTGTGGAGTTTGGTTGAAATCCCATTGAGAGGTGCGAAGTGTCCTTATTTTTTGGATTGCTAATATAAAGGACGGTAATGTTTTTGTACCAGTTCATGTACTCATTTCTTGGTACAAAAACACTACCTACCGCTGGAGCCCCCGCCACGACTCTCTCCAATCGGTTATCCCGTAACTCAATATAACGTGAATGAGTAGTCATCCAGTTGTTGGTCGGGAGATTTCTGGTTTTGTGGACGTCCTTACTCGCATCTATATTGTGCATCCCTGCCTCATCTGGTACCATCTGTTGATACCCAAATTGCCTCGTTACCCTATCAGGCAGATGATACTTCATTATATCAAAACAAATAAGTGGTACTCGGGCACGCACATTTAAAAGAAAGTCGCGATCCCTTGCAACTCTCTCTTCAACAACAGGGGACGGGTATGGTAACCACATAAACTGTAAAATATATTAAACATACATTTTATTTAATGAAAAATAAAATCTATAATTAAATACAAATATAAATGAAAATTTAATATAACTTACCCCTTGTGTCTCGTTCATCCCGTCCAATTGATCCCGAAACATCAACAACTGATGATTTGCAGTCTTACTGAAGCTCAGGGGTATATTCCATCTTGCCCCGTAAGGAGCACCGACGGGGATCAAGGATGGAGCTACGCCTCGGTTCCCCTGACGGAGACTGGAAATCCGCTCCCATGCCCATAACTTGTTAAAAAAAAGTATGAATTATAAAATAAAAAAGGTAATTATTAAACATTGCATTTTATAGAATTTGAATTATTAAACATTAAAATTACCTGAATGAGCAAACAGCAGCCGACGATGTCTTGTGAATCAGTCTTAGATGAAATGCCATCTGCCGGTAAAAATATGTTAGGACACCGCTTGCCCACGAAGTCGTATCATTTTCCACATCCTCGAGTAGTAGATAACGGAGGTGAACTCGGGAAGGCGACTTACGGCGAAAAGTAAACTACCCATCAAAACAAAAACTAAAGCTCTTGCCCTCTGCTCAACCTGCAACCGAGTGGCATCCTGGGGTAGTGGGTCACGAATGTAGGCATTAGTTTCTGACAGGTTTATAATGTTTCCCCTAATAGCATTCGAACTGGGTTGGAAACTGTAAAACCCAGAACTTTTCGCTTACGTGTTAATTGCGTGTAAATAATTATTGTCTGATTAATTACGTTGACTTGAAATTAGTTGTGAATTTATGTTATTAAATGTCTATTTAATTTTCTATAGTGTTACGTGTTATTTTTTTTGTTATGTTTTGTTGAGGGCGTTTCGCTCGTATATCGTAATTAGGGGACGTAATCGTGTTCCACTTATATGTTTGATTATAATTGAATTAGGAATCCTAATATGTTTGGGAGAATACTTTAATTAAAATAAAATAAAAGGACTATATTTATGAGAGAATTCAAGGTTGGGGATTAAATAATAAAATAGGGTTATATATATTATGTAGGGTTACGGGGGCAGGGACTCGGGATCGTCATATTCACCCGAATCAATAGAAAACAAAACAATAGAAACAGCAGCCTCTAGCTGCGTGAGATGACCACTCACAATCAAAATCAAAATATAAATTAAGGAAAGGATTACCATATATACGAGTGATCAAGAGGGGCAGGGGGATCATTGCTTCTCAATCCACCAATCACATAAACATAAAAGAATAGTAAGATTTTAGGCCGCAGCCTTTTCTTCCTCAAGCAGCAAAAGCTAGGCAGACCCTAGGGTAGCCGCGCAAGTCACAGAGGGAATTGTGAGTTGTGAGACTTATTTTCTGAGCAGTCTTTGAGAGATCACTAAGGGAGTGTTACTGATCCGTTTGTGAGCCACAATATATCGAAACGACCGCGATCGAATAAGGTTCGAGTGAGCGCAGACGTCACGTCATTCCGAGTCCCGAACAGAAAGTTATAGCTCCGAGAGTAGGACTGGGCAGTGCTGTTCGGATTTTCTGTTATTTAATTGTCTTCGTAAGAGGTAGGGACCCCTACGTCATTTTATTATCGCTAATAGTTGTGTATAATCAGTGGGTAATGTTGAGTTTATATTTTAGACTGTTTTGGTGATTAATTATCGCATAAACTATTCAATTACGAAGTAAATGCATGAATGGAGTTTTTATCGCTTTGAATATTTCGAAATTGCTATGCGTGGGTCTAATCGCTTTATAATCTGATTTTTTGTATCATTTTACTGTTTTATTATACTTAATTTTAAGTGATATAAATGTGGTTAAGTGATAATGTGATTCGTGGGTTGTTAATTCCATATTTGATGATTGCTTCCGATTTTGCTTAAACTGCTTTTGGATTTAATTTAAATGCGTTATAATCTGAATCTGAAATTGATATATTGCGTTATTATACTTAAAATTACGTAATTCGTGATTGTTAAGTGTTATACGTTTAACGTGGATCATAATTGGCTATTTTACGAACTTGCCTAGTTGCTTATCGTTTTGGATGTCTTATTTGGTCATGTCGTCTTTAGTCCTATGTGGTTTTGGTCGACCGAGTCGTCGCCCTACTTTGAGCTCGTGTCTAGGACCTACTCAATGACAGGACTCGTTCGATTGGAGGATATGATACGATATGAAATTGGAGAGATTCTGAGGGGTCATGCGATGTGTCCTTGATCCCGAGGGTCTTTCTGTGTGAGCCTTAACCTGATGTGGACTATCATTGGGACTGCAGCGGTTTTGTGGAGTCCAATGTGTTGGATGATGATGCAATGTAGAATGAGTCCTTAAAGTGTGCATCCGTCGTTCAGGGAGTGAAACTGAACCCATGTGATGAACTATTTGAGCCCTCCTAGTTTGGACTATAACTAGGACCGTTGCAGTTATTGTCATAAAGTCGTGAATAGATACCTGAGCTCGAATGGTGGGAAGTCGTGTCATAGCAGTAGCTGTGCTCGTAGTGTCTAAGCAAGTGCGTAATCGTGTGTACCGTGTGAGTAGAGCATGGTGCTTGTCGTACATTCGGTTGTGTAAGTGCTTGGATATGAAGAGTATGGTTATCTCGCTTACTTGTTGTTTCAACTTGTTTATTCATGTTTTGGCCAAATTTGATACTTGATTTTGAGTCATATAACTTTGTTTGGGGATTGGGAATGTGTTATGTGCCTATGTGTGTTTATCAGGTCCCTACTGAGCACCGGAGCTCAGTCCATCCGCTTATTGTGCAGGTGATGACGAATACATTGATGATGATGATAGAGCTTGGGAAGGGGGACAGGAAGAGTGATCCATAACCGGCTTTAGTAGAGATATAGTTCTTTTATTCACTTATTCGTAGAACTATTTCATATATAGCATTGTTGGACCTTTTTCATTTGTAATTCTTAGTATATCACTTATAGTAATTTAATTCCGCTACTTAACTCTTGTTTTTGGATTATATCATAATTGAATTTTCTCTTAATAACTCTGTTGTCGGCTTTGGTGTTTCATCAACCAATGAGACACTGCCATGTCATCGACCCTGGTTACGGGGTGTGACAGAAACCCAAATAGCTCTCTACAATACCCGACCACTTCTTTACGGTATAATTAAATTGATCACCCCACGTCACTGCACTTCCCCTGGTAGGTAGTCCAAGTAGGCATCCTACGCCATCTAAAATGATGGTCTCCTCCCCGCAATGTAAATGAAATGTATGCGTCTCTAGGCGCCATCTCTCAACTAGGACAATCACTAAAGCGTGATCTACCTTGGTGAAACCAATCCTACAAACTCCCCCAAAACCTAAATCGTCTATAATCTTAATGAGGGACTTGTTCGTTTCTCACCTATATGCGTCATAAAATTGACTATCACTACGAATAACAGTCAAAGGGGTATCTAGCTTGTCTATACCGTGCCAGATTCCTAACGACATATGATGTGGTTGTTTGGTTAAAACAGTATCATCTAAAGGACCGGGATAGAGCTCAGCAGGTGTAGACATCTATACACAAAAACACAAAAACAATTAAACAATTAACATCAATATAACAATATTTCCCAAAATTAACTATAAAATAAATAAAAAAAATCCCAAATTAACATAATACTAACATAAATTTCCAATTTTTTTTAAAAAAATCATATAGCATCAATTTTACATTTACATACATTAATTATACAATTACATACATTCATAAAATTTAAATTTCAGGAAAAAAAATCAATGTATACCCTGTTGTGTTGGCGGTGCCGTCGGCCTGAGGGGTGGTGATGGAGAGGAACTTTTCGTGGATTTGGGGGAAGGGTGATTTTTTTTCACTTTTTTGCTGCTACTGAGAACTCAAAGGAATGAGGAAAAAGGAGAAGAGAGTTGTTCAACTGATTTAGGGTAAGCGAGAACGGATTCTCCAAATTCATTCTTAGTTGAGAACGGATTTGCGGAATCCGTTTTCGGTTGACGTGGCCATGCGCGTATAGAATTGTCACGTCAGCCGAGAATAGATTCCGCAAATTCCTTCTTGCTAAAAAATGTTTTTTAAAAAAGACTGTAATGATTGACCCATTATGCCAAATTATGGTCAGTCTAAGGCCAAACCCCATATGAGACAACTACTTTGCTCCAAAAGCTATGTCTATGTGCTTCTTTTTCGGATTCAGATTGATTTTTCTATTTCAGTTTAAAGTCGTAGTAGTGAATTGTTTATTAAAAGAGACGTGAGGTTCTGAAATGAAAATTATTCATTTGAGGAGATGTGTGTTCTGATATCAAACAAATTTAAGATATTGTTTGATTTTATTCCCCACAAAAGAAGAAGGAGGATGTTATTTCATTTTTATCAAAGTGATCATCTTACTTTTTTTTTGGGGGGGTTTCAAAGTGACCATCTTATTTCAATCAGAAAACTAGGGAAATGATTTAATAGTTTGAATATGAATATAATTCTCTTAAATCAAGGGAAGAGTTGATGATGTTGATGAATAGAATTTATATTTTCGGTCTCAAATTGAATATTCTTGCTATGTCTACTTTCTCCTTAAACTCTTATAATTAAATTTTCATATTTAAGGTGCAAACATTACTAACACATGAATCCTCAAATACTTAAGAGTATTATGATGATTTGTTATTGGTCAAATCACTCTTCTTAATTCTTGTGTAAGTCAAACGTGAACTTTTAATCTAGGACGAAAGGATTTAGTAGGGTATGCATTTAGTTTTAGACAAATACAAGGAGAAAAATCGGACATTCAATTAAAAGGCCATTAGAGTATAGCTTTTCGAAGTAAAAGAGAAAGAATATGTAAATAAAAAAATTTGTTCTGAGGACTTGTGTAATTCATCTCTCTATCACAATTTATTGTAGGGGATGTGCTGTGGTGCCAAATGGAAAAATATTCGGCACTTAAAGAATGGAGGTAAACGAATGAAAAATTGACATGTGGAACGAAGTAACCTGCTATTGCAGGTTTTCAGGGTTTTTTTTAAAAAAAAGATTAAATAAATGAAATGGACGAATAAGAACTTGCCACGTCATCCAATCAATTGACCGGTTACCTGTCAAACAGGTCAACACACTTTTGTTTACTAATTTTTTTTAGTATTAGTAATTTTTGTATTTTTAATGGTAAAATTAAAACAAAAAATTGTAAATTTTAATGCATAACTAGTAAATGTTGAATATTACTACTTTATTTTATAATCTTACCATTTTTAATTTGCAACTTACTATTTTTATCATTAATATTCATATTATATAAAATAGTAAATTTACAAAGCAATAATGGTAAATTCCATGACATAAAGAGTAATTTATTTTATAATAATGATAAATGAGGTGAAAATTTAAACTTACTATTTTAAAATAAAATTTATCACTTTAAGTTTTAATATTACCGTTTTTATGTCATTTGTAACCAATTGATAAAATGGTAAGTTTAGTGACATATTTGGTAATTTTATGTACCTTGTTTGTAAATTTTGTTAAAAAAATTAAAAACTTATGTAAAGAATAAAAATCAATATATAAATATTCAAATTCAAACAAATCTTACCATTTTAATTTGAATTTTAATATTCTGTAAATTGGTAAAATTTACAAATAATTTGGTAGTTTTTAAAATAAAATTATTAATTTTATGAATTAGTTGGAGTTATTTTTTTTAAAGTATTATTGTTACAAGATTATTTTTAATATTCATAAATCAAGAATATGAAGAAAAAAAAAGAATTAACTTTAAAAGATAAAGCATAAAACACTAAAAAAAAAATTCAACGGGCTTCGTTCGACGCAACAGGTTTCGCCCAAATAACAAAAAATTGCGATGAAAATTTCCGGTGACATAGAAAGTTGATGCAAAAATTGCGATGGAACATGGGGAATTAATAAACCTTAGTGGGTCATAAAAGCAAAATATAAGATTATATAGATTAAAACATAATTTATAAAAATTAGTTCGTGACTTCCGATTTGAGTTATACCCGATATATTTTCTTCTACTCTGTCCAGTGAATGTGCCCTTCATTTTTATGTCCATTAAAGATAATTATAATTAACTAACATTGATAGTGTTTTGATAGAATATCCATTAAAGATAAATAAGTAATTGACGTTATATAACTTGTACCAAACAAAGCTTATGTTATATTTTTATAATCGTAATAAGTGATCGATTAATAAAACTTTTGAATAACATTGTTTGTGTAAGGTTAAATTATAAAGATTGAAGAATATCCATTATAAAAAACACTAACTTACATTGATATTATTTTGATAGAATATTCGTTAAATGCAAGTTTTACATCATGGCCATAATTAGCATAGATTATGCTTTGAAAATAAATTTCCAAATTAAAAATGTCTTTAAAAACATGTTTCAAAAAAAACATTATTTGTTTTGGAGATAATGGGATTTGAACACGTGACCTATAAAAATATTGAAACCCGCCTCTTCTCACCACTAAGCAAGAAGGAATTTAGTTAACAATTTTGATTACATTATAGAATGTAACATTGTTCAGCATGTGACCTCTAAAATGTTGAAACTCACCACATCTCACCACTAAGCCAGAAGGAATTTAGTTAACAGTTTTGATTACATTACAGTATGTAACATTGTTCAGACGAATAGAATTAAAAATTACGGAGAAAAGGATACACGATGTTGTGGAGCAAATGTAGTAACATTTCTCTTCATCTGATGTGTCTGCCTTCTCTCCTACCGAGGATTTGACTTTGAGTGTCTGAAAGCTTTTATACGTTTTTTGCATAACACATCTGTCATATCATATCACTAATTTTTGCCATCAGATAATGTACTTTCACTAACATATTTTTTTTGATAAGTAACTTTCAGTTTTATATTGTGTCGGTTTCTTTACTATGAACTATACAAAATATGTCTCCTTACAAAATATTACGTTGATCTCAATTTAAATTATTTAAACAAATGACCCGGATAATGTTTATCATTTATAAATTTAACCATTTCTTACGAGATATATTTTTTAAATTTATATAATTACCTCAAATTTTTTATTTTGTAGCAAAATTAAATTTAGTTATTGTTAGAACACTATTTATTATAACATTTAGTCTAAACATTATGTAGTGTAAAATAATTAACACTAAATAGTATAACAATGATTAGATTACTTGTTATTATAAAATTAGAACTCGTGTTTGTCATAAGACACAATACTATAACACATAGACTAATAAAACACATGTTATAAAATGAATATATGCAACAGAAACAACGATCGTCAATATTAAACATTATTTGGTAACATGCACTAATTTTGGGTGTTTGTTGATTATCTTATAATTAAAATATATAGTATTGAAAAATATTTAATCCAAAGTATTATAAATTACTTATGAGTATATTAAACCTTTTATTATTTAGCAAAATTAAAATATTAAACATGTTATTAATTTGTCTAATAAAAAAGAAAAAAAGAAATGAAAATGTTTTATAAGAGAATTGAACCAATATCATTCCTATAACTTGTATTCTAGCCAAACAAAGAAATATACAATTTCTTAGGTACATTTTTTCATCTAGTTTGTTAATGGACAGAGTTTTGTTAAATGAATGATGTTATACTACTGTGATTTTGCACCATAGTAGGATTTAGTTCCAAAACGAATTTTATTCCTGGATGCTTTCTGACTTGCCACTGAGAATTCAGAAAACTTCATTTATGGAATGTAAAATTATTGTTGTGTTTTGAAAATGATGTTTTTCAATCTTGGAATGTAAAGTGTTAGGAGTTTGGAAAGAGATTCGGAAAAAAATGGCAGCAAATTTAGTACTACTTGATAAAAGGATGTCAGGAAGTTTTTATTAGTTGGTAAAAAGATGTCAGAAAATTTAGTGTAGCTATGTATCTAGGTAGAGCAAGTATAGTAGGTCAAATATAAAAAAAATAAAATATATGACAAAATCCGTGCAAATATATAAAATATTAGACTTGTCTTTTTAAAAGGTCAACTGAGTTCTTATTCATTTTAGACAAATTTTTTTACTCCTAAAGCATTTTCCAATAGAAATATCATAATCATTTTGGAGAAGAGAAAAAAGAACACCAATTTAGTCATATTATGCGAATAGTATATACAACTTCATCTTTTAATTTTAAATAAAACTATCATAAGTAGTTTGGAGAAGATAAAAAAATAAAACCGCAGAGAAGGATGATTTGAAAGGAGTAGATCTTCGGACTTTTAATTTTGTTTTTTTAACAAGTGGAACAATGTAATTAGTCCAAACCTATTAATTTTCCATAGTTCAATTATATTTCACATATAATAATTCTAATTAATATACTAGATTAAATAATATAAGATCCAAAGTCTATTTTCAATAATTATTACAAATATGAATCTTTATCATATAAAATACACATAAGTTTTACTATGGATATTTATTTTAAACAATGAATTAATCTCGATTAACTTTTTTTAGCAGGTTCTTCTTTTCTCTTTTAAAGCTAATTCTTTTTTTTTATTATTAATTTAGGAATATTAAATAATATTTTTTAATATTTTTCTCATTATCGTTAAAAAAAGTATTATTATTCTTATAAAAAGAAAATAATCTTGTAACAATACAACTTAAAAAAAAAGTAACTCCAATTAATTCATCAAAACTATTAATTTCATTTTAAAAAATTACCAAAGTATGTGAAAAATCTACCAATTTACAGAATAGTAATATTCAACCTAAAATGGTAAGATTTGTTCGAGTTTGAGTATTTATATAGTGATTTTTATTCTTTGCAAAAGTTACTAATTGTTTAACAAAGGTTACAAACAATGTAAATAAAATTACCGAATTTGTTACTAAACTTACAATTTTATCATTTTATTAAAACATAGATAAAAATGGTAAAATTTTAATTTAATTTGATATATTTTATTTTAAAATAGTAAGTTTTATTTTCACCACATTTACCATTTTTATAAAATACATTACTATTTTTGTCCTTAAATTCACCATTGTTGGGTCTAAATTTACTATTTTATAGAATATAAATATTCATGATAAAAATAGTAACTTTCAAAGAAAAAATGGTAAGATTATAAAATAAACTAGTAATATTCAACATTTACTATTTATTTATTCAAATTTACCAAATTTTGTCATAATTTTACCATTAAAAATACAAAAATTACTAATACTAAAAAAAATTGGTAAACAAAAGTGTGTTGACCTGTTTGACAGGTAACCGGTCAATTGACTGGATGACGTGGCAAGTTCTTATTCGTCCATTTCATTTATTTAATCTTTTTTTTAATAAAAAAACCTGAAAACCTGCAATAGCAGGTTACTTTGTTCCACATGTCAATTTTTCATTCGTTTACCTCCATTCTTTAGGTGCCGAATAATATTCGGCACCACAACACTTTCCTTATTGTAGATCCCTGTATTTAGATGTAGGGTACCATAGTGAATTGTGAGAGGATGATGCATTGGACAAGTTCTAAGGCCTAATTACCCAAACATATATGTTTCAAGTATATCTATAGGGCCCTACTTCGATAAAAAAGAAGTACCCCTTATGTCTTAAAATATTATTTTATTTTATTTTTAATTTGTCTCAAATTATCTGTCTATTTTCTAAATAAAAGACGCATTAATAATGAATTTTCCAATATACTCCTTACATTAAATGTTGGAGAATATAGAAATAAGAGAATGTAGAATTTAATTTAGAGTAATATTAAATACTACCTCCGTTCCTAATTAATTGATACATTTCACTTTTTTAAACAGACCAAGGAAATGATTAGAAGTCAATAATTATGAAGCAAAATGTCCAAATTACCACCACGGCTCCTATGCAGAACAACTTTAATTTGTTCCGCACCTGTTCGCATTAACAGGTGTTCTTAAGCTAAGAACACTTGTTTTCAAGGCAAAAAAAATTTCCCGCATGTGCGGGAAAAAAACTGTTCCGCATAGGAGCAGGATTGACAAATTACCCCTAATTTAAGAAATCACTCTAATAAATTAATCCTACAACTTCCAAATCCAAGTTCATCCCAAGTTGAAATGTTTCAATTGAAAATTTGTTGTTTCAATGCATTGAAATTACTCCCCCGCTACTATTAATACTATCATTTGAACTTGTTCCATTAACCTGCATCAAACTACCTCTACTAATTTCATTTGTCCGCTTAAATTTTCACGAATTTTAGTGCCGGTAAAATATTCTTCTTTTTAATTTATATTGAAGTACGATTTTTTTTTTCAAGAGATGATTAGTTGAAGGGTATTAAAAACAATATTTAAATGATGATTCAATTAAATGAATCATTTTATATATATTTTTTGAAAGAAGGTGAATCTCTCATTGATGATCATTTTGATATGCAAAGTTTACAAGGTTTTAGATGATACAAATTAAATTAATTATATATTTCTTTTTGGTGAATAATTAAATTAATTATATTTCTTTTTTGTAGATAATGAATCTCTCATGATCATCATTTACATGATGAAGTAGCAGCAGAAAGTAGTCAAAATAAGAAGCTAAAAATCGTGGTAGTGCAGTAGTATAATTACTAGTATTTAGAGTCATTAAAATAGTTCATAGTTTGATATGTATTGGTAATGTGGAATTGTTGGATAAATAAAATTACATAAAATAAAGTTGACTAAGGGTAAAATTGGAAGAAACATGCCAAATGTTTATCAAATTTTGAAATGTATCAATTAATTTGGAACATTAACAAAAAGTGAATTGTATCAATTAATTAGAAACGGAGATAATAGGTCATATTTGATATTTTACAATATTTCATTATAGAATTTAATAAAACCTTAATTTTCATGAAAAATACAAAATGGATAGGTAGATGAGACGGAGGTAATATGAGTCTAGTGAATACATAAACAAATATTGAAGGGGCTAATACGATTACTCTTTATGACCCTAATTAAATGTACACATTAGTACTACCTTAGTTTGTCCAAACATTAATGTCTATTTTTGTTTGTTTTTGAAATTGCATACTTTATTTCTAAAATTTCATAACTAACCTCTTATATGAAGGAATACAAACACCATCAACACATGGATCATGTTACTAAACTCTTTTATTAAGGACTTTACCATAAGTATCTATTGTCAAACAAGTTTCTTTAATTTGAACGTAAAATATAAAATGTTGATATTCAGTTGGGAACGGAGGAATTATTATTGTTTGGGTTTTAAGGTGCAAAATATGCGTCTACTAAGCAAGGAGCAATTAGCAATGATAGGTGGGTTACTCCGGGGCATGGTCTTAGAATAACCTACTATTTTCATAATGGGCAACCATAACATCTATTTATTTGGGAGATTTGTTTTGGACAAATCTGTCCTCAAATGAAAAATCTCCCCCTAAATAACAGCAGACATGTTTGGCCAATTACAAAAATTGTAGATCATTCTAAGGCAATGCCCGTTACTCCGCCTGATCCTGTTAGTCGAACCCAACCCAACCCGCTCCACCCCTGTCACAGGTCAAACCCGAACCCGTCCCAAACCAATCGTTCAACCAACTTGCCAATGTTAGGAGTCGCTATGAATTTCGGAATACGGTTGACTCCAAGAACACCCTAAATACGATCTCCTTTCACTTTTCCGATTACTTGAATTCCAGTTGTTTTTTTGGAAAATCAGTTTTAAGGCATAAAACAGAGAAAATCAGTTCAATTGTTACCGTTTTGATTCCGAAAAATGAAGAAGATAAAACATTATTGACAAATTCTACACCAAAAGAGTAATCTATTGTTCTTTTTTTTTTTTCCTGGGGTTTTGAAGAATTAATGGGTTCATCAGAAGGCTTAAAGGCGGCATCAAAGGTATATAGAGACCTTATGAAATAAGTGAGGGAACATGTAGGATGGCTCTATTTTTTCATATAGATAACAAGTTCAACACAATTTTATTCCCACTCTAGTGTGCATTGTCGTAGGATGTTGACTGCCGTAGTATACGATCTTTCTGTAAACATGTTTGTGCCAATTTTTTTTTATTTTTCTCTCTGATTTTATTCTGGTCATTATCATTCTGATATTTGTTGCAGAAACTCGTTTAATCTTCATTCATGGTTCAAGTTAGACAAATAATTTTTTATGGCCATGCCAATTTATACAAGTGTTGTCTAAACTTGACATATGATGCATATTTTGGTGCGCGTTGTCGTAGGATTTATCCCCAAGCTCTTCTTGCATCATGAAGTTCCTCAATTCGGGCACATACATATTCAAGAATAATGTGTTAAAGTTGACTTCTTCTGTATAATAAGATCCTTTTTAGTCCTGATTTGCATTGCTATTGAATTAGCTTATCTAAAAATCGACTAACTTCTATTACTGAATAATTACTAATCACCTTGGAGATTTAATTGGGAATATATTACACTGTAATAATTTTGTGATAAAAATATTTTTTTACTTCTGTACATCTATGGCCATTTTTTTTTCTTTAAAGGAAAATATTTGCTATAACAAGAATTGCATTCTTGACTTTAGTTATCCAAGTTATTTAGGTGACATTTCCTCCTGCCTTGATTGCTTTCTCAAACCAGAGTAGTCCTTTCGTCGCTAAAGGTGCAATTATTGGCCACGGAATTAGAATTCCGTTGCC
The DNA here is from genome assembly GCA_026122235.1 of Vinca minor. Taxonomy (NCBI): domain Eukaryota; kingdom Viridiplantae; phylum Streptophyta; class Magnoliopsida; order Gentianales; family Apocynaceae; genus Vinca; species Vinca minor. The sequence goes on from JAOCZM010000096.1 coordinate 5,062,858, forward strand.
AAAGACCTTTAGCAACGCATCTTTACCCACATGGCTACAAAATGTGAAATAGAGCATCTGTGGTAGTGTATATGTATATTATTGGTCATACACGCATATTAAATTAGCTAGATACGATTACACTGCGGTTATAAGACTTTCAACGTTCTAAGTCTACAACTCCCGGACTATAGTTCTATAATTGCTATTATGATTACTATTTGCTCGTAATAGTTCCATTAGATCAGTGATTTTGTTACTGTACTGTTCATATTGATCAGAGTCATCAGAACACACGAACTGCAATGAATGGTGCAATAATTGTTACTTACTCGTAATAGTTATACTATTTCATTGGTTTTGTTATTTGTTGGAGAATTGGGTTTCTTTAAAAGAATTAATCTGTATTTAAAGTATCGTGAGGACATTTTTGAGTCAATATATTTATATGTTACACCGCTCGGTTTTGAATGTTATTGAGATTATCACGAAGTGGGTTGCGCAAGCTTCGCGATGATATATAACATGTGAGAAAATCAATTTTTGGTGTGAATGATAAATTTGTATAAAATGGGGTGGTTGAAATATGGTAAATGAGGTTTAAACCCACATCCCACATGGGATTCTTATGGAAGTGAAAAACACTTTATAAGGAAAAGTAGTTCACATGCTTTAAAATGTCTTACCAATATTATGCCTCATGTGAGAACCTCGTGCGCGCCCGCGTAGGGGGTGCATTGGAAGGCCTGTCGATGCCAAAATAGCTCGAACTTGTGTGCAGTTACCTGCATACACGAATGTCGAACTAAAATTCGCGGGCCTGATCAACCTACGTTTTTCTATTGGTATGATTTTTGGTCTTCCAAACTGTTGGGATAATACAGAAAGTCTATACAGATTTATTGCAGGACTGTTCCACTTTTGCAACAGTCTACATTCAAAGATTTAATTTTATTTCTGTATGTTTACATTTCACAGTATTAAATCTCTGGCTGTTTAGGCAAAAAATCCTCTGTCCCCATTTGTGTGTGTCCCCGTGTTCCCAACCTACATTCTGTTTTCTGCCTATAAAAGGCACATTTGCCTTGTAGAAAAAAAACACTCTTGGAAATTCTCTCTTCCCCTTGCATATCCTGCCTTCTTACTGCATAATTTTTAAATCATTCTGTCCAAAAGAGTTATACTGTTATACATAGATTCGAAGGGATTGTTTCTTCTGCTTCAAAGAAATAGTGAGATTGGGCGTTGTACCTTGGGAGTTCAGTGTTCAAGAGGCATGAAGCTATCAAAAGGCATGACATATTTAGCTTAAGGGGAAGTGGTAACACTGATGTCTCGTCCAGGAATTATATCCGAAACTGGTTTGGAATTCTCTACCCACCAGTGGTTATTTAATTAATTAACTACTGTTGTTTATTTATCTAACAGCTATTATGTTGTTTATCTTATAGATGTTATTGTGTTATCTTTATTTGGTTGTTAGTTTATTAACAGTGGTTTTATTTATCTCTAACAACTGTTATTTACTTGGTTAAAACAATTGTTATTTTTTCTATCTCTAGCAATTGTTATTTACTTGCCTAAACAGTTGTTATTTTTCTTTATCTAACAACTGTTATTCTGTGATTTCTAATTTTGTTAATTTTTATTAACAGGCGTTAAAGTTGTAGCTAACAATGGTTATACTTTATTTTAACTATTGTTATTTTCCAGCAAAGCAAAAAAATCGCCAACATTACTTTATTGTTTATCTTCTACTAGTATATAATTTTCGCTAATTCTGTACCATATGCGCGTGCCCTGTTCTTAGAGGAGTTTCGAGAAGGAAAATACGACAATTGAAATTTCGAAGGGTATTTTATTTGCTAGATGGCACGAGCCAGCTAGTGAAAAAATAACAGTATATAGAACTAGAACCGGAATACCTAAACCTTGAACTAAAGAGCAACCACCAACTTGTGTGTGATACGTGGTGGTTGCAGACTTTGAGAGTTATTCGGTAAAGATTTTCTATCTTATTCTGAATGTAAAATATGATCTCTAAGGAAAAGTGAACGCATGACAATTATCTATTACAAGACAGAGCAATTACAATTCCCATTAGTGTCACATGAGCTAGATGGATAGCCCCGAGTCAAGGAGAATTTGTTGCACCAGGGACAGGATGTGGGGGGCAATCACAGTTCTCACCGTCACAGTTGCCAAATGGAGATCCCTGTTCCCTGCAGAATTGGTCGCACCAAGAATCGCAAATGTCAGTAGCCCCCGCCACCAATATTGAACCTGAATCTGCAACATGGAAACCCCGATCACATTATACATAATATACAGCAAATAGCTATTTACGAAGAAAAAAAAAAATTAGTTTCGGGTGTTATTTATATTATAAATAATTTTTCGATACATTTTTTATCATAAAAGTAATTTTTTTGTGATATTTCTGCCACATAATTTTACGGTGTCTTTTAAAAACTATGTGGCAGAAATATCACAAAAAAATTACTTTTATGTCAGAAAAGACACCGAAAAACTTATTTATGACAGAAATAACACATGAAACTACTCTAGTTTCCATGGAGAATCTAAAGGGGACAGGGAAGCGGTCACTCTCACTATGGCAAAATTGGGCTTTGGTGGCACTTATGATATATGTCATTTATTTACGGCATTTATGTGAAAGTGCCATAGTTTTGTGGCACTTTATAATAAGTGTTACAAAATTTATGGCAATTTTTCAATTGCCTCATGAAGTGCCACATAATTATGGCAATTTTGAGAAAAATGTCACATTTTCATGGCATTTTTAAATAAGTGCCACAAAATATTATGGCATTTGTTCAATTGCCACATAAAGTGCCACAAAATATATGGCAATTTTTTTCAATTACCTCATGAAGTGCCACATAATTATGGCAATATTGGGAAAATGTCACATTTTCGTGGCACTTTTTAAAAAGTACCACAAAATATTGTGGCATTTGTTCAATTGCCACATATAGTGCCACAAAATTTATGAAAATCTATCAAAATTTCATATATGGTAAAATTTATGACTAATCTATCAAAATTTAAACTATTACCTTAAAATTTGTGGCATGTAAAGTACCACATAATATTCCATAAGATAATTAACCATTTAATTTCATAAAGATATGAAACATTATAAATGAAATTTATATTAAAAGTAATTTAAAGAAAAAATATTGATATTACTATTTGAGTGTTTCAATTTTAAAAGTTAATAAGATATATTTTATTAATGATAATAAATAATTATAATTAATTGACTATGAAATTAATTAATTTTTTTCATTTTAAAATTATTAAACAAAATATTTTAGATGAAATACAAAAAAAAACTCACATTGCACGAAATTTCATATATTCTATATTATACATTTTTTATATCAATTTTATTACATTTTCAAGTTTTACAAAAGAAATGGAAAATATTTAGTTATTGAATCCAATTTTAAAAATATTATATTAACAATAATATATATAACTAAAAAATATAATAAATAAACTTATTAGTTTATAACTTATTTTATAATTCGTATGATTTGAAGATTAAAATTTGAATCTAGTTTTCATTTAGTATTTTATTTCTACTCAATTTTTTTTTAAAAAAAAAGAGTTTTATTTCTAATTGGTTGTTGTTAATATACATTAATAAATATAAATATCAAATTTAAAAGTAATTAAATAAAATTTATTGTTATGTTATATAAACAAATTTGGTTAAAATTAAAACAAAAGTCATTGTGGTTCATTGGTTAGAGCGTTAGTGTTTGCAGTGAGAGTTTAAGTGTTTGAATCCTGTCAAACACAAATATTAAATTATAGATAATGTGTGACTATGGATAAGGCTTAAGGATCCTCTTGTTATTTTATTTTCTTTATAAATAATTTTTTTTTATTTTTTATTTAAATACAGTAAATTATTTTCGCGGCATTTACGAAAAAGTGCCGCAAAATATGTCATATTTTCAATGTGTTTGTGGCATTTAAAAAGTGCCACAAATTGTGCCGCCAATTTATTTATGGCACTTAATTAGTGCCACGGAAAAAAGCGACACCACTTGTGGAGGCACTTTCAAAAAGTGTCGTACAAGTGCCACAAAAGTAATTTTATGGCACTTAAACAACTTTTCGTGGCATTTATCCAGTGCCACCAAAAGCCAAATATGCCATAGTGTCTAACTTTTTTTTTTAAAATGACAGATACTTTTTTTTTTTTACATTACAAATCACCCCAAACCCTCCTCTCCTCATTATTGTTAGATGTCTTATTATATTTTTTCAACTTTTAACGTTGAATTTCTGAATCAACCTCTGTCAAATTATGATATTAATACGCATCATATATAGTTACATGAAAAAGTTGGAAAACTGATAATACTTGATTTATTTTTTAAATTTTATATGATGATGATGATGATAATATATATATATATATATTTGTGAATAAAAAAAATCTCACTTTTATACTAATTTAAAATCGAAACAAGTATTTCAGAGAAGTACATTTGACAGTTGCACCAAGCAAAAGGATGAAAATAAACAGCACCATAGTATTGTTGGAGCCTCCCATTTTCTTGTGAGTTGTGTTTGGACAAAGAGAAAAAAGATGGTTTGAGAGAACCTTTGGGGGTTCAGTGCTTATTATAAATGGTTTAGTGCAATTAAATAATACTCCTTCCATTCCAAATTAACTGTCCACGTTTTTTTGTCTCAAATTAACTGTTCACTCTCTAATTAAAGTATGTCTTAAAAATAAGGCTTGAGAGAACCTATGGGGTTTTGTGCTTATTATAAATGGTTTAGTGCAATTAAATAATACTCCATCCGTTCCAAATTAACTGTCTACATATTTTTTTTTGTCCTAAATTAATTGTCCACTATTTTAATAAAGTATGTATTAATTACAATTTTTTCAATTTTACCCTTCTTTCAACTCCTCATTGAATGTTCATAGTTAATTTAAATTATCAATTTTCAACATATAAATTTAAGAGGTAGTTGGATGTTATGTGAGAGGACGGAGATTCATCATATAAATTTTCATCACCAATATTTTTACGAATCGCCAGATTCATCATTCCGTCTCCAAAAAAGATCCAGAAATCGTAAAAAAATGATGACGTGTGATAACGGGCTCATTTCTTTCTCTCTCCCCGAAGGACAAAACGGGAAAAAAAAATTATTCTCCTTCTTCTCCTCAAACTTCATCTTCTTCCTCAAACCTTCTTCTCAATTTCAACCATAACAATAGTGGAGAAAAGCAATTTAATCAATTCCAATTCCAATAATCGTATACTAACTACAAATCACTCTAATTGGTGTTATTTGTTATTTATTTTGATTTTTGATTTTTTTTGCCCCAAAAACCTTTAGGTTTTTTCTTGATTGCAGTTGGAAACCATGTGAAATAGGAAACCATGTGAAATGTGTAAATAGGAAGTCTTTGCCTGCATATCAGAAGAAAAATTGAAGATTTCGAAGGATTTTTTGTCATCTTTTAAAAATCTTCATCAACATTATCAACCCACCCATCAATTCTCTTTCTCTTGATTTTAATTTCTTACTCTGATTCTTACTCTGTTTTTTAATTAATTTTGTTGTTGTTCTTCCTGCTCACTTTTGTTTGGTAATAATAATAATTTAAAATTTGTAAGAAAGTTAAGGATGGTGAGGAGATGGATATATTGTTGGGAGAGATTCCATATGCAATTTCATTGAATCTTTAGTAATATTCATAATCATCATCATATATGAGTTTATGAAGTAGCAATAGTTGATGATGATGGCGGCGGCGCGAGGCAAGTTTCTTTTCTTTTTGGCATGGCAAGTTTGCCGGCTATCCATGGCTGGCCAGGCAGCCCTACTTGACGAAGAAGATGAATAGGAACGCTTTTTGACGTTTTTGCCCTTCGAGGTGAGACAAAGAACTGAGGCCGTTAGCATACATCATCATATTTGACGATTTGTGTGGCTTTTATGTACGGAAGGATGAATCTGGCGGTTCGTAAAGAGATTGTTGATGAAAATAGTTAATTTTAAAAAAAAAATGATGAAACTGGCTGAGCGTTAACACATTGATGACTAAAATGGCAATTAATTCATCCGTCATTATATATAGGTTTGATGGTGAACAAAAGTATGATTAAAAATAGAAAATTGCTTTACTACTAGAATTTTGGGGATAGAAACCCTAAACCCCCAAATTGAGGGTGTTAAATTACTATCTTAGCCCCAGCTGGTATAAGAGATTCACCCAACTATAAGAGCAAAAAGGTCCAAATACACTATTTTAGTCAATCTTTTAGCCAATAATTCTAGTAGCCTAGCAAGGTCCTTAAAAATATTACAAGATATTGTGTGATTTAGGGAGAGGCCCATATATATATATATATATATATATATATATTTTACCATTAGTTTACAAACTTTTCTCCAACATCACAATATGCCACACCCACTATAAGAAGTTTAAAAAAAAAAGAATGGGAGGGGAGGCTCCTTACCCCTTATGCAAATAATCATTTGTACTTGTGTATTTATTTATTTTTATGCCTAACAACTCACAATTCAACATGTGTATATACAATTTAAAAAAAATTCACATGGTGAATTCTAAATAGTTAAGCAGATGAATAGAAAAATACACTGGTACAGACGATTTTCACCCAACTTACACGTGAGTCAGCCCATGCACATTTCTTTAGAACTATGGTCTATCCTTTTTGAATTTTAATTTATTAAACACCCAAACCATGAGGTTTTAATATATAGCCATGAGGTTTTAATTTATTAAACACCCGAACCATGAGGTCCACTCAATACTCCTTTTTGTCCCCCTAAGTTAGCCCACTCAATTTATATAGAAGAATGGTTGCTCATATATTCTTCAACATTTTCTTCAAGAGCAAATAGTTATTTTTTATAGAAATTAATTTATTGTGCTATTTTTATCATAAATGATTTTTCGATATATTTTTTGTTATAATAGTATATTTGTGTGTTATTTTTTGTCACAACTACTTTTTTAAAATTTTTCTATCATAAAAAAATTTAAGTTGCTATAAGTGAATAATTTTTATCTATTCTTTAATTATACTTAGACATTTGATATATGTTTTACACTACAAATTAATCAACACAGAGGAAGTATTAATGTTTTACCTGGTCCACTTCCAAAAGTAAAAGTAGGAAAAAAATACTTACACCCCTCTCACACACACCGTCCCCTTTTTCTCTCTTCTCTCTCTTCCCCCTGCTGCTACTGCTGCAAAAAATTTTGGACTCATTCTTCTTAATAATCTCTAAGTTAAACATAAATTGAAAACAATTTATGTTTAACTTAGAGATTATTAAGAAGAATGAGTCCAAAAATTTAAACTATTTTCATATCTGGTAAATTCTACATAAGCATTCGTTAGTCCATCTTATGTTAGTTTCAAACATTTCAAATATTTAGGATTTTGAATAATACATTCTTTTAGTTTCTTCTTGTAACTTATTAGATTGCTATAGGTATGCTGAATTTTTTCTGTTTCTTCTTCTTTGCATTTTATCCACGGTAAGGCCTTGGGATTCCTGAACAGTTTCAAGAATGATATATTCGAGAAGCTTGCTCAGGAGTCCTCTCGTCTTGCTTGCAATAACAAGAAGCTAACGATTACGTCTCGGGAGATCCAAACTGGTGTTAGACTTGTGTTTTATGTTGAATTAGCCAAGCATGCTGTTTCTGAAGGAACTAAAGTTGTTACTAAATTCACTTATACGTAAAATAGTTTGAATTGGTGTTTGGTGTATATTTGTTAAGAACAAAATCAAAATATTGAACAAAATCCATGCTTTAGATTCCCGTCACAATGAATAATCATTGAAATCAATGCCCTAATTGAATCGGAAAACAAAATTCAACCCTCCAAATCTTTCTAACTTCATCAATTATGTCAAAAACAAAACACATAGTAAAAAAATAACGCTTCCTCAAACCATGATTTTTTGCAAATTATGTAAGGATGGACTCTTGCCAAGCCGCCATCTGCGATGGTGGAGAGACCAGCGACGGGAAAGACGATTGGGGCAATGGGTGATGAGTAAGATATTTTTCTTTTGACCTTTTATAAATAAATAAAAAAAAATCTTTACTTTTTTCTTATATTTTCCCTTTTCTTTTTCTTAAAAATAAAAATTGATCATTTTATTTGATCTGACAGATATACCCCTGCTCCGTTAGGAATTAACGGTCAAAATGGACGTAATGGTTAAAATTCATACTTACAAAGAGTTTAAGGTCAGATATTTCACTTTTTTTAATTGAGGGTCAAAAACCAAAATCCATGATAGTTTAGGGGGTGGTGGTGCTTTTTACCCTTTTTCGGGAGGGAATGAAGATGTTTTGACTAAACTACCCTCCTAGTTTTGTCCTCGGCGGATTCTGGCTATTTAGTGGTGGCAGAGATCAAAATTTCATCCATAAAATAGATACGTAGCTAAAAATAACTAACAAATAGTTGTAAGGCTAAGATCATATTAGAAAAATAGTTAAAGGTCTAGTTTTACTAATTTTACAACTTTTTAAATAAGCAAAATAATTCTGGGGTTTTTATAATCCAATACGTTTATAATGAACAATAGTAAAAATTCAATATATACTAAACATTTTTTTAACAGGTGTTACATACTTGTTACATTCTATGGAATATATGTTTTCTCCATGGGTTAAGATATGTAACACATTTTTTACGTATTATTTATTAAAAAGCACAACACTTAATAAATACAATAAAAATAAAAATTAGACCATCAAAATTTATATTTGTACTGTTTTTTTTTGGGTTCATCACCATTCACCATACACGAAGTGGTTGTAAATTGTGATCACTCTCACGTATACTAATCGACTGAAGTCGTGAGAAAGGAAATGGTGGGAATCTGCAACCAGGCTTCGCCTTCGGTGTAGAACACTAATTTATTTCGTACAGTATAAAATATTTAGTAGCTGTCGAATCAAGTATCGGACGGTTAAAATCATTTGAGATGGTAGAAGTTAAATTTTTTTTGTTAATTATCTCACATAAATAATCTTAGCCATCTAATTTGTAATTCGACGGTCACCAAATATTTTGCACGGTACAGAACATTTGGTTTCTGCACCATAGCCGGATTGGGGAATCGGCTGATTCAATGAGCATTAGCCCAATTTCTATCACTAAAATTACTATATTCAAATTCAAGAAACGAATTTTGATTTTTTGGCAATCATTAAAACTGGAGTATATATTTTGGAGTGGGCAAATAATTTTGAATATTAGTCCATATTTAATAATTGCCCAAAAATCTAAATTGAATGATCCTAATTAAGGAAAGAAATCTTGAATTTTCTGCAGCATTTTACTCCTTCCTTTAGTAACGCTCTGTTTTAAAAAAAAATTAAAATCTTTGGATTCAAAATTCCCAACAAAAACATCTTGATATCAAATGGGTTTTTCTTGATATATGAAATTGAAACAGTTTCTTTAATTGATTTCGATTTTTTTTTTTTTTTTTGGGTTGAAAAATGGAACGTGAAGAAGGTGGAAGGAAATTCAGTTTTAGCTATGATGTTGGGATAGAAAAGCTCAGATTGATTGATGTTTCTAAAGAGGATGATTTTCTCATTGCTTCACCTCTGTTTGATTCTCTTGATGATCTTCGTCTCTCTGGTTTGAATTATTTTACCTTTTCTTGAATTTCTTTTTTTTCTGTTTGTTCGAAGTAATTTTTCATTTGATTAAGTTGAATATCAATCCGGGTTTTGCAGGAATTAGTTGTGATTATGTTAACAAGAAATTTTTAAAATTGTGGAGTTATTTATCAGAATGATTATGTTTTGGCAAAAATAGTATCACATGACACTGTTTTTTTTTGTATGAACGGATTCTTGGAATCCGTCTTTCTAGAAAGACGGATTATGAGAAACAGTCCAAAACGGATTCTTGGAATCCGTTCATGCCTAAAAAACAGTGTCGCATGATACCCTTTATACCAAAACATGGTCATTCTGATAAAATACTCTTACATTTGTTGTTTCTAAATTCTTCAATTGCTTATGGTTCCAATTTATCGATGTTATTGAGATCAATTCAGTCTTAACAGTTCCGAATCTGCACCAAAATTTGTGTTAAATATATCAGTTAAGTTCCCAACTTTTGGGAATTCAATGGTTCTTTCTAATCTAAAAGCCTATAATTTTGTGTTCTTACTGGGATTAACCTCTACTAATTGATCTTTTTGTTACAGTATCATTTGATAATACAAACGAAAACGAGGCTACTAGATGGTTAGAAGGCGAAAAGACGGAAGAATTCATCTTTCAAAAGGAACACAATCTCTCACATTTTGTTTCTATGGAGCCATCCAGACCAAGTTACTTGCGAAGAAGTTTAGCTTGGGACAGCGCCTTCTTCGATAGTGCAGGTGGCTGCTATACATAATGAACAAAACGACCCCGAATTTTATATGAATTTGTCTGTTAACATGTTCCTGAATTTATTAGGTGTTCTGGATCCTGATGAATTAACATTCATGAATAAAGGACTTAAGGCGGTTGAAGACATACGCAAAAGGGGTGCGGAAGCAAAATCTATCGCGAATGGTAAGTAGACTTGAGGTACATTTGAGAAATGAGACGAATATGATCAAATAATACGTTCCAAGAAACTCCTAGTCCATACTTTTTTGATATCCTAAACATCATTGTTCCAAGATACATGATTGATTGAGCCGTCTTTCTTTCCAGGCTCAAGGAAGATTGATATCGGTCATCAGAATAAGGTGTGTTGAAATTGAACTGATGTTCATTTTGTTTCAAGTTACTGAGTTGAATAACTTAGTTATCTTTCCAGAATACTACACCATCTTCACAAAGGCGCAGAATTCAGAGATCAGAGAGGACCAAAACTGCGGTATGTTGCTTAACAAACTTGTACAAAGACTAGGACGTAATGTTTTTGCTTTTATTTGATAATGTACTTTCTAATTTTCTTGATTATTATGGATGAAGCATGACTCTAGAAGAGATGAAGCTTCGATCAAGCCTCGGAAAGCATCTGAACCAATGGAAACTTTACTCAGAGGACAAAGCACTTGTGAAATTGAGGAGAAAACTTCAAGTAGATCAGGTAAGAAAACTTCAAGCAGTCTTCCCTCTGGCTATCTATCTTCGCCTAGATTTTCTCCGGCCTTTTCTATTTCTACCAATGATCGGTACTCTTACTTTATCTCCAGATTGCACGCGTTCAAGTGGTTCATCTAGGAAAATTCCTTCTGGCCTTGTAAAAGGAAAAACTGAACCTCGAAAAAGTAAATTGTACGCCTCTACTTCCATGTCCGAGACAACTCCAAGACTCTCGAAGAAGAGTAAAGAATTGGGAACTCCTAATCTCTCAACCGTCTCAAGGTCATTTTCCAACAATATGGCTTGCATTTCACCTGCTAGTTCCTCGAAAATGTCATTGTCTAAATCAACATCAAGAAGCAAGCACCAGCCTAAGGAGTCTGCAGATACACCGCATACTTCACAACGAAAATCCTCTCTTTCCCTGCAATGTGATGAAATAAAGTCTCCAGATCAAACGAACGTTGAATTTTCCATTGGTACTTGTACTACTTCTACGGAACCAAGAAAGAAATTCAAACCATCTGGCCTTCGCCAGCCATCGCCTAAGATTGGCTTTTTTGATGAGGTATGTATGCATTCATGTTTCTCTTTCTCGACATTTCCAAAATGTATATTTATATTTTAGTGATCAAGATTTCTTAACATGTTTTCGTTGCATACAGAAGAAAGCAATTTGGTCAAAAGACGATGAAGATTTGCAGTTTCGGTATGAAATAGAGAGCACATCACTTAACGACTATGAATATGGATCGATAAACAGGAAACGGCCTGCTAAACTTCATCTACAAGATGAGCTTTCACCTAAAACTAAGACTTTAAAGCATTCTGGGGGAAGTCATCTACTGAACTCTGCTCGAGGCATCAAGGGGAGAACTGCGGCCACATCTGACAAAAAGCTTTGGAATTCTTCCCCAAGAGTATCTGGTACAATGAAAAGTTGGTCAGCTGTAGCTCCGAGGCATCATCATACTCGTAAATGTGTAGGGACGGAAGAAGAAATCTGCTCCAAATCCAAGGTGGTTGATTCACGAGAAAGTGTTCGAAAAAGATTTGGTCTTAAGGGGAGGTTGAAGAAGAAATCAGGCATAGAAAATAAGGCACAAAAAGACGATGTGAATATAGACAGAGCAGTTAAGGATCAAAGCGCGATAGAGAAGAAGGCGAGAACAGCCGATTGGGAGGAGCAAGTTAGTGATTTGAGTAAATGTTTCGGCATCATTGAGTTGAGCAACGACGTGCCAGATGAGGTTGAAGGAAATGAGAACCGCGCTTGTTCCCAGAACGGAAACAACAATATAGAAGATCATATGGATATCAAATCTCCATTGTTTAGTAGGAAAAACATTCTAGACGACGAGAACCGAGACCTGTCTGAAACTGGCATTTTACCAAGCTCAAGAACACCATTGGCAGACAAAACCTCTGTTTTCAATATGAAAGGATCATCTAAATCACCAGTGGAATCAACAAAAGGGAAGTTGATGGCCAAAGCATTAGCTAATATTTCTTCTTTTGAAGGCATTGATAAAGAGAACATTTAGGGGATTTTGGAATAACAAGTATTATTTTATCAGCTTTTCCCTTTTTTTTTGGTCGAGACCGAGGATGTCCACCGCCGGCATCAGTGACTAATCCCTTCATCACGGGAGCTCTCCAGAAAGGTAAATGACTTGTCATGAAATGCGTTCCATTCCCATATGTAGGAATCGAACTCATCTCAATCAGCTTTTCCCTTTTGAAATATGCTTTTAGACTCCTGATATATACTGAAATGTTGCAAGATTATGGTTGACCAAATATATAAAATAAACATATGTTGAGGATATTTTAGACATTTAAAATTTAAAACCATGTTTAGAATAAAATTTGTGAAACACATATATAATTACGTTTAATTCTGGTTTTTCTATAAGCATGATTAAACGTTAAAATATCACAATTGATATAATAAGGATTGGTAAAAGAAGGTAAGCATATTACATATATGTTTTAATGTAAGAAAAAGATATAGAAGTTGTGAGTCTAACAAAATTCACATGCTTCTTATGCAATTGTATATGATACAATTTTACAATTCATATTCACATTCAACTTTTATTTTTCATAAATCTAGGAAAAATTACAATAATTTCTTCTTTTTTCTTTCAAATTATATATCCAAAATAATAAAACTAGAGGGAAAACTTTTACAAACATTATAGTCTAAACATGGGAAAAATTCCTATGGGACGGTCCTTGTGGGTACCTGTGAGACATGAAGGCCTGCGGGACCTACCCTACAGGTGAGTCCTGTCTGAAATTATGTGAGAGGAGTGTGGGGCCGTACCCACAAGGTCCGCCCCATGCCAGACCTTCCCCTAAACATGGATATTCTTCCATCAAGAAAGCTATTATCTTCCAACTATGACATAAACTGCAAATATGATTCCAGGTATGTATGCGAATAGGGTGAGCAACAGACAAATCCAGAACTCTTGCTGCAAAAAATAAATAAATAAATAAATATAAAACAAAAAGATGGGTAAATTAAATAAGGTTTAAGTAGAATAACAAATCATTATTAGAGGCAGATATAAATTAATATTACTCCAAATTCATAACGAAGGAATACTCCCACAGGCGGTAAGAACACTGATAATAATACTTCAACAACTGTCGCAGTTCCCATAGCTTCTTCTGATAATAGATTACGTGAGATGATTATTAATTATTCGAGATAGAATATAAATATAATAAGACAAAGGTGATTTATAGGTATTTTTTTCCTTTTTTTTTTGGGAGAGGGGGGTAAGAAGCTATATGCCTTTCAAGCAAGTCATATGGAAATGTAAAGCATATGAAAAGGAGTAGAATTGGAAGGGTAAGTAAAGAATATAAAAAAGTCTGGATCAACAATAAATGTGGCAGATTTTGAGGAATTTACAATGTTTCATTGTGGATGGATGGTGTACATATACAAAAGTCTTCTTCAAATTCGGACTTTCGTTTGAGATAATAAGAGGTAGAATATAATTAATCAGTGGCGAAGTCAGGACCCTACAAATAATAGGGTATCTATTTTAGCTAATAATAAATATTCTATTACTATTACTATGTATAGAAATTTTATTACTTTGTATACCATGTAATAATTCGTAATGGTTGAAAACAACTAAAGACTACGCAAGTCTTTTGCAATGAACCCACTGCAAGAAAATATCAATTTTGGGACGGAGCATTTCTGCCTCTATTTAAAGACAAAATAGGGACAGATGTGTAATGCAGGTGCTTAAGAAAAAGTATAAGTTTTTTTTTGTTCCTATTGCATCTCAAATTAGGATAAAACAACAACGGAAATAATCTAGTATGTGATGCCAATGAGGCATTGGTCTAGTGGCAAGGCTGAGACCTCATGACGTAGAGATCATGAGTTCGAATCCCCTCCCGCTTCTTGCCATTTCTTGTAATAGATAGGTCATCTCCCCCAATAAATAAATAAATTTAAAATAATAATAATCTAGTATGTGATTCGTCCTTAATCTAGTACATATTTAGGACGAACGTTGTATCTATAACAAATCTATACGAAGTATTGAGACGAATTTGGGATAGGTAGTTTATAATTATTTTATTTTATTATTTTATTTCGTTACAATGATAATCTGCCAAATATCTCTTATAGAGTTTGTATTAGTATTTTTTTTTAATTTTTTTTGTTCACAATGGGAAAGATAGTTATTATGTTTTTTTTTGTGTAATACATGTTTTTTCATATTATCATTTTAGAGAAATAAAACTAAAATAAAATTATACAAACTTACAGTTCCCCACAAATATATTCCAAATTATTTTCTAAATAAAGAAGATACAAAGAAGCTTGGCACTGTTGAGGTGCAAGATCTTCCATTATTTGATACCTTGAAGGTCAAGGTTGCTGACACTGCTTACAAGAATGGGTTTACTATGCTCTCAGTTGTGAAGAGTTGTTTGATGGCTTCGAATTTAGAATTTGGGAAACAATTGCACACCGAAGTTGTTAAAGAGAAGAATGTCGTGTCGTGAAATACACTCCTATCTTGATTATATGGCGATCAAACTTCTGATCTAGGACCGTCAAGTTTTTAAAAAGATTCTTGCAGAAGGTGTAGTGCCCGACCAGTTTACATTTGTAAGCATCTTGAAATCCTGTACCAACCTGTTCCAACGGTGATTTTGGTAAGCAAGTGCATGCACACGTAATCAAGCGTGATCATGGGAGGGACGGTTATGTAGGAACTAAGCTGATTGACATGTATGCGAAGTGTGGATGCCTGAAAATGTACAAACAATATTTAACAGAATGAATGAAAGGGATGATGTCACGTGGACAATTCTTATTTCAATTTTTGCTCAGACTGAAGAATATTGAGAGAGTGCAGTATTTCAATCAGATGCAAAGGGAAGGAGTCAAGGAAATATATGTTAAGGGAAGAGTTACACTGGGAAAATACATAGCAAATTCTTTTATAAAAATGTTGACCCTTGCACTCAAAGGTTAGAATCTCATTGATGCATGTTCTTTCCTTTTATGGAGAGATGACATAATATACGTCTTCGATAAGGGAAAATTAAAAAGTTGCAGTAAGAAATCTCACCAACAAACTACGAAAGAGGTGTAATTTGTCACCTTCAAGCCTTGTGTGTTAAGGAAGAGGGATTGTCATGACTGCTAAGTGTGAGAGAAGAAGAAAAATCAAATTTCAGAAAAGAGGATGAGCTGATGAATAGCTGCCCAAGTTTTAATTAATCTTTGGTATTGGAATCATCATTTTCTTAATATGTTTTAGCGCCCTCGGCTCTTCCCAAAATTTAATGATCTGGCGAATCAATTCAAATACAATTATGCATATTTTTCTCTTATTCTGTTGTGGATACTATTTTTTCTCTTCTAAAATTAATTATTAATCTTACTTAATCCTCCTTTTAAAAAGAAAAAAAGAAAAAAAAAACTAAGTTGCAATTCAAATACACAAAGCTCGCTTCAGAGGTTTGCTGACTGCCACTTAACTCACTATCTTACTCACCCAGGGACGATTACGGGGGGCGGCGCCCCTCCGAGATTTTTAAAAATACTACTATTTATCGAAATTTTATGTGTATTTTGGAAAATTTTATCAATTTCGCGCCCCCCGCCCCAAGAATTTTTTTTTGCCTTTTTTTATCGCCCCCCAAGAATTTTGGAATTTTTTTACCAGTTTTGCCCCCCCAACATCAAATTCCTGGCTTCGTCCCTGTACTCACCCATACAAGTTAATAGGTGATTATCGACATTTTATCAATTCATTTACCAAATGAATTACAAAAAAAAAAACAGAAAAAATTGATTTAAAATGTAAAAGTATTGAACCAATTAAGAGCTGACACTACTAGAAATACAGATTTTTATGTTTAAATTTTTTGTGTCAGGCGTATACCATTGTGGATAATTACTATTTGCGGCATGAATGACCCCAATGTGAATAATGATACGGTGTCATTTAGTAATAAGCACATGTACGACCGCTGATTAGTATTTGTGTCAGAAAAATAATTCATCACGAAAAGGGAATAATTTGTGATGGACTTTAGTTGACGTAAAAAAATTTGCCGCAAATAATCAAATTTGCGACGGATTCTCCCGTCGCATATAAAATTAATGCAAATGACCAAATTTCTAGAAAATGTTTGATGTTGGATTTTATAAAGTAGAGTTTAATCTATATTATAATATAATGATTTTTTTTTTGTGTTTCATATAATATTATCTTCTAATTTAACACATTATTTAAAATATATGAATTTATTTATTACTAACGAATTAGGTGAATGCATCAAATTTTTATTGAAATCATTTAATAAATTGTTTAGAAGACGTATTAATTAAAAAGTTGGTTCTCAATATATTTCTACAGGAAAATAACATTGAATAAAAGTTCTTGAACCGTTAGTTTTTTTTTTTTTTTTAATGGTTGTATTTTGTAAACGTTCCTCTGAATAAAGTGTTAGTGGATCGAAGAGGCCAATAGTTCAGTGGGGTATTGGCCGGCCCGTGACCTAGAGGTCCAGGGTTCGATACCTTCCGCCTGTATACGGTAAGCTTTATTCTTCCTTATCTAGGGTGTTCTTTCTCCCCAATGTGGACTGTTCTCTCTCCCAATGTGGGGGCAATAGCCCATCATGGCGTCAAAAAAAAAAAAAAAGTGTTAGTGGAAAATAAAAAATTTGTCTGGCTACGATGTTTTTAATGTACTTTGTAGGTAGATCCTCATAGAATAAGAATCGTTAGATTGTTTCTTCGACGACTCAGATCAAAAGTAAGCTCACATAAACTATTAATAAATGAATCGAGCTCTATTCAACCTAACTTAAGTTAGACTCGTATTTTAGATGAGCCAACAATCTTGGCTCGCGTATTTTTTATTTAGTTAGTAAGTTGAGCTTATCAAATCGAATCATGAGATTATTATTAATTTTTTAGTAAAAACCTAAAATTTCTGAGTGCATCAATTTATTCAGATTATTTAATACGAAGTTGAGAATGAAGTGTTTGGCTGGATATGCTTCTCCAATCACATAGAATTCACTTGGATAAATCTGGGTAATCATGCAAAACAAACAACTTGACATTTTACAGAAACATATAAAAGTAATATGTACTAAATGACCACCAATAATTTTTATACAGCTGTATAAAGAATATTTTCGAGCCAAAGAAAATGAAGAATGTATTCTCTATACAATAAAAAAAAATTGTTCTATCGAGCTTCAAGTGTTGTGATACTAACACTGTTAACAGAATGCGAACTTTGTTGAGAAATATTATTTTCCTGATAAAAAATCCTTTCTGTAAAAGCCGGTAGTTTTGGATGAGGAAGTTCTGAAATGTCATTGTTAAACATTGATATAATAACAGATACATTTGGCCGATCATTTGCAAATTCTTGAACGCATAATAGTCCGATATGAATGTACCTCAGGATCTCCGTCTCAATGCTCGGATGAAGCATTGATGGATCAATTAGCTTTACAGCTTCGCCTTCATTCCATAATTTCCAGGCCTGACATTTTCGAAAAACTAAACTTTTAGAATCCTTCGAACCCTAAAAAGGAAATTCAGAAGTTCATCTATACTTACATATTTGAGAAGGCTTAGTCCATTCTCATTAGCAGATAAGTTGGAATTTTTCCTTCCACTCACAATCTCTAGTAACAGAACTCCGAAGCTGAAGACATCTGATTTTTCCGAGAATACCCCTTCCATCGCGTATTCTGGAGCCATATAGCCACTGCATCATCACAATATTTTAAGTTGTAAATTACATCAAAATGAAGCTCTAGAATGGTAATTGAACAAGATTGAAAAAAGAAAGATTTAAGTTTGTGCTTACTATGTTCCTACAACCCTTCTTGTATCAGCTTCATCTTGATTGGCCTCAAAAATCCTTGCTAGGCCAAAATCTGATACTTTCGGATTCAGCTTCTCGTCTAAGAGAATGTTGCTTGCTTTCATATCGCGATGAATAATTTTCAATCTTGAATCCCTGTGAAGATAAAGAAGGCCTCGACCAATCCCCTCGATAATGAGAACCCTTTTATCCCAACCAAGTAAATCTTGTTTTGACGAATCTGAAAAATGAAATGAAAATGAGGAGCAAGTAATAAATGTTGTAACCGAAATGAACCATATTTTGAACAGAGTTTTGATAAACTGACCAAAAAGATAGGCATCCAAGCTTCCGTTTGGCATGTATTCGTAAATTAACATTTTTTCTTCTCCTTCAACACAGCAGCCGAGGAGTCTAACGAGATTCCGGTGCTGCAGTTTAGAAATTACAATAACTTCATTCATGAACTCCTCAATCCCTTGAGAAGAAGATTTTGAAAGCCTTTTCACTGCTATTTCCTGGCCAGATTCCAACTTTCCCTGCATATATGCGATTGGTAAAATGTACGCGTTATCATGGAAAAAAGAGCAATACATTCAAGAAAAAAGAACTCAAGACTACCTTATAGACTTCACCAAAACCACCTCTTCCTAGCTTATTTGCTAAACCAAACTGATCCGTTGCAATAGCCAATGCTTTATAGCTATACAGAGGTAGCTCTTCCAAAGTAGACGGTTTTAAGTGCTTCGTGGGCATATTCTTGATTTGATCCCCAGCTTCAAACAACGACATCTCATCATCTTGCGGATTTCCTGAATTATGTAACTTCGAAAAGATTAACAACATTTTTTCTTAAAACTTTAAGTAAATTCAGCGCATTTATTACCTCTATGAAATGGCGAGCACTTTAAGAAAATATATACAGATACAGCAAGCAGAATTAAGGCCCCCACAGCTACGGTGCTAGCAATGACTGCCGTCATATCCTTATTATTACCTGTAGGACAGAATAAGTACATTGAGAATCAGAATCAGAAAGGAAATTTCAAGACTTATGTATGTTGGAGAAATATATTTACCAAGTTCAGAACGAGACACGCGAATGTATAGATCTGCTCCATCTTCTGGAAACTGTTGTATGTCAATTAAGGTGTCACTCCAGTGCATGCATCCAATGCCTGCACGATATGCATGAGCAACACAGGAGCAATTTTGTAAGCACAATTCACCACAATTTTCTTCTGAAGCGGGTTTTAACTCATCAAAATCCGGCACCTTCATGTTTGTAAGCTTTAGGAATCCATCGTGACCAGTAACAGAATCATTTCTCCGATCACATTCCAATTGTATCTTTCTTCTACAGCCACCGGTCCAATTTCCTCTATCCCATTCGTCCTTATCCATCGATTCAAAACCTCTCAAACATGTACAGATTTTCGGATCATCCTGAGGATTACAACTTGTAAAAGGTCCACATTTTCCATATATATCGCATTGACTTTGCATCGATCTCCAGCTTGGCATCCAATTGTTGCTTCCTTCTTGCCAAAACTTCTCCACTAGACTTCCGGTTGATGTCACGTGGTAATAGTAACCCAAAAGTGAAACTCTCACGGTAAAATATGCGGAATCTGAGCCGCCCTCTACAAGATCATATCCATTCCCAAATTCAGAATCCATTAATGGTATTCCAATAAATGAATTTCCATCCCATGGACCACTGCGCCAATAAGGTTTAGTTCGATTCCAAATAAACATCTGTGCAGTTGGTAAAGGTTGAAGACCAAGAATGAAATTTCCAGTTGAAGGATCATCAGAACTAATCCATGAATTTAATTCCTCCGTTGCACTGAGTCTCATCCTCGACACAAAAGAATCCGTTGGAACTTGAAAACTTTCCCATAAAATTCTTCCATTAGAACTATCTTTCAAGACTAAATTCCCAGTATCCAAGAGTTGAGCAGTAGAATTTCTCACAGGATCTGAAACATTGGATGACCACAAAATCTGATTCTGCCCATTTAAGACCACAAGATTTCCATCTTCTGAGATTGTCAAAGTTCCAGAAGAATCATTTAAAGGGTTGTCTCTGTTGGCTACCCATATAGCATTCGTTACACCAAAATTAAACATGATCCCCACATATCGATTAGTACTAGTATTTGAAGGACTGAAAAATCCTAATCTGAAGGTTTTGTTAGACGAAAATATGTTTTCAGAATTGCTTAGTGGCTGAGTGATTGTTATGCTGTCTATGGCAATACAAACTCTTAAACAGAAGCAAGCTAGAATAAGAACAAATAAGTGAAGAAGAGCTAGACCATTTGCAATTTCCATTACCTTCTTTGAGATAGATCACAGTGATGCCCTTTTTCTTATCTTATCATATTTCATTGAACAAAAAGTCCACTGTCCCTTCGAATTACAGGCTTTGACCCTTTAACCACGAAACGTATGTTCTAAACACTCAAAACTTTAAAAAGTTTTTCAAGATAACTCCCAAGAAAAATCACATTAGTATAATGGGAGGGGCTTCCTGTTTGGAGTTAACGGTAGGTATGGACGGAAGGATCGTTTAAAATAATTTTCTTTTAAAAGTTTGGTACTTTCTGCACTACTTCATTGTTCTCCACCTTCTTTGTTTGACATTTTCAGCAGAACATTTTTCTATATTGGCAGCTATCAAAGTCAGCTCAAAATCAGTTTTATAATTAGATATACATACTTCAACAGCAACTTCCCTATTTCCCTGTCTGAGACTTTTCAATTTTCAATAGGAAAGGAATAATTGCACATGTTTATGGTTGAAACATATATAAACTAATTGAAACAAAAATCCCAAATATTTCCCCCATATTCAAAAGCAATTCAACAGAAAATAATTGACATCTATATAGATATAATAACAAGATTAATTGGAAACGAAACTAAGATAAAATAATATCCATACCGAAGAAATTAATCTGCCATAGTCTCTTCGAAATCTTAGTAAGAGGCTGTGTATCTCTCATCAAAATCAGAAATTATATGCTGCACCGCCTCCCATCAATTTTCTCCACCGAAAAAGCCTTCGTTCTTCTCACTCCGATTAAAAATGCTCGTTGTCTTGTCTTCCTCTTCTTTAATCTATGATAAACTACCTAGAAAGATAACAACTTTTCCTGCAAGAATATGATCAGAGTATTTTGACAACCAACAAAATATGCTGTTTCTCTAACTCTTAAGTCTAGTCTAATCTGCTCATTTAATACTCAACAATGTCGAAAAGCTTTTTTCTCTGGCTCTGGGTTTCTCATTGATCCTCAATCACCCATCCTCATCATCCTTCATTATTTGAATTAAATAGATAACCCATTTAATTCTTCTTTAACCTTCCAATATTTATGTACATTTTTATTTTGCACAGTTATAGATTATAAATAAATTTTATCATTTAGTTTCTGGATTATGGATAAATTCTTTGTGAAATACATATGATTCCTGATATTTATATACATTTTTTTTTTTTTGCATAGTTATAGATAAATTGATTATTGAACGTAAATTTGCATTTTGTTCAGAACAAACTAGTGAAAGGGGTGTTAGGGATAAAATGGTTGAGATTGGAGATAAAAATGATATTGAAATTGATACAAAAATGGATGTTGAAAAGGATTTAGTTGAAACTAATGTGGGAAATGTTAGGATGAAAGATTTGAATTCGATATTGAACAATTGCCTTTGAATCCTGGATTGAGAATCCCAATGCAAAATTATGATGTTAATTTTCGAGATTTAATTCGGAAGACATATATTCAGAGAGGTCCTTGTCAATTTAGAAACCATGTATTTCCAGCCACAAAAATGGGAACAAAAGATATGCGATTTTGTATGTCATGGTATAATGAGAATTCTAGTTGGTTGGAATATAATATAGCAAAAGATGTCGTATTTTTTTTTATAATGTTATCTTTTCAGTGATGGATGTGGTTCATTTGTTAACAATGGGGTTCTCAAACTGGAAAAAGAAAGAACTCATTAGAAAGTACGTTGCAAAATCAGGTAGTATACACAACCATGCTCGAATCAAGTATGAATCTTTTAAGGATCAGGGACACAATATCCGATCTTGTCTTGTTAAGCAATCGAATCAAACTCAAAATGATTATCGAATTCGGTTGAACGCGTATATTGATTGTGTTCACTTTCTCTTACGACAAAGTATGACCTTCCGTGGACATGATGAATCTGAAGAGTCGAGTAATCAAGGTAATTTTCTAGAGCATTCGCACTGGTTATGTGATCATAATACTTAAATTGAAGGGGTAGCTTTGGAGAATGCGTCTGAAAATCTCAAATTAACATCTTCGCGTGTTCAAAAAGATATTGTTAGTGCCATTGCTTCTATAGTTTTAAATATGATTACCAAAGATATTGGTTGAAATGTTGAAATGTTATCATTGATATGCAACTTCAAGAATTGAATAATTATTTTTTGGAGGTGAATAGTGACCTACTAATTTGTGTTGCGCGCTTGTGTCCAAATAAATCATTTTTGTTGATTTTGACACGAACAAATTGATTCGACTATGTGAATACTATCCATTGAATTTTGATGCAGGACATATCTTAGCACTTGATGATCAACTTGATACATATATTCTTGACATGCATATGAGTGAAGAGTTTTAAGGATTGTAGGGTTTTAGTTAGCTTTAACAGAGGTTATTTGCAGAAAACAAGTATCAAGTTTACCCATTAGTTTACAAGCTTTTAACATTGACTTTAATTCTACCAATGGCTACTGCTTCAGTAGAGAGAGTATTCTCTGCAATGACTTTTATCAAGAAAGTCGTCTACGCAATCGAATTGGAGATCGAGTGGTTGAATGGTAGTTTAATTACATTTGTTGAGAAAGATGCTTTTGATACTATTGAGGATGATGTAATTATAAAATATTATCAAAGTATGAAAACGCGCAAGAAACCATTATAATGAAATATTTTATATGCTTTTATAAATTTGTTTTGTCAATGTTAATTGTACCCCTGTGTGTAAAGTGGCGGCAATTATTTTTACTTACACCGGCATTATAAAATTATTTGATTGAATTGGTGGCGATTTTTTAATACACCAACGAATTGTTAAACGTTATTTTTTCAATTTTATCAATCTGAGTAATAATTTAACCATTTATTTTTAATTACAAATCAAACTTAATCCTATGACCTAAACCAACTTATTATGACTATTATGAGTGTACCCATTTTGAATTAGTTTTCGATTTGAATTTAAATTTTGTGATTCATGAATTATATAAATAAAACCACTTATATCCTAAATAATTTAGTTAAAATTTTAACAAACTTAAGTATGCAAAGGTACTATGATGTTTATTAAAAATTAAAAAAAAAAAAAAAAAGCAAGACAAGACATTGGGAAAGAAAATAACGAAAATGTCATAAAATTTCCTCTATATAGATGGTATCAGTAGCCTTATTTTCATTGTTGCTTCACGGTAGTAGCAGTAGGATTTAGGTAAGTCTTCTCCTTCTTCTATATGCTATATGATTTTATAAATTTGTTTTGTCAATGTTAATTGTGCCCCTATTTTTAAAGTCTACGTCTGCCACTGCGTGTAATCCTCAACATGAATACAATCAAAATGTGTATATATAAATACAAAGCCAAAAAAGAAAAGGAACGGGATGTGTTCTTTATACCGTACAAGAATATTCTATCGGGCTTCAAGAATTGTGACAGTGACATTATTAACAGAATGCGTAGTCCTATGTTGAAAAACTTCAGTTTCTAGAGAAAAAAATCTTTCTGTAAAAGCTGGTACTTTGGGATAAGGAAGTTCGGAGATTTCACTATTAAGCATTGACAGAATAACCGATACATTAGGCCGATCTTTTGCGAATTCTTGCACGCACAACAGTCCAATATGAATATATCTCAGGATCTCCACCTCAATGCTCGGATAAAAAATTGATGGATCGATTAGCTTTACAACTTCATCTTCATTCCACAATTTCCAGGCCTGAAAATGTCGAAAACTAAACTTGAGAAACTTTCAATCATAAAGGAAATTCAGCAGTCTATACTTGCATATTTGAGAAGGCTTGGTCCATTTTCATTGACAGACAATCTGGAAATTTTCCTTCCACTCACAATCTCTAGTAACAACACGCCAAAGCTGAAGACGTCTGATTTTTCCGAGAATATCCCTTCCATTGCGTATTCTGGAGCCATATAGCCACTGCATCATCACATCATTTAGGGTTGTAAATTACATCAAATTGAAGCTCTAGAATGGAATGGTCATTACACAAAGATTGAAAAAGAAAGAGACGTTCGTGCTTACTATGTTCCTACAACCCTTCTTGTGTCAGCTTCATCTTGGTTACCCTCAAAAATCCTTGCTAGGCCAAAATCTGATATTTTGGGATTCAGCTTCTCATCTAAGAGAATGTTGCTTGCTTTCAGATCGCGATGAATAATTTTCAATCTTGAATCTCTGTGAAGATAAAGGAGGCCTCTTCCAATCCCCTCAATAATGAGAACCCGTTTGTTCCAACCAAGTAAATCTTTTCTTGACGAATCTGAAAAAAGGTGAAAATTACAAAAATGTTACAATTTCAAATCCCTTGGACATGATAATGCCACCCCCCCCCCACCCCCCGGCCGCAGTCATGAATGTATGAAACTGGAAAGAACCATATTTGGAACAGAATTGTCATAAACTAACCAAAAAGATAGGCATCCAAACTTCCATTTGGCATGTACTCATATATTAGCATTTTTTCTTCTCTTTCAACACAGCAGCCGAGGAGTCTAACGAGATTCCGATGCTGCAGTTTAGAAATTACAACCACTTCATTCATAAACTCCTCAATCCCTTGAGAAGAATATTTTGAAAGCCTTTTCACAGCTATTTTCTGGCTAGATACCAATTTTCCCTGCATATATGCGAATGGTAAAATCTACGCGTTATCATGGAATTCATCAGCAAAAGCAATATATTCAAGAAAAAACTTAAGACTACCTTATAGACTTCACCAAAACCACCTCTCCCAAGCTTATTGGCTAAACTAAAACTATCTGTTGCACTAGCCAATGTTTCATAGCTATACAAAGGTAACTCTTCCAGTGTGGCCTGTTTTAAGTTGTTTGTGGGCACATTCTCGATTTGGTCCCTAGCTTCAAACAATGATAGCTCGTCATCTTTCTGTTTTCCTGATTTATTAAACAGTAACTTCGAAAAGATTAATAACATTTTTTTTTTGGAAAATTTGAGAAAATTCAGTGCATTGGTTACCTCTATGCAATGCCGACCACTTCCAGAAAATATATACAGACACTGCAAGTAGAATTAAGACCCCGACAACTACGGTGCTAGCAATGACTGCCATCATATCCTTATTATTACCTGCATGTAAGAATAAGTACGTTGAGAGCAATGGCGGAACCAGGAATTTGTCATAGGGGGGCCAAATAAGAAAATATCACAAAAATAATTTTTTCCTATAGAAATTTCGTCATTTCTAAAAAATTTGGAGGGGCGCTTGCCCCTCTTATGCTCCGCCACTGGTTGAGAGACGTAACAAGGTAGAGGAACCAAAGATCTTCATTCGGCAACTGCATAGATTTTTTATGACAGAAACAATGGAAGTAACTTAATCAGAAGATAGCATAAGCATGAT
The DNA here is from genome assembly GCA_026122235.1 of Vinca minor. Taxonomy (NCBI): domain Eukaryota; kingdom Viridiplantae; phylum Streptophyta; class Magnoliopsida; order Gentianales; family Apocynaceae; genus Vinca; species Vinca minor. The sequence goes on from JAOCZM010000096.1 coordinate 5,089,077, forward strand.
AGACTAAATTCAAAAACTACTTGATCGACTTAAGTGAAAAGTTAATCTAATAAGATGTGAAGGAATTTCAAGACTTGTGTATGTTGGAGAAATATATTACCAAGTTCAGAACGAGCCACACAAATGTATAGATCCGTGCCACCTTCTGGAAACTGCTCCATGTCAATTAAGCTGTTACGCCAGTGCATACACCCAATGCCTGTACGATATGCATGAGCCATACAAGAGCAATTTTGCAAGCACAAATTACCACAATGTTCCTCTGAAGTGGGTTCTAACTCATCAAAATCTGGCACCTTCATGTTTGTAAGCTTTATAAATCTATCTTTACCATTAACAGAAGCGTTTTTCTGATCACATTCCAATTGTATCTTTCTTTTACAGCCACCAGTCCAGTTCCCTCTATCCCATTCCTCCTTATCCATTGACTCGAACCCTTGCAAGCATGTACAGATTTTCGGATCATCCTAACGATTACAACTTGCAAAAGGTCCGCATTTGCCATATATATCACATTGACTTTGCATCGTTGACCAGCTTGACTGCCAATTGCTGCTTCCTTCTCCCCAAGCCTTCTCCACTAGAGTTCCTACTGATGTCAGATGGTAGTAGTAACTCAAAACTGAGTCATGTGAAACTGACGCGGTAAAGTATGCAGAATCTGAGCCGCCATCAACAAGATCATATCCATTCCCATATTCAGAATCCATGAAAGGTATTCCAATAAATACATTTCCATCCCACGGACCACTGCGCCAATAAGGTTTAGTTCTATTCCAAACAAAAATCTGTGCAGTAGGTAGAGTTTGAAGACCAACAAGGAAATTTCCAACAGACGGATCATCAGGACTGCTCCATGAAGTTAATTTCCCCTTTGTACCAGATGCTGCACTGAGTCTCATCTTCGGCAAAAGAGAGTCTGTAGGAAATTGGAAACTTTCCCATAAAATTCTCCCATTCGAACTATCTTTCAAGACTAAATTCCCAGTATCCAAGAGTTGGGCAGTAGAATTTCTCACAGAATCTGAAACATTGGATGACCATATAATCTGTTTCTGCCCATTCAAGACCACAAGATTTCCGTCTTCTGAGATTGTCAAAGTTCCAGAAGAATCATTTAAAGGGTTGTCTCTGTTGGCTACCCATATAACTGTCATTACAGGAACATTAAACATGATTCCCACATAGCGATTAATACTTGCGTTTCCAGGGCTAAAAAATCCTAACTTGAAGGTTTGGTTAGAAGAAAATATTGTTTCAGGATCCCTTAGCGGCTGAGTGATTGTGATGTTGACTACGGCAATACAAACGTTTAAACAGAAGCAAGCTAGAATAAGAACAAAGAGGTGAAGCAGAGCTGTACGATTTGCAATTTCCATTACCTTCTTCAAGATAGATCACAGAGATGCCCTTTCTTTCATGCCCTGAATCTCATCATATTTCATCTTGGTAAATCGTCAATGATCTTCGAGCAATTTTATATCTTGATTAGGCACTGACATCAACCAAATGAGACTAATTCATAGGTGACATGGGATTGTTAAAATTTATAATGTAAAACTTGCATTGAAACATTCTTTTCCAACTTGCAAACACGGAATATATCTTTGTTCGCCAACAAAGTCAGCTCAAGTCAGATTCATAATGAGCTACAGAATTCAGCAGTAAACTTCCCCGACTCCCTGGCTGCGATTTTTCAATAAGACAGTATGGAAAAACCAAACAAAACTGAGCCAATGGGAAGCCAGTATATCAGTTCATCTTCATCAAAAGGTCAGGGGCCAATAGAAGCTAAATAAAAAAGGTTGCGGCAGTTTACTTTGGGTTTCAAGAGTATTATAATCTCAAGTGTGATTAATAAAGTAATCAGCAAATCCTTATAAAAAGAATGTGACTCCAAGACCAAGTCCAATATCCTTAATATATGCAAGCTATTAAAGAAAAGAAACATAATGTGAATTGTATACCATACAAAAATGTCCGATCGAGCTTCAAGAGTTGTGACACTGACATTGTTAATAGAAAGCCAACTTTGTTGAGAAAATCTAGTTTCTGGAGAAATAATTCTTTCCGTAAAAGCTGGCACTTTTGGATGAGGAAGCTCTACCATTTCACTGTTAAGCATTAACAGAATAATAGATACATTTGGCCGATCTTTGGCAAACTCATGCACGCACAATAGTCCAATATGTATGTATCTCATGATCTCCAACTCAATGCTCGGATAAAAAATTGATGGATAGATTAGCTTCATAGCTTCACCATCATTCCACAATTTCCCGGCCTAAAAATTTAGAAAACTAAAATCAATACTTTTGTGGGGTGTTGTCAGGTCATGTGTTGCGTTCTCGGGCCTGCGGCACAATCAGGTTTCAGACGGACGTGTGTGAAGTAAGTGCTACACCCAAGGCAGTGAGACCCACCTCTAGAATTCCGCACTTCTAGTCTGGTCCAAAGCTAATTTGTTTGGGGCTGGGTGTTAGGACGATAGTGCATTAGGCGTGAATGCGAGACTCCATAACACAAGAGATATGTATGAGAAGATGAAGTTCTATATAACATTGCCTAAATACTCTCGATTACCTCAGATATTCATTTTGATATAGCGAGTTTGTTTATCAAATAGGTGCTCGTGGGGTTGTCAAGCACATGTATTGTGCTCTCCAGTCCGCAGGAACGGAGCCTGAAATAAACACAAATTCATACCGCCATTCATTTTCAAGAGAAATTTGTCAGCGAATTCTTCTCTTTTTATATAATATTTATAAGAAAATCTTACGAAAAATAAAATTTTCATATAAAATCCCCCGTCCCTCTGAATCCGCCACTAGCCGGAGGAGCAGGGGAGTTGCCGGCCGGAAGAGTTCGGCACGAATGAGCTGCATTTGCTATCAACGATAATCGATCCCTTGGAGATCATCAAATTTCTTCGAGATGCTTCTGGATTCTGTAATTTGAGAGAGAGATTACAGAATTTGCAGAGGTGATTGATGATATTTAGGGCTTGCAGAGAGGGAGATTATGGGTTTCTGGTTCTGGCATTCCCTCTAGAAGGAGGGGCAAATAAGGAAACACAGCATATTTTATATGCATTTCAAAATGCTCCGTCCGTGCCCATCGTTATCACATGGACGGAAATTTGATTTTGTGTTTGTCAAAACAAAGTGCTTAATTGCATTGAACTACCTGAAGTTATGGGGGTCGTTTACTTTAGCCCAAAAGTTTGAAATAATGCACTACCGACCCATTGATTGTTAGTGAACTATTATAATTTAGAATGGTGGTTCGTTTTATAAATGAATTATCCATAATATCGATCTATGGTGGGCCGTTAGTTACATATGGCTCTTGAAATCTTCTAGATCCTAATAGAATGGTGAAATTATTTGTATACTGGACGAGAAATTCAACCCCACTCCCAGTTATGGTTTATGCCTAAAGAAAGATCTCATTGCAATAAATTTTGAAAAATATCAATAAAGTATAAGTTACTTATCAATTGTTGGCATTTTTATAATAACATATAAGGCTCTAGCACGTTGATTTTAACCTATGTGAATGGCATGTATATGCCCACAGTTAGGTATAAACTATTGGAATTAACATTATAGGGGCATTCAATTGAACAAAGATCATCACATTATAATTCACGAGTTGGGGATGGTTTACATTTGGCCAATGGGTAGGCTTCCCATTATATTATGTGAGTGTATTCAATATACATTAAATTAGACTCGTAATAGTGATTCCTAGCAAGTACTATTAAAGTAAAATGAACCAAGACCATTATTGCTACTACATGAACGAGTACTCTACTGTTTGGGTATGATTTGGTGAGCTAGTAAAGCTAGTGCTTTATACTTTGATACACTATGATTGAGATTCCTTTTTTGTGGGATAATTGTACTTGTGTGTTAGGCACTCTCTGTTAGTTAGCAAAGACAGGCTCATATAAACAGAGCTTCTATGACATTCCCTTGTAGTGAAAATCACCCCTTGTAATTGTCCTAGAGTGATCTAGTGATATACGTTGGGCCCGGTTTGATGAAGGATATACATACTTGGGTAGCTCCCAAATAAAGTGGATAAACATCCTAGAATAGTTAAATGATTGTGGACTAGAGATCTAAGGATGGCCGATGTCACTGAATAAGGTGATAGTGCGTCTTACCTAAGCTCTGCAACATATATTATGTAGAGGGGTATTGTCATCATTTGCATCAGTAGGTCGGAGACCTGTTTTGTCACGAACATGCAGTGTTGATCAAGGGGCCAGTGTCTCTATATAATGATAATCAAAGATGCTTAAATGATTAGAATGCAGCTATTCGATAGTAGTAGCACTTTAGTCATTTTAGCAGCCTTGATCAATACGTCTCTTAGTCTCGGAGTAGCTCATATAAAGACGGAGTAATTATATTACTAACAGTAGTCCTCATTTACGCATGTAGAAATTATTATTGACTCTCTACAAAGGTTAAGAATAATAAATAAATAAATAATTGCCTAGACATTTACTAAGGTAAATGAGTCATTGAGCTCATGGTTTGAACCTTGGTTATTTCATTTAATGAAATAAACCAAGAAAACCCCCCAAAGGAGTTGTGAGATAGACTCGAGTTAAAGTCTTAGTCTATTACGGTTTAGTTAGGCTTTGACCTAGGCTATATAAGGAATAAGAATATGAGACACTAACAATGGTTAGGGAACAAGTGTAGAGATTGTTTTGACTAACCTAATAACCAATATCACTTCTCTTTCTAGCTCTCCAAGAACACCTTTTTTCCTAGGTTCTTATTACCTCCGAAGATAGTAGACTATATATTCTCTTACTGAATTGCTTTTTCACGCCTCAAAGATATTTTAGAAGATCGGGAATTGGATTTTAGGTCGTGACCTCGCCTATTCGTTTATGAAAAACGATGTAAGCCTACATTTATCCATATTGTAATGTTTTGTTCGATCATTTGCTTTTGTTGCATTCATTACCAATTCCGATTTCGTGCATATACTCCCAACATGCTTGGTGAGAAAATATAGATAGAAAGTGCAGCTGAGAGCAACATTTAGAATGTTTCATGGGCAAAATAATAATTACATCATCAAAGACATGGTCATTACAAAAATCACTATCAACTTAACGACTATCCTAAATTCTAACGGTTAACTAATAGTCAATGGACTGCATTATTTGGACTAAAGTGCAACACCCCTACAACGTCAAGGTAGGTCAATGCAATTAACCCTCCCCCCAAAAAAAAATGTTAAGTACTCAATTGAAATGAACAGTGATTACATGGACTTTTTTTATTTATGAATCTGACAACAAACCAATTAATTACTTGCATATATTCTTGTTATGGCGAAATGAACATTCCAAGTTAAAGATAAGTATTTAAGTAAAGATCTACGTATCATTCATCAAATCATCATTCTTACAAATATTTATGTCACACTATATGTTATAATGTGAGTCCGATTTTTAATTATGTTATAATTGTTATCGAAATAATTTTATAGTTACTTCAATCATAATTTTATACTTGTGTGGAGTGTAATGTCACAACCACCTAATCATGATCTATTTGTGTACCACTTATGGCCCATCACTAACAAAAAAAAAATTATAATTGCTATCGAGATAATTTTATAGGCATCTCAATAATAATTTTATACTTATGAGTTATGTCACAACCACCTAATCAGGATGTATTTGTGCATCACTTGTGGACATATCTCTAACACACATTTTTATTTTGGATATCTTCGTCACAAAACAATTTTTTTTTTCCGAGGTAAAAATTTTCAAATAAAAACCAATTCAATTACACCCTAGATCAATATTTTCTGGATTAAATAGCACTTTTGAAGTCTTTGTCCATGTAAAACACCTAAGTCTCTTGAATAAAATAACTTGGAAGTTTTTTTTCACCATTTCACAATTTTCCATCAATAAATATAAAAAAACAAGAATATCTACCTTTCATTATCAAAACTAAAATTTCAGACTTCACCATTTTCAGACATCTTAAAAGGAACAAAATGCCTGTTTATATCATAGGATACAAAAATGTTCAATTTTCTATCTGACTTCAAGAGTTGTAATACTGACATAGTTAATAGAACGAAATCTTTCTTTCGAAAAATTCAGTTCCCGAAGAAATCAATCGTCCTGCAAAACTAGGTAGTTTAGGATGAGGAAGCTCCGAAATTTCACTACTAAGCATTGAAAGAATATCATATACACTCGGCCTATCTTTTGCAAATTCTTGCACGCATAATAGTCCTATATGGATGTATCTCAGGATCTCCATCCCAATTCTCAGATAAAAAATTGATGAATCGATTAGTTTTACAGCTTCGCCTTCACTCCACAATTTCCAAGCCTAAAAATGTTCCAGAAAAGTTAAAGCAAGAGACTTTCGAACAAAAAATGAACATTCAGCTACCCATCTTGGGATATCTTAGCATTTACGCTTAATTTCAACAACAACAAAAAAGGCAATTATACTTACATAATCGAGAAGGTCTAGTACATTCTGGTCGGGAGAAAAGCTGGAATTTCTTGTTCCACTGACGATTTCTAGTAGCAAAACTCCGAAGCTAAAAACATCTGATTTTTCCGAAAATATCCCTCTGAACGCGTATTCTGGGGCCATGTAGCCACTGCAATGGAGGATCACTTAATTGTAAATTATCACATAATATTCAAGTTATGGAGTTTTCGTTATACAAGTTAGATATGGAGAGCAAAAGAGAAGGACTTTTATCCATTTCTTACTAAGTCCCTGCTATCCTTTCTGTATCAGCTTCATCTTGGTTTATACCAAAAATCCTTGCCAAGCCAAAATCTGAAATTTTCGGGTTCAGCTCTCCGTCTAAGAGAATGTTACTTGCTTTCAAATCTCTATGAATAATTTTCAATCTTGAATCTCTGTGAAGATAAAGAAGCCCTCTACCGATCCCCTTCAACAATGAGGGCGCGTCTACTCCAATCAAGTAAATCCCGTTTTGATGAATCTAACATTCCACCAGAGGAATTAGAGATTATAGACTTTGAACTTCAAATTTGATGACTAGAATAAAGAATATTAGAATAAACTAACCAAAGAGAAAGGTATCCAAGCTTCCGTTTGGCATGTACTCATAAATGAGCATTTTTTCTTCTCTTTCAACACAGCAGCCAATGAGTTTAACAAGATTACGATGCTGGAGCTTAGAAATCACCACTATTTCATTCATAAACTCCTTGATTCCTTGACCTGAAGATCTTGAAAGCCGTTTCACTGCAATTTCCTGGCCATCTAACAGTTTTCCCTGAATACATAATATATGATTAGCATGTTTTTTCGTGTAATGAGCATATCGTCAGAAATGCCCCCCCCCACCCCCACCCCCCACCAAACAAGCAACAACATTAAATTATTTAAAACTTAGTTGTGGGATCAAACTGACTGTGTTAGCATGTGCTGACAAAAATCCCTGTCAGCACTGGAACCAAATCACAAAAGAAACTTGCATTACCTTATAGACTTCACCAAAACCACCTTTCCCGAGCTTATTTGCTGAATCAAAATTATCGGTTGCATTAGCCAACATTTCATAGCTATACAGAGGCAGCTCTTCCAATGTAGCCTGTTTCAACTTCTTGGTTGACATTTTCTCCATCTCATTCCCAGCTCCGAACGATGACATCCTACTATCGCGCTTCTTGCCTGATTTATATAAACCATTCTTGTTAAGTTCAGGAAGGCAACCATTATTTCGAAAACTAAGGAATATTCAGTGCATTACCTCTGTGTTTCGCAATGCAGTTCCAGAAAATGTATGCAGAGACAGCTAGAAATATAACCCCAACAAATAGTGTCACAAAAACTATTTTCGCAGTCCATTTTTTATAGCCTGAACATTAAAGCTGAGAGAATTAAAAGACAAACAAACATAACAATTCATTTCAAATAAATCCATAACGTTCTGCTTTCCAAATAACCCAAACCAGAACAGATTAAAGTACAAAAACATGAGAGACAAATCTTTACAACCTTGGTCGATTTTCACGTTCTTGAAAAAGTTAACAGAGGACTTAGAAATTACCATGGTGACCGGAATGTGGCACGCGGATGAACAGATCTGATCCACCTTCTGAGAACTGCTGCATATCAATTAAGCTTCCGTTCCAATACATACATCCAACCCCTTCATAATATGCATAAGCAATACACGAGCAATTTTCCAAACACCAATCATGACAATTTTCCCCTTTAGCACTTGCGCACAAGTAAGCAAAATCTGGCACCTTTATGTTTCTTAGTTTCTTGAATTCATCTTGAAAAGCTGAATCGTTTTTGACACATTGCAGTAACGATTTATTTCTACTGCAGCCACCTCTCCAGACTCCCTTATCCCATTCTTCCTTTTCCTTTGGATCAAACCCCGGCAAGCATGAACAGGTTTTCGATTCACCATTGGGATTACAAATTCCAAAAGGTCCACAAAATCCATATATATCACATTGACTAACCATGGATGACCATATCACTTCCCAATTGTTGTTTTTTTGTTTCCACGCCTTCCTTTTTAGATTCCCTTCCAGAGTCAATTGGTGGTAAACCAAAGACTTATTATCATTATTATGATCGAAACTAAAATAGATTCCAGGGCCATCCTCTACCAGATTGTACCCGTTCATGTATCGAGACTCCATTGTTGGTATTCCGATGAACCCTTTACCACTCCACGGACCACTTCGCCAGAAAGGTTCGCTGCCAGGCTCTCCGTGCCATATGATAATCTGTGCAAAAGGTAAAGCTTCAAGACCAAGAGTAAAATTTCCAGTAGATGGATCTGAAGGACTAGTCCATGAATTTAACTTCTCCTTTGGGTGCGGTGCTGCATTGAGTCTCATTTTTGGCAAAAGAGAATCTGTTGGAAGGTTAAAACTCTGCCATAAAGGTCTTCCACTTGGTTTTTCTCTCAATTGCAATGCCCCAATATCTGCAAGTTCTGCAGTGGAATTTCTCAAAGAAACTGAAACATTGGATGACCATAAAATCTCTTTCTTCCCATTCAAGACTACAATATTTCCGTCTTCTGATATTGCTAAAGTTCCCGAAGAATCATTCAGAGGTTTATCCCTGTTAGCTATCCAAATCAAAGTCTGTTGAGGGACAATATTTCGTTATCTTGGAATCATGTTCAATATTGTCCCTCAACAGACTTTGATTTGGATAGCTAACAGGGATAAACCTCTGAATGATTCTTCGGGAACTTTAGCAATATCAGAAGACGGAAATATTGTAGTCTTGAATGGGAAGAAAGAGATTTTATGGTCATCCAATGTTTCAGTTTCTTTGAGAAATTCCACTGCAGAACTTGCAGATATTGGGGCATTGCAATTGAGAGAAAAACCAAGTGGAAGACCTTTATGGCAGAGTTTTAACCTTCCAACAGATTCTCTTTTGCCGAAAATGAGACTCAATGCAGCACCGCACCCAAAGGAGAAGTTAAATTCATGGACTAGTCCTTCAGATCCATCTACTGGAAATTTTACTCTTGGTCTTGAAGCTTTACCTTTTGCACAGATTATCATATGGCACGGAGAGCCTGGCAGCGATCGAAACTAAAATAGATTCCAGGGCCATCCTCTACCAGATTGTACCCGTTCATGTATCGAGACTCCATTGTTGGTATTCCGATGAACCCTTTACCACTCCACGGACCACTTCGCCAGAAAGGTTCGCTGCCAGGCTCTCCGTGCCATATGATAATCTGTGCAAAAGGTAAAGCTTCAAGACCAAGAGTAAAATTTCCAGTAGATGGATCTGAAGGACTAGTCCATGAATTTAACTTCTCCTTTGGGTGCGGTGCTGCATTGAGTCTCATTTTCGGCAAAAGAGAATCTGTTGGAAGGTTAAAACTCTACCATAAAGGTCTTCCACTTGGTTTTTCTCTCAATTGCAATGCCCCAATATCTGCAAGTTCTGCAGTGGAATTTCTCAAAGAAACTGAAACATTGGATGACCATAAAATCTCTTTCTTCCCATTCAAGACTACAATATTTCCGTCTTCTGATATTGCTAAAGTTCCCGAAGAATCATTCAGAGGTTTATCCCTGTTAGCTATCCAAATCAAAGTCTGTTGAGGGACAATATTGAACATGATTCCAAGATAACGATTACTCGAATTTCCAGGACTGAAAAATCCTAACTTGAAAATTTGGTTCGGGGAAACTATAGTTTCATTATCTCTCAGAGGTTGAGTGATTGAAATATTTTGTATGGCAATGCAAAATCCCAAACAATAGTAAGTGAGCTGAAGAATGAAGAACTGAAACAAAGTCTGATTTTTCGTCATTCCTTAACCCCTTTCAGATTACAATCCGAGTATTCCCCCACTCTAATGCCCTTTAAATATTTCTTTCACTTCTCCGAGCTAGACTCCTGAAACACGTAGATTGTGTTTCTGTGCTGAGTTTTGCAAAATGTGAATTAATTTTTTCAAGAAGTAAAGCAAAAGGGAGAAATTTTCATTGAAAGTACTAACCTTTAATATCATCAAATTCTTGACGAGCGAAGGTTTCCCTAAACCTGAATAGAAACTCCTCCCGTCATCACATCAATCAGCAACTAGGCATCTAAAAACTGCAAACTGCTTCATTCACATCCAAAATCATAAGATTCTTGACTGTCAAGGAAGGACGGCGTAGTTACACAGCACTTTTGACCTTCGACCATAGGTTTCGGGTTTGACAGTATGCATCTAAAAACTGCACTTTTGCACTTCTTCTGGCTTCAAGTATGCATTAACCACTACAGTAAAGGGAAAAAACATTGATTGTTAGGACATAAAGATTTTTACTGATTCATTTCAAACTGTAATTAGTCTCTGCATTGATTAATTAAGGTTTCCAAATATGAGTCCTACATTGATCATTGATAGACCATATCAATGTTTGATAATCTTGGGAATTGACAGGGACAGAGTAACCTTTTGAAATATGGTGGGTTGGCCATGGCATGAAAACTTTAAAATGTTTGTCTTATTTAGTTGTTTGGGGAAAGAATTAGCTGGAACCAAATTGAAAATCTGGCACTCGGTTTCGAACTCTAATCCAAATATTCCTTTCATTAAAAATTACTTGTCATTTTAAGATAAAGGACAGAAAATTAAAAATTTGTTAAAATGAAGCACATAGGTAAAAATGTTAGTAAAGTAATACATCATGAATATTGTATCTACATCTACACAGTTATAAAAGTATCAATAGGGTCATGGTAATTCCCATTTCTTTCTTGATTGGATGAAGGCAATTTTCGACGAGCCTTTCTTTTTAGTATATCTTCCTTTTTTTTTGAAAGAGAAATATAACTTCTATAATAAAATTAAAATAATGATATTATAAGGATAAGAAATGTATTGTGATAAGTGCTACATTAATTAGCTAACTATGATTATTATTATTTGAAGAAGTTCAAATAAAATACAAAAATAATAGTTTAAGGAAAGTACAATTAATCCCGCTCCCGCTTTTTCATAATATAAGGCATTTTATGTAGTCTATAACGCTAAAAATAATAGATATTTTTCATGTTATACCCTTCAGTGATTTAATTTATCATGAGTTCCAACCACCACCATCCTACCATTCCTCTCTATACCATAATATAATGGATTAAGGTTCATTTTTAGAATATAATCCCTGAAAGTTGAAAAAGACAATATACTTTAGAAAGAAACAAAATGACACTTCCGAATATTATGAAAGAGTTAAATATTACCCCTCCCCTTTCCCCTTAAAAAATATGAGTCGTTTTAGGGAAAGTGAGCATCTTTCCAGAAAAAAAAGAGGGAGTAGTTTCATAATATAAGTCGCGTACCAGGTTTAAGGAGTATTAGTTGTACTTTTCCAACTATATCCCTCTTTTTCTCTTTCTATCTCTCCTTTTTATTAAGGGTATAGATGGTATTTTGTTACACTATACATTATTCTTACAAGTTACAACAAATAATTCTTGTGTAAAAAAGACAATACGATTTATATTATATTATGAAAGGGGTATGGAAAAAAAAGGAGTTCTATCTATCCAAAATGTTGTAATTAGAATTTTTTTATTATTTGTTTTTTACTCTTGAATAATTCACGTGTGTTTTTCTATGGGTCTTTTTTTTAAGGCACGTGTGTATATGGGTCGGTCCCTGTGCTCTTATATAGGGGTAAAACAGACAAAACACCTCCCTTTTTTTTTGCTAAATAACAAAACACCTCCTTTATTTCAAAACAAATTTGTCCTTTTTCTTCCTCCCTCCGCCCTCATCTTTCGTCACTCAAACCCTGTAACTCCAGCACCGCAACGCACCGCCATTGTAGCTCTTTCTCTCTCCCCAAAATCTCCCCGGAAACGGTCGAAATCACTCAATTTCTACGGCTCTAATCATTCGGATCTCCACCGCCGCCTTCAATTTAGCCTCCATTGTTAAATCTCTTCTCCTAAAAACCTAGGGTTCAGGTTTCCGTTTTAGCTAAATAAACTTGATAATTAAAACAAAACGAACAAAAAACACACAATTCCTTGCCAATTTCTAGCAACAATTCAGATCAAACAAAAAAAAACAATTACAAATTCGATAAAATTGAGAGCTGGATTTGGAGTTTTGAAGATCTTACCAGAAAAAAAGGATGAGGTAGTTTGAGAGAGAGAGAAAGATAAATCAGAAATCCAATTGCAGAAGCTTCGCGGTTCTGATTCCAATTTTTTTATAAAAACTAAGAGATTTTTGGACCGAAGTCATAAGAATGAGATATATTCATGTGAATGATTATGCAGAAATTTTATATTGATTTATGTAACCTACATAATTACCTGGAATTAAGTCTTTGTTGTTTCATTAAAAAGGAGAAGATTTGAAGAAAGAAAGAGTGAGAAAGCTTCTGTGTTCCACTAATTGGAATGGTTTTTCAACAATGAAGAGGTGAAGGCTGCAATGGCCAATGGAGGAGTTGCACCAATTGAGTGAGGAAGAAGACGAAGGAGGAATTAGACAAGAAAAAAATAAATTGATGTTTCAAATTGGATGTTTTTATCTACTTTACTCTTTAGAACAAGGAAAATTCGGTATAAATTTCTGGCAAATTGGTATAAATAGTCCCTAAACAATTTACCGGCAGAGCTAAAGTCCCGAAACTTTTTTTTTTGGTTTTAAAATCCTCAAACAATTTATATTTGGTGGTTAAGGTCCTTCCGTCAAACACTTTACAGTCAACATGAATTTATGGAAAAAAAGTTAGTCAAACATGGAAATTGGAGGGGTATTTTTGGAATTCTGCATACTCCAAAACCCTTCCAATCCCACCCCCTCCCCAACCTTGAATTTCCGCCCGCCGCCGCCTTCAGTCGGAGATACCATGAATAATGAAAACTACATCTTAAAGAAAGATTCCTTTCCCCAACACCCAAATGGCACCAAAAATTAAATTAAATTGAAAGATGATAAAAATTAAATTAGGGCAATCAGATTTGGGGGAAGAAAAATTGAATTAGAGATATAGGAATTAGAAAATTTGGGGGAAAATTAAAGAAATAGATGCTAACCATACCTGGGATAGTGGCGGACATGGCGGAGGAAGGGCCATGGAGGGGGGTCGCTGAACGCCGGGTCGGAGATGACGAGAATCGGCGCCGGCCGTTCTCTGAGAAGAGAAGCTGAGGCGATGAGGGGAGAAAGAATGACAGAAGAATAAGGGGAGAAGAAGAAAGAAAAGAAAGAATGACACATGGAGAGAGTCTGCTTTTGGGGGGTAGTAGTGGGGGTGGGGTGGGGTGAAATTTGAAAAAAATGGAATTTTGGAAAGAGTAAATTGCGGAGCAATGGTGGGTTTTGTCGAGATAGGGAAGTAAGGTGGGGGTGGAAGAGGGAGGGAGGAAGAAGAGATGGAGGTGGGTCGCGGAGATGGCCGGGAGATCGGGGGTTGTTGGTGGTGGAGCCATGGAGAGGGGCTGTTTGGGGGGGTGGCGAGGGTGGGGGTGGGATGGGTCGAGGGGCGGGGGCAGGGGCAGGGGTAGGGTAGGGTAGAGGTTGAAGAAGAAGATGATGTGCAAAATACCATAATTACCCCTTCAAGATTTTTATTTGACTAACTTTTTTTCCATAAATTCATGTTGACTGTAAAGTGTTTGACGGAAGGACCTTAACCACCAAATATAAATTGTTTGAGGATTTTAAAACGAAAAAAAAAAGTTTCAGGACTTTAGCTCTGCCGGTAAATTGTTTAGGGACTATTTATACCAATTTGCCTAAATTTCTTCACTGAAAATAAATTTATGCAAATTTTGATATATTGAATTCTGAACAGTAAGTTTAGTGAACTTGATCCATACTAAGTCATTTTAGAAAAGAGCAATTTGCACTAAATAATCACCAACTATTTACGTATTTCTTTTTAGAGAAAAGCACTATTTATACCCATTAAGTATCTTTGAAAAGCAAGTTATGACCCTTAATTTTTATAGGTGCCAAAATTGCACCTGATAATTTACGATGTGCTATTTGTAGACAAAATGGGCGGAATCCGGCGAGAGGGGGCGGCAATCCACATGTGCGGCCCGCACATGCACATTTTGAGGGGTATAATAGTCATCATGACAATTTTCCCAACCTCCTTCTCCCAAAAAAAAAAAGAAAAAAAGAAAAAGATACCTGGGGTTTTGTATTGGGAGAAAAAAAGGGAAGCTTGGTGCTTTCTTCATCTTTTTCTTTGCTGTATGAACACCATCACCACCGCCTCCATCTCCGATCTCCACCCCTCCATCTCTGAATCATCTCACCGTCTCCATTTTTTCACCGATCTCCACCGCCTCCATCTGACCGGAGACCGAGTTTGGTGCTTTCTTCATCTGTTTCTTTGCTGTATGAACACCACCACCACTGCCTCCATTTCTGATCTCCACCGCCTCAAAATTCTCTCTCTAGAGAAAATCCTCTCTAGAGAAAATATGGAGCTCTTCTTGTTTTTGTATGATTTTTGGAGATTAATCTAACTAAAACTACAATCTTTTGGTGGGATTAGCTTAGATTTTTTATGGGTTTTTGGTCACGGTATATCCATTATATCAAAAATCTGGCGAATTATTTTTTTGGTGACTCTCAGCTTTTAGTTTGAGAGTTTTCGTTCCACTTTTTGTGGTATTTGCTAGAACAAGTTTGGATTTTGATGTTATTTATTCTTCATCCATCTTTCTGTCCATATTTTTGCTTGCTCTAGAATTATTTTTGGCGATTAATCTTTTCAAAATACACCATTTTTGGTGGCTTTTGTTCAGATTTCTCAAGGATTTATGCTTGGTCTTGAAGCTATTTGGGTTATTAGGAGATTATTATTTTTAAATTGAATAAGAGAAAAGAAGAAGATGGAATTCGCTGGGATTTATTTCTAAGAAGTGTTCTTGGAGAAGTTAAGGCAGTGTATTTATGGGCTCATAGAAGGGAATTTATGATGTTTTCTTTGACCCTCCGCCTCCATCTGTTTCTTTGCTGTATGAACACCACCACCACCACCACCGCCTCCATCTCCGATCTACACCCCTCCATCTCTAAATCATCTCCACCGCCTCTATTTTTTTCACCGCCTTTATGGAGTGTATTTGGTTCATTTTTTGGGTTTGTTTTCTAATTCATTGTGTTAATTTTGAATTTTGGGAAATGGGTTTTGTTTTTCTTGTCTAGAACAAAACAAACCCACCCAAGATCGATGGCGGAGGGTATTTGGGGTGAGTGAAGTGGGATTTTTGCTTGAATTTGTTCTTAGTTTTCTTGACAGTGGTGGTGGAGATGGCGGAGGGATGGAGGCGGAAGGAAGGTGGTCCGGTAATGTTGAGTGGCGGAAGGAAGGGTTTTTTGAGGTTGGGTGTGTTTTTTTTTTAATTAAAAATTTGGTTGGACAAAATTACCCCTGATATTTCGTATGTGCGGGCCGCACATGTGGATTGCCGCCCCCTCTCGCCGGATTCCGCCCATTTTGTCTACAAATAGCACATCGTAAATTATCATGTGCAATTTTGGCACCTATAAAAATTAAGGGTCATAACTTGCTTTTCAAAGATACTTAATGGGTATAAATAGTGCTTTTCTCTTCTTTTTATGATCAAATACATTAATTTTAGTGGGTTATAGTCATAGATAATTTACGGGTTGTAGGTCTTGGCACTTGTGAAGAATTCTGGCCAATTTTTTTTTTAACTTTTTTAGTATGAAAATGTAAAAGGACCAATTTATCCCTTGTAGACCCGAACCCAGACCCGACATACCCAAAATCGATCCAATCTCTTATTCAATCTCCATTTTCTCCGGCGACCAACAAAGTTTTCCGGTCATCTTTTTCGGCGACCAACAACATTCATCAATAAAAATGCCATTTTTTCACAAAAATCTCAACAACACCCATTTCATTTCCATTTGATGAAAATTTAATGAAACCCAATTTCATTTTCTTGATTTAGAGAGACCCATCTCCAATTTTGTTCAATTAACGATAATTAAACAATATCAGCTTCCAGTTCAAATAGTACATCCAATCAAGGGCGGGTATGGGAGGTTGCACCCTAACATTTTGTGTTGTGATCTTTTCTTACTGTCCAGACCAAGAGTTTTTGACTGTGATCCTTGACGACGTTGGCAAAATTGTGACATCATCTTTTTGGTTGTGACCAATTTTCTCTCCTTTTGCTTGATTTTGTTTATGGAATGGTAGGAATGTATGATTTTTGTAATCTCAGAGTTACAAGGATCATTTCTATCAATTTCATTTGCTTTGCACCTTTGTTTTTTAAGAATTTGGCAGCCACCAAGGTTGTTAAAATCGCGATTCTATGTAGACTCGGAGGAGGGATGGAAAATCGTAAACTCGTGAATCGTAAAATCGTATCGAAAAATTAATATATATATATATATATATATATAACATATAAATCATATCATATGATCTAAAAATATGGAAATTTTTTTATTAAACATAGTTTCACAAGTTTTTTCAAAAGACAATAACGCAACAAATTTCACAATAAAGAACTTACAAGTCTTTCAAAATATAAAAATGCGACTACACATAATTCTTAATTTATAAGTTTTTCAAAAGATCAAAATAAAATAAAGTACGTAATAAGTTTATGATCTAATAGAGCAAGTCATTCAAAGACTTGAATTTCGAACCACCGTCACTATCATCATCCTCCATATCATTTCCGCCTTCATCAAACTCATCATCACCATCATCATCATTTTTAACTTTTTTTACCTTTCTTCATCCCAAGGATAAAAATAGTTGCTAATCTTTGGGGATGAAGAAAGTTAAAAAAAAGTTAAAAATGATGAGAGTGTCTGCTCAAAAATAATTTATGGTTGACTTCCAACAATAACTATAGTATTTTTATTAAATTATATTCTCTTTATTATAAGTATCATGTTTTAAATATAATTTAATTTATTAAGAATCAATATTAAATTTTATGATTTCCTTTAGTTTACAAGTATTTATTTTAAGATACATTTTTCTTATTTGTATTAGTATAAATTAATTAATATTATTTTTATACAAGATATTTGTTATGTAATGGTTAAATAGTCTAAAAGATTATATATAGTATGACATTATACAATTAATTGAAGAAAATTAAACAAATATATAGAATAAGAATAACTTCATTCATATAAAATTTGAATATCAATTTTGCTACTCATTTTGTCTTGGAAATTAAAAGTTGAAGTTCGAGTGATGACATTTTATGGGATATCTTGACATTTTGTAATGCAAAATCACGTTTAAAATAAGGCAAATTGGTAAATTTAGTCCCCAAAGTTCGGCACTTTCGCGACGACGATCCCCATTTAATATTTCTTTGTATTAAGGTCCCCCAAACAATTTGCGTTTGGTGACCATGGTCCTTCCGTCCAATTCTGTCCATTAGAGTTAAAAAAAAAGAAAAAGAAAAAGAATAATTAAATAATGGGAAGGGTATAATGGTAATCCTTCACCTCAACCCACCATCTGCTGGTTTGTTTTTGACGTTTTTCTTTGAAGGGAGAACCAAAATTTCGGCCAAAATCTTGGTATAACTGATAAGTTTTTAAGAGATATAGTAGGAATACAATTTACCTCTTGATTCTATTCAGAAATTTGAAGAAAAGATGGGTTTTTTTGGTGAAATTACCATTTTTGGTGTTCTTGCTGTTTTGCTCAAAAAGACTCGATTTTTTGGATGAACTTGAAGATTTGGAAGCTCTCATCAAGGATTTAACTTCTCTATGATGTTGGGATGAGGTTACATAGGTTGATTTTGGAGTTTTTTTGCTGGGTTTCGCGATTTTAGGGCAAAATAAGGTGTTCTGGTGTTTCTGGCAGCACTGTGCCGCGCTCACGTTATTGCGAATTCCCGTTGATTCGGTAAGAGATTTGTGCTCAAACTTTACAGTTAGATTCATACTTTAACTGTGAACAAGAACATGTGCTTGAATTTCGGGGAAATTGTTTGTAGAGACTGGGCTTTTGGTTTAAATGTCTCAGTTTTCCGCAACAATTTTTCTGGCAGATTTTTGGTTCTTGGGTTTTAGTCGATTTTTGGTTGATTGGTTATGAGTTTGAGGCTATAAATTTGCAGAAACCTTCCTAACTTAACTATGAACATGTGTATATGATTGGATTGAAGTGAAATGGTTTGTAGAGAGTGGGCTTTTCTTTGGAAATTCTCAGTTTTTGTAGACTTTTTCCTGGCAGCTTGAATGTTCTTAGTTTTAAGTGATTTTATGGTGGATTCTTGGAGAGTTTGATGCTCTATTTTCATATCTTGATTCGTCTTCTCATTGTGAACATGTATTTGAGGTTTAATTTCTGATTCAAGGCTTGTAGAACATGGGTTTTGGCTGGTTTTTGGCAGTCTTCATGTCAAAATTTCTGGGATTTTTGTGGTGATTCCTTTGGGTTTTTATGGCGAATTGGGAGGTATTATGAGCTAAATCTCCTCAAGATGATTTGTTTTTACATGGGTAATGTGATTGTTTCATTGTTAACTTGGTTGGATCTCTTAAAGGAGCACTCTTGGACTGTTTTTAGTGAGCTTCATAGGCTGCCCAGATTTCTGATTGTTCAAGTGTTCATTGCTCCTTATTTGAGTGATTTTATGAGCTTAATCTCTTCAAGTTGAGTTGCTTTTACATGGGTAATTTGCTTGTCTCTTTGGTAACATGATTGGATCTCTTAAAGGAGTATTCTTGGACTACTTAGATGAGCTACATGGCTGCCCGGAAAATCTTATTGTTCAAGTGATCTTTGCTCCTTTTTGAGTGATTTTAGGTGGATGCTTGATGCTTGATGCTTGAGTGGAAGAAGAAGAAGCCGGTTGTTTTGATTAGGTTAAAGTGAATTTCATTTTCAAAGATCAATTTAAATATTTTGGAAATGGATTCCCAACATGAGTGGGAGTGGTTGTTGGTGGTGGTGGTGTGGGGAGAAGTGTTGCCGTTTTGGTGGTGGAGATATGTGGTAGGGTGGTGTTGGTTGATGGAGGTGGAGGAGGAAAGAGAGGCACCGGAGGTTTGGATGAAGGATGAGGATGAAAGGGGTAAAATAGACATTTTACAACAACTTTAAAAAAATAAATCAAAAATAAGTTTTTTTTGTCACAGAATTGGACGGAAGGACCATGGTCACCAAACGCAAATTGTTTGGGGACTTTAATACAAAGAAATATTAAACGGGGACCGTCGTCGCGAAAGTGCCGAACTTTGGGGACTAAATTTACCAATTTTCCTTAAAATAATAATTGTTAAATACAAATAAAATCATTTTTTTAATCAGTGCGTTTAGAATGACGATGGCAAAATCGCGTTAAGAACTCATCATTGCTAAAATCCAGTCCAGATCCAATGCGGAACGCTCAAAAATCCGCACGTGCGGGACACAATGAGAGCCATTGATTTCATTTTTTAAATGGATCAATAGCTATGATTTAAAATAAGAGAGAAAAGTTAAAAGAGTACATATGTAATTTTATTAGAGGGAGAGAAAAAGTTGCGTAGTGAAAAGTCAAAAAGGAGAGAGAGAAAAATTGCGGTGAAAGTACATTTCTGCAAGAACACTTGTTCATGTTCGGTGAACACTGTTCATGCTCGGTGAACGGATGTTCTCGTTACGTGAACACATTTTCTCGATGAGTGAACACATGTTCTTGATGAGTGAACACATGTTCATGTTCGGTGAACACATGTTCTCGTTACGTGAATACATGTTCTTTCAGTGAACACATGTTTCGATGATGAGAGAAAAGTTGCGTACTTTGGAAAAAGAAAGTCGCTAAATACACTTACTTTGAAATAACCGTTGGATGAATCCAACGGCCCTCAGCTTGTCCCGCACCAGTCCGCACCAAAAAAATCCGCATAGGAGCCAAGGTCGCTAAAATCACATTTGATTTGATTACCGTTGCGCTAAACTAGCCCATAGTATATATAAGGTTTTAGACTAGATTTATATTTTCCAATTTTTATAATGACCCTTACCTCATATACCCCTCTCCAACATGATTCGAAAATAAACTTAAGAGTAAATGGCTCTAATTGAACGTTAACAATTTTTGTTTTTCT
Source organism: Vinca minor (assembly GCA_026122235.1). Taxonomy (NCBI): domain Eukaryota; kingdom Viridiplantae; phylum Streptophyta; class Magnoliopsida; order Gentianales; family Apocynaceae; genus Vinca; species Vinca minor. The sequence continues at coordinate 5,109,705 of JAOCZM010000096.1, forward strand.
TTTTTTAGACATAAATTTTATTTTTGTACATTAATGAACCTAAACAATTTATGGGACGCCCGATATAAAAAAATAATAGATTCCGATCAAAATTGGCCACGTATCGACAACATGCTGGTTGGGGTAGTGGTAAAATTGTCTATCCGAAAATAATTTTTTAATAAATAGCCTTATTTGGACACCAACAATTTTACTTTTCTCTTTTTAGACAAAAACTTTTTTGTTTGTACATTTATAACCATAAACAATTTTCGGGTTTCTATAATTAGAAATTGCCAAAGACACAAAGTTGGGACAATATCAAGCTGAAGTCGATTTAGAGTAAAAAAGAATAAATAATGCAGATGTAACTCAGTAAATGTCTGTGGCGAAAGAGGGAAACAAAATTATTATTAAATGTTTGTGGTGATGAGTTGGATTAATTAGCAATACTGAAAAGTTTGGAGTGACGCCGTCTATGGGTTACTTCCATCTTGTAATCTTTTCTATTAGATATTTTCTAGCTCAACTTTATCGGTTATAATTACTCATAGATGGTAGTTGTATAAAAGTATAGATACATGTACTTTTCATGTATTGATTCGATAAGAATTTAGAATCCTTGGTTCTCTCTTCTTTGTTATATATTTTCAGCTCAGTTTTTTAGTTACAATTATTCTTACATGGTAGTTGTATAAAAGTATAGATATATGTACTTTTCCTATAATGAATCAATAATAATGTAGAATCATCTCTCTCTCTCTCTCTCTCTCTCTCTCTCTCTCTCTCTCTCTCTCTCTCTCTCTCATTCTTCACATTTTGATATTTTCAATTAAAATATACAGATAAAATCCACGACATTTTCTAATTATAGAAGTTTGAAAATTGTTTATGGTTATAAATGTACAAACAAAAAAGTTTGTTGTCTAAAAAAAGAAAAGTAAAATTGTTGGTGTCCAAATAAGGCTATTTACTAAAAAATATTTCCAAATAGACAATTTTACCCCTACCTCCACCGGCATGTCATCGACAATTGGCCAAGTTTGATCGGAATCTACTAATTTTTCTTTATCGGGCATCCCATAAATTGTTTACTTTCATGAATGTACAAGAATAACGTTTATGTCTAAAAAGAGAAAAGTAAAAATTGTTAAAGTCTACTTAGAGAGATTCACTCTAAACTAAATTAATTAAGAGTATAGTTGACAAAATTCTTCTTATCTCTATCTTCCTTATTTATTTTATTTAAAAAAAACTTACAAGTACCTCTATCATGAAACGGAAATAGTATAATATTACTATTGTATAATATTTTTACTTAAATCCTAATTACTAAAAATTAAATCTAAACTTTAAATCCCAAAGTAGTAAAATGTTATACAAAAAAAATGTTATACAACAGATTCTTTGTGATGTTCCTTGTGGTATTCTTGATTATAGTCATATTCACACATAGAGTTTATTTATTCAATCATAGAGTTTTTTTCATTTTACTTTGATTATATAAATGAAAGTTTTCGTAATTAAAATATCACATGAACTGTCAAAGAGGATCCGAACCGAGAATGTTATTATGATATATAAAGGATATAGAATGACATATTAAGAAGTTTTAGAAAATTCTAAAGAGAGATGAGATATTTTTTAATGTATGAGAAAAGTTATACAAAAATAAGAAAAATTTATTAAGATGAAAAACTTTTTCAAATACACAGTCATCAAATTCTTGATAAGTGAAAGTTGCAAGGAATGTAACTCCTTTCTTCACGATTTGGAAGAGAATCCAATTCCATCTATAGTTTGGATAACTTTAGGATATTCTAACTTAGAATGACTTAAATGTAATTTAGATAATGTTTTTTTTTATGCCCGTTGGGCGATTGCCCCATAGCGGGGAGAGAGAACTGCCTCACAGGAGTAGAAGATAACCCTAAAAAGGGAGATTAAACCATGTCCATGCTTAGGGAGGATATCGAACACACGACCTCACGGTCGTAGGCAAGCCATGCCCTCACTGGGCTATGGACCTTGTGATGATAGATAATGTTTATTGATTAAGAGCAATTGGATAAAAATCGACTAAGTAGGGAAAATTTGAGATTTTCGGACAATTATGTCCTTTAAAGATATTCTGCATGGGGAAATTGGAAAAAGCAAAAATTATCCCATCAGATTGACTTTATCACTGAAATTAGACATGAATTAAATTCTTATATCTTTACACGTCAAAGGAAGACGTATTGCAACCACGGCTCCCGTGCGGAACGATAAAAATTTTACACGTGTGAAATTTTTCTAATTCGTTGAATTCAAATTTTGACGATTAAGATTGATTTAAAAAAAATACATATTTTGATTTTGAGAACACATGTTCGCATGAACATTTACTTTTTTAGTTAAAAATATATATTTTGAGATGTTTGGTATATATTGAAAAAATGGACGCAGGACTGACGTATTGCGGTGCACGAAGTGATAGACAATTAATGCCCTTGTGTTTCTTTCTTGGTCCTTCGATCTATAAATCCACGTTTACTTTAATCGACGATTCAGGAAAATCTTTGGGAAAACCCGGATTGCAGACATGGAAAAGAAAAAAAATTCTTAGTTTACAACCCTAAGTCCCCGATGAAAATGTATTCGCAACCCTAAGTCCTTATAATACAACGAATTGTGAAACCCTAAGCCCCTTAAAAATCAAAATAGTACCCCAAATGTTATACAATTTTTAAACGGCCCCGAAATCAGTTGGAAAATTATAATTTGAGCCCTAAAGGTTTACTTTAATATAAAGACCGTATATTGATCGGGTCTTTGTGTAATTGTATGTAATTATAACCAACGTTACACATTTACTTGCTTGGATAAGGTTTGGTTTGGTTTTGGGTTTGGTTTGGTCTCACTTTTGGTGGGAAATGTTCAAAATTTGGCCTCTAAAATATGCGGGAAAAATTCAAATTCAAATTTTTTTCCAAATATTCGCCCAATTTGGAATTTGAACATCTCCTGACAATTTTAGAGGCCAAAATTTGGAATTGAACGATTATTTGATGAAAAAAAATTGAATTTGAATTGCTCCCGCCTATTTTAGAGGCCAAATTTTGAGTATTTCACGTCAAAAGTGAGACCAAACCTTATCCAAGAACACATTTTATAGTTGTAATATGTGATCTTTAATATAAAGACTTATATTGATGGAGTGTTTGTTTAATTGTATAGAAATATAACAAATGTTACATGTTTACTTTAACTATTTTATAGTAGTGTATGTGATCTTAAACATAAAGACCTTATATTGATCGGGTCTTTGTAGTATTTCATAGGAGTAATATGTGATCTTTAACACAAAGACATTGTGTTTACCGAGTCTCTGTTTAATTATATAGAATTATAACCAACGTTATATGTTTATTTTATCTATTTCATAGTTGCAATATGTGACCTTTAATATAATGACCGTTTTTGATCGAGTTTTTTGTTTAATTGTATAGAACTATAACTAACAATACATATTTACTTTAACTAGTTCATCAATTCAGTTCAATTAATGAAATTCCTTCATGTAAATATATTTTCTGAGAATTATTTTTTGTAAAATTATATTTTGATTGTGGTGGAAAAACTGAAATGATATTATGATTGTGATGGATTATAGAAGGAGGAGGCTAAATGCATAGGATAAATATGAACATTTTTGGAGCAGTGGTAATTTATGATGGTAAGAAAGGGATAAACTCATATATTTTTTTTGGGGTATGGGATAGTGCAAGCTCAAACTTCTGTTTTTTGGATTCATTGTATTATTTCAATTTGGGATTTTAGTTCATCAATTTGCTAAGTGCTTAACTAGCTAACACTGTATTCTAAAGAGTTTTAAGGGAACATATGTCTATTTTAATCATTATAATAAGTAATATAAAATTGCTATTCAGTTGGCAAATCATGTGGATACGGTGAGAATATAAAATTGTAAATCGGTTTATAAATTATAAATACGGTTTACGATATAAAATTATAGATCAATTGACGAGCAGTTCGGCTCCTGTGCGGAACGATTCCAGTCGTCGGATGAGATTTTAAACGGCCCACATCTGGAAAGAGAAAAGTTGCGGCTGAACTTAATATATTTATAAAAAAAATTCTCTCTCCAGATCTGAACCGTTAAAAAATCTCATCCAACGGCTAGAAGCGTGTCCCGCAGATGCGAAACTTGAGCGTTGACGAGTAATGAATGCACCTTACCATATAAGATTGCCGATCAATTAAGGCCAATTGGTGCATATAGTCCTAAAACAATTTACGTTTGATGAACTTCGATCGCGATGATTGTTTTGCGAACTTTTAGTAGGTCCCCCATTCAAATTACAGGCTAGGGAATTGGTCCTTCCGTCATTTTTTTGAGATTTTGAATGTTAGTCAACAAATAGTAGTTAAGTGATGTGGGTAAAATTGAAACTTCATGTTTTTTAGATAATTAATATCATATGAACTTAATTGTAAAGATACTTAAAAGTAAATACCTAATTGTAAATAATAAACCCTAAATCTCATCTTCTCCATCACCCCTCCATGCCGCCACCGTCCATTGAAGAAATCACCGTCAGCCGGCATCTTCTTCCCCAAACTCATCAATCAGTGTCCTCTCTTCCGCCTCGGTCCAATTCTTTCTCCTTGGTGGATGAACCATCACACCCTAAATCCCTTCACCACTAGGCACTATCCCACCACAATTCTATATTCATTCAACAGCTAAAAGAAACTAAAATTGACAACAAATAGTTGTTATTTGTACAAACCCCAAATCGAAATTCTTGAAAATAAAATAAAATTAGTACATTTGTATGATAAAGAATGAAGCACTGGTCTTTTTAGAGGAAGAGAATCAGAAACAAGCTTTGATTGGGTATCCAAAACGAACAGTGATTTTGGATCTTGAGCAGCCATTTCCTCTGGTATATTCCCCAAATTTCTTGAGCAGTAAACGCAGCAATCCATTGTAGTAGCACACGTATCTTAATCATATTTCCATCATCATCCAAATGTAGTAGCTCTTAGTTGTGAAGAATAATGGGTTTTTGGAGATGTCATTAGAAATCTTGAATCTTGGAATTCTTTAATGGTTTCGTTTTCATTTTGGTTCTTATGATTGAATTTTGGCTTTGCCATCTCTTATTTCTCTTGGTTTGAGTGTATATCATTGCTAGTGAAGTGATTTCATCTCTTATTTTGGCATTGCCATCGCCAGAAAAGTTGGGAATGGGTGGGCCGGCCGACGTTGGGGAAGAAGGAGGGAAAGGGGATGGGTTTTATTTTATTTTTTTATAATTAGGTATTTATGTTTATGAATCTTTACAATTGAGTTCATGTAGTATCAATTATCTAAACAAATATGTGAAGTTCCTATTTTACCCTTGTATACTTGACCAACTTTTATTAACGGACGTTAATTTTTTCAAAAAAATGATGGAAGGACCAATTCACTGGCCCGTAATTTGAATGGGGACCTACAAAACTGCAAACAATCATCAGGGACTTTGTCTGCAAACGAAAATTGTTTTAGGACTAAATACACCAATTGGCCATCAATTAACGAGTCATGAATGCAGCATAAGAACCAGCTAGATGAATGCAATTAAAGTCTAGTAACCATAAAGCTAAATGAAAAAAAAATTAGTTCAAGAAAGAAATAGTCTAATTTTCCATTAAAAAGATGTATAGTACTCACATGCTTGAAAATAGGGGTAAAATAGTCTAAAACATTTTTTTTTCATTCTTCCATCTTCTTCTTTCCGAATAATTCTGTTGTGACCTGGGATATATGTGGGATCATAGATTACTTGGTACACATTGAACCATATCACTCTATGGCTCACTCTTTTGATTAAAAAAACACTTCCCTTTTAGTGCAAGTAAAGAGATTTTTTTTTTGTTTAATTTATTAAAAGAGATGATGTGTCTCAATGTGGACGAAGTAATTCATGACCACACATATAACAGGTAACAACCGAATTTTTCCTTCTTCCCCTACAATCCTTCCAAACTTTCCCGCCAACCCATACAATTTTCCTTCAATTTTCCGATTAGTTTTTTCCTCTTTGATTTGTCACGTTTCTGTACCCTTTACAATGGGCCAGAAGATCACCGGAAGAGGAGATTCATCTGGAGTTCTGTCTCCCTTCAAATTCTCCACCACGAGGTATGCAAATTGCTCTGTGCAACCTGCAAATGTTCATTACTATTTTCAATTTCTTCCACTCAAGATTGTTAAGTTTTCCATCGTATAATGTTTCTTTAGACTCAACTTTCTGTTTTAGCAAAATTGTAATCGGACAACCCTAGAAAAATGGATCCTTATTGACAACTAGGAACTTTAGCAAAAGCTCGGGATTGCAAGATTTCGTCTAATCCTTATGTATAATCTGGTCAATTATTGCAGCCAGCTGACGACGAGATTTTTAAAAATACTACTATTTATAGAAATTTTATATGTAGTTTGAAAAAAAATTTGAAATTTTTATCAGTTTCGCCCCCAAGAATTTTTTTTTGCCATTTTTATATATAATTCGATATACTGTTGCAGTTTCACCCTAACACCAAATTCCTGACTTCGTCCCTAATTGCAGCTAATCAATTTGACACGCTGACATGTTGACCTATCAATGGGATTGAGAACTGCATTATTGCAAACCAACTGATGACCCAAATTCGTTTTCGCAAAAAAATGTGTCACATAACAATAATCTATCTAAACAATAATAATCCATTGATTAAAATTTAAATGATTAAATGTATTTATACACTATATAATATAAAAAGTTGTTCCAAATTCCAACCGTTGTGGCCCATTTTCCCTAACATTGTGACCATGAGCTATCTCACTATTTATTTATTTTTCTAAGGTGTGGAGCATGCTATAAAGGGTCCTGCAGACAGCAAAATTCTAATTTATTCCCACATGTTTAAAAAAGACAGGGTTGTTAGAACTTCAGTCAATTACAGTTGAGTATTTTAATACTGCTTTTGTGGAAACCATTGGCAGAAATAATTTAAACTAATCATTCAACTAACACCAAGATAATGGAGAGTTGAAAAACAAAGAATTTTGTCTTAGGCTTAAAGCCGCTCTGAATATTCGAGTACACTCTCTAGTACACCAATGAAAATACGCCATTCGTTCAATCTTTGTTAAGCCTGCCCACGCTCTTAGAATCAAAGAAAGAGAAGCCATCTTCAAGAAGGGAATGGCAAATGCTCTCTATGTGCTTCACTTCTTTGTTCTTCCAATTCTTGCTTGCTTCTGTTTAGGAGTTTGTATAGCCATAGACAACATTACAATCACTCAGCCTCTAAGAGACCCTGATATTCTCTTTTCTTCTAACCAATCTTTCAAGTTAGGATTTTTCAGTCCTGGAAATTCGACTAATCGCTATGTTGGAATCATGTTTAATGTTCCTGTAATAACAGTTATATGGGTAGCCAACAGAGACAACCCTTTAAATGATTCTGCTGGAATATTCACAATCTCAGAAGACGGAAATCTCGTGGTCTTGAATGGACAGAAACAGATTATATGGTCATCCAATGTTTCAGAATCTGTTACAAATTCTACTGCACAGATCTTGGATAATGGGGATTTAGTCTTGAAAGACAGTTTCAGTGGAAGAATTTTATGGGAAAGTTTTCAAGTTCTTACAGACTCTTTTTTGCCAAGAATGAGACTAAGTGCAAAGGAGGAATTAACTTCATGGAGTAGTCCTAATGATCCTTCTATTGGAAATTTCACTCTTGCTCTTCAACCTTTACCAACTGCACAGCTTTTCATTTGGAATAAAGGTAAACCTTACTGGCGCAGTGGTCCCTGGGGCGGTAGCGCATTTATTGGTATACCGAACATGAATGCTAGTTATGGGAATGGATTTGCTCTTGTAGATGGTGGCTCTGAATCTGCATATTATACCTTCAATTTTGTAAATTATCCCTCTGAACGTTACTTCTTCTACCAGTTGACATCCAGAGGAAATATATCGGGGTGGCGATGGCAAAAGGGAAACAGGAATTGGGAAGCTATGTGGTCTCCGATGCAAAGTGAATGTGATTCATACGGAAAATGTGGACCTTTTGGAAGTTGTAATCCACAGAATTCCAGATTATGTAAATGCTTAGAAGGGTTCGAGTCGAGGGATAAGGAGGAATGGGAGAAAGGTAATTGGGGCAGTGGCTGCACAAGAAAGACACCATTATTGCAATGTGATGAGAAAAATGCTTCTGTTAATAATAATCAAGACGGATTTATAAAGCTTACAAATATGAAGGTGCCAGATTTCGCTGAGTTAAAATCTGCTCCAGATCAGGAATTTTGTGGTGATTTGTGTTTGCAAAATTGTTCCTGTATGGCTTATTCATTTTATACAGGAATCGGATGTACGCATTGGAGTGAGCTCTTGATTGACATACAACAGTTTACTAGAGGTGGCGCGGATCTATATATTCGCGTGGCTCGTTCTGAACTTGGTACTACTGCCTTGAAACCAGGTAGTTATAATATTTGTTGAAATTCCTCGATTTTAACCTTTTTCTTTAGATTAATGCCAGAGCCAAGGTTTCACTTAAATGAGTTCCTTATTATATTCTGAAATGCAGATAATAATAGGGACATGACCGCGGTCATTGCTAGCACAGTAGTTGTAGGGGTTGTTTTTCTCGCTACTGTCGTTGCATATATTTTGTGGAAGAGATTGGCAATGTACAGAGGTAAAAAAACGCGCTGAATTTTCTCAAATTTTCAGAAAACATCATTAGTTTTTTCTGAAGTTACTTACGTTTGTTAGTACATCAGGGAAAAAGAAAGAAGAGTTCTCATTGTTTGCATTTGCGGATCAAACGGGGAATATGTCCACAAATAAGTTAAAGCAGGTTACGCTGGAAGAGCTACCTCTGTATAGCTATGAAACATTGGCTAGTGCAACAGATGACTTTGGTTCAGCCAATAAGTTAGGAAGTGGTGGTTTTGGTGAAGTCTACAAGGTATTGCAAATATTTTTCGACTGTATTTGTAGTTGCTGAGGAACTCCAATAATAAGCCTTAAAATATTTTAGCAATCGCGTATATGCAGGGAAAGTTTGTATGTGGCCAGGAAATAGCAGTGAAAAGGCTTTCAAAGTCTTCTTCTCAAGGGATTGTGGAGTTCATGAATGAAGTGGTTGTAATATCTAAACTGCAGCATCGAAATCTCGTTAGACTCCTCGGCTGCTGTTTTGAAAGAGAAGAAAAGATGCTAATATATGAATACATGCCCAATGGAAGTTTGGATGCCTATCTCTTTGGTTAGTTTACGAAAAATTCTGTTCCAGAATATGGTTTGTTTGTTCATAGGTTCATGATTGGCCATGATCTTGTCCAAGGGAGTTGAAATTGTAACCTTCATGATTAGTTCCTCGTTTTCATTTCGTTGTCACCTTTATCAGATTCGTCAAAACAAGATTTACTTGGTTGGGATAACAGATTTCTCATTGTTGAGGGGATTGCTAGAGGCCTTCTTTATCTTCACAGAGATTCGAGATTGAAAATTATTCATCGTGATCTAAAGGCAAGCAACATTCTCTTAGACGAGGAGCTGAGTCCAAAAATATCAGATTTTGGCCTGGCAAGGATTTTCGAGGGCAATCAAGATCAAGCTGATACAAGAAGGGTTGTAGGAACATAGTAAGAACAAACTTAACTTTCTTTTTTTCAATCTTGTGTAATGACCATTCTAGAGCTTGAATTTGATGTAATTTACAACTTGAAATGATGTGATGATGGAGTGGATATATGGCTCCAGAATACGCGATGGAAGGGGTATTCTCGGAAAAATCAGATGTCTTCAGCTTTGGTGTGCTGCTACTAGAGATTGTGAGTGGAAGGCGAAATTCCAGCTCTTCTTTCAACGAGATTGGAGTAAACCTTCTCAAATATGTAAGTATGACTGCTAAGATCAAATATGGAGTACTGATTTTCCTTTATGTTTGAAAAAGTCTCTTGATTTGAGTTTCCGACATTTTCAGGCCTGGATTTTGTGGAATGAAGGTGAAGCTGTGAAACTAATCGATCCATCAATTTTTAATCCGAGCATTGAAATAGAGATCCTGAGATACATCCATATTGGACTATTGTGCGTTCAAGAATTTGCAAAAGATCGGCCTAATGTATCTGTTATTCTGTCAATGCTCAACAGTGAAATTTCAAAGCTTCCTCATCCGAATATACCAGCTTTTACAGAAAGATTTGCTTCTGAATTTTCTCAACAAAATACAGATTCTGTTAACAATGTCAGTATCACAATTCTTGAAGCTCGATAGAACTGTTTTGTATGGCGTCGAAAACACATCCTGTTGCTTTTTTCTTGTTTTTTTTTCCTTCCTGTTTTACCTGTTTGACAAGTTTCAACGTATTAAAGTTGCTGAAGAAACTATACTGAAAAAACAAACACTAACCTGAATGTTAAATTATTCAAAAGATTTACATTATATACTTGTATTAAGATCTTAACAAGTCATCAAAAGAATGAAGAGGAAAAAACAATGTGTATTGCATTCAATAGTTGAATGTTCTATCGAGCTTCAACGATTGTTACAGTGCAATCATTAACAGAATGTGCACTTTGTTGGGAAAATTTACTTTCCAAAGTGACCACTGATCCTGTAAAAGATGGTAATTTGGGATGAGGAAGCTCTGAAATTTCGCTATTGAGCATCGATAGTATAACCGAGACATTAGGCCTATCTGTCTCGAGTTCTTGCACACACAATAGTCCTACTTGAACATATCTCAGGATCTCCAACTCAATGCCAGGTTCAAATATTGATGGATCTATTAGTTTTACAACATCACCTTCACTCCACAGTTTCCATGCCTGAAAACATTGACAAGAATATAGAATTTAGATATAGGGTGTGTTTCTCAATTGCTGAAATAAAAGTGCTCTCGAAAAATAAAAAACTGTTTTTCAAAACTATAATAACATTCTTATTTTAACATTATTCTGAAAAGAGATCAAACCGGCTTTTATTTTAAGCGACTGAAAACATGTTCGTAGTTTGGTAGAAGAGAAATCGAACTATGCATCTTGGATCATAGATCTTTACTTACATATGTCAAAAGACTTGGCTCTTCGGCGTGAGAGAAGCCGGAGTTTCTCCTTCCTGTTACAATCTCTAGTAAGAGGACCCCGAAGCTGTAGACATCAGATTTTTCGGAAAACCTTCCAACCATTGCATATTCTGGGGACATATAGCCACTGCATCACATCATTTATGCATTACTCACAAAGTGAAATGGTAGAGTAGAATCATCTAATTTATTGATCGGATCGGTCCGGTTTCGGTGCAGACAATTCTACTTATCAGTGCCGTAAAAAAAGACCTTAGTCGTGGAGTGCTTGATTAAACGGCTAAGATTACAGATGTTCCTTATCAAGCAACCTAACAGCCAAGATCAAGAACAGTTGTAATCTCGGTCATCTGATGAAGCAATCCAACGGCTGAGATCAGGATCTGTCTTTACGGTCCTGAAAGAAATAGTTCTACAATGAACTAAATTGGTTATAGAAAAGGGAAAATGAAAGTTGAACTATTAATGACTAAATTAAGGTAGCAGAAAGAAAGGATTGTGCTTACTATGTTCCTACTACCCTTCCTGTATTATCTTTGTCTTGTTTAATTCCCAAAATCCTTGCCAAGCCAAAATCTGATATTTTTGGATTCAGCTCTTCATCTAAAAGAATGTTGCTTGCTTTCAGATCGCGATGAATAATTTTCAATCTTGAATCTCTGTGAAGATAAAGAAGCCCTCTACCAATTCCCTCGATAATGAAAATGCGTCTATTCCAACAAAGCAAACCTTGTTTTGATGAATCTGAAAAGAATTAAGGAGTATATATTATTATGAAGTCATGAATTTATGAAACTGGAAAAACTATATTAGAGAATCAATATAATCGAACTAACCAAAGATGTAAGTATCTAAGCTTCCATTTGGCATTAATTCATAGACTAACATCTTTTCTTCTCTTTCAATACAGCAGCCAAGGAGTCTAACAAGATTTCTATGCTGGAGTTTAGAAATCACCACAACTTCATTCATAAACTCCTTAATTCCTTGACTAGAAGATTTTGAAAGCCTTTTTACCGCGATTTCCTGTCCATCTAACAGTCTTCCCTGCATATACAAGATCAGTAACATCATAGAACAAAACAAAGTTTTGTGAAGTTCTCCATCAAGTAGCAGCAATTAGAAACTTGCATTACCTTATAGACTTGACCAAAACCACCTTTTCCTAGCTTAGTCTCTGGATGAAAGTTATTGGTTGCATTAGCCAAAGTTTCATAGGTAAATAGAGGTAGCTCTTCCAATGAAGCTTTTTTAAGAAGGTATACATCCATATCTTGAGCTAGATATTGCTTCTTTCCTGTTTATTATGAACTATTAAAGGTAAGTCTATGGAGATTACTAACATTTCTTTTCAAAAGCATTGCATAATTCAGGGCATTACCTCTACGTTTAGCCAAGAACTTGTAGCAAAAATATGCAGAGCCAATAACAACTACAAACCCTACAACTATTGTGCTGGCAATGACTGCTTTCATATCCTTCGTATTGTCTGCATAAGCAGACAAATTGATAAAATTTTGGGCAATAGAAATAAGTGAAGAAAGGAATATATTTTTAAAGCATTTCTAAACTAATTAGTTTATGCATTCAAGTGAAAAATTAAATCATGCACAAACTAGTTAATGGAGGAAACGAAACTCTGGTACCAGAGCGTTTGAAATAATTTGTCCCACTCTCTCTCATTCTCTGTCCCAATATTAGAAAACTGCCATGTCTCACTTTCTCCAACAGGGCTATATTAGGACAGATGATAAGACAGAGAGTAGGACAGAAGAGTCAGACTCATTGCGAAAGAAGTGTCTTTACCAAGTTCAGAACGAGCTACACGAATGTATAAATCTACTCCACCAACTGAAAACTGCTGTATATCAATCAAGCTGTCATTCCAGTGCACACATCCAAGACCTCTATAATATGTATAAGCCACGCAAGAGCAATCTTCCAAGCAAGAAGTATCACAGTCATCCGGCGTGTTAGATTTCCACTGAGCAAAATCCGGCACCTTCATTCCGGTTAGCTTCACATATCCATCGTTACCATTAGTAGTACTATTTCCCCCACAATGCAATGGTTTCCTCCTCGTGCACCCCCTGGTCCAGTTTCCGTTATCCCATTCCCTCTTATCCCTTGGTTCAAACCCTTTCAAACATGTACAAATAGAGGAAGAATCCTTAGAATTACAACTTCCAAAAGGTCCACATTGCCCATACACATCACATTGTGTTGCCACGATTGAATTAGTCACTAGCCAATCTTTGTTCCCTTCAAACCAAACCTTTTCTAGAATAGTTCCTTCAGAATTAAGGTGGTAGTAAAGTGAGGTTGAGGCATTAATATAGAACCTATAGGAAACATATGCAGAGTCTGAGCTTTCTCCTCGTACAACTTCAAAGCCATTATTGTATACTGAATTCATGATTGGGATTCCTATAAACACATTCCCAATCCACGGACCGCTGCGCCAATAAGTTTTGTTTCTCCTCCAAATAAACAATTGTGCTGTTTGTAAGGACTCAAAACCTTGAGAGAAATCTCCCATGGAAGGATCAGAAGGACTTTTCCATGATCTCAGCCGGAGTTTCTCGTTTGTTCTTGAAGCTGCACTGATTCTCATAGTGTTAACAAAAGAATCAGTGGGATATTGGAAACTTTCCCATATGTTTCTTCCATTTTCTTGCAAGATTAAGTTTCCGGTATCCAGGAGCTGTGCAGAACAATTTCTGGAAAGATTTGAAACATTGGATGACCATAAAATCTGTTTCTGCCCATTCAAGACTACAAGATTTCCATCTTCTGATATTGTGAAAGTCCCTGCAGAATCATTCAAAGGGTTGTCTCTGTTTGCTACCCATATAACAGTTTGTACAGGAACATTAAACATGATTCCCACATAGCGATAAGTCGAATTTTCAGGGCTGAAAAACCCTAGTTTGAATGTTTGGTTTGAGGAAACTAATGCATCAGAATCTCTCAGAGGCTGAGTGATTGTAATAATATTGTCTATGGCAAAACAAACTCCTAAATAACACAAAAACAACACAAAAACAAAGAATTGAAGCAGAGTTGATGCATTTCTCTTCTTCCCCATTTCAATGCATAGAAGGTGTTTGATTTAATGACCCACTGAACCTTTTTCAATGGAATTTTTCGTTTTCTTGTTTCTTCAAGGATATTATTCTCTCGAACACTAATAATTTAATAACTCAAAGTCATACATTTCCTTTTCTGCTGCCATTTTTGTCCAACTTTGTGGGCTCTCCCTTATGGAAAATTGGAAGAAAATGAAGTCCGGAGACTTGGCTCTGATATTTGAATCGCACCGGATCGTAGGATTCTACGATTTTACGATCTAGATCGACGATCCTCTATGATTCAATCCTCCAGCGATTTTTAGTACGATTTATATCGTTAGGCTCGTAGAATCGTACGATGTTACGATTCAACTCGCGATTTTGACAACCTTGGTCCGGACACTTGGTTATGATATTTGAACTTGACGGGCAAGGAAGGGAATTCATGGATTAGACTAATCCAATTTCGATGGCTGGAATAGATTGCCAGAGTCTTCAATCTTGATATTGACAGCAACAAAAAAGATTTCTCCTTGCAAAATTAAACTGAAACAACAAATAAGAATAGAGCCCACCACTTTTTGTCAATACCACCTGGCCCTCTTGACTATTCTTTGGAAGGATTTGATAGTTTTTTGCTGTTTAGTTTTATAAAAAAGTTGCTTTCATTAAACAACTTATGAGAAAGAATGTGTTTCCCATAGACAAAATATCAGCTGTAAACAGAAAATTAAGCCGCTCAAACTGTTACTCTAGTAAAAAGGTTTTAAGTTAGGTTTTAAGTTTCAGCAGAATAATAATTTATAGTACATAATATAAGTCGGTTGTACATAATAACATAATGGAATGGAGGGAGTACTAAGTAGTTTATCTTGTTTCCATTTCCGGCAAAATGTACGGAGTGGGAACATGAAATTCATTCAATTTTGAAACAAGTTATTACACGAAAGCACCCTAGCCAATTCAATGTCTATGCTAGAACAATATACATTTTCCATAGAATAATACTAATTTATTCAATTTTGCAACAGCTTTGAAATCAATGCTATTGGAAAACTCTAGCTAATTGTTCAATGTTTATATTAGGACATTATAGATCATTGGAATAGAAATCACAAATTACAACTCACAAAAAAAAAAAAAAAAATTGTTTAGTTAATATATTTCGGCTTTATTCAATTTGGCAGAGACAGGAACCATAACCTCGGAGCTTCCATTGCTACTGCCGCCGCCATCGAGTAAAAATTTGAATTGCAGTTTCTGAATGAAGATTGAGGAATCTTCGAGAAGCACCTCTGAACTTGCTGCGCGCGTTCAAGTTTCGGACTGCAAAGGGAATTTATGAGGCCGAGACTCCTGAAGTTTTATAATCTTGGACGCGTAAACAGTGCACTCCCCTCTCACGTAACTTTAACCGCAGTTTTAGTACGGAGGAATTGAATGGAATGCAATTTCTATTCAGTCAACATCATTTTCCACCTATATGAGTTCGGAATCCTCTCCCTATTCCAACTTTTGAAAGTTAAATGCAGAATGGAACAACTCATTCATTTGGTAAATCTATTTTTCATTGTCGGAATGGAATTAAATTAAACATAATATGACTTAAACGCCTTAGCAAAGAATAGCGGAGCAAAGAGTAAGTTTTATATAATTATTTTTGTTATGAAAGGGCGATGTATAATTTCATTAGTATTTTTTTCATGATTTAAAATTTTTACAAGAATTAATTTCGCAAATTTAAAAAAATTTTGGGGCGGCCGTCAACCTATCTCCATCCTTGACTAGGGCTAACAACTTATGTTCAACACATACTTTACTGATAAAAAATTCATCCTCTGTCGAAAAAAAAAAGATACATGACTAATTTTGGACAATGATAATATTGGGTGAATACCATTTTGATCCTCAAAAGTTGGTTGTTGTCTCAGACTCACAAGTAAGAACTTGAAAGTTCGGTTGTCTCAAAAGAATCCTTCAAAGTGTAGCAGTTGTCTCAAAATGGTCCCAGACTAGCATTATGTGTGAAGACTGTCAATGAATTTTTTGGGGCAAATATGAAAATACCAAACTTTGTTTGGCTAAGATGCAAAAAGAAAAATCATTTTCTTCCCCAAACATCTTGAAGCTTGAAAGTCTTAAAAATGGCTTCTTGCTTAGATTTCAAGAACAAATGCAATCCAAATAATCTCTGGTTTCCACACAAGAAAGAAGATAAAACATTTTACCATTTAATCATGGAATCCCAAACGAATTGTAAAAGCATTAAGATTTCCTTGAATCCTCAATGCACAAACAAAACCCAAAATCACTGATTAAAATAATTTGAAAGCCCAAATTTTCTCCATAACTGCTTTTCATTAAGACAATATCACATGAAAAGCAATTAACTAGCGGTCAGTTATCATAAGCAAATGCAATCAAATTGGGGCAGAAAAAGGAACCCTTTAAAGTAAAAATGAGCAAACAAATAAACTGAGAGTGACCTTGGGCTCTTCTTCAATGGCGTAAATGAGATCAGCCAAAAGATTGAAACAGAGAAGATGGTCAGGAGGTTTGTGGGTTGTTGATGCAACTATAGGTTTCAAACAAATCTTAGGAGGTTTGGGGAAGAAGATGATTTTTCTTATTTTTCATCTTAGCCAAATAAATTTTGGTATTTTCATTTTTGCTCCAAAAGATCCATTGACCGTTAGTCGTCACACAGAATGTTAGTTTGTGACTATTTTAAGACAATCGCTGCATTTTGAAGGATTCTTTTGAGACAATCAAACTTTCAAATCCTTACTTGAGACAATAGCCTTCTGAGGACCAAAATGCAATTCACCCTGAAAATATTTGTTGAACTAGTTTTACCATTTTCTCGTGACTCAAAGTTGAGATTTTGTTACATTGAAATCGTGGACCTTTTGGAAGTTGTAATCCACAGAATTCCAGAATATGTAAATGCTTAGAAGGGTTCGAGTAGAGGGATAAGGAGGAATGGGAAAAAGGTAATTGGGGTGGTGGTTGCACAAGAAAGACACCCTTATTGCAATATGATGAGAAAAATGCTTCTGTTAAAAATAGTCAAAATGGATTTATAAAGCTTACAAATATGAAGGTGCCAGATTTCACCGAGTTAAAATATGCTCCAGATAAGGAATTTTGTGGTAATTTGTGTTTGCAAAATTGTTCCTGTATGGCTTATTCATTTTATACAGGAATCGGATGTACGCATTGGAGTGAGCTCTTAATTGACATACAACCGTTTACTAGAGGTGGTACGGATCTATATATTCGCGTGGATCGTTCTGAACTTGGTACTACTGCCTTGAAACCAGGTAGTTATAAATATTTGTTGAATTCCTTGATTTAAACATTTTCTTTAGATTAATGCCAGAGCCAAGGTTTCACTTAAATGAGTTCCTTATTATATTATGATCTGCAGATAATAATAGGGACATGACCGCGGTCATTGCTAGCACAGTAGTTTTACTTTTAGGGGTCGTTTTTCTCGCTATTGTCGTTGCATATACTTGGAGGAAGAGGTTGGCAATGTACAGAGGTAAAAAACGCGCTGAATTTTCTCAAATTTTTCAGAAAACATCATTAGTTTTTTCTGAAGTTACTTACGTTTGTTAGTACATCAGTAAAAAAGAAAGAAGAGATGTCACTGTGTGCATTTGCGGATCAAATGGGGAATATGTCCACAAATAAGTTAAAGCAGGTTACGCTGGAAGAGCTACCTCTGTATAGCTATGAAACATTGGCAAGTGCAACAGATAACTTTGGTTCAGCCAATAAGCTAGGAAGTGGTGGTTTTTCGATTGTTTTTTAACAAATTGAAGGAAAAAAATAATTTGGGGAGAAATTCTTTTTCTCTGATTGAATTAATTAATTGGGAAAGTTCCCATTACATAGTATATATACAAAAAATATAAAAGGAAACTAATGAACCAATAATAAAATGTCAGCTGTACAAGTCTAACTAACTAACAGCTATTCATCCATATACAAAATATCTATGACCCATCTTACATTGGATCTTAACCCGGTTCAGTCCTCTTTGGCATATTAGGAGACCGAGCCTTGCTTTGCACCATGCTGCTCTATTTTCCTTCAATTATTTCAGACTTTTTTGAACAAGTTCCAGCTGAGATTTCAGCACTCAATTTCTCTTCTTTCAACAGTCTCCCATAAGATGAAACTTGATATAATTTTGCAATCCCAAACTTTGAACAAAAAACTTGAATCTATCTCATTCAAAGGCTTAGTAAACAAATCTGCAAGCTGAAGATATGATAAAATAGGCGTAGGCTCTTGTTATACTTCTCCCTAACAACATGACAATCAATCTCTATGTGCTTAGTTCTATCATGAAAAATTGGGTTCTCAACAATGTAGATAGCCCTACTGCTATCACAGAATAATGCAGCAGGCTTAGATTGTTTTATTTCCAAATCACCAAGCAAATAAACCAACCATTGTATCTCACATGTTGCCATGGCCATTGCCTTATATTCTGCCTCAGCAGAACTCCTTGAAATGGTATGTTGTTTCTTTGATTTCCATGAAATCAAAGAATTCCCCAAGAATATACAAAATCTGTCACATATTTTCTGGTTTCAGGGCATCCTGCCCAGTCACTATCAGTATATCCTTTTAGTTCAAGAGAACTGTTTGAGGGAAAAAGTAACCCCTGACCTAGAGTGTACTTCAGAAACCTCAGCACCCTGTGCACAACTTTCAAATGTATCACTGTGGGACAGTCCAAGAATTGAGATAACGGTTGCACAGCATAGGAGATGTCAGGTCTTGTAACAGTTAAGTAAAAGCAACTTTCCTATCAACCTTCTATACTTGCTAACATCCTCATAAAGTTCAGAGTCACCATGCTCAAATTTGGCTTTAGAATCCATTGGAGTAGCAATAAGCTTACTCAGCATAAACCCTTATTCTTCAAGAAGGTCAAGCACATACTTCCTTTGTGACAAGTTTATCCCTGCCTTACTTCTGGCAACCTCAATGCCTAATAAGTACTTAAGCTCAGCCAAATCCTTTATCTTAAAAGTTTCATGAAGAAAAGTTTTAACAGAATTTATTTCCTTCATGTAATTGTTGGTTAATATAACATCATCAACATACACTAAAAGTGCAATAAAACTCTCATTGCAAGATTTAGTGAAAATGCGATAATCATGCCAAGACTTAGAAAATCCTTTTTTCATCAAAGCTTTAGTCAAAGAATCATTCCATTCCCTACTTGCCTGCTTTAGGCCATATAAAGATTTTTTTAGTTTGCAAACTTTGCCTAAATCAGAACTACTATGACCCGGGAGGCACCTTCATATATATATATATATATATATATATATATATATATATATATATATATATATATATATATATATATATATATATATATATCATGCAAGTCACCATGTAAGAAAGCATTATTTATGTCAAGTTGGTGCAAATTCTATTGATATGGTACCAACCTCGGGGCTGCCTAATTCAAAGGATCGCATATATAGACCAATAACGAGGCTTAGAACAAGGGACGTGAAACAACTATCTACATCATTGACCTAAGTTCTAAAGTATAAAGTGGATGCTAAGTTACATCTAGGAATGTTGTACAAATCAACATTTTAAGTTTCACAAGTGTACAAATAGGCTCTATCAAGCAAAGAGGCTAAGAAAGGTATTTTAGTAATCTTACAAGCTGATGGACAGCTTTGCGACAGTTTGGTATAATGATCATAACTTTCGATATATGTATCCAATGGACCTGATTCCAGTTACATATTAAATATAAGAGGAAGATCTACAACTTCTATGAGACCACAAGATCATATTCTGCCATCTTGGTGTCCGAAACCGTCGCGCAACATGATCCAACAATATGTCCAGAATTGGGACGAAATTAAAGGGCATTTTAGTCTTTGTACAATTAAAGTCTATGCTAGACTTTAATTATTTTTCCAGCTTTGTTATTTACTTTATTTAGAGTATTTAGGTGTGTATAGCAAGTAGTTGCTATAATAAAGGACATGTTGTCCATAGTTAGTTATCTAGTTGTTAAGAGTCTCACATCTACTAGGACCTTTCACATAGTTAGTTTAATTTCAGCTTTGTTAGTTGTTATTGCCGCCTATAACCAAGAGAATAGGACATGTTGTCCATTATTTTTTTTAGGTAGTTTACTTGATAGTAAGTTATTTTCCAAGAGTCCTACTTCTTCAAGGACTCTTCTTTTATTTGTTGTTGGGAACAGAAAACTCTCTATTTAAGATATGCTTCGGCCTACATATTGGCTCTATTTGGATTAGGTTTGGGTTTGAGACTCAAACCTAGATCTAGGTTTGGGTTTTGGCGGGAGAGGCTAAAAAGTGGGCGGGAAATATTCAAATTCAAATTTTTTTCTTCAAATAATCGTAAAAATTCAAATTTTGGCCTCTAAAATTGGCGGGAGATGTTCAAATTCCAAATTTTTGAGAAAAAAATTTGGAATTAAACGTTTATTTGAAAGAAAAAAAATTGAATTTGAATATTTCCCGTCCACTTTTTAGCCTCTCCCGCCAAAACCCAAACCTAGATCTAGGTTTGAGTCTCAAACCCAAACCCAATCCAAATAGAGCCATTATTTACGTTAGATATATTGATATTTTGGTAAGGTTATTCCTTAGCTTCTCGTGTCTGAACTTCTTTTAAGAATTCATTCATCTTTGAGTTACTGTATCAACAAGTTTAGTTTCTCTTGTTGTGGTGTTTCAGCCTCCATCGATAATTAGCCTTCCTTAGCGTTGCGTTGATTATATTCTCTAGAAACTAGTTCAAGAATTAGAGAAAGATCGGACTCAACTAAAAGTCGAACTCTTTAGTACTTTGTAACATTCACGGTTCTTCATCAAGTGGGATCAGAGTAAAAGGTTATTCTCAATTCCCGGTGTACCTTTACCGTTTTTCATAAAAAAATAATTCTTGTTTGCATAAATTGACAGAAAATCAGAAAAAGCATATAAAAAGCAGTCGATTTATAAAAGCCTCTTGGTGTAAAGAAATTTGCAGCCAAGTATAGATTAGAATAGAGAACTATAAAGCCATTAGCAAACTTCTTACAAACGAAAGCGTTAGAGCCTCGTCCAAGAATTGTCAAACGTTCCCCCTTTTGTTTTGAGCCGTATTCAATAATCAAATACATTAAGTGTTGAAAGCGTTAGAGCCTCAATACTTGGTACCATTCGGCCAAGGTCAAGGGAAAATTCAAGAAAGTAAATTTATTGTTCACGTTACTGTTCATCCGGATCAAGAACATCAATAAGATCAAGAAAGACAATAACCAGTTTCAAGATTTAGTGAAAAGTCTATAATCATGCCAAGACTTAGAAAATCCTATTTTGATCAAAGCTTTAGTCAAACTATCATTCCATTCCCTACTTGCCTGCTCTAGGCCATATAAAGATTTTTTTAGTTTGCAAACTTTGCTTAAACCAGAACTACTATCACCAGGAGGCAGCTTCATATATATATATATATATATATATATATATATATATATATATATATATATATATATATATATATATATATATATCCTCATGCAAGTCACCATGTAAGAAAGCATTATTTATGTCAAGTTGGTGCACATACAATCCTCTAACAACAGCTAAGGCAATCAAAGTTCTAATTGTAGTCATTTTAGCTACAGGTAAAAAAGTTGCTAGAAAATCTCCTCCAAGCTGCTGTGTAAACCCCTTAGCAACAATTCTAGCTTTGAATCTTTCTAAATCACCATTAGACAGAAACTTGACCTTAAACACCCCTTTACAATCTATAGCAGTCTTACTTGGAGGCAATTCAGTAATACTCCATCTATCATTTGCCTCAAGAGCATCAAGCTCAGCATGCATTGCATCATCCATGCTTCGTGCTGCACTGCCTCATTAAAAAAATTAGGTTCCTTATGAAACATTCAAAAGTAATACAAATGACTTATGATTCTGGTTTAGCAAATCATGCGAAAGAACATTATTAATGAAATGAGGTGAAGTAGTATGAGGTTTTGGAAGATTAGAACACTCATAATCTTGGAAATGAGATGGAACCCTAGGAACTCTAGATGATTTCCTTAAGGAAACAGCAGCAGAATCAGAAGTTTGCTTAGTAGAAACAAGATCAGAACCATAAGACTGAGATAAAGAATAGTCAGATGAGACAATATCAGGAATATGACCATGATGAAAAGATGTAGGAGAATGTATTGAAGAAGCAGATAATGAAGCAAGAACAGGAGTGGAAAAAGGAAAGACATGTTCTGTAAAAATAACATCTCTAGACAAGAAAATGTGATGTGTTTCAAAGTCAAGAAGCATGTATCCTTTAGATGTGTTGGACTGACCAAGATACACAGATATTTTTCCTCTGGGGTCAAATTTCCCCCTTCCTTGATCCAAAGTGCATGCATAACTCAAACACCCAAACACCTTAAGATTTTGATATGATGGCTCTTGCTGAAAAAGTTTTGTATATGGACAAGAATTACCAAGAATAGGAGTAGGAGTAAGGTTTATAAGACAGGTTGCATGCTCAATGCAGTAACCCCAAAGAGAAATAGGAATGTTGGATTAGAACTTGAGTGCCCTAGCCACATTCAAGATGTGTTGATGTTTTCTCTCAACTACCCCGTTTTGTTGAGGAGTTGCAACACATGATGTTTGATGGATTATACCTTTTTGAGAATAGAAGTCATACATCAAGAATTCAGGTCCATTATCTGACCTTATGACTTTGATAGAAGTAGAGAACTGAGTTGCAACAAAAGCACAAAAAGATTTAAGAGAATACTGAGCTTCTGACTTAGCTTTCAGCAAAAACACCCAAGTGAATCTACTAAAGTCATCAACCACAGTCAAGAAGTATTTATGACCTTGAATGGTCTCATGTTTGTAAGGAACCCATATATCAACATGCACTAAGTAAAAAATGGCTTTAACAATTGTGCTTCTGATTGGCCATGATCTTGTCCGAGGGAGTTGAAATTGTAACCTTCATGATTGATTAGTTCCTCGTTTTCATTTAGTTGTCATCTTTTTCAGATTCGTCAAAACAAGATTTACTTGGTTGGGATAACAGATTTCTCATTGTTGAGGGGATTGCTAGAGGCCTTCTTTATCTTCACAGAGATTCGAGATTGAAAATTATTCATCGCGATCTAAAGGCAAGCAACATTCTCTTAGACGAGGAGCTGAGTCCAAAAATATCAGATTTTGGCCTGGCAAGGATTTTTGAGGGCAATCAAGATCAAGCTGATACAAGAAGGGTTGTAGGAACATAGTAAGAACAAACTTAACTTTCATTTTTTTCAATCTTGTGTAATGACCATTCTAGAGCTTGAATTTGATGTAATTTACAAACATGAAATGATGTGATGATGCAGTGGATATATGGCTCCAGAATACGCGATGGAAGGGGTATTCTCGGAAAAATCAGATATCTTCAGCTTTGGTGTGCTGTTACTAGAGATTGTGAGTGGAAGGCGAAATTGCAGCTCTTCTTTCAACGAGATTGGAGTAAACCTTTTCAACTATGTAAATATGACTGCTAAGATCAAATATGGAGTACTGATTTTCCTTTATGTTTTAAAGTTTCTTGATTTCAGTTTCCGACATTTTCAGGCCTGGATTTTGTGGAATGAAGGTGAAGCTGTGAAACTAATCGATCCATCAATTTTTAATCCGAGCATTGAAATAGAGATCCTGAGATACATCCATATTGGACTATTGTGTGTTCAAGAATTTGCAAAAGATCGGCCTAATGTATTTGTTATTCTGTCAACGCTTAACAGTGAAATTTCTGAGTTTCCTCATCCAAATATACCAGCTTTTACAGAAAGATTTGCTTCAGAATTTTCTCAACAAAATACAAACTCCGTTAACAATGTAAGTATCACAATTCTTGAAGCTCGATAGAACTGTTTTGTATGGCATCGAAAACACATCCTGTTCCTTTTTCTTGTTCCTTTTTTCCCTTGAATATATCTATAAAGCATAGTTTGTGGATGAAATACATATTATTGTCCAAACTTTACCTTATCATCACATCGTAAAGAACAAATATTTCTCTCAACTGCTCATATAATCTGTATGTTATAAATCGTCAAAAGATTTACATTATATACATCAACAAAATGAAGAGACAAATAATGTCTATGAATTCTATAATTGAACGTTCTATCGAGCTTCAACGATTGTTACAGTGCAATCGTTAATAGAATGTGCACTTTGTTGGGAAGATTTACTTTCCAAAGTGACCACCGTTCCTGTAAAGGATGGTAATTCGGGATGAGGAAGCTCTGAAATTTCGCTATTGAGCATCGATAGTATAGCCGAGACATTAGGCCTATTTTTCTCGAGTTCTTGCACACACAATAGTCCTACTTGAACATATCTCAGGATCTCTAACTCAATGCCAGGTTCAAATATTGATCGATCTATCAGTTTTACAACATCACTCTCATTCCACAGTTTCCATGCCTGAAAACATAGACAATTAAGGAAATACGGGTCAAGAAGGCCGTGGCCCAGTGGGGCAAGCCTTGACCTGCGACCGGGAGGTCCCAGGTTCGACAACCACCTCCTACGTGAGGCAAATAAAATTCTCTAGGAGAGAATTAAGGTTCTGACTAAAAAAAAAAAAAAGTAAGGAAATACGGAATTTAGATATCGGGAATGTTCCCGATTGCTGAAATAAAAGTGCTTTTGAAAAGAGATCAAAACGGCTCTTTTATTTTAAGCGAATGAAAACATGTTCGTAGTTTGGTAGAAGAGAAATCGAACTATGCATCTTGGATAATAGATCTTTACTTACATATGTCAAAAGACTTGGCTCTTCGGCATGAGAGAAGCCGGAGTTTCTCCATCCTGTTACAATCTCTAGTAAGAGGACCCCGAAGCTGTAGACATCAGATTTTTCGGAAAACCTTCCAACCATTGCATATTCTGGGGACATATAGCCACTGCATCACATCATTTATGCATTACTCACAAAGTGAAATGGTAGTAGAATCATCTAATCCGGTTTCGGTGCAGACAGTTCTACTTATCAGCACTGTACAAAAAGATCTCAGTCGTGGAGTGCTTGATTAAATGGCCGAGATTACAGATGTTCCTTGTCAAGCGACCCAACAGCCAAGATCAAGAACAACTGTAATCTCGGTCATCTGATGAAGCAATCCAACGGCCGAGATCAGGATCTGTCTTTACGGTTCTAACAGAAATAGTTCTACATTGAACTAAATTGGTTATAGAAAAGGGAAAAATGAAATTTGAACTATTTATGACTAAATTAAGGTAGCAGAAAGAGAGGATTGTGCTTACTATGTTCCTACTACCCTTCCTGTATTATCTTTGTCTTGTTTAACTCCCAAAATCCTTGCCAAGCCAAAATCGGATATTTTTGGATTCAGCTCTTCATCTAAAAGAATGTTGCTTGCTTTCAGATCGCGATGAATAATTTTCAATCTTGAATCTCTATGAAGATAAAGAAGCCCTCTACCAATTCCCTCGATAATGAAAACGCGTCTATTCCAACAAAGCAAACCTTGTTTTGATGAATCTGAAAAGAATTAAGGAGTATATATTATTATGAAGTCATGAATTTATGAAACTGGAATAACTATATTAGAGAATAAATATAATCAAACTGACCAAATATGTAAGTATCTAAGCTTCCATTTGGCATTAATTCATAGACTAACATCTTTTCTTCTCTTTCAATACAGCAGCCAAGGAGTCTAACAAGATTTCTATGCTGGAGTTTAGAAATCACCACAACTTCATTCATAAACTCCTTAATTCCTTGACAAGAAGATTTTGAAAGCCTTTTTACCGCGATTTCCTGTCCATCTAACAGTCTTCCCTGCATATACAAGATCAGTAACATCATAGAACAAAACAAAGTTTTGTGAAGTTCTCCATCAAGTAGCAGCAATTAGAAACTTGCATTACCTTATAGACTTGACCAAAACCACCTTTTCCTAGCTTAGTCTCTGGATGAAAGTTATTGGTTGCATTAGCCAATGTTTCATAGGTAAATAGAGGTAGCTCTTCCAATGAAGCTTCTTTAAGAAGGTATACATTCATATCTTGAGCTAGATATTGCTTCTTTCCTGTTTATTATGAACTATTAAAGGTAAGTCTATGGAGATTACTAACATTTCTTTTCAAAAGCATTGCATAATTCAGGACATTACCTCTACGTTTAGCCAAGAACTTGTAGCAAAAATATGCAGAGCCAATAACAACTACAAACCCTACAACTATTGTGCTGGCTATGACAGCTTTCATATCCTTCGTATTGTCTGCATAAGCAGACAAATTGATAAAAATTTTGGCAATAGAAATAAGTGAAGAAAGGAATAAATTTTTAAGGCATTTCTAAACCAATTAATTGAATAGTTTATGTATTCAAGTGAAAAATTAAATCATGCACAAACTAGTTAATGGAGGAAACGAAACTCTGGTACCAGAGCGTTTGAAATCATCTGTCCCACTCTCTCTCATTCTCTGTCCCAATATTAGAAAACTGCCATGTCTCACTTTCTCCAACAGGGCTATATTAGGACAGATGATAAGACAGAGAGTAGGACAGAAGAGTCAGGCTCATTGCGAAAGAAATGTCTTTACCAAGTTCAGAACGAGCTACACGAATGTACAAATCTGCTCCACCAACTGAAAACTGCTGTATATCAATCAAGCTGTCATTCCAGTGCACACATCCAAGACCACTATAATATGTATAAGCCACGCAAGAGCAATCTTCCAAGCAAGAAGTATCACAGTCATCCGGCGCGTTAGATTTCCACTGAGCAAAATCCGGCACCTTCATTCCGGTTAGTTTCACATATCCATCATTACCATTAGTAGTACTATTTTCCCCACACTGCAATGGTTTCCTCCTCGTGCACCCCCTGGTCCAGTTTCCGTTATCCCATTCCCTCTTATCCCTTGGCTCAAACCCTTTCAAACATGTACAAATAGAGGAAGAATCCTTCGAATTACAACTTCCAAAAGGTCCACATTGTCCATACACATCACATTGTGTTTCCACGGTTGAAGAAGTCACTTGCCAATCTTTGTTCCCTTCAACCCATATCTTTTCTAGTGTAGTTCCTTCAGAATTAAGGTGGTAATAAAATAAGGTTGAGGCATTAATAGAATACTTGAGGGAAAAATATGCAGAGTCTGAGTTTTCTCCTCCAACTTCAAAGCCATTATTGTATACTGAATTCATGATTGGGATTCCTATAAACACATTACCATTCCACGGACCGCTGCGCCAATAAGTTTTGTTTCTCCTCCAAGTCAACAATTGTGCAGTTTGTAAGGACTCAAAACCTTGAGAGAAATCTCCAATGGAAGGATCAGAAGGACTTTTCCATGATCTCAGCCGGGTTCTTGAAGCTGCACTGATTCTCATAGTGTTAAGAAAAGAATCAGTGGGATATTGGAAACTTTCCCATATGTTTCTTCCATTTTCTTGCAAGATTAAGTTTCCGGTATCCAGGAGCTGTGCAGAACAATTTCTGGAAAGATTTGAAACATTGGATGACCATAAAATCTGTTTCTGCCCATTCAAGACTACAAGATTTCCATCTTCTGATATTGTGAAAGTCCCTGCAGAATCATTCAAAGGGTTGTCTCTGTTTGCTACCCATATAACAGTTTGTACAGGAACATTAAACATGATTCCCACATAGCGATAAGTCGAATTTTCAGGGCTGAAAAATCCTAATTTGAAAGTTTGGTTTGAGGAAACTAATGCATCAGAATCTCTCAGAGGCTGAGTGATTGTAATAATATTGTCTATGGCAGAACAAACTCCTAAATAACAGAAAATCAACACAAAAACAAAGAATTGAAGCAGAGTTGATGCATTTCTTTTCTTCCCCATTTCAATGCAGAGAAAGTGTTTGATTTAATGACCCAGTGAACCTTTTTCAATGGAATTTTTCGTTTTCTTGTTTCTTCAAGGATATTATTCTCTCGAACACTAATAATTTAATAACTCAAAATCATACATTTCCTTTTCTGCTGCCATTTTTGACCAACTCTGTGGGCTCTCCCTTTGGAAAATTGGAAGAAAATGAAGTCCGACCAAGGTTGTCAAGATCGTAAATTTGACTCAGAACGGTAGGAGTTTAATAAATCGTAAACACGAGGATTGTAGCACGGATCGAAAGATCCAACAAAACTATTAAAATAATATTTAATGATAAATTTATGTCAATAAAACATCATTTTATATGTAATTGAGAATGTACGATGTTACGATGCAACTCGCAATTTTGACAATCTTGGTCAGACACTTGGTTATGATATTTGAACTCGACGAGCAAGGGAATTCATGGATTAGACTAATCCAATTTCGATGGCTGGAATAGATTGCCAGAGTCTTCAATCTTGATATTGACAGCAACAACAAAGATTTCTCCTTGCAAATCAAACTGAAACAACAAATAAGAATAGAGCCCACCACTTTTTGTCAATACCACCTGGCCCTCTTGACTATTCTTTGGAAGAATAGAGTGGGAACATGAAATTCATTCAATTTTGAAACAAGTTATTACACTAAAGCACTCTAGCCAATTCAATGGAATTATTAGCCGCTTTGATCATCAACGTTTTTTCGTTTAGCCACTTTTGTCAAAAGTCAACTTTTTTAACTATTTGGGTCATTAAACAATTTACGAGCAGCCAAATAGGTCATTCCGTCAAAAACTTTGAAAATAGACATCTAAATTGGTGACGTGTCTAACGGAGGAGAGGGTAAAATTGGAAGAAAAAAGTTCTTGCCCCCTCTTCATCTTCAGCACCACCATTTGATGAACATCCTTTTCTTCATCAACATTTCCGCTGTTCACAAACATTGAAAAACAGGGCTGCAAGAAAAACAGAGAAGAAGAACTGAGTTCTTCCAATAAAAAGAACCCAACTCTACACACCATCAATCGGAAATCCAAACATAGATTCTTGTTCGCAGTAAAGAGACGCAACTTGCTGTAAATTTTGAGCAAGAAATTCTTAACCAAACATCCAAAAAACGCCTACAAACTATGAACAACAAATCTGCCAGAGAAAAAATAGTGCCGAAAATTGGAGATTTCCATCAAAAAGCCCAATCTCTACACACCATTAATCTGAAATCCAAACATAGGTTCTAGTTCACAGTTAAAAGACGCACCATTATGTAAAGTTTGAGCAAGAATCGCTTAACCAATCAGCCATAAAACACAAAAAACCAAACGCTGCACAGTCGGGACAGAAAAAAGCTCAAAAGACTCAGTTTTTCCAAAGAAGAACCCAAGATATTCAAGCCATAAATCTGAAAACTAAACATATGAGCTTATTAACAGTGAAAAGACGAACCAATCTATGAAGTATGAGCTTTAAATTCTTCAAGATTCAACCAGAAAGAGCCAAAAGCTCAACACATCAAATATCTGCCATAAAAAACTTACCAGCCCACTTGACATTTAGGCGAAAAACCCAGCAAGGAAACCCAAAATCCGCCTGCATAAATCCGTTCTCAGCTTCATAAACATCCATAATCCAGAAGATTAGCTTCGAATCCTTCAAGAACATACCAGAAGCAGACCAAGAATAGCAGCGAACCCATTCTTCTTCAAGAGCAAAAACCTAACAAATCTGAACTAAAATCCACTAAAAGAAAGTGTTTTTAGATGGATTAAGTCACCAAAAATTGCTCAAGAGCACTGAAAATCAGTAGATTAAGCAAAAATCGAACAGAAAAAGCAAAGAACATCAACCAAAAACCCATTCAGATGTGGTTTATTGTGATGGGTTCCTTTGATTTTGAGATTGAGAGAGTGAAGATATGTTGTTTTAGTGATGGGTCTAGCTTGTCACACCCCGTAACCAGAAGGTGACCCTGGCAATGCCTCATCTATCAATGAGACAAAGAACCCTTGACAAAAATATACTCTTGCAAGCCAAACTTAATAAAATAATCTTAATCTTTAACTTTATTATAAGTCATCAATACTTAAAGGTAGATTACATAAACTTATAACTAAAGTTATTCAACTTAATAAGGTTCATCAACTATACTATTACATGATCATTACTTCTTTAATTTCTACTTGTCGTGCTCCCCGTCCCATGTCTCCTCATCAACATCATCTACAAAACATAAGAATATAATAGGGTAAGCCACACTAGCTTAGTAAGAGCCGATCGGTCTTGGGATGAAGGACCAAAGAGACTTCAACACATTCCCGTTTCCCAAAACATTTGAAAATATATCTTGTCTTGTCTTAACCTGAAACATCTTGAAAACCTTTGTAAAATACTTGTAAACATAACATAATACTTGAGAGCTTTCATAACTTACAATATGAAATTCCCACTCAAAACACTATTTTTAGACTCTTTATAATACTTGGAAATAATACCAAATCATACAAATAACATGTCATAACAATACTTTAACCAAATCGATCACATACATATCAGAAATTGTACTCCGAGTACTTAACATAACTTGACATAACATGACATACTCGTAGCATTCCAATACATATAAACTTGACATGATTAGTACCAAAATGACATGCAACAAGTAATTCTACAATCGAGCTCAATTATCCAACAATAACTCTATCCAACTGTTAACAGCCCAAACTTTAATGCCGTTTAGGGAGGCCCTTACATTTTTTAACTTATAACATATCATATTGTAACTGGTAAGGCTCAAAAATTTCTATTTAAGGATATATTCCTGTCATTATCCATCCTCGTGGACTGAATGACTCTGTTAACAGCCCTAACTTTTAAACCTACAAGGGACCAGGCATCATTGGGGACAGAAAGCGCTCTCGGGCACTTATATCATGAATTCGGAATATATCCTGGTCTAGGGTCATCATTAGACAAGAGCTCTAAATTGAGAATATGCATATGCTGACTCTCATGTAATGCATCCAGCAATTTAATCAACAACATGCGCAAGAATCACCAAGTATAAGCATGCAACGATGCAAACATCATTCGGTTCTTCATCCAGATTTTTATGCAATAAAACATGTGAAAACTTCATACATTTCAGATCTTTAATAAAAGAATACTTCATGCATTTTTAGGACTGAAAAACAAGGACGAAGGGTTCTTACCTTATCAATCTTAAAGCAAAACCTCAAAATACACCAAAAGCAGAAAATCCAGATTCAAAGGACTAACTTCTCAATCCTATAACTCGAAATACAGAACTCCAAATGCTACTCCGTTGAATTCCAAACGTAGCTCTATCAGTCCTCTTCGAAACGCACTAAGAATCGCTGAAAACAAACACCTTTTGCTATCTCAAAAGTGCATTCTTCCACAGCCTACCCAATCTGCCAGGACCTTCAACTCCGATGATGATATCTCTTAATCCAGAACTTAGAATGATAATTCCTTTGGTCAGAATTTAGTTTAGGGAGTCTAGTATCTATGGTTAAAATATGGGAGGAATCCGAGATGATTTGCTATGTCTGCCAAAGTATTCTTACTTGCTGTCCAGATTTTTCAGCACTCTTATTTTCTCTCTTTTTCTTTCTTATTCTTTCCTTCCCTTCTCTACCTTTATCCTCTATTTATAGGCTATCTAAACTCCAGATTTCTGAGAAGTTGTAACACTAAAGTAGGCAACCAATCCTCAAAGTTCATCCCCCTTAGGATTATATCTAAAGGTACCCCTTCATGAACACTAACCTCCCTCCAAAACTAGCCAATTAGCTAACATATAATTCTTTTTATGCACTTAGGTCCTCTAGTTAATCCAAGTTGTCATAGACACCCTAAACAATTATGTACATAATATATAACATATATAAAAGTCAATTAGTCACACAACACAAAATATAGTCATGCAATTTTTAAGGTCAAATGGTCATGGGTATCACATAGCTGATTTGCAGTGGTGGAATCTTGGTGGTTGTTGGTGATGAAGATGAACAGTGGAAATGGTGGTACTGAAGATGAAGAGGGGGAAAGATCTTTTTTCTTCCCATTTTACCCTCTCCTCCGTTAGACACGTCACCAATTTAGATGTCCATTTTCAAAGTTTTTGACGGAATGACCTATTTGGTTGTTCGTAAATTGTTTAATGACCCAAATAGTTAAAAAAGTTAAAAAGTTGACTTTTGACAAAAGTGGCTTGGCAAAAAAACGTTGATGATCAAAGTGGCTAATAATTTCAATTCAATGTCTATGCTAGAACAATATACATTTTCCATAGAATAATACTAATTTATTCAATTTTGCAACAGCTATGAAATCAATGCTATTGGCAGCCACCTTTCACACAGTCCGGCTCCAGTGCGGAACCCCCAAAGTTCCGCACCTGCGGAACCATCCTAGCCGTCGGATGAAATTTTGAATGGTCCAGATCTGGAGAGAGAAAAATTGCGGCTGACAATAAAAAAAAATAATAAAAAAATGTTATATAATAAAAGGGTACATATGTAATTTTACAAATAAATGATTGGGTTACCGAGGAGGAGAGAGAAAAGTTGCGGCTGAACAAAAACACATGTTCTTCGTTAGAGAACACAACTTTTCTCTCTCCTCGGGAACAAAAAGTAACACGCAAAGTTTATCCCTAAAATACCCCCTATTTTGATACAGTCATTGGATCAAAAAGTATAAAATCCAACGGCTGGGATCGTGGCCCGCACCGTACGGAATTTTCAGGGTCCGCATAGGAGCCGCGACGTGGAAAAAGGTAGACTCAAAGTCGTAAGATTTAGTCTCAAATCTTATATGAAAATTATAAATTTTAATTGGGTACGTGAAACTTTGAGTTACACAATTATAGATTAGATTCATTATTCTTATATCCTATATTTATCTGGATCCACACTTATTTGAGTCTATCCAATCTTAATCTAGATATAAAAAAATATATCTAAATTCATATTTGATCCGGTAAATCTAAATCTGAGCTTTTGAGTCACATTGTCAGCCCTAGAAATACAGCCTACAGAGATGGTTGGAATAGCTTTTTTATTTTTTTTGTTTTTCATACAACAACCAAACCTTAATCCCAACAGATTGGAGTCGACAACATGAACCAAATAAAGAATCACGTAAAGTCATCCACATAAATGCTTTCTCTCCATCTCTTTTAATCCCAAACAAACTCTCATCTAATTCTAGCAACTTCATATTCTCTTTTTATCACTTTCGTCCAAGTCTTCTTAGGTATCTCCTTTTTGTTTTTCATTAAAAAAAAAAATACCTCCCCTCCCATAGTAAAATCAAATAATTAATACTCACTTTGTTGACTCAAATTCTCCGACCTCCTACTTGCCGGTTTTTCATTGTCGATGGTTGGAATATATTGTTGCAAGCCTTGCAGGGAAAAGACCTCTACGTCATGAAACTTCACTCTTGACCACTAGACAAATATATATGGCTTGTAAACTATAAACATCCACAACAAACATAGTTATGAAGAGATTTCCAATCATTGGCAATGACAGTTGGCTGGTTCATTCAATAATAAGATGAAAAAATATGTTACAGAAATTGGTTAAACAGCTTTTTACAAAACCATGGAAAGAGAGTTATAGGCTTTTATAACTAAAAAAATGATAAATGACTAAGAATCACCACCTCTACACAAAAAAGAAAATATGATTTAACAACAACAGCCATAAGAATTTCTGGGATTCTACTCTTCACTCTTCTCTTCTACGCGATCAGTTCGATGAAACCTTTCATATATTGCTCCTTCCAGTCTAAATAATACAATGAAAAGAAAAGAGTAATTAATAAGTATTCTTAGAAGAAAAAAAGTTTTCCAACAACATTGGATAAAATAATAATAATAATAATAGCTGGACAAATAAACCGAAATTTCATAAAACGTGCAGAACACGTGCACTCTAACAAGTATACTATAAGTGATGTTGCACCTGTGACTTGGTTATCAGTAGTACATTAACCACATAATCTAAATTCCTAATACGTGCGAAGCAAGTTCACCCCAACTAGTGAATTCAAGTGCACTTAAAAGTTCAACTCGATCACAGAAAAGAATTAGGCAAACTACAAAACGTGTTCGGAAATATGAAACCAATTTTTTGTACAATACTCTATAGTACTAACCAAAGTCGAACAAGATGGATAAAAGAAAGGAAAAAAGAAGAAAATGCAAGAGCTCAAAGCTGCCTGGTCGTGGAACCGTAGGTGGTTGTTTTTTTTAACTATGTGGACCAAGTGCAACTACCCTCTGACCTTGCGCCTCTCGCCTTTCTCTTCAGGCACACCGCCTCACAAATTTGAGGCGTGCCCCGAAATCTGAGGCGCGTGCCTTAACAACACTGATAAGCCCATTCTATAATTCAACCCCATGTAAAGTCATGGTTATGAAATCTATAAAGAAATTCCTCCTACAAAAGCTATTACTGAGAAATCAATTGTGTCTACTTAAGGTTCACGTATGATCAGTGGTTCTGTTTAACACTGATCAAACGGCTCAAGTTTTAGCGAACCCAGCTGTGTTAAGGCAAGGAAGAAATCTGATTCTTCCAGTTCTCGCTTCACTCATCTAGCTGGAAAATATGTTTCACTTGCTATTTTGTTTGTTTTTTCAGCAAAAATACCTAAACAGTAAGCTAAACATTCGTATGGATATTGAAATATAACTTCAGCATAATTCTGCAATCCTTCTCCATAAAAATTACCACTGATACGAAGTAAAAAAACCATATCATGAACATCATCTCTAGCATATCACATTAGCCTAGTTAAAGGTTATTTTGCTTTGACAACCAGGCACAGAGGAAAGAAAAGGTGCCGATTAAAATCCTACATTTTTTAGCAATTAGTCTGACTGACATAGGTTATGCTAGCCATCGCCAAAAGGTGCTGGTTATGTAGAAGTTTCAGGTATCCACCACCCAGAGTAAATTCCCATTATACTCCTCCAAAGTAATAGAAAATATTTACTCGAATTGTGGCGGCCATGGCGCTATGGCGTGGCGGATACGGCGGTGAACGCTATACGCAATGCGCGTAATACTCTAATATAGCGGTGTCCGCTATTCAGCCTTTTGCGGGCGTTATGGTGGGCATAGCGGAATATTGACCTTTTTTTTAAAAGGGAATGTGTTACTTTTTGGCTACCCATGTGATTATACCCCTCTTATATTATATTTACCCAATCCTAACAAACAATCAACGTAATCAATCTTTATTTTCTTGCAGAAAATGTCGTCTCTGCAGTAGTATCAGGTATGTTCCTTCTTCTGCCTCTCTCTTCTCTATCTTTTTTTTTCTCTCCATTGTCCTTCTCTTTCTTCCCTCTTTTTATTTTTCTCCATCAATGTTTCTTCTTAATCTCTGTTTTTTTTAATCAAAGGGTGATTTTTTAATATCTTATTTTTTATCCTGTGTCTTTCTCTCTTCACTGTTTTTTTTATCCTCTGTTTCCCATTTAAGACTCAAGTTTTGATTGATGATTAAGGTTTTGCCATGTTCTGAGTCTCGTGTCTTGTTTTGATTATCGTTTACCATATTGTGAGAGTTTTGAGTTGTGCATTTTTGTTATGTTATGAGTTATGAATTACGAGATATCCTAGTTAATAGTTGGTTAATGACTTTTGAGTTATTTGTTTGATTCATGTTGTTGTTGTTTTCTATTTATCTATATTATGCAGTGTTTTATATATATATATATATATATATATGTATATTATTTTATTGTTCCGCTATAACGTTATGGCATTTTTTTGGCTTGCCGCCATGAACCGCCATCCGCGATTGACAACACTAGGTCCCACTAAATCACCGTAGAAGCCAAGACATACCAGACTCCAGAACCTAAGAAAAAGGAGAAAGGGATGGGGGAACCTACCAAGTAACAACGAATAACTAAGGATGCATGCTTAATCCAAGCCAGCTGCTATAGCTGCTTTCATACTCCTCTTCCGCTGCTAAACACCATGATTTGTTTTATGATTATATTGCTATTAATGTGCCTTAACACTCGTTTACACTACTAAACTCACTTCTTGTTATGTCTGTCATTCGACTAATCAATTATGAAAGCGAAGTAATACCATTTCGAAGTTCAACGATAAGTACCAGCAGTTTAGGAGTGCACAGCTCTGAATCAGATTTTTTTTTGCCTTGTTACCACCCTGATTTAACATTTATCACATAGTTTAAGAGGGACTAGAGAATGTACTGGCAGCGGATAATAAAGGGCTATTTTTCTAAACAGGCATTCCAGCCAGGGTCCAAAATTCAATCAATATAGCAAACAGCAATCAATCAATATAGCAAACAGCAAGTTCAAATGCTTAATGAGTAGTAAATATCATGTCATCTTTAAATATTCATGATTAATATGTCGCGCACCTTCAAGAAGGGAAATAAAGTTCAAGAAATTATTTTGATCTATATAATAAGCAATTAGAAGGGTTGTGAAGAAACCATCCTGAAATTAGAGAAACAACCTAGGTGTACCATGTATTACATCAAAGCATTAACCTAAAAGGCTATATACGGAAAACTGGCTAAGAGAACATGCTTAGGCACAAAACAAGGATTGGCTGTGTTTTCATTCTAAGAATCTGAATTGGGCAGATATCAACCAGAATGGATACAACTTTAAATAGACAAGAGCAACCGTTCAATATGTACATCAAATAAAACGAATTACAAATTCATGAATCTTAAGACAACTAGAAGAGTAGTCCTAAAGGTCAATCACAAGCAGAAAGAAGAAACTGTGGCTCTTGAAGTAAAAGGTAACACATATCCAAAGATCTTAATAAAGACATGCAAGGGCTTACAAGAAAAGTTCGAACTCGGACAGCCAGAAAAATTCAATCTGGTTACCTCCTCCTTCAGCAGACAATCGGAAACCATAATAAAGCTTCATCATTCAGCATGCCATCCAGAGCTCTCAACTACATAAACAACTGACGGTTAGAAGAATACGAGGAGAAAGTTAAATGCAAAAAATAGAAAAGAAAGATATGTTTATACAAAATTTGGTGTTAGATAGTTGTACGTAGAAATTTGAACAGAAGCACAGGAAGATAAGCTCATATTATGGTTTTGTTGCATGGTTTTTTGTTCAATATATAACTTAAATTTTAAATATCTTAACTATAATTCCATAAACATCTTTTTAACCAAGAAGAGAACTTTCTAGACAATTTGGTCTAGAACTCACAAAGACAGCGATCAAACATCATGCAACTTTGATAAATTAATAAGTCTATCCAATGCTTAATTTTACCCTCTATGTTAAGTAAGTAACGCGTATTTGAAATTTGTGATTCTTAAATTTTCCTATTTTATTACCACTAAGCAGATATGATGATAATTCCACTTCCATAGAAATTTGATTCTCCATTAGTATATAATTACCTGAAATCCCCTCTATAAAACAGTAGAATCAAGGTGCATATTCCTGTCCTTGTGATATTAGAAGTGGCAAAACTCTTAATGTGGTAGAGGGTAAGTAGTTAAGCTGATAACTAACAAGCTTTGGACCAAAGATTTTAAATGTTCCAGCACTACTATGAGCAACTTCTGCATCGGAGCCCCTCTTGAAAATCACTCTAGCACGATGTGAATCCTGATCAATTTCAGTTTCAGATTCCCTCAGCGGTCCAAACCGCCTAAACATTTTGTTCAGATTTGTTTCTGAAGGAAGAGTGTCCCCTTCAGCAAAGGTTAATACAAGTCCAGCAGGTGATAACTTCCTTCTTTCAACTTCCTCTGCGGCTTCTTCTGCTGACATTCCATTAGAATATTGCTTTCTAGAGTAAGACCTGCGACTAGGTTTCTGAAATTTATCTGGATCAGCAACAGTTGATAGTGGATAATCTCCATCACCATTCTGCAGCAGCAATTGCTCCTCGGAGTAATTATGAACAATCCTGTCTGTCCAATAAGAGTCGTTGACATCATCGAATTCAAATTCTTCAGCTGACCCACCAACGGCATTAGAGTCCTTTCTCTTTTTCCCGTTACCTGACCTCCCAGATGCATGTTTTGTAACAACTGAATTCCTGAAGACCGAGAAAAAAAGGATAATATTGTTCAAGAAACTATATCCTTTCTTGGGTTCCCTGGCTGCTAACTGAAGTTGTGAAAGCATCTCCTCCAGTGAGATATCTGCTGGAAACAACATATCTCCTTTTTGGGAATTATCACTTGCATGCAGAGAAGCATCATTACCTTGTTGCTCTGTACTCTTCAAAATGGACGCAGATCCAGTCAGTTGGCTTGCTATTTTACGAATGCATTCACCAACTTTGAAGGATGGCTTAGGACTTGAGGATGTGGTAGACACTTTAGCAGCATATATACTTATTCTTCGGTCTGATCCATCTGTAATGGGATCAACTGCTTTTCTTTTTCTCCCAGCAGATGTAGAAACTGACTTTCCCAAGCCTTTACCATCCAAATCATCCTCATCATCTGGAGAGTAAGCCATGTCACCCATCAATTCTGACATATTCCTCTCTTTCTTATTGGGCTGCGAGCCATCATTTATGCTTAGTTTACGTTTAAGAGGACACAAAGTAAGTACTTGTTCACCATCTGCTGTAAGAGTCGCTGCACCAGTTTCAAATGATGCTTCCTCTGACATGAATGTAGGTGGTGGTCGATAGCCCTTGAAACGACAAAAGGCTGACAGCTGAGCATTAGCAAGCGTTAGTTCCAATCGATCGGCCCAACCGAATGGGGACTGTGCTAGTAATCTTATATGTTGTAAAAGTTTGTCAGGCTCAAAGGAAGTTGCTCCAGAAGATTCGTCCACCCCATATCTTCTACTTGACTCTTCACGAATCCCAGTGTTTTCAACAATCTGGCATTCAATCCTCTCATAGGCATCCCTTGGTGTGCAAGAGCAGGACAAGCCCAACTCGACACGTCTTGAAACCTCACCCAAGGCAGAAGAGACTGCACTTTGAAATACTTCCGAGTTACTTTGCTTCTCAATCTCAGAGAAATGTGATCGGAATGGCTTTAGCACAGATGCATCATTCCAAGCAAAAGTTCGATCTCCAAAATATGCAACCAAAAAGCTATCATTTTTGTAATATTTAACAGCCTTCTCCGAAGCATCTTCGGGATCAAATATCTGTCCAGGCCACCAAGGGTGGCTTCTGACTTTACCCCAGACTAAATCAGATGTAGAGAACTCGTCTTCATTTTCAGGGTGCCTGTAGGTAACCTGATTGGTGTATCCTGAAGGAGCTTGAAGGCTTTAATGTTTCCTTTTCCAGTATTTTCGACTCATCTGGTTCAGAGGCATGTTCTGCAATTACCATACTTTGCTGCCCATAATCATTATGTTCACCAACTTCGACCATTAGCTGGCCCTCATCAGACTCCGAAACAACAACCTGTAAAAGATTATGATCATCATCCTTGAGGCATTCATCTTCCCCTTTGGTAGCCTGATTCGGAGCTTCTCCAAAGGTTTCAATTTCAAAACCCGAGGTTTCGACAGTTAGATGTCCTTCGAATACAGATTTATCGTCACTGACACCAATGGTGTTTAAATTCTGATCTTCAACTTGTAATGAGCTGGCAACGTTACCTTCATCATGGAAACCAGTAAAATCCGTTGAGAACTGAGATCCACAAGAAGCCTGAACATCGGAAATTGCGGAGTTATCTACTCCTTCCTCTGACACTTTATCATCAAGAGCTCTATCTTTAGACTGATCTAAATCCACATTATGCATCGCTTCATCTAATACAACAGCTTCATCTTGTTTCTTGTCTTGAACGGAGAAACTAGCTTCAACATCTGAATCCGTTCGCTGAACAGAAGCATCAAGTACCCCTGCTTCAGCACCTTTTGGAGGATTGCTGTTTGGAAAAGCATCAGAATCTGGAACCTTACCAGCTCCTTGAGTCTCAACTGATTCCGTGGAGGTAACTGAGCCGATCTGTTCATTTGATGCTACTATATTTGTTTCATTAGCAAATTCTTTTACAGTACCTCCCCCAATATCTGACTTCTCATTCTCTAGGATAGGAGCATTGCTGTCCAACACTTCTTCTCCAATGTGTGCGCATTCTGTTACAGCTGTTACTACAACATCTCCCGCAGCCACCTGCAGCTGCTCTTCGGATACTTTCGACTGTGATTGAACAGGTTCCTCGAGCATGGGGCCATCTTTTGTATTCGTTTCAACATCAGTCATGTGGAAGCCAGCAATGTCAACTTGGTCAGTATTTTCCGTTGGTTTACCATCGCTGTTCCCAGTAGCAGCATCAAGATCTGTTACTTCGTCTTTGAAATCTATTACTTCATCAATATCCATCTCCATCCATTCTCCTCGTTCAACAACTGATGAGGGCTCGTTTGATGATTCTGGAATAGCATGCCCACTGGCTGCCTCCTCCTGCATGCTTGGAAGATCTTCTGAATAACTTATGTTCTCATTCTTGTTCTCAGAAGCTTCGGCCTGAAGAACTAAGCCCCCACTAGTTCCTACTGGATCTTCGTCCTGCTCAACGACTTGTGTTTCTTCAATAGCATAATTAGGTTCGCCACCTAATACAAGTTCATTTATAGACCTTCCTTTCTCTTTATGCTCATCCACATCCAAGCCAGCAGTGGGACCACCAGAAGCTTCAGGCTTGGCATCTGTGTCCCTACTAGCTCTTACTAGATTCTCTTCCTGCTCGACAACCTGGGTTTCTCCACCAGCATCCTCAGGGTCAGTATGTAAAAGAAGATCGTGTACGGGCTCGACCTTCCCTCCATGCTCTCCTACATCTAAGTCATCATTCATAGACCCTTTCACTTTATGCTCTTCCACATCCATGTCAGCAGTGGGGCCACCAGAAGCTTCGGGCTCAGCAGCGGAGTCCCTACTAGCTCTTGTTAGATTCTCTTCCTGCTCAACAACCTCTGTGTCTCCACCATAATCCTCAGGTTCAGTATATAAAAGATCGCTTACGGGCTCAGCATTGGAGTCCCTACTAGCTCTTGTTAGATTCCCTTCCTGCTCAACAACCTCTGTGTCTCCACCATAATCCCCAGGTTCAGTATATAAAAGAAGATCGCTTACGGGCTCAGCACCGGAGTCCCTACTAGCTCTTGTTAGGTTCTCTTCCTGCTCAACAACCTGTGTGTCTCCACCATAATCCTCAGGTTCAGTATATAAAAGAAGATCGCTTACGGGCTTGACCTTCCCTTCATGCACTCCTACATTTAAGTCATCATCATTCATAGACTTACCGTCAACTTTATTCTCTTCCACATCCATATCAGCAGTGGGACCACCAGAAGCTTCAGGTTCAGCATCTGAGTCTCTACAAGCTTTTGCTAGATTCTCTTCCTGCTCAACAATCTGTGTTTCTCCACCAGCATCCTCAGGTTCAGTATGTAAAAGAAGATTGCTTACGGGCTTGACCTTCTCTTCGTGCTCTCCTACATCTAAGTCATCATTCATAGATCTACCTTCCACTTTATGCTCTTCCACATTAAAGTCAGCAGATTGATCATGTGAGGTATGGACATGGTCTGACGAACCCAAATCAATGCAAGCAGCAACTTCTTCATCATCCCTAACACTGCTGTTAATGGCAATATTGTCAAGAAGCTCATGACTGTGTCTTGAAGAGACCTGGTCAACCATTGCAACTTCACAATCTCTGGAATCATTGACTGGCTTAAGAGAGATTGAATCCGTATCCAATATCTCATGATTTCCATTTGTCTTACCTACAGGGTTATCCTCTATCTGCGTTCCCTCATCAGAAGACTGTAAATTTTGATCAACAACAGTAATAATTGTAACACCGATAGGAGATTGTGAAGCTTCTTCTTCTGCGTTAACAACCCCAACATTTTCTT
Source organism: Vinca minor (assembly GCA_026122235.1). Classification (NCBI taxonomy): domain Eukaryota; kingdom Viridiplantae; phylum Streptophyta; class Magnoliopsida; order Gentianales; family Apocynaceae; genus Vinca; species Vinca minor. Next base: position 5,151,795 of record JAOCZM010000096.1, read on the forward strand.
CACCAGTAGTTCCTGTGGGATGATCGGAAGATTCAGAACTTTCATGATTTTCACCATCTTCCGTAGAAGTCTTAGAAATATTCTCATTCATCTCAACCATCGGGCAATCATCAATACCTGGAATTTCCTCTTTGCAACTAGGATCCTGCTCTTGGACCTTTACAGCTCCTTCCTCCACAACAGATTCCTGCTGAACCCCTGCCATAGCATCAACGCCAGGGTTCCATACCTCATCATTCACAACATCACTCTGTACAGAATCACCAACTGCGTTGTTGCCCCGATCAACCAACTCCCCTTCCCCACGCTTCTCCTCCACCTTCTCCACGAAAGTCACCTCGACCCTCTTTGCAACAATATGTGTCTCTTCACTCGTTGAAACAGTCACAATTTCAACTCCCTCCATCGCAACAGCACTCTCGCCTCTTCCATCTGATACCCCAACAACCTCCTCATCCTCCCTGATTTCAGTCCTATCATCCCACACCTGGCCCTCCTCGAGATACCCAACTTCCCGAGACCCAGTTTCACCCTCAACCACATCATCATTACCAATAGACTCCATCTCTCTGTCCTCCAATCCCTCTTTTTCCAACCCATCACCATCACCGCTCACGCCATCAACAAAGACATCAGAACCCACAATCTCCACCATAATCTCTTCTCCATCTCCCTCACTATAAGACCCCTCCTCCTCCTGTCTTTCACCACCAATGTTTTCCGCTAGGGTTTCATCACTTTTAGACACAGTTACAGATACAGTAGACGATTCTGTAACACTAACAACTGCCCCCACCTCCCCATGCTCATCCATAGAAGAACACGAAATCTGAGTAAAAAAGAACTCAACTTTATTAACAAATAAACTAATCCCATACAAAATCTTGCAGAATCGCCATAAACCCTAGTGGCAAAACAGCATATCTAACCCAAAAAAATGCATAAAAAAATACAATTGCAAGAAAAACATACAGTTACGGAGAAACAAAAAGCACAGAAAAGCTAAAATTTATCAACAAATAAACTAAACCCATAAAAAAAATCTTGCAAAATCGACATAAACCCTAGTGGAAAAAACAGCAAATCTAATCCAGAAAATGCATTAAAAACGGAATTTTAAGAACATCATGCAGCGGAAAAGAAGCAAAAAAAACTGATAATTTTAATTACAGATATTAAAAGTGTTGATTTCACTACCTTTATTGGAGTTGTTCTTGAGGAATTGAAGCTGGAGAAATTTTTGAGGGCTTTTTTTTAGAGAGAGAAAGAGAGAGTTGAAAGCAGGAAGTGATGTGTCGAAGGGGAACGTAAAAATACGCTTGGATTTTGAGCAGCAGTAGTAAACTGCAGTAGAAAAGGTTAAAAAGAGTGCGAAAATTGTTCTTTCTTGTCCTTTTACCAGGACTTTAATATATTTTTTGCGAGAACGAGCACATGTTCTGAGACTTAAAACACATTGTTTTATTTTTATCGCGCGAAATACTTGTTCTGAGCCTAATGACACACCTGTTCTGAGTCTCAGAACACCTTTTCTAAGGCATTTTGTATATACTGAAAAAAATTGTTCTGCATAAAATCCGAACTGGAGTAATAGGTATTTTTTGTAACGCCATAATATATTACTCCTTCCGTGTATAACTGATCGTAATTAGGGCTGTTAACGAGCCGATCAACTCGCAAATCGCTCGCAAATCGGATCGTTAAAATCGGTTCGTTAAATCGCTCGGTTCGTTAACGAACCGGTTACGATTCGGTAAAATGGCTCGTAAATCGTTTTAAATCGCTCGTTAATCGCTCGTTAAATCAGTTAATAATTTTCTCTACCTACCAATTACGAATTAATAACCATGTTGGTCCTCAACATAGTTTCGGGCAGCCACTTTCATCCTTTTTCTTTTTTTTTTTTAACTTTTCACATCCCCAATATATTTTCAAACAACCACTTTCATCCTTTTTAACTTTTTTCAGCCACTTTCATCCCCAATATATTTTCAAACTACCATTTTCATCCCCAATATATTTTCAAACAGCCACTTTCATCCACAAAAAATTTTCAAACAACCACTTTAAAAAGGATGAAAGTGGATGTTTGAAAATATATTGGGGATGAAAATTGCAATTTGATCCGATTAACGAACCGAATTACGATTTTATGCGAATTACGATTTTCGATCCGATTAGCGAACCGGTTTTGAGCGATTTGATACGGTCCGATTAACGAACCGGTTTTGGACGATTTTATTTCGAACCGATTACGAATTGAACAACCGAATCGGTTGACTAACGAACCGATTAACGAGCGATTCGGTTTTCTTAACGATCCGAACCGATTTGGCCCAAAATCGGCTCGGTTCGGCTCGTTAACAGCCCTAATCGTAATAATGTGTATGTATCAATGTTTTGGTAGATTCTATGGTATAATATGAGTAAATATATAAAATGTGTTTAATTAATATTTTTCAATTAATTAATCACTTTTTGAATATTTTTTAAACAATCATCCATCTTTTGACTTGCATTGAAAACTATCAAGTTTTTTTTTATTCGGGGAGAGAAGGGGGTGTCGAACCTGGGACCCCACAGTCCCAGGCCAAGTGCTCCCCCACTGAGGCTGCCACTCTCAATTTAATTAACTATGAACATGAAATATGAGGTTGGAAGTAATGATAAAATTAATATAAATAATTATTTAATTTTAAAAAGTACAATGATAAAAAAGGGAATTAAGACATTTTTTTGGTCAAGAACAGGGGTGTTCACCGCCGACTTTAGTGACTAATTTCCTCGCCACATGAGCTCTCTAAAAAGATAAATGATTGGTTATAAAATGCTCTCAATTCTTATGTGTAGGAATCGAATTCATGACATCATGGTTAAGGCTAACGATATTGCCAAGACAAATATTCTTCTACCAATACATATTAGATTGAAAAGACAATTATGTCTTTCAATTTAAATTATATTATATTATTTTCTTTGCCTGGTCATGGTGATGAAGAATTGAGGTACAAAGTATCAATAATTCGACACTTTAGTTTAAACGGATCTTTCTCTATTCTTAAACTACTTTCTAGAGAATATATTCTCAACGCAACACTAAGGGAAGGCTAAGAATCGATAGAGGCTAAAAAACCACAACAAGTGAAACTAAACTTATTGATACAGTGGTTTTGATGTTTTTTGATTAATATATTAGTGTGTTTCTACCCAAAAAAAAAAACCTTATTGATACAATAACTCAAGAATGAATGAATTCTATAAAGAAGTTCAAACACAAGTAGCTAAGGAATAACCTTACCAAAATATCAATATATCTAACGTAATTACCATGGTGGCCGAAATCCCTCTTAAATAGAGATGGATTTCTGCTATCTAGCCTTAGAAAGGAAGAGTACTTGAAGAAATATGACTATTGAACAACAAATTTGCTATCAAGTAAAACACTGATCAAGATAATGAACAACATGTCCTATTTGTTGGAGTACATTTAATCTAAGGTGCGCCAATTCGATTGGGCCGGGCCGGGCCGGGATTGGATTGGGCCCTTAATCGGGTTGGGCCGACCAATATGATTGGGCCGACCGACCCGTTTTGGACCGACCTTATGGCTGGAAAATTGGACACATATTTTCAGCTCATATGTCTCTTATCTAGAGGTTAAAGGAGTGGAGAAAGTGGAGGAGTGGTTTCCTCCATGATCTCCCACTTTCCCCTTTATCTCTCCCCACTCTCTCTTGATAGACTAAGGGAAAAATACTGATTTTTCCCATTCATTCTAATCAGTTTTTCTCCAGCTTTTGAAGCTTAGAGAGAAGAGAGAAAAGAAAAGATAGATTTCTAGACTTGTTTTCTAGCTTTTTGCTAATAGGAAAGAAGTTAGAAATCCTGTATCTTATTCTTCTGATAAGGTCTGAAATACATACTCCATTGAAGAGTGTCTTCAAAGCTTCTACAAGGCGTTGGCTAGCACCAAGCAGTAGAAGACCATCCCCGGAAGATCGAGTGGATACTGGGAGAGACGGAGCCTGCATTGTGGTGTTCCGTTCGTGACAACATACCGCTGAAAGCGTTTCAGCCATTCTAGCATCAATATAAGGTAAAACACTATCCCATAGTCGTAGGTTCTTACTCGTGGAAGATCCTGGTAGAGGTGGGTCAAGTTTTATTCCATCTGCGCATTTATGTGTGACCCTAGGTTATTCCTCTAACAGATGGTACTAGAGCCACTCACGAGTACCCTATAGACTTTAAGTGTTATAGTGTTTGAATATAGATTATGAATCTATGTTATGCATGCCTTAGGATTGCTAGAAATGTAATAAATCATGTATGACATGCTTTTCCAGCTTTATGTATGTATATCTATTGAGAATTTCCAGTTTTGAAGTCATTCAAAAGCTGGAAAAACTCTCAGTTTTTGTCACTTCGGTCGACCGGGACTCATCTTCGGTCGACCGAGGCAAGACAGTAGCTAAATGATACTTGTTCGGATCAACCGAGTTGGTCTTCGGACGATCCGAGTTAGTCTTGGTCGACCGAAGACCACGACCGGTCGACCGAACCTCGAGACAATATGAAATGTTCATTTGTTTCGTCGCTTGCTCGTTTTTCCATAAAATGTTATGTTAATTGAGCATGATGCATAGTAGTCGCCTTTACCCTGTTGGTTTTATTTTATAATACGATCTGCGTATCGTGCCTATTTTATCATTCAAAAAGTTGTAATTTTATTCTCATTATATCTCCTCGAATGTAACTCGAGGTTTCCTTAGAAATTTTGTAATTCTAGATTAGGGAGAAGGTACAGCTGAGATGATGAAGATTTGAGGCAACCAACTGAAGGTCAAGACGGTGTAGAATAGATGTTTTTCATTTTACACCCTTAGATTGACTTCACGGTTTTTCCATTGGCTTGGAAAAACCGAATAGGATATGGCGATTACTATTGCATTTTATTTTATGTATTGGATGCATAAGTATATAAGCATAAACTGTTTTATTTATGCTTTTTCAGTGAGATTGTTAAAAACGAAATCCCTCATTTAAAATATTAATTAGTGCCTTCCTAAGTTTGGCCCTCGTCAAGGCCTAGATCGACATTAGTATGGGACATGCCAAAGTCAGTGCATACGTGTCTATCCCAGGGTGAGGCGCGAAGGATAAGTCGTGATATCCGCCGGCTAAAACTTAGTGGTCCTAGTTAACTAGATTATCTCAATAGATGGATTGAGGATCTAGAGGCAAAAGAGTTGAGAAAAGTGTATAATGATACGCTTGAATAAATGTTATTCACTCAACTAACCAAGAATTACATAATTTGATGTAATTGGCAAACGTTGCCTACCTAAATAACTAAGTTTTAGGGCGATCAGCCAAAGTCGACTCGTAACGAGGTGAAATATGGATCTTGGCCCGCTAGAAAGTTAACGAACTTTCCGAGTTGATATTGAGGGTTATTCACTCGAAGAAAATAGTGGGAGAAATCATTAAAAAGATAAAGACCTAATAATGATTTTTAAATCGGTACTTACTTTGCATATATTTTGTTAGTAGAAAATGGCAAATTCAAACCAAACACTATCATCGCGTTTCGTCCTCGAGAAGGACAAATTAGAGGGAGTTAACTTCCTCGATCGGTTCGAGAACTTGAGAATCGTTCTCAAGCATGAAAGAAAGTTGTATGTCCCCGGAATGACTTATTCTCGCTATACCGGAGGCTCGTGCTACGGCCACTGAAAAGATCGCTTATCGGAAGCATGTTAGTGATGCTTTAGATGTGTCTAGCCTCATGCTTGTCACCATGAACTCGAGCTTCGAAGCAACATGAGGACATGGGGGCTTATGAGATCGTCGGCTCACCCCGAAGCAACTATATCAGGGCAAGCACGCTATGAGAGATTCGATGTATCGAAATCTCTATTTCGAGGCAAAATGTCCGAGGAATGCCAGTAGGAACTCACGTTCTTAAGATGATAGGTTATGTTCGTAACCTTGAAAACCGGGATTTCCTTTGGGACAAGAGTCGTCGACCGATTTGATCTTGCAATCGTTGCTCGAGTCATTCAAATCAATTCATTCTAATTATCACATGAATGAAATTGACAAGCCATCGCTCGAGTTGTTGAATATGCTAAGGACTGCCGAGAAGGAAATAGGCAAGTCCAAGCCCAACACCATACTGATGGTGCAAAAGGGGCAAAGGCAAAGGTTTTGCGAAACCCAAAGGCAAACCGAAAGGTAAGCCCAGGGCAAGCAAACCACTTTCAACAATGCACTCGAAACCTAAGGGGTGGTGTAGCCAAGGACTCTATCTGTCATCATTGTGGTGAGAAGCGGTCACTGGAAAAGGAACCGCAAAAGCTATCTTGCAGGGAAAAGGTCGGAAAAGGAGAAAGCAATTGTTGCTACTGGGCTCGTATTTATGTTATAGATATTAATATGATTGATATCAATTTAAATACAACTACTTCTGGGTATTTGATACCGGATGTGGTTCTCACATTTGTACTAATGTGCGTGGACCGCAAAGGAGTAGAGAGTTGGCAAAGGTGAAGTGGAACTACGAGTAGGCAACTGAGCACGTGTCACGTTCTCACTGTAGGGACTTAGTACTTTTACTTTGCCTTCGTGGCTTGTTTTGGGGTTTAGAAAACTGTTTCTATGTACCTAGTTTAATTAAAAATATTATTTCAGCTTTCTTGTTTGGACAAGAAACGGTTTTGAGATTTCGATCAAAAACCAACGATTGTCGTTATTTCGGATAATATGTTTTATGCAAGTCGCTTCTTTAATTAATGGTCTATATATTTTAGACCTTGATATGCCAATTTTAAACATAAATACCAAAAAGGATTAAGACTAATGATTCTAATCCGACATACCTGGCATTGTCGCTTAGGCCACATAAACGAAGATCGCATATCCAAACTCCATAAAGACGGGTCATTGGAATCATTTGACTTCGAGTCTTATGATCGATGCGAATCTTGTTTGTTGGGTAAGATGACAAGCATCACCTTTCACTAAGCTAGGTGAGAGAGCCGATGCTTTATTAGGACTAATACATAGTGATGTATGTGGCCCTTTAATATACATGCAAGGGGGTGGTTACCTCTACTTCATTACCTTTACCTGATGACTTCAGTAGGTATGGATATGTGTTCTTGATGAAACACAAATCCGAAGCATTTGCTAAGTTTAAAGAGTTTAAACTTGAAGTAGAAAACCAACTTGGCAAGAGTATTAAGGTTCTTCGATCCGATCGATGAGGAGAATACTTGAGTCAAGAATTCTGTGACTATCTAAAAGCTTGTGGAATCGCTTTCACAACTTTCTCCTCCAGCCTACTCCACAATGGAATGGTGTATCTCGAAAGGAGGAATGTAACCTTATTAGATATGGTTCGTTCTATGATGAGTCACACGAGCCCCGCCCAATTCCTTTTGGGGGACACGCACTAGAGACAAGCATCTTTAACACTTAACCGCTGCTCCATCTAAATCAGCTTGCAAAGACGCCATACGAGTTATGGACTCGGGAAGCGTCCCCAGCTTTGTCTTTCCTCAAGATTTGGGGCCGTGAAGCGCTTTGTAAAACGCTCGACTTCCGATAAGTCGGCTCCAAAATCGAAAAGTGCATATTTGTAGGTTATCCTAAGGAAACTAAAGGATACTACTTTTTATATCCCCTAACGAGAACAAAGTGTTTGTTGCTCGCACTGGGAGTCTTTCTAGAAAAAGAATTTGTTTCTAGAAACACAAGTGGGAGTAGTGTAGAACTTTCCGAAGTTCCGGACTCTCAAACTAGCACTAATGATGAGATGGAAATTGAACAGACTCCACAAGTTGTTGTGCAAAGAAAAGCCACAAACAGTTTATGCAGACAAAGACTAGCTCAAGAAACACAAGAATTGCGTAGGTCCGTAGAGTTCGTCGTCCACCTCCGTAAAAAATTTGGATTTTTCATAACAGTAACATGGTGATGTTATGTTTGTGGATCACGATGAACCTTCAACCTACAAACAGTGCAATTAATAGCCCGGATTTCCGAGAAATGGCTTCGAGGCCACGAGATCCGAAATGGACTCCATGTACACAAACCAAGTCCGGATCTTGGTTGATCCACCCTGAAGCGGGTAACTCCCATAGGGTGCAAACGGGTTTTTAAGATTAAAACCGACATGGAAGGGAATGTACAAACGTCATGAGGGCGACTCGGTCGCGAAAGGTTTCAAACAAATTCATGGTATTGACTATGATGAGACCTTTTTCCCTCGTAGTTATGTTCAAATCCATTCGGATTTTGCTTGCTATTGCAGCTTACTATGACTACGAAATCGGCAAATGGATGTCAAAACCGCTTCCTTAATGGAAAACTTGATGAGGATGTGTATATGACACGACTCAAGGTTTTGTCACTCCGGAGAATGCCGAAAAGTATGTAAGCTTCAGAGATCCATTTATGGACTCAAAGCGAGCTTCTCGAAGCTCGGAACATCCGTTTTAATGATGCCGTCCCGTGAGTTTGGCTTCATTAGAAATGAGGATGAGCCTTGTGTTTATAAAAAGGTTAGTGGGAGCTCAATTGTATTCCCGGTTTTGTATGTAGATGACATACTACTCATTGGAAACGACATACCAACCTTAAAGTCTATAAAGGCTTGGTTGAGTACGTGTTTTTCTATGAAAGACTTAAAGCGGCTTGCACTATATTCTGGGAGTCAAGATCTATAGAGATAGATCCGTGAGACTCATTGGCCTAAGTCGAGTACATATATAGACAAGGTGCTAAAGCGGTTTAGCATGCAAGAGTCTAAGAAAGGACTTTGTCCTATGGCACATGGTAATCGCTTTCGTCAAAGGAACGAGTGTTCTAAAACGCTCGCCGAATTAGAACGCATGAAAGAGATCCCTTATACTTCGCCATAGGATCCATCATGTACGCCATGATTTGTACTCGCCCTGGATGTCTCGTTTGCTTTAAGCATTACGAGCGGATACCCGACCTAATTACGGTGAACGCCACTGGATCTCGACCAAGAATATCCTCAAGTACTTACGAAGGACTAAGGATACATTCTTGATTTATGGAGGGCGGATGAGCTCGTTAGAATCGGGTTACACCGATGCTAGTTTCCAAACCGACAGAGATGATTTCCGATCGCAATCGGGATATGTGTTTAACTTGAATGGAGGTGCTGTGAGTCGGGCGCAGCTTCAAAGCAATCAACCATAGCAGATTCTACGACAGAGGCCGAAAGTACATAGCAGACTTGTGAAGCGACTAAGGAGGCGCTTTGGATCGAGAAATTTATTTCCGACCTCGATGTGGTTCCTAGTATTGCGAACCCGATAGACCTCTATTGTGACAACAATGGGGCTATTTCCCAATCTAAGGAACCTAGATCTCACCGTAGGTCCAAACATGTACTACGACGATTTCACCTAATCCGCGAGATTATAGAGAGAGTGATGTGCATATATGTAGAGTAGACTCGGCAGACAATGTCGCCGATCCACCGACGAAGCCACCGTCGCAGCGAGCAGCATGATCGTCACACTAGCTCCATGGGTATCCGATATCCGGGAGGACTCGATCTTTAGAGACAATCATTAGTATGCCCTAAAGACCATTTATTGTAATTTGGGTCTTTAGTGCAAGTGGGAGATTATTGTACCGTATTTAATGTAATTTTCATTTTGATGAATAAAAGGCAATTAATTCCCAAGTATTATTCATTATGTTTCTGCGTTCTTAACAACATAAATAAATAATATGTCCTTAGAATAGTATTTATAATTGTTATGAGATACTATTCTAAACGTCCCCTAGTCGAACATTATTTTGGAATCTTCGAGGACAATAATAATGCGTAAGACTAGTATGTGCAGAGTGATTGATATAAGATATCGAATCGTCACATAGGTATATATGATTAGAGAATCATTATACTGGACAGACCCGACATGAGAAACACACCATGGGTTGTTATATAATAGTCAACGGTGTTTCTCAAAATTTTGACTGGGTTGTATATGAGATCCTTCGACTTGAGGTCTCACAAGAGTTCTTGCATGGCTAGTGTTATGCTTTGATAATGTTAAACGCTATCCAGTAATCGGGTGAGCAATAAAGGCATTTATCGGGGTATATCACGAATCTTGTTAAGGGATGAGTGGGATGCAGAAAGGATTTGTCCCTCCTATATAGCAGGAGCGATATCTTGGGCCCCTTGATGGAGTCTGACTAATTCATGGCCATGAACAAATGAATCAGTATGAGATATTGTTGTCATTTGATTAGTCTACTCGCGAATCAAGAAACTAAAAGATCGACAATACAAGTGTGACTTTTTTCCATGACTTGTGTTCAATCTAGATATCAAGGACAAAAGGATTTAACTACAAATGTCAAATGTTGTGATTATGATAAATCACCGTGATATTTATGAATCGGGGGTAATGATGCGTTGCTAGATACCTCTCATTACCCTGTGACATATGATGTCACGGCCAACGCCATAGATACCTCTTGGGTCGCACTCATAGATCAACCGGATTCGGGCTTGTTGGAGTACATTTAATCTAAGGTGCGCCAATTCGATTAGCGGGCCGGGCCGGGATTGGATTGGGCCCTTAATCGGGTTGGGCCGACCAATATGATTGGGCCGACCGACCCGTTTTGGACCGACCTTATGGCTGGAAAATTGGACACATATTTTCAGCTCATATGTCTCTTATCTAGAGGTTAAAGGAGTGGAGAAAGTGGAGGAGTGGTTTCCTCCATGATCTCCCACTTTCCCCTTTATCTCTCCCCACTCTCTCTTGATAGACTAAGGGAAAAATACTGATTTTTCCCATTCATTCTAATCAGTTTTTCTCCAGCTTTTGAAGCTTAGAGAGAAGAGAGAAAAGAAAAGATAGATTTCTAGACTTGTTTTCTAGCTTTTTGCTAATAGGAAAGAAGTTAGAAATCCTGTATCTTATTCTTCTGATAAGGTCTGAAATACATACTCCATTGAAGAGTGTCTTCAAAGCTTCTACAAGGCGTTGGCTAGCACCAAGCAGTAGAAGACCATCCCCGGAAGATCGAGTGGATACTGGGAGAGACGGAGCCTGCATTGTGGTGTTCCGTTCGTGACAACATACCGCTGAAAGCGTTTCAGCCATTCTAGCATCAATATAAGGTAAAACACTATCCCATAGTCGTAGGTTCTTACTCGTGGAAGATCCTGGTAGAGGCGGGTCAAGTTTTATTCCGCTGCGCATTTATGTGTGACCCGGTTATTCCTCTAACACTATTATCTTGCATATAGGCGGCCAAACATGGCTGAAAAAATAGTAAACATGTGAAGGGAGAAGTGGACTCTCAACTACTAGATAACTAACTACTCAACCACATGGACAACATATCATTTATTATAGCAAATACTTGCTATACACGCCTAAATAAAGTAAATAACAATGCTGAAAATAATTAAAGTCTAGAATAGACTTTAATTGTACAAAAAGACTAAAATGCCATTTTTAACTACTTTGCTTGTTTGGGCCGATTTGAACACTTGTGAAACTTAAGAGGTTGACTTAAATATCTTCTTCTAATTGAAGTTTAGTCTCCTCTTTAGTTTTAATCTCTCGGACCAATGTTGCAACTTTGTCTAAAGTCATCTTTGTCCTTGCTCTTGTCATAGGTCCTTGAAGGTTGACTAGTGGGTCCTTTGAGCAGGGCAGCCCCTTGGTTGGTCTCGTATCACATGGCTACCATTTATATCTATAGTCTAGGCTCTTCCACCCCCTCCATTCCACTCAACGTCAGTTTGTTCATCTTTTTCTCTTCTTTGTTCACCAGTTTGGTTCAGATGTATATGTAAAATATATATATGAAAAGGAAGTAAATATGAATACAAAAAAAAGAAGTAAATATGAATATAAAACATTTTAAAATAAGTTTGTTGGTCCATTTTAGGAGAAGCTTATAAAATTAGTGCAAAAAAATACCATTAGTTTCAAGACAATTAGTTATTAGTACAAACATGTTAGATCTTAAAAAATTCATAGCAAACGATATAATGAGTATGAAAATTTAGAAATCAAACAAACTTCATAGTCAATTATAAAGAGTAAGATATATTTTACTTTTATAGAGTTTATTGATTATTTCATTTAACCGGAATGCATCAAATCATTATGTATATCACATTTAATATCACATCAACCCAAAATTGAATATTTATTAAGGAGCGGTGGTCTAGTGATGCCAATTTATTTCACCCGGATATTATTTTAAGTTCGACACAGATATGAAATTAAAAATCTCTAACTCCAATCAAAAAATAAAAAATTGAATATATTTTAATTTGTATAAAGATTTAAGAAAGCACTTTGCCAAAAAAAAAGGTCAATACTTTGGGGCAATCGTGACTGCTCATGAAGAAGTTTTGGCTGCCTTGGAACTTGGAAGGATAAAGAAGGGCAGTTGAACTTTGCTACACTTTCATCAAGTCTAGAGACAAAATCATTAGAGACCATCACAATGGAACTACGGTCCGACTTTGGTGCTAAATATGTATTTTTTAGTATCGTACGAATATATATTCGTCGTGAGATTAAAAATTTGATGACTGAGATTAGCAATGGCAAGTGGGTTTGGCCCACCCGCGACCCGCCCCGTTTAACTCGGCCCACTTTTGGACCCGCCTAAACCCGTTATGACCCACGAGTTAAGTGGGTTTTACAAACGGGGCGGGGTGGGTTTACATTCAAGAAAAATCGCCCCGCCCCGCCCCGCCCCGTTAAAAACCCACAACCCACCCCGGCCCTTCACCCCAACCCGCCCCGTTTGGACCCGCCCCCAACCCACCCAACCCGCGAAACCCCACTGCCTAACCCACCCAACCCGCGAAACCCCACTGCCTAACCCACCATATTTTGTAGTTTCACTTTTAACTTTTCACCCAACCCAAGTTTCCAACGGATAGTAACGGCTATGTTGATGTTGAGTAACGGCTATAAATTTTAAATAAAACTCTATTATAATTATATCCTATAAATACCCCCTCAAATCCCCTCAAACTCACACCAATCTCACTCTATCATATATTAATCTATTTTCTAAATTGATTCAAGAGACGAATTTGTGCAAGCGGTTAAAGGCGGAGTCGGTGAAAGTGTGGAACATCTTCGAATACTCTACCAAATTTCGGCATTCTACGTTTTAGTTAGTGTATCACTCTCTAAATCTTAATTTTTGTTTTCATATTGTTAATCTTATATTATAATTGTTTGCTTGATTAATTTGATTTTATTTATTTTGTTTAAGTTTTAAAAATGGAAAACATAGACAACAATTCTCCTCAAAAGAAGTTTAGGAAGGATACAACTATTAGATGGAATTCCACCCATGACATGATAGAAAGTGTACTACCCTATAAATATCAATTAATTGAATTTTGTAATTCTAATGGGTTTCCTACATTCTTAGATGAAGAGGTTTTTACTGAGGTTGCTGTTATATCTGATTTTTTGCTAACTTTTAAAGATGCTACTTTAATACTATCTGGCCAATATTATCCCACTACGCATTATATTCTCCCAATTTTGTGTAACGTTGTTGAAGTTTTTATTAAGTATAGTTTGAATGATAAATTTTCACCTATGCTGTATCAAATGTTATTTAAGTTTAAAAAATACTATTGGGAAGTTCCTATGTTGTATCGCATAGCTAATTTTTTAGATCCTAGATACAAGACGGCAAATTGTGAAAAATTTCTGAATTTTTTATACGGTAGCATGACTACTAATGATGAAGCGGGTAAGCTAGAATCTGAAAAAAGAACAACAGCTCATATCTTAGAAACAACTAAACTTCTTTTCAAGCTTTTCTCCATTTACAGTAATGACATTAATAATGATGGAGCGTCTACATCTTCTACAACTCCAACAAATCAAGTGACACAAGCAATTCGTGGTGGAAGACCCCTCGCCCGACCCCTAAGATCGCAAACACTTTAAACAAAATAATGAAGAGGCAAAAGACATCCACCGGTTCATCGTCCGCCAATGAACTTAACTTATATCTAATTGCTCCCTGCATTGAAGCGGATGATAATGATTTTGACATTCTCGAATGGTGGAAATCAAATGCAACACAATTTCCGGTTTTGTCAAGAATTTGTCGTGATATTTTGACAATACCGGTTTCAACTAGTCAGCTTAGAACAAGCTTTTAGTTTAAGTGGAAGGATTTTGGATGAAACTAGAGTCGGTTGGCACCAAAGAGTTTGGAGGCATGTATGTGTTCGAATGATTGGTTTGATGCTGAGTTGAGGGAGATGGGAGTTGATCCTAACGCGGTTGAAGATTACTATGCAATAGTTAATGAGGACGACGATGAAGATGAAGATGAAGATTAGAGGTAAGTATTTTAAATTGTAATGTTTATTTTATTATGCAATTTCATATTAAATTGTAATGTTTATTTTATTATGTATTTTTCATTTAAGTTTAGTACTTAGTAATATTAGATAGTTTAATGTAATTTCATGTGGGAGGTTTAGGCCACATAAGTCCCCCTCCTATGTAGCACTAATTTTGTTATTAATAAAACCGGAGGGGTCCATGCCAAACCCCCCACCACTACAAGGTGGCTTTATCTATATGTATGTCTAACTTATACTTATTTATTATGTCCAAATTAAACTCATCAAAATTTAACCCAACCCGTTCAACCCACCCAACCCGCGAAACTCGCCAAACCCACACAACCCACCGGGTTAACCCGTGACTCGGCCCACCTTTGACGGGTTTTCCAAGCGGGGCGGGGTGGGTTGTTCATATTATGTTTTCGACCCAACCCGCCATGACCCATTGACTGGTCAACCCCGCCCCGCCTCGCCCCGCCACTGTTCACCGACCCACACCGAACCCGCCCCGAACCCGTCGGGTTAACCCATTTGCCATTGCTAACTGAGATCACTTGTTTACAATTACATCAGTTAAAAATTTTTCTTAACACGTGTTAGGATGACAAATAATCTCCGTTGACATTTTTTTATCCAATAGCTAGTAGATATTTAACACGGTATTAAACAACACGTATTCAACACTAAAACCAGACTCGTAGAACTAGCCACGATATAATCCGCAAATCATAGAGTATTTTTCCGCAGGGTAAAAAGTACTATACACACTTAAACTATTCTTGATTTTCTATTTTAACACTGAAAGTACCATTTGTGGCCTTTTTGACAAATGAACTAACCAAATCTACAATCGTCCATTTCAGGTGTTATCTGATGACATAATAGCATTACATTGAGCAAAATATGACATTTTCAAGGGGTGTTTTCGTCTTTTCTCTATGGGATAAATTATTTTTGAAGTAAATTTAGCACGGAATTCGTGTGTCATTTTACCATGGAATTCGTATTCTTGGAATATATTGATATGAGAAGTGATTCTTGGGAAAATTTTGCTCCAATTTACTAAATGTGACGTAAATGGAATTACAATGACTAAAAGGAAGTAACATAAAGAGAATACAAACTCATAGGAAAGGAGATTGTTAAAACTTCTCTTTATTACTAAATAACCTCATGTTACACACAACTATTGTGCCTAACATTTGTTTTAAATTTATAAGAAACATAAATAAACTAATAGGTAAGACGCATGTATCACATTTTTAATTGTGAATATTTCTTTTTTATTTTATTATATTCTTAATTTAAATATACGTGTATATTTGTTAATAGTAATATATCTACGAGAATTTCTACCAAATCTTAATTAAATTAGTTGAGCTAAAAATGTCTAGGCATTGGTAATAATAAAATGTACTCCTCTGTCCCGTATTCAACGAATAGAAAAATATTTATTTAATTTAGGACGAAGAATAAATAATACTCATTTATTTCTATCAATAATTGTTTTTTTTTTCTCTAATTGAGTTTTCATTTTGGGTAAAAAGTGGCAGCACCCGTTAAACTATCACGCATTTTAGTTTTTGATCCTCAACTAAAAAATGGAAAGTATTTAACCTTAAACTCTTTGGAAGTATGAATTTTAACTCTTCCGTCTATTTCGACCGTTAACTCATAACATAACGGGGGTATATCCGTCATATCAGTAAAATGATTAATTTTCATTTTTTACTTTATCTTCCATAATAAGGAATGGTCAATGGTCACCTATGCAGGTTAGGGTAAAAAATGTCACCACGGCTCCAGTGCGAAACGAATTCTCAGCCGTTAGATTAAAAATTTTACGGCTGATATTGATTTAAAAAAAGACTTGTTCTTCAAACACCTATTTTTTTACAAAAAAAAGACTTGTTTTCACGTAAAAAAACGTTCCACATGTGCAGAAAAAACCCTGTTCCGCGTAGGAACCTGACTGAAAAAAGGTGAGCAAGAAAGGCATCATGTGTGAGACATTAATAGAAAGCTGGCCCTCAGGCCTAGCTTCCTTTTCCTTCTATATATAAATCACTACTTGTACTTTATGCAAGTAAAATTATGCTTTCTCCAGCTGGCCTTTTCTGCAAAATCTATTTAACAATTTCCATTTCTCTTACATATAATTGCAAATTTTTCCCTGTCATGCCAGAGATAAAAGTGCAAGTTGATCTCATTCATGGATCATTATCATATAAGAAAATTCCAAAGCCATTTTTTTTATGCGACTATTTTGACACTCTCATTTTTATTTTTAAATAGACATTTCCTTCCTCTTATTCTTGTAAAAACACTTTCTCTCTTTACAGGATTCTTCTAAATCGTCCAAGAAGAAAAAAAAGTTTACTAAATTTTAAAAGAATCATGTAAAAAAACTCGAACGTGAAGGACCTACAGATATGGGCACGCAGAGTGGGCAGGGGGAGGGATGGAAGGAGCCGCCGAATATAGGATTGTCTCTCTCTCTCTCTCTCTCAAGTGATTTTCCGGCCATGTTTTCGTCTATATCCATGTGTTCTGATTATGTTTCCACCCATGCCCATGTGTTCTGACCATGTTTCTGGTCTTGTTTTCGGTCATTTATATGGTTCTTTCATCCTTAAAATACGATTCCTTGCAAATGACAAGGTAATGTGTGTCAACTTAAAAAATAGGCGTGTCAAAATAGTTTATTTCTTTTTTATCCAAACCACAATCAAACTTTTTGATTCATCTAGGTTTGCTCTGCATTCAGACTTGCTTTTATTTTATGGTAAATAATGTTGGGTGGTGAAGGTGTTTTTTTTTTACAAGTGTTACAATAATAATAAAAAAATCATAAATGAATATAATAAAGATTTATTGTGATGAATACGTGGATATACAAGAATCAATAGTATGATAATGAAATTCATCTGAGAGAAGATAACAGTAACATCTATTGAAGATAAGATGATGAACAATTGTTTGTGTAAATCTGGATATGTTAAGAAAGATTGGCAGACCGATTGATACCACTGTTAAGACAAATGAAGGTTAGAGAAATGAGGCTGCAAGAAATAGATGGAGGTCAAAAGTTCAAATCGAAATAATAAAGAGTAATATGACTTTGTTAAATTTAAATAATTAAAATTTATGTTGTTTCCATTTACCAAAAAAGAAAAATAGAAGCACAAGATTGAGAGAAAGGGTTGATGAACATAAAGGTATTTTATGAAGTTAAAATTGAGAATTGAGCCATGAAAATTTAAGCATTTATCTCATGAGATATGAGGGATATCATTCATACATATAATAAATATTCAGTTACAGTATTTTTCTTTTTCAGCTCCACTTAGAATTACATGTTAGAGAATGAATGAATTCTAATTAGCATTGCCTAAAAAAGGGAAGAAAATAAATAAATTAATAGAAATAAAATCATAATTAAGTCACTGCTGCAGACTAATTAATTAATAATGTTGTTCTGAGCAGCCACCATCTCCGGCGCCGCCGCTAGCCTCCACCGCCAGCTCCCTTATTATTATTTTTGCATCTAACTCATCTTTAGAGCTTCAATTACTTTACCTGTTCATTCCACAGCCAAACAAACTGTATCTATAGGTATCAGTTTACAATTATATTTAAAAAAGAAAAAAACACAATAATATTATGTAACACAACTTGTATATTTATTTATTTTTTAATCAAGATTTTATTATTTTATTGATATGATTTTTTTTTTTTAATCTGATTCCTTTCCAGTAGTTCAGACTCACATGGGCATGTGACACCTTCCATACCATCTGAGCATTTCATCATTATTCAGTAAATAATTTATTTTATCAAATGATGCTATTCATTCGTCATGACTATAGTGCAGAATAAAAAAAAATTAATACATATAGACAAGTGTAATAGTTGTTCTCTCCTGATTAGCACATGTCTAGGTATACAACATATGTTTTACGCAATAAATATTAAAAAAATAGAAAAACACACACAACACATGTTCGATAAAAAAAAATCTAAGGCGATAATTTTTTTATCTGACACTTAAAGAAAGTTTAGTATGTGTTAATTTTTTTGTGTTCATCACCATAAACAGGCCGCTATGGGATCACACTATTTATATTTTCAAGAAAATCAATCTCGGGAATATTATTCCTTTCGTCCCACGAATTGAATGTGCACGTTTGAATAGAAAAACGTATATTCAATTAAGAATAAAAAAATAAAAAAAAATAGAAAATGGGGAAAATAATAGTTTACCTGTGTTAGGGGCCATACGAGTGGGCTTAGATATTAAGGCGGGAACAGAATGAACTGGGCCATGAGTGGTCGGAGAGTAGATGTGAGCTGGAAGACCCATTGTATGGGATTGATGGAAATGATACAATGGGTACATTGGCATGGGCTGACTTGGATACACTTGTGAGAAATGCCCATTCATGTAGGACCCTCCTGTGTAGCTCAGCTTCTGTACATCACCATAGCAAAAATACCAAAATAACCCTTCAATTTCCAGTTCCCTTACACATTCACATGATTACTCGATCTTATAGTACCCTCATTATGTGACTGATCCTACAGTCTCCTCACATGAATTGAACGGAATCCACATCTGCAGGTAGGTTCCGCCCAATTCATGTGAGGGAATTGTGGAAACCGTGAAGCCACTTCCCACAAGAACGGTTATATGATTGAATTTTCCCATTCACATTCACATCTCTCATTTTACTCTCTAAAAAAAAATATCACTAGGTAACAAAATTTTCGGTTTACAAGTATATGTCTATCTGATCAAACATTCGACTATTATACTGTCAAACCTAACAAGTTAGAGTACCGTTATAGTGTAGAACACGTTTTGTTTCAGTACATAATAAAAAAAATTAGTTATTTTGAGCCGTTAGATAAAAAAAAATTAACAGTCCAATTTTTTTGGGAGACACATTTTCCGATTTTCAGACACATGTTATGTAAAACATGTGTTATATACATAAGGATATGTGTTTATAACGAGAGAACAAGTGTTGTATTAGATTTACCATATGTTCAAAAGCATATAACACATGTCCAAAAAGTATTTTATATATATTGAAAAAACAACGTTCATTACTATAATCGTAAGCAACAAATTAATCAAAACTCTCAAAATTACGAGACAAATACTGAACTGTCAATTGACACAATTTTCATACTTTCCAAATTAGTCAGAAACACGTTTTGAATAAAAAAAAGGGAAATCGTGTACTTACATGATTGTAAGACATGTCCGTTGATATGTAGGTGGGGGAATACCTGGAAAAGAAAAAAAAAGAAATCATTGTTGATTAGTGAATATTTATAGTAGTAAATCTCGGGTCGGGTCGGGTCGGGTCGGGTCGGGTCGGGTCGGGTCGAAGAATTGGACCATCCAATGAGATCATAAACAATTTTTTAATCTTAAATAAAAATATAAATAAATACCCATAGAAAGGAACGGCCTGATGATGCTGATGATGGAAGGGAGCAGCAGCAGGTGCTCCAGCTGGATAGTACCACTGCACGTGATTAGCATGTGCTGCTGATGTGGCCCTTAGTCCAACATTGTTTCCTTCAAAAAAATTGTCCACCAAAAAAAATTAAAAATCATTTTCTCAAGTAAATATTCTTTAGCAAATTGAAAGACCTTATAATTAATTAGCCTTTATATTTATATTTATGAATTATGGTTGATTTATTTTTGTTAATAGATAAGATTAAATTAGAAAACATCACATAAGAAGTGGTATTGGTATGTAACTGAAGAACTACAATATAAGTAAATTTTAAAATTTTCTATAGGAAATGATTTTCTACTAAGGAAAAATTAGCTAAAAATTCAAATTAAACACTATTCACCCTTATTGTTATAAGGGATTCACCCACTTATTTACTATTTTGCCACCGATTTAACTAATTAATTGGCTAAATTTTAACTCTCTAGCACTAATCATTTTCTATTCATTAATTGACTGAGAATATGTAACTAACACTGTAACTTTTAACTAATAGTGAAAAATTCACTTAATTCGCCTTTTCATTTAATTGCTAATAAATTTGCTAGAAATACAATGACACATATTAGACAAATGCAACCAAATTTAACACATGAAATTATCAACCAGACACTAACATATAACAATTACTCCCACCATCCCAAATTATTTATTCATATTTTCTTTTTAACATGTCCTAAATTATTTGTACACTTTCTAAATAAATGGATCATTAATAATAATTTTTTCAATCCTACCCCTTACATTAAATGTTGGAGAGAGAAGAAAAGGTAAAATTAAATTGGAAATGATATTTAACAGAGTCATACTTGACATTTTACTATATCTATTATAGAATTTGATGAAATTTTAATTTCTATTTAAACAGAAAGTGTACAAATACTTTGGGACAAAGGGAGTACCAATCATAAATTAATTTTGATTGTATACAATTTAGAAATAAATTAGTTATAAAAAAAACTGGTAAAGGGAAAAAGTTAAAAAAAAAAGGTACCTTGTGGTTGTGGTTGGGGAGATGGTGGTGGGACGTTGGAAGCCGCCGCAGTAGGCCTGGGCTGGCGTCTGGCGCCAAGGGAAGCCAGATTACAGTTGGCACGGCGGCCGTTGATGATCGGAGTGGCATCCTCGCAGGCCTTCTTAGCCGCCTCTGGTTCCTTAAAGGTCACCTACGATGGATACATATACAATCAATCAATTGATCTATATTTTTTGCACATGCATTACTAATATTATTGATCAGTGACGGATTTAGAATTTGAGAGTTGTGAGGTCACCCACCAATTCATCTTATTGTGTGATCATTTATGAATCTACCATTTAAATAAAAAAAAAGAATACACAATATTTATAAAAAAGAATTATTTTTCAGCGGGGCATGTGACTCCGATGTCAGGACATTGCATTCCCAATGCTACTAATTCTCTCTAGTGTATATAATATTTTTACTATACTTTTATTTATACCTATTTTTTTTAATTATAGTACTACATAAAGTGCCACATCTAAAATGTTAATGTTATCAACGTTAATTAATTTGTATTATCACATTCTATAATATAAATTGTTTAGTACATGTAACGAAAATTAAGAAAACAAAAAGTAAGATATTCTGTTAGTCAAAATATTAATATTACTCTATTAAATAAGACTTGTATACCCCTAGTTTTACTTAAGAGATTAATATATATTTTGACTAATAAAGTACTTTGTTTTTTTCTTGCTTAATTTTCGCTAAATGTTATAAACGAGTTATATTATAGAATGAGTGAGTACTGTGTGTGTGTGTCTATATATATATATATATATATATATATATATATATATATATATATATATATATATATATATATATATATATAATTTAGGTGAAGAGGAATTAATTGAAAGTACTTACGAAACCATATCCCTTGGATCTACCGGTGAGTTTGTCGGAGATGATGACGGCTTCGAAGATGTCACCGTATTTCTGAAAGTGATCTCTCATAGCTTCTTTAGGAGTCTCCCATGCTAAGCCACCAACAAACACTTTTGTAAGACTCGTGTCTCCCAAGTTGTTCTGCCCATTACCATTACCATTATTACCATTACTAACGTTGTTGTTGATCATTGTCATATATTCTTCTCTTGCCTTCTCCAAACCAAAAACCATTGATCAATTACAAATAACTACTATGTGTACTCACTATGCTTGAAGAAGTTTGAATATTGTAAGTAGAGAGAGAGAGAGAGGATAGTCAAGAGGGATTTGAAGGGGGAGGAAAATATATAAGGTGGAGTTGAAAGGGAGAAGAAGAGGAGAGTAGTGGGGAGAGGGTAATTAGGGGCTAGGGACCAAGGGGTGGAGTAGGGTCACTTGGGTGTGGAGCTGCCCATGTGTGACTGATCCTACAACCCTTTCACTTGAATTAGACATGATCCATTTATAAAAATCGGGCTATGTCCAATTCATGTAAAAAGGTTATGGAGTCAGTCGCATAAGGGACGATTCTACCTTGAAATTTTCGGTGGAGTAGGTGATGAATATTGTATTGGTGATATATATTTGTAATGACTAATTACACTTTCCTCCTTGAGATTTGTTTACTTAATCACTTGCTAGTACTTTCGTTTCAAAATAAATATCCATATTAGAGGAGGTTATTTATAACACTTAAGTGAGAAAGTATATCCTTAAAAAGGAAACATTCTGATATGGATATTGTCTGGACCACGTGGTCCATTAAACCATGTTCCATGTTAAGAGTAATCTTACAAAAGGTGGATATTTATTCTGGGACAAAATAAAATAAAAATAAGATATTTAATTTGGGTCAAAATAAATAGGAATAGTTACAGTGTTAATGGTTTTAATAGATCGTGCAAAAGAGTTTATTATCTTCGTAAAATATCATTTTATAGACCAGATTCTTATTTGATATCATGTATTAAATTGATCAAAGCTTTCTGGAAAATATCTTTTTATGAGATTATTCAAGGATATTATTGTTTTAATATAGGAGCTATGCTAGGCATACAAAATAATATTTTAAAAAGTTTATAAATTCTTTTATTATTCTATTGTTAACATTCTTTCCTTATAATTAATAGTTGAGTGCCATTAGTAATGAATTTATAAATAAGAAGTATGTTTTATAATATTTATTCAAAACAGAAGGATGAAATTGTAATTTAAACTAAATTGGATGAAGAAAAATATAATTAACTATTTATGTAATGGAATGGAGAGGAATAGAAAAAGGGAGAAAAACAGAGAGACAGAAGGGCAGACAGATGGGGGGAGGTGTCTGGGTTGAGGCGATCAACAACGTGATCTCCTTTACATCATCTTCTACTTGGCTTAATTAATCTATGTCCTCTTCTGGAAAAATGGGGTATGGATACTGTGTCAATCAAGATATGTGAGTCGAATTTGACATAATTCACGTTCAGTTCACATAAAAATTGGAAAGTCAACTAACGCTTAGCTCAAACAAATTTACAAACATTGAGTTCAATCTCAACTCACATTTTAATGTGAGCTCGTGCTAATAAGTCTCGTCAGCTAAGTTTATATTAGGAAAAAAACAAAAATCTTATAGTAAAAATAGTAGAATATAATGAGTAACGAGATTAAATACTGATGAGAATATAAATGTATATATGTAGGTCGTTTTTCAATTAGAAATTTAGTATTATATATATATATATATATAATATTTATAATTATATTATTTTTATTCGGGTGTGAGGTTTAATCGGGTTGAGCAGTGTCATGCTCACACACGACTCACATAAAATTCGAGTTTGAATATTAAACTCACGTTCGATTAGCCTAACTTACGCTCACTTTTTTTTCTATAATTATTTCCAAGTTGTATGTGATTTTGCGACATGGTGCGAGACTGTGAGTAGTGAATTGGTTTCGTCCACTCTTAATCTAAGACTTCGTATTAAATAATCCAACAATTCAAATCCATAAACACCTAAAAAAATAGACAAAATCACAAATTTAGTCTCAAAATATTTTATGACTTGCAAGTTGGGTCCTTTTTATATTTTTTTTCCTTTTTGGATACTGAAATATTTTACACTTAGCAGATTAGGTCTTTCTGTTAAATTTTTTGTTAGTCAATAGTTAGTCAAGGGGTAATTTAGAAAGATCAAATCATCTAACCCCCTCCCCTTATTACATAAAAAGAAAAATTAATAGAATTAGTCCCAAAACATTTTACGACGGATGGATTGGGTCCTTTTCCCAACTCCTTCACGCCTTCCATCTCCGGCAACCCATCACCATCACCCTTAACCCCTTCCATCTCCGACAACCTACCTCCACTCTCATTAACCTCTTCCATCTCCGGAACCCACCACCATCTCCCTTCACGTCTTTCATCTCCTACATTAGCTTAAGCGGACCTCTTTTTTTTTTTTCTTTTTCTTTTTTTTCCAGTTTTTCAAAAAAAAATGTAAACTTCCTTTTCCCCTTCTTATTTTCAAGTAAAAAAAAATTGGATTTTAAGGTCGCCGGAGTAAATGAATCTTCATTTTACGGCAAGTTTGACCTAATTTTATTTAATTATGAGGAATTATTGAATTTTAGCATATAGTTCTTGCTCATTTTGTTCCCGTTTATAATGGATAGAAGCGGAGAGGCATAATCTAATGTGATTTGTGCTTCCACCAAAACCAAAAAATTAATCACCTTTTTCTCCGATAGTTGACTTATTTGGGTTTTTTTCCTTGAAGAAATTTTGGGATTGATTGTTGTAGATAGTTAGCTTAGATGGGAGGTTAATTGGAGTTGATGTCGGAGAAGGAAGAGGTGAAGGGAAGTGGTGGTGTGTTTCGGAGATGGAAGGGGTGAAAGGTGGTGGTAATGGGTTACTGGAGGTGGAAGAGGGAAATGTGGTGGTAAAAGGACCCAATCCACCAGTCGTAAAATGTTTTGGACTAATTCTATTAATTTTTCTTTTTATAATAAGGGGAGGGGGTTAGATTATTTGATCTTCCTAAATTATCCCTTGACTAACTATTGACTAACAAAAAATTTAACAGAAAGACCTAATCTGCTAAGTGTAAAATATTTCAGTATCCAAAAAGAAAAAAAATAGAAAAAACAACCCAACTCATAAATCGTAAAATATTTTGGGACTACAAAATATCCTATAAACATTATAGCTCAATTGCATGAAAACCTGAATTTGCATGACTAGTGAGACCTAAAGAAGTAGAGAATGAGCTTTTGTAGGCATGAAGATCACAGATAAGTAGTAGTCAAAGTCTGGAGGAAGGGGGGGACCACCCACCACTCCTATCATATTATGGCTAGGAATTCTCTGTTCCATATTCAGTGTTTCCTTCCCTGTCACACCAATAAGAAAATAACATATATTAAATTTTTAATTAAAAAATTATAATCTAAAAAAATAATAAAACCTATTAAAAAAAAATATACACGTGATAAATATCTATTTATGAAGACACATAAAAAAACACAAAACGGAGACAGACATCTTTTGCCATCATATTATACTTTTCTCCAGTCAAGCTTTGGTGCTGCCCTTGCCTATGCAGAGGAAAAGATTCACGTGGCATTCCCGATTGCTTTGTCTGTTTGAAATTAAATTTTCAACATTTAACTTTTATCGTAATTAAAGAAATTATGTTTAATTAAAATTGAGTTACAATAATATTCTCATTCTTTGTTATTAACGGTAGGATTCATAATTTAATGAAGTTTGCATCCCTTGAATGTAAAATATTAGTTATGGAAGTTAAAGAATAGTGTTATATCCATTTTGAGAAAGTGGACAATCACTTTAATGTATATATTAAATTTTTTTATTTATTGAGAAAAAAAAATATATCTATTATAAAAAATAAAAAATTAAAGAAGCGAAATACACATGTAAATACAAAAATTTGCCGTGAATTGTGACAGCAGAATTAATTGAATAAGTTTTACAAACATATTTTCACTTGAGAAGCGAGGTAGTCAACATCGGAAAGGAAGGACAGCTAAATGCCGTACCAATAAAACTGTTGTACACTTCAACTTACGGTAACGGATTTTTCGTACGTACATGCCGTGCTGTCCGAATAATGTTGCTAATAAACGTGGAGGCCTTTTCTCTTTTTCTTTTTGGAGGGAAGCAACCTAGATTTGGTCTAGCTTTTATTAGGGTGAAAATCGTAATTTTCCGTGTATGTCCCTATTTTTTATCCAACTAATTAAAAAAATTTATGTGGATATTTTCTTCAATTATATATACATATAACGAATTATGATTGGTTGTATACAGGAACATTGACATCTACGGTGACAAATGATTTTTTACCCTTTTATTACTAGTTCCTTGGCCTTTTTTTTTTTTGTTTCCTTTTTTTCTTTGTTTTTGTTTATTAGGGAAAAGTTTCGAAGGCCAAACTCTCAATTTGTGTCAAGTATTTTTTGACCAGACAAATTTTAAATCGAGAAATATAAATAATATTAAGGGAAGGAGTCAACAAGACGATCACAAAAAAGACTTATAATATTTCAATAAAAAACTAATCTACACGAATTTAAACTCGATATAATTACGCATGTATTATAATTATAAATGTACTAATGAATTATTGAATGAATTCGACCTAAAGTGAAAATTTTCACTTTCTTGTAGGTCACTGATTGATTAAAGATATTACTCACTTTCTCTTTTGGATTTGATGAATTCAAAAATATTTATTTGGATCATCCCCAAGATTTTTTATGTACCTTATAGATTTGATTTGCTACAATTATTTCACAACCTAACACCAATAAATTTACTTTAAGTTTCTTATTAAACTCGAGAGGTTATTTCACAACCTAACAGCAATAAATTATGTTTGTAAGTCTATTATGAACTTCGGGTTGGTTTTTCTTTATAAGTACTAAAACAATTTACGGGAGAGATATTGAAAACTAAAAGTTCAGACTCATTTGATATGTTGAAATTAAACAACATAAAAACTCTTTTCATCCAAAATGATTTTAGTTTTTTCTTTTCATTTCATTTTCTAGTAGAAAAAGTCAAAATGATTGACAATTATTTACTATGTTTTATGAAATTCTTATTCAATATCAGAATAGAATAAAATTTTACATAATATAACTCAACTACCTATGCTACACATGGTGGCAATAAAAGAATAAAATAATTGAACAAATAAAAAATAAAAAATTAGCATTTCTTTGTAAAATAGTTTCAGTTCAACTTAAATATTTCTTGATAATGGTTTGTAAAAATATGTCTTTTGGTAAACAAAATCTTATCTTAATAGGGTGAAAACTGCTTGTCTCATACATGTATTTAATACTCAATATTTGGCATGTGAACATTTCTTCCAATTATTTATACACATGACAAATTGTTAGTGATTGACATAGAGACATCCATGGGACAGGCATTTTTTTTTTGCCATCTTAAAATAAACATACCATAAAAATTCCCATCCAAAATATATGTGCTATACATGGACTAAGACATTTCTTTAGAAGCCATCTACACACACACACACACACACACACACACACACACATATATATATATATATATATATATATATATATATATATATATATATATATATATATATATATAGGAAGGGGTTACCCTTCAATAGGTCTAGACCTCTCTTGCTAATGATATAATATAAATATACAACCATCTCATCCTATGAAAAATTAAAAACACACCTTTAAAGTTATACCTCAACTTTTTTACTATTATTATTTTAACTCGTCGCTATTATTATTTTAAAGTGTGCACATAGTTTATATGTCCCGGAAAATATTTAAACCCTGATTAAAAATAGAAAATTACACATATCTTACTAATCTTGTCAACTGCTATATATGGATAGTATACATGAAAAATTTATGAATAAACAATTTATCATGATTCCTCTTAGTAAATCTATTTGGTTTCCCTGTTTTTTTCTTAGGGTTAAATACATTTTCCTCTTTTATGTTTGTTTATATAAGTTATAATTTCATGCCAGATTTTTGAATAAATTATAGTGTATCCTTATCGTTAATAAATTCATAACTAAATGAATCTCAACTATTACTTTAAGTGAAAATAGTTTCTAATAAAATAACGATTTCATGCGGGGAGAGTTTATACTATTTCTAAAGTAGACTTAGCTAGTTTTTATTTATTTAACACTATGTATTAAGACAATAATATCCTTCATCATGTAAGAACTAGACCCACAAAAAGATACATTAGGAAGAGTATTATTGTCTCAGTGACACAGTGAGTTTGATATCTTCTTAACGTGGCCAGCTGTATTCCAAAAAGGGTAGAAGAGGGGCAATTTTGGCAACTGAAATTGACCATCATATCCTCCCCATGAAACATTTTGACTCTCTATGAGAATGTGTGAGACAGTCACGGTGGTGCTAGCTGGATGTCCCTCATGGGTCTTTTTTTGAGTTGGCAAAAGTAAATATTTACAAATATTCCAACAAAAATGTTTTGGATTTGATTTTTAGTTTAATAAACTTTTAGTTACCTTTTAGGGGGGCGTCGGTAAGGTGTTCACTATTAGGTCAAATTGAAACAGTGAAGCGAATCAAAACGAATTTCACTATACAGTTCAATTTATTTGATATTTTATTTTATTTGGTTCGTTTTTTAAAAAGTCAAAATAATTTGGCTCGATATTCAGTTTTCAATTTTTAGAAACTGAATTACCGAATAAACTAATTTTTTTATTATTATTCAAAATATAATTTGTATTATACTTATTAATATTACTTAAAATTATATTTTTATTCTAAAATTTAAATTTTTATTTTTATTTCAATTGTGCATTAAAATTTTATATTTTGTGTAATTTTTATTAAGTTGAGTTCCTCGCGACAAAAAAATAAAATTTTAGTACAAACCAATCCATACCGAAATAATTTTGGTATTCGCTTTCCACAACATTTTGGTATTCGGTTTGATTTTTATAAAACATTACAAAAACGAATCAAATACCGAAATTTTATTTTGAATACCAAATGCATACCCCACCCCTAACTTCCGGTGTCTACATGACACTAATCTGAACTCGCCTATTGTGCTAGTATAATTTATTTTGTACTTATGAGTAGGACACGTACTTTATAGCTTCTTACACGATAGTTACGTTCCATACAAAATTAAGAGTTGAAATCTATCAAGTAGATCCGATCACTTGCCTTGACAGCCCGTTGATGTTCAGAGTTATGTTCTTCAATTAAAGACATAAATAAAATATTTATAATCAGGATGTTTTATTGAATGATACAAGAAGTGATACGGAAATTAACTTAGTCTGATTAAAAGGAAGTAATTCTGATAAATTTGAAACTAATTTTATCCGTATTTGATTGTAAAAGAAGGAATTATTAGCCACTTTGATCATCAATGTTTTTTCGCCTAGCCAGTTTTGTCAAAACTCAACTTTTTTAACTATGGTAAATGGGTGGCTTGTCATTTGGCAGCCTATGAATCATTCTCGGAAATCCGCAGTGTTACTCTCTCTTCTAAGGTTTAGTGCAAGCAATTGTCCTCCTAAAGCTTGTTGAGTTAAGCCAGAAATTAGGGATTTCACAATTAGGAACAGAAAGGGATTGGGGAATTTTAGGGTTTTCTTTCAATATTAAAGAAACGGGTTACAATGAATGCCAAATGGGTCTCATAATCGTTTTCCAAAAATACCCTCATTGGAGAGAGAATGGATTTTGCTCCGTTTGGCCACGTCATCGTTTTTAACGTAGGATTTCAAACCAATTTGGCGGTTCGTAAATTGTTTAATGACCCAAATAATTAAAAAAGTTGAGTTTTGACAAAACTGACTAGGCGAAAAAACGTTGATGATCAAAGTGGCTAATAATTCGTAAAAGATGGTTAAAACATTGCAGGAATTTTTAATCTAATATAAAAGTACAAATTTTGTTAATCCAGAATTCATGTTAAAAGTTAGTGGTAGTTCAAAACACGTTTTAAAACCTCTAGATAGTTGTTAATATCTTAATTCATTTGTAGATGAGGCATCAATCTAATGGTTAATGATGAGACCTCATCAACAGTTATGTCATCTGTCAATGAAGCATTGACCTAATGGATAATGCTAAGGTCTCGTAATGTAAAAGTTATATTTTTGAATCCCTTTCCTATTTCTTAATTCTTTCATTTTTTTTTAATAGATAAGTCCTCTCTGCTATAAATAAAACACACAATCAACCCAATATAATGTGTTTGTTTTCTATATTTAGCAAGGCAAAAGCAAGGAGGTGGAGGAATCAAGGCACAAGAAGTGGTGAAACAGAGGACAAATTATGGGTTGTATTGCAAATTGAGGTGTTGGGCTTTTTATTTGAGCTGGCAATGCCTCATTCTTACAGCCAAGAAATGATGTTTTGACGTGGGATGATGGTGCCTCATTTTCGAATTAATAGTCATTTTGATAATTATCTTATTTTTCCTTAGTAACTTTAATCATTTTCACATTTTAATTTATTTTATCTGCAATAAATTTTTTAGCTGCCAATTTAATTCTTTCGTTAAATGATTGAGTAAATTTCATCCAATTTGATAACACCTCCAACGACATCTCCCCTCTAAGGGAAAAATGGAAAGAAAAGATATAATCCAACCCATCTTCATCTTCATCAATTTGACTTCATCATGTTCAAAGTTTGTGTCCATTAAAACATATCGATTTCTTGATAATTATGAAGAATAAAATAAAAGTTAGAGATTGTAGAAGATGTGGAGAAGAAAATTGTAGTTTTATTTAATTTGTTTTTTTAATAAAAAAATACCCTTCAAAACTGATCATGTGACAAATGCATGACCATCATCCGTAGGAGTTAACTGCAAAATGGACGAAAGTTAGAGATTGTAAAATGATCATGAAAGTTAGAGATTGTAGAAGATGTGGAGAAGAAAATTGTAGTTTTATTTAATTTATTTTTTTAATCAAAAAATGCCCTTCAAAACTGATCATGATCATGTGACAAATGCATTACCATCATCTGTAGGAGTTAACTGCAAAATGGATGAAAGCGCTAAAATCAATACTTCTACAAAGTTGGAGTGTAAAAAAACCCATAAAGTTTAATTTAGGTACTAAAATAGAAAATCGTTAAAAGTTTAAGCGTGTTTGGTTACGGGTATGTATTTAGGTGTCAAGTACTTAAACATCTAAAACAAAGTGTATGACACAGGTACGACACAAAAGAAAGGTTCGGGTAACATAGTTTATTAATGATGGTTTACTCAATTCTGCCATTTACATTAAGGATAATTCGATATGGGACTAGCGCAGTAGTAGAGGCGCAGACCACTCAGCCCCTAAATTGGCCACGTCGCCCTTCCATTGAAAAAAAAAAGTCCAAAACAATTTCTCCTTCCCGGTAGCCGAAATTGGTGGCTCCTGCAAATCCAGAGAGCGAAGAAGACAACCATGGCCGATCATGGTTTTTCTTTTATATAAATGTTCTCCAAGCCTCCAGTAAACAAGAACAGAAGAAATGGTGCCCGATCTGTTCCGAAATAATGCCCAGTAGCCAAAAATATACCATTAATCATAACAACTAAATGAGTCGGAGTCGGAGTTCGATCCATCGCCTGCATATTGAAGCTGCCGTCGTCTCCGGCTGGTTCGTCAACGGTCGGAAATTCATTATCATCGTCTAATTTCATACAACCAAATCTCGGTACAGTAAAAAACAAATTTCGCCGCTTTTTCTTCTTCTTCATCATCACTTCAACCTTAATTTCTTCGCATTTTTTACCATGATCGGCCATGGTTGTCTTCTTCACTCTCTGGATTTGCAGGAGCCACCCATTTCGGCTACCGGGAAGGAGAAATTGTTTTGGACTTTTTTTTTTTCAATGGAAGGCGACGTGGCCAATTCAGGGTCAAATGGTCCAGGGCCCTACCTATGGCGCAGGTCCATATCGATTTTTCCTTACATTAAATGTTAGAGAGAGAGAGAGAGATTTAAATTTGAGTAAAATTAAATAGGAAAATGTTTGACATTTTATCATATCACACTATATAATTTGATAAAACCTTAATTCCCCTGCAAAACGCAAAGTTGACAGATAATTTGAAACAGATAGACTATAATTTAAGAGTGAAGATTTTGTCAACTCATATTCTATATTGGATCCCCCCTTTGTTAGCCATGCTTTGGCTGGGGATGCCCTTGGGGCCTCTTTTGAGAGAAGTTCTTCTTTTGTTAACAATACAATGTTACCTCCTTTTGATTAATTATATTTAAGTGTTTTTATGACCAAAAAAAAAAAAAAATTCTATATTGGAAATTGATAATAGATACTAATTATATAGTGAAACTTTGTCACCAACTAAAAATATCTTCAACATCTAATTTGGACAGATTGATTAATGGTATTGGAGAGAATCCACTCTCCTGCTGGCTTCCTCTCTATATTTTCTTGAACAGTCGAGGACTTATGACTAATGAGTATAAGAGTGTTAGGTTATTACAATGAGAGACAACTATACCACATTCCCAATTGCGCCACTTTCTTGTTCGATTGGGTTCTTCCAAAGTTGTCCGAAAATAAATTACTGGAAATCATCACATCTCACGTGCAATCAACGTGTGTAAGGCTTTGACCGTTGATGCTTCAGTGCGGAATGTCTTTTTTTTCCAGTATGTGCGAAATTTAATCTCGTCCGTCGAATTGAAATGTTCTCAGTTAAGATTGATTCAAAACGAACACTTGTTGATTTGTACGAAATTTATCTAATTTTTTGTGTGCTTAAGACACATGTCTCGAGGCGTTCCGTACGTACTGAATAAAGACGTTTCGCATAGGATCCGGACTGAGCTTAGACCGATTTATGAACCTCACGTTTCTGCGAGTATGTCCAAGTGACCTTGACATTCCCAAATTCAGTGAGGAATACATATTTTTTTTTTATATATAAAAATACTTGTAGGTGAATAATTTTTTCTTAAACCGAAATATCTTTGAGTTTCTCTTAGAAATTTAGAACAATTGTTTAAGAAAAAAAGTTGTTCACTCCCATAAAGAATAATTGTTTTTTACGAGTCCGCATATACAAATATGGGATAAAATATTTATTTTGCACGGAACGGCAATCTTCCCCTTCTCTCTAGGTGATTGTGTAATAGAGAGAGAGAGAGATAGAAGACTAACCAGAGGGCACGTCATTTTGTCACACAAAACTACGTGATTGCCTTGAGCCAATTTCTTATCTCCAATTCCATGTACTTTGCCTGCTTCTTCGTGCGGACATGCCGGTGATGGAGGCGCTAATAAGATGCTTTGCAATTATTTATCTGTTTATTAACTAGTTTTATTGAAACAACACATTAAGGAGAAAGAAAAATTGACTACTAAGTCCATCTAACAAATTGCAGATGTATTTGGATTGATTTTTTTCTTAAAAGAAAAAAAAAAGTATGTTTATTTGTGAAAGAAAAAGTAGAATTTCATTGTGATAATAGCCACAAAAAAATATACTCCATCATTTTGTATAGAATAAGGGACATTCAATTTCAGACAACAAAAAAAATATTAACTTAGGGTCTAATTCTAGTCTCAGACCAGATCAATCCCAAATTAAAACCGTTCTTTTTAGGTGATCAATCCTTAATAATGTGAGTTTGATTCTCAATTTGAGTTTCAAATCATATCAAACTTAGATTAGACTTAATTTACAATTACACAATTTTTTTTCAGTATACAAAACATGTCTTTAATAGTTTAAAACGGTTAGTAATTGAATTGTTAATGTCAAAGCAACCAGTGTTCAACCATTTTTGTTACATCATAAGCTTTGAAATGCGAGTGTTAGATTGCGGCAGAATCAGACCCGAGCCCAATTAGTCTCATTGAGAATATTATATTATGCTTTAACCAAAAAGAAAAAAAAATGTATTAAGTTTAATTCTAAAAACCAATCCAAACGCATCTAATTTCTTCGACTATTGTTTTAAGAAATTTAATAAACAAACTGTTTACACTTTACATACACCAAACCTTTTACTATAGAAGATAAACCTCAACGCCAATTATAATTTTCTAATATTGTCAAGGTCCAAGGATAAAGTGAACTAGTACTTAGTACTTAGGGGTGTTAAAAAAAAAGCGAAAGCAACCAATTCAAATTGATCCAAACCAATTCAAATTAAATTTTCGATTTGAGCGGTACATTGAACTGATTTCGATTTGAATTAAATTAAAACTGAATTTTCAGTTTGGTTTAAAAAAATTACAATCTGAATCGAATCGAACCGAATCATATATATATATATATATATATATATATATATATATATATATATATATATATATATATATATATATTAAAGAAATCTTTTACAATAAAACATATTTAACTTTTTATTTATACACATGATAAGAAAGTTCTACAAGTACTAAAACAATAGATTGAAGAGTCATAAATTGGTATGTGATTTTAAATTCACAGCTTTTGTAATTTTTGTATTTTTTGCAGTAACTTGTTTGAAGTTCAAGAAATAAGATAAAAGAATTTATATTTCATTAATTCATTTTTTTATTGTGTTCAACTTGTGTTATAGTTTCAGGAGCAAAATAATTATATAAAGAATGATTTGTTTTATTTTTACTTTATAATAAAAATATTTTGTATCTCACAAAATCGAACAACCAATCCAAACCGAATGCATCGGTTTGAGATTTTGAATGGTTTGAATTGATTTCAAAATTTTCAAAGCAAATATTTCAATTTAATTTGAAAAATGTGTAAAACTGAACCATGAACACCGTATTAGTACTTGAATGGAGAGTTTCATGTACGTTAACGTTATATGATTCTTGTTTATGTCTAGAGAAATGGGAACCTATCCATGACAAATTTTTTTGTTTCTCTATGCTTTCGAAGTTTTCAAATTTGGACACAACTAATCCGAGGTTATCTTTAAATTTGTGTGCCACAATATATAAACAAAGAACACTTCCTTCCTCTGCGGCTGTGCCATAACAAATTAAACAAAGAACCATTTTCTTTTCCCATAAATTAAAAAATATTTTTTTTCTATTACGTTCTTAATCAATTTCACTAACACAACAAAAAAGGCAAAAACACCAATGTTGTCCTAAAAGATGTTTCTAAGAGCCGTTAAAGTCCTAAAAGATTAATTTTCTCTTTTAATGTCCTATATGTATTTACGTGCTGCAAATAAGGTCCTTCCGTCCAATTTTTTGTTAAGTCGACATTAAATCAGAAAAGCGGTCAAACACACCACTTTTTACCGAGGGGCATGTATGTCATTTCAATGTCGTCTTCTTCATACCCCCTCCATCTTCCTCCATCCCCACCTTTCCCCCACCACCGTCACCTGCAACAACCACCATTTCCTATGATTACTTTTACCTTAAAAAATTGAAGTTCGTTAATTCCCTTAACTCGTTAATTATGCTTGAAGAAGAAACAAAAATCTTGAACATTGAGAAACAAGAACACAATTCAAAATTAAAAAAAAAATCCATCAAACCTCATTGAAAAGAAACAAAACCCATATGAGAATCAAGAAACCCATTTGTTTGTTGAACTCCATTGATGAATTTAGTGAGATTTTTGTGGGTTTGGGTTTGGGTTTGGGTTTATTTTTATTTCTCCATTATCAAGAAATCCATTTGTTTTTTTAACTCCATTGATAAATTTAGTGATACTTTTTTGGGTTTGAGTTTATTTTTATTTCTCCATTATCAAGAAATCCATTTGTTTCTTGGACTCCATTGATGATATTAGTGAGATTTTTCTGGGTTTGGACCATTTATTTCTTGAACTCCATTGATGAAATTGGGGAAAGTGATTTTGAGGGTTAATGGTGGTGGGGGAAGGGTGGGGATGGAGGAAGATAGAGGGGGTGTGAAGAAGACGACATTGAAATGACATAAATGCCCCTCAATAAAAAGTGGTGTGTTAGACGCTTTTCTAATTTGACGGCGACTTAACAAAAAATTGGACGGAAAGACCTTATTTGCAGCACGTAAATACATATAGGACATTAAAAGAGAAAATTAATCCTTTAGGACTTTAACGGCTCTTAAAAACATCTTTTAGGACGAAATTGGTGTTTTTGCCAAAAAAAAAAATTGTATTTATGAGTATAGGCAACTTCGGAAAGTAATCATCAAGATATACCAACAAACACTTGGATCAATTTGAGAGGAAAAAAACCATATATTTTGAAAATGAAAGGAATAGTCCTTTTAAAGAAGAGTCTCAAATTAAAACCATCCTTAAATCATGCAATTCCGTTTTACACCACAAAATTTCTCTAGTCAGTATAGTTCCTTTTAGAAGTTGAAACTGATTGAGTAATCCATCATAATCTTCTTAACTCATTAATCAAATACCTTGCTTAAACATTTGAAATGCAGCCACCCCACCCCACCCCAGGGGAAAAAAACACAGAAGCTTGTGAAGGCATCAGTAGGAAGAACATGATCAAGCATCAGCTAAATGACAATAAAAAAGTTAATTTAATGAATTCTACTTTCATAGCAAACCACAACTATCGCAACACAATTTACAACATTAATCTCAAGACAATCAAGAAAACAATGAAAAAAGAACTCTGCGTATGTATCCTCCAAATTCAAATCTACCATAAAGGATTTAGATACTACAAAGAGCCAAATAGACATATGACACATTAAATAGCATTGTATATGAACCATGAGCACAAGGTGAAATGTTTAGTTACTTCTCTCTAGTGGGGAAAAGGCCGTTCCAGATGCCGCATACCTGAACAATATCCACTGGCACAGCAAACTACATTGGGAAGAAGACCATCTGCTCATGGTATCTCTTTGCTCAGAAATCAGTTTCCTAATGTTCCCAAACCTACAAAGTTCCTAAATAAATTAGAATTAATATCTAAAACTAAAACAGTAACACTGCACGCAAGAGACAGAAGATGTTGAATTATCAAATTAATAGTTCCAAAAGATAAATCTTCGTTATTTACCAATTTATCTGCATGAAATTTGGGGAGTGTTTCTTACAGGATGAACATGCAAGAGCTAAAGTTTAAGTTCATAACATATTGTAATATGTCACAAGAAGAGTAATACAAGCTGTCTAGTTATTAATTGTGCTGTCAAAATTCACCATGATTGTACACCAATCTTTCAGGGAAAAGCCAAACAATTAAAACTCGGAAGAGAGGAAATCAAGAGATAAATTTTATTAAAAAAGGAGTTCAATTGCCCAAAAATGAAAAAACCCAGAACAACTACAAATCAAGGGGTAAACAGATGAATGAAGCAGTCACCATGATATATATCAAACATGTCATGGAGGTGAGCAGATGCAACACCTC
Source organism: Vinca minor (assembly GCA_026122235.1). Classification (NCBI taxonomy): domain Eukaryota; kingdom Viridiplantae; phylum Streptophyta; class Magnoliopsida; order Gentianales; family Apocynaceae; genus Vinca; species Vinca minor. Next base: position 5,189,104 of record JAOCZM010000096.1, read on the forward strand.
TCACTTTTTATATAGGTAAAACCAACTATCTTCATGATGCAAATAAATTATTCAAATCACGGTTAGTTAAAATCTCTGATGAATCATGATATTTTGTACATTGCAGAAGCAGAAGAATGCTAAATCAATATAAGCAGCAAGAAACAGGTGCACAGACTACTTGAGCCTAATGAAACCTTAAAAAACCAAAGCACTGATATAGTTCATCGTTAACATCTAGGGAAAAGTTAAGAATATCATAGTTACAAACAAATCTATAATCCATTTCACATCCTAGTTATAGGTAGTTACCACCAACTCCAGCAGATTCTTCTTATAGAAGCCTTTATCAAGAAATTATGCAAGAAATGATTAATAAACAACGCAGAAGAACTAATTCTCCTGCCGATACTGCCGGTTTAAAGTATTGAGAAGTGGCTTGAAAAGGGGGACCCTTTTATTCCAATTTATTTGCTCAGAGTAAAAAAGGGAAACAGCATGTAAAGTAGAAATCGAGTACATATTCAAAAGTGACCAAATATACAAAAAACTTATATTTTCATATGAAGTTGGTAACATCAATAATACTTGCAAAGTATACCAATGCGGCTAGAGGTATCTTGAGATACAAGTATTCCACATTATGCAGGTCAGTTCCTCACAATTTTCAGCACAAGCCACATTGACTTTATAATCTTCCAATATTCTGGTCAGTCAAAAGCAAAAAGCTTTCATGCTTCGAAACTTTAATCCAATGTTGTTTGAGGGAGAAATATACAAAGAAGAATTACAGGCAATGGTATTGACAAACACACGAGTCTGAAGAGAAACTCAAAAATGTCTTGTCACGAGTGAGAAACATTCTCATGAAAAGCCAGCTCTTTTAAATAAAGATGAGAATGGGAATAAATTCCCCTTGAGAGAGAGAGAGACTCACCAATACTTAAATTTGTGAGTTTGCACTCAAGTTATGCGTATAAGAGCCTTGACGAACAAACTACACGGTTCATTTCAACAAAATATGTGAAGTCAATTATCCGAGTGAGTTCAATATACTAATAAATAACATGCTGGCATATACTGAACTACTAGACTCGAGGAATAAAAAATAGGCTTTACCTCCCCATTGGGACCTAGCTGAGCTTCAATAGTAGAGCCCTCCCCACTCCTAGCACCAACCCTGGTATCACCCTAACAAGTCGGTAATGGTTAGAAATAAATCAAGAAAATGTAGAAATAAGAAATTTTAAACAGCTACAGTGTCTTACTCACCTCTAACTGCAGGAATTTTGTTCACAAATCATCCAAGCCAAAAGCAGTTGGTCATTGGAGACAAGCTTAAAAGTCAGTTTCTTATTAATGAAAAAATTGAAAGATGATAGATTTCAAGAATACTGTAACAAAAGAAAGAATGTGACAAATACATAAAATAAACCAGCAATATCAAAGAAACATTTATTTTCCGCAACTGAATAACCAAACCAAGAGCAATTAACATACATCATATAGCATATATTTTAGGAAATTGAAAAGGTAACCAAAAATATAAATGGAGAGGAACCTATTACCTCTCTATACCGAGCTAGATAGGCCTTTAGTGGATCAATGTAGTCCTCAAAACCTAAGGTTACCATCGCCCATAGCAAATCATCACCATTTATTGTCTTTCTCTTCTCTTTTTGGCACTTGTCACTTGCTCTACAAAATAAGAACATCAACATAATTTACAAAGAGTAGAAACTTAAATTGATTACAAGAAATGTAACTGTCGAGAGATCAATAAAAGAATGCTTCTCTTGGGGTAGAAAAATCAATAAAGAATAATTATCTGTGCACTTAAATTCAGCCACCAAATGGCAGAAATAAGAAGCATGAAAGTTAGCAAACACAAGACTATATTACATAATGGAACCCAGAATGCTCCTTTTAAAGAATGTATCAAATCTGTTAGATTTAGAAGGAAAGCTTCAAACACAATAAGTGGACACAAGGCAACAATCAGATAATTTGTTATCTTAGTCAATATGCATGAATTACGGTCCATGATATCATATTAGTCGTATTTTACAACATAATCAGAAAAAAACATTTTTGAATATACAAAGCTGTATGTAATATCTACTTCCAAGTTCCAAGAGGTATATTCTGTGGAGATGCGATAAAAGTACCAAGCATTTGATTAAGTTTGTTCAAGTCCTCACGTATTTAAAAGCATCATATCAAGTTCGTTGCAAGGCAGGTCCATGGTCCATTAAATTAGTCACAACCATGATTAACTTTCACAAAATTCAAAGATAGAAACAATAAATTGGGGGATCTTAATATTTTTCAATTCCATAACAAGGATCTGGCTAGGATGAAGTAGTAGAAATCCACGGGTGCTGAGGACTAACAATTTTGCAGAAAATATAAAAAAGAAGGTCAATTCAAGAATTCCGTAGAAACATTTTCATCTTCCATCTCACAGATAACAGATAGTGTCTCATCTATATAGAGAGCAAGTGAAACATGACAAAAACTCAATCTCTCGTTTTCCTAATCATGTACCTATTCAACTTGTTTGCTCCAAAGAGAACTTATAAGCAAAATATTCAAACAGAAACTAAAAGTAACAACAACTGAAAAAGTTTAGGAACAACGAACTATCTAAATACAGCAATTAGGCACTAAGTATTATCTAAATGCAGCAACTTTACTCTCAACGCCACTAAGGTGAAAGAAAATTCTGCAATTTTTCTGTTTACAGCCACTTTGGCTGTCCAAACAAGTTTATGTATAAATCAAGCTGATAGGACAAAACAACTTAAAATCTATAGAGATATAAAACACCAAAAATGAAAACCACAAGTTCTAATTTCTTTTACTTCATATTCCTTGAACAAAATTTAAACATATGCAGCTTCTACAACAAAAGAGAATTTCCTATCAACCAACATATATAGGTTAATAAGCTCCTAAGTCCTAGCATTCCAGAAATTACAAATAAACATATGAGCTCTGATTAAATTATACTCCTTATGTATTATAAAGGAAAATAATCATCTCCACATCAAAGCATGTGAATTCGACAAATTAGAAATAGAAAAAACAGCAAAAGAAGCGCTTACTCGCTAGTGATGAAGCTAATGAACTCAGAGACACATTCCTGAACAGTGTCTTTAGCTTCCTTAGCGATTTTACCATTAGCAGGCAAGGCTTTCTTCATGATACGACCGATATTAGCAATAGGAAGGAAACGATCCTGTTCACGAACATTCGACTGAGGACTCTGATCACCGCCGCTCTCTATGCCGCCCCCGACAGGACTTACCGGAGGAGCGTCCGCCATAATCCTTTTATAAACCAACCAAAAACCCTAACCTAGCCCTAAAATCACCAAAATTAACCAAAAAATCAAAAAACAAGTCGTTTATTATCAAATCATCAAAATTCACCATGTTTTTGTACATTTTTTCAACAATTTAAACAAAAATTAAATCCACAAAAAGGAAAAAAAAAACCTAACTTCTCTTCCGTAAACCGTACAGATTACAGAGAGAGGAATTGTGTGTGTGAGAGCGTGAAAATTGAGAAAACTTACCAGAGGAGGAATTGGCGCGCTTTAGGGGAGAGGATGAAGGGGATTGGTTGATTTTGTGGAGTTGTTTGTTTGTGTAGGAAGTAGAGAGAGAAAGGATCGGACGGATGGAGAGAAGAGACTAGAGAGAGGAGAAGACCCCCAGACGAGAAAAGTCTTCTTTCTTCTAGGAGTAACGATGAAGAGACAAATAAGGGGCAGGAAATTCTATTTTCTCTCTTTATTTATAATAAATTTATAAATAGGGACCTCAGAGGAAAGGACAAAAAAATCATCTGTATATGTGTATGTCCTTATGCATATACCCAATCAATCACACTTCGTCACGTGATACAATATAATTGAAAGAAATGCTAATATAGAGAATACTAATTGTTTGGGTACAAAAATAGGGATATACAATGGGATAAACGATTTTCACCAAAAAAAAATTGCTGACTCATTTTCTTTTCTTTCTTTTAGAAATATAGATATGGCGTGAACTTTTGAATTGCAAAAAGGGTATTATTCTGACACATCTTTTTTATTTGTTGTCACATTTATCCTCTTATTTAATAAATATCAATTAGTGTATGACCATAAAGAATAAATTTTAAAAAAATGAGAAAAAGTATATGGAGAACCATAAAATTAGTATGATTCAAATAAATAAATTAAAATTAAAATTAAAAAAACATTTAAAGATCCCCCATGTAAAATTTCCTTAGTGGGGGTGGCGGTCCCACGCACACGGATTCCGTGAGTTGGAGGGGAGGCGCGTCAAAATTTACGCGGGTGGCCGATGAGGCGAAATATTTCTAAAATGCATGAGTGCCAAATGAGCAGTTTAGGGGCGTTAAAATAAATTTCATGAGTTACTTTCCATATTTTGTTGGGATTGATATTTGGATATTTGACCCAACAAATTTCGTTAGGATATGATAGGCACGGCTAGATAGAAATATTAGATATCTGTAATAAAAGTCACTCTCAAAATGTTTTAAACTTACAATATTTTCATGACAAGCCCTGAAAATTCACAAATATGATCAACTGATTTTAGAAATTTATTACTTTCAATAGAAATATAAATTTTACAATATATATAAGATGTGACCTATAAAATAATATATATATATTTCATATGAAAATTATGGGTTGTATTCCTTTTAAAATTGAATATCTATTTTGTTAAAATAAATAAGAGTTTCAATTCAAATTTTTCTAATATATGAGAAAAATGAGTTCGATTAACGCGTGCCTTCACTATTACTCCTTTAATTAATATGGTAAGATATAAATTGGCAAAGTATTAAAAAATATTCCATTAATTTCATAATATAATTCGCTAGTAATGCTACATATATTAGAATAAAATGGAAAGAATAAATTACATATATTTTTAATTTTCTTAAACTATATATATATAGATCCTTCCGGAAACAATTTATGCCTTTTGTTTTTTCAATTTATTTTATTCTTCCCAACTAACTCGTTGGACAATGCCAAATATTCCACTACTAATAAAAATAATTTTTACTTTTTTTTCACCTCTTCCTTCATGAATAACCAGCTTTTACCAACTCAAAATCCAAATACAGTCTTACCCACCGCCATCTTCTAAGCTATGTTACCTGAACTCGAATACATGCATCGGATATGGGTAATATTTAGGTGTCAGGTGCTTATATCTCTAAAAGTAAGGATACGAGAACACTTCTAAAATTTGAATACAGATACGTGGATGTGAAATAATCAGAAGCATATAAGAAAATTAACGAATTAACTACCTTTTATAAAGAGAAATCAGCTTATAATTTGGAAAATAAACCTATGATATCCTCCTCACTATAAACATTATGGGAAAGATCCTTATTGGAGATACACCTAATCTCAGTCAAAGTACCCAATAATTTTTTGACCATATTTGATAAGGATCCCACACCATACCCATGTGTCGTGTCGTATGAACACGAGTGCGACATGCAAAAGTAAAGAGTCCAGATAACATAGCTTCGAATTTCTCACCTAATAAAAGACACGTAAATGACAACTAATTTGAATACATATATATTTCCTAAACGACAATTAGATGGGAATTGAGGAGTACTTTAAATGACTTTTGGTTTTTCCGACTTTTTAATGTGATATAAAACCATTGAACTTCTTGATTGAAAAAAAAACAATTCAACTTTTTCATTAAAGAAAAACCATCCAACTTCTTCATTAAAGAAGAACCAATGAACTTCTTCATTAAAAAATAAAATCATTGAATTTCTTCATTAAAAAAATAAATGAACTTATTCATTAAAAAAAACATTGAACTTTTTGTTTTCTACATGAATATCTCAAAGCATTTAAATGTGTTATAACTATCTACTTTATGGAACACATTTAATTGCTATGTCTAGGGAATTGTAAGAGTTTCTTAAATTCAATTCATTTATATTACATATTTTTTTCTATAATCTATTATTATACATAAAATTTATAGTATCATTTATGAGCTTAACTATTCATCTTCTAACATTGGCATCGATCTACTTTATTGAATACATTTAATTTCCATGAATAGAGAATTGTAAGAGTTTCTTAAATTCAATTCATTTATATTACCAATGAACTTCTTCATTAAAAAAACATTGAACTTTTTGTTTTCTACATGAATATCTCAAAGCATTTAGATGTATTATAACTATCTACTTAATGGAATACATTTAATTGCCATGTATAGAGAATTGTAAGAGTTTCTTAAATTCAATTAATTTATGTTACATATTTTTCTATAATCTATAATTATACATAAAATTTATAGTATCATTTATGAGCTAAACTATTTATTTTCTAACATTGGAATTGATCTACTTTATTGAATACATTTAATTGTCATGAGTAAAGAATTGTAAGAATTTCTTAAATTCAATTCATTTATGTTACATATTTTTTCTACAATCTATAAATATGTAACTTTAGAATGAATATTAAGATTATAGCTAAACTATTCATCTTCATAGTAACTTTATAATGAAAATGAAGATTATAACTCATGAAGCACTATTTTTAGAAGAAAATGAATAACAAAGTTGTCACATGGAAGCTTATGATTGGACAACATCTCATAACATGCCACATGTCACATCATTAAGTTTCTAACTCAACTTAGCCTAACTTTATATATTATAGATTTTCACTTTGGTTTCCACATCTTCTATCATAAATAACTGACTTTTACAAACTCAGAATCCAAATACACTATCTTCCCCGCCGCCGTCTTCAGGGACGAAGACAGAAGGGGGTAGGGATGGAAGTCACCCCTAAGATTTCTAAAAATACTTCTAGATATAGTAAATTTTATATGTAGTTCAAAATATTTAATCAAATTCACCCCCAACATTTTTTGTTTGCAGTTTTTATATGTAGTTCGGCATACTGTTGCAGTTTTTTTGCCCCTTTCAACGTCAAATTCTTGACTTCGTCCCTAACCATCTTCTAAGTCCTCTAAGATGGAAAGTTTGTTTTATCATCACCGCTTTTCCGATTCATGGATGAATGTTTGGAGCAGATTATTACTCATTAAAATGAAGTAATTGGACATGCTTCAAATTTTGCATATTCCAAAATCTCCTTCTGCTCAAAGAACATATATAATTAAAAATGCTTATATCCTTCAAGAAAAGTAGAAATTATAGCTCAACAGAGGGTTCAAATCCTTGAAATAGTTTCACTTAACTAGTGTGTATATATATATATAGGCCATCAAGGTAACAATAATGTTGCAATTATGATAACGTAAATCACCATTTGATACAAGAAGCTAATTTGTATGGAGTCGACTAAATGACCATAGACGGAATTAGAACATTGAATTTAGGGAGGAAGAATCGCTAAAAGACTTTTTTGAAAAATATTTAGGAGAGGGGTCAAATTTAAAGAAAAAGTGACAAAAAGCATAGAAATCAATACGTAAATTTTAAAAATATCGGTAGAGGTAGCCACCTCTACACCCCCTTGGTTCCGTCTATGTGCACGACATATACATTGTCTAAAAATGTATTCTTAAAAGTGGCTTTCTAACTATAAGCGGCGTACTACATTCACATACCGGGAATTGTTTCTCCTCCCATGTTTTTTGATTCCAGTGATTCCCATGAAGTTGGGGCAAGAATTGTTTCCACATGTTGTACAAGCCTCAAGCTACCTGCATTTGCCCTCAAGTTAAGACTTACATTTCGCAATCGATTCTAAGAAAGCTAACATCTTTTTTTGGGGGGTCCCCGGTGTCCGGACCGACTAATCCGGGTCGAGTACTACAGGGACCTAATTGGGAGTAACTCTCCCAACTCTGGTTAAGGGGATCAATCTCCCACCGCTTGACTAGACATGTTTTCATTAGCATCTTCCTTTCATGTACAGACTAAATTTACAGAACTTAATCCCAGCAAGTGACTCATATTTGCAGGATGCCCAATAGGGTTACAGTCGGTAAATCCTATTTTTAGTATCAAAAGAAGAGATCTTACTTGTAATGAATGCTTCTGACCATATATGGCGCTGTGCCCACGAAGGTTTATTGAATTTCTTGAGCATATGCTGCACAAAACTCAAAATCATTAGGTCAACGCTTCCTATTTGGCATAAGTCTGTTTTCATCAGAAAATTCCAGCATGTATTTTCAATTATCAATTTCCTTTTTCATGAACACTCTTGATAGAATTAGCATACTGAGACTGAAGCAAGATATCTAAATTGCCAAAAAAATAAATTCACTTGTCGTGATTGATAATCACGGCTGTGAAGTTTGGCGGATATAAACAGGGTCAAACTGACACCCTTGTTAGTGTGCGAACGAATTACTTAGTGAATGAAGTTGAAAATAACAAGGGTGAAAGAGATGAACTTTGATAAGAAAAAAAACGTTGATTAGCACAGAAATTACTGTGAGAAAAAAACATTTCCAAGAATTTACAATCTTGTTTTGCATAGGATAGAAAATCATTTGCAGGCAATTAAAAAATCACGGTGAATGTTCATAGGTGGCATATTATTTTGGCAAAATCGTAGATTTGATCCTTTAACATTTTACGACTTGCATGTTGGGTCCTTTTTCATTTTTTTTTCCTTGTTGGGTACAAGAACATTTTACGACTTGTATATTAGATCATTCCGTTCAACTTTCTGTTAGTCAATGATTACTCAACATTTTTAACATTTTTAGCAAGGGCATTTTTGGTAGTTCACATAAAGCACCCACCCCCTGCATCTTACCCACTCCTCTAACCCCCTCCCTCCCCGTTTCATCTTCCTAAACCCACACCACCCCTCTCTAACGTCTCTCTCTTCTTCTCTCTGCAAAATCCTTAAAATCCCAAGAAATTAAAATTCAAAAAGTGAAGAAGATGATGTCATATTATTGCATTTGTTTATGATGAAAAGACATGGAAACTGGCGATTGGAAGTTAATGCCATCATTCCTCTTGGGCTGATCCTCTGCCTCTGGTACATGCAACACCATTACAAACCAATGTTAAAAAGAATTATTTTTCATTTTCAAAAAGTCTAAACAAAATCTGAAGCTCAATTTTATATGGGAATTAAATGGACCAAAATGGAGACTAAACAAGTGGGTTCCAATTTTCTTGATGTTGAATTCATAGCTTGAAGCTTTAGTTAAAAACTCTAGTTGTAGAGTACATTGCTAATGAATTTGAAGATTCAGTTGGATTCGAGAGCGAAATTGAGTAGGAGCGGACAAGGTGATTGTCGGCTTCTTTGAAGGTTGGCCACTTCAGTTCTGCAATTGTGGACACGGGTGTCTGAAGTGGGATGATGGGGAAATTGAAGGTGGGACGGGCTTGGGTAGGGGTTGACAGTTGGGAGAGGTTGTGAGGGATCTTCAATCACAGAGTGGCGGCGGCATTGGTCACCGACGATGGAGAAGGGGTAGAGAGATGGGCGGTTGGGTTAGAGGGAGGGGATGGATGATTTATACGAACTATCAAAAATGCCCCTGCTAGAAATGTTAAAAATGTTGACTAACTGTTAACTAGCCCAAAAACACACAGAAGGACCTAATATACAAGTCGTAAAATGTTCTTGTACCCGACAAGGAAAAAAAAAATGAAAAAAGACCAACATGCAAGTCGTAAAATGTTTAAGGATCAAATCTACGATTTTGCCTATTATTTTTCTTCACATCAACAATAACGCAAGAGGGCTGGCCTTCAGTTCAGTCCTCATTTGCATTACACTTAAGGCTCTACTTTGTGGGCCTCCAACATGGGCTCTGTAGTCGGCCCTTGCCGGTGCATTTTAATCCACTTTTACCCATAAATAATCCAGGGCAATTTTCTCCTGCCAAGGGCCCATGTCGATTTCCTAGTACCAAAGTAATTTGTCTTTAAATGATCAAGTTGTCATTTTGGTCAATATAAATCCCTCTCATTTAAGATTAGTGTTAGGAAGCTAAAATTTAATCAATTAATTGGCTAAATCGGTGGCAAAATGGTAAATAATGGGATGAATCCCTTATACCAACAGGGGTGAATAGTGTTTAATTTGAGTTTTTAACCAATTTTGCTTAGCTTTTTACCATTTCCCCTCATTTAATTTCTCTCTAGAATATTTTATTTCCTAACATATTCACCACTTAATTTTTATTTTTCTCCCTCTTATTCCCAAAATCAACTCACAATCTCTCCATGTTATGAAATATCAAATAATGGAGTCCTTATGGATTCCATAACCCCTTCTACTTTATGGATCCCCTAACTCCCCATTGATAGAGGAGTTACAAGGAGTCCATGACCTCCCATTGATGAGTCCACTAACCTACCTATTGATGAGAGGTTTCATAACCTATATTTTTCATCCCTATAAATAGAGAGTTCTTGTTGATGTAAAAGGGAAGATATGAATAAGATAGAAGCACTTATACTATCTCTTGTCTTTTGTTCATTCTCTTTAGTTTATGTTTTAGTTTTGTGGTGAAATTCATTTTAGAATTTCATCCATTTTATAACACGTTATCAGCACGAGCCTCTACTGTTAGCTGATTAGATTCGTGAGACTTTTTATCTCCTTGGTAGATATTCAGTCCGAATCGTTATGTTCATATATGTATTTGAGTTTTGTATATTATTTTCGGCATCTTGAATATAACAGACGTATTATTGAGGTTGAAGACTTAAGGGAAGAGGTTAAGGTAAGTTGTTTATATTTAAAGGTTAATTTAATGGCTAATCTTACTAAATTTGAATTTACAATTCTTGAGATCAACGAGAGATGTTATATATCATGGATGATGAAATCCATTTGGAGAAAATGGGTCTTGAAGATACCATTGGAAGCATCAAAGCCAATTAATTGATTGCTAACAAATCTTGAGAAAATATACAATCACAAGAAGTTGGTTGTGATGCAAAATGACAGTTGTGAACAAATATCACTGTAGCTCATAATTTTGAATATATCAAGATTTATCATGTATATAATTTCTTTATGTTGGAGAAAATATGACATGTAACTCTTTTCTCATACCTCAAATATGCTCCAGAAGTAGCAATATTGAGAATAAATATTTTAGAAAATATGAAAGTATTATGAGTATATCTCCTTTTATATCTTCTTGAGATTAATTGAGAAAATGAGTTATCAATGATATATTGTAAGTTTCGACCATCTTATTTTATGTCATTCCCTGAAGTGAATAAATTAGAATATATGATTCATTTATGAAATAATTTTGGTTCATGTCATGATTTTAGTAGACCATGTTAAACATGACTCATTGAGTTCAATAAAAAATAATTTTTCACCCGAAGTGAGAAAATAATCAGATGGAAGAGAATATATGATTCCAACACTTAATGAAAAAAAAAAATATTGATAACATATGCAAAAGTTTTGTCACGTACCTTTAGTATGTTGGACATTTTTTTAATCTCTACTAAGCATCAATTTGAGAACGAAAAAGATGTTTTTTTACTTCTCTAAAATAATGATGCTACTATGTGTCAATATAGTCAAAGAGAATAACTCGATATTTTATTTGTATTAGATTTTGTCAATTACATATTACATATTTAATTTCACATATTATAATGTTATTTGGTTTGTTTTACATTCAAGAATAATAAATATATAATGTGTACATATTCAGGATAAGTGTCAAATACCAAGTTCCCGAAGAACTACTTGATTAAACAAAACCGGAAGAGTTATCTGATTAAAGGCTATAGAAGAGCTAGTAGACCTATATGGTTGCATATCAATATGTAATGCATGACTACGCACAAAGTCTCTCAGAAAATTGTGTGATCCTTCATAGGGAAGATTAAAGCGAGACATTGGATTGAGTAAAAGATTTAAATCTTTGTGCATTACTGCTATTGTTTAAGAAAATAAATTAAGTTAGAGAAATTATCATTTCTCTTTATTGTCTTATATTGCCACAAAATTTATTTAGTTAAGATATTTTATTAAGTAAGCCTGAAGTTTACCGATTTAGTTGTTGGCATGACCGGTTATACCATCCCGGGTCACAAAAAAATACGAAATATAATTAAAAAATTCATGAAATATGAAGGAACCAAAAGTTTCCTTATCCGATGAATTCTTTTGTGCTACTTATTTCAAGGAAAATTGATATAAGGATATAACCAGTACAACTCGTGGTTGAATATGTTCATAGAATTGAATAAATAGTCGATCGACTTTCAACCTGAAGTTTGTGATATATTGATAATGAGCTCAAATTTTATATTCAACAAATGACATAATTTATCTCGACTATACTGGTGTCATCATATGAAAATTTGGTAGAATATTTTTATACACTAAATGGTCTGGTAGAACCATAAGTGCCTTGAACTTGTTGATACGGATTATTTTGTAGCATTAGCTCGTATTTTTCCAACAAGAATATTGTGAATTCTTCTCTATTAAATTAGTTTCTGGTCAGGAACTAAAGTTTTTTCTCTCCCATCTAAGAGTTAAATGTGCGCTACAAAGTAGTAGTCACCACCAATAAAGTAGTAATATGGGACCTTAAAGATGTTAAAAATATATCTTGGGTATAGAAATCTCAAGAGGAGAGGTTTAATATATAACCGGATAAAAATATGAGTTTGTGTCCCATCTTGATCCTCACATACTTTGAACCAAAAGTTCAAAGGATAAGCCAGACATATTTACTGACCAAAATCCGGCTAAGAATGCTTCTATTTGACGTCCTTGAAGGGCGATCTACCACTGCTGATAAGTATGAGACACAATTGAAGTGTGGTAGACTAAACGGTTCCAAATATTAAAAAAAAAAAAATCCTCGCATATAAAAAGGAGTAAAGATTTAGATGGTTGTATATGGTAGACATATATATGTTAAAGTCGAGGATTCCCTAGACATGATCAATGTAATATCTCCAGGAGAGATTCAGGTACCTGAAAGTTGAGATAATGAGATCTCTACATAATGCCATGATTAGGAACTATGGAACTGCGAAAGTGTAAGATATGATAAGTATTAATGCGCATAAAATGTGAATTTAAAATGAGGATCTAGATTCAAAGTCTGTAGAAACAAAATTTTGAGATTCGAGAAAATTAGCCAAAATAGATTATATATGAGTTCGCATGAGAAATATGAAAAGTCCGGACAATTAACAAGTACACCATAAGTGTATGATATTCTCAGTATGGATGATACACTTGAAGTGTATGGATAGCGGGACAATAATGCGAACTATAAAAATGTAAACGTCACTACTAGTGGCAAAAATGTTCTTCTTAAAAGTTTTGCAATGGTTAGAAAGAAAGAAATTTTCAGGTGGTGGATGCAAGTATGTTTGTGTTTTAATAGTATAAAGAATACTTAGCACATATATGAAGTATTTGAATGATTTGATATGCCTGAAGCATATCCGTAAATTGTTCCTGAAGGACGTAACATTATTTCCTTAGTGAAAATCTATCAAAAATTATATGATAGTGTCAATGTCCATGTATAAGGAAATTTGGATCGGATTTAGTTACTTGCCACATACAATTATTTGTCTATTGACGAAAGATGCCTAAATGTCTAATTTGCTAATGGACATTATTAGTTAGTGATCTCCATATGAGGGGGAGAAAATCGGCAATGTAAAGGACTTTATTTACTAACATCATTATCTTAATCTACGCATTAGGCATTAATGAACCAGAAGTTCATAACTTATTCATTTGCAAAGGATTGCAAATACATAGCCTAATGCATTTATAGACTCTATAAGTAGATGTCTCCATATGTGGAAAGTAGGATAACGTATGAGTTACGTAGTTAAGGAGCATGCCTGAAGCGTGATTGATATCTTAAGTCTTAACATATAAGATCCTTGAAAGAAATGACTATAGATTTATCAAGATGTTCCTCCTAAATATGTTATAGCATCAAGTGATTGCTGAAGGAAAAATTTTGATCTCGGGTTTTAGAAATTCATGATTTTTCTTGATTTTACAATTAGACATCCAGAAGATGATATATATGGATAAAGAACATCCTTTAAGTATCCTAGTATTTGTCTAATCGTTAGATATTACTAAATATCACTCGATATCGCGAAAGGAAGAATGAAGAGCTGCTTGGTCCTGAAGTGCCATATTCAGTGTTATTGGAGCACTAATGTATCTTGAGAATATTATTTGTTCTGATATTTCATTTATAATGAAATTCTTTGCAAGATAATGTTCTTATTCTACTCGATGACATATTTTGATATTAAAAACTATCATTTGATATCTCCAAAGGAAAACAGGTCTCGGATAATTTTGTTTAGATGAATCAAAGTCAACATTAATTAGATATCCAGACAATTTTTTATTTATTTATCTAATCTTCATAAGACGCACATTCAAGACATTGATATGTGATAGAAACATTATATCACGGTTTTCTATGAAGCAAGTGGATGACGCTTATGGTTGAGATTCGATGATTCATCAGAGGGAGAAATCTCTATGATATTGTATGAGAAGAATGCCTCTTGTATTACTTAATTGAAAAGAGGATATATGAAGGGATATATGAAGGAATATATGACAAGATCGAATTTCACTAAGTTTTCATTTATAATAATGAGGTGAAATCGATTTGCTATAATGTGATAATCCAGAAGATTTATTCACTAAGACATTACCGACTTCAATTTTTAAGAAGTTAATTTATAAAATTGGCATGTATCGGTACAATGATTTTAATTCTTAAAAGATCTAGTCAACGGGAGAGTAAAATATAAAGAAGGATGTACTCTTTTTCCTTCACTAGAGAAGTTTTTTTTTCCACTGGGTTTTTACTCTAGTAAGGTTTTAACGAGGCAAATTCTTTATGTTAAGGACTCCAAGGGGGAGTGTTATGAAATATCAAATAATGGAGTCCTTATGGATTCCATAACCCCTTCTACTTTATGGATCCCCTAACTCCCCATTGATAGAGGAGTTACAAGGAGTCCATGACCTCCCATTGATGAGTCCACTAACCTACCTATTGATGAGAGGTTTCATAACCTATATTTTTCATCCTTATAAATAGAGAGTTCTTGTTGATGTAAAAGGGAAGATATGAATAAGATAGAAGCACTTATACTATCTCTTGTCTTTTGTTCATTCTCTTTAGTTTATGTTTTAGTTTTGCGGTGAAATTCATTCTAGAATTTCATCCATTTTATAACACTCCAATATTTTTTATTTATGTCATTTTATCTCTTTCCATCTCTCTCTCATTTAATGTCATTTTTGCGCATTAAAAACATCCTTCAAGCTCTAAGTGACTATTTCATTCGCCTATTGAATCTTTAACAAAATTTAAAAACTAAAATAAGATATAATAATATATCTTGAAGGGGAAAATTAGCCTAAATCGTACTTTTCGTATTTCTAAATTGTCATTAAGATCCTCTTCATTTAATTTTTAACTTTTAAGATCCTAAATGTTTTTTCGACCTGCTAACAAAGGAAATCCGTCCATTTTATGTCAGTTTTCCGTTTGCACAATCACGCGGTCAACACATATAATACTATTTAAGGGTATTTCAAATATTTCAACCTATTTCTCACCAAAATAAATTGGGTACTCAATTGTTAAACAAAATAATTATGTATACTCAATTTAAATTAACCAAAAAATAAACCCTAAACCCATCCCCTTCCACACAGCTTCATCCACTCGTCATCCTTTTCCACTACTACCAGGTGGCGAATGTAAAAATTTTCTTTTCAGAAAGCACGATTAACTCGACAAAATAAATTCATAAGAGTATATATATTGGCGGAGCTAAAAAAAATTTTTTTTTATGAAATCTTATAGACTAGAGTTATTCACATTTTGTTCAACCTTTTCACTCTACTTGATAGATGCTTTCATAAACCTCCAAAGTCCTCCGACTTCATATTGTGGACTTTTTATTGTAAACATTTTATAGTTTACAAGAAGGTTCGTGTGAATTTTTTTATTAGTAATTTTATTTTTTTAGTCTCTTATACACTTAAGTTTGTTACCAAATCAAGAGCAAAATTGTTAAAATACAAGTGGTGTATTCCTATAATTCACAAACTAAATAATTTAATTTTAAATCGTAAAGTGATTCAAAATGGATCTAATAAACAATGTTCACGAGACAGGTGTTATAAAAAGCAAAACTAAAAACTTAATTATTTTTTTGGAAAAATCTGGTGGGGCACTTGCCCCACCATGCCCCACTGTGGCTCCGCCACTGACCACCACCATCAACAACTAGCACCCCTGTAACCTCATAAAGAATAAAAAGACGTAAAATTAAGATAAGGGAGGACAGATTCGTTGAATGGGATTCGTTTCAGTATTTTTGCAGCTAATACTTTGCTAGATTTTTACTTTAAATGTGGTAGTATTGATTATGCATTTAACTTGTTCGATACAATTCCACAACCAAATGTTGTTTATTGGAACTTTGTTCTCTGGGAATCAAAGGTTTGAGGATGCTCGGACGGTGTTCTATGATGTGTTATTGTGTGAGAATGTGGTCTGTTGGAATGCTATAATATCTGGAGTTGTGAAAAGTAAGGAAAATTGGGTAGCTTTGGAAACTTTTTTTAGATGTTGAAGAAGATATTTTTGTGGGCACTGCAATTGTATGAAGCTGTTGAACAATTCTGGTTGATGTTTGTACGTAATGTTGTTTCGTGGACTGCGTGGTTGTGGTGGAGAAGGATGATGAATGGATGAAAATGGACGGGACAGGGGGGTGAGTTTATGGATTTATTTTTTTGTGTAATTTAAATTGAGTATACGTAGTTATTTTATTTAACAATTGAGTACCCAAATTATTCTTGTGAGAAATATGTTGAAATATCCGAAATACCCTTAAAAATATCATATGTGTTGACCATTTTGACTAGGTTGACGGAAAACTGACAGAAAAATGGACGGATGTCCTTTGTTGGCTGGTCGAAAAAAAAAACTAGGATCTTAAAAGTAGGAAATAAATGAAGAGGATCTTAACGACAATCTATAAATACGAAAAGAACGATTTAGGCTAATTTGCCATCTTGAAGGTAAAAAAAGTGTAAATTTCACCTCTTTCTGAAGACTTGGCAAAAACAAAGTGATAGACAATTGAGTGTTGTAGAGCTTGAAGACTTGGCAAAAAAAGTTGTAGAGTTTGAAAGATATTTTTACTGCGAAAAAGTGACGTCAAATGAGAGAGCGAATGGTGGAAAGAGAAGAGGAAGATAGAGACGGTGGACTAATTTTGGGGATAAGAAAGCGAAATTATAGATTGAGTGTGAATAGATTAGAGAATAAAATATTGGAAGGAGAAAATTAAATGAGAGGGGTCAATGTTGACTAAAATGATAACTTGGTCATTTGAAGGCAAATTATCTTGGCATGAGGAAATCTGCATTGACAATATCACTACCCAAAGACAATTTGGACATCATTTTGATTTTCAAACTAAACAAAACTCAAATCAAACGTAATACAAGTACACCAATAATGTGTGTATTTGTGAATCCCAATTTTTATTTTCATGCATTTTCAAATATAAAATGTAAATATTTTTGTTCTAACATTACAAAAGAATAGTTTTTAAAATGTATCGTTTTTTTTTCATTTTAAGTTAAATATTTTTATTATTTAAAGGATAGAAAAGAAAATTAATTATGTTTTATCTAGGTTATTTTTTTTCTTAGATATTAAAAGAATAATGAGGTAAGTTTTTTTTTTAAAAGAAAATAATATCATGAATAATGAGGTAAGTATAATAATTGTGTTTACATATGAGGTAGGTATGATAATTAAAAGGAGGTCAGTGTAAAGTCTCAAATAAGAGAGAAATTTTAATTACATGAACTTACAAAAAAGATAATAAAAAATGGATTTAGAGAAAATATAGTCTGGGACATATTAATATAGACAGAACAAGTGAAAGGGAAAAAAAAAGAGGTCAATATTTAATTTAGGATTAAGGGGTCCGACCACTCTCCTCCCTCTGAAAAAATTTAGCTAGCGTGACGTGCACGTTATCGATCATACTTTTGAGAGAAAAAGTTAAGACCAAAATCATTGAACGACGTTCACCTAATTTTTCCCTTATTGAGATCTCCTGGACTTTTCATTTTACTTTTCTTTGTTTCGTAAGTTGTCATTAATTTTTATTTCCTGAATAATGAGTCAATACTTAATTGTTAGACTATTACTTAAATATCTATCAATATTTTCATAAAAAATATATTATTCTCAAATTACTATATTCTATATGATAATATTTGCTATTGAAAATATGATCTTAGATTTCATATTACCCATTAAAAGAAGATGTGAATCTAAAAAATTTATAATCTTTCTTTCTATTATGAGATTATCTAAATAAACTATGAACATGTTAGGTGATTGCACTTTGGAACAGTGATGACCTCTCTTTCAAACTTCGTGTCCTAAAATTTGAGTAATGTTCCTTTAATTTTCCTTCTTTCTTTTCCCAATTAATTTTCCATTTCACTTTTCACTTTTTTTTTCCACTTCAATTTCTATATAAAAAATAGTGTATGTGCAATGTACATAGCAAAAAGAAGAAAAATAAATAAATAAATTATTCATGTTTCCTTTAATTTCCCCTCTTTCTTTTGCCAACTATTTTTCCTTTATAAATTTCTAGATTTATTTTCCATAAAAATCAGATGGTTTATGTGTGCAATGTACGCAGTGGCGGAGCCCGGATTTTATTTTAGGGGGCCGAACTAAAATTCGCTCTCACGGTGTAGGACGATATATTTGAGGTAGAATGATGTATTTTTATTAGAAAAACTGAATTTAAACGATATTTATATTCGAAAAAAGACAAACTAATTTTTAAAATTTAAAAAAAAAAATTAAAAAATGAAGAAAACCAACTAATTTACATAGCTATTGTCACGGACCATACTTCAAAATAGCATGAGAAAGTTATAAAAAAATATTATTGGATTAAATGTATGCATTTTTTTATAGAAGAGTTAATAGCTATGATGGTCACTAAACTATTTACGTTTTGCGGTTTTGTAACTTATTATTATTTTTTTTGGTTAACTACATCACCATAGTAGTTACATTTGGAAAAAAAGCGCAATCATTAGTGTGTTAATAAAGTTTAATCAATGAAATTAAGAAAGCTAGTGGTTGAATTATGTGTTAGTACTTCGTAGAGCTTAATCCACTTAATTCGGAAATTGGCGGGACCAATATACTAGTCAATTTTAATTATATTAGATTATATGTGACTACTAGTGGAAGTTTAAATCAAAATTATTTCTATTTTAGAAAATGAGACATTTAATTTTGGACATCAAAATATGAAAATTGTACATTCAAATCCGAATAGAGTGAGTAATAAACAATATTATTATGATAGTTAGTGGTGAAACTATGTGTTAGTACTATTACATTTCAATTTTTTTAGGGGGCCAAGACATTTTATATTATAAGGACTTATTTATAAAAAATATATATTAATAGTACTAATGTGCAAATTTCCAAAATCTTGGGGGGAGGCATGCCCCCTCCTGCCCTCACTATCCTCCGCCAATGAATCTACGTACATAACAACAACTAAATGAAATTTCTAGCGACAATAATTTATTTGTTTGCTTTAAAATTATCGGGACAAAGATTTCGACTATATATTATTTAGAGTTAGAAGTGATGCACTAACTACTCTAACTTATTTGACAACAACAAGTCCTTAAATTTTTTATAAAGAAGCAAACAAAATCACAAAAACAGTTTTGCATTTGTGGTCTTTTTTGGCTCTATTTTTGCAAGTCAGAAGAAGAAGTAGCAGCTAATATATTCTTCTTGCTCACAAATTTCCTAGCACAAACATGCTTCCCATTGATATTATACTTTGCTTTTCCACCTTCCACCACAACATATATCATCCATGCCTCTTTAACCACCACCCTTGCATACAAAACTTGTTGACCTGTTGGAACTTCTTGCATGTGAATTTCTTCAATAAAATCTCCAAATTTTCTAATAAATCCATCCAAGAAAGAAAAAAAGAAATAAAATTCTTAATGTGACAAAGATGAAATTGAAAGATAAAATTATCAAACCACATATATAGAAAGTGTTTAACATCATTACCTAGTGAAGAAATCCCTAACTTCACCTTCAGATACGGGGTAGCCTCTAGAGAAGGTTAAGAAAATCGTCTTGTCATCAGGAGAAAAATTGTTTCCTTCCTCGTTCAAATTTCAGATTGTCGATTAAGATCTCACTTAGTTCATCATTCAAATCTCAATTTTCTTGCATCATGATTCGATTGGTGACTACATCTCCTTGTATCGAAAGGACATGTTTGTTGGTGATGTTGGTCGTGGATGGACCCGCTTGAAATCCACTTAGGGAGATCGCGTTCTTGGTGGCATCTCCGCCTTGGCTTGATACCCTTCTTGTAATAGAATTAAGGGCATTTTGATTTATGTCACGAAAAACTCTAGCACATACTTGATCAAGCATCGACGTGACACCATGCAAAACCCTAACTCGCATCTCATAAAGAGTGTTCAAATTGAAATTTCTTCCCACCATTATTGGGAGCAAAGAAATTTTATAACTAGCACTACTATCTAGATATGAAAATTCATCTTTTGCAACACATTTCAAACATAAGACAACTTCATTAGCAAGATCATTAATCAAATTAGATGGTAAAGACAACATTCTTTTTACCAAAGTCATCCCACCAGTGTTTTGTTGCTCTAACCATAGCAAAAACGCCATAACATGCATCGATTGTGACATGTCACGACCAAGATTGAATATTAATATCTCATATAACTGGCGATCTATCGAGTGATACAACTTTAATTCTTCGTCTGTTGGTAAAGGGCTTGGTGGGCACGAAGTAGAAAACATGCTTATGGAAAAGGAGGCCTTATCTTTACTTGTAAAAAATCGAAGGTTTGATAAACAAAGATTTTTTCTTGCACACAATATATATATATATATATATATATATATATATATATATATATATATATATATATATATATATATATATATATATTAGTGCAAGAAAATGGATGAGATTCAAATGGTGACTTTTGAGGAAAATGGAAAATGGCCATCCAATGTATCCTTTCAATCTTGGTTGAAACTTGAAAGGATCCCCCCTCCTCCCTTAAATTAGCCTTTTACATTGTTTCTAGTCTATTGATAATTTAGGAAATTTTAATATAAAATTGGAATATATTAATGAGTTTACTTTCTTCTATATTTCTAGAAAGGAATCAAGTTAATTCTTGTGATATATGATGAAATGGTATACCATGTTTTTTAGCAGATGTACCAGGTAGAATAGTACAAGGTATGAATGGAAATAATGAAGGGAAATTGACATGTTTGATCCTCAAACTATTTCTCAAATAATTGAGAGGTCCTTATTCTTTTTTTATTTCCCATTTGATCCTAGATGTTATTCCGCGTTTCCTAACTGGTCATAGCACTTCCACCCATGGTGGTTTCCGGCCAAATCCCCTATGTAGTATTTATACTTCCTGAATGATCCCAAAAGTATTTGCGAGCTTTCAAGATAGTTCTAGCATAATCTTCTTCATCCTCCAATATCCACCCACCACTTCTCTCTCAAATCCGACCACCCATCATTATTTTTGGTATGGAGTTTCATGTGATTTCAATTTTGAGTTGGCCTAGAGTGGTGGGTGGCGACTTAGTGGTCGAAGTTGGGAGTGATATGGTGGGTGGCGGGGTTGGTGGTCGGATTTGGGAGAGAAATGGTGTGTGGTCGGCGATGGATCTTGTAGAAATGAAGAAGATAATGATATGACCATCTTGGAAGCTGGAAAATACTTTTGGGATAATCCGGGAAATATAAATACTGCAGAGGAATCTGGCCGGAAACCACCGTGAGTGGTGGTGCTAGGACAGGTTAGGAAGCAAGAAATAACATCTAGGACAAAATGGAAAGTAAAAAAAGGAATGAGGACCACTCGATTATTTGAGAAATAGTTTGAGGACCAAACGTGTCAATTTCCCAATAATGAAAGGTGGTATTATATACTAAAATACATTATCACAAAGATGAAATGTGCGTAGTGTAGCAATAGGAAATAATGAAAGGTTGCAATTTAATAAAAGACATCAACAAGAGCCTAAACGTACATGGCTTTATAAGTTAATTAGAAAAATAATAATTTTATTGCGGTTGAAATGGTGATTCTTTTCCATAGTTAGGTAAAATTTCTAAAATATTTTGAGGAATTTAGATTATAATGAAAAAAGATAAATGGTAATTTCATTTCATATTGTCCTGTTAAAGAAACAAGTGAGGTTGATAGGTACTAACGGTCCTGCTGTCACCTCCTTCTTCATAATTTTCACACTGCATTCCATATTTGTTTAAGATAAGATGAGAAGGAGAGGTGCACCAGAGTTGCTGGTTTTTACCCACCCATAGTTACCCTTTTGGAAAGAAATAGGTTAACATAGACGCAATTAGGAGGATGCAATACTATGATGGTAACTGGTAAGTGTATATATATTAAATTTAATACTTGTACAATTGTATTTAGAATAAAAAACTAATTTAAGTGAATGCTTTTGAAAACAAATAAGCAAATGAGAATATTTTTTTTCCTTTAAGGAGGATTAATAGTGGTTCCCTACTTTTCCTTCGGCATGACTCGAACTCCCGCCTTACCAGTTGGAAGTGAAGCGTCTTACCGCATGAACTGCGCTTCATTGTCAAATGAGAATATTATTGACTACCTTTTAAATATAGTGTTTTCAAAATTTACTGAAGAAAGATATATATATATATATACATACTAGCCTAATGACCCGCACGGGAACAAATTTAATTGTTAAGAAAATATCAAATAGCATAAAAGTGAAAAATTATACTCTACAAGAGTTAATAATTATTTATGGCACTAAACTATTTACAAATTTCTTTTTATGGTACTAAACTATTTTTTTTATCTAAATATATCACTCATCTATTTGCATTTATCAAAATATATACACCCACCAAATTCTTGGGTGTTTTCCGCACAAAAGATTGCACGTGAGTTTCATAATTTGGATATAATGTTTAATTGAAAGCTGATAAACGCAAATAGATGAGTGCTATATTTAGATAAAAAAATAATTTAGTACCATAAAAAGAAATTTGTAAATAGTTTAGTGCCATAAATAGCTATTAACTCTACTCTACAATGATATTTTTTTTGGCTTTTCAAACTGACTTATATAGAAAAAATATAAAAATATAAAGAATTTTATATTTATATGCAAAATATCAAAAAATAAAAAGTTATGGTAAGAGAAGAATATTTGTTTAAGTTTTTACCCTTTTAATGAAAAACGTTTATTGAGCAGTTTGCATGTGTGTTCAACGAAAAACTAAATGAATCGGTGAACGAATTTTCATTGAAAAAAACTTTGACTTTTGGAATGAAAAAGTTAAAAAAAACAAATTAGATTTGTCACTCAATTTAATAGACTAAAAAACAACTCAATAAATTCTTTCAAAAAAATCCTACCCACTACCTTTACTTATAATGTCGTCAAATTTCAAAAAAATTATACAGTTTCGTTGTATGATCTTGAAAAAAAGTAAAAGACAATTTTAGAATAGAAAAATTAAAAAATATTCAATATATTAAAATATATAATTTATTTTGAATAAGTAAAATATGAACTATCCAGAAAAACAATAAAGTTTGTCTCTCAAATTCATTATGCAAATTCCAATTCAATACGATAAGAATTAAATGGCTCGATTAACTTCATACACTCTCGATGTGGGATCTTGATTAATATTGAAAAAATAGAAATGAAAAATGAAAAAAGAAAAACATTAAAACATAAAATTTAATTTGAATAATCAAAATATGTCAAGCTTACTTTTAATTTAATGGATAAAAAATTATTCAACTAATCAAAATCGTTTTAAACTAATCAGAAAATTCAAAATTAGTTTATTGGCTGCTTAAGTACTGCGATTATTCTTTCATGTCCTTGAATGACTTTTAAGTCTAGCGATTATTCCTTCAAATGTTTCTTTCAATGACGACACAAGCTCAGGATGGTAATTTTCTTGGAAAAACAATTGTTTAATTGAAAAATATGAAAAGCAAATAAAGTATGTCTCTCCTTCATTGAGCAAATTCCAACTCAGTTAATGACACTCTACAAATCACATGGTTCGATAAACAAAAGTTAATTTTTAAAGTGTTTACTCATTTAAAGAAAAAAGTTTAGTGAGCAGGTTCGAGTTTAATATAAAACTAAATGATTCGGTGATCTAA
This sequence comes from Vinca minor, assembly GCA_026122235.1. Lineage (NCBI taxonomy): Eukaryota > Viridiplantae > Streptophyta > Magnoliopsida > Gentianales > Apocynaceae > Vinca > Vinca minor. Next base: position 5,213,462 of record JAOCZM010000096.1, read on the forward strand.
TTTTCTTTTAAAAAAACTTTAAATATTTGAATGAAAAATTTAAATGCAAATTGGACTCGTCACTCAATTTAATGGACTAAAAACCAACTCCACCAATGCATTCAATAAAAAATCATTCTCAACCCCTTATTTATAATGTTGTCAAATTTAAAAAAAAATCATAAACTTTCAATGCGGATCTTGAATAGTATTGAAAAGAAAAAGAATAAAATAGAATATGAAAGATAAAAAAGCTATAAAATTATTAAATTAACAATTTAGTTTGAATAAGTCAAATATGTCAATCTATATCATTTATTTAATAAATAAAAAATTATTTCAACCAATCATATTTTTTAAACTAATTAAAAACAAAAAATTCCAGGAAATTGTACGTGGATTGTGAAGGCTTGTGATTGGTTGAAACTGAAAAACATGTTCTGTAATATAAATATGCTAGCCTAATTAACCCTTTTTAGGGAAAATAGAATTGGAATTTTAATTAATTAATTAATTAATTAATTAATTAAATTTATGATGTAACTAGTAATTCTAAGAGTATATAACAATACAGAAATCTAAAAAAAATAAAACATGAGTTATTTAACTTTTAGTTTGATAATTGTTTTCAATTTATTTTTTATTATCAATTGGAAGATATTTCAAGATTTGGAGAGATTATTGGGGAAGTGGTTTAATATTTGAAGTTTATTAAGATAAAAATTAATTTCTAATTAATTTAATTAATCTAAACTCTTCTAAACCAATCAAACTTTTGTAAAACAATTAAAACACAAATAATTCTAGAAAATTTCACGTAAGATTTCTAAGTCTTTGATTGGTTGAAATTTAAAACAAGTTCTATAATATAAATAAATAAATAAATAAATAAATATATATATATATATATATATATATATATATATATATATATATATATATATATATATATATATATATATATATATATATATATATATATATATATACACGTTAAAAGACCTATATCATACATGTACATGGATATTGAATTTTTAAAGTATACATGCAATGAAAATAATTTAATTTTTTAAATGAAATAAAATTTATTATATTAAAACATAAAAAATTTAATTATAGGATGAAACATTGACCACATCCACACGTTCACTCTTTCTCTATCATTTAATATTTGTAATTTGGCTAGATTTGAACACGTAACCTCTCATTGCAAGGGCGCGTAGTCCAATCAATGTACCACAATCACTTTTGTTATAGAATATTATTTTTTAGTATGTTGAACTTCTTGCAGCATGGTTTATAAGTGAAAACTCGACACATACATGTATTCCTTTTTTAAGGTAAAAATAGGATATAATGTTCTTTAGAATATATTTCTTAAAACCAAAAGATTAGTTTCACAATTGTTTAGTACATTGCATCATGATTTAGTTAAAATATAAATTTTCAGAAAAATATATTGGCATATTTTTTGTTTAGTCGTTACGCTCTCATTTTCTCTCTGAATATATATGACTAATATACTCTAATTCTATTTAGAAAGAATCATATTAATATTTTGACTAAAAAACTAAATCATTTTTTTTGATTTCTTAATTTTCGTTACGTGTCATAAACAACTTATATTATAAAATGGAGGTACTAATAATAATTATAATAAATTTTCAAATTAACTGGATAAAACATGTACATTTTGAGGACAAATATTCATCATTAAATTACGACAAAAAGACTTGACTTAATTAGTTGTTCAAATAATAAGCTCAGATTAAATATGAAACCAAATTACCATAACAAAAACAAGACCAACACACTCAAAATTAAAGAACAAGAAAAACAAATGGCTCTAAACTATATTAAATATTTTATTATTCCTGTAATTCCTTCTTTCTCATTTTCAAGAAGAAAAAAAAGGTCATTGGGCAGTCGACTTCTTATTCTTCTTCACATATTTCCTAGCCCAAACGTGCTTCCCATAGATGTTATATTTGGCTCTTCCACCTTCCACAATCAAATCAACGGTGGCGATTGAACGAGAAACAATCCGTGCATAGAGAGCTTGCTGATGAGGGAGGACATCTTGCATGTATATAGCTTCAATGAAGTTTCCAAATTTTCTACAAAAAGTTAATTAGGCTAACCCCTAAAATGATACATCCCCCAAAAGAGAAAGAGATAAAGGAGTTGTACCACCCAGTTTAGAATTAAACGTCTAATTTTTTTTTGTAGCGAAATGAATAGAAAATCTTATCATACCTTGTGAAAAATTGTCTAATTTCGACTTCTGAAATAGGATAACCTTTTGAGAAGGTTAAGAAAATAGTTCTATCATCGGGCAAGAGATTATCGTAGTCTTCTTCGTTAATAACACAAATTCGGCCTAACACGTTGTTACTCATAGGGAAGGGTTTTTCGGCCACCGAAAAATCAACTGGGAAAGCTTGGTTAGTGTTTTGAGCAGACATTCTGTCAAACAAAATTCCTCGTTGGTATACCGGAAAACCGTTGGAAGATGTTTCAACACACTTTACTTTATTATCAGTACGAACAATATTTCTTCGACCAGGGTAAGGAAAAACAAAGCCCATCAACATGAGTAGAGGTATCGAGAGCCTTGACATTTTCACTTACAATATTTGTTTGACTAGGGCAAATAAAATCACTAGGGATTAGAGTTTTCTTTATCATAACAAGATCCTTAAAAGCCCTAATACAAACGTCCACAACAATTTTATTGACACTATGAATCACATAAGTTCGATTTTGGTGAAAATCTTGAAGAGAAAGTTTTTGGGATAATATATTTGGATAAGCCAAGTTTGGTAAAACAGCAAGTTCATAAACTGATTCTGAAATTGTCGTGTTTTCGTAAAGACAAGAGCGTAAACAGACTATAGACTCATCAACAACTTCATTAACTAGGTTATGAGGAAGATCTAACAATGTTTGTATTAGATTTACTTTGATACAAACCTTTTTTTCTAACCACATCCAAAAAGCCATGACATTCGCGGATTCAGATGAATCCCGTTCGAGATCATGGACTAGAATTTGATATAACCTACGATCTCTCAAGTGAAATGCATTGAATTCTTCATCAGTGATTTGGAACGGTTGAAAAAGGGAAAAGAGAAGGAGACGAACCATCCATCACTCTATTTGTTTTTTTTTTTTTTTTTAGAAATTTGCTTTTGATGCTATTTAAATAGGCAAAAAAAATTCTATCCCTCATTATGTGATCTGTTTTCTATCCCCACGAATAAATATTTGTCACGTGTTCAATTTTTCATTACGGATTCCACTATTCCTTTTAGGTTATAATTTTTTAATTAAAAATAAAACTTATCAATTTTTTATTAGTGAGAAGAGGGAATGAGACACCGAACGAGAATAGAAAATTTCTATAGGTCTAGATGATAACCAGATGGATAAATGCATCCATATGCAAAAATGGAAAGTAGTAAAAAGTTTTGGTACTTGGGAATTTAGGAAGATATTTTCCATCTTTTGCATATAGATATTGGTCCATATAGATGTATTTGAAAAAGCATAATGGCATTGGCTATCAAATTTCCAAATTTGTATTAAGACCATAATGAGTTACCATAATTCAAAACTAAATAAATTAGTTTTAAGGTTAATTATAAAATACCCATGAAGTTAGGGTATCCAAGCCATTTAGTCCATGATGTTAAAGGTGAGGCCCTTTACCTCATCGGCTACTGACCAGTTTGCTAGATGCTAGTGTTTTGAGTATAATTCATGAATATAATTCTCTCATTCACTATTACATTAGGAAAATTAGTTAAGGATATAATAGAAAGTGTTATGAAAACTTGAGTGAACAACGATATTTGTAGTGGGAATCCCGAGAGATGTCCAATTGTTTACTTTGGGGTGCTTAGGACTTCACCTTTATTTTCTAAAATAACGGTTATGTCTCTCTGTGTTGGACTTGACTTCAGCCTCTTTCATATCCGATTAAGGTTGGCGCCTCCTTTAACACTACAAGAAAATGCACTTTTGCGGGGGCCCGTCACACAGTCAAATTGTTTGCGGCGGCCTTTGAGTCACTGCAATTGATGGTTAAAATCGCCGAAAATAGTCCATTATTTACGGCGGTTCTCTAGCTACCGCAAATAGTGGATCATTATTTGCGGCGGCCCCAAAATCGCAACAAATAGTGAACTATTTACTATTTGCGGCGGTTCGTTTGAAAATCGCCGCAATTTCTTATTTTTTTAATAAAAGATTAACTAATATAAAATTATTAAAATTAAAACTCTAAGTCCCTAAACTAAATTGAAATTGAAACCCAACCCCCTAAGATTATAAACGCTTAAGACCTAAACATTTCAAATACTTCCTATTTGACCCTTAAAATTTTAAAATGTGTCAATTTTGTTCATTAATAACTGTAAATTCAATTCAAAGCTTCACACACACTAACTTTCAATTTAGTCCTTAAACATATATTTTTAGTCTATTTAGTTTTTAGGAATATATTTGAGTTCATTAATCTTATACATAATGTGTGTGCACAATTTATGTAATGCTTATGTATAGATAGTATCAGTATGAATTATATGGCAAAAAATCCTCCGTCCCCATCTCTTTCCCCAGCCAATCACATTCACCCTGTGTATATATAATTGAAAAAAAAATTTATATAGTAAATTCTGATTGGTTGGGGACAGAAGATTTTCACCCGAATTATATAGTAGCTATTTTATATAGTAGTCCATTCCCATTTAATTGTCGTATATGTATCCAAATTAATTATCATTTACATGTCTTTTATTAGGTGTTAATAATTTATTCCAATTATATTCTCAACATATTTTTTATTGAAAAAGTGAAAGAGGAGGAAGAAGGAAGGGGTATTATTGGAATTGTGGTGGAAAAATTATTGTTTGTTTGAGTTTCTTAATATTTTCAAAGTATCATAAACGACCTATATTGAGGAATGGAGGGAGTATAGTAGTACTTAAGTATATAATATATAATGTAGTATATAGTATGTTTATAAAATATCCTTATATATAGTGTAAAATATTAAATATGTAGTATTTTTAACATATATAAAGCGTGTGTATATATACATAGTGTAATGTATACATGTAGTATATACATTATATATTGGCTATACAGTCGCCCTAACATGTTACTAATAGTCTAATCACCACGATTTCAGTGCGGAACGGAAAAATATTCTGTATATGCAGAACAAATTCTCAGAATTTTTTTTTTTTGTTATATCGAGTCTAATAACAATTTTTTTTTATGTCGAGGAGGGGATACATGTCCCGATCCCAGAATATTCTTCAACAGTTGCGGAGCTATGAAGGGGCAGGGGGGCCCTGGCCCTCCCAAGAATTTTTCAATTTTTTTTATATATTAGGCAAATATATTCAATGGTTTAGAATAAAATAGATTTTTTCTACTACGCCCCCCCTCCCCCAAGAATTTTCAATTTTTTCTATTACGACTCCACTAAACTTCAATCCTAACTCCTAGGGGTGTCAACGGGTTCGGGCCAGCCCGAACCCGGCTCACATAGCTCGAAAAAATGTGAGCGTGAACTGAGGTGATGTGAGCGTGAGCTGAGCCTGAGGTTAATATTCAAGCTCGCTTCTTATGTGAGTCGAGCGTGAGCTGACCCACTTCGGCCAGAAAAAAGCTTTCGAACTAGAATAAAATTAATATAATTAAAATATTATATATATATAAAATAATAATAATAATAATATTATTATTATTATAATAATATATTGATAATAATATATTGATTATTATTAAAATATACAAAAATATCTTAATATTTTATGTCGTTTTGTCCCTTTTGCTTCATTTTTTTGTATTCTTGTCCAAATTTAATTTTAAGACTCATTGTATTATACTATTCTTGAGACAGGATTTTCGTTTTTTCCGCTGATGTAAATGAGCTTGGGAAGCTCGTGAGATAAGCTCGAGCTCGTGTTAAAATGTGAGGTAAGCGTGAACTCAAGGTTTATGAGCTTTTCCGGGCTGAGCGTGAGCGTGAGCTTTTCAATTTTTATGTGAGCTGAGCGTGAGTTATGCCAAGCTCAACTCACATAGCTTGATTGACACCCCTACTAACTCCGCCACTGTTCTTCAGGTAGGTATGTTGCTTCCTAACCCGACTGGCTAGTTTTGGCGTCATAACAAGATACTTAAAGGCCCTAATACAAACATCCATTCCAACTTTATTAACATTAAAAATCATAAAAAATTCGATTTTCCCTTTTCATCACGTTTCAAAATAGAAGACATACACCAATTTCTCCTTTATCAAAATATTTGGCATTTCTCGAATTTTAAAGACAAATATTTAAAAGCTACCATCACCTATAAATATAATCTTTAATTCACTATTATGTTAGGCAATGGAAATATTTAAATATAATGATATGAATTACCTTTTTTTTCTTCTTTACTAGTCAAGAGATTGGCAGTCTCAGTGGAGGAGCACTCTAGTCCCAGGTTCGACACCCTCCTCCCCCTCCCCGAATAAAAAAAAAATCTATGCAAAAGTAAATAAATAAATAAATTAAAATGATTTATATCTTAGAACAAAAGTACCAAGTCGAGGATATTCGTGTACAAAGATTAAAACGATAAAGTCAACCATGAAGAAACAATTAGAATCTCGAGAAGATATTATTCCTTCATTTCAAAATACAAGTCATTTTAGAGTTACATTAAGGAAGTTCATTTCATCAAGAGCAAGCACAACAAGCGTGGAGCCCCCTCCCCCCAATTTTCAAAATGGTGGCAGTCAATCCCAAAAACTTAAAAATTGCTGTTTTTTTTCCCCACTGGAATGGGATGTTGGCAATTTATGCCGACAGCCAATGGCTAGTTACCAAGTCAACATCGAGTGAGACCAGAGGACATGAACTAGTTCAATCTAGTATAAAAAAGTGCTTTCGGCTTTCTTTTCTTCTTCTCACAAAACATGTGTCCAAACACAATTCAGAATTTTCCTTCTTGGTTCAAAATATATGTGTCTTTCATAACTGGTAATCCAAAAGGTGGGGAGAAGTGCCTGAAGTTCTTCTTGTGAGATTTGTCCTAGGGCTTCAGACCTAGAATTCAACCTAGCCAACTTGGTGTCAAGCCAAATCCCCTATGTTTATACTCTTTAAAGTATGTCCAAAGAACGTGATAAACCTCATTCTTTCTTTGGAAAAAATGATAAATTTTACCCTTTTATGTTATTTCCAAATTTACCCTTTAGACTCCAAACAATACTCCTTCCATCCCAAATTATCCAAAAGTAAAGGTAAACTTTTTCATTCAAATTAAATAAAAAATAAACATTCAATTTAAGACCTACAAAGTAACATATGCTCACGTAAGTTGAAATTTACACGTGTCACAGAAATGGCGCAAATTCCGACAATTACCAGCATCAAACGCAAATACCAAGCAACAATCAGCAAGTAATCCAAGTTTATTTGAACCAGCTAATTGATGATAAAAGAAATTAGACCAAAACTAAACCCTCAGTGTAAGAGCTGAGAATTTACATTGCATAATCCTGCTAAAAAAGTTGCCTTCAGACACTAGTACATCATCATCAGCAAGAATTACCTCAAGTTTCTGAAACGTGTTCATATACAAAGCTACTTTTATAAGCTTTTCCGATGGCAAACTAGGGGATGGATTAACCAAAACCATATACTCTACATAAGATTAGCAGTCGGCAAAATGTATATCTCCACTAGAGTATGGGAAGCTAATTTACCATCATATCATTGAAGATCTGTGGGCAATATCATAGACGGATATGACGATTTCAGCACTAATCAGTATAATAATAAGCCACTCAAGAAAATCAGATTTCCTGTTCTGAAGAATCTCCTGAAGGAAACGAATATTATGCTGCAAAAGAGGAGTAAAAATGTCAACAATTAAAGCAATTATAACAAGTCAGAAGAATCATGATGTCTGAAGTTGCTTATTACCTCCACGAATTTCAACTTAAAATCCAGGCTTGCAAATCTCTGAGTTAATTCAAATTCGTCCCTGAGATACTCCCAAATCTGAGCATATTTGGCATCCTTCCATGCAATATCAGATCTGAAAAAGTAAACATCACAAGCCTTAGACAACCAAGGGTGTTTAAGAGCGCAAACCTTAAGAAACCAAGGCCTTTTGTAAATTCTGATAACCAAATTTGAGGAAAACATACAAATCATTCTGGTAAAAGATAAAAGAAGTTGCTGTTAATGATAATGAAAAGTACCAAGACTTGAGTTGTTCAGTGTGTGTGTAGAAGAAAGAGAATGTTATGGTAGGTGAGCGAACTAAAGTAAGATCGTTAGGTTTATGCACAAGCAATAAGCAAAGACACTGAAAAAGGTCATAGCGTCAGAATGACACAAATAGCCTATAAATTGATCTAATCCTCAACTAAATGGCAAACTCGGCTCCAGTCAAGTTCACTTTAGGACAGTAGACACAGACAGTTCATGCAGCATTCTTATTCAAGGATTTTCATCAGAAATGCTACGTCCTATATTCTAATGGTATTTAGGAGGACAACACTATGAACACCATAATTCTTCTTCAAAGAAAACAAAAGGTCACACGGAGCAAAGCATGCAAAGCACATTGAGTTCATACGACATTCCTAGTTTCCGAGCAATCTGATCAGCATACTGAATGCACTTTTTATGATATTAAAATGAAAATCAAGAGTTCCATAAAGCTTCTCTAGATAAGAAAAGGCAGAGAAATCCTGAAATGTGCAAAATGAATGTCAAAAGAAAAGCATAAAATGAAGTTAATGTTTTATCTAAAATTTGAGAAAGGAGAAACAGTATATCATAGTACTGCAAGACAGGCAAAGATTGTTTCTTCCTGCAAACACCCATTGTATTACCTTTCAAAAAGTCCTAGCTTAAGAATCACATCAGCAAGATTAGAATTTGCCTTTCCCACTAGCTGAAAAAGCTTTTTCCTTTGCATTTTAAATTTCCCCGTCTTTTCCATATCGCGGTTTATGTCAGTAAATTCTGCGACTATCCCATCAACCTAAAAGAAACTCAGTTAAAAACCTTAGACTAAGCAAGATCTCCCAGATTAAAAGCTTTTAAGTTTATAGCAAACTCACCTGGCGAACGTAGTAATCCAGAGCAATACTTTGACCAAGAACACTGCCAATGGTACGGATACCATCAGTGTTCAAATATTGCAACATTATATAATCTAACCCGCCTTGCATCCATGTCTTCAAAGTTGGCTTTTCCCGCACCTCATATTCTAATTTAAAAGACCAAAATAACAGTTAGTCAGACCAAAATCTGGACAGGAAAAAGTTTTACTAAAAAAAGAAAGAAAGAAAATTGATCTGCATCATATGTTGTTCCGATAAAGCTTCAGTTGAGACAAAGTAAATGGAAAAATATCAAAGAACTCTATCTTGTAAATGTTGAGTGAATTAAACAACGAAATCAAGAACATCCAACTTCTTCCCTCCCTCCCCAACCCCCCCCCCCAACCCAAAAATAAACCTTATTATCATATCTAGTAGCAGTCTAGCAGATTGCCCCCTCATTCTCATCGGTCTCATCGCTGATCATTGAGTTCTTAGAACGTTTACTTGCACATTTATAATGGTTTAATTTCATACTGTATCTCCGAGCATAAATAGTTGAAGAGTTAGGTTACATATCTAACTACACTATGATGAACATTGGCCATGTCTTGTGCTCTAATTCTTATCTTTTTATCAAATACTCGCACATAGGTAGGAAACAATCTCAGTTCCACTTCCGTGTCTAACCATCTTTTCTCATCTCGGGGAGTAATCCAGAAGAATGTTTGCCAACAATCTTTAGATATCCATCAACTTCATGATCCCGGACATTAAATAAGACAATTGAGCCATACTGGAAAACCACCATGTAACAGCAGTCATTTCCACTTAAATTAGCACCCAGAGCCTGGAAGAAAAAGGAAAAACATGAGCAAAAATAATCAGAAAAAGGCTTCCACTGGAAGGACAAATTGCAATAGTTCTGTTGTATCACATCGATCACCAAAGGAGGAGGTCCATTCTTGAAGCTTCGTTACATAATACAGCATTCTCAGAGGATACCCTAAATAGAGGTCTCAGTTCTACAGAATGTATGGGAGATAATTCAAATCTGTACCTTAATGTCAAAGGACATGTGTGTTATGCAGTGACAAATTTAAAAGCATATGCGAGGAAAGGCGATATGGAATTTGAAATAGAACTCACAAAATACGTGGAAGTGAAGTTTACCTTGGGTTCTAACTTGGCATCACCAAATCTTAAGACAACGTAGTTAGTCATACGAGAGGTAGGCGGAATAAAATTCTGTTTGTTTTGCTCCACTAAACTCCTTAGATCAACACTGCCAGAATCACAAAAAAAAAAACACTGTCATACATTCAGAAGTGCATGATGCAACATCCCTTAAAGCCAAATATAATGTTTAGGCCTTTAGGCCACTATAGTCATCCCGTTTTAGACCAATAAGAATTATGTCCCCTTTAATACGGTGGAAAATTTTCATCGATTTTTCATAACCATAGAGAAGCTCTCAATAGTTTTTTCCCTTCCAACATGTCACCTTGCAGACATATTGGAACTTCATTAAGATAGTATGATTTGAGGAAAAATCAATTCGATGTTCATGTCCCTGCCAGAGAAAAGGAAATAGAACGGTAACAAAAGTTAAAAGATGCAATATCTAGTGCTCTGAGTTTCTGACATTAGATGCCTTTTCTAATTCCAGGCATCACAGAAAATTTTCGCTTCAATGTGTTTTGTTTCATCATAATAGAACACTTACAGAGAAGACATCCTCCAAATCAGAGCCTTGAGAAAAGAATGAAAATTGTACCAAGTAAATGAAAAACTCAAGCAAAGGTCAACTAAAAGTTCCAATCCCTCTGCTTAAATTTTCTTCTGAAAAATAATCTTCTACCATAGGAACAGAACAGTGTTGTTAAGGCTCATGCCTCGGGGCCTTTGCGCCTCAGGCTCCAAGCTCGAGGGATATCGCCTCAAAATCTCGGGCGCGGTTCAAATTAGTGAGGCGTGCGCCTTGAAGACCAGGCTCCGGGGCGCGCCTTGTAATTAATCTGATTCTAATGAATGGTTGCATGGAGAGTTAGAAAATGATAAGCGAGTATTTGAAGATTCTGATTTAACAAACCTTTTCACCTTTCATCAACATCTCCTCATTACATTAAGTTGGGTCGCTGCTCTCTAATCCACCTTGATAAGAAAACACTTAACGACTTACTCTTTGTTAAGTACAATAGAGTTTTACTTCGTCGGCACACATTGAATGATGAGATAAACCCTATCTCGTTGAACAATATTGATGATTGTAATGAGTGGTTGGTTGGGGAGTTAGAAAATGAGGATTCAGTGTTTGAGGATTCTAAGGTTTCTGGGGCAATTTGAATAAATGAACTATGCCACCCATCTAGGTCGAGAGGAGCGAGTACTTCTCATTCTCAACCTTCATCTCCTAATTTAAGACCCTCCTCTTCTTCATCTGCCTCTAACTTTGACGAGAATAATGAAGATGAGGAAGAAGAAGATTCTCACTTGGATAAAGAGAATCAAGCAGTGTTGTCAATCGCGGATGGCGGGTTATGGCGGCAAGCAAAAAAAATGTCATAACGTTATAGCGGGGGGACTATAACGTTAAATAGCGGACACAATAAAATACTGCAAAATATATATAATACAATGCATAATCTAAATAAAAAGCAACATGAATCAAACAAATAACTCAAAAGTCATTAATCAACCATTAACTAGCATATCTTGTTAGTCATAACTCATAACATAATAAGAATGCACAACTCAAAAGTCTCCCAACGCGATAAAAAAGGATAACCCAAACAAAACAAGAAAATTCGAGAAATCTAATAATCCTCTCCTTCTTCCTCTTCCTCTTCCTCTTCCTCTTCCTCCCCCTCATCTTCTTCAATATACTCATCCTCCTTACTAGGTACAGAGGCAAATCCTTCACATTCTTCTCCATCTGATGGGCCGTCAAAATCAATATCAACATCATCAATATTTTCATCTATGTCATCATCATCTTCAAATTCAGGTTCTTCTTCAACTTCAATCATTTGCTCTTTTCCTTTTCTACTCGATGAAGCAATTCCTCTACCTCTACCTCTGCCTCTACCTCCTTTAGACACTCTCGAAGGCGATGATGGTTGCTTTCTTTTCTTATTACGCCTCCTTGTATTTACACTACGCTCCCGATTCTCGAAATCCTATAAACATCTCTCCATAATAGAGAATCATTTCCCTAAAAAATCCGCTCACCTTCTACCTCACCATCATCTCCATCCATCACTCCAACTAGCCATTCATTGCACTCATCAATCTCATTCAAGCAAATTGGATCAATTCCATCCTTAATATTATGTCTTCGCAATAGTGCTTGTTTATATGTTACATAAACTAAATTATGCAATCTTTGATGCTCGAGTCTATTCCTTTTTTTAGAATGAATCCGCAACATTAAAATAAAAATGAGACAGCAAGAGACTTCTTCTTTTTTGGAAGAAAGGCAAGACACTTGATTAGGTAAATATATTATAATAAAGTAACCCAAGGCCATTTATAAAAAACAAAAACAAAAAAGGCCCGCTATACCGCCATGAACCGCCATAACGTCTGTGAAACGCTGAAAAGCGGACACCGCTATATTAGAGGGTATAGCGCATTGCGTATTGCGGTGGGCCAAAAATCCGCAACGCCATACCGCCATGGCCGCCATTTGATAACACTGGAATCAAGTCGAAGACATTGATCTTGAAGATTGTTTTGATGATTAGGGGCATTAGCTTTTTATTTGTTATGCTTTATCTAATAATGTTTTTTTGTTTTGGAGGGAATTATATTATTATGCTTATTGATTATTATGTTTTGCTTAAATTTGCATGCCTACTAATATATCTATAATAATATTTATTCAAGGTGCGCCTTTTTTGCGCCTTGCGCCTCAAGGGTCCAAGGCCTCAACACCTTGATAACACTGGAACAGAAAGGAACTCAAATACTTCAAGGTTACACACAATTGTCTCGATGAAAAGCAACGAAAATCCTCCGATATGGAAGACAAAGAGTTAAGAATCGGCACTTTCCCGGGTGCCACAAATTAAAATAATTAGTCTCCCCATCTTAAACAGTTTTAGCTACCATCTTTTCACCAGCTATAGAGTTATATTTAGATTCTAGGCTCAATTTATTTTCTTCAACAGGGAAATACAATGTGCATAAAACCCAAATTCTTCGTGAAAAAATGTCAAGTAAAACATTGCACGCAAAGCATCAGTCTGAAACTCAATAGAACATTCAATCAATTCCAAAAGCAGGACAAGCATTACACCCTAATCCAGAAGTAATGCCGTTTAAGTTACCAAATTACATAACAGAAAAAAAAAAAAGTAAATAGAAACAAAATAGTACTCGTTTCATTCCATAATATAAGTCGTGTAAGACCTGAAGCGAAAATTAAGGAAGCAAAAAATAAAGTGATTTTTAATTAAAATATCAATATTACTCTCTAATTAGTGTTATACAAGAGAGTAGTATTGATATTTTAACTAAGAAAACCCTTATTTTTCTGCTTCATTAGTTTTCGCTAATGTCCTAAACTACTTAATATGAATGAATAAAATTTAGGTAGTAGAAAACAAACCTAGTGGAGAAGAAAAAGGCCCTAACAGGAATAGCCGGCTTGACACCAGCAATTGCCTCCTCCTCCTCCTCATCCTCAGAAACCACGACTTCAGAGTCACCTATAGCACCTTCTTCCAAAGGAAGAGTATCATTCCAGACGAAACTATTCGCCGGCGCCGACGACGATGATATTGACGAAATATATTTAGCTACTGACAAATTAGGGCTACGCTTGGACGCAATGAAAGCATACCTAGGATTCGAATGCGATTCCCGACGTAGGATTACGCTAAAGGATTGAAACTTAATAGACTGAACATGAGTGGAATTTGTCGGAGGAATTGCACATTTGGCCGGAGCGGCGGCGGAGAGTGTGAAGAAAGTTCGGAACGATTCTAGGGAAGAAGAAGAGATTGTTGGGGTTTTCATACTGCTTTTGGCTCTCCACATCATCTTCATCGTCGCTGTGGTGTTGAAGAAGAAGAAGATGACAGTGAGAAGGCGAGGTGGGGTTGCTTCTTTCTAGTATTATTTTATTTTATAAGTAAATACTTATTTAGGTTATTACCATACGGTGTTGTTTTATTATCTTGCTCAGCAAGGAAAAAATATTCTTAAAACAAAAAACTTAGGAAAAAAATTGAGTGTATTTGTGTCACGTACGGTAACACAAAATTTTCACTTTTGAACTCTGTGTGCTTGTATTGGGTTTCAGTTTGGGTTTGGATTTGAGTTTGAGTTTGGGTTTGGGTTTGGGTTTGGGTTTGGGAGGGAGAGGCTAAAAAACGGGCGGGAACAATTCAAATTCAAATTTTTTTCTTCAAATAATCGTTAAATTCAAAATTTTTAGCTCTTAAATTAGCGGGAGATGTTCAAATTCTAAATTTGTGAAGCCAAAATTTGAAATTGGACGATTATTTGAAGAAAAAAAGGTTTGAATTTGAATTGTTCCCGCCCGTTTTTTAGATTCTCCCGCCCAAACCCAAACCCAAACACAAACTCAAACTCAAACCCAAACTGAAACCCAATTCAAGCACACATATCCCAAATGAAAAGAGGATCCAAACTTTATCATAACAATGAGCCAATGGCGAGTGGGCAAGTTCGTAAGGCCATGCTAATTTAAGTGAGATTGTAGGCTAATTCAAGTGAGATTATAGTATAGAACAGGGTAATTCTAATCATAATTTTCATTGGATCAACCAATCTAAGGGTTCCAAATTATAAGGTAAATTATTATAAATGACTTTATAAATATAGAAAAATGATTAATGGCTGAGCAATATTAGATAAAACTCCAAATTAAACAATATTCACCTTTGTTGGCATAAGGAATTTAACTAGTTATTTACAATTTTGTCACCAATTTATCCAATTAATTAGATAAATTTTAGAATAATCAAAATTATTATTTAGGTATTGAAAAAACTGGTTATGCAACAAAGCGTAAGTTGAGCCACACAAACTAAAAAGGCCGTATCCATAAAAGCCGTCTTAATCCCATTTGTGGGGTCACTTGGGCATGGAGTCGCGCTTGTGGGGACTGGCCACAGCCCACTTTCAGCGTGAGTTGGGCGATCTGCACTTTGGCTAGTGACGGATCCAAAAACATAGAACACTGGGCACAAGATAATTCATTAATATTGTGTGGGGTCACTTATACATTTATCATATAAATGTAGTAAAATATATCATATTTACTCTTTTAATTTTTTTTACCGGGGTCATGTGACCCAGTGCCATCATACATACTACGGGGTGTATTCAATTAGGATTTTTAAACACTATTTATGGATAAATAAGTCCAGTGGATTTTAAAAGACTATCTAAGATTTTAAAAGAATGTAATGACTTGTAAGATTTTTTTTTAAAGATTTTGTATACTCAGGATTCTTATGTTCGGATTTTAAAGATTTATATCATAAGAATTTATATAAGATTTGAAAGGATTACAATGCCTTTTTATTCGTACGATGCTAACCAACCAACTACTTAGTTGGATGACGAACAATGTCTAGTTCAATGATGCACAAATTCTTCATGAACAAACTTTACAACCCAAACTTTTCAAATAATGGTGGAATTTATACTTCCCAAAGGTTTTATAATAGATATAAGGTTACTAGGTTGCGGACACTTTGTTCAAATAATGGAATGAATCCATAAACATAAAGGCAATAAAAGTCAATTGGTTAAAGTTGTGATCAATAAAAGTCAATTGGATACCGAATTACCAACCGAATTCAAATTCAATTAACAATTCGAATTCGATAATTCAGTGTAAATTCGGTAATTCGGTTATATCCCAATTCGATTGGGTAAAAAATGGGACGAAATCGGTTTGACTATAATTGAATTCGGCCTGACCGAATTCGAATTCATTTTTTCATAATTTTTTAATTTTATTATATAGTTAATATATATAAAGTAAATAGACCCTAAACATTGTTATTTTAGCGGTTTTGCTATTAATAATTCCGTGTAAATATGGTTGAATTAAACGATGACTAATTTATTATTTCGATTATTTTTTTTTGAATTTATTGTTTGTTTTGATTTTGGTTTTTTCTTGATGTTCAATTAGAGTTTTCTTGTGAAATCGGTTAATTCGGCAAAAAACGAATTCCGAATTCGCCAATTCGGTCAATTCAAATCCAAATTGGGTCCGTTTTTAGGTTCTAAAAAAGTTGAAAACCCCGAATTCAAATGACCGAATTGGCGAATTCGAATTCGGTACTCACCACTACTTGCATTAGCAATAACATACACGGGATCAAATGGAATGGAACAATAAATAAAAGCAAACATTCAAAGTAACAAGAGTTAATGAAAAAGATAACAAATAAACAAATCATGAAAATCCCACTAAAAAGTCTTATGGGTTAGGGTGAGATTTTTTAAAGGGTTTGGTATTTATACTTTCACTAAAAAAATCTCACAAATTCCTAATTAAAAAAAAACTATCAAAATTTAGAAGTTTTTGAATACTAAAAGACTTTTTGTTACTTGATTGAATAACACTATATTTGAAAATCATTTTAAAAAAATCTCCTGATTGAATACTACACTGACTTATTTATATTACTTAAAAGTTTTAATTGAATACTACAAGACTTATTTATCTTAAAATAATCTTTTAAAATATCAATTGAATACACTCTTACAGAATCTTTTTTTTTTTTTGCTAAATAAATTATATTTCCATTAATCACAAATAGCCGAGGCCATTACAATCAAAGGAAAATCTGAAAATACAGAAAGTAACAGTTATACAATGATTTAAAAAATCACGATAACGAGATAAAAAGACACATCCCAAGAAAACTTGGATGGTTAGGAAAAACAACTAATAAAACTAGCAAACTAAACAAATACATAATCTTCTTCTTCAAAGCATCTTCATTGCAATCCTCAAAACACAGGGATAGGAGAATATTACTTTCAACATCTTCCTTAGGGGTCGACAATTTATAGGACCATGGGCGTATCAACCGTCCTATAAATTGTCTCGGGAAGATGTAAAAAGATGATAAAGGGCCCGAGATCAAGTCACGGGTTGAACACATCCTCCTAGAAAAATAGAAAAAAAATCTAGATCTGCGAAGATCTGAGACTCATCTAAAAAAAAGGTTTCATATGATTCGTAGTACAAAATAGAGTAAGATTAACGGAACAAAATGACTAATATTTGGTCATTGGCCGGAGCCAATGGCCAAATCTGGCCAGCAGCAGAGGAGAGAAAGAGGGGTGAAAATCCTCTGTCACATTTGTAGTGTGTCACGTGTCCCACAACCAATCGAATTTATTATATAAATATTTGTTTTCAATTATATATACTACATGGTGAATCGTGATTGGTTGAGGGGACATGAACACACATAAATGAGACAGAGGATTTTACTGAGAAAGAGAGCAGGAGGAAAAGAGGAAGAAGAGAGAGAAGGGGAAAAAAAGTAGAAAAGTAGATTCTCAGCCTCGAAAATTTTCCTAGTGCCGTACAGTCTCTCTCTTCTTTCTTAATTCTCTCTCTTCTGTGTTGGTTCTTCGCGCCTATCTTTCTCCACCGTCTCCCTCGAATTAATTCAAAATCACTGTAAGTTTTCTTCATTAATTTCTAATAATCTCCATTGAAATTATATCTTCAAAAACCCTAGCTTCTTCGTTATTGGCGAAAATGTAGGTGTTAATCCATTTTGTGTATTTCTGGTTGATTTATGTTTGAATCACATTTTTGATGTGGTTACATTTTGCTAGATATGGATTTATGTTTAGAAAATGCAGTATGTTTCTGATCTGTTTTGGAACATTAATTTTATTTTGAATTTTGTTTGAGGAACGAGGTTTTTATGTGTTTTCTATGTTTTTTTTTGGGTGTAAATTTCTGTGCCGTAGGCCGAGGAAATTAAATGTATGTGTTTGAATGCGTGTTGCGGTTAAAAGCTGTTTATTTTCCCCGAATTCTCGGCGTGTTTAATTGAAGTAGTGTTAATTTCTCGATGTGAAAGGAAATCATGAGCGAATTTTGTTTGAGGAATGATGTTTATATGTGTTTCCTCTGTACGTTTTTGGTGTAAATTTTATGTGGAAACTAAATGCATGTCTTTGAATGTATTGACAGTTAAGGCTGTTCATTTCCCCCTAATTTTCGGTTTATTATTTGAAGTAGTGTTATTTCTTTGTGTGAAAGGGCAATCATGAGCAACGAAGAAGAGAAAATAAGTCCCCTTTGTGCAGAGGAAATGGACTGGACGGATCAGCAATTCAAGCCTTGCCAATGTGGTTATCAGGGGTGAATTTTTGCATTAAATCTTCTTAGAATTGATGAAAGCTGATTAATTTAGAGAATTTGACTTGGTTTGTTCTGTTGATAAGAAGGAAGGAAACTTAAATGCCTCCTGTTAGGCTGCTTCATATTTCTATTTCTGTTTTTATATCCAACGTGAATTAGGCTAGTGTGCTACTGATCTATGGTTGTTTAGTTTTCTTTACGAGTTTGATGCATGCCAAAAATGGAAGTTCTCATTATGAGATTGTGGAAGCTAGTAGAATACGGATACTTTATGCTGTCCTTACCAGATAACACTTTCTGGTATGATTCTGTCATGAGCCTATTTGATATGTTAGAAGAAAGTAATCCTTTTTGGCCTTGTCCTCGTTCTGTTACTTTCACCAGATCCTTAGTTTATTTGTCTTTGGTTTTGAGGCTAGGACCCTAGGTTCAGACAATTCCTAATTGCGTAAAGCATTAGTCTTGGCGGTACTGGAGTATCCAGTTGAAACTAACTTTTCCGACATTAGAATGCACTCTATATTGCTTCATTTCATTGATGCGTATATGCATTTACTTTTCTTACATTTTGGGTAAATCTGTGAGTACTTGCTTCAAGCTAATTGGCAGAGACACTATTCTATCTCTTTGCACATGACATATGCTAGAATATGGGTTTCATTGTTCTTTAACCTTTTATTTTTGTCCTCATTTCATCCTCTCAGGTGTGTGTCTGGTGTTGGCATCACATAATAGAAATGGCAGAGAAAGATCAGACAGAAGGGGGTTCTCCTGCCTGCCGGACTATCTACGAAAAGGAGAAAATTATTGTAATGCAAGCAAATTCGGAAAGGTTGTTTGTCTTTTTGTGTTGGATTGGATTGATCATTTAAATTCTTTGGCATTTGAGTTTAACATTTAAAATTATCTTTGTTCGAAGTAGGATGGTGACCAAAAGTTCTAATAAGAAAAGCAAACCACTAAAGTCCAAGCCAAAAGCTCCTGAAGTGAAGAAGGATCTTACAAATGTTAGAGTGATTCAGCAGAAAATGGCATATGTAATAGGGCTACCTCTTAGTCTTGCTGATGAAGATGTATGAGGCGCCTGTTTGTTATCTCTTTTATTTTACGTCTTTATTATTTCTTTTATCTCCTTCTCCTTATGTGTGTTATATGTCCATTCTGTTCTCTAGTTTTAGGATTTTAAGTGAAACTATCATTGAAGAAATTATGTATTTTCCTTCATTCTCTCATGGATGTCCTGCCCTATTCTGCAGCTTTTACAACAGAAATAATATTTTGGTCTGTATGGAAAAATTTCTAAGATATTTCTGTCTCGTACAGCTGGTGGGACTCTTCAGCATTTCATTAATGACAGTTGCAGCGTGTGAGTTCAAAAGCTTTCAAGCTAAACAGTCGCGCCTTTTATTTAGCACTAGATGTATTATCAAATGCGGAATTTATTGACCTTCGATCTACTAGCTCTTCATGGTTTCTTATTCCACATTCTCTTTGGTAAATGCTTTCTCATGATTTAGGATATAAAGATATGAAATCCTGAACAACCATTAAAAAGAAATGAAAATTTTATAAATGGTGTAATTGAAAGGAAACTTGCTTCTGTGTAAATCACTTTTCACATTATTCTATGTACTTCTGACAAAAAAACCAAGTTTTTATGGTTATTTTAGTTTGGCTAAAGAATCTAACTTTGAAACCTTTAATTGTGCAACCACAAGATGTCAAACATGCCTTTCTTATACATGGTTATTCTCTGTTGATGTAGATATGCATTGCTAGAATCTATTCAGAAGTACGTGTCAAATCTCAAATCAAGTTATGAGTTCTGACATATTTAAAGGAATTGAGATATTGTCTTAGTTCGAAACGTCAGTTTTTATACAAATCAAGTCATGAGTTCTGACATATTTAAAGGAATTGAGATATTGTCTTAGTTCGAAATGTCAGCTTTTATATGTCAAAGTATGGATAGGATTCTTTTAAACTTGCAAAGAAAAGAGGAGAATGTGAACTGATGAACTGTGTTAGGTTTTTTATGTGTGAAGAGGTACAGTTAGACCTTACCAACAAAGATTTGTAATTAAATGTTCGAGAAAGTAGCATTCTTTCAAGTTTAGTTATCTTATATTCTAATGGTTGTTTTTTGTATAGTTATCAGGTGGTTTCAGTGTGTACAGTTATGTGATGGTTGTTTTGTTGTATAGTTGTTGTCAGGTGGTTTCAGTGTGTACTGTTATGTGAAGTGGGTAAACACGTTTCACAAATGGTCAAGCTCAAATAAAAGTAGAAAAGCTATCAACACGTAAGAAAGCTAATGTATTATCTGTAGTGAATTTCCACGTGAGTGTATTATCTGCATCTAAATTTACATGCAACATTCCTGGTTTAACATTTTCATACTTCAAAAATGTTTTATGTCCGGTGATTTGGATTTATCTTCTGATAAATAGTAATCATTAGCCTTTGTAATCTTTCCATGAGGTCCTGTTTCTTTGGCTTGCCTTTACATAATAAGACTTTGACCTTATGTTTTTACTCTTTCAAACTTTCCCTTTTAGATATAAAACGTATTCAAGAGAGGAGGATGCCTTGAGATGTATTCAGTCAGTACATGGCTTTGTCCTGGAAAGTAGATTTTTGAGGTAAGGAACCTGTCGTTTACACTTTTCTCCTTTTTGGTAAACCACCTCCTGTTCTTAGTGACAAGATGGAATCTCTTCGTGCAGAGCGTCATTTGGAACTGCAAAGTACACTACTTCCATGCCTGGTTAAGAAACATGGTATGGATTGGTGATGCTTCTGATGATGTCAACCATAATGTTCTATATTTCTCTTTTTGATTACTCTGCTTTAGAAATTTCAAGTGAATGCGGAGAATTGAATGCTTGGCAGTGGTGTTCTTCCAGCCTTGCAATAATCCTGCTTATTTATATTTACATAACATTGGGGCTGAAGAAGATGGTTTCGGGAAAGATGAAGAAGCTGCAGTTCATACGAGGTATAGATGTCATCCCTATTTCACATTCACAATACTTCCTGTAGATTTCTATACACTATGGGCAGCGTGGATTAACTCTTGGGAGGGGATTGGGCGGCGCTTGTGCCATCTGAAGTAAGGCACCTTTTAACTTGTCACTAGTCACAAAATAAATCCCTCTTGTAAAGGATGCAAAAGCTGCTGCATTGAATCTGTTTTCTTGTGGTTGATTTTTATGTTTATGTCGAAAAATTGGGGTTTGAATTATATAGAATATGAAATTTTCTGAGACTTTGTTTTTCACCCAGCAAAGGATGTATGGCGCATATTCTCGCATGTCATGGATTAGTATTGCTTTCTAATTTATAGCTACAAGTATCCCTTTTCAGTTTTTTACTCCTTAGTTTTTATTTCTCCACCTTCACTTTTCCAATTTCCACGGGGTTTTATGATGTTTCCTTTTGTTCAGAGGCTTCTGGTTCTTGTATTTCCTATCTGCTTCTTCAGTTTTTGCGTTTTTGTTTGTGATTGTTTGAAGTGCCATTGGTTTCTGAATCCTGTTCTGGTTTTGAAGGAATCGAGTGCAACAAATTGTTGGTGCTGGAAATAATACGCTGAAGCTCACAGGAAGTGTCTTGCCACCTCCAGTGGATGAATTCTCTGATAGCAGCAGCAGCGCTTCCATAGAAAAATCTAGTATTAGAATTCCTTTAAATGTAAGGCACTTTGAAAGACCTTCTCCTATTTGCCTAATGTTTCTCGACTGCTTTTGAGGATATTAGATCTTTAGATTAACAATGATATACAAAGTGTTTTTCCTAATAATCAGTAGGGAAATTATATGCATTTTGACATATCAGGTTTGCCTTCCTGATCTGGATTGCCTTTTAAATGCAACTACAGGATTTAGCCCATGGTGGCCACGTAACTGGAGGCTTTGGAGTGCCCAACAAGATGATTACTTTTGTAGATATAGTTGGACGGCCCAGTAGTCCTGGTCTAGAAAAAGATGAAAATTTTGCTGAAGATAGGAGGATTTTGAACTTATGTTCTGACTTATCGTTTGTAAATATAGATGAAGATAATCAGGTTGGGGATAGATATGGTAATTCTATGCTGCCTAAAGTTTCATCTTCTGATCACCTTGTCCAAAGATTGCCTGAGGATACAGAGTCAAAGGAAGCTGCAGATGAGTTATTTGGAGAAGATGTTCCGCCTATGGATGAATTATCCTCAATGGAATCAGCCAGCTCGAGTCAGGGGGGTTACTTTCATCATTCGTCTGCCCAGGTTTCAGAGGGTCCTTCATTGTCGCATACAGTAGTTCAAGTAATTTCAGTGTAGACCAAAGTTCAGTACATAGCCTCGAAGATGAGGCTTCTTTACCGTTTACATGTGTAAGTTCAGTATTAAATGACAGAAGCCACGAGTTCCAGAATTCAACCAAATCAGATAGGATTCATCGAAGTTCGAACACCTTCTCAAATGAAGAAATAGTAGAGCATTTGCGAAGGATTTGTAATGACAATTTAGCCAATGATGACGAAAATTCCACTTTTGATACTATTGAGACCAGTATCATCTCAAATATAATGTCAATGGATTTTGATTCGTGTGACAATACCTTGACATTGCCTCATGGATTGACAGAGTTACTTGATGAAACTGATGACCATAATGGTTCTTCTTGGAATCCTTATGCTAGTGGGAAATCAGGGCTTGCTAAAGGAGATGGATTTGCAAGTGAAATAGTCAAGTCTTTTTTTAATAGCCTTGGTAAAGTGTCAAGCAATTGTTCTGTCCTTGAGGATTACCGGGAAAAGAATTGAGTATTATTTTTCTAAGCCCCAGTATCCAGGTAACGCTTGCACTAATTCTTGCTTTCTTCTGGTTTTTTCCAATATCTTTGCATTTAAAATTATTAGGTTGATTTTTTGAAAACATGTCTCCTTTTAACAGCACCGAAGCCTCCAAGCATGGCTCCGCCTGGTTTCTCAGTGCCTAGAGAAGCACCTCCTGGTTTTTCTGCATATGAGAAGGCGGAGAGATTTTCCCATTCCTCTGGTATTTGGCTGCTGTTTCCCTTCCCTCTCTCATTTGTATTTCCTGATTTAAATAACGTTTGTTGCTTAGTTTGGCTCTCTTCTGCTTCTATTTGCAGGAAATGTGATTAATAATTCTTCTTTGCCAAACAATTTGCTTCAAGTTCCACCAATAGTTAACAGTATCAGTCATGCTGATGTCAATTTTGTTGATCCTGCAATTTTAAGCTGTGGTAAACATCCTAGGCTTGTGTACTAGGTCTGGTTCGAATACTCAGTTGAGTGCTTTTGACGACGAGACTAGACTTTGGCTTCTAGTGCAACAACAACCAGCATCTGCAAATCAAGACTAAATAGTCCCAGATATTTGTGCACAAAGAACTGAGGTTCCCCGGCCATGTTGTTGACCAACTTTCTGCTTTGGATCATGGATATGGTTATTCATCAACTCAAAAGTACGAGCCAACTTCCTTTACACCATTGTCTCAGCCGAACGGACACATCTCTAATGGCTATCAGCAGGGTTTGAATGAGGTCCAACGAAGAAATGATGTTGGCACGAGGGAACTTCAAAGAAACGAGAAACTAGGGTTCAACAAGTACTTATCCGGGTATGGAGATTTAATGGATCAGATGTCCAATACAGGCGATGTATACAGCAGAGTATTTGGGATGTAAGTCGCACTCATGATTGAAATGTTAAACGTTTAGATCACTTGGCTATGTAGCCGGGGCTGAAGGTAGGCAAAATGGCCTAATTCGTCCTCTATGTATTTACGATTCTCTTTTAAAGTCCCATTTGTTTAATTTTAACTTTTAGCATCCTAAATGTATTTACGACCTGTCGGCAAAGGACATCCGTCCAATTTTCTGTTAATTTTCCGTTTGCCTAGTCATCTGGTCAACATATTTATCTTACCTCAGGGGTATTTCAGACATTTCAACATATTTCCCACATGAAAATTTTGGGTACTCAATCGTTTAAAAACATAACTATGAATACTCAATTTAAAATAAACAAAATAAAATCCAAAAACCTATCCCTCCCCTCCATCTTGATACATCCCTAACCTCCTCCACCACCGCCGACACCGCTACCGACACCCCTACATCTAAACCACCCTCCCTACATCTAAACCACCACCACCGACCACCGCCGCCGTGAGTGTAGTAAACAATAAAGATACTCCTGCTAGAGCTAATTGGGTTTAGCTTAGGCTTTTTGTTTAGGAACAATCCGTTAAAGATTAGGGAGGGGTGAGGGTGGCGGTGGTCGGTGTACTGTAACATTTTAACCAAATTGTTCTTCGGAGCAGAACTTTTTTAATCCAATTTGGGAATGGAAAATGGTTTCTTAAATTTATACGCTATCCAATTGTTCTTCGGTGAAAATGATGGAAATTCTTAGGTTTCTTAAATTAATAAAACGAATTTATTGGAAGAAAAATGGTTATTAAAGATTTAGTAATTATATGTATTGGGAAGTAATTAGAATTTATGAGCTTTGGAGATGGATTGATGGAGTGGTTCCTTGCATAGGAAACAGAGCAAGAAGAAGAACGACCTGCAACGATAGTGGACATGTTTGGTCTGCTCAAAGAATCCGATCCATTCGACGGCGAAATAGGCTATCGAACACTGATATGAGTATGATTATTCTTGCATTCGATTCCCAAAGATGATCGGAAGATGGTCGAAGTTTCCATCTTCAATCCAAAATCCACAGCCCCTGATTTTTTTTTTTTTTTTTAAAAAAGAAGGTAACTTTATGATTAGATATAATTAAACAAACAAAACCCTAGAGGTATTAGAAAAAAAAATCTGGAAGAAATTACCTTTGGGAATGGAAATGAAAGGCGGAATCAGGAGTAGGTATTCGAGTTTTCTTTGGTTTCTTAATATATACATGTAAAGAAGACAGCTCACTTTCTCCAACGATGGTGGACATGTTTGGTTTGAGAACCACAAATGTAATTTAATTTTCTCCAACGGTGGTAGGTGGTGGTGGTTGGCAGAGATGGTGGAGGAGGTCATGGACGTATGAAGATGGAGGGGAGGGATAGGTTTTTGGATTTTATTTTGTTTATTTTAAATTGAATATTCATAGTTATGTTTTTAAACGATTGAGTACCCAAATGTTTTCATGTGGGAAATATGTTGAAATGTCTGAAATACGCCTGAGATAAGATAAATATGTTGACCGGATGACTAGACAAACGGAAAATTAACAAAAAATTGGACGGATGTCCTTTGCCGGCAGGTCGTAAATACATTTAGGATGCTAAAAGTTAAAATTAAACAAATGGGACTTTAAAAGAGAATCGTAAATACATAGAGGACGAATTAGGCCATTTTGCCGCTGAAGGTAAGATTGTTGTTATTTGACCGTGGGATGGATGAGTTTGTTCTCTGCAATTGTATATTTCTGACTATATGTTGCCTTATTTGCCTTTGTCTAAAGTATCCCTGTGAAGCTGGGTCCATTCCATTTTGTTGGGGTGGGGTTTCTTTGTCTGGGCTTTGACAGTTTTTATTACAAGTATTTAAGGCTCAATTTGGATTGGGTTTTGGTTTTGTTTTGCGTTTGAGTTTGGGTTTGAGTTTTAGCGGGAGAAGATAAAAAATTAGTGGGAGAAATTCAAATTCAAATTTTTTTCTTTAAATACTGGTTCAAATTCAAATTTTGGCCTCTAACATTGGCCAGAGAAATTTAAATTCCAAATTTTTTAGACCAAAATTTGTAATTGAACGGTTATTTGAAAAAAAAAAATTGAATTTGAATTTCTCCCACCATTTTTTTAGTTTCTCCTGCCAAAACCCAAACTCAAACCAAAACCAATTAGATCAAATTGCCTCGGGAAGATGTAGAAAGTTAATAAAGGGTTCAGATCAAATTCGGGTTGAACGATTTCTCTTATGAGCATCTAACCTATGTGTCTTGAATTTTGAAGAAAAACAATTTGAAAGAAGTATCTTATGATTTGTGGTACAAAATAGAGGTATAATACTCGAACAAAAATAGTAAATAAAGTTAATTGACCAAGATCTGATCATTGGCCTGAGCCAATGCCAAATTCGGCTAGTAAAATATGCAGAAATTGAGTTTGCAGAGAGAGAAAATGGAGAAGGGCCCTAAGGTATACTCGCTATTTGTACTAGTTTTTTTTTTTTTTGGAGATGTTTTGTTTCAAAATTGAAAAATAAACCGCTTGTGAAAAGAGATACGACACTAAAGTATTTTGTATTGGAGAAAGTTCAAATACACTTGCATTTTCTTTTTGGAATATTATTAATGGTTAAAATTTATTGGTTAGCATTGGCTAAAAATCTAAATTAAACACTAGTCACCCATATTAGTATAAGTGATTCAACGAATTATTTATAATTTTACCTTTAATTTAGCAATTAATTGATTAGGTATTATCCACCTAGCATTACCCTTTATTTTTTCAACGTCTTTTTCCTTTTCTTCGCTTTAAGAATTCTTCATTGAGCAAATAGCTTTTTCTGCCACGAAACTAGTTACGAGTGCTATATCTGCCACAAATCATGTTTTCGTGTTTTTTCTGCCACAAAACTAGTTACAAGTGCTATATTTGCCACAAATCGTTTTTTCGTGCCTTTTCTACCATGAAACATTTTATAAGTGCTAAAAAATCCCACAAAACGAGGAAGGGTGAAGGGAAAAATATGTAAGAGATAAAATTAATTTCAAATAGACCCTAAAATCACATTTTTTATATTTAATTGAGTACACAAATTATTTTTTAAATAATTGACCCCTTCTTCCCAAATTTATCAAAGCCTCCACCACCTTCTTCTTCCTTCTCCTCCCACCTCGAGTCACCGCCGCCACCCAGTCCCTAACCCCCACCCATACCCCCTGAAAATTAACCAAGAATAGCAATCCATATGATGAAAGCACTTCTAGATCTATATTTCAGACATATAACAAATTTCACAAATGCTTTGCTCTTCTAACCTTTAGAAACTATTTTACAAAATACATATAAGTCAAAGCAATAAGCAAAATGCTAATCAATTTTCACTACATGATTAACCAAGTGTTTTGCTGCTAAAACCATCAAAAAAAATTAAACAAAATACATACCAGTCAAAGTACTAAACAAAATGTAGATTAATTTGCAGTACATAATTAACCTAACATAGATGCTTTGCATCTGAAACCATCAGAACTCTTGAACAAAAAGGACTCTCGCAAAGCAATATGCAAAATGCAAACCAATTTCCTAAGAATATCTAATTATTCTTAGACATTTTTGCTAGGCTATCACCTTTACCGCGCTTCTCCAAATCTTCAAGCAGTCAGATTTTGTCAGATTTGGTACTCTTTGGTATGGGTGGGGGCAGGGATTGGGTAACGGGATAGGAGGTGGTGGTGGCTCGATGTGGGAAGAGAAGAAAGAAGAAGGTAGCGGTGAGGGTTTTGGTAAATTTGGGAAGAATGGTCAAGTATTAAAAATAAAATAAAATTAGGTACCCAATATTATATAAAATTTTGATTTTAGGGTCTAATTAAAATTAATTTGATCTCTTACCTATTTTTCCCTTCACCCTCCCTCTTTTTGTGGCATTTTTAGCACTCATAAAATGTTTCATGGTAAAAAAGGCACGGAAAAACGATTTGTTGCAGATATAGCACTTGTAACTAATTTTGTGGCAGATATAGCGCGAAAACGTGATTTGTGGCAGATATAACACTCGTAATTAATTTTGTGGCAGAAAAAGCTATTTTCTTTTCTTTATTTGGTATAAGAAAATCTTACACTACTATAGACATTCCTTTTATTATTTCAACACATTTTGTTTGATGAATATTTTCACATATTTGAGAAAGTAAAAGTTTTTAATGCACGCAATTCAAAATTATTTTCCTTTGACGGGTATTCAGAACATATTTGAGGAAGTATAACAACATTCACTGCAAAATCCCCTAATTATATATTTTCATCTCTAAAATTCATCATTTTCAGTTTAGGATATATGAATAACTTTTATGAATTGGGACTTTCCAACTGCCATCAGTTAAAATGGCAACTTCATACACGAGAGTAGACCGATCCCTTAACATCTCTTAAAAAAAAATTGTCGGACTAGTTATACTAATCAACTTTGATTTTCTTTAAGCGTAGATTAGTTTTTTCCTTTGAAAAACAGATATTATTATTAATAATGTGTAATATTTACAAAGCCAATAGAAGTGTCAAATTGGTTGTTACATGAGCATCCAAGACAGAATTAAATTCATCCTAACATGTAAAGGCGGTAAACGAAAATTATCATCATGAATCACCTAATTCCTCCAGAGACAACTACAAACTTCCCTAAAAATGAGACTCCAATACAAATACCCAAATTTTCTCCTCCATTCTCCAGTGAGTCTCGTAACAATCCATCGAACAACATCAATTTCATTGAAAAAAACATATTGTTGATCTGTTATCTGTAAATTCTTCCAAAGGTTAGTCGCAGAAGGGTAGTCCCGCAGCATATGAAAAGACGATTTTGTAACTACACCACAACCAGGGACGATTTTAGGGGGGAGGGAGAGATTTTATACTGTTGCAGTTTTTCGCCCCCAACAGACTATTCCTGGCTTCGTCCATTCTCACAACCCGCAAGATTCTTGAGCGGAAATTAGTTTGATATACTCTCTTAAATGTCGAAGTCAGACATGAGTGTTCAAATAAAAAAAAATGTCTTTTCAAAAAAGAAATTTCTCGAACAAGCCCGAATATTCCCACCAACAGAAAATTTCCACGTCCATTTGTACATGTGGGTGGGAATCAAAGCTACCAAACTTTTGCCAATAATGGCGGCTTTGAACATGAACTGTAATTCCAGTCAGATTCATTCTACTTCTTCACTTCTTCTTCTTCCTTCTTCTGCTTCCATTTCACGCCTTACATTCTCCTCAACTTTCCCTCTTCTTCCTTCTCTTTTACAAAAACCCCTTCAACTCCGGGTTTATCCAAGAATTAGTGCTATTTCTTTATCAGCAATGGCTTCTGGGTAATTTGTTTTGCCTTTCGTAGTTTATTCTGAATCGAAGCTTAAAGAGATTGATAGACTTTGTTAATTTTTTGATTTTTGATGTTTCTGCTGAATTTGTTTTTGTTTTGATTCAGAATTGTGAAAGAGGAACTCCCGCCTTCTCTTGATTCTTCGTCAGACCCACCTGCTATCTTTGACGGAACACCTAAGTAAGTTCAATTTTATTGCAATCTTTTACTACTCTCTCCGGTGCCGGAGCTAGAAATTTGTCATAGGGCATATTTTTACTAAATTTTTTAGGGGGCGAAATATAACATTTATAAAAAAATATCACAAAAATAATTTTTTTTTTATAGAAAATTCGTTGTTCCCGCCCCCTTGGCACTGACTCTCTCCGTTCCCAAATTACCTGTCAATTTTGTATTATGCACGAAAATTAAGGTTTCATCAAATTCTATAATTAGAATCTGGTAAAATGTAAAAAATGACATTATTTAATTTTAAATTAGGTTCTCTCTATTCTTCTCTCTCCATAAGGGGTATGATGAGAAAAATAAAATTGGACAGTTAGGTTGGAACAGATTAAAAAGAAATTGTGGACATAATTTCGGACGGACGGAGTGAGTACCTCCGTTCCAAATTATTTTTAACGTTTCACTTTTTTAAGATATCTCAAATTATTTATTACGTTTCAGAAATCAATACATCTATATCATTAATTTTCCAGTTTTACCCTTAATTTAGTACTCAACTAATTACTAACTATAACTTTTCAGTCATTAATTGAGGGATATTTTAAACTTGTTTTCTCGTATAAATTTCTTTTCAATCATTTCCTTACTCTTGGTAAAAACTCCAAATGTGTCCAACATGTTGGGACGGAGGTAGTAGTAACTTGCTAGTTTCAATCTTGTTAAAACTTTTCTTGAGAATTTCAATCTTAATTCATGTAATGCCTGAAAAAATGTGCAATTTGAAGAATTTTATGTTGAAATGCTACAATTTATTAGGCTTCGATAATTTGGTCTTTTTGGGCAATTTTATGGATAATTTGGTAGTTCAGCAGTTCCCAAATTCGAGTGAAGTCTTTGAAATAAGGGCGTGGATTAAATAACAGTTCCTCATTGAACTTTTTGGAAGTTGATGAATTGATTTTTCTCAACTTTTGCTATTATTATCGGGGCAGGGCGGGACGTTCTAAATCGGATGTGCTAAACCAACTACGCCAGCCTTTATTGACAATTGATTTTTCTCGTTGATTAGTACTACTTGTTAAATTTGTTGCCATTGTTTTTTAGGTTGTACATATCTTACATATGCCCATATGCTCAGCGTGCGTGGATCGCCAGGAACTACAAGGTTCTTTATCTAGTTGTTTAAAACCCTGGTTTATATCGGTTCCGCTTTTCATATGCTTTCTGTTTTAGCTCAGAGTTGCATGGTATTTAGTAAATTTGTTATACTAATTTGATCCTTTTTTGTTTTCTGGAGCAGGGGCTGCAGGAAAAGATAAAATTGGTACCTATTGATCTGCAGAACAGGCCAGCCTGGTACAAGGAGAAAGTTTACCCACCAAATAAGGTATTAACATCCGCCGTATGTGTTTTAAGGTGTTTCATTTTTAGCTTTTTGCAACAAGTTGCTCATATTAAATGTTCAGGAAAACTTGCTGATAGCTGCTTTAAGTATAAACTATAACTTGCATCAGTCCTGGTCATCTCTACCGTTTTCCGGAAGTAGTGGCGGATCTGGGGGAAAAGGGGGTGTCCCACCATTTGACAATGACAAATTTTACCTTTATTATTAGCTTTAGCCTCCACCCCCCACAAAGAAAAAAAGTTGTTGAATTTTTTTATGTTCTTTGATATATATTTCAGTACAGTTCGCCCCCTCGACATAAAATTACTAGGTCCACCCCTGTCCGAAAGTACTTGTAAATAGAGTAATCTTTAACTAAGAGTAAACTACCAAATTATGCAATATGAGGAGAGTTTTAATGAGTTTTGGTTTTGACCAACTACTGGTTGCCATTCTTTCTTTAATGGCCTTTTGTAATAATGATCTTATGCGGAGCTATTTTCTTGACGCAGGTGCCATCACTGGAACACAATAATGAAGTTAAAGGGGAGAGTCTTGATCTGCTTAAATATGTTGAGAGTAACTTTGAAGGTCCTCCACTTCTTCCTGATGTAAGATATTCACAACATTTCTCTTATTTTTTAAAGAAATGAGGATTTTAATCTATATGGTCTTGATTGCTTGAGCACTAAATGGAAATGTAGGATCCAGCCAAGAAAGAGTTTGGAGAGGAGTTGCTATCATATGTCGATTCCTTCTGTAACTCTGTAGTCTCTTCTTTCAAGGGAGATGGAGTAGGTGAAGCTGGTAAGGTCCTCCACGCGTGTAAGATGACTTTCAGATGTTTTTTTTAAAGAAAATATTGATACTACGGAGGTTATTTGTTTTAGGTGCTGCGTTTGATCAGCTTGAGAATGCGCTGGGAAAATTTGATGGACCTTTTTTCCTTGGAAATTTTAGTCTGGTAAGTGTAGGGTTCAACCTTTATGTATTTCTATGTGCCTTGCTTCAATGAAGGTTTCATGTTGCCGGAATAAAGAAAGTAGCTTGAAATTATTGGTTTGATCGTCAATGTCTCAATTTGATGACCGACATGTTTTGCAATGCATGAAATCCAGGTTGACATAGCATATGCTCCATTTATCGAAAGGTTTCAGCCCTTCTTATTGGAGGTCAAGAAGTACGATATTACAGAAGGCAGACCAAAACTGGCAACATGGGTTCAGGTACTTATCAAAACTACCATTTTTCTAAACAAGATTCATACGCTAACAACATTGAAGAGAAGTAGCTTCAGTCTTCAAATCTTTAATAAATACCTTAGTCAGATGGGAAGATTTTACATTTTACGTTTAAATTGGAGATTATGATTGCAATTTTGTTTAGAGTTGAATCACTTGTTCATTCCATTGGTTATGAGTGCTTTTTTCAGGAGTTGAACAAGATCGAGGCTTATACAGTGACTAAACACGATCCAAAGGAACTCTTAGAGTCATACAAGAAACGCTTCTTGGTACGTACTACCCTTTTAAATGACGAGATCTGTTGAGAGTATATTGTTCATGGCTAGATGAAGTTCTGCTAATTCCTTTCTTTCTTGTTCTTCAGTCTTAGCTCTGAGATGTGCTGAGTTGGATATTTCCCGTCTCGTCTCCAAGTCATACTTGAGGTCTCATATGTTATCTGTAAAGATTAAACTATGGAAACTGGGAAGATCCCTTCTCAGTTTTTAATACTGTCTATAAATAAAAGAAGATTATGCTTTTCTTTTCCTGAATAAATTAAGAAGCAAGAACTTCTGTATAAAGGTTTGGTATTGTGGATATTGCTTCTTGGTGGACTGGCAAGTGTCTTTAGCAATTGAGAAATATTATGGACTCTATATAATATTGCGTCCGTCTTAAATTAAATTGAATGTTTATTTATTTTTATTTAAATTCATTTGCGTATAAAAGTGAATATTCATCTTAGAACAGAGGAAGAGGGAGTATAATATAAGCATGCATGGATGGAAATAATTAAATAACAAAATTGATTTGATTTTTCACATTTGAAGGGTAACATTGGATGATGATCTGTTCAAAACAAAACATTGGATGATGAGATTTTGTATTGTTAGAGGATATGTTAGAAAATTAAAAGTCTATATTTATTATTTATTTTTAATACGAAAAAATTTAATAGTACATTTTAGATTGAAAGGTATAACTTGAAAAAAAGTAAAATCAGGAGTTTGTGTCCGAAATCTACCAAATGGATAGTTTTTTCTAAATGTTCAAATTTACAAGGCCTAAAACTGAAAGACTTTACATAAATATGAATTTGGGTATTTATTTTGAGAAACGAAAACAATTATTAAATAAATAGTTTAATAAATAGTTACGAGTGCATCATTATAATGTTCGGGCTCTCTTATCTGGTTTAGAGCGCTAGTAAGACAATGACTCAATCCAATATCACTTTTTTTTACTTGGCATCCAATATCACTTGAATAAGAACATTAAAGGCAACCTAGCAAAAACATTGGGAAATAAAATTGTCCATCATCAGTGATAAATCCAAGGAAGGGAGCGAGAGGGCGATTATCCCAACAATTTTTTTAAAATAATTCAATTTTATAGTGAATTTTTTTTCCGAAACCCTTCCTCCCTTTTTTCCCCCAATTTTTTTTCCCCTTATCCAAATTAAATATTTTTCATAAACATACAAGTGTTAGATCCACCCATCACCGATGAGCAAATCGATTTTTACCGAATTACCAATTCAATTTGGTAATTTGTATACACCCGAATTCGATTTGGTCGTAAATGGGATGAAATCAGTTGATTTATTATTAAATTCCATCGGATCGAATTCGAATTTATTTTTTAGTAATTTATTTATTTTATTATATAGTGAATATATAAAGTAAATAGATCCTAATAATTGTTATTTTGGCGATTTTTCTATTAATTTCCCTTATAAATATGGTTGAATCAAACGATGATAAATTTATTGTTTCTATTTTTTTTTTTTTCTGGATTTATTGTTTGTTTTGATGTTGGATTTGTCTTGGTGTTCAATCAGATTTCTTGTGAAATCGGTCAACTCGACAAAAATTAAATTCCGAATTCGCTAATTCAGTCAATTTAAATTCGGCAATTTCGAATTAGATCAATTTTTTACGTTCTAAAATGAAAAAAAAAAAAAATCGAATTTAAATGATAGAATTCGGTTACATCACCTAACAGTTTTAAGGTGGTATAGTATGACAGTTGCATGCATTATACCGCCTAGGGGTGTTCAAGAAAAAGCGAAACCGACCAATCCAAATCAATCCAAACCGAATTTTCGGTTTGAGCGGTGCATTGGACTGGGTTCGGTTTGAGCTAAATTAAAACTGAATTTTTGGTTTGATTTAAAATAAATTATAAACCGAACCGAACCAAACCGAATATATATAATATATATTAAAGGATTTTTTTGCAATAAAATATATTTTTCCTTAAAATAATTTCTAGTATAATTGCTAACTTTTGTATCTCATTCTAGAAATTTCAAGTGCAAGTTCTTCAAGTGTTAAACCAAGAGATTAAAAAGTCATCATTTGGTATGCGATTTTAGATTTACCAAAAGATTTTTATCGTATTTCACTATTTTGAACTAATAATTATGTAATTTTTGTGTTTTTCTTTTTTCTTGTAGGATGATTTTGAAGTAATTTGTTTGAAGTGCAAGGATCAAGACCAAAAATTTATGTTTTATTATTTTGTTTTCTTTATTGTGTTTACCTTGAGAAAATAATAGGCATATTTTTTTAAAAATATTTTTAGCAACTAACTAATTAAATAAAGTTTTTTTTTAAAAAACTTTATAATCAATATTTTTGTGTTTCGCAAAATCGAACAACCAAACCAATCCAAACCGAATGCATCGGTTTGAGATTTTAATTGGTTTGGATTGATTTCAAAATTTCCAAACCGAATATTTTGGTTTGGTTTGAAAAATGTATAAAAGCAAACCAAATCGAACCATGAACACCCCTAAATTACCGCCACAGCTTTCCAACTTCGCTCTCAATTCAATTCAATTGTCAATACACGTTAGAGCAAGCTGTCTGCAGTGACGGATTCAACGTACTGACACCGGGGTCACATACTTCCGTTGAAAAATATTTTTTAAATAAATATGATGTATTTTTGTTCCGTTTGAATGATATTTTCATGCTGTTAAAAAAAAAAAAGAATGATATTTTCATGAACGATCCCACACAAATAAGACAAATTAATGAGTGATATTATTGTTCTCAAATTCTGAATCCATCGCTGGCTGACTGTGCTTGTCTACTAGTACGGGATGGAATCTCTTTCCTCAGTTTTTAAAAAATAAATCAATTCAATTCAATTCAGCCTTCATTTCTCCGTCGCTCTCTACACTCTTCTATTTGTTTCTCAAACCCTTTCTATTAAATACTTGACAGGAAAGCTCAAGTCTTTAGTTCTACCCAACAACAATTACTACTTCTCTTTCAGCCTCGACAATGGCTTCTTCTGGGTAATTTAATTTGTTCTCTCTACTCAGTTTTCTTCAGTACTGTTTTTGGGATACTTCTGTTGGATTAATTAGACTCTGTTTCTTGAGTTTTGAGCACTTGATTTCAATTTTATCTTATTGTGGGTTTGTTTATTTTCAGAAATGTGAAATGGGACCTTCCCCCTCCTCTTAATTCTTCTTCAGATCCTCCTTCAATCTTTGATGGAACACCCAAGTAAGTTCAATTTATCTGCATGTTTTTTTTTGTTAATTTAATTTCATGGGTTAATTATTGTGTTCTAATTTAGCTACTCCCCCATTCCTTAATATAAGATGTTAGTATGAGTCGTTTAAGACATGTAGTGAAAATTAATGTAACAAAAAAATAAGAAGCTTTTTAAATCAAAATATTAATATTACTCGCTCAAATAGAATTAGCGGTATACAATTCCTATCTAATAGAGTAATATTGATATTTTGACTGACAAATTACCTTGTTTTTTGCTTCTTTAATTCCTGTTAAATGTCCTAATGACTTATTAAAGGAATAAATGAAACTCAAGTATTGATCATGTTGAAAGACAGGTTTCGGACTGAAACTGAGACATCTAGACTAACCAAACTGGCCTTGCGGACATTTGAGTAAATAAATATGATTTCGTAAGTTGTTCAGCTAAAAACAATCCAATAAGGGATATGGAAAAGAAAACAATTGAATTTAGTTGCAACCTTTTAGGAAGTTTAGGTTCAGAAATTGAATTTTTCTGTATGTTAATTGCAAATTGATGCAACAAATTTTAATAATTGTTTATAAAATCCTAGGTTGTATATATCCTACCATTGCCCGTATGCGCAGCGTGCATGGATTGCCAGGAACTATAAGGTTCTTTAGTGGATTCATCTAGCCACTGTGTTTTTCTTTTTCTTTATTTCACGTTTTACATACTTTCGGTTTTAATTTCGAAGGCTGGTATATAGAGAACCTTATGAGTCTGCCTTTGTGGTTCTGTTGGGAGCAGGGACTTCAAGAAAAGATAAAGTTGGTTCCTATTGACTTGGATAACAGGCCAGCATGGTACAAGGAGAAAGTTTACCCTCCAAATAAGGTATTAAAGTACTTTGAACCGTAGTATCCGAATTTAGGTGTCCGGTTTCCAGCTTGTGTGGAGCAGTGGCGGACCCTGAGATTTTATGTTGAGGGGGCGAATTGTACTGAAAATCTGAAATTTATATCAAAAGACAACATAAAAAGTATCAGTAGTTTTTGGGGGGCGAAATTAATATTTTCAAGGATTTCTTTAAATTTTTTTATTTTTCTAAAGGTAAAATGTTTGATTCTTCAAAATATTGTGGGGGGTTGTGGGAGATCTGCTACTGATGTGGAGCTGGACATGAAACATGAGAAAAATGTTGTATTTTGGTTTTACCATCTGTGTTTCATGTTTAATTTATTATTCTTTCTCTCGGGGCTTCTAATGGTCTTATCTTGAGCTCTTTTATTCAAACAGGTGCCATCCTTGGAAGACAATAATGAAGTTAAAGGAGAGAGTCTTGATCTACTTAAGTACATTGAGAATAACTTTGAAGGTTCTCCGCTTCTTCCTGATGTAAGATCTTGACGACATTTCTCTTAAGATCAAAAGAAAGCTGATTTACCATTGTAATCTTCTGCATTTTTCTAAATTTCTTGAGCTCTAATTGGAAATGTAGGATCCAGCCAAGAGAGAGTTTGCGGAGGAGTTGCTAACATATTCCGACTCTTTCAACAATGCTTTGTTTTCTTCTTTGAAGGAAGACGGGATTGGTGCAGCTGGTAAGTCGGTTCTACTAACCTTGAGTAGCATTTTTCCCACTATACAAATTTTGCCATTGAGGTTATTTTATTTAGGTCCTGCCTTTGATCACATTGAGAATGCCCTGAGCAAGTTCGACGATGGACCCTTTTTCCTTGGGAATTTTAGTCTGGTTAGTCGAGCTTCTGACCTTTATATATTCATCTTTACCTTTTTTCAATCGGGGTTTTTCATGTTCCAAAAGAAAACAATTTGCGGCCATTAGCTTGATCTGTAATAATTATCTTGAAGAATGACATGCTCCCAAATGTATGTACTTCAGGTGGATATAGCTTATGCTCCATTTATCGAAAGGTTTCAGCCGTTGTTACTGGATATAAAGAAGTGTGAAGATATTACCGAAGGCAGGCCAAAATTGACAGAATGGATTCAGGTACTTGGGGGAAAAATGTTAATAGAACTGCTAATTATTAAGTATATTGCATGTTGCAAAACTTCATAAAGATGTGGAATATGTTGAAGTCTGAGGTCTGTATTCGAATTGTTGTTGCATATATGATCAAAGCTAGGCACCTTGACAAGAAGCGAAAACTTGTGCTGTATTATTCGAACTGAAGAAATTGTTTATAACATTTTAAAATTGTTATTACAGGAGTTGGACAAGATTGACGCTTATAAAGTTACTAAAGTTGATCCGAAGGAATTTGTGGAGGGGTTCAAAAAGCGTTACTTGGTACACTGCAATTAACATTCGTTCCAGTAATTAACGTTCACACAGTAGTATCTGATAAGATTGTTCTTCACTTGTTATCTAATTCTTTTCTTCTTTTCATTTTCTGTCTCAGTCTTGATCCGAAGGAATTGCAAATTTCGCAAAAAACTCCAACTTATGCCGATAAAAGCTGTTGGAATGAATAAAAGCTGGGAAGAAGATCATTTTAGACATGTTAATGAATAAAATAAGCAATTAGTTGCTTTGTACAAATATTGATATGTTATGTTTGTTTGTGTATATAATGCTTTCTCCATGGATTGGCACAATCTGTGAAGATAGGCATATAACACTTTTTATGTTTCATAGTATATGTTGTGTTAGACCTTGGGATATCTATTTTGGTAGAGTAAAAATGGTAGTCAAGTAGTTAATCATTAGTGCTATCAAGTTCGCGAATTTGTGATTCAGGCCCGCGGGGAAGAGCATGACATATACACGGACTTGTGCATTTACCATTTTATTACAAGCAACACAACTTCTGGTTCCTGGAAGATAAAGACCAGTCTTAAGGTTCTTCTTCATCAATCAATATTACATGACAGTCTAGGAAGATTAATGTTTTATAATACAACAATTTCAGTACTAAACTTTACACAAGTTTACACCCATTTGTAGACACACTCCATAATGTTCAATGTATATGGAAGTTTGTATTTATATGCCTGATTCGTAAACGCGATAAAAAAAGAAGAAAAAAAAGAATCCCACACTAACCGGAGCAGCAGCCTGGCTTCTACAATCAGATGGAGGACCTCAAACTTAGAACTGATTAACAAGCTCCTGTAGTTTAGGATCTTATTAGGCTAATTTGTAATTAAGGGTCACTGGAGGATATCGGATATCAAAAGCGTTGGCTACCTTATTTTGGGGGGTTTGGAGAGAGAAAGGCAGCTGAATATGCTGTATTTGTCGAAGAAGAAGAATAGAATCCTGATGATGCTGCAGAAGAACACAATGGCACTGAGGTGATCACGCCGTTATGATGGAATTTTAATGGCCAGTTTGAGAATGCTGGTAAAGGAATGGCTTCCGCCTTCATCATGTTTCGTGCTCTTTCCTGCTCATAAACACACGTAAGAAACTAAAGTTAGAAGCCTTCTTTAGCACATCTCGCTGTCTCATGTAAGACAACTAAATGCACCTCGAGGTTAAGATATTACCAAATATAAATTACCTCATTATTTGGTGCAAAACTAGAAAACATGCCGGTCCAAATAACAGAATTCTTGGATGCCATTGCGAGACCATGTGAAGAAGCTAAGGAGTTCTCAACCTGAGACAATGCAGAAAAGAAGTAATTATCAGATCACACATGACGATAGTAGTTTTTTGCAGACGACATAAATTGCCCAGTTGTAAGATGAAAATCATCCAAAACACGAATGCAAAACAGTAAATTGGGGTAAAACCACTCCCAGAAACAAAGCCAACACACATGAAAATGCTATCGCGATAAACTGTTCGAAATGAAAGACTAAAAGGAATGAGGAAATACCTTCAGCCTTTTCCCATCAGGTAGTTCCGAAGTTACAAAAGGAAGGTCTGAATTTCTCGGATTATCAGTTTCATGTCGACCTGCTGAAGTCGGAGAAATACAGAGGTTGAGATCAAGATTGTCACCGTTACCTGCATCAATGGTTTCGAAGATCCCAATGTGAAACAATATGTTGGTTTCTTATACTGCAAGTAACAAGAGGGAAAACTATCAACAAACATGATCTGTACGCGATAATTATATACCTTCATTCTTGTTAGCCCTACTAATTTGATCCCCTCCAAAGGAATTTGGATCGAAGTTGGTAACAGCGTTCCTTCCATTAAATTTGATGGCTGCTTCATCATACGCCCTGGAAAATGAAAGAAAAATAGAAATTTTGTCGAATAACCCGAGATAGTATTAGTTTCAGGCTTCATGTATAAACTGTGAACTACATATAATACATTTGAACTTAGTTATAAATTTGGATGTAACGGGAAAGAGTTCGAGATGGAAATCTAAGGGCAATTACATACTTTTTACCAAGTATTTGACTCATTCGAGCCTCCCATGGACCACATTTATGCAGCGTAACTCCTCTGTACTTTGAACTGCCCCGAGAGAATCCAGTGCTTTGGCGACGAAGGATATGGACAAATTCTTCTTTGGTTAAGTTCTTCATCTGCAGATCAAAAATCAATCCAGGAAAAGATATACAGTAAGAACCAAATACTGATTATCTCATAAAAGCTGAACTGACAAATTAACAAGAGAAATCAAACCTGCTTCATATCTTCTTCATAATCGCTAATTTGGAAATTGATATCAGCATCAATTCCTCGAAACTGGATTGCTGCTCGATCATACGCCCTGAAAAAATAAATCAGAAAAATGTAAGATAAACTAAGAAAGTTTCGAATATTATCTAAGATATGATTCTTTTTGAAAAAAGCCTCACCTAGCTGCTGCATGAGCTGTGTCAAATCCTCCTGTTAATACAAACCCCATTTTACCAATTAGTCTCAAGAACAAAAAAAAAAGAATGACATGTAAATCTTCATAGTTAGAGCTAAATATATCCTCATAATTAACTATGAAATTGTAAAGGTTAGTATCTTACCTAAATAAATTTGTTTCCCACAATCCCTGCAAACCAACATAACAAAACCCAATTAAAATCATGATTCAAGAAGAAGAATATATAATGCATAATCATCCCATGTTTCTTACTCTTTCATTCCATAATATAAGTCGTTCATGATATATATAGCGAAAATTAAGGAACTAGTCAAAATATTAATGTTACAACAACAACAATAGCATAACCCATTAAGTCCCCCAATAATTGGGGGAGTCAAAATATTAATTTACTCTTTTAAGAGAGTAATACTTCATTAATTTTCGCTACATATCATAAATGACTTATATTATGAAATGAAGGTATAATCTCATATCAATACTACTTGGACATATGATCCACAATTCACAAAATAGTTCATCATTCAAGTTTCCACAAGAGAAGCATTCCAACTATCATAAGACATAAGCTCTCATCAAAACTAGAACTTGAGAGTTCGACTCTTATCTAATAAAGAGAAACGACAATAAGTATATACTCATGAAAAAGAATCACATTTCCATTTTATCCTCCAAAAAAATTATATATATATTCTTATAATTTTCTTTTATTGTATATATAATAATTAGGAAACAATAATAAATAAAAAAAATAAAAAAAAGAAAGTCACCAGATATGGGATTCCCATCTCCCAGTCCTCCGATAAAAGGTGACTCCTCTATACTGCGAACTCCTTGACCTCGGCCCCCGCCGGCTTTTCTTCTTTACCGGCGGTGGTGGCGGCGGCTGAGTCACAGCCGGTTCCGGTGGCTTATTCTGAAAATTACCGATCTCCGGCACAGACAAATTCAACCAATGCTGATGATTCTGAGGTCTGAACATTAACGAATCATCTTTCCTCACCGGAAAAAGCTGCCTAGTCTTCGTCAGTTCTTCTCGATCAATATCATCCACTAATTTTATGATACTATTCTCGATTTTATCGTTTTTTAGGATTGAGAATCTGAGAGTAGTGGAGCTGTTGGATTCTTCGTCGGCAACAATAATCGTCGGAGGTTCTTCGTCGGCGTTGACGACGGAGGAAGAAGAAGCATATGAAGCAGCGGAATCGGATTCTAGAAAAGTGTGGGGCGTTGTTTCATCACAAGCTGAGTCTACTGAAACTGCATCCACATTCAGATCCAACATCTCTTCTCCTTCTTTCCTATAAATTTAGTCCCAAAATTCGTATTTTCTTCAGATTAATGACTATTGATCCTTATGAATTTATTCATAGAAAGGAAGGAAGAAGAAGGAAAGTGATTATATAAGTTGCATTTTACTTGGAGTTTTTCTTGATCGTATGGGATAAAGAAAACTGGGTTTTCATTGGAAGAAAAATCTATGGAAAGAATAAGGTTTTTTGGAAGGGTCTGAGAAAGAGTTTGTAAGAACATTAAAGAAGTATATAGTTATATGATCTACCAGCCCACCAGCCAGTTCTTGATAATTAGGATGAAGAAGATTTGTCTGTTTGGCTGTGAACCTCTTCTCTTTGATAATGGATGTTGTTCTTGTATTCCTAAAAGTACATAGTACTTATTTCGTAGATCAATTCTGTCATGGAGCAGGCTTACCAAGTGGACATTGATCACTTGGTTCACATTCAGCCACATCACAGTTTTGATTAAAATAATAAAAATATTCTCCCTTTTGATGCATTGTTTGAGACATTTTTATTGTTTTTTAATCAAAAGAGGGGATGTGGTTGATTGTGGATCAAGTGATCTATATCCCCACTTATAGTCCAGGTCTATATCAGAATTTTTCTATTTCGTATACACATCTCTATACAGAATCAATAGAAAAATGTATATTCGAGTTTGACTGGAAGAAGATATTTTTATTATTATTTCTTACTATATTGTTTGGGAAACAACATAAATGGAGTAACTGTGAGTTTTGATTATTCTTGTTGTTCTTTAGCTTTACTGATATAATCTCAGTATTTGGATTCATCGATTTAACGATTGAAAAATATTATTTTAAGAATTTTTACACCTGAATAGTTATTCATTCATTTCTCATTGATTAAGTTAATAATTTTTAATAATTAAGATTGTTTTAATACAATACTGAGAAAAAAACTATCATTACTGCAACTAAAATACTTTGTTGCTGGATTTCTTGAGAGGGGAGGAAGAGTGAAGGAGAATGAAAATGAATTTTTGTTTCATAGAACATGGGTAATGCATCATGATTTATTCCCGTTACATATATTTGACCCCATTTACTAGTAAATATAAATTTCACATTTTTATTAGTGAAATTAAAATTAAATTTATGTGAGACGGGTTAGATTATAATACATACCAGGGAAAGGGCATATATAATACACAGTAGCATGTGAATTTTTTTTATTTTTTATTTTTTTTGCCAAGTAGCATGTGAAGTTTGTGTGGTGGTTACAATGGGCAACTTGCAAACTTCATTTTTTTAATATTTACAAAAAAAAAGTTTTCTCTATCTATGAATTGTGATGGAGTTTGTTTGTTTGTTCCACTTTTGACCTCCAATGAATATGATTCTGATAGTACTTTTATTTCCCAAAACAGAATACTTCTTAAGATATATCATTTCACCATTTGCTCTTTGTGGGTAGACACTTTGTCATGAGCTTAGCATGACTGCCTCACTATAAGTGTATACTTTATTCATGCCTACCTTTTCCTTTTTCTTGTCAAATATTAGGAGGACAATGATTTTCTTTTTTTTTCTTAGCTATAGAGGGTAGAAATGTAATTTTCCTAGAAAAAAAAGTATTAATCACTAAGAGCAGTTCAACGCAGCCCAGCTTGGTTGAGCTGGTCGTGCTCGGTCCAGAAAGGCTGCATTGGTTGCTGCTTTGTCGGGCTGTCTGCTCCGATGAGCAGAAGCCCTAGCAACCAAGTTAAGCATTTTTTTCTTTTTTTCTGTTTCACGTGGGTCATTTTCTCTTGTGGTATGATAATGTGTACATAAATCAAAATGCTTCTTGAGTCTACCTTCTTTGATGTCAATTGACTTTAATTTGAGGGCATGATTCTGTAGCAAACACAACGGTATAGCCTATAGGGGACCCTTATTCCTCGCACCCAAGATTACGCCCAGGATCATTAGATAGGAATCCACTTTGTGCACTCACTGCCAAAGGTTTCAGTGGTATTATGTGAGAAACCACTTTGTGCAGTCATTGCCAAATGTTAGGTTAGTCTTCAATCCATCTGTTTCAGTGGTATTCTGGGAGCAGACTCTTTGTTCATTTATTGTCAAAGGTTAAACCTATTTCTTATTCATCCCCTGCATATACCTCCAATTATTAGAAATTTAATGGGTTATGTTATTGTTGTTGTGGGTCGTTTTTTATTTTTATTCTTTTAAAATGGTGTAGAGGAATTAGATAGTATTGAAGTGTATGTGTAGCTACGGTTCAAATTCTAATGTGACATTTTAGATCCTAGGATTGAATTTAGTCATGGGTTGTTTTGAAGATGCTCTAATTGACTTGCTGGATTATTAGTAAAATAATTTATAAGCAAAACAAAATTACAAGTTTGAAATAATTTGTATAATACTCCCTCCATTCCCATTTAATTGTCGTTTAGGAGTATATATATATATATATATATATATATATATATATATATATATATATATATATATATATATATATATATATCCGAATTAATTGTCATTTACATGTCTTTTATTACGTGTCAATAATTTATTCCAATTATACCCTCAAATCTTTTATTGGAAAAGTGAAAGAGAAGGAGGAAGGAAGAAGTATTATTAGAATTTTGGTGAAAAGATTATTGTTTATTTGACTTCCTTAATTTTTTAAAGTGTCCTAAACGACCTATATTGAGAAATGAAGGGAGTAGTTTGTAAAATATCTTATTTCGATCAATAGGGTAGTAACTACTGATTTATTTTGGTATGAAATATGAATGTGCATACTCATTTTAGATGCTAATATGCACATAAAGTGAAAGATAATTTAAAGATTTTAAATTAGATAATTTCTCTTCAAAGTTG
The DNA here is from genome assembly GCA_026122235.1 of Vinca minor. Taxonomy (NCBI): domain Eukaryota; kingdom Viridiplantae; phylum Streptophyta; class Magnoliopsida; order Gentianales; family Apocynaceae; genus Vinca; species Vinca minor. The sequence goes on from JAOCZM010000096.1 coordinate 5,258,250, forward strand.
AATATTTTACGTAATTGCGAGGCCAGCCAACAAAGAATTAAATAACTTCGCCTCTAGTAGTGCTGAACGGATGTTGTTCAATACCATGTTGAACATTTTTTAATTGTCGAATTAAAGATGTCAACGAGTGAGATTAAATGTTTCTTTAACACTTTAACATGTGTGGTAAAAAAGTAATCTTAACCGATTTTTGATCTGACTATTTACAGGTGTCTGAAAAAAATTTGTTTAGCACCAGGATCGGACCGGAATTAAAGAATGAATGAATGAAAGTTTCAGATCCATTATGCACATCCAAATTTGGTAAGTTTCAATTTAGGTAAATTTGGTAACTTTCTTTGGGATGTGATGTGCACTTTACCAAATTAGTCAAGCTAATAAAGTAATTTGGTAACGGATAGTAGCATACATATAGCTGGTTTTGGATTTCTTGTCATAGTGGTGTTTTTTTTGTTTTTTTTAAAGTTTGGGTGGACTCGTCTCTGGTCATTAATACGGAATCATAGATCGCTTACAAGGGTACTTACATATCACCTATCAATACAACCCTCAATGTCGACAACAAAAATTAAACACTTGACACTTGTACAAACGTATCTAAAATAATAGTATTTTATTTTACGTGTAAAATACAATCTTTAACTTTTGAATCAGTTTGATTTAGTCAAACATCTATTCTTCTATAGCAACAAAAACACTATTTATAACGATGTGAAAAATAATTGTTCATTATTTTTTTAACTACTGGATGATAAATTAATAGTCGAGATAATTTTTTACACATGCGAACAGAACACGTGTACAACACCAAAATTACACTATATAAAGCTTCATAGTTTCCTGTATTTTTTTGGGTCATAAATTATGTGCATCTTTATTCAAGCCAGACAACAACCCTTGTATCATTTACATTTCTTTTTCTTTTTTATTCTGGTAGATGCAAAGGATATAATCTTTTTTTGGTCTTGACCATCCGGTGTTCAATCTTAACAAGTCTGACTAATTTGTACCGGATACTGTAGAGGTTTAAGAAAGGGGTGACCCTCCCAACATCGATAATTTTATACAGCAGTTTAAACCCTATTCATTTTTAAGGGAGGAGGAATCATCATTCACTCCACCACACCTAATTTGTGTGCAAAGGATATAATCACTTAGGTAGGAAGTAGGTAAAGTATTAAATAATTCTGCATTATTTTAAAAGTTTTTTTCTTCACATTACTTATATATGTAATTTTTCAAAAATCAGATAAACAGAGATATTATTAAACGTACGACTCGTAATTCAATAAAGTAATCATTTAACACGTGGAATTGCAGCATGTCGGTCATCTAGCCAAAATTTATACAAAAAATTACATAAAATAATACTTTTTTTTCATTTTAGCATAAATTAAGAAAAAAAAGTTAAGAAATATTTTTTATTATTGTACCCTTAAATAATTTAATTTACTTATAGAGGTGTATTCAATCTAAATTCTATATAATTTTTAAGGAGTTTTGAAGTTTATATGTATTCAATTCAGATTTTAAAGAGTCCATTAACATTTAAAGTATTCAATTCAGATTATAAATTATCTGTTGAAATCTATTAGTATTCAAAACTCTATAGATTCTCATAGATTTCATTAAACGAATGATTTTGATTGATTTTTTGGTCATAAATTTGTATTGAGAAATCTCTTCTTTATTCTCGAAATTATGAGTTTCTCTCATTAATATTAAAATTAAGTCTTTAATAATTTTATCTGAGATTACAAATTTTACAGTGATCTCAATTCTTAAAAAGTAAAAGTAAAATAAAGAAAGGTTCAAACTAAAAAAATATGAGAAATTTTTTCACATCATTATACAAAGGAATATGAAATATTTATTTGCCCAAAACAACATATTGTGATAATATCAAAACAATTTTCTTCTGGGTCATCTTCAAACATATATTAAAGAAAACAAACAATTTATTCACTAGCTAACCACAAATTTCTATTTTCAAAATTTTCATTTTCCTAAAAGATAAAATCAAAAGGGGAAAAGGAAAATTTTCAATAATATAAAATTCAAACAAGCCATACATTAAGTAAGCAAAAGAAAAAAAAAAATCCAGTAAATAAATTATAGAAATCTTGAACAAACAAATACAAGAGGGCGGCAATTTGGTGATTTCCGAAAAATTAATATCGAAATGGACGTCATCAGTGAGAAAAATGATGACTTGGGACAGAGGAGATGGAATTGAACTCAAAATTAGGGTTTTCTATTCAACTAGATCTATTTTTTAATTCGGTTCCCCCAAACCCAAATCGACGGGACTGAACATAGATAAAATCAGCAATCACCGGATCGTTCGATCCAACGATTCTACGAGTAAGATCATTGATCCTAGCTACCTGATCCTCTCCTCCAGCGATTTGTATTGAATTTAAATCGTTTTATTCCTTGCGGATGTTAGCCCTAAGGGCGATCGAACTCGGTTTTTGATTATGTCAAACTTTGATGTAATTAGATAGGATATGGACAATATTAAGTACAAGGAAGCATGGCAGAAGAATATAAGAACAATTAAGTGTAAGGTTTTTGATAATGGACAAACACTTGATGTTTGTGTCTAATGTTTATATCTTTGTGATAGAATATCGGAACATAGATTGGAAGCTCTAAGTACTTCAATCAAGCCATGATCAAGATTCAAAGTCGTATTATTCAAGGCTCATCTTTCAAGATTGAAGATTGAAGACTTAGGTTTGGTTAGATTAGCTTTGTCTCTATAAGTCTTTATCTTATATAGCTCTAACCAAAGCTCTTATGAACATAAGCTCTACACTCTAGTCTTGCATACACACAAACACGTTTTCAAAAGGCTTAAGTTTCAAAATGATCTTTACATGTGTTCTTATCCAAAAAGCCTTTGATTTCATAGATAAGTCTTTTAGAAAAGTTTTCCAAGTGTTCTTACTTGTTACCTTTTAGGAAAACCTTTTTAGACTTCAAGAGATTTCAAAACAAAGGTCAAAACATCATCTCTCATACTCGAAAAGTCGGTCAACCGAGATTTTCTCGGATCAACCGAAGGATTTCATCGAGAGTTGTTACTGTCAAAGTTCGGTCGACCTAAGCTTGGGTCGGTCGACCGAGATGATGGTTCGGTCGACCGAGTTTTTGGTCGGTCAACCGAGTTGCTCAAGTTCGGTCATCTAAGGATCCTATTACAAAGAACATGCTCACACAAACATTAGAACTATCAATGGTTTGTTATCATCAAAACAACATAGAATATGCCCTTAGGGCTAACAGCGGATAGTAGAATCGTACAATTCTACCACCCTACTCGCGATTTTGACAATCATGCTATATATGGTAATTTAGGTATATAAAAATCTAAAATCCTGTCAAGAATAGGAGAACCTTAAAGGAATAGAAAATTTATACAATCTCATATAATAACTTATTCACATTCAGTGATGGATGTAGGTGAGGCCCAGTGGGGTCATAAAAAAAATTAAATTATATATGATATATTTTACTCCATTTAGATAATAAATGTATAAATGACCCCACACAAAAAGTTTAATGACCTCACTAATAAAATAAATATTCTCAAAATTTTGATCCAACAGATGAGAATCCGTTACGCACGAACGGAACATTTCCCTACCCACCACCTTAAATATTGTAAAGATTAAAAAAATACTTTTTTGTTTCTAGAAGATATATTTCAAGCTCTCAATAGTCAATAAAAAAATACTATATTCTTTTTGTCTTGTCTCTCTCTCTCACTCTCAATTCCTTCCAGGCGAAGCTCCACTGCTAGTCTGCCTTCTTCCTTTTCTTTTTTTTTAATAATTCAATCCATATATGTTATTTTATCTTATTAGTTTATGTTTGATATTTGGGATTCCCAGTTTTGTATAGTTTTATTTTATCTTATTATTTTATGAATTTATGTACAAGATATGGAAAAAAAATTCAAAAGAAAATTAGTTTTTGATACGGAAAATTCTATGGTCAACTATAGAATGTAAGTTTTTTCAATTTTTCTGGTTTGTTTTTTTTGCCTACGTTTTATAAAATATAAGTTTATTTTTTAATTAAAATAATATATATATTTTACCTTAGCTAAAAAATATTAATGAATTGTTGTGTGACCCCAGTGAATTAAATTCCTGCATCCGTCACTGTTCACATTAACATTATCCATTAGAAGAACTCATAAAAGATAATACTTTGAAATACATAAACATTTGCTCTAAATTCTTGACGCGGTTGATTTATTTTATTTTGTGAGGATTTACTTTTATCTTTTTGGCAAATTTATTTTGTGAGGATATTTGATTTAGTCTAGACTTAATTATTCAAGGAAATCTATGGTTTTCTTTTTATTGAGAGGAAATATAGGGCTGTGGCAATGGAAATAATAATGAATGCATAATATAGCTGACTTGCAACAAATCTGGTTAAATGTTACTTCTCCTATTGAAAAATAATAATAATAACATTTTTGTCTAATCAATAACTCATCACTAGGCAACAAAGATGACAAAGAAAGAGGAAATAATGTTTTTCTTAAGAAAAAATTTACCACTTGAATGTTACTGTTGACCTTACTGTATGAAGAAGAAAGTCTCCACAGCGATTATAGTGGAGAACACAAAAAATTTAGTATATACTGAATATTTTTTAGTAAATGTTATTAGTTTTTAGACAATTGTTACATTCTATACAATAGATATTCTCTTATAATTAACACTTGTCTTAATGCATTTAACGCCTGTTTTATGCAACAAATATTAAAAAATCACAATTAATGTTCGATCCAAAAAATTCAAGACCGTCAAATTTTAATGAATGCTATTATACCAATTTGGTACTTTATTTGGGCAAATCTTATTTATAATTTGACATGAAATACATGTGCAAAAGAAATTTACATTGATGTACAAACAATACATTAATGTCTGCCCATTGAAAGGCCAATTATCTCTTCATCCATCTTCTGAATTGTTTGTCAAAGACCCATGATAACACGATTTGAAGCATCATCCCTTCCACACAACTCACTTTTTAAATCAAAAATTTTAACCTCATGCGAAGAAGAAATACATGAAAAAATCAATTTAGTACAAGAACATACCACTAAGCTACATAAATTTTGATTCACATACTTTGCACTTCATTCTTGTCTTTAATTCGGTGTAGCTAGATGATGTCGGCATCCTAGGAGTAAAATCACCATCAATTACTCCAAATTCGAACTCAATATTATCGAACTCATTTCCAATAGGTTTTTTTACCAATGTTTTTGTTTCGGTTTTCTTCAATCTTCATTTTCAGGTCGAATCTGAGCTTGCTGATGTCTCAATTGAGAATGCTATGGTTATTTTGTTTCACAATTATAAGGGGAAAATGGTTTGGGTAAACAATGGCTTGGTAAATGACGGGTTATAGAAGAATAGTTAGGTTGTTTATATTTTTTTTCCTTTTTTAACCAGGGATGAGAGAGGTAGATGGAATGGTTGTTAGCCTAGTCAGCCAAATGGACGGAATTTAGACAAGTTTTAGACATAAGGATAAAACTGGCATATCGTAAGTTAATTGGGGATGAAAAAAATTTAAAAACCAAAAAGAATGAAAGAAAGTTAGTTAGGAACCCGAATGGCTATTAATTCCCTGCCTTTTCAAGAAAATGCCAAAACTCATGGAATCCTAAGATTGCAAGCAGTGGCGGAGCATAAGACCGAAATTTTCAGAAACGATGAATTTTCTATAGGAATTTTTTTGTGTGTGATATTTTTTTATAAATGTTGTATTTTGCCCTCCCTAAAAAATTTGATAAGAAATTCGCTCCCCCTATAACAAATTTCTGACTCCGCCACTGATTGCAAGGAATCTTTTTGTTTCTAAGGAACCTAAGATTTCAACCGATAGTTAAATTTGGGAGAATTGTTTTCACCTTTTGTAATATCACCTTGTAAAGCTAACTTACAATTACATGTAAAACAAGAAATGAGTGAGTTAAATTAATAACCCAGTTGGTAAAGAAATATTTTATACAACTGAAAGATCTCTGGTTCGGTATTTATTCTACATACTCATCACTAGTGAGTCAAGGCAGATTTCCTCCCGTCAAAGCAATTTACCTTCAAATGATTAAACTATTTTTTAATGAATATTAATCTCTCTCAATTAATTTCTTTGTCTAATATTTTTTTTCCTTAATCTATTTAGATTTAATTTCTAATTTCTCACTTACCTAAAAAATCAATCCACTACCTCTCTAATATTTTCCCTCTTAATTTTTTCACACTCAATCTCTAATTTTCCCTCTTGTAGAAGTTCACCCAAAAAAAAAAAAAACAAATCAAGCAAACACTACTAGGGGTGTGCATTCAGTATTCGGAATTCAGTTTAGTTTTGTAACGTTATATGAAAACCGAAATGAACCAAAATTTTATGGAAACCGAATACCGAAATTATTTTGACATGGTTTGATTCGGTTCGGTTTGTACCGAAATTTCATTTTTCTTGTGGAGCTCAACTTAATAAAATAAGACAAAAATAAAATTATAATGCACATTTAAAATAAAATAATAAACTAAAAATTAAGAATAAAAATACAACTCTACAACAATAACATAACTCATTAAGTACCCCACTAATTCGGGGTATGAGTGGGGATTCATAGGAGACAAACCTAACATTTGGCTATAAATGCACAAAGTGGCTGCTCCTATAATGTCATTGAAACAGGTGGATTGAAGACAATTCTAAGTAGTATTAATAATACTTATAAGTATAATACATTTTTTAATAATAAAAACAATTGGTCTATTCGGTATTTCGATTTCCAAAAATTGAAAGCGAATACCACACCGAATTATTTTGACTTTTTCAAAATCGAATCGAATAAACTAAAATACCGAATAAACCGAATCATATGCTAAAATTTTGTTTGCTTCGATTCGGTATTTCAGTTTAACCGAATAGTGAACACCCCTAACAAGTACTACAAATTCTTCTTTTACTTTAATGTTTTTTATCATACTTATATATTGATCTTTTTTTCACAGATAAAGTAAGTAGAGAAGATAATTAAAGACATATTGAGCACTAAAATTTACAATCTTATTTCTTGCTTATTAGTTCTAATGAATGGAAACCTTAGACCATGAATTTATTTTGGGTTTTATCATTTTTTTTGAACTTTTAGCATTATAAGGGAGGAAATTTAAATGTTGAGTGTGAATATATTCGGAAAGAAAATATTGGAGATATAATGGGTTGATTTTTGGGAAGAAAATATTAGAGATATAAACTAATTTAGAGAGTTTAATGTTGATCAAAAAGATAGTTTGATCATTTGAAGGCAAAATGCCTTTGCAAAAAAAAATATACCTTGGTAATATCACTAGCCCATACTTATTATCTTTCGCAATAGTGTGGGTTTTCTTCTTCTTCTTCTTTTTTAAAAATAAAAATAAAAATGCAGGAACAAGAATATATATAGTATAGTACTTCTAATCTAGTAATCTCTTCATTCAATAATAGAAGTCGTTTATCACATTTAGTGAAAATTAAGGAAGTAAAAAGTAAGCTATTTTTTTAGTTAAAATATCAATATTACTCTATTAAATATAGAGCAAATAGCTAAAAATGCCACAAAACTAGTTAAGAGTGCTATATCTGCCACAAAACTAGTTACAAGTGCTATATCTGCCACAAATCATTTTTCCGTGCCTTTTTTGCCATGAAACATTTTATGAGTGCTAAAAATGCCACAAAAAGAGGGAGGGTTTTTGTGGCATTTTTAGCACTCATAAAAATGTTTCATGGCAAAAAAGGCACGAAAAAATGATTTGTGGCAGATATAGCACTTGTAACTAGTTGTGTGGCAGATATAGCACGAAAACATGATTTGTGGCAGATATAGCACTCGTAACTAGTTTTGTGGCAGAAAAAGCTATTTGCTCTTAAATATAACTTGTATACCAATAATTTTATTTAAGAGAGTAAATTAATGTTTTCACTAATAAAATACCTTCTTTTTTTTATTTTTAAAAAGTGTGTCAAACGACTTATATTATGGAATGAAAGTAGTCTTAATTTTCAAAGATTGACCTCCTACTTAAATGTAAATTCAATGGAACTCATTGTTAACCTCCTAACTTTAGTTCAAGACAATTTCAACCTAATATTTTTTGATAAACAATTTACTATACCAAGGAAAAACTTCTAACTAAAACGAGATTCGAATACACCGGAAAACACAATATGCTCCTCTTTAAAGGAAAAATAAAAACGTGTATATTCACATTCTTATGTCCAACTACTTATAATTCATCACGTGTATATATAATTGAAAAAAAAATTCACATGACAAATCCTGAGTGGTGAATACATGTATGAGGACATGCGATTTACCCCCCTTTAAAGGGCAAAAAATCTTCTGTCCCCGTTCCTGTCTCCATCCCTATTCCCAGCCAATCACAATTCACCATGTGTATATTTAATTGGAAAAAATATTTATATAGTAAATTATGATTGGTTGGGGAAATGGATGGGGACAGGAATGGGGAAATAGGATTTTCACCCCCTTTAAAGGGCAAAAAATCTTCTGTCCCCGTTCCTTTCTCCATCCCTGTTCTCAGCCAATCACAATTCACCATATGTATATTTAATTGGAAAAAATATGTATATAGTAAATTATGATTGGTTGGGGACATGGATGGGGACAGGAATGGGGACAAATAATTTTCACTCCTTTAAAGGTATTTATCCTCGTTGTAAAAGAAAAATAGCTTATTTGATCCCTAAAATTCGGGATTATTACATTTTTGTCTTGCAAGTTTTATTTATGAATTTATAATCCTTAAAGAACAATTTTCAACAAAAAAAAAAAAAAAGCTATATTAAGCCTATGGCATATATTGTGATAGATAGTTAAAAATATCTTTCAAAAACTATAACGATAGAAATAAAACGATCAAAATGTAAGTAACATTAAAGTTTATGGACAATTTTTTTTTTATCAAATCTTTAAAATTTCAAAAACGTGAGAATTTAGGTTGCCATTGATGGGTTAGGGACCAACCAAAAGTCTAAGGTTGGACCAAAACTCCTAGCAAAACATGCATTTTCAATATGCGCGCATTTTTTTCTCTCTTGAGAACATGTGTTCTTATTTTAATAACACATGTTCGTGCATCAAAACAGGTATTCTTTTTTAAATTAATCTCACCCATCAAAATTTTAATTCAATGAATGAGAATTCGTTCCGTAAGTGCGGAACCTGGAGTCATGGTGACGAGACATTTGATTTGATGCACCTAATTAAATGAAAAAAAATAAACAAAAAAATGATTGTTTTATGTGCTGATTGTAACGTTTATTAAAGAACAATTTTCGGATAAATTCAATTCTATAATTTGTAAGATTTGTCCCACAATTCTTTCATATGAATTAAGAAGAGTTTACCACAGTTTTAAAATTGAATGACCCGAATGCTATACAACTTCTGAATTCTTCCTACAAGAATCACATACACGTACAAAAAAAAAAATCAAAATAAATAAATAATCAAATGTTTGAAGCCTCCCAAGTCCTACCTCTTCTATTACCTCAAAAGGCAAATATCAATGAAACCAAATTTATTTGGGGGGCCATAGAACAACCCATCAATCGATTTAATACCCTTTGCATTAAAAGTCTTTCTCATCTATTTTTCTAAGCAAAATTTATACCATGCTTTGAGCTCCTTCACTTAAATAAACGGTGTATTTAAAGTGTAAAATATATATTTTATTTAAATTGAAGAAAATACGTGAATCTAATTTAATTTCGCGTAATTTTGTGTATAATTAATATTTGTATTTGTCATCTTATTGTTATCATACTAATATAATAAAGTTGTATAAATAATACTTAATTTTGTGTACAATTAAGATTTGTATTTGTCATCTTATTGTAATCATACTAACATAATAAAGTTGTATAAATAATATTAGAACTCCCTTTGTCAGATCTAGTAATCTCGGAAAAATAATATTAATTTATTGTAATCCATGGAATAAGTGGATTTGCTCCAAATTGTTAGTTAATACTTGGCTTTGAGCTTTTCATTAGCCATTATAGATGAAATATAATTGAACTTTTATTTGAACATCTTATTGTAAATTTTGTAAAATATTACTCCCTCCATTCCTTATTAATTGTCGTTTAGGAGAAATCTAGGAGTCCAAATTAATTGTCGTTTAAGGTTCTTTTGTTAGGTGTCAACAATTCATTTCAATTATACCCTCAACATTTTCCTTTCTTTATAATATAGAAGTGAGAGAGAAAGAGAGGGAGGATGGGGTAGTATTGGAAGTTTAGGTGGAATGGACAACTTCCTTAATTTTCTCAAATTGTCTAAAGAGTCTTATATTTAGGAATGGAGGGAGTAATTATTTTTATGAGGGAAGAGAGAGGAAAACTAAAAATTTCTTATTGCAATTCAAAAGAATACCCATAAAAACAAAAGTGAAAAATGATACCATGTTCAAACGATGGGGATAGATTCAGAAAATGGCCCTTTAAGCAACCAGATGTTGTGTAGTGTTTACTTACCTCGTCTCTAAATCAAGAGGTCGGGGTTTAATCCTCGATTATAGAAATAAAATACATTTTGTGATCAGTCACTTTGTTTCTTATGCTTAACAAAACATTAAGAAGAGGCTTTAAGTCGCATTGCATGATTGGCTAATCTATCAGTAACAATGTTTCAATTTTATTTCTTATGCTTAACAAAATATTTGTTAAAAAAGAAAAGCAGAGATAAATACTTGAAATAACAATAACAACAGTAAATTAAATTTACATTATAATGACAATTGAAATAGTTAATTCATATGTATAAATTCTCCTGAAAAAAATTCATATTAGAGTAATTACTTTTTAAATTTCATATTTTAAAATTAATAAAAATGAGATGTTCATAAAAAAAAACTCATAATTTACTAAATAATGTAATATAATAGTTATATTTAAATAAATCATGTAAAACAAACATGAACTTCTGTTAGATTGTTTATTTTTCTTATGTTATTTACTCTTCTTAATCAAGAAAAAAATAAATTAGGTAAATGAAAACTAGTCCGGAAACAGCTATTTATAAAAAAAATAAAATAAAGGTAAGACTGCGTACATCGAGACATTTCTCAAACCCTGCTGATGCGGGAGCCTTGTGCACTGGGTACGACCTTTTTGACGCCACGATGGGCGATTGCCCCACATTGGGGAGAGAGAACACCCTAGATAAGGTAGAATAAAGTTTACCGCACGCCAGACCTATTTTTTAGGTAAAGGAAAACTAGTGTAGTTGGTTAATTAAGAAACATTAGTGTCCATTACTTGGTGCATTTAGGGCATTTCTTCTAAAACATTAATTCTTTAATGATAGCAAATAGAATTAGTCTTTATTTTGTTAAATGCCTAGCCAACAAGTAGTGCATTTTCTCTCCAAACTCAGTAGAAAAATTTCAGCCTAAAGAGACTGCTTTCGCAACAAAATCATTCATAACAAGAAGAATATGATGACTACTTCCATCCATATCTACAAAATATTATATTTTGTTCCTAAATTGGTTATTTTAGCGACACATTTATTCGTAACAAAAGGATAAATTAAAACGTTTAAACTTCTCAAAATAATTAAGTACAAAATAGTTTAATGTCTAAATATGTTTCTTTAGTTACAAACACATTCGTCACTAAAGACCAACTCCAAAAGCTACAAAGCAAATTTTGTAGTAAAATGTAAGATGAGATCTACTTATCTAATTACGCAAGAAAGAATATATGGCGTGGCTAAATAGACTATTCCGCCTGAAAACTAATTGTCCCTAAAAACTAATTTCATTAGCTATGAAAACGGTGTTGTAGCAAAAATGTAATCAATTAGCTACATATTGTGAGAAATTATTAGAAACTAAACAATGTTTTGCAGAAAGTATATTTAGCTACGAGAAATATATTGTCGTTTAAAGTATTCAAGCTTTATTTACAAAGAAAATGAAATCATGGTCAATTGGTTACCAAAGACTACAAAATACATTTCGTAACTGAAAATATTATAGCAAATAACACATTTTCTTGTAATGTGGTAAGAAAGTTAACATGTTATTGGCCCATATCATCTTCTCTGAATATCAATTGCAACATAAAAACATCTCATTCTTAACCTTTTTTCTTCTTCTTAAAGGAGGATTAATAGTGAATTTCCACTTCCTTCCAATACGATTCAAACTCCCGATCTACCGATTGAAAGTGAAACGTCTTACTGCTTGAATTGTGCTTCATTGCCTCTCAATCTTAACCTTTTCTAATCAATTCACATAAGCATTATTTGCAACAAGAATAAACTACTAGAGTTGCCTTTCCGAACATAGCTCGGCTGATAAATTTATCGCGATGAGTATTTTGTTAGTCTTATCTTTACTTATAAGTTGAGGGTTCAATTCCTGTAAAGTGTAAAAATCAATCCATTGTGAATTGTTGGTGTATAAATACTTTTGATAAATTCCACTAAGACACATCCAAAATTTTAACTTGTTCACATAGGTTGAGATAGTGAGAACCTTAAGATTGGGTGTTTAATCTTTTAAATATGGAAATATCTGATATGGACCGGGTCCATGTGGATCATGTGGTACAGATTTGGCCACATCCCTGCAGAATGAGGAGAGAGAAGGAAATGCAGTGATGTGGCCAAATCTGGACCGCATGGTCCATGACAGAATAGACCAATATGGAAATATAGTGATAGAGTTGCTTAATAAAAGTTCAAGAAAACCATTGTTGATAACATCATGGATGATGTCAACTTCCTCCTATAAATATCCTTTTTTTCATAGAATATAAAAAAACAAATCCTTATAAAAAGGAATTTTTTTTGGCCAAGTAAAAGGAAAGTTCAACTACCCGTCATTTGCAAATAAATCATGTGTATTCATTATGTGTTCCGTTTTCTATCTCTATGAATAAATAATAATACGCGTTAATTTTTTTTACAGGTTTCACTATTTTTTTATGTTAATTTTTTTTTAATTAAAGAAATAATATATATCAATTTTTTATTAGTGAGAGAAAATAAAACTCCAATTTCCAACCCCCCAACTACTCCCCATTATTTTTGGAAAGTAAAGTGGAGATTCTGAATAAATAAATAAATTAAAAATTAAAAATTAAGAGAGAGAGAGAGAGAGAGAGAGAGAGAGAGAGACCTTAATGGAGACAAGAGGTCTTGTCAGTGAAACCAATCACTGGAATGCCCAAAAATGGAATAAAAGAGGATTAGCAAATTTGGACCGTCAAAAAATTCATGATCCCTTAGCCCACGAAAGGGAGAAATTTTATTTTGGTAAGTGAATAAGTTTTAAAATTTACATATAAATCAATGAATACAATATACACGTAGGTTGAAAAGTTAATTCTATTTTTTATTAATTTGCACTTTTAATCTAAGTGTATTGTATTTATTGATTTGAATGTAAATTTTAAACTTATTCACACAATAAAACTACTCCACAAAAGGTCACCCTATAAAGAAGGAAAAGCCCCCTCTGATTTAACATGTGACATGTGAGTGAATATCAAGGAAGAGGGAGAGAGCAAAAGTTTGAAATCGTCTTTCCATATACATATTCTCATACATGTATTCACCAATTAATATTTATAATGTGACATTTTTTTTAATTGTATATACACATCACAAATTATAAGTGATTAAGTATATGAATGAGAATATGCATGTAAATAGAAGATTTTTTATTAGTAATTAGCTGATTCACTCCTCAGATATTTTTTTGGGAAAAATCAATAAAGAATTCAACAATAACATTGTTTATCTTTTGTGTTAATTAGCGTTTTTGGATTTGAGTTTTGGTTAACATTTTTTTTTTTTACTTAAAAACATAAAAATTAATTATTTGTAAAAAAAAGTGTGAGAGTTAAAATAAAAATGTATATTAAAATTTAAAATGAAATTGGAAAACAAATGCACCTATGATATTTAGATTGGAAAGAGAAATCTCAAAAGTTCAGAAAGTGATATTTTAAGTTTCGTGATCATTAGCCAAAGGACAGCTCCATGTCGCCAACTTGTTAATTTGAAATGATCATGGATAGTGACATTTTGCGAATTAAATGAGAGATATAATAGACAATTAATAAGCCAACAAATGTAGTAACATTCTATATTTTTTCCTGAGTAATTTATTTTTTTGAAAAACAAAAATTAATATCACACAGTATCAATATAATTAGGATGTCAAACGAAATATAAGAGTCGAACTTATTATAACTCGCTTAAAATTAAAAAGTTTAATTCACGCTCAGTTGACATTTTATTACAAGTTCGGGTTAAATTTGCGAGTCTCAAAAGTACTAAATATATATTATAAAAAGAAAACAAAAGAGAGCTTTTACAGTTTGCTTGTTTTTGTTTTTTTATTAGAAAATTTGGTGATAGTATTATTATGTAAATAAATTTTGTATATAAATTTTGAAAATTATATTATTCTTATTTTTATTCGGGTGTAAGTTTTAAACGAGTTAAACAGGGTTAAGTTCACATTTAGCTCACATAAGAATCAAGTTTGGATATTAGATTTATATTCAACTCACCAAGTCTCACACTCATAGTTTTCCGAGTTGAACAAACCAAGATAGGACCGACACCCCCTAAACATTAAGAAAAATTCTGATATAGACCTGATCTACCACTTGGTCATGGATCACTTCACCTCTTTTGATTAAAAAAAAATCTCATAAGGCCCCACCTATTTTTATTATTTTAATCAAAACTGTGATGTGACTAAATGTGGAACTAGTGGTAGGCCAGGTCCATATCAGAATTATTCAAATATTAAATACAAAATCCACCATATCAATAATTGATCTGTCTTATCCTTCCCGCGTTAAATTACTTGTCAGCTAGATAGTAGACATAATGATTATTAGAATATTTAAGAATTAATCAGACAAACCGCTTAAAATTACCAAAGTGAACTTATATAAAATTAAAAGTTAATTGCATTTATTACCCATTAAGTTAAGGGGTGTAGCACTTTAGTACATGAAATTTCATTTAATATAGGGGCATATTCCCTTAAATCCTCGTTAAAAAAGGCACCAAAATAACTTTATTGCCATTTTTCCATTCTTGCATTTCACTGCTATTAATTTGGGAAAATTTTCAATCTATTCCCTTCAATAAATAAATTAACTTATTTGCGTTTTTTTAGTTTTAAATCTTTTTTATTTTATTTTTCACAGGGAAAAAATACAAGTAAAAAGTTTTATTAAGTACTAGTTTATTTTACCTTATTCTTCTTTTAAAACTCTAACTACTATCATCCTAATTTCTCATACACTGTATAGAGTAAAAAAGTAAAAAAATGGTTACCGCTACCTCCTTAACTGCATGAGTCTGATAGACAGCACTGACAGAGAAAAATATGCATAGTTAAATATGATTGTGTATGCGTGGTAATAGACTGCGACAAATGGAGGGAGAAAGTTTTACTGAGAGAGTGTTAACATCAATTATGGGAGATGTTTAGATCGTAACCAATGAAAAGTGTGGTTGACAATGACAACGTCGGTATAGCAAGTGAGGGAATTTGATAAAGTTTAGAGTTTGAGTTTAAGATTTCTATCTCTTGACGATAATCTTTTGAATAATTAGTTTGAGAGTAATTTTGTGAAAAAAAAAGAAAAGAAGAAAAGATGATAATTAGAAAATAAAATATAAGAGTATTGATGTCATTTTACACTCAAATTAGATGTCATTTATTTTTTTAACAGTTGATTGACGATTAATGAACTTGTTGTGCATTAATTAAAACTTCTTGAAGTAAAATATTATACTCCTAACTTATTAGTAGTAAAGTAGTAAAGTGCAATCAACCCTAAAATTTAAATGATTTTCTTGTCATGAAGTAATACAAATGAATGATAATATAATAATAATAAGTAGTATTTACTTTGATAGTTCACAAAATCAATTACTAAAACATTACCACCTCCATTCCATAATATAACGTGCATAGAACATTTAACGAAAATTAAGTAAGTAAAAAAAAAGGTATTATGTTAGTCAAAATATTAATATTATTCTCTTAAATGAGAGTTATATACCAATAATTCAAATTAATAGTCATTCGGTTCTCAACTAACTTTCGATTAGTCAGTTTCATCATTTTTATTTTTATTTTAACTTTTATTTTTTATCTCCAACTAACTTACGACCTGCCAATTTTATCCTTCCATTTACCTCTCTCTGGGAAAAATGGAGGGAAAAAAATATACCCACCCCACCACCACCACGCATTCCATATTCATCTTCATCACCCACCCCACCATCCCTAGCTACCTCTTAGAGTCCGGCCAACCACTCTCTCCTTCTTGAATTACAAAACCACCCTTCAAACAATCTCTCTTGGAAGCACATCCATGGCTTCTATCCTAAATAATGAAGAACATAAAGTATTAGGGGTCTGCTCCAAATAATTGAATTTTCTTTTGTTTCACAGTTTCTTCATTCATCGTAGGCATCTTTTTCATCTTTTTGGATTGCTTATTCTCTCTGTTGTCCAATTCTCCACCTGGCTACTTCAAGTCCACTCCTATGTCCAATTCCTTTAATTTCTTTTATGCCACAAATCCCACAATTATTGACATTGAAACAGATCCCCCAATCTCCATGTCCTATGTTCACCATCACCGTTCTAGAAATGTGAAATTTGAAGGACAATGAAGACATAGACCACAAAAGACACTTAGATCTGTAATTTTTTTACAAAAAAATTGCTCCAACTTCGCTGCTTTCCTAAACAAACATTGCTCTGAATCCCCTAGAATTCAAAAAGGAAATCAAGAAAAAACAAAAAATTCAAGAAAATCAACAAGAAAAATTCACTCTCCAACAAAACCAAATCACATGCAAGGAAAGAGATCATACCTAGAGTCATCGGCAACCCGAAAGGCTCGCCGCCTTCGCCTTCAATTTAACTTTACGAAGTTTTTAAGAATGAAGTTGAATGCTAAGTGGCGTTTTGATTTCGCTATTGTTTTTTCTTGAATTTGTTAAGGTTTGGAGATAATTTTTTTTTTTTTTTTTACCACTTTTTTTCTTGGCATTTGGTGATTTTGGACTCTTTTTTATTTGTTTAACAATCTTCTTGTAAGATTCAAATTCTTTTAGGCCAATTAATCCTCTTTTTTTTTTTTTTGCAGAAGATTTTGAAACAGGGGAATTATGATGAAATGGGGAAGAAGAAGATGATTGTTTTAAGGGGAAATGATTTTTATTTTTTTATTAGAATAAAAGACTATTTTACCTTTTCTGTGATATCATAAGCTCTTTTCTGTGATATCCATTCGTTTTTTTTCTTCCTTTTTTCTTGTTTATCAAAGTAGACCAATAATAAAGGGGAAAAAAGAAAATTGGTAATTGGAGTGGGAATTTAGGGTGGTGGAGGTGGATGATGAAGATTGACGGAAGGGTGGTGGAGAGTGTTGGTGGTGAAGAAGGAGGAGGGGGTGGGTGTATTATTTTTTTCCATTTTTCCCAGATGAGAGAGGCAGATGGAAGGGTTTTGAGATACGTCATTATAATGGATGGAATTTACACAATTTTTAGACGAAAAGATAAAACTGGCAGGTCGTAAGTTAGTGGGGATGAAAAAAATTTAAAAAATAAATAAAAATGATGAAACTGGCTAACCGAAAGTTAGTTGATGACCCGAATGATTATTAATTCTCAATAATTCTATTTAGGAGAGTAATAATGATATTTAGACTAACAATATATCTTATATTTTGTTTCATTAATTTTCGTTATATGTATTAAATGACTTATATTATGAAATTTACTACTCTCTCCATTCCTATTTAATTGTCGTTTAGGAAATCTGTATGTATCCAAATTAATTGTCGTTTAAGTCTCTTTTATTAGTTATTAACAATTTATTTCAATTACTTAGCAAAAAAAAAAAAACAATTTATTTCAATTATACTCTCGACATTTCTTTTATTTGCAGCCTTTGTCATTTCTATTTTTTTTCTTTTTTTCTTATGCTATAGAAGTGAGAGAGAAGGTAATATTGGAACTATCGGTGAAAATGACAAATTTTTTAATTTTTTTAAATTGTCTAAAGAGTCTTATATTTATGAATGGAGGGAGTATATTGTATCGTGAATAAATAGTTTATATATTTACACGGATTGTACAATGGGTGGATTTTTTTTTTTTTTTTGCTGAATAACAATGGGTGGATTTGGTATGTTATATTTTACAATGGGTGGATTTGGTATGTTATATTTTGTTATGGATTATATGGGAATTGAATAAGATAAGATAGATGCGAGGAGTAGTGGTGTAGGAATCTCATTTTGATTGACATTTGGACAGGTGGCAGACCCCTCTCCACTTTGAACCTTTCTCTTTTGGGGACTTGATGATGATCAATAATTTGCCAATGGACCATAACATTATAATGGGTACGACTCTATTTTGTCTCATTTACATGTTAGTTTCAGATTCAAATTTAAATTTTCATGAATTAATATTTTCTTCTTCTTTTTTTTCATTAAAGGAGGGTTGATAGTGATTTTACTTTTTTTTTCTGTAAATGAATTAATACTTAATATTTCATTTACATACTCAATTAAAAAAATTTTGAGTCTCAATAAATCTCAAACACGAATTATTCGGGTGTGGAGCCGCCCTTGTAGAATTGGCACACCAGCCCTCTCACATAAATTGGGCTGGACACACCTTTGTAAGTGGACTATGCCAACTCATATGAGAGGATTGTGTGATCAGTTCTACAAAGACGGTTCTACCTTGAAATTTTCTTCAAACGCAAATCAAACTCAATTAAAATACACCTAATGATGAACGATCATTTTTCTATTTCTTTAGGGCGAGCAATTTTTCAGGTCGAAGCTAGATGTCAAAAGCAGGTCGTAGTTTAGAGATGTATGTTATCACTTAGGTACATCTCTTAAACGATCGTTTTGCAATTAAACATTTTACAAAATTTTAATTTTAATAAAGTTACTCCATCCGTTACAAATTACTGTTGATTTTATATTTTGCACGTGAATTAAAATTTAATCAAATTCTATAATAGAATATGATCAAATATCAAATATTACCATATTTAATTTTATTCACAATTAATGTTACATTTTTTCCCTCTCTATATTCTTCTCTCTCCAACATTCAATGTAAATTATATGATTAGAAAACCATAATTAATGAGCCATCTATTTAGAAAGAGGATAATTAATTTGGGACAAATTAAAAAATAAGTGTGAACAAATAATTTGAGATGGAATAAGTACTAAGGGTTCAATTGGAACATTTTACATGAATTTAAATGTGTTGTAAGAGTAGGGACGAAGTCAGGACTTTCATATTGGTGGCGCGAAAAACTGCAATAGTAAGTCGAACTACATATAAAAACTGTAAAAAAAAATGTTGGGAGACAAATTTGATTAAATATTCTGAACTACATATAAAATTTACTATATACAGTAGTATTTTTTAAAATTTCGGACCACTCACCCCTGCCTTTGTTCCTATCTAAGAGAAGACTTGAATACTAAACTTATAAAGTGCTGGTTTGAGATTGAAACTTTGTATAACGCACCCAAACTTGGCCACCATTTGAATACTAGTTTGAATGTAATTTTATTATTCTCTTGAGACATTTGAATACTAGTTATTCTTTTAAGAAATGAACATCTATTCAATATTTTTCTTTGATCCGATGACTAAAATGTTTTTGAGAAGAAAAAAATTAACGCATATTCTTCTCTTGAGACATCTGAATAACTGTTATTAAAACATGAACACTTATTCAATATTCTTCTTTAATCTAATGAATGAAATGTTTTTTTAAAAGAAAGAACGTATATTTTTTTTTAAGATATTTGAATACCTATTTTTTTCTTTTGAACACATGTAAGGACATACAATTTTTTGCTTCCAACTCCAAATTTTATGCTTCTTTCTTGTAGCTTCTTATCTATACTTATCTTACAATGTAATTTTTTCAATAATAATCCCACAAAATATAATAAAATATAAATATGTGGGGTGCCCTTACAAAAATATATGTGTTAGGTGAATATTAAAGGTAAAGCCGAAAATGATTAAATGATTTTTCAGTTACCAAAAAAAAAGATTAAATGATTTTTCAATATTTTAAGTAAAATATAAAAAGGGAAAAAAAAAAGGAAAATGATTAAGTAGAAAAATGAGTTGTCGGCAAGGGTATTATGAGGTTTATTTGGCGCCAGGACCATTGGGGTGACGTGGTCGCTTATTCTCCTTCCGTACTAGAAAAATTCTGATATACCTACATGTGGGGATATAGACCACTTGATCCACAATCAATCACATCTCCTCTTTTGATTAAAAAATAATAAAAACGCTTCAAACAATGCACCAAAAGGGAGAATATTTTTATTATTTTAATCAAAACTGTGATGTGCATGAATGTGGACAAAGTGGTTCATAATCACTTGATAGGCTAGGTCGATGACAAAACTGATCTCCGTACTAAACCTCTTCATTCTACTTTTCCCTGTTTTGTCTTTTCTTTTTCTTTATTCCTCATTTTGTCCTTCTTCACTGTTCCCTCACGTGTCTTTTATATATATCTTGGCTGCCCTCACCTAATAATGCTGCCAAAAATGATATTCTCTTATCTATAATATAAATCGTTTATAATATGTAAAAAAAATTAAAAAGTATACAAAATGAGATTTTTTTACTTAAAATATTAATATTACACTCTTAAATAGAATTATGGTATACAAGTTTGGTTTAAGAGAATAATATTAATATTTTAATTAATAAATTAACTTATTTTTTACTTTATTATTTTTCGCTACATATTATAAACGACTTATATTATGAAATATAGATAATACCCAGATTAGATAATACTTTCCAAAGTTTTCATGTGAGAGGAATTGAATCAATTTCAATAGATATTAATAATTGATGCTAGTGTTTATTTAGGTCACGGGCATAGTGCATAATATAAAAATTTCAATACATATTGAATATATTTTGGCAAGTGTTACAGACGGTTAGACAAGTATTACATTATATGTAATATGTGTTATTTTTTAGTTAACACATATTTTACGCAACGGGTGTTACAAAATCACAATAACAGTTCGTTCAAAAAAATCTGGCCGTAAATTTGTTTACTCGACTACTAAAAATATTCAGTAAATACTTATTTTTTAGTGTTCAACACCATAGTAAGACCAATATTTATTTAGGAGTATTGCATTTTTTTAATTTTGTTATTATTATTATCAGCTAAAAAAAAATTCTAACAATTTTCTTTTAGGGGAATAGGAGTGGGTGTTTTATTACAACGAGTTGAACCCGAATTATTGGTTTGCTAACAATGCTCTGCATCGTCACACAAAATTTGTTATAATATTCTTAATTATAGTATATTATAGAATAATAGTCTATATAGAGCATTAAAGGTATTATGCAAATATGCATTTCAATTATGTACTTTGATTGTGATTTTTATCTTGAAGAAAACTAACCAGTATTTGTGTTTTCTTTTTGCAATTCACAACTAGTCTAATCGAGTTCTACAGTTAAACTTTTTGGGATGAGAAAAATGGCTAAAATTAAGACATTGATTCATATTTTCTTTATTACGTGCTAATTCACTATCGGTTGATTCAGTTTAAGCGAATAATTAAGTTTAGAATGAGATGTTGACTATTTCATTTAGAAGTATAATTTATTTTCAACAGCTGAATCGAAATCAATGACCAAAATTAGAATTGTATTATACGGAAAAAAATAGTTGAATCAAAACCAATTACTGAAATTGTATCAGTACCGTACTGAGAAAAACAAACATCAACCTTGGGACCGAGTCCAATAAAAAGCTCCATCAAAAATCTTTTCACACACAAAACCCGACTTCAAAACCTTATCCACTAAGGTCTTTACTTAGGCAAACTCATGAAATATTGAGCACTAATAAGTCAGGAATTGGGCAAACAGTGAAGGAAGAATATACCCATCAAAGGCCCATAAATAAAAGTTTGCTATTGGTACTGGTGTCAAGCACAACTAGTAATATATGTTACTCGTACCCTTCGTTTATCTCTGCCGTACATGTATCGATACAACATGAGTATGGGTATGTGATAATTATCGAATCTGATCAACATTGACCAGACACTTTATTTTAGATATTTAAGTACCCGATACCTAAATACATACTCGTATCCGACTCCAGTGATGGATGTAGCATCCCATCACCGGAGTCACATGCTCCCGCTGAAAAAATAATTTTTTTTGATTAAATATGGTGTATTTTTTCTTTGTTTAGATAATACTCTATCCGTCCCAAATTATGTCCATATTTCTTTTTTAATTTGTCCCATTGTATTTGTCCACTTTCTAAATAAAGGGCTCATAACGATTGTTTTCCCAATCTTACCATTTACATTAAATGTTAGAGAGAGAGAGAAGAATATAGATAGAAGAGAAGGTATAATTAAATTGTGAGTAAAATTAAATAGGTTAATGTTTAACATTTTACCATATATCGCTATAGAATTTGATGAAATTCCCGTGCAAAATAAAAAATGGAAAAATAATTTGGGATAGATAGATTATGTTTATAAGTGATCCCACACAAAAAAATTAAATCGATGAGTGGATCCCACTAATCTCAAGTTTTGGATCTGTCATTGTCTGACACCCGTATACGAGTTCGAGTAACATAGCTAGTAGTAGGAGTCCAATAGAAAAAGTGGCAGCACACAATTCCTTAGCTGCAGGAAGAATATAATAAGCATATCCTGATACTCTATTGCCATTCAACATTTGACATTGGAGAATCAGATTCGATCAACCATTTCTGCACTTTTTTTAGTTGACTAGCTTGAGTTAACTTGCGATGAAGGTTGATGAGATTTTTTTATTGGGGGAGGAGAACCTATCAATTACAAAAAATGGGGATTTCAATAAGCGGGGAGGGAATTCGAACATGACCTCTACATTATAAGGTCTCAGCCTTGATAACTAGACCAATGCCTCATTGGTTGGTTGATGAGAAATTGTAGATTTTGATTTCTTTCTTTCTCCTCTATTATCAACTCCTTTTTTTTTTTTTTTTTAAGGGCCAACTTATTTTTGAGCTACCCAATCAATTTTTCGGTAATTATCTTCTAGATATCACAATTTGGGCTATAAAACTGGAGAAATTTTATTATGGTAGGTGACTAAATTTAAAAGTTACATTCAAACCAATGAATGTAATACACGTAGGCCAAAAAGTCAATTCTATTTCCTACGTGTATTGTATTCATTGTCTTGAATTTAAATTTTAAACTTACTCACCTACCAAGATAAAACTTCTCTACTAGATTCGAAGCCCAACGACTTATGAGCCAAAAGCACCACTTTTAAAGGCTTAACATACTCTCAACTAATTACTTAACAACCGTTTTTGTTATGTCAAAATAGATTCTGATATATTAAAATGGATATCATAAGAAGACTATAAAATAGTGCTACAAGACAAAAAAACATATTTATTTCCTATATAAGGGAATTTAATATCTTTCATGCATATTTACACAAGTACAATCAGGATTACCAGAACTTCTTCCAAATCAAAGAGGAAGGTTATATTAGGTTATAGTTAGTTCTCTACACATTCGAAAACCCAACATCCCTCACATGGCCCATTCTCACAAGTCATTTACATAGAGCCAAATTCCCAGGGCAACATGGGAAAATTCAAATGAACCAATATCACTAGCAAAAGATAGCAATCCGGGGCGACAATTGAACCAATATCACTAGCAAGTCAGCAATTTTCATCTTCTTCTGGTGTAATGAGTTCCTCCAGAATGATGATGCCTGTAACGCGATCCAGAAGAACTCCTACTATGTCCTTCCCACAGATGGCCCTTGTAAATAACTCTGCCCCCACTACTTTGAGCCCAACTCTGTGGTTGGGTTCCAAAACCATTGAGCTCCTCTTCTTCTCTGTTGTTATATTCCAAAACAAGACGTTTGATATCTTGTTTCTCTTCGAGCTCAGCAGCTTCCTTCTGTTTTGTGCTTTGCACAAGTGAGCAATCTTGAGGTATATACATTTGCTTTGTTTGCTGTTTGTTGCCTTTCTTAACAAGAACCTTAACCCGGACCTCCTTGTATCCTCCAGCTCCGTCATCTGTTGTTTCATCACCACTTTCCCCTTCAATTCCCTTTCCATGATGATCTTTGGTTGGCCCCTCAAACAAATTCATTGGTATCATCATGTTTAGTGTTGGCCTGGCCCGCAATTCCAGTTTTCTCGAATCCAAGCTCTCCTGCATTTATTTGGACGATGATTAGTTCACTTCAATGATAATTACTCCTATCAGGCACTTGGATGGACTAGAAACAACCAAAAAGTCGACTAATGAATTAAGTATAGCACGCCCTAGTTATTTTTAAATTATTCCAGGTACAAATAGGGTTGGGATGGAAAGAGATGCAGCAGGGGGAGAAGAAAGCAGGCTTATTATCAGCCCCGAATTCCATTTACATGATCCACATACTAAAATAGAGATTCATAAAGACCTCAAAAACCACCCCTACCCCCACAAAAAAAAAAAAAAAGAAAAAAAAAAAGACCAATTGTAAGTAAAACAAGGAAAAGGCAAGAAATGAAGAGACAAGGAATCATGACAGAAATTGAAAAGACAAACAAAATAATGAGCTCAAGCAATGAACATGAAGCTACAAAACATACCTGCATTAGAGCACGAAGTTCCCTGTCAAAGTCAGCCACTTCCTGAGGATCTACCTTTGGCACCTTCTGCCTGACATGTACTTCATCCTCCTCGTCAGAAGCATGACCAGCTCCATCATCATAATCATCATCACCCTCACTCTCCTCGTCGTGATGCTCTTCATCATCACCCAACCGCTCAATGGTGCCGCTATCTGAATCACTTTCTGACTCTGCAACAATCTCATCATGCAATTTACCGTTTTCCTCAGCCCCATTTGCAACGCTTTTCCCATTGACAGATGCAACGCCAGAACTAGTCCTGCTAGGAGTTTTTTGTATGTCTGAATGTTTCTCAATATTTACCCTTTCAGATGCAACAACACGATCACGCTCCTCAAGATCAGCAAGGGCTACGTTAACACCTTCCATTGTTGTATATCGAGCCAAGAAGGGCGGCGAGCCTTAAATTGACTCCCACCTCGATGTGAGGGGAGTGTTGAAATATGAAGTCCCACATCAAGTGCCTAAGGAAGATCCAAATAACATATAAGCTCATGGGTTAACACCGCTCCTTGCCAATTGGTTTTGAAAGGATTTGGAGGCCCTTGAGCTAATTTTCACATGGTATCAGAGCCACCTAATTCGATGTTGGGCCCCATTATTGTTCACGATCCAGATGTCCAGCCCTGGCCGTGGGGTCGGGGTTCTTGTGAGCAAATTTTTTCTTTATAAGGATTGAGCAATCCTCCCCTTATTGAGGTACCTTTTGAGGGATTGAGTTAGGTCCAAGTCAAATTTTAACATGGTATCAAAGACACCTAGTTCGATATTGGTCTCCTATTATTGTTCACGGTTCATATGTCCAGCCCTGGCAGTGAGAGAGTGTGTTAAAGATCCCACATCGACTAGTTTGTGTGCATATTTTCAATATATAAGGCTTGGGCAATCCTCCCGTACCTTTTGAGGGATTGAGTTAGGCCCAAGTCTAATTTTAACATGGTATCAGAGCGGGCCCTTAGGCGGGATGTGTGGACTCATAATGCCCAAAGTGGGCTCTAATTGTCCCCGTACGACCAAGTAGGGTGATGGGCCTTCATCTGTCCCCGCGTGACCCAAGAAGGGTGGCGGGCCTTGGATTTGACTCCCACCTCGATGTGATGGGGAGTGTTGAAATATGAAGTCTCACATCGAGTGTCTATGGAAGATCCAAATAACTTATAAGCTCATTGGTTAACACCTCTCCTTGCCAATTGGTTTTGAGAAGATATGGAGGCCCATGAGCTAATTTTCACATGGTATCAGAGCCAGGTTCCTTAGGCGGGATGTGTGGGCTCATAATGCCCAAGTGGGCTTTAATTGTTCTCGTACGACCCAAGAAGGGTGGCGGGCCTTAAATTGACTCCCACCTCGATGTGAGGGGGAGTGTTGAAATATGAAGTCCCACATCGAGTGCCTAAGGAAGATCCAAATAACATATAAGCTCATGGGTTAACACTTCTCCTTGCCAATTGGTTTTGAGAGGATATGGAGGCTCATGAGCTAATTTTCACATGGTATCAGAGCGGGCCCTTAGGCAAGGTGTGTAGACTCATAATGCCCAAGTGGGCTATAATTGACCCCGTACGACCCAAGAAGGGCGCCGGGCCTTAAATTGACTCTCACCTCGATGTGAGGGGGATTGTTGAAATATAAAGTCCCACATTTAGTGCCTAAGGAAGATCCAAATAACATATAAGCTCATGGGTTAACACCTCTCCTTGCCAATTGGTTTTGAGAGGATATGGAGGCACATGAGCTAATTTTCACATCTCCCAAACGTGTATCCCCAAGCTTTACTCATGAAATTTTATTTCCATTTAACTTCCTTTAAAGAGAAAAAACCAAAAAGAGAAAGAAAACAGATAGGATGAAGCAACAGAACGAAAACGTCTAGTCTTTGTCAATCCTACTGCTTTCTTCATCTTTAACTTATACTTCTAAATTTACTACTGCATGCAGTTAGTGGCATTCTAGAAGATGCTATGCTTCACACAATAAGTTTATTTAAAAGAAGGGAAAAGAAACCCAAAAAAAAAAACCTCGTCAACAACAGCAACTGCAAAGTCATCATGATAGCGACTCAATCAAGTGAATCTGACCAAATTTTCCCTTGTGAACCTTCATAACACTTCAAAAGATATGGCTCACACTCACTCCAGGGCAGTATGCGGACTTGTCTTAGGACATGCTCAATGGAAGATCTATCAAGATCCGAGAAAAGCAATTTCCTGATATACTACAGAGTCCAACATAGGAAAAGATCAATAACAGTTTTACATAAAGATATTATGAAGCAATATATATATAAATAAACCAGAATATAGTCTATACCTGGTGCAATGGAGGACGGACTTTTGCGATACGGGCTGACCTTTCTGGCGGTTTACCCAAGTAATATGCCTTTTCTACTAAAGTGCTGTGACGAGGATCCAAATTTTTAACATTTTTCAAGCGCATCAATACCTCCAGCATGTTTTCCATGCGTATTGTTGTATCAGGAGAACGGTAAAGAAAACGACCACGTCTCAAGAAGATTGCATGAGGCATCAATATTATGATGACTAGAATCATCCAACCAAATCTGAAAAATACAGACAGTAACACACCTCAGAATAAGCACTTTGGGTCAACCACAATTGAAGCTAGTAGCTTTGGTCGGCAATCTATAATACAATATTATATATAAGCCCCAATAGAACTTATAAATAAGAAAAGACTGAAAAATCACAATGAGACTTAGAAGTTGATATAGCTAAGTAATAAATGTTATCCATGTAAAGAACAATGAGATATAACCCACGTGTAAATAACACACTCGAGAGGGGACATTTTGAGCATCTATCATAAATTCAAAAGCAGTAAAAATAACTGCAGAAACAAAGATCAGAAATAGACTACCTTGAGACAGCTGAAAACAAGGCCAGCAGGTGCAATTTTGAATTTGCAGAGTTCTCCAATAAACCTGATATTCCTGATTTTTGCCTCGGATGTTAATTTGATCCTGTAAAATAAGAATATGACGATTAAGTATCAATATTATCAAAGCAGCCCGCTAAACTGCTAAGTCTTATTTGTTAAACTTTTCCCAAAGCAGAAAAATATTAAACTGCTAGTGACCTTATTGATCAAAAAATTGAATTCTTCCTCCAAAAATAGCAAAAGCTGAGACGGCACATCCTTCATACATGTCGACAATGTGGCAACCATGCGAGCATAGTATGGCAGCAGCTCTAGTGATGTCCTGGGTACATTGAACAGCGCCCTCGCAAGCTTTTTCCTGTTTGATTTTGAATTTAAATAGCAAAACTCTACCTGAAAATTGGTATAAGAAACCAATGAGCATGTTTTGGAGGACTACGACAAAGTTCTCTCACAAAACGGAAGGAAAAAGGTAAACTGAAAGGTTGAGCAAGCAAAGAGTAGTCACAGTCAGTTGATCAATCAAGTAACGGCTAACACAACCAGGGAGCCTCTGCAGTAGAGCGTCTAGACTGGCTCCTTCAAGACCTTTGACTTTTTCCTTTTCACTTTCTCCTTTTCTTTCAGGATCCTTTTCTTTTCCTTTTTCTTTATCTAGTTCTTTGTTTTTATCTTTATCCTTCACTTTCTCACTTTTATCCTCATGTGGTGATCCAGAATCTACAGAAATTTCAGCTCCATCTTGTATTATCTGACTTTGGACAGTTTCAGATGCCGAATCCTTCATGTGAGACATCTCCAAATGAGTAATAAACCATTATAAAGAAATAAATTAAAAACTTCAGAAATACACGACCAAATACAGACGGGAAATTTAAGAGTTGAAATTTATTGCGTAAGCCACATTGACTTCAGAGAGAAGAAAACAAGGGGGAAAATCAATGCTAATTATGTTTTGACTATATTCATTCCACCTTCTTAAGTAAATCAAAGAATACAGTCATACACAATATGCAAGTTATAAAAAATCCTCCCTCCTTATTGTGAAACAGAGGGAGTATCAAATAGCATTGGACTCTGGATAATGTGAACTAAAATAGCACTGCTTATACCCATGGCTATATTCCAGGTTCTCCTTATGAATATGTGAGCTAATATATTTGAACTCATACCAAATAAATGTTCCAAGTTGGATACAGATATGCAGTTTGCAACAGATGGCAACAATTATTCAAAAAATCTCATGGCAACATGAAAAAGATGGACTAACCAGATCTTACACATGAGGAGTGAATCAAAGGACAGACTGCTATTCACACACGCATACACACACACGATTTTTTTTATTATATATTTTTTATGTGGTAAGGGGGAGGGCCTCCACCCAAAATTAGTTGTCCCAAACTATCACAGATTAAGGAAATGGCTAGTTGAGTTAGTTTTTCGAGTTACATGGATCAAAAAACCATTTTATAAAATTAATGTTTTGTTAAATTAATAAATATGAGAGTGAAGTGGGGAAAAAGTGAACAAAAGCTGCTCTGAATTCATCCAATGACAAGTAATTTGGGACAAGAAAAGCTAGTTTTGTGACTAGTAATTTGGGGCGGAGGGAGTAAAACAGTTTCTTACACTTGGTTGATCTTGGTTCTTCTGAGAGTGCTCATTCAATCTTGATTCTGCTTCTCCCAATAACACTGCCGGTACAAATGCTCTAGAAGAAGTATGAGAATATTCCCATCATAAACTTCAGTGCTAAAAACTCTTTTAGAACAATCACAAGGAATAATAAATGTGATAGTTTGGCAAGAACCTGAGATCTGGAAGGCACTCGTAGAAAGCCCTTGTATCTTCATCATCCCATAGAGCTTCCTTGGTGGAACTACCTTTGCCAGCACTTGGGGAAGATACATCCTCCCCTGAAGTCATCCTAGTTGTACGAGCATCCTCGGGCATCACAGGAGGTTGCATGTCCAGTGCTTCTGCTAATCTGCAGTATGAATGTATGATATTTACTAAAGTCTCACGCAACCACGTACAGTTGACAGCATAAGTCACTTACAGGACATTAGACATATCAAAGAAGCGTGCACCTTAACAAAATCTTAAGAGAAAACATAATGTGAAATAAAACTTGATACAAGGAATGCAGCCAGGAAATTTTTGAGAAACTTTCTCAAGACACATCAACGAGGTGTAAAGGCAAATACCTGACCTTTAAAAAAAAAACAGTGATGGGATAAACCTTAGCCGAGATAAGATAAAGGGAAGAGAGTTTAAGATGAATGTCATAAGGAACAATAACAAGAAATTGAGGTTTAAGATACAAAATGGACAGAGCTCTCTAAAGCGAACCCTTGTTAAGTATAATAGCGGTGAAGACTTTACATGAATATTCAAAATGTGGTTGGGAAGTTGAACATCCACTTTTTTCCATGTTCCTGATGAACCTTTTACCGGGAATATGCATAATAGCAAGGCTAGCATTTTAATGGTTTATCCAAGTAAACAAGTTGTGCTTATCCAACACGAACTTCGTTATTAAGTTACTTCCTTTGTTCCTTCCCATTTCTTTCTCGTAGCTCTTTAGGCTAGATATTTCAAAGTTAACATTAATGCTGAGCCAGCTTTCGTTTTATCAAAGAAAGTTCCAAAAAAAGGTCATCTTTTGTTTTCCTTCAAAGTCAAATGCTAATAACCTTGTTTGGACTTTACCCCGGTAACGAACAAAAAAAGGCAAACGGCCTGAAAAAGAAGCTTTCGACCAAATTCAGTTATTATGCCTCATTATAATGAACTCCAACAGCTCTCATAATGACTTTATTTATTTTTTTATTTAGCCTTATAGGCTGATCTTACGTTGATTCATGTAGCCAACCCCAATTACTTGGGATTAAGGCTTTGTTGTTGTAGCCTTCTAGGCTGATAAGAACTATTTTCACAAAAAGACATTTAGCAGGAAAAGAAACAGCATGCATCGCAACAACAGTTAGGAGATCAATTAGCCGATAGTTCCACTGGATGTATTAGACATCTGAAAGATATTTTCACCAAATGAAGCGAGGTTTTCATGGTTAAAGAGGCAGCAGATTGACATCTTTTGGCTTCTTTCTAACGTATATCCTGGTACATAACACCTCATCAATGTACAGATTCTGGTATATTATGATGATTAATACCCAGAAAAGTAATGTCCTTCTCTTCTCCTGTTTTAGTTTTTTCGGCTTATCTCATCATCTCTTCATCAAACATCGATGATAAAACTTCAGAACCACATCAAATAAAATTGTATAGCAAATGAGTATAACAATTGATTAAATAATCAACTTACGCTGAGATACCACGGTATAGATGGTCAAATGATTTGCGCAGCTTTTCATAGGAAGAAGCATTCTCATCACTAAGTTCGCCTTTAGCATTTAAGATCTTCGCATTTTCATGCTCTATTTGGCGAAGTGACTACAAAGCATTAGATGTAATTTCATGAGTGAAACACTTTTAAGAAAGAACATGATGCAGATAAAAAAGAAGAGAGGTTAGGGTTCTCACTCACATAATCAGGGATGTGAAGCACACTAAGTGGGAGGGGTGACAGATCCAACTACAACCTTAAATCTGAATTTTAAAGGAGATGGACTCTTACCATATGTTCTGACTGAAGTAGTTTCAAAGCAGAATCATAATATGTTTGAAAAGCCTTCCTAAAACTTTTTTTTCTGATCTCCCGTGATATTGAGGCTCTTAAAAAACTGTAGATTAAAGAAAAAAGAATTAGCTCGCAAGGCTTACGACATTGTTTTTTTGTTAAATACTGAAATAAGCTGTGGTGATGTTATTTTTTGAACAATAATATCAAGATCGCAGTTTTGGAAAAGCCTAAACCAATTCCTTCAGGTCTAAGAGAGTTGGGGGGGGTGTCTGAACTGAAGACTCGTACGCTCGGAGTTCCTGCAGTTTTAACTAATTGTTACCTCATTTTATAATATTAGAAACAGTACAGCAAGGTCGTATCATCTCATTCAAATATAATTCAACTTCAATAAACAGTGGGCCGATTCCTTTAAAGATTGAAAGGTTTATTATGATCTAAAGTGGCAGGTATCTGACCCACTTTAATCCCCATATCCATAAAAATGAGACAAACTCATACAAAATTGACATGTTTAGTCACTAAATAGATCACAGCCTGCAAGTTACTAAAGAAACCTCGCTTTGTAAAGTTTAATAAAGAGAAAAAAAAAGGCCGAACTCAAAGTGAATAATCCACCAGGCCAACCAAAGGAATACATGAAAGATGCATACCTCCTCAAGAATATCTTGTCCGATCAGGGGAAGCCCAAGGAAATATCTCCTTGCCGAGCAAAACTGGCAAGGAGAGATAAATTTGTATGGGTCGCATCACTGTCCTTGAAATGTTCTGCACTGGTGAGATCCTTAATAATAGTAACAAAGATGCTGATATCTTCTATAACTCCAACAAAATAAAGTTCCAACAGAAGTTTTAACGAACTACGTTTCTTCATGGCCTTCAAGTTCTTGTCTGCATCTGGATCTTCCGCAGATTTTCCAGGAAAGAATATTTTCAAAAGACCTTGGACCAGACTTGGTGAGAAATCTTTGTACCTTTGATGAAGCAATGAGCTGATCTGTGCAGTAAAATGGATTTCAAGACCACAGAAGGGGGCAGGAAGAAGAGAAAAAACACTAGATAACATCCAAACACTATATATAAGAGGTGGATTTCAAACAAATAATTACTGGGGATACCGCATAAATGGTGGTCCACACATTGTGGCATGAATGCAGAAGAGCCAATTCATCAGAAAATAATGTTGTTCTTCTGTTACTAAAATAAAAATAAAACAGAAGCAGAATATAAAAATAGACACCAATTCGGATTTAATCCTGGACGATGCAGTAGTATACCACTTGCCCTTAAACTCAATTTGCTCGCCTAATTGCTTCAGGCCTACAAGAGCAACGAGTTCCCAAGGTACAACGTCCAATCACACTGCTTAACATAAGCTTAGAGAAGCAGTACTTCGAACCTTTTTTGTGAAGACCTGTCTATTACTAGTATGAAGTGCAGAAATGAAGAAGGAAAACTAATTTCGTAGCAAATGATTATGTGGGGGAGACTGCCTTTTATAGCAGTCGGAAACTACAGTTTAGCCATCACTCCCTCACCTCGTAGTAGAGAACGTGGGTAACTCTCGTAGTGGGGTAATGTGCAGTTCTCAAAATTGCTGGAGAATCGTGTAAGGACCATTCTGCAATTATACAAAAGTTATGTGACTCATTTGCAGTTACTCAATAGTTAAGGGACTATTACGGTAATTTTATCCAAAAAATATATTGTTGCCCTGCCAACAGGGACACGCGCGACAAGGCGAGTCGAGTCAAACGGCGTGCGAGGGGTACCCATTACCCACTTGTTTAAGAACACTAGTCTAGCAAGTGCTTATAAACTAGTTTTAATCGATTCTCACAACCGATGTGGGATAACATCACACCTCCATTAATAACCTCTCCACTTTAACCAAATTTATCATTCACACCGAAAATTAGTTTCCTCACATGTTATATATCATCGCGAAGCTTAAGCAACCCACTACGCGATGAATTCAAAACACTTTAAAACTATGTGGTGGAACACAAAATTAAATTTGATCAAATAAGTCCACTTTATAAATTAATTCTCCAACAAATAAAACCATTCAATACCAAACACCTTCAAAAGAAAAGGAGAGGCGAAATGCATAGACTCGCATTTCAATAATATTAGAAGAAAGTGTTCTATGCTAGTTACAACAATCACCAATATGCATAATACCACAGTTTTCAACTTCAAATAATTTACTATGAAGTCCAGCCATAGCTTATGCAAGAATACTCTCTCAGAAGTTTAAAACCAGCCTCATCTAGCCGTACAGTTTCAAAGGTTATCACATACCCATCTCTCCAATTAATATGCAAGCAAACTCTTAACTTATCCGGATTGATAAAAAAAACTCTTAACTTATCACTTAGTACACACACACGCACGCGCACAAACAGCAAATTATTTACAGGTTACAACTTACAACTCAAGAGGAGCAGATGGATATGGGAATCCTGCCCCAGTGGAAAGGGTAGGGTGACCCTGGCCTCTTGGTCCAGGGTCGATTCCTGTATATCCCCCCTCCCCCTCCCCATAAATAAATTAAGAGGAGCAGATGGTACTTTATACGGATTAACTGAATAAAAACCAACAGTTACCTGAACAGAAGTTTGTATGTCTACAGCTCTAAGCTTTGCATCACAAATAGCAGTGACTGCTTCACTAACAAATTTACTTAAATTGACACTTCGCAGCTCTTCCATCAATCCTTCTCGCTGCTCTTCATTAATTTGCTTCAGTTTTTTAATAACAGCTGTGTTCCGCTTGATGCTAGAATCCAGTGTCCTTAGAAACCCAGAGTCTGGAATCAAAGAACATTAAATCAATTTTCAACCAGGAGGAGATCAAAATTATGTGGTGGAGCCACCATGATCAAATAGATATCAATCTTCAGAGTCCTTTACAGATCAAAAGCACATAAATGAAAAGAAATTCTGCAGCAACAAAGAGGGTGCAAAAAATCTTGCACTTCCTTGCAGCAAAACCTTTATATGTGTGAAATTCAGACACATTTGAACAACAATAGGAAAACAAAAGAAACATAGCATAACATAACAGAGAAAGTCGCATTAAATCTATCTATGATTACTTTCCCCAAGGAACAACATCTTCAGCTAGTTATATATTCACAAAAGTCGAGCAACCTCCCATCTATGCGATCATATATGCAAATTTGAAAACCACCCTCCCCTAACCAAAAATCTTTACCGTGGCATGTTTTTGAAGTTTTTATCTTTCGATTAAATTCATTTGGGAATGAGCAACTTTTTCTCACCTTACCCCGGTTTTCTAATTTCAAAAAGTTTTCCCAGTTAAAATAATCTAGAAACACAAAAAATGAATTGGAATTCACGTAAACCATGTAATTTCTACATTCTTGAACCTCAATCGGATAAATTCTGGTTTTCAGATGCGCTCCCTTCAGTGTGTTCGCTATATAGCATTGTAAAAGTTCTAATTGCCCACCTCCCAGTTCCATTAACCTAATTTTTGCTTAACCATATATAATATCCATGCTTTGTCAATCTACTTTCTGTTGCTGATTCTTGCGTATGCTTCGGACACATGGTATCCTGGAATGATTTTCTTTTGAGAATTTTTGCATTGTGAATTTAAAAAGCGAAATGGTTTGTAAGAGAGATGGGAGCTATAGTAGAAAAAGGTAGTTATTCTGCACCCTTAATTACTTCAGGCACTTGAACCTTTTTTCCCTGTATAGATAGAAGAAGACGAACCAATATCTACGGTGGTTTTACAGGAATCTGAGAGTTGTAATTTTGATTGACTAAAATTCAAAGTTGAAAATTCATATGCAGGTATCCCTTTTATTGGAAGAGCACGGATATACCCAGCTTCATCTAAAATTTCGATATGACTGTTCGGATAGTTTGCCTTACCAAAATCGAAATTCTTCCACAGGCAGAACCAATAGCATCGGATCTAACTCAACTGTTTCCGTTGAGCCCAGTATTAATTCTTTAAATCCTTGAGCCGAGTGTGCGCTCGACCTCATCGAATTTCCCAGTTCAAGTCCCCTCTCTTCACTAAGGATCATTTCCCAATTAAATGAAGATCTTGAAAAAATTTACTACCGTAAGAGGCCATTTTTTCTGAATTATAACCGGAAAAGGCTAAACAGTAAACACATACACCTAAAAGCCTTTTAGAAGCATCATGCATATGCGATAAGTGTACTTCCTCATGTTGGGAACTTCCTAAATAGACCAAGAGTATCAGTGGGGAAGACCCCCATTTTCTATTTTTCTAATTTTCCCTCTTTTTTTTCTTGGGGCCGGGGTGTTGTTTTGGGTTGAGGGGTTCAACAATCTTGTAGTACATTGAAATAAGTATCAATAAGGATGCGTTACAAGAGCTACTAACCAGGTCTTTCAGGGTTCAAATTACTCTGACGAAGTGCAATTTTTGCTTCCACAGATTTCTTAAATTCCTCAAAACGAGCAACAGCTTCCTGCACCAAATTTTGAATTAGACAAAGAAAATGATGTAATTGGAGTCTAATCCTAAAAATATGGGTATAGTCCAAGTTGAATATTAACTCCATTTCTAGAAAACAAAAGGATATTTGCATATGGACATAAAAGGTAGTCAGAATTTCTAGTATAGAAAATGGAATTAATGCAAATAAAATAAATCACAAAATGTAAAGGTCGAGTGTCGAGTTTGTAATTGGACTCTACAAACTACAAGTCAATTAAAACAACTATTTTTTTTGTCGCTGAAATATATCGTTGAAAGCTGAGTAACGAATCACCTCATCACCATGCTTGCCATGATGTTCACTCCCGGCTTGGCAATCATCCTCAGCATGTTCCATTTTCCTTGTAGTTGTAAAAAAACCCTACTAAAACGGAAAACAAACAGATTACCACCATGTATCAGATTATTTCCTCGGAAAAAAGATAGAAATACCAAAAATAAAGTACAGAACTTTAAGCCAAAGAACAACTAGTGATCAACCTATCCTTGTCCCTCTCTCTCCACCACCCCCACCCCTCCTTATCATCTCAACTCAACAGTCCCCATATTAAAAAATGCTAGTAATATCAGCTACTCCCCCGTCCCAGATTAACTGTCCACATCTCGGACAGTTAATGTGTCACAAATTAACTGTCCACTTACTAAATAAAGGGTTCATTAATGATGGTTTTTTCTAATCTTACCATTTACATATGTAAATGTTGGAGAGAGAAGAATAGAGAGAAAATAAGGTATAATTAAATTGGGGGTAAAATTAGATAGGGTCGTGTGTGACATTTTACCATATCCTACTATAGATCAAATCCTTAATCCGTGCAAAACACAAAGTGAAAAGATAATTTTGGACAGAGTGAATATTTAACTGAGTAGAAGTGCTCAAATTATAAAACTTCGATTTCATATTCGTAATCGATCAGGAATCACTCACTCAAAAATAAAAACGCAACAAGAAAATTAAGAAGTTGAAAACTGAATTTCCAATTAATATAAAAACATTCAGTATACACATACACAGTAGCATAAAGTACATGAAATGAAAAAAAAAACAAAATTGTTAGGAAATTTAATCACAAAATTACTCCAACAAAAACCATAATAAAGCTCGCGAAATTAGCAAAACAGCTAAAAGAAAACAAACTCTTAGGGTTTATACAGTAAATCCTTAGAATTTTTGGTGGAGAAGTACCAAAATTCAGGGGATTTGACAACTGCCGATGAATTCAACGTCTAATCAATTTCTTCACCGGAGATATAAACATCAAGAAATCACTGGAAACAACCTCGTACGTATACGAACGAGAACATACCGCACCTCATGCGGCTTGGGTTGGATACTTGTTTGATTGGCAATTTGGCGACAGGTAAAATTCTCGGTTGGACCCTTTGGTAATAAATTTGAAGGATCTTCTTTTCTTTTTGGGAAAACAGCCTCATTCACCCCCCAACTTATTTCTATTGCCCTCGAGAATCCTTATTTAATTTTTTCAGCATAAAGAATCCTTAAACAATTTACATTCAGACTATAGAATCCTAACCACCCATTTTGCGGTGGTTTCCGGTGACTTAACCATGTGCTCTAAAAAAAACAAGGGCAAAATGGTCTAATTACTATGTAGTCTAAAAACAATTTTAAAAATAAATAAAAAATAAAACCCAATTTCTTCTCCAATCCACCACCACTCCCATCCCCGTCACCGACCACCAGCACCATTTTACCTCCTCTGCCCAGAAAATTGAGCTCCAAATTTACCAAACAGATACACACAAAACTGTAGATGTCACAAACAGATACACACAAAATCATACAGAAAATTTAGTTTTTTTTAATTTAATTTGAGCTTGCCATGGAGCCAAGCAAGCCGAGCTTCTTGAGAAATATTATATTACAGTTGCTTTTATTCCACGTATTCATTCTCGGCGTTCGATTTACATCGTCTTCTTCGGCAATTATAGCAGTCGGTGAAAGATCATCGGCTCCGGCTAAGCCATCTAAGCTTCCTGATCTGTGGGCCACTAAAGATTTCCAGAAATCAGCTCAATTTTACTCTTCTGTGTTTCAAGATATGATATTTGAGGGATTCTTGAGCCCTAAATCGAAGGCTTTATGTGTCGAAACCCGATGGGGCCTGATAGCACCGCCAAACGGTTAAAGTGATGGAGAAATGCGGCGGCGGCGGACGATTTTCACTTCGCATTGACAATTCTCACTCCATCAAATTGAAATGTGAGGATTTTTGGAGGAAAATTATGAACCCTAAACCTAATTATTGTGAAGAAAGAGGGAGAATTTTATATTTTTTTCTGTAGAACATGATGTAAGAGTAAGGGAAGGGGGTTTTGTTTACAGGGGAGAAAAGAGTGACCGGGGAGTGGTGCTGCGGGGTAGTGGTTGGGGTGGGGGAGGAGAGTTTGGGCGGTGGAGGTGACTTTTTGGTGGTGTCTTCAGGAGGGGAACGGGGAGAATTGCAGAGGGGGGTGGGGTGGGGTGCTGGGTAGAGGAAGAAGAAGACAATTTTTTAATTTTAAATATGAAATGACAATTTTGCCCTTGTTTTTTAGTGCATGTTCGCCGGAAACCACCGCAAAATGGGTGGTTAGGATTCTATAGGCTGAATGTAAATTGTTTAAGGATTCTTTATGTTGAAAAAATTAAATAAGAATTCTCGAGGGCAATAGAAATAAGTTGGGGGACAAGTGGGGCTGTTTTCCCTTTCTTTTTTAGATAATTACCTCCATAACTAAATATAAAATTTTAATTACATGTTGCCTAAATTAAATAAAAAAAATAAAAATATTTTTATAATCAAAATATTAATATTATGATTTACTTTCATAAAAAAAAAATATTATGCTATACAAGTCAAAGAAAGTAACATTGGTATTTTAATTAGAGATAATCACTATTTATGCCCCTCAGTTATCTTTCAAAAGCAACTGTTGCCCCTAAGGAATATATCGTGCCATTTGTATCCCCAACAAGTTACGGAGTGCCATTTTTGCCCAAAAGTGGTGGCGTCCGGCGAAAAGAGGCGGCGTTGCACACGTGCGAACCGCACATGTGAAATCCCAGGGGTAAACTTGTCATTTGCGCCCAATTCTTTCTTCCCATAGCAGTCTTCTTCTTCGCCAAAAAAAGAAAAGAAAAAGTAAAGAGCAGCAGATTTGTTAAACCTCCGCCATCCCTCAACCCTCCCTCCCTCCTTCCCTCCACCAATAAATCCTCCAAAACCTTTCAAAGATCCACACAAGAACCAATATAATAGCTTCATCTTCATCTTCATCTTCATCTTCAAAGCTTCAACCACCAATAAATCCTTAAAAGCCTTTCAAAGACCCACACAAGAACCAAGATAATAAAGATTGGAGCCGCCACACCCACAAGGTTTCCAAATGGTAAAGCTTGCAGCAAAGCTCAATTATGACAGAAATTTGCAAATGTTGTATTAGAATGCAATGCCTCAGAAGATACCAATATTGATGAGATTAGCGAGCAGTAGATAGAACCCACACCAATCAACTTTGTATAGCATCTTATACGAATCAGTAAGGAATGAAGTTCAATTTTTTTGACATTTAAATTAGCTTTCTCTGCCATAAATTCAATTAGCTTTTCTTGTCATTTAGCTTTGTAGACTTTTCCCCAAATTTCCTGCCATAAAGCCAATAAAATTTGCTGTGATGGCTAATTAAACCTTCAAGATTTGGATCTCAATAGGTGTTAACTGTTGGAGAGGGTGATAGCGGCGGCGGTGGTGGAGAAGAAAGATGGGGATGAAGATGGAGAAGGGTGGGTGTTGCGAAGTGGGTAACAGATGACGAAATTGGTGGCTTTCAAAAGCCTTGAGATCATTTCTCCGTCAAGTGGTGGTGGCGTCATGTGAAGAAATTGGTGGAGGAGGCGGCAGTTTTGGTGGTGGTTGTTCTTGAAATATCTTTCAAAATCTTAGCATTAAAGAGGGAATAGTGGAGGGGTGGGGAGGAATGGGGGAGTTTTTTTTTTGTTTTTAATTAAAAATATGAATAGACAAAATTGGCGCTGAAAATATGCTTGTGCGGTTCGCACATGTGCAACGCCGCCTCTTTTCGCCGGACGCCACCACTTTTGGGCAAAAATGGCACTCCGTAACTTGTTGGGGATACAAATGGCACGATATATTCCTTAGGGGCAACAGTTGCTTTTGAAAGATAACTGAGGGGCATAAATAGTGATTATCTCATTTAATTACAAAAATATCATAACTTTTTCTTATTTAATTTTCGCAACATGTAACATAAGTCTTGTATTTAGAAATAGAGGAGTATATTTTAATGGTTATATATATATATATATATATATATATATATATTGATTCGATCCCGCAACATGCAGGTTGAATGCTATACCACTTTGTCAGCTACTCAGGCAAGTATTTGGCAACTATTTTCTTTAATTTTTCCAATGGAATGATAATTTAAGTAATTGTCCACGATCTCTAACAAATCTACACTAACAGTATTTTTTGTATGATATAATAATCGACATTAAATATAATATCTTCCTTAATTTCAAATTTTAAAACTCATCTCATACTCTTAACCTCTCCTTTTATCATTATATATATATATAATAAAAAAATTAACACTTTAAATTCTTTTATAAAAAGTTTAATTGTTTTAAAATATTTTTACATAATCAATCTATATTGATATTACAGAACATTTTTTCAAGTTTCAATCAATCAGAAATCTTCAAAACTCTAACCCAAATTTCTCGAATTTTCTAACTCTTAATTATTATACAAAAACTTGATTGGTTGAGATAAATTTCAATTAATTTATATATATATATATATATATATAATGGTTTTTTATTTTTTCCAATTCTATTTTATTCTTTCTATTTTTAGTACCATTCAAGAGCCCACATTGAAAGTTTTTGAAGTTTTTGAAAATTGACAATATTATAAATAAAAGGGGTTGAGAACTATTTTTTATTCAATGAGTTGGTGGAGTTGGTTTTTAATCCATTAAATTGAGTGACAATCAAATTTAATTTTCAATTTTTCCATTCAAATAGTTAAAGTTTTTTTTAAAGAAAATTAGTTCATCGAGTCATTTATTATAGTGAACTCGAACATACTCACTAAACGTTTTTTCCTTAAGAGAGTAAAATTTTTAAAAATTAACTTTTATTGATCGAACATGTTATTTTTAGAGTATCATTAACTGATTTGGAATTTTCCCAATGAATGACCGTAAGACTTTATTTGCTTTTCAGATTTTTCAATTAAACAATTGTTTTCCAAAAAATCTATCTATATTTATATTACAAAACCTGTTTTCAGTTTAAACCAATCGCATCTGGAAGTTTTTTCTTTTAATTAGTTTTAGAATAATGGTTGGTTGAAATAATTTATTATTTATTAAATCAATTATATAACTTGACATCTTTGACTTATTCAAATGAAATTGTTGTTTTTAGTGGTTTTAACCAATCACAAGCATTTACAATCCCACGTGTAATTTTCTGTATCTTTTGCTTTTAAGTAGTTTAAAAAATATGATGGCTTGGAATATTTTTTTATTTATTAAATCAATGATATAACTTGACATCTTTGACTTTTTCAAATGAAATAGTTAATTGTAATAATTTTAAGGTTTTTTTATTTTTTCCAATTCTATTTTATTTTTTCTCTTTTCAATACTATTCAAGATCACACATTGAAAAGTTTATGGAGTTTTTGAATTTGAGCACATTATAAATAAAGTGGTTGAAAATAACATTTTATTGAATGAGTTGGTGGAATTGGTTTTTGGTCCATTAAATTGAGTGGCAAATCTAATTTGGTTTTCAATTTTTTTATTCAAATAGTTAAAGTTGTTTGTTTAGAGAAAATTAGTTCACCAAGTAATTTAGTTTTGTATTGAACTCGAACCTGCTCACTAAACTTTTTTCTTTAAAAGTGTAATTTTTTTTAAAAAATAACTTTTATTGATTAAACCATGTGATGTTTATAGTATCATTAACTGAATTGGAATTTTCCCAATGAAGGAGAGCCAGACTTTATTTGCTTTTCAAATTTTTCAATTAAACAATTGTTTTTCTAAGAAATCTATCTATATTTATATTAGACAATCTGTTTTCAGTTTCAATCAATCAATAACAAACCTTCACAATCCCACATGTAATTTCTGAATTTTTTGCTTTTAATTAGTTTAAAAAATATGATTGGTTGAAATAATTTTTTATTTATTAAATCAATGGTATAACTTCACATCTTTGACTTAATCAAATGAATTTTTTTTAAATATTTTTTATTTTTTTTCAATTCTATTTTATTCTTTCTCTTTTTAATACTACCATTCAAGATCCCACATTAAAAGTTTTGGCTTATTCGAATTAAATTATATATTCCAATATTTTTAATGGTTTCCTAATTTTCATATTCTAATTTTTCAATTTAATTTGCATTTTAATTTTTCCATTGCATCAGGCAAAAATATTTTCCAAAGAAAATTGGTTCACCGAATTATTTAGTTTTAGGTTGAGCCGCAAGGGAGTGTGCTCACTACACACTTTTTCATTAAAAGAGTCAAACTAAAAATAAAAAATAAACTGTAGTTAATTGAGTCATTTAAATTTTATCGTATCATTAAATGAATTAGAATTTGGCAATTGAAATTGAGATACGGACTTTATTTGTTTTTTCGGATAGTTCATATTTTACTTATTCAAAATAAATAAATATTTTTAATTTTCCAATTCTAATATTTTCTTTTACTTTTTATTTTTAATATTATTCAAGATCATACATCGAAAATGTATAATATTTTTTAAATTTGACGACATTATAAATAAAGATAGTGTGTAGACTTCTTTTTTTGAATGAATTTGTTGGGCTGTTTTTTAGTCTATTAAATTGAGTGACAAATCTAATTTTCTTTTTAACTTTTTCATTCCAACCGTCAAAGATTTTTTCAACGAAAATTCGTTCACCGATTCATTTAGTTTTCCTTTGATCCTGCATGCAAACTGTTCAATAAACATTTTTCATTAAAATGGTAGAAACTTCAAAAAAATAAACTTTACTTGAGCGAGTCATTTAATCCTATCGTGTCATTAAATAAGTTGAAATTTTCCCAATAAATTGGAGAGAAGTAGTTTATTTGTTTTTTGATGGTTCATTTAAACCGTTAATTTTTGCAAGAAAACTTACAACGCCGACCTTGAGAAATCATTGAAAGAATATTCTTCTCTTACCGATTTTTTTTTCTTTCTTCTATATAGGTAGGTTTGAAAAACCAAAAAAGAATATCAGTGTAGGTATTATTTTTCACTTTTATGCTATTTAATATTTTGTTAACAATTAAATTTGTTCCCGTGCATAGCACGGATCATTACGCTAGTGTGTGTATATATATATATATATTAAAGAGGCGAGAATATGAATGA
Source organism: Vinca minor (assembly GCA_026122235.1). Taxonomy (NCBI): domain Eukaryota; kingdom Viridiplantae; phylum Streptophyta; class Magnoliopsida; order Gentianales; family Apocynaceae; genus Vinca; species Vinca minor. The sequence continues at coordinate 5,301,625 of JAOCZM010000096.1, forward strand.
AACTCGAAATGCATCATAATTAAAAACTTTAAATTTTTAAATATAAAGAGTTTTTATACCTAGTTAGTAGTTACGACATGCAATGCTTTCCCCTTTCAGTTGGCATATGTCAGAAAATTACATAATCTACTGGTGGGGGCAGCGAAGAAGAGAAAAAAAAAAAGGTATGTATGTGGTTTGGAAAAAGTTGTGTAAACCTAAGAATGAGAGTGGTTAGGGGTTTTAGAGACCTTTAATATTTTAATTTGGGGCTTCTTGATAACTAAGGTTGACGGGTGTTTACTAATCTCCACTATGTGTTTTCTAGAGTTTTGACGGCAAAATATTTATGAAACACTAATTTTCTTGAAGCTGAATTAGAAAGACGAGCCTTTTGTTTAGAAGGAAGTTACTAATAAAGGGTGTTCGTTGGAGAGTCGGGAATGGTGAATCCATTCGAGTTTGGCATGATAATAGTTATAAAGGTAACAAAATAAAGGTTGTGACTAAAAATAGAAAAGCTAAAAAATTTGGTGATTAATATAGGCGGTTTACTCTTCTGAATTTTTATGGGAATTGAAAGGGAAAATTGCTTGTGAGAAGAATTATTAATGAAAATTTTATATTGAAGATTGTATGAACCAAACCAAATGCCCCCTAAATTCTCTAACTTATTTTAAAATTACTTTTCTGATTTGAAGTAAATTGAATTTTCTTTCCTGACAATTAGTTTGATACACACATTTTGTTCTAAATCCCTTTTAAAGAAGTACTATACACTCTTGAAGATCGCCATGTTTATTGAGTTATTTTTTAGATGGTAGAAAATCATGTAAAATTTTATGTTAAATTTCTTTTATTTGTTTGTGATATGAATTGTGCAGATCTGATAGATCCCCGGTTCAATATCACTTTGTCCTGAAACGATAAAATTTGTTTTTAAAAGAAAGCGTAAAATAATTATTTGTCAAAGAAAAAAAAAGTATTGAATTGTTGTAGGCAAAAAATTATTATGAAACGTCTTATTAGGATGTTGGAGTTATTTCTCTCTTTCTATACAAAATGCGTTTGAATATTATTTCAGATTTTAGGAGCAATCTTCGTTGTCACAAACAAATTCAACCTTTTTTCAACACAAGACGAAAGAAAAACTAAAATTTTCTCTAATTCCAACCTAATTCAAAATCAAATATTTTGAATAAATTAAAATAAATATGTGCATTCATGCACAAGGGAATTGCTAGTGTATTAAAAAATTATCCTTAATTAATATTTTCTTCCGCCCTGTTTTATAATACAAGTCTTTAGTTTTTCTTTTTCTTTTTTTGATGAAAAAGTCTTTAGTTTTTCAACTCATTAAAAAATATATCATTTTTTAACTTTTATTATGCATGTCTAAAATTACCTTATTCATATTATAAGGAGAAAATGAAATATGTTAGTAATTGAGATTTGATTGAGATAAAATATATTTCTTAAAGTTAAAATCGTAAAAACACCAAAAGAAAAATGGTTGATAGAAAATACACTTATAAAAAAAGTTGATTTGTGTGAATGATTCGACTGCTCTCATTTCTCAAGTCAAGAGTACAAACTCTACTTATGTATGGAGACACTAATTGGGTCAGCACTTTACCACTTAATAGACCGACCCGATGCGAGCGGAGATTAGTTTGAATGTGAGTACACCTCGTGGCCAAACAAAAAAAATAAAAAGGCACTAAAAAATAAAAAAGTGGCAAAAAATGCTATTTACTCGATGTATGAAGACACTAATTTGGCCAGCAGTTTAGCACTTAACAGGCCGACCCGATGCAAAATGAGATTAGTCTAGGTGTGGTACCCGTGACACCTCGTGGTTAGACAAAAAAAAAGCAGTATAAAATAAACAAGTGGCAAAAAATGCTACGTAGTATTTACTCTATCTAGTATTCACAATCCTACATTGTTCTCTTTGTGGAATAATTCCATGTGACAAGTATATCCCTGATCCAACCTAAGCAAAAAGGAAAAACAACATAGATTTGGACGTCAATTAAAGATCTCCTGTCAATTTCTTGTTCTTATTACACAGTAAAACATAGTCCTTAACGTCATAGGTTCCAAATTTACATGAACCAGTGAAGTTTCGTATTTCCAACAATCCACCCCACAGTGTATATATATACTGTACTAGTTTCTAAGCAGTAGAATAAGCAAAGTTTACACTGAAGAGTTCACTAGCATAACCAACTCCATTGCCAAAAGATGGCCTCGGACAACCTTGCTGTCCTCAATGCTCTCGACACTGCACGTACCCAGTGGTACCACTTCACCGCGATAGTGATAGCCGGAATGGGATTCTTCACGGATGCTTATGATTTATTCTGCATCTCCAACGTCTCGAAACTCTTAGGCCGCTTTGTATTACTATGATCCAAGTACCGGAAAGCCTGGAAAGCTTCCTCATCCAGTGAACAATACTGTCATTGGAGTTGCTTTAGTTGGTACACTAACGGGCCAGCTTTTCTTCGGATACCTGGGAGATAAGCTTGGGAGAAAGAAAGTTTATGGACTCACCTTGGTTCTAATGGTCATCTGTGCTATTTGCTCAGGGTTATCTCTCGGCTCCAGCCCAAAAGCTGTCATGGGAACCCTTTGCTTCTTCAGATTCTGGCTGGGGTTCGGCATTGGTGGAGATTACCCGCTTTCAGCAACCATTATGTCTGAATACGCGAACAAGAAAACACGCGGTGCATTCATTGCAGCAGTGTTTGCTATGCAAGGAGTCGGTATCATCTTTGCTGGGCTTGTCTCGATGATTGTTTCCAAGATTTTCCTCGCTTACTATGGTGGCAAACCATTTAGTGTAGATCCTATCTTCTCCACTGAACCTGAAGCGGATTATGTATGGCGTATTATACTGATGGTCGGAGCCGTTCCAGCACTTCTCACATACTACTGGAGAATGAAAATGCCAGAAACAGGTCGTTATACTGCCCTTATAGAAGGAAATGCCAAACAAGCTGCTGCTGACATGGGTAGGGTTCTTGACATTGAGATCCAAGCTGAGAATGAGAAGATAGCACAATTTAAGTCAGCCAATGAATATAAATTGCTCTCAAGAGAGTTCTTCCGAAGGCACGGATATCACCTAATTGGCACAATGAGTACATGGTTTTTACTGGATATTGCATTCTACAGCCAGAATCTAACCCAAAAGGATATTTATCCTACCATGGGACTTACCAGTTCTGCTGGGTCAATCAGTGCTCTGAGGGAAATGTTTGAGAATTCACGTGCCATGTTTGTGATCGCCTTGCTCGGGACCTTCCCTGGTTACTGGTTCACAGTCTTTTTCATTGAAAAGATTGGAAGGTTCTATATCCAACTCGTGGGTTTTTTCATGATGTCCGTTTTCATGCTCATTATTGGACTTAGATATGATGACCTCAATACAAAGCAGAACAAGTGGTACTTTGCTGCTTTGTATGGACTAACCTTCTTCTTTGCGAACTTTGGTCCTAACAGCACCACCTTTGTTCTTCCAGCTGAGCTATTCCCGACTAGGGTAAGATCCACCTGTCATGCACTGAGCGCAGCGTCTGGAAAAGCTGGAGCTATGGTCAGTGCTTTTGGAATGCAGAACTACACACAAGATGGAGATACTCGTAAAATTAAGAAAGCCATGATGATTTTAGCCTTCACAAACATTCTTGGGTTCTGCTGTACCTTTTTGGTAACTGAGACAAAGGGAAGATCACTTGAAGAAATATCAGGTGAGGATGGTGGCCAAAATGACACACAGATGACCAACAAGACGTCCACAAATCACCCAGAACAATCATGGGAATGATTACAGGAAACATTAACTGGTATAAAATTTATCCGGTAGGTCTATCACTTTGAGCAATATATATATAGGAGTGAAGAAGTTTAAAATAAACTGGCAAAAGACAATAGTTTTTTTGCTTGAAGAAGTTATATATGCTGCTTCCCTCACCATCACTCTCATGAATAAGAGCAGCATAGCTGTGATCCCTTTGTATGATTGCCCTTCCGACAATAGTTTTTTTGCTTGAAGAAGTTATATATGCTGCTTCCCTCACCATCACTCTCATGAATAAGAGCAGCATAGCTGTGATCCCTTTGTATGATTGCCCTTCGAGGGGAAGCTTTTTTTTTTTCTTTCATTTTTTTTTTTCAAAACAAGTGATGAGTGATGTGTAAAGCTGTGTATCAGCGTCTGTTGTAGAATAGCTCCAGCTAAATGTTTACCAAGTAAAATGAAAAGAAGTCATCTCATGTCCTCATTTAAATTTCTCCCTTAACCCTTTTCCAAATTCCAACCAAACACCTGCTGAACTTCTATTGTTGACTCATAAATGTTTTATTTTGTTTATTCTGCTTAAATATCTTGCAAGCGCAGCACATACTAAAGATTTATTCTACTATGCACCAAGACATAAACTATCTATATAAGTGAAATAGCAACAAGGGTCTAAAGACTTCAAAACTAATTTTGAGATCATTTTAGAATTTAAGATAAAGTTTCGAGGCACGAACTAGAAGCAAATCACACATGCGATCTTCAAGCTACATATTTGTTGGTACTACTAACTTTTCCAGCACAAGAAATACGTACATTAGTTATCCAGAAGGATTGATCAGCATAGTCAATAGTATTACAAAAGGGCAGCCCGGTGCACGAAGCAATCACGCATGGTCGAGGAAGGGCCGCAGCACCCTAAGGGGTGTATTGTAGGCAGCCTACCCTAGCAAAAAGGCCAGTGGCTGATTCCACGGCTCGAACCCATGACATTTTGGTCACACGGAGACAACTTTACCGTTGCTCCAAGGCTCCCCTTCAGCATAGTCAATAGTATATTCAGCCAAAATAAATGAATAAATACTCAATAGTATAACACTTTAACTATTACTTATCTCGACTGTTTATCCAACCATAAAAGAGGAGATAAGATGCTATATTGAAGATTTTACCATATTTAAATTAACCATTAACGGGCTTAAGTGATTCTAGAAGTTTGTAGCTAGGGGTGGCGATCCCTCTATATTGCTTGATTACTTTCCATGAATTAAAAATTATTCCACCACTTCCATCTATCGACGGGGAAAGTTGAACTATTAAGATAGCAAATTGACGCATGGATGAGAACAGGAGAATGCAACCAAGATAAGATTCATTATCTTTGGTGTAGGTTGTTTAGACTGGGAAATATTCTTTAAGAGAGGTGAAATTTGGGTCTAAAAGCAATACAGATTTTAGAAGAAGTTTACAGATTATTTTTTCAGGCAAAACTTAAGCTAAGAGAAATTGATTCTGAAGTGCTTAATAGATTCCGCTAAGAATTTAATTTCATAACAGTTTAACCACACAAACAAGTGCAAGGAATTTATGAAAAACGTTCATGTTTATTAGAAAAGACCACAGGTTCAGAGTTTGTTAATACTTTTATCTTTTCTTTTCTGGAAGGTATTTTATCCTCTTTTTCTTTGGATGGAAGTGGGAATGAGGAACCAAGGGAACAATAAAACATTTTAGAAGATCTAATAGCAATAGTCATTCCGAATCTTGATGCAAACTACTCGAGTTTTTGCAACTCGACAAAAATCTTGTTTCAGATTATCTAGGCCAGTAAGTTAATCTTTTCTGCAGAAGCTATCGTGTCATACAGTAAACAAATTCATTTTCCCTTTTTGATCCATTGTGAATAGTTGTGAAGACATTATTCCAAACAACTGAACTTTAAGTTGAATTATTAAAAGATTTTCCTTCTCTTATCATTATCTGGGCTCTTTGTTCCTATACAATCCTCCATTGTATTGTATAGGAATCACAAACCATATCGCTTCAATCATATTTTTATAACTTGGCTAATCATGCAGACATTAGACACTCCCTAACTTAAATATATGTCTTGAAAAGAATATATAATAGTGCTAGCTTCAGCTAGGATTACCCAAGCAGAGTCCATCTAAATTATGTGGACAATCCATTAGAATAAACCATAAAAAGCAAAATAAAACTCCTACATGGAGATGCAATCATCCATGTTTAGAAAATCCCTCTCTAACTATGCATTTAGCAGCAGTAGAGCAAAATGCCACAACAGATGAAGATGCATAGAAGACTAAACCATTACATAAGAAAGAAGTGCAAGTCGAGAAAATCAAACAAATAAAAGAATAAAGGTCAAGTGTCTTGATACCTTCAATAAGGTGAACTGACATTGGACAGAAAACTTCAGACTTCTACGTACATATTTCTCCTGTGTTCCTCATTTTCTTCTTTAGACTGACCATGCCATGTTCGAACTCCCCATGAAATTGTGTAGCTGTACAGGGTCTATCAGTTTGAAGGAAATGAAAACTGATATAAGATAACATTAAGAGCAAATTGCCTATTTTAGACCTAAACAATTTTTACTTTTTAGACTAAACTTTGTTTTCGACCTTTTGTAGACCTAAACAATTTACGAAAACCCCGATATAGATTTTTTTCAAATTTCCGACAAAAAACTCACCAACATGCAAAACTGTGTCGTTTTGATAGGGGTAAAAAAGTCTTTTCAGCTTTACAAAACGAATTGCTTATTTTAGACTTAAACAATTTATGCTTTTCGTTTTTTAGATTAAACTTTGTTTTCGACCTTTTGTAGACCTGAACAATTTATACTTTTCGCTTTTTATATTAAACTTTGTTTTCGACCTTTTGTAGACCTGAACAATTTATACTTTTCGCTTTTTATATTAAACTTTGTTTTCGACCTTTTGTATACTTAAACAATTTACGGGTACCCTGTTATAGATTTTTTTCAAAATTTACGGGTTCATTTCCTGGACCAATCTGAAGGCCGGAGTAAAGTTGGTGCTAGACAGGGAGGTCGTCGGACTCGCCAGGAGACAGATGCACATTATCAGTCCATTCAGCGGACACAAACCGGTGGTGATATTCTCGGTCCTTGGGACGCTTACATACCTCCGTCCCCTCCCACACCGAGCCACGCTTGGTTCATTGGATCTACTCACGAATACACGACGCTCGACATCCACGATGGGCGATTTGAAGCTAGTCGATGAGGGAGATTTCAGATTCCCGGCAATTTTGATTGGGTTGCGACCAATCAAGCTTCTCATCGAGTGCGTCTTCGTCGGGATTGCGGGTGGGTCACATGGATGACCTATCGTCATTCTCCCAGGACTTGATCGAGTCGAGACACGGGGAAGAGCTTGAACTTCATGTGACCCACTGCAATCCCGATGAAGACGCACCCACGATGAGAAGCTTGATTGGGCTGCGATCAATCAAAATTGCTGGGAATCGAAATCTCCCGATTGACTAGCTCGAAATACGTCCATTTGTGGATGTCGAAGGTTGTGTATCTTCGTGAGTAGATCGATGAACCAGCGGTCGGTGTGTGGAGGGACGGAGGTATGTAGCGTCCCGAGGACGAGAATATCACCAGGTTTGTGTCCGTGAATGGGCGATAATGTGCATCTATCTCTGGCGAGTCCGACGACCTCCTGTCTAGCACCAACTTTACTCGACCTCAGATTGGTCGGGAAATGAACCCGTAAATTTTGAAAAAAATCTATAACGAGGTACCCGTAAATTGTTTAAGTATACAAAAGGTCGAAAACAAAGTTTAATATAAAAAGCGAAAAGTATAAATTGTTTAGGTCGAAAACAAAGTTTAATCTAAAAAACGAAAAGCATAAATTGTTTAAGTCTAAAATAAGCAATTCGTTTTGTAAAGCTGAAAAGACTTTTTTACCCCTGTCAAAACGACACAGTTTTGCATGTCGGTGAGTTTTTTGTCGGAAATTTGAAAAAAATCTATATCGGAGTAAACGTAAATTGTTTAGGTTTACAAAAGGTCGAAAACAAAGTTTAGTCTAAAAAGCGAAAAGTAAAAATTGTTTAGGTCTAAAATAGGCAATTCGCTCTAACATTAATAACATCCTCCAGAAGCTAGGGTGGTGAGGAATATCTTCTCGTCAGGTGCATTTGGATAATAACGGAGTGATCCTTCTGGCTCCTGAAAACAAACTCTGGTTTGTTTGGCCATTGGATGCATTGATTATGTGCCTTTTGACAAATATTGCTAGCAAGACATAACAACCAGATCCTAATTCATAATGAACAAAGACAAAAAGTTCAAATTCGGAAAATAGTGTATGCAAATCCATTATAACGAATGTTAAGCAAGTGTTCTGTCCCTGAAATCCTATGGGCATAGAATAGTCCTTATATCCACTGACAAAAACCACCAAAATGTATAAATTACAGTGAACATGATTTTATAGCTGAACATCACCCGTAATAAACATGAAAAGATTCCTAATGACGTACGCCCAAACTTACAAACAGGGTCCGACACTTGCTATCTGAACATAAACACCACTGGAAAGCTATAACTGAAGATATCAAAACAAAATATTTCAACCAGGAAGTTTATGTTTTAATAATCTACTGATGTAAATAATTATGTAGAGAACCACAAGATCATTACCGCATCTTTCCCCGAGTAATTAATGGGTTGGTTGCTATGATGAATATACTACCAATAGTCTCCACACGAACAATAGCCACCAAAGAAGTGATGGAACCGATTGGTGTCTCTCAGAATGATTTCTCTGTCTTCCACCTGGGATACAAATTTGAAAGCTGTATGACAGTCACCACAAACTCTAATATTTTTCTAAATCCGGATGGTGGACCCAGGTGGCGTATTAACGAGAGCAAAAGACAAAGCAAGCTTTTCACTATGGTACTGTAATTTCATTTCCCTCTCCTTCTCATCCACAAACCAAAGCACATGACTAGTGTCTGGTACATAACCTATTTGCCTGATATTCTCCGTAATTTTCTCCCACCCACATCCTCTGGATCTCATATCTTTGTGGTTGTGTATCATCGTTCGCCACAAACGTGTGAACATTGTTTTCAATCTCCACCCAACTACAAGCAGGCTCCTTTTTTACACCACTATCATTCATCATTTTTCTCACTTTAGCAGCATCTTTCGATCTACCAGCAGAGGCAAAAATGTTAGCAAGCAGAACATGTGGTCCTGAATCATATGGATCGAGTTCAAAAACATGCTTGGCAGCATAAGCGCCCAACTCCATGTTCTTGTGCATCCTACAAGCTCCAAGCAAGGCTTTCCAAATGGTTGCTGTAAGTTTAATTGGAATTTCCTTTATGAACCTTTCTGCACGATCAAGTTGACCTGCTCTACCTAGCAAGTCAACAATCGTCACATAATGTGAGATATCAGGTTCCAGGTTGAACTTCTTCATCAATTCAAAGTAATATAGTCCTTTCTCAAGAAGCCCAGTATGGCTGCAAGCAGTGAGAATGCAAAGGAAGCTTACTTCAGTAGGTTCAATTCCCTTACTAAGCATTTCCTCAAATTGCTCCAAAGTTTCTCTTCCAAGACCATGTTGTGCACAAGCAGTAAGCAGTGAGCAGTGAGTTCCACGAAACAACATCCCGCTTGACCAGACGATCAAAAACCTTTCTTGCATCCACCATGCTACCTGCTGTACCATACATATCGAGAACAGTGTTCCCGACAAAAGCAATAAGCTTTAACCCCGATTTTATCAAATGCCCATGTACCCATTTTCCCTGCTCCATTGCTCCAATACTTGCACATGCTGCAAAAATACTAGAATAAGTGAAATGAGTGGGCTGGAATCCTTCCCTTTGCATTTCCGAAAACAACCTCACTGCATTTTCAGCTTCACCTTTTCTAGCATGCCCTGAGATCAAAGCATTCCAAGGAACCTCATTTTCACTCTCTAAACCATCAAACAACATTTTTGCCTCCTCCATTCGACCAGACTTCGCGTACATATCAACAAGTGCACTACCCACATAAACACTCTCATAAAAACCACTCTTAGCACAAACCCCATGAATTTTCCTCCCCTGACTCCCTCCAACAACACCTGCAGCCTTCAACACACTCCCTAACGTAAACTGATTCGGAACAAACCCATTTCTCAACATCTCAATAAACAACCAAAAAGCCTCCTCAGCTCTGTCATTTTGCGAAAACCCAGTAATTACCGCAGTCCAAGAAACAATATCTCTGTGAGGCATTTCATCAAACACCTTCCGAACCTCATCAGGCAACCCACATTTCTCATACGTACTAATAAGAGTATTATTCGTAGTATTATAATTCCAATAAACAGAACCAAGAAAATGGTAATGAACAATTCGGCCTTCTTTAATCTTCCCAAGCTGAGTACAACGTCTAAGGAGAGTATTGTAAAGAGTAGCATCCGGATCCATTGCCCCTTTATCAATGAGGCCCAGCACATAAAGAGCTCCATTGGATGTTTTTCTAAGTTACGCCATTAAATTCATCGGCTCCGCCTTCGAACTCAGATGACAATTTTTTTGGTGGTTTCTTTGGCGGGAATTCCTCCATCCCCTGCTCGCAGGAGGATTATTCAAGGGATTAATAGCAAAATTGCCCTTCCAAATATGACTTTCTTACAATTCTAACCAAGTAAAACTATTTTGTATAGGAAATGAGACATTCAATTCCGGACGGAGCAAGTAGTAGATTTTTTTGAAGGAAAATGTAATATCATATATCGATATAAGAAGTTACATGAGGGAGGTGGAATTCCAAGGGATCCCCTACCCTTTGAAATGAGGCGTCAAGCCTCAGAAGATGACCAGCCAACAAGTGAGCCAGATCAATACTTGACTTGTGGGCATAGAAAATTATTAAAAACATATTCCCTAAAATACGCATTACTATGCCTTTACAAATAGACTCTATAACCAAAAAAAAACAAAATTAGGGTCACGTTCAAACCAGAGGGCTTCCACAATTGTCGGAGTTCTTGTCTGCAAACTTTCAAAACACTTAAAATTAGGAGAGCAATTAGTAGATATTCATTAGTTAATGAATTTTATAAATAACAAGGATGTATAAACCCATAAAAAAAATTGATTTAAAAACCCTAAGTCCACATATTATACATATTTATATACCCTAAGTCCCTATAAAAATATTATTTGCAATCATAAGTACATAAGTTATATTACTTTTAGGTCCCTAATGTTATAAATATTTTTAAAAATTAAACTCGCATAGTAAATTTTCATTTCACATATTGACCCACAAGTTTATAATTAAATATTTTAAATTCACAATTTGACCCAAAATCATGAAATTAACTTTAAAAAAAATTATAATTAGACCCTTAACTAATGACATATTCATAGTGATCATCATATAATGGAATATATATAACATTGGAAGTTTGCTAATAAGTGATTGACGTATATCGAAGTATAACGAACTTTGCATGTGTACGCTTTCATATTACTAATAGTCTACAAAAAATATTGGGTGTACTTGGATTGGGTTTGGCTTGAGATTGGTTTGGTTTGGTCTCACTTTTGGCGGGAAATGCCCAATTTTTTGCCTCTAAAATAGGCGGGAAAAATTCAAATTCAAATTTTTTTTAAAATAAACGTCCAAATTCAAATTTTGGCCTCAAAAATTTAGAATTTGAACATCTCCCGACAATTTTAGAGGTCAAAATTTGGAATTGAACGATTATTTGAAGAAAAAAATTTGAATTTAATTTCTCCCGCCTATTTTAGAGGCCAAAAAATTGGGCATTTCCCGCCAAAAGTGAGACCAAACCAAACCAATCTCAAACCAAACCCAATCATTATAACCTTGAAATTGATTTACATTGTTAGCTTGTTAAAAGTAATGTTATAACGTTAAAACATACTTAAGAGTAATGTTGAACTATGAGAGTGTAATAATATAGTTTGATTAGAATACTAATGTTGCTTTATTTAAAACGTATAGACATCACAAACGTTATGTTAAAGTAGTAGATAACTAATATTATTTCTACTTATATTGGTATATAACGAATGATGAGAGTGTACTAGTATAGTTTGATTAGAATACTAATGTCGCTTATTTAAAACGTATAGACATTACAAACGTTATGTTAAAGTAGTATATAACTAATACTATTTCTATTTATATTGGTATATAACGAATGATGAGAGTGTACAAGTATAGTTTGATTATAATACTAATGTCGCTTATTTAAAATGTATAGACATTACAAACGTTATGTTAAAGTAGTAAATAACTAATATTATTTATACTTATATTGATATATAACGAATGATGAGAGTGTACTAGTAAACCAATCAGAATTCTCTATATACATATTTTTCTAATTATATATTTACAATTTTACACATTTCGAATTGTGAATGGTTGGATACAGGGGATGGGATATACATGGTCACACCCAACCACCCACCCCACTCCACCCCAACCCAACCCCAAGTTGTCACCGTCGCTCTCCGGCTGAGGGATTTTGTACCGGACGACGACATTGGTTTCCTGGTAAGAAAACTTCTTGTAAGCCCTAAGGGCGAACAAACTCAGTTTTTTGATAATGGACAAACATTTGATGTTGTGTCTAATGCTCTTAATCTTTGTGATAGAATATCGGAACTCTTAATGGAAGCTCTAAGTACTTCAATCAAGCCGTGATCAAGATTCAAAGCTATATACTTGAAGGCACATCTCATCTAGCTTGAAGATTGAAGACTTATGTTTGGTTAGGATAGCTTTGTTTCTATAGTCTTTATCTTATAAGTTCTAACCAATACTCTAATGAACTTAAGCGTACAACACTCTAGTCTTGCATGCATCATAAACACGTTTTTAAAAGGCTAAGTTTCAAAATGATCCTTATATGTTCTTATTTCAAAAGCCTTTGATTTCAAAGTATAAGTCCTTTAAAACGGTTTTCCAAATGTTCTTACTTGTTACCTTTTGGGAAAACCTTTTAGACTTCAAAAGATTTCAAAACAAGTGAAAAATCAACATCTCTCAAGCTCAGGAAAGTCGGATCATTCGAGATTTTCTCGGATCAGCCGGACTAGAAACAGAGAGTTGAGTTTTTGGGATCAATAGGTTCGGTCGACCTATGTTAAGTTCGGTCGACCTAAGTGAAGGTCGGATCATCCGACCTTTTCTCGGATCAACCTATGACACTATTACTAGCTAGTTATATGACCAGTTGCAGAGTCGTTTTTTCAAAGCATATTTTGAAATGTATAAAAGCTCTAATGCTTTAGAATGACTCTAAGGCTTGCACATCAAATATACATTGATTTCTTATCAAGTCTTAAACACTTTCAAAGTAAATGCTCTTCATCTCTATGATCTAAATCATTCAAAAGTGATTTTTCTAAAGCAAGACAAAGAGTGTGCATCTTATGTTCTAAGAGCTGATTATTCTTGTACTTCAAAGGTATCTATCTCTCACTTAGAAGAGTGAACAACCTTTCTCTTAAACCATCTCATTCCCTTTCTTAGTGATAGGGTTATTCTTGTATAAGTCCTACTTAGTGTGGGCAAGCTCTCTTATTGAGTTGGTGTATTGTGGTTGTGTTGTAAAACTCTTAGTGAGTTATCCACAAGTGTAATATTCTTCTTAGTGAAGTTGTTGAAAATCCTTGGGTAAAGAGCTCGAGGTAGTGGATGTAGATTCTAAGTGAATCGAACCACTATAAATCCTTTGTCTTGTGGTTAGCTTTTGTTTTGCTTTTATTCATTTTGCTCAAACTTACACTAGCCTTGCTTAGATTTAGAAAAGTTTACAAGTTTGATTTAAAAACCCAATTCCCCCCCCCCTTCTTGTGTTTTTCACTTTTAACCAAGAATGTTCTTGTTTCTACTTTTGATGAATCAGAACCCACCAAGAATTTGTTCCATAACCCATTCTTAATTCTTTTGGTTACTCTTCAAATTCTGCCCATGATAAGATGGAGTAAATTTATGCTCTTTTGGTTACTCTTCTTCTAGTCTTAATTCTTGTCATCACTATACTCTCCATCAGTTACACTGATACCATCTTCCTATTTTCTGACCCAAATTCTTTCCACCAACACCACCATCTCCACCCCCAAATATGAAAATAAAGAAACAGATCAGCAACCACAACTCTCCTCTCTCTAATTAAAGATATTCCACATCCACTACAAGATAGGGAAAAGAAAAAACCCCCAAACGTGTTCACATACAAAAAAAAAAAGGTCTGAAACCCCAAATATGCCGAAAATAGTTAGATTATGGATGACTGTTCTGATCAGGGTGTGAGTAATTTGTTGTCATTTGTTACATGTTTTGTTGGTATGAAGATGGAAGAAGAGTGGGAGTGATTTGGAATTGAATTTGAACCTTGAGCTGAGATTCAATTTGGGACCTCAGTATTCAGATTGTGATAGTATGGTGGTGGATGGTGGTGATGGTAGAGGTGGTGGTGGTGTGGATTGTGGTGAGATGGGGCGGGGTAGGGGGTGGGGGTGGGTGGGATAAAATTAAGACAATAGGTTTGTAGAGTGGGATAAAAAAAGGAATTTGGGAAAAATCAATAAGGGCATAATTGATAATGAAAATGTCAAATTGGGAATTTTTTGGGATTTTAGCCAATATATTGGCTAAGATTTAGCCATATAGCACCTCCCTTAAAAAAATGGTGCTTTTTAAAAATAGCTTATGCTGAAAGTATTTTTTTGGACTAATAATTCATATAGCAGGATATGTTAAATACAAAGTAGTTATATAAATATTTTTTTCATTTCTTATTTCAACCTCAATTGGATTGTGGAAGAAGATTTAATTAATTTTTCACGGATTTATTTCCAGCATATTAATGAAAATAACTCAATATATACAGAAAAAAATAATTTTACAAAAAAATATTTTTTCAGCCACTTAAAAAAATATATGGAAATGGAAAACAAATCTTATGCAACAAGACCTTGTTTAGTGATAAGAGTTGAGATTTTCTAATTAAAGATTAGAAATTCGAACTACTGCTTAGTGTAAGGGAATAAGGGATCGACAATAATCATGCCAATTGTGTTTGTTTGGACATGGTTACAAGAAGGAGGAAAAATAAATTAATTAATTGCCAAAATCTTTCTACAATATGGTTTTGTAAACTTAGTTCATGTGTTAAAACAATAATACATTTAATTATAATTAGTTGCAGATTGCTAAATTATAAGATATGTGTTGTAGTAATTAAGCTCTTTTATTTGTTTGTTAGATGTTACAAAAGTCATATTTATCATAATGAGACTTAGAGATTTCTAAAGGAAATTGTATATGTTTCGTTTTTCTATATTTTAAAGGAATTGGAGATTTTTTTTTTTTTTTTGAAGTTCGGTTGGGCGATTGCCCCATGAAGGGGAGAGAGGACTGCTTCACAAGAGGAGGAGAAAGTCCTAGAAAGGGAGACATATTAAGCTTGCCCCATGTATAGGGAAGGTGTCGAACTTAGGACCGATCAGTTACAAGTCGAGACTTGTCCCACTGGGCTGCGGCCTCTTTGACAGGAATTGGAGATTGAAATCAAGAATTTGTTAAAAGTTACTTTTGCGTAATTAATATTTAAGTAATAAAAGAGCAACAAATATATTTGATTAGTCCCCCCTCTAAATTGATTAGTTATAACATAACATGACACATTATATCTTATTGTTCAACTATATGCACGTGCCTTGTTAATTACCAATGATTTACAATAATTTATTTACACTTTTACATGCATATGAATGATATGATGCATTAGAATTTGAGCTTTTAAACTTGTACTATGTCATTACGTTAATAAAAAAAAAATGAAAATTGTATACAACATCGATATAGATTTTCAGGCCCGTCTTGAACAATGTTGATGTCATGTACTAATTATCAAAGTTAGGTCCCTAATATTTTTTAAAAATAATATTAATTATAAAAAGTGTCAAAACATAATTATAAACCTAAGTTTCAAGAGTGTGAACAATCACAATATTTGTTTTGGTTGATACACCCGTGTTCGAAATATACAACATGAGTGTAAGTATGAGATCTTCAACAAATGTGGTTAAAAATATTGTATACTTTAAAAGATATTAGATTTATCTATACCCACGTACTTGTGTCCGAATTCCAAGAAATGTCTTTGTATGCTGACGTTTAGAGGTATAAACACCTGACACTTAGATATGTATCTGCATTCGAATTAACCCGTACCCAAATTCATATAACAAAAATATTAAGTGATTTTAAAAAAAAAATTGGGGCCCCCTCAAAATGAGAAACCCGATTTCGTAAGTCACTTTGGACATGAGGATAGCCAGGCCTGTAGATTTTGAATTTCATTCATTAGTTAAGAATTAATTCCACATAAATAGGTGAAATTGAATGTTATAATATGCTTACAAATATTTGACTTTTCTACATCACTAACTTTAAAAATATATTACTTCCTTCACACCGTCCAATAATAACAAAAGTCCGAGAAAGTATCTCAACACATACAAAATTAGTGTTAATAGTATACAATTGCACTTTTTACATAATATTCACATATCAACTATTTTTTCATTCTTAATAAATATTCATATATGCAAAGTTCTATACTATTTAGAATTGATCATTTAGGAAAACCAAGAAAAATGAAGATTTCAATGAAGATCAAAGCAGCCCTAATCATTTTCATCTTGTTTTTCCTGGCCTCAGCACAAGAATTAACAGCTCGTACCATAGGAAATGGGGCCAAATTATCCAGAAATTTACAGTATTCAGATTCAGTATTCAAAGATTCTAAAGTTGGAAAGCCTAAATATAGAATTAGACCGATTAATAATCCTTCGAGAAGAAAGAAGCATTTAGGTTCAGGTTCAGGTTTATCTTCACCATAACCTTCTTATAATTAATTTATTTTTTCCTTTGGATTAGTATGATCATATACTTGATCAACTATTCTTGAAAACTTCGCAAATTTAAACTTTTAAATATGTATATTTAATTTAGTTTGTAAAGGAAGATTAGCGTAGTTGATATAATACGGCTAACTTGAAATCACAAGTCTCGGCCTTCAACACCTTCTTCCGTAATAATAATTTTTTCTCTGTCTCTTAGGTTTTTGGGGGTGTCATTCCTCATTATTTTGTTACTAGCTAGCAGTGGCGGAGCATAAGAGAGGCTCGTACCTCCCAAAAATTTTAGAAACGACGAATTTTTTATAGGAATTTTTTTTTTGTGTGATATTTTCTTATAAATGTTGTATTTGGCCCCCCTAAAAAATTTCGGTAAGAAATTCACCCCCTATAATAAATTCCTAACTCCGCCACTGCTAGCTAGATGTATAAAGTTTGGTGCACAACAAACCAAAGCAAATGTATTAAGAAATATTTATATATTTATTCCATTTTTAAATTTATATATCTTACCCAGATGTATTTTTATTATTAAATGTATACTTTTTTTTTCTTATTGCATTCTTTCAGTGATCACGTTATCTCGTGATGCTTTAATAATATTAAGGCATAAAGAAAGTTTATTCTTCTCGAATCTTACATTTGAATCCACGTTTAATTCAATAATACATCTTAGCCATTTTGTTTGTGGAGAATAAATCACATTTGAATTACCTCTAAAAAAAATATTTTTTAAACTAAATATTTTACTAAATTAATTATAGAGGAAATCTATATATGTGTTCATAAATATTTTTCGTTTTTCTCTTCTCTTTCTGTCAGTAAATTTTTGCTTTATTTTTTTCTATTTCTAAACTATTTTCGAGTTACTGCTTTTGTCAAATTAACGTAAAACTGAAGATTTCCGTCAACTGTTAGTCACGTATTTTGTACATGTCTTCGCTTTAAGGGTAATTTTGTCAATTTAAGCCCTTAAGGTCATAAACATGTTCAGAATATGTGTCCAAAAGTTGACGAAAATCATAAGTTTTACGATAATTTGACAAAAGAAGCAACTCGAAAATAGTTTAGGAACAAAAAGAAGTAAAACAAAAGTTTACTGATAAAAATGGAAATAATTTATACATATAGAAGTTTTCTCATTAACTATATAACATATATGCGGTGCAGTGAAATTTGGTTTCAAAAGACACAAAATTTACGATTTGAAAATTTTTCAAACCGCAACCAAACCAATTAAAAATAAACCACGTATAATTTGTGCGCTTTTGGAACGATTTGAGTTTTCTTGTACACACCTAGCAGCCATAGAACAAATGCACTAGTGACAATGACATCAATTCTGAAAAATTAGAAGTACTATGATCAAACTCTATTATTGTAAACATCAGTCTCATATGTGATAAGAATAAATATTTGACTGCTATATAAAAATGAGTCTAAATATACATTATCATTTCAGGAAATTTATTTTTGCATAACAAGTTCGTTTGTCTAATAGATAGTTGTGAGTGCTGTCAGGCTCAAGTATTGCGTTGCGGGCTCGCGGATACGGAGCGTGACAATTATAATTCAAATGCTCCCCCTCTCACCATAAAAAAAAATGTTGAAATGGTTTGATGATCCTCAAAAGAATTGGAACAGAAAAGAGTTGAACATCTGAAACACGGAAAAATTCGGTATGGGACTGATCCAAAGGGTACGGCCCCATACTCCTCTCACATAAATTAGGGAGGACCCACCTGATTGACCTGCGGGACCTACCATGCAGGTGGGTCCTGTCTAAATTTATGTGAATGGTCCGACCCATTCCAGACTTACCCCTAAACACTAATAAATATATCCACCTTCGGAAAAATCAATCCTAATACCGTATTTTTGGGTTGACCCTACAACCCCTTACATAGGGATGGCAACGGGGCAGATCGGGGCGGATATCTGAAATACCGATCTGCTCCGCGAATGAAAATGGCCGCTCCGATCCGATCGTGATCCGTCCCGGATCAGAATTTTTTGGTCCGTGAACCGCTCCGTCCGGAGCGGATCAGATCCGATCCGCCCCATGAATTTTTTTTTTTTTTTTAAAAGTTTGTTAACAGCTGTACAGAATGAGCTTCTTCCCAGCTACAAGAAACCAACCAATGAAATCCTCATTCCCTTTCCTTTGATAAATCTCATCAGGGAAGCTCTTCCCTTTGATAAACCTGCAAAACGTAAACAAAAAGTGAGATAGAAGCGAGAATAAGTTACAACCATAAAGAAATGAAAATCAGATGGAGACGATGGCGGCGTTAAGGCGGAGGCCGGAGATGGAGACGAGAGTTCGCTTCGGGGGGTACCGGCAGAGGGAGGCGGTCCGGGGGAGAGGGAGGGCGGCTGAGTAAGGGTTCGGGCCTTCAGGGGAGAGGGTGGGACTGGGGGAGGAATGGTAGATATTTTTTGGCAAAAAATTCTCTGTCCCCATTGGTGTATGTCCCCGTGTCCTCAACCAATCACAATTCACCATGTGTATATATAATTAAAATAAATATTTATATAGTAAATTCTGATTGGTTAGGGACACAGGGACATATACGGACGGGGACAGAGGATTTTCACCCATATTTTTTAGGTTTTAGTTTTAACCTTATTATTTTATTATTAATATTATAATCTTACTTGAATGTGTGCGGATCGGTTCGGATCGGGGCGGATCTGGGCGGGGGTAAATACCGAATTTGATATGCTCTGTTCGCGGAGTGGATCTGATCTGCCCCATTTTCTATACGGGGCAGATCTGATTTGCCCCAAAAGCTTTCGGGACGGAGCGGATCAACAGATCACAGGTCAAATTGCCATCCCTACCCTTACATGAATTGAGCAGAGTCAAAATTATGGGATTGTGGGGTCCGTCTCACAAGGACGGTGTTAACCTTCCGAGCATCAACTCCGTACAGTTGATCCTCACATATTAGAGAAAAACAAGTTAATCATGTCGGGATTCAACTAGGTTAAACCATTCCGATTGGGTCCGATCGGATTCTTGATTATTTTGGTTTGAAATACCGTTAATCAATAGTTCAAGTAGTAAATTGTCTTAAATAGACATAATAAAATGTGACTAGTATATCTATGGCTTATAGCATGTCATAATATTTGAGGGTGCACGCAGTGCAATTTGGTGAGATTTTATTGACTTTTAAAATCGCGCTGTATTTTACAGTTTGGAAAATTTTAAAACCGTATCACACCAATTAAAACCTCAAATCGTAATTTACGCTTTGACGGGTTGTGGTGCAATTTTGCCGTGTGAAACAATCATTTTTTTTTTCAAAAAATAAGTAGCACAAGATATTAGTATGTTGACGGTCTTAAAAAGCAAATAAACTATTAGTTGAAATTCAATATATAATGTGTTATGATAAAGACATAGCACATAAGGTTTGTTTGATAAATTAATAATAAGAAGTTTTGAAAATATACACATTTTTATTATACTTTTTCATTTGTACGAACAAAATTAATAATTTTAAAGTATTTTTTTTTTAAAAAAAAGTGTAATAAATCAATCATAAAAATGAAGAGTAAAAATAAAGACGTGTAGACTACTTAGTATTAACAATATTATGCATAGAAATTAGAAAATAAGTCTCACATTTATATTACTTCTAAATGAATCTTTTTAGGCTAAATATTAAACTAAATTACCTATATAGTTTATGTGTGATGCAGTGCGATTTAATTTCAAAAAAAAATCAAATCGCACCAAATTTACTTTTTGAAAATTTCTTAAATCACAACCAAACCAATTAGAAAAACTCGCATAATTAATATAGTTTAGTGAGAAGCGGTGCAGTTTGAGTTTTGTCGAACACCCCTAGACGAGGATTTGATAGGACTTAGCAACAGAAAAAACATAAGAAGAGGATTTGATAGGGACCGGTGGGTTTATGTTTGAGATTTAGTCGTGTTCTGATGCAGAATAAGTATTTTTTTTACATGCAGAATAAATTTTAGCCGTTAAATTTTTGTATTCAAAAGTTAAGTACACATGTTCAGTTGAAAAACAACGTCATTAAATCTTTTAGATAAAATTTATTTTGCAAGTACGAAACAAAATACGAATATTTACTATTTAAAAAATTTATCTTCAAACTCATAAGAGTTATCTTTCAAAAAAATATAAACTTCATAAGAATTATATAAGGTGTGAGAGCTATGTATGTGATCATTTCCAAAGATTTAGACTTGAAACTGAAACTCTATCAGAGGGGAAGCAGAACTAGAGAAATCTTGGCACCATAATAAGTCGGAAGCCTCGCTCTTGCTTCATTTTTCGTGCTATTCATCAAGAAAATTCAATCCTAGGATCGTCATGTTAGGACAAGTTCTAAAGTTCCCTCGCATGATTTGTACGGAACTTACCTGCAGATATGGATTCCGCTAATTTCATTTGAGGGACTGTGATGTCAGTTCCATAATGACGGTCCTGGTATTGAGTGACACGTACATATTCCTCACCATTAGAATGGCAAAAAATCGTTTATCTCTGTGTATATTTTCATTTATGTACTTAATCACACACAATTCGCCACGTCTATATATAATTGAAAGAAAATGTTCGTATGACGAATTTTGAGTGATTAGTACATGAATGGGAACATGTATGAGGACAAACGATTTTCATCCGTGTAATGGCATCTATGCATTACGCAATTATCATTTTCTTATTGAAATCTATACAAAATATTGTTGGGTTATTTAGTTTAAGATATTGAAGAAACAGTGATCTAAAATTGTTGGATCTATGTCACTCTTTCAACAAACCTAAGAAATAATAAATTATTTGACATTCTCTTGCTTTGTCTGCGTTTTAGGGTAACGTGAAGTGCTTATGGCATTTTGATAATAAGCCAAATGAAACAAATGTGTTGCCTCGTTAATTAAATTACTCATTCATCTAACTACATCCATTACATAATATAAGTCATGAAGTACTATCTCAAATTTATAATATAAATCGTTTAGAACATATAACAAAAATTAAGGAAGTAAAAAAAATATTTTATTAGTCAAAATATCAATATTATTCTCTGAAATAAAATTAGTGATATACAATTTTATTTAAAAGAGTACAATTAATATTTTGACTAAAAAATACTTTGCTTTTTTATAGGGTCAATTATTTTTAAGGTACTATACGAAAATTTAAAATAAGAATAACATAAAAAAAATTAACTTCCACATAAATATAATAAAAAATAAATCATTATATAAAAAGTAACTATTTGAATTTGGGAACTAACCATGAGATGTGGCGTGGTGATAAGTCGCCTCATCCCTTAACCATGATGTTAAGAGTATTTCATTGATAGTCATTTACATATTTAAAGAGTTCATGTGCGAGGGATTAGTCACTGTTGTCGGCGATGGACACACTGGTCTCGACCAAGAAAACATTGTGGTCCCAAAGAACTGGAGGCATGTGCGGTCGCCCACCCCGCACTTGATCATAGCCGCCTCTGACTTTTTACTTAATTTTCCTTCAATATCCTAAACCCAATATCCTTTCCCCATTCTATACTTTTATGGATGGAGTTCTTACATGTTTCTATAAAGGACTCCAATTCAGAACATTTTCTTAAATTCCGATTGGATTGTGTTTGGTTTGAGGTTTTGATTTCAACAATATTGATTGATAACGTTTTTCCGCCTTGTCAAACCTGTCAAAAGAAATCCTGGTGTACGTGTACTGTACACACACGGTCACTCATAAATGGACAGAACAACATCAGACCACAAATATAACGTTGAACAAACGCTGTCTCCAATGCAGAACGAGATAATTTCGAACGTATAAAACTTCTCTCATTCGTTCGATTAATTTTTTTATGGTTAAAATTAATTTAAAATAAATATTTTTTTTGAGCTCATAATACTTGTTCTGTTTTTTATCGTGCGGAACACCTGTTCTTACCACATGTTAAAAGCCTCACAACACCTATTTTAAAGCGTTCCATATGTACTCTGAAAAAAAAATGTTCCTCTTAGGATACAAATCAGGGACGAAGTCAAGACTTTTATATTGGAGGTAAAAAATTTACAACGGTATTTCAAACTACATATAAAAACTGCAAAAAAAATGTTGGGGGCGGATTTGATCAAATATTCCGAATTACATATAAAATTACTATAAAATTAAAAATCTCGGGTGGTGACTGCCTCCACCCGCTCCCCTTGTCTTCGTCCTTGAACCGGACTGCGTTGAACAATTTTTTTAATATATATATGGAACACTTTATGGATAAATGTTTTATGTTGTTTAAAAAATGTTAAATCCTGTCAAGAGGTCCATAGCCCAGTGAGGCTATGTTCGACATCTCTCCCCTACATGAGGCAAATAAATTGTTCTTTATATACTAAAAATGTGTTTGGAACATATGCATACTCAACAACAACAACATTGTAAACACATGTCCTTAGACATGTAAAAACGTGTGTTAAGACTGTAACAGTTATTCTCTCGTTATAAATATCTATCATTAGATTTGCAACACATGTATTACATAATAATTATTTCTTAAAAAAAATTTAAACCGTTAAATTGTTTTATATAACGTTCCAAAACAGCTGAAATGAAAATTTTAAACCGTTAATTTTTTTTATATAACGTTCCAAAACATCTAAAATAAAATTTTAGACCGTTCCAAAACAGCTAAAATTATTCATCATTATATATAAAAAAAAACGCGTTCTGCACCGTAACTAATACTCGATAACATCATCATTGTTCATCAACATCGGCCTAACCCAAGAGGCGCTTCATCTGTCTCATCCTTCCCAAATCTCTGACTCAGCCCTTTCCTCCTCCTTCACCTTCCCCCCTTTTAAACCCTAATTTCATCCCCAAATTCCCCCCTTTTCAAATCCTATAATAATAATCGATTTCACTGTACATAAACATCCACATATATATCCATATATAGAGATAAAGAGGGGAAGAAGAAGAAGGAGGAGAAGAAGAAAAGGGTTAGGGTTAAATGGAAGGAACTGTAGATGGACAACAAAAGGTCTTAGCGGCTGCCCAACAGATCGTTAAGAGCCTTAATTCTTCCAAAAATGTTAACACCGATGATATGATTCTTCTTTTCTCCACAATCGATACCCGTTTGTCCAATTTCTCTGACCTCATGCTCACGTCATCCACAAACCCGGCGGTTTCCTCTGGCGGCGGCGGAAGCGGAAATGGAAATGATGATGATGATGATGTTCCCTCGTTGTTGAGGGGGGTGGGACCTGTTGTGGATCCCCGGTTCGAGACGGCCGAGCAGCTGATCTTGCGGTGGGATTCGAATGGTGATTTGTCGACCGAGGATTATCTCGCTGCTGTTGATGAAATCATTCAATTGACGGAGGATTTATCGCTTGAGCCGGTTGATGGTGACGTCATGGACAGGGCGGAGAACGCCCTTCAGCTGGCGATGTCTAGGTTGGAAGATGAGTTTCGTCATATACTTGTCCGGAATACGGCACCTATTGACCCGGAACGGCTTCACGGGTCAATGAACCGCCTCACCTCTCTCTCAACTTCCAGTTCTGCTGAGGGTATCAGTGAAATTCCTGATTTTGATTCCGCCACCGTTGGTGGTGGTTCCGGCACCCCTAGCTTTGCTGAATTGAGCAGCAGCAGGTACAATCGCCACCACCGCCGGGGTTTCAGCATCGGCCTCGGTGGTGATGATGTATCGCTTGATTTGATCCATCCCGATGCCATTGTAGAGCTTAAAGAAATTGCGGAGAGAATGATCCGGGCTGGATATGAAAAAGAGTGTTGCCAGGTGTACTCGAGTGTAAGACGGGATGTGTTTGATGAGTTTATGTCTATACTTGGGGTTGAGAAGCTGAGCATTGAGGAAGTTCAGAGGATAGAATGGAAATCTTTGGATGAGAAAATGAGGAAATGGATTCACGCCGTGAAGGTTGTGGTCAGGATTCTATTAACTGGTGAAAAGAGTCTTTGTGAGGAGATATTCGAAGGGTCGGATTTGATTAAAGAAGTTTGCTTTATAGAGACTGCTAAAGGGTGCATGATGCAGCTCTTGAATTTTGGGGAAGCTGTTGCCATTGGTAAAAGGTCGTCCGAGAAACTGTTTAGGATTCTTGATATGTATGATGCATTATCCAATGCTTTGCCTGACTTGCAGGGACTTTTTAATGATGAAGAAGCGGGTGAAATGGTTTGCAGTGAAGCCAAGGGAGTGTTGGATGGGTTGGGAGAGGCTGCCATTGGAACCCTTGTGGAGTTTGAGAATGCGGTTAAGGGTGAGACGTCAAGGAGGCCAATACAAAATGGTGAGATTCATCCCCTGACACGTTATGTGATGAATTATGTGAAATTGCTTGTTGATTATAGTGATACCCTTAATGTGCTATTGGAAAATATGGAAGGAGTAGTAGAAAATGAGAATTTGAAAGTAAATATTGGGAATAATATAGACCTAGAGAACACAAGTCCTGTGGCATTGCGCTTGCTGTCTCTGATAAAGTCTTTGGAATCGAATCTTGAGGAGAAGTCAAGAATGTACGAGGATGTTGGATTGCAATTTGTGTTTTTGATGAATAATATTCTTTACATAGTTCAAAAGGTAAAAGATTCAGAGCTACGGAACCTCTTGGGTGATAATTGGATACGTAGGCGGCGTGGTCAGGTTAGACAGTATGCTACTAGCTATCTCAGAGCTTCATGGAGCAAGGTGCTTTCTTGCTTGAAGGATGAAGGGATTGGAGGGAGCTCTAGTAATGCCTCGAAGGTAGTTTTGAAGGATAGATTTAAGAATTTTAATGCTTGTTTCGAAGATATCTATCGAATTCAAACAGCTTGGAAGGTCCCAGATGCTCAGCTTAGAGATGAGCTTCAGATATCCATTTCTGAAAAACTTATTCCAGCATACAGATCCTTTATGGGGAGGTTTGGCAGTCATCTAGAGAGTGGAAGGAATGCTGGGAAATACATTAAGTACTCTTCTGATGATTTAGAGAATTACTTGTCACATCTGTTTGAAGGAATACCCCTTGTTCTGCACCATTTGAGAAGAAAAAGCAGCAGCTAGAGTTCAGGAATCTGGCTGAGTATGTCTGCTTTCCTACCTTCCGAAAAAACTAGTAGCAGTTATGCCTTTCTATATGCTCTTCTCTTTGTTAATTTGAATATAACCACCGGAGCTTTTTGCGAAAGATAGGCACACATTCCAACTTATACTGTAATAACTCTTTTGTATATGTATCATATATGTCCTATTTGTGAAACTAGTTCTGTTTTATGTACTTATTTGCATGAATCACATCTAGAGTCAAACCACCAATTTGGTATTTTCTCCGTGGATGCTCTGCCTGTTTAGAACTGTTTTTTTCCTGCAAATCTGTGCTGTCTATGGTGTATGGAAAATATTTTAGCATAGTAGGAGAGAAGGAAGCTTGCAAAGAATCATTTTACCTTTTTTAGTGTGTGTGGGTTGCTGTGGGGGTGTTGGAGTGAGTACGTGTAGAGTAGATCAACTCATGCATGTAACTTTGCCAGGGGTGATAAACTTCTTGCTTATTTAGTACCATCAAGTATTAGTTATATTTTACATTTTAGATTTTAGATTTGATGTGTTGCATTTGGCTTGTAAAGCTCTTGAATTTTGGAAATCCAGAAAGATGAGAAAGAGTTAACACTCTTTCGTAGTTATGTAAAACTAACTAAAAGTTTAACTTTGTTCCTTCTTTCTTTTCTTTTCGTTTGTTGGGGTGCAGGGGAGTGGGTGGATTGTTCTGTGGCTTCAGAAGAGTTGAACTGTGGGTTTGTCTAGATGTAACAGGAGTTCATTTGAAGTAGTATTTGACATAGGTACAGTTATACTTGTTACCAATTATGCATTAATAAAGAACTCTTTGAATATTATACTATGATTGTGGTAAACTGGTTATGTTCTTTTACAGTTTTGCATTCGTTCTAATTGTACTATTGAAATTGCTTTTAGAATTCTGGATATCAAGTTTGACAGAGCAGGTGGAGACGTTGATGTTAGTACTCTGTTTTGAAACTTTGTGAAAACCAACTTTTACTATAGTTGAACTCCTTAAGTCGAAAGTTTGTCCTCTCAAGTATTCTTATAGAATCTCTGGTGTATTTGTCCCTGGTGATTCACTCATTTATTGTGCATGTATGAATGATTTGATTCTCTTCTTTCGAGTTTAAGCATTTAGATAAATCTGTAGTTTGATAGATGAGACCACTTTAGGCAATGTTCATATTTTGGGTAAGATTGCCTTTGCTCTTTTGTTCTCCTCCTTTTGTGTTATGGCACATAGTATTGTTTTTTTAGGCAAATTGGTCCCTAAACATAACACACGACTGGTAATAATGGTCCTTGTTCTTTTTTCTTTGTGTATTAAACTTTAAGCATATTGCGTTTGGTGATAATGGTCATTCTGTGACGAAAATAAAGAATTTTGATTTTTTTGTTAGAAACTGATTTGAATCGGGGTTATTTTGTGAAATTCAACCAATTTGTTTTTTTGCAAATTGGCACTAGGAGTCCCAAAGCATAGTACGATTGGTGGTTTGGTCCCAAAACATATTACGATTGGTGATTTTGGTACTTATCTTCATCCTCCCTCTTTTCTTCTTCTTCATCAACCCACCCCCTCACCTCTCTTCATCTTTTTCTTCAACTCACTCATAAACACATTCAACTCACCCATAAACACATCACCTGCCCCCACAACCTAAGTTACTACCACACAACCTCCTTAACAGTGCAATAGCAGCAAGATCCGACTCAATATAATAGACAAGTTCAATATAAATTCTATTCACTACAGCTAACTAGTAACTAACTCATCATTAAGCTAATTAGTAAGCTAAACAAAGGAAATAATAAGCAAACTCTGAAATAGCCAAGTTGTCGACTGATATTCAGCCAGTGACGGATTAAGAACTACAGAACACTGGTAAAGATTTTGAAGAGTTTTTAATTTATTAGTGGGATCACTAAAACATTTGTGTATGAATCATCTAAATTGAGTAATATATATTATAAATACTAAATTTATTTATTTTTTCATGATCCCGATGCCAGAAGGCTAGATTCGTACCTGCATTCAGCACCGTAACTACAATGCATGATTAGCCAACATCGGTATGAACTTGGAATCAGAATAAGATGGAATTGAGGGAAGAAAGTGATGAAGAATGAAGGAAAACTCACAAAATAAAGAAAATGTCTTAACTAACACAAGTTGAACTCAGTTGGTAAGGATTTGACACGTCTTTACAAAGGTAAAGTGTTCAATCCCTTCTGCCGATGTGAGAGCTGTGTTGGTAGGTAATATACAAGTACCTTAGTAAACGACCTATGGTCTTTAGAAGTCTGTCCCGATCCGTGGTGGTGGTCGGAGTCGACAACTACCCTCGAATCAATAGTGTAAGATGGAGATTCTATCTTTCTCACAAATAAATCTTCTATAAAAACGCAAAACAAAATTCTAAAACAAAAACTCTTTCTTCTACTACATTTAGGGAGGAAAAAAAAAGAGAAAAAAAAACTCTTTTCAATCTCATTATCCTTCCAAAAGAATAAAGAAAATGAGAAATCCTTATAGCCTAATTCCCAACGACTTTAGTTTCAAGCCTCACGTTTCTGTTTACTTAGCAAAAAAAAAAAAGCCTCACGTTTCTGTCTAGGTAAGTATGGTGGGGTGAAAATCCTGTCATCGTTTATGTGTGTCAGTGTCCCCCAACCAATCGAATTTACTTATATAAATATTTGTTTTCAATTATATATACACATGGTGAATTGTGATTGGTTGGGGACACGTGGACACACACAAATGGGGACAGAGGATTTTTTGCCAGTATGGTCCTACGGCCAAAACAGCGGTCTAGCTAAAATGGTGAACATAAAAAAATTTAATATATAATGAATATTTTTTCCCGTTAGATATGTCCAATTTTTTTAGAACGAATAGTTAGTTTGATTTTGTAACACCAATTACATTAAACATGTGCTATATATCTTAAAACATGTGTTAATCAATGAAGAACATATAGAATACACTTGTCTACAAACCTTCCCTTCCTTCTCATCCCAAACAATGTTATTTTCTTCGTTCCAAATTAACTGTCTATATTTCATTTTTTATCTGTCCCAAATTTCCTTTTTTATGTGTCCCAAATTAACTGTCTACTCGTTAATAATTTTTTTTTCCAATCATACCACTTACATTAAATAGCGGAGAGAGGAGAATATAGAGCGAATAGAATTTATAATTAAATTGGGAGTAATATTAAATAGGATCATATTTGGCATTTTACCATAATTTCACTATAAAATTTGAAGAAACTTTAATTCCCGTAAAAAAATTCAAAATGGTCAGATAATTTGGGATTGAGGGAGTAACTTTTTACCCGAGTGAATAGAGTAGTATTTATATAGGATGAAGTTAGGAAGGGAATAGAGTAGTATTTATCAATGTTTTGAAATTCGGCCCGAACATCAAACTCAATAATTTATTGTCTCGAGGGTTTGTGGTTGAACTAGTGGACGTACTGTTAAATATTTAAAAATAATTAATGTATAATTTTTAATAATTTAATACCGTATAATATATTAACTAGAAATGTAACTTCATTTACAAGAATAATAATCAATAACAATTCATCAAATTCACCAATTATTTTCACCATTTATCAAAATAGCTTATAAGTTACAAATGAGTTTGACAAAAATAAATAAGAAATTCAAGCAACAAGATTGACTTCTTGCAACATAATCTTAACCAAATTATTTATTTAGCTTAAACCACAACATATAACTACTCAATTGTATTACACTTTCCTAAAAAAAAATTCCTTTACTAATTTCGAGACCTGATCGGCTCTTCGAAACTCGGACTGGGTCACTGGTCCGACCAGACAGATCAACTGAGTTTTGCAAAAGAAATCGTTTTTTATATCCTACTGGGTTTGAGATCTAACTCAGACCGTTTTAAAGACCAAGTCACCGAGTTACTAGTCATTTCGACCAAGTCGGGCTAAATTTCAAAATTATGGTATTTATTTTTATTTATTTTTGAAAAGTTAAATTTTATTTATTACAAGGATAACTCGTCAAACTGGAATTTAAAGCAAAAAAGTTGAGCTCCTCACCACTCCAATGTAAGGAGGAACCTTACTTTTAGCTTATCCACTAGTTTATAAACTTGTGTGTTGCACGAATTATTTTAATATATTAAAAAAATTAAAATATTTAAAGTTATATTTTTGAGATAATCAATATACATTTTATGATTTTCATAAATTTTTCATATATACATAATAGTTCTATTTTTTGTAACATTGTGAATTTTATTGAATGATATAAAATATACTAATAAAAAATTCCAACCAAAAAGAAAAGAAAAGAAAAACAATACATAAATGGATGGAGCATACAATAATAATATAAATAAATCCAATATTTTAAGTTAATTTAGTACTTTTTCCGGACTATTAAATATGCGTTGATTAAGAGGAAAAAATGCTCCAAAACTTTCGTCTCATCTCATTTTTTCTCCCTTTTTTCGACTGTAGAAGTGCCTAAACAAAAAAGTAAAATAAAATAAAATAAAATTAGCAACTATTACTGCAATGAATATGTATAGTAACAATAACCCTTAATTTAATTGGATTGGTTGCTCTCAACCCTTCATTGAGCAAACCAACACAATACGTTTGTTGATGTCAATTGAACTTAACATTTTAGAGAAATCCCCTATTACTAGCGTTTATCTATTTACGTATTTCTATTATTAGCCTTATCTTTTTTTTAGGCTATTTATAGCCGCATCTTTTTACGGGCCGCTAAAAATGTCCAATTAGAAAATCCGGCTACTTTTCAGGCCAAAAATGACATGTGACTTGCACATGTTCCCCGGAGTGAAGGGCAAAAATGTCATTTACCCATCTTGCCTTCTTCCTCCACCCTCTTCCTCCACCACCACCGCCCTCCACCACCGTCCTCCACAAACCCACTCCCAAACTCAAAATTTGCACCACCCTCATCCTCCTCTACCACCCTCCACCATTAAAGTAAAACAAATCCTAAAACAAATCAACCCCCTTCTCCTCCACCACCCTCCACAAAACCACTCCCAAACTCAAAATCCTCCTTCTCCTCCTCCACCACCTTCCACCATTAAAAGTCAAAAAAATCCCAAAACAAATCAACCCTCTTCTCCTCCACCACCCTCCACAAACCCACTCCCAAACTCAAAATTTGCACCACCATCATCCTCATTCTCCACCACCACCCGCCACCCTCAACAACATTGGCATTTTTTTTAGGGAAATATTGGAGAATTCATCAATTGTTTCTTAGAGTTGCAATAGAAGAAGAAATTACAAGAAAGTTTCCTATTTTTTGTGTATGATTATTTTTTTCCCTTTGTGAAAGTTTTAATTTTGTTTTGGATTTTTTTTACTTTTAATGGTGGAGGTAGGTGGAGGGTGGTGCAAATTTTGAGTTTGGGAGTGGGTTTGTGGAGGGTGATGGAGAAGAAAGAGTAGATTTGTTTTAGGATTTTTTTTGACTTTAATGGTGGAGGGTGGTAGAGAGGATGAGGGTAGTGCAAATTTTGAGTTTGTGAGTGGGTTTGTGGAGGGATGGTGGAGGCGGTGGTGGAGGAAAAGGGTGGAGGAAGAAGGTAAGATGGGTAAATGACATTTTTGCCCTTCACTCCGGGGAACATGTGCAAGTCACATGTCATTTTTGGCCCGAAAAAGTGGCGGATTTTCTAATTGGACATTTATAGCGTGCCCAGTAAAAGATGCGGCTATAAATAGCTTAAAAAAAAGATAAGGCTAATAATAGAAATACGTAAATAGATAAACGCTACTAATAGGGGATTTCTCTAACATTTTATTATGCCAACAATTTGCAAATGCCTCATCGATGTATCAGATAGAACTTATATAGATTTAATATTGAAACGATTAACCTTTCGGTTCCTCTTATTTAAAAGTTAATGAATTTTAAATTAGAATATTTAGTTGTGAAAAAATTAACTCTTTGTTTCCTCTTATTACAAACAACTAATGACTCTTTAATTATGAGATTTAGTTGTGAAACTATTAACTCATCTCTTATTAAAACAAATGACTATTAAGTTTCTATTGACTTTTGAGTTGTGACTCATTTTTAAAACAAGCAATTTATGCTAATATTTTACAAACCCTTGATTTCCATCACCAATGTTTCTTTTTGTAGCTATATATAATATAATATAATGATGTTAAGAGATACCCACGGTTAGTGGAGTTTATTTATTTGAAATTCTAGATTATATTATTTTCTAAATATTTCATAGTAGTCTCCTTAGACCGTACATCTTGCTTGGTATATCTAGATAATAGATAGGAAAATAAACTGAAACATTATGGAGTTACGTACAAAGATAGTTATGAAATCGTTAGCAACACATAAAAATATTCCTATTAGAGTAGCTGTTAATACGAATAAGAGAAGATAAAGCTTAAGAGTTTAGAATAATATTAAATAATTACAGATAAGCCAAATGGCGTATTTAGTCCTAAAACATTTATCACTTGGCAATGTTAGTCTCTAATGATCGTTTGTAACTTTTTAGGTTCTTATTCAATTTACTGGCAAAATAATACGTCCTTCTGTCAATTTTTGCAAAAATTGAACGGCCGTTAACAAAAATGGGTCAAAGGAAAAAGGGCAAAATTGAAATTTCACATATATTCTTTTAGATAAAATTTTATGCTACAGGTACTGAATTGTAAATAACCTTACTTATTAATAATAAAAAAAACAATCCCCATCCATTGTTCTCCGATGAGATCTCCGTTCGCCATAACCATTGACTCAAGCTATACAAAGAACCATTGCCCACTGCCCACAAAGTGTTAATTAATCTTCAGGATAAAACCCACAAGAATATTAAGAAAGATTAATATAGCAATACAAGCATCAATGATATCTGTTATTGCCATAGCTGAGTGATTCCAATCAAGAAAGACAAAGACAAAGCAACATCTAATTTTCCACTTAAAGTCGCATCCAATGCTGAAAGAGCCCCTAAAACTCCAACAATCTTCTTTGTAACCTTGTATGGGGAAAACATCACTTAATAGACCCCAAATGAGCTTCATTACCCATGGAATATAATAAAGGCCTATGAATAATTGCATTGCTGATGGCAGAACTTTTTGCACATATTTCCAATAGTAATTTGAGACTACTTTCAAGAAAGATGAAGCCCAGTCCAATCTTGAACACATCATATGTAGTCATTCAAATGGTTCAAGAAAGATTGAAAGAAAAATATTCAAGTTCTTCTTACAATTCTTGGATGATGGTTTAATATTACCTTCAAATATCCCATTTTCTGGATCTTGTAGTGGGGATAAGGGTTTCTTTTGATGGGTCCTTTGGAGGCTTGGGATTGAGTTCTTCAGAGTCTGAAGGACACATTGGACTTGCAAGAGATCATAGATCTGAAAAAATGGTTGATGGTAAATGACGGTGGCGGCGGGTGGTGCCGAATGGAGAAGAAACTAAGATATTTTTTTTTGGAGAAGTAGATTCAATTGTAAAGGGGGAAAAGTTAAGATACTCAATTGACCCAAGAAAAATGCGAAGTTCCTATTTTACCCCTATTCACTTAACTGCTCAATCTTGACTAACATTCGATTTTCACAAAAAATTAACAGAAGGACGTATTATTTTGCCTGTAAATTGAATGGGGACTTAAAAAGTTGCAAACGATTATTAGGGACCAACCATGCAAACTGATAAATGTTACTAAATACACCATTTGGCCTTAAAGATATTTATAACATCATATGATCTTAAAAGGTGATAAAAATTAATGAGCTAAAAATGTTATGAAGTCTAAGAGTTTAGAATAATATTAAATAATAAATATATTTATAACATCATAGGATCTTACAAGGTGATAAAAGTTAACGAGTTAAAAATGTTATGAAGTCTAAGAATTTCATAATGAGATCCATTAAATATATACTACATAACCATAGTCTATTCCAATTTTTTAAAATTAATAGCATTAACTAAATTTATTATTTACTTTATCTCATAGAATAACTACATTTTTTAGCTATATATATATAGTCAGGGCCGATCCTGACATTTCGGGGGCCCTGTGCGAAAATAAAAAATGGGGTCTTTCGTATTAACATTAATATTTTCAACTTGTTACAATTTTTAAAATAAACGAAATATTGGAATATATTAAGGGGGTGTATTTAATCCGGATTTTAAAAGATTTTAGCTGATTTTCAAAAGTCTATGGATTCTGCTGACTTTATGGATTGTTTTAACTCTATGCAGAGTCTGCGCAGAGTCTATAAGATTTTATTAGATTGATTTATCAGGATTTCTTTTGATTTAGAAAGTCTATAGATTATTTGAATAGCACCAAAAAATAAAGAAAATACTGATTCATTGGCGTATTATACAGATCCAAATGTGTTGAATTTCCAAAGTCAACATATGTTTATCAATCCTTTTTTTTTGGAATTAAATCATTTTGTTAAAAATTTATAAAGTTTGACGATAGTCTTTGATTTTTTTTAGATCACGTAACTGCGGCTTTTTTGATTTATTTGTTCAAGGTTTGTATAATTTACTTACTGGTATTTTTTTCTTTGGTTTAATTAAGATATGTTTTGTGATAAGTTTTGTTTGAACTTTTTTTTCTCTTTGATTTTCTCTTTCAGGAAAATGAAATTCATGTTTGAAAAATAGAAATTTGTGGTTAAATAGAGAATAAATTGTTTGCTTTCTTTAATTTCTATTTGAAGATGATCAAGAAGAAAATTGTTTGGATATTATGACTTCTTTTTGGGAAATAAACATTTCATATTGAGTTTTATAACGATCTTAAAAAAAAATCTCATTTTTTTTTGTAATTTGAAATATTTCTTTGTTTCTTATAATTTTATATAAATGAGATTACTAAAAAAATTGTAATTTAAGATAAAATTATCAAAGACATTTTAATTTTAATATTAATGAGAGAAAATCAAAATCTTGAGAAAAAAGAAGAGATTTCACCATACACATTTAAACCTATGAAATCCATCAAAATTCTACCTTTAATGAAATCTATGAGAATCTATAGAGTTTTGAATACCTCTCTATTTTAATGGACTTCTTAAAATCTAAATTGAATACCTCTAGATTTTAATGGACTTTTTAAAATCTAAATTGAATACCTCTAAATTTCATTGGACTTTTTAAAATCCAAATTGAATATCTATGGACTTTAAAACTCCTTAAAAATCCTATAGAATCTATGTTGAATACACCCCCTTAAATCTGCACATTGGACTATTGGAGTAATGGACATGGATGGCTACATGATAGCTTGAATATTTGGGTTGGGCTTAACATATAAACATGTTATATTTGAAAATTTTGGGGCCCCCCTGTGGGGTTGCACCACCTTTCTGGCTGCTCGGGCCGGCCTTGTATATAGCTCATGAGTAATAGCTAAACTACTATGACTAAATATTGAGTTTCATAGCTATCTAAAACTTCAACTTTATGTTATTAGCTAATGAGACAATTAATTCAATTCTTACATTGCCACATGTAAACTTTTCATTTGACCACGAATCTATATGATGTAAAATGTCATCACCACAACCTTTTACTAACTTGGCATAACTTTATATATTATAAATTTTTCTTTCTTCAATAGAAAGAGCCCAAAGAATGGTCCACTTTACCACATAAATTATGCGTAGAATTAGATGGTTTGTTAATTTTACTCATAATTTAGAATGCAGTGGATAACATGAGAGACGAACTGTCGAAAATCATTATCTTTCTGCCACATTCAGATACTTATAACATGCAAAAAGAATTGTGACAAAAAAGACAGTAAAAATTATTTATGACAAAAATAACACATTTAAATACTTTTATGACAGATATAACTATTTACTCAATTTTAAATTCAAATTGGCCCCAAATAGAAGAAAATGCCAAATATGGCCCTTAGCAAAGCCGGGGCCCCGGCAGAAGGGAAATAGGAACTATTCCAATTGCCCCAATTCAAATTCTCTCACTTTCTTCTCTCAATACTCCAAAACCTAATTAGGGCTACGAATGAGCTGAGAATAGAAGAAGAGGAAGGAGCTCATGAGCTAATTAGACGAGAAAAAATTATTGGGGGATTTTTTTTTTGCTGAATTGAAAAGCTAGAAGAGAAGAGAAGAGAAGAGAAGGGATCATTAGTAGAGTTAAGAATCAGTTATGGACGATTACACCAGAGAAATGATGGACCTCAAGACCCTCGTCACTCGAACCCTTGAAAAGAAAGGCGTTCTTGCTAAGATCCGTGTATGATTTCTATTTATTTCTTTCAATTTTTGTGCTGTTTCAGAGAATTTTGAAAAAAAATCGGAATTTAATTTGTAAATGCTTTTTTTATATTATTATTTTAGATATGTTTGATTGTTTATTTATTTTTGTAATGCGTGCATTTGTTGCTGTTATTGAGTCCCAAATTCATACTAGATCGGGTATTTATAATTGGGAAAAAAATAAATTTTACTTCTATATACTTGTGGGATTTCCCTTTTTGGTAACAGTCAATTTGTGCATTTATTGTCAAATGTTAGGTCTGTCCCCTATACACCCCGGCCATACCCTCAATTATTGTGGACTTAATGAGTTATGTTGTTATTGTTGTTGGTGCCGGAAGACACATTACCTAGGAACGTGCTTGAGGGAAGGAAAATGTGCATTATTTAGGAGATATTGCGGTTAAAAATTGAATCTTTATGTGAAAATGATGATGGGTTTTGGTTTTCTCCTGGTGGTATAATTTCCAATCAATTTTCTTCTTTTATTATCTCTTTTTGGTTATACTTTTAAAGTTATTCCATCCAGCAGTGTGGCTCGGAACTGTGACAGTGGCCATTGTACTCCACAATCAAGAGAATATCACATCTGCTATTATTTGTTTGGTGCTCTAGTCATGTTCTGTACTATTATGGTTAATGGTGCATCGAATCAGAAACAATAAAAAGTATATGCAATTGAATTTCTAGAATGATTTTTTGGCTAAAGATCTTTAATTTGAATTGTTAGAACTGAAGAAATGTGGTGTGGTGCTTTTTTTCTCTACTCATTTCTCTGTCTTCATTCTCTTTGTGCATTTCACTCTTGAATGAAGGAGAGGCCATTGTACTCCACAATCAAGAGAATATCATATCTGCTATTATTTGTTTGGTGCTCTAGTCATGTTCTGTACTATTATGGTTAATGGTGCATCGAATCAGAAACAATAAAAAGTATATTCAATTGAATTTCTAGAATGATTTTTTGGCTAAAGATCTTTAATTTGAATTGTTAGAACTGAAGAAATGTGGTGTGGTGCTTTTTTTCTCTACTCATTTCTCTGTCTTCATTCTCTTTGTGCATTTCACTCTTGAATGAAGGAGAGAAAATTTATGCACATACTCTTGATGTGTTGATGGGTTTCATTTGATATACCAGGCTGAACTAAGAGCAAGTGTTTTTGAGGCTATTGAAGAGGAAGATAAGGCAATAGAAAAGGACGAAGGTTTACCTCCAGCGCTTTTAGGCAGCTGCAATGAGCGCGCAAGACTACTTCATAATTCTCCTTCAGGTTCTTATTTGATCCGTTCAACTTTAAATCCGTGAACATCAGTCCTCAGTGGAAGAAATTTACAATGCAATTAAACTAAGAAATCTCTATCGTGACAGACTTTTCCTATTTCTGTTGCAGGAAGACTATTAACTGCCTTCATATGTGAATATTTGGATTGGGCTTCGCTAAGCCACACATTAAAAGTTTACTTGCCGGAGTGTAATTTGGTACTCTTCACTTTACTGTCTTCTTCTTGCTATTTTTGCTGTTAAATTCAGCTGCTTCTTTCATGTCTCAGGGATTCACCCTTATAATTGTTTAAATTGCAGCCAAAGGATTCTTGGAAATCTGAGTTGAAAGAATTCAGTTCCAAGAACGGATATGACCTAAACAGGAATGGGGATACTGGACCTTTGCTTTTAGATGTTCTTGAAGGATTCTTAAAATATGAGGTCTGATATACTTGTAAACTTTGGAATTTCTTTTGTTTGTTCTTGTTTTTTGTTGTATGCAAATAATCCTTTTGGCTACTAAATTTCTGGTCACAAAATTATCAAGTTCTTTCACGCAAGCATTTTATTTTAGTCTGTTCAATCTTTCCCTGTTAAACTACTCTATGCTTTTATTAAAGAGGATAACAAGGAGAAGCATTCTCCTGTTAAAAGTGCTCTGTCCATTTAAACATTTTCCTATGATGGTTTGTTAGAT
Organism: Vinca minor; assembly: GCA_026122235.1. Classification (NCBI taxonomy): domain Eukaryota; kingdom Viridiplantae; phylum Streptophyta; class Magnoliopsida; order Gentianales; family Apocynaceae; genus Vinca; species Vinca minor. The sequence goes on from JAOCZM010000096.1 coordinate 5,339,777, forward strand.
ATAACTCACGGAGCTTGTGTTGTTCCTATTATTGTGCACTATTAAATATCATTTCACTTCTTGCCTTCTTAATTTGCTTCTGCTTGTTATACTTTGAATCCTTCCATTTTTATTTAGGAAAGTAATTTGATTGCTATTGAAGCCAAAATGCACTTAGACTGAAAACGGGAAACTTTCTTATATTTTGTCCTAGTCACTGTTGGATTTTATCTTCCTTATGCTGTGACGATAATAATATCGATTAAGTTGACTGTTGACTACCGTTCTAATATTTGGAACACAATATGTATTTGTTGAACATGTTGCCGTGAAAAGTGATAATATTTAGGCCCAAGGGTATTCCTAGATTAATTCAGACCTCCCCTGTTTTATAAATAATCTCATTATCCCATAAGATTTCCTGCTAAATTAAACTTTAGAATATGTGTGGTATTCACTTGGGACCTATATATTGCTTGTCTGGTATAAATGTTCTTCTTTGCATTTGTCAACCTATGTCACGAGTTGGAACTTGGAAGTTCGCATAATTAAGCGTAACAGTTAAGTGTGTTGGTCCGGAGGCATATTTCTTTCAGATAAGTTGGTTAGATGGGTCTCTTCTAAATTGTGACAATTGGAACATGGGGAAGGTCATGATGCTTTAGATAAGTTAATAGGGTTGTAATACAAGATGAACTCCTAAAACCGCCATGATCAAGTTGGAAGGTCAGATAGGTTCGTATCTAATTCTGGACCACCTTGGCAATATTTCGATGCTTTTGCTACTCTGAAAGGTGTTGAGGGAAGGTGTTTCGATCGCATTGATCTCTCATAATGCTTGCTGGAGGTTTCTCAATGGAGGACATTCTGAAGAAAAAATTTGAATGTTTACTTTATTAGAAAAGAAACATGATTTGTGTCAGTAAATATATGATCTCGGTAGAGATTTCTTGCTAGATATGAGCATTAGACCTGCAAACTAGGGCAGTTGGAGAATGGACAACATTAACTCTTAAAGTAGAAGTTTGTTGTTCATCTGAAAGCCAATGAGTTTTCCTCGAGTCAGCACCGAGGCCTGTTGGAAATACTTGCTGAAAGATCATCAGGTTTACAAAAATAACCCGAAACAAGAGGTTGACTGATTTTATCCTAGATAGCATGTGTGCTATTTGTGTCATTCTAGCTTCTTCATGAGGTTAGATGTGGGCTTCATTCTGCAAAATAGATGCTAAATATTTTGTAAATGCATTAATCAAACACTTGAAATAGTGCAATTTCAGCATGTGTAATGTTGTCTGGATTGCTTATTCATTTGAAATAAAATAGATTAAAAACCATCCAGATTTCAGATCTACAAAAGAAATTCAAAGGATGCGATGGAAAGTATACTTGTTAAAACAGTTGTGGATGACTATGGTAAGTTTCTAGAAGGTTGAAGCCTAATAGCATAATACTCCCTCTACCCCATTTATTTAGCAGTGTTCAGACTGGCTGGACATTTTACGTGAGAGTTGAAAATGAGATATAGTATAACAGCTGTCGAGAACACGTCAGCTAGTGAATATTTTAGGTCAATTCTAGAGATATAAAAGTAGTATGTGATGCCTCAATAACATTTGATGGTTAAAAGGTTTCGTTTGTGTGGAAAGTGTCAAACATCTGTGACATCCAAACTGACAAGTAGGTCAAAAAAGAGCCCAGGAGTAACAGTTACAGGTTTGTGATATTTATTTTAAGTAGACCTCATTTTATTGGCTGAAATCTGGTTGGCCAAAATATTGGTGTGGTTTAAATTTATCATAAACAGATCTTCTGATATAATCTGCTTATTCTCATTGATCTTGAGAATGAAAACATGATTAATGTAAACTTGTGAGACACCCGAACACATTTAAAATTGAACTTGTTCTTGATGATCCATATGGTGAATCATGTTTTCTGTAGTTTGTATGAATCTAGTGAAAATTTGATTTCCATGTGCACTTTGACTTCAGATTGAAGTGATAGCTTTTCAAACAGATCTGATCTGATGCATCTTCTTACAGAATTTGTCCCAAGGAAGGGGTACCGGAAGGAGATTATCCAACCCAGACGCAGAGCCTCTTTCAAACTTGGAATCTAGAAATAGGAGACCTTCTTCCTCATCTGTTGCCGGGGGCTTACCTCCACTAGGAAGGTGCATGCCTTGTAATTTTTCTTTATTTATTATTGTCATCCCTTCTTTCTCCTACTCTTCTTCTCCCTCGTTACTTTTTGTTGCATAAATAGCTTAATTCCTTGGGATGTTTCTTACAGGCCACTTCCGTCCTCCCAGGCATCTGGTGAGTGACAAAACCCATATTTTAGATCGAAGAGCTGATTTTTAGACCATTCACTGTGTTTTCTCTAACATTTTGAGATTTTAGATAGAAGAGCAGGATCGTCCATGTCCGGCTACAGGAAAGATGATTATAATTGGAGATATGATAGTGATGAGCTGTCAGAAGAAGTAGTCCGTGCTTCGGCTGCTCTAGAAAATCTTCAGTTGGATAGGAAAGCTCGCAATTTAACGTCATCCTGGCGGTGAGTATATTTGATATTTGTTTGCTTTCCTTTGCAAAATAGTATATTAAAAAACAGATGAACTGCTTACAAATTGATACTTGGGGACCAAATTGATTTCTGGTTTTTAGTTGGATGAATTTTGTTATGCCCTCGTGCTCACTTAGAAAGATGCCCTCATTTTCCCTCATTTTTTTGGGGGGTGGGGTGGGGTTACTCTTTGCAAGGACATGAAACAAAATCCAAGGCTCTTCATAAGGAGGCTGAAAATGGGAAAACCATTGCAAGAGGCTACTATAGAGTCGTCTGGTCCAGTTAAACTGTTAACGAGGTTTTAGGATGGACAGCCTGACAGGGTGATTGAGATATCAACTAACAGATACATCTTTATTCTTTGGACTTTTGCTTTTCTTTTCCAACAAAGTTTATCTTATCTTGTATTCATTGATCGATACAGCTGTTTGTCTGGTTTTCTACATCTTCTGAAAAAAAGTATATTTTCGATGATAATGAGTTCGAATGTTGCGTGTGTGTTGGGGGGTGGGGGGTTGATGGTGGTGGTCACAGACATCAAATGTATTGACACGCCCCTTCCCCCTCCCCCTCCCCCTCTGTTTTTTCTTGTTTTCTTTGATTTTAGCATGGATATAAGTTTCTCTAGCTTGTATATCTTCTCTAAGTTCGATTCGTGGAAACGGATGCAGGCATGTCGGGGATGGAATGTCTGAAGCTGATGGTAGGGGTGACCAGATATAATAGCTGAAGATGTTGGCTTGGATTTCATTATTCATCTATTATCTATCAACAGTCTATATTGTGGAATAGGGGTAGGGATGATTAATGATATATTATGATAATTAACATAAATTTGTGTAATGTCTCTACTTATTTGGATGATGAGAACTTTTTATTGTGTGATCTTTTTATTTTATACTTTTCTGACCTCATTTTTATATTTACTTTTTTTTTTTTGTAATATTATTGTATCGAGATCTTTTTAGCATCTTCAATTTTCATTTTTCCCAAAGGAACGGAATAGTAAGCATTACTCCCTCTATCCCACATTGAATGTTCACATTTAACTTTAGACAAATATTTAGGAATTAATTTGGCCTAGATAAATTACTATAAAGTTCTTAATTAAAGAGTTCAGTGATGGGTTTTTTTTTTTTTTTTTCCCTTAAAAGTTCAGTGATGGGTTTAGAAAGTGAACATTTATTATGCAACAAATTGAAATAATAATACGAACATTTAATTTGGAACATATATAATTTTTTTTTTGTGGTTAAATTGAAACATACATAACTTTGCTTGGCTTTAAATATGTATAGTCGTGGTTGGTATTATAATCACTTGTTCGAGTTTGGCTGTTGGACCAATCAAAATTATGTGCCAATATCATTAGCAGGGGTCACTTTGGCATGGATCTTGCTTTCTGAGACTGATTCCACGGCTCTATCACATGTGTTGAAGTAGAGCTTACCTACAAAGTAGGTCCCACCACAATTCATGTGTATTAGAATTTCTCCGATACAACTTATGTGAGAGAGTTGTGGGGTGAGTTCCACAAACTGGCCTATATTAGAATTTTCCCGTAGCAGCATTCATGTATTTGTATCTACTTGTCTAGTTTCTCCCAACTCTTTGGAACGTTTAGATTTGGAGGAGTCGTGTGAATCTGAGGAATCTATCAAATTCTTCTTCTTTTTTCTTTCTTTATATATATATATATATATATATATATATATATATATATATATATATATATATATATATATATATTGCAAGATTGGGATATGTTTCAAAGTCAGCATTTATGGTTTGTTAATTGTTAGCATAAATTAAAAAACGAGGAGATAAAATATTCTTTTTTGTTATGACTTGAAAGAATTTAATATTGAGTTTCAACTATTAGCCTCACTTCCTCTCTCTTTATATAGTGAGTTTAGTTTTAGAAATAGAAAATTATTTTTTGGCTAAAATTGATGCTAAAAATTCAAATTCTCCTGAATTTTTAAAAAGTTTAACGGATTATTTTCAATTTTGCTATAATTTAGACATTTATCCAATTAATTTTAGCCGTCTAGCATTGTCTTTAGAAAAATTGCCTTGAAATTGAAAAATGAAACATATTTTGGAAAGAAAATAAAAAGGATAGTTCTGATATGGACCAGATTCATTAGACCATGTGGTACAGAACTGCCCACATCACTACAGAATGAGGAGAGAGACAATTTTGTAGTGATGTGACCAACTCATGTAGACCTGATCTATATCAGAAAAATCCAAATATAAAAACCGTAGTATATTTTAGCATCTACTACAATCTGCAATATGTATGCTGTAACTGTCCCTTTTTTTTTAAGACAAGAAATGGTATAGTTTTCTAAAATTTATAGTTGACAAAATAATTTATTTCACAGTAGAGTACTATGAACTTTCATTTGATGATTGTAGGCATATACGAAGACGGGGGCGAGGTTTTTTAAAAAATCTTACTAGATATAATAAATTTGTATATGTATTTCGGGATCAATTTCGCTCTCCAACATTTTTTTTTTTGTAGTTTTTATATGTAATTCTAGCATACTGTTACAGTTTTTTTGTCTCCGAGGTGAAAATTCTGCATTCGTCTCTGACTTGTAGGGATAAATATTCTAGTTCTTTAATTAGTAGAAAATTCAGAGGCAAGGTGGTAGCACATTAAAAGCATGCATCTAGGCTCTCGATTATTGGGTTTTAAAGTAAATGGTGCAATGAATCACGATGAAGAATGTTGCTTTCAAATAATACAGACAAAAAAGAAAAAAAGAAAGAAAAAAGAAGAAGAATGTTGTTTTCAAATGGCGTAACTCGTGAAGGGGAGGCAAAGTTACTTTGATCCTCATAAATACACCAGTACACATGGCGGGTTTCACGACCTTAACTATGAATTACAAATTAGTTGAAATTAAAATCATTTAGATTGAAAGTCATAGTGTTGATACGAATAAGAGTTTGAAACTAGCGTATTGAAATATTAATCAACCAAAATAATCATGAGCAGCTACGATATTATAAGCTTCTTCCTCCTAACCATAATCTTCGTTAGCATATTTATATATGGGGTGACAGAGGGATCGTACAATTTGAGGCATTTTTTGTCATACTTTTTTTAGAGGTCTGGAGAAAGTTGCAATTAATATGATTTCCCTAATCATCCCTTCTCGAAAGGAAATGCGTGAAATTCTTTTTCATTTTTGTAGGGATCAAGAGACTCCAAATACCCGGTTCGTTATAGTGTCTCCTGTGATACTCCAACCGCCATATGAATTGGTTATTCCTAAACGAATCATGAAGGATTTAACGAATATACTCTGTAAAGAACATAATAAGAAGGATAAAAAATTGTCGGTTCATACAGTCATCGAATCAGTCTAACCAACAATCAGGGTTGTATGCATTGTATAAATCAGTACTTCCATAGATTCGACCGCGGATTATAATTATAGCTTTCATACCTTTTTGGGGATAGCTCGCAAATAAAGAAAGAACAAGAGTAAAAAGAGATAGATCCAAATTAATATGAAAGTGGGGGAATATCTCATTAGTTAGAGTTTTTGTGAATTTTTGGTTCAAGGTGATGTGTTATATATATATATATATATATATATATATATATATATATATATATATAAATATATATATATATATGTGTTTCATGTACATCTGTATAAGCAGTAAGTTTTGTAAATTTTATGATCGAAGGTGATGAATTTCACGTTTATCCCTATAAGCGGCGAGTCTTATATATTTTCGGTTGAAGATGTGCATCTGTATAAGCGGCAAGTCACGTAAATTTTACCATTGTAGGTGATGAGTTTTGTGTACATGTGTATATGTGACGAGTGTCATAAATATTTATAGTTGAAGGTTATGAGTTGCATATTTATCCTTATAAGCGGCGAGTCATATACATTTTTCGGTTGAAAGCAATGCATTTCATGTACATCTAATTATGTTATTTAGCAAAAAAAAAAAGTACATCTAATTATGTATAAGCGGCGAGTCACGAAAAGCTTGCGGTTAAAAGTAATGAATTTCGTATATATTTATATTGAAGATGATAAATTTTGTAAAGTTTTTAGTTAAAAATGATACATTCATGTACATCTGTATAAGTGGCGAGTCTCATAAATTTCGCAATTGAAGGTGACTTTGTGGTTGTGATTAATAGAGCCAATTCTTCCAAACAAGACCTTTTAAATGTGGGATAATGTACTGGTAATTTAGATCCTTATTTGAGAATTCAGGCTTTAGGAAATTTGAATGTCAATAGGCATATGGATATAATTTGAATGTAAACAAACATATGAAATGAGGCTTCTATCTCCTTCTATATCTCCTTCTATGTCTCATTAATTAATTCAAAGTTTATATATGTTAATTTTTAATTAAAAAATATATATTAAAAGAAATGGTAGCCATGTAGGAGAAAAGTAAGCACATAATGATCATTCTATTAGTATGATAAAAAATTAGACATGAATTCAGAATATAAGATTTTTTTTCTCAAGGGCATGTTCTCAATTGTTTAAAAACATATATTCATAACTTTTTTATTATTATTATCATTATTGGAAGAGGGAATCTATATATTATCAGAAATAGGGGATTCAAGAATCGGAAAGGAAAAGGGAATTCGAACTATGACATCTACGTCATGAGGTTTCAGCCTTAACCACTATACCAATGCTCATCCACACATATTCATAACTTATGATTTAAATAAAATAATTTGTTATCGGTGTCTTCTTAATTCGTTCGAAACAAATCCTACGCGAAGTAACAAAAAATTAGTACATACAAAACGTCTTAGAACAGAGGTCTTTACTCTTTAGACACAAAAATATGATAAGTGTCCTTAAAAAACATGTCAGGTATCATAAAATCATGACAAATGTCCATTTTAAATAAATTTTAACAGTCAAAATTTTCAATTCGACGAACGAAATTAAGTCCCGCACGTGTAGAACTTAACCTAGTTCCACACTCAGTCTAATTCGTTGACATTTTAATTACCACCGTCCAGCCGAATTTCTAACCAATTGTTTTACTACTGTACGTTGTATAAAATTCAAAATTCAATTCCTCTGCAAATCCTCATAGATTTATTACTTTATCAATCTTTTTTCCCCTAAACCAAAATTCAATATACAACATAGAAGATTCTGTTCAATTTTTTTTTAATTTATTCAAACCTTCAATTTTGATCCAGCAATGGCGGTTTTAAACCGCCTAATGATGAGATTCAAAGTCTCAGCTTCAATTTTTAGGTCAGGTGGTTCGGTACGAGGTTTTTGCTTAAATTCTTCCGAAACTGACCTCAATTTAGTACCGACTATTGTATCTTCTTCATCTTCATTGTCGGAGCCGGCAGTAGTTGTAAATTCGGATTCTTCCAAGGGTAGAAATGTCCAATGGGTGTTTTTGGGGTGTCCTGGAGTTGGAAAAGGCACTTATGCTGCTCGACTCTCCACTCTTCTTGGTGTTCCTCATATTTCCACTGGTGATCTCGTTCGCCATCAGCTCGCTTCTAACGGCCCTCTTTCTTCTAAGGTCCTTTATTATTATTATTATTATTATTATTATAATTATTATTATTGGAATTTAGCTTAAAGTGATTCAAGATTGATTCTTTAGTTGAGAATTGTGGAAATGCATGTTGAGATATTTTTTAATTAAAAAAGAGCTGATCTTAGTTATTATTAGGAAATTAGTTGCCTTTGGAAGTTTTGCTTGATTTTGGTTCCTGAAAATTCTTGTTTTTTTATTATTTCGAACTAAATTTCGTACTGATCATAGCTGTTGCTGTAAGAAAATTTTCGCATTCAAGATGGAAATTCCTACATTTTCTAATTGAGTTAATAGTTTTCTGGTCACTAAACTATTTACGCTTTGCGGGTTTTGTCACTCAACTATTTTTTTGGCTAAATATATCACCCCTAGTATTTATATTTGCTAACCATAAACTGACACCACTTTTTGCGGTTGTTTTTAGACCCGGTTAGACTTGTGCTGAGCATGTGACTAAAAATAGATGGGTAGAAAAGTCAAATCACTCTACACTCACTTAATTCGGGCTACCAATCAAATTTTGACCCACAATTAAATTCTGGGTTAGGAGGGAGGTAAGTAAGTTTATGGTGATTTTACTTTTCTACGCCTGTATTTTCAATAACATGCTCGGTACATGTTGAACTGGACCGAAATCCAACGCGAAAAGTGGTGACAGTTTATTTTTAGCCAAATATAAATACTAAGGATGATATATTTAGCCCAAAAATAGTTGAGTTACAAAAACCGTAAAGCATAAATAGTTTAGTGACCAAAATAGCTATTAACTCTTTTCTAATTTCCTGTTAAGGTAGATATCTTTGTCATGTAGCTGAAGAGCAGTGGCGGAGCCAAGGGCCCGCCCTCAACATTTTCAGAAACGCCGAATTTTTTATAGGGAAAAAATATTTTTTGGGATATTTCCTTATAAATATTGTATTTCGCCCCCCCACCCCCCCACCCCCACACCCAAATTTTCAGTAAGAAATTCACCCAATGATAAATTTCTGACTCCGCCACTGCTGAAGAGGACTTAAATTTTGTTCCTGGGTGGCACCAGAAATTTCAGAGGGGCAAATAGTTAGGGCGGGGAGTTGGGGTTGACATTGGCTTTGTAGTCCATAAAGTTATTGTATGTCCTATTTAGTTGCATATATAATGGGGAGTTTTCTTCTCCACACGTTTGTGAGCAAATTTGGAAATGAAAAAACTTTGCAAAATTTGAACAAATCAGAGTGTCATTAGATTACAAATTTGGAAGTATTTGATTATTTTCTTTTGTTGAAAGGTGTATTTACTGAAGTTTCTGTTGAATTTTAAATAAAATGGAAAATCAATCACAATTCAAGATGATTTCCATTTTTTTCCCTTCATAAAAGCAAGCAAATTACAAAGTATATCATTGTACATTTGTACTTTAACAATTTGAAGTAATTTAGCATTCATTCTTTCCTCTCTGAAGCATATAACTATTAATTTAACACCATAACTTTTTCGACTATGTTAAACATATCTGTTGACACTAAACATGCACATAATAAAAAAAGGGAACACAGTATATAAGTTGATTGAAGACTGAATACCCCAGTGATTTCTATGCTTTTGTGTGTTGTTCCGAGGCATTTTGGTCAATACTACAAGTTTTATAATAAAGTTCAAAAGGGCTAGTAATGGGTTCAGATTGCCTCACTAAAAAATTACTCATGCTTGACCTATTTCATTTATGCAGTCTAGTTTTAAGAGTGATTTTGGCAGTGCTTCTTGGTATATCATAGTGTATTGGACGTGAATTATATGCTCTATGATCTTTTTATTGGTTAAATTGCATTTATTGCTTAGATGGCTTTGCTTCCTTTTTTCGAATTGAATTACTGAGTTATAAGGTTTGTTTTAGGGGCTTCTGCAGTGTTTTGTTGTTATAGTTGCTTGTTTCCCTTTTCTATCTATTTGCTTGCATTGTTATATATGCCATCTATTTTCTGATTTGCAGCTTGCGGAGATTGTGAACCAAGGGAAATTGATTTCAGATGAAACTATAATAGATCTATTATCCAAGCGCCTTGAAGCTGGAGAAGCTAGAGGTGAATCTGGCTTCATTCTTGATGGCTTCCCCCGAACTATAAGACAGGCGGTAAGCATTTAGTTAATAGCACCTCCAAGAAAAACAAAGATATAAGATTTTTGTAATTGCGGTGAATCATTGATATAATATGACATTGAAATGTAAGAGTTCTTTTAGGATATTAAGGATATAATTTGTTTATGATCTTTGGCTTCATTTGAAAGAAGGAAATGTTATAGGTGGCTGACCACTTTCAGCATATGAATGCCACCTTCAGAATAAGGAAAGCGTTTGAGAGGGTTCATTCAGAAATGCATATGCCACTGTCTTGGTTTATAATTTTGAAGTACAAATAAATTTTATAACTTCCAAGTTCTGAACTTATTGCCCTATATTGGTATTGTCATATAAAAAAGAACGTGACATACAACTGGTTGAACAAAAGGACTGGCTTTTAAAGTTAGCTACTTGTTAACACAGGAAATGCGATACATCATTCCTAAAGTTAATTGCTTGTTTGCATGGTTGGATTTCTACATTGCTTATGTGATAGTTTCCCTTAAAAAGTACAGTCTATGCCACTACTCTCACATCTTACTGAGTATCGAAATCTGAAAATCATGTCAGCTGTCCCATCTGGCTTGAAGTTTGTTAAATTCTAAAAAATGTGTATTCATCACATTCTGCATGCTCATTAATGTGAAGCTTGAAGGTCAGGTGTTGCTTATGTGTTGTTTAGGTGATGCCGAAGCTAGTCAAGATCCTATTGGAGAAAAAGGAAAGATATTTTTCCTTCTTATTTGCTACCATCTGCATGTGGGTTGGAAACTAAACCTGTATCAAGAGTGCATAGGCATGTGTAAGGAAAGCCCATTCTCCGGTTATTTGATTTTCAAGATCATAAGTACATCCTAGCTTCTAGTTTTGGAGTAAACTTTTCCTGAGGTTGCCAAGGCTATTTGCAGTGATTAACAAACAATAAACCTTAAACTTTTACTTGAAAAAAGTACCTTTGCCGCGTCATAGAACGTATGTTTATCTAAAGTAGAAGATGATAAATGGCACATAGGATGCTTCTTTTCATGTTTGTTTTCAAATCCAAAGTTCCTTCATACCGGTTTGCAATTTTGTCTCTATTCAATTGAATGTTTTAGGATACAAAGTGCCTATTAACCAGTTATTTTCTCCTTCTCTTCCCCCTTCCTTTTGTCGTAGTGTATCCGTGGACTTTGTTTCTAGCCAAGCAAGAGAGGGCATGCAGAATTTTTTAATGGCTTTAGTCTCAGTACAACTTTGGGGCATAAAAAAAGACGATTTTTAGGCATAGAAATTAGAATATTAGCAAGTAACTCTCACAGTTTGCAAGTAATTGTCTCATACAGCTATATCGTGTGGTGATGCTTGTTTTTCAGATTTTGCAGTTATATCTTTCAGACAGAAAATTTGATAATGTGTTTGGCCATGTTCAAACAGATCCGTGCCGGAATACAGTTTTTTTCTATACAAGGCATAGAAATTAGAAGTTCTGCGAGTAGAAATTTCAGAGCTTGCAAGAAGTATTCTCTGTACAGTTACTTTTGTTTTATGATGCTTGGGTTTCGGATTTTGCAGTTATCAGAATAGTATCTTTGACACAGAGATAATTGATAATAACTTTCTTGTGCACGTATGCACAGGTTTATGCTGGGATACAGTATTTTTGGCATAACCAAAGTAAAAAATATGTTGTGTAGAACCTCAGTATACAATATATCCCTCTGTTGGATGTCTATAGCATATGATTCTCTAGTATCCTCTTTCGCTGAGCTGTTCGAGTGGCATGCGCATAGGCGTTGCCTTTTCAGCATTTATAGTTTATGTGTTGTATTACCCCTAAAATAAGAATGATTTGGCATCCCTATAGCAATATGTCATTCAAGTCCATTTGCCTTCTCTGTCTATTGGCTCCTTCATCAAATTGTTACAGATCCTTGAAGTCTGATCAGTATTTCCTCCATACAAGCACAAACCTTATCCTCTGGACTTCCACTCTCTACCCCTTTTAACTTTTCTTTATTGGTCTTAGTTATATGTTGTGTCGGGTGTTAACAGTGTAGGCAACTAATGGAGGTCTGTTTCCTGTGGCCTAAGAAATAGCGATCGGAAATAGACCTGACATCTTGACATTTATCACTCTCATTGCAGTACCCAACTACAAGCTGAGGAGTTTGAAACTATGTAAGTCGAACAGTGTTTCTTCTCCTCCTTCCTCTACCCAAAACCTGGAAAAGAATTGTCTGTACCTTGTATGTATCTTTTGGTTCATGCGTAGTCTTGTTTTATCTTATTTTCCAAGAATTATATGTATATTTCGCTATCAACTAAAGTCATTAATACACATGGAAAACTCATGTAATCACTTCTTTTTTTTCCCTGTTTTCTGCAGGAAATCTTGGAGGGGGTGACAGTTATTGACTTGGTGATTAATCTGAAGCTTCGTGAAGAAGCGTTGCTTGCCAAGTGCCTTGGAAGAAGGATTTGTAGCCAGTGCAGGGGAAACTATAATATTGCCTGCATTGACATCAAGGGCGAAAATGGAATCCCAGGAATGTACATGCCTCCCCTTCTACCTCCTCCAAACTGTGAAACAAAACTAATTACTCGATCTGATGACACTGAAGAAGTAGTGAAGGAGCGTCTTCGTGTTTACAATGAGATGGTATGTCTCTGAATTTGTTTTAAACCTAACTTTAAACCTCATCTCTAGGTCTAAAACAATTAAGATGCCTAGCCTCAAAGCAACTTTTTATTATTATTATTGCTATCGGAGCAGGCAATTGTCGAACCGAGTCGGAAATGCTAAGCTGACTATGCTAGCATACACTATATCTCTCCATTGGATATCTAGGGCATATAATTCTTTATATCCTCTTCCTCTAGTTGTTTGTAAATATGTGAGTAATTTGGAAGCTTTGATTTGAATCGCGTTTTTTCCCTGCAGAGCCGCCCTGTGGAGGAATTCTATCGAAGTCGAGGAAAACTATTGGAGTTTGATCTTCCCGGAGGAATCCCGGAGTCATGGCCGAAGTTGCTTCGAGCATTGAATCTCGATGATCACGACGAAACAACGTCTTTAGCTGCTTGAGGTTTAAATGCTACTATGCTTTTTATGGTGTTGTACCATTTTAGATCCTATATATTCTTTGCATGTGTGATAAATACATGCATATTTGAATCAAAATTTCAATATATAAGAATGATGTATAATACATATCTATGTTGTATTTTATTCCAAAATAATTTGTATAACATTAAAATATTGCCTCTCTCTTATGTACATTGTAGCTGGTGTTGTAATGCATTTTGTAGTCAAATTGTTGTTTCAGTTCTTTTGAATTTTTTTGCCATTTTATGTGTCCAGGAGACATGATGAACTTAGGGAGTTTTGGCCATTTTATATCTGTCCCAAAATGTTTGGGAGTTTGTGAAGTTTAAGGATTACTTTTTTTTAAGGTTATCATCCTTACTCATAATCTAATTTTATCATTTTTTACTATGTTAGTGAAATTAGTTACGACTATGTTATCATTCTTTACTATGATAGGAAAAAAAATCTCTTATTACTAGGGTAACTTTTTTTTAAACCCATACGGGTGCAATTTTGTTGGATCATCAAAGAGCGATCAAGTGATATATGTTGTGTCTGGACAATCAAATTGGAAATCGAACAATAGCAATTGGATTTTATTGATTATTATCAACATAACAATCAGAAAGAGAAGGAAGAGAGATTACAGAAGAGAAATTAGGGAAGAACCCTAGGGAAATTGGGGAAGAAGAACAGACCAGAGAAAGGAAATGATTTGGGAAAAGTCCCAAAATATCTGAATAATTATTTCCCTCCCAAACTACCCTTATTTATAGACACCTGTCTTCCGGGTCAAGAGGATCCGCGCACTTTTCCTTGAACCGACCCAATGTTTCTTTTAAAGACTTCACATGATCGAATCTTGTCCCAAGCCAATTTATTGATTTCTTCTGTTATTCATAACAACCCCTCTCCCTTAGAAGATAACTTGTCCTCAAGTAGTCCATGAAAAATCTGGTCATTTCTTAAGGAAATCATTAGCATCTTCCCAGGTTGAATCTTCAACTGGAAGATTGCTTCATGAGATGAGCCATTGAACCACTGGTTTGTTTTTTTTTATTATTAACCAATCTCCTATCAATGAGACTAACTGGTTCAACCAGCAATTGCCCTACCTCATTGATGACTGGTAAGTCTTTAGAGGCTACATGCCCTTCACCAATCCTGAGCTTGAGCTGGCTTACATGAAATACAGGGTGCAGCTTTGCCCCTTCTGGTAATGTCAGTTCATAGGCCACAGTGCCAACCCTCTTCACAATCTGATACGGCCCTAAGAACCTTGGAGAAATTTCTGATTCCTTCTTAAGGCCAATGAATGTTGCCTATAAGGTTTCAATTTGACATAAACAAATTCTCCAACCTCAAATGTTCTCTCAGTCCTCTTTTTGCCCTCTTGCTGTTTCATTCTATTAGTAGCTAAGGCCAGATATTCTTTGAGTAAAGAGTTCAATCTTTGCCTCTCAGCCAGTATACCAGATACTTCACCATGCTTGACCTTCTCAAACAACAAGTTCTCTCCAATTCCTTCGGCTAGGAATCCTCTGTCCCCATTTGGTGTTCTCTTCCCTGTCCCACCAATAAGAAAATGACATGTATTAAATTTTTAATTAAAAAATTGTAACCTAAAAAAAATAGTGGAACCCACAGGGAAAAAATATACACATGGTAAATATCTATTCGTGGGAAGCCTCAAAGGATGTCATTTTAATAGACGTGTGATAGCAAGTGTTATACCACTAGGCTGCCAAACTCATAAACTTGAACCAAGATTGAGGTCTTTGAGCTGCAAAGCACCTCAAATACATCTCCAATCACTGTTTGACCCTCTCAGTTTTGCCATCTAACTGGGGATGATAGGCAGTGCTCAGTTTCAATTTGACCCTAATACATTGAAGAGTTCCTTCCAGAAAGAACTTGTGAAAATTCTGTCCCTGTCACTGACTATGCTACCTGGTAAACCATGCATGCAGAATATAGTCTTCATGAACTCAATAGCCACAGTTCTGGCAGTGTAGGGGTGTGTTAAGCCAATGAAATTGCTAAACTTGGTGAATCTATCCATCACTACCAATATGACATCCTTACCATCAGATAGAGGCAGTCATTCTACAAAATTCATGCTGAATTGTGTAAAAGGACCATTAGAAACCTCCAAGGGTTGAAGAAGTCCAGGATAAGGAATATGTTCATTCTTACACCTCTGGCAAGTTTCACACCCCTTGATCCATGCCTGAATCTGTTCTTGCATTCTTGGCCAATAAAAAATCTTCTTGATCCTTTGATAGGTGGCTTGAACACATGAATGCCCACTAATGACTGAGGAATGTATGGAATCAATCAACTGATTCCTATAATTCCCCTGTCCTCCCACATATATCCATCCTTGGTATCTTAGCACATCCCCAGAAAAAGACCAGTCTGGCACTACCTTCCCCAACAACCAGGGACGAAGGCAGGAATTTGATGTTGGGGGGCGAAACTGGTAAAAAAATTCTAAAATTCTTGGGGGCGATAAAAAAGGCAAAAAAAAAAAATTCTTGGGGGGCGAAATTGTTAAAATTTTCCAAAATACACATAAAATTTTGATAAATAGTAGTATTTTTAAAAATTTCGGGGGGGCGCCGGCCCCCTCCCGCCCCCCTGTAATCGTCCCTGCCAACAATAACTGAGCTATTAAGTTCTGAGAACTGTCCTCCCCTGCATAGCTCAGTTTTATGTCCTCTACCCACTTAGGAACTACCACAGAAATAGCATTACATTCAAATCTCATAGACAAGACATTAGCCACCTTGTTTTCCACTTATTTTTTGTATTGAATCTTAAAGTCAAAACCTAACAGTTTGGTAACCCATTTTTGTTGAACTGCAGTTGTGATCTTCTGCTCAGACAAAAACTTCAAACTTTGGTGATCTGTCTTGATAAAAAATTCCACAATATTACACGTGTCATTTGTAGAGCATTAGATGCTCTTTAATATAAATATAGATAGATACTAGCCTAATGACCCGTGCTATGTGTTAGTAGTGCCCTAGGACCATTAGCATATGTTGTACGTTTTATATCTATTTGAGCATTTCATATGAATAGTTAATTTTGCTTATGAACATCAAATGCGTGATTTGATAGTAAAACTCATTTGCTTATGTAATTACTATTCTAGTTGTCCCTAGTTTTATGAAATCTATTTTACAATGAAATAAAACTAGTATGATGTTTGATTGATGATTACGTTTTACTAATCATGTGTAATGAATACAAATCATATCATAGATGCAATATATAGGGATACATTGTATTGGACGTGATCCGTTAGAGAAGTAATACTTCATGGTCCTTAGTCATAAGTATTACTTCTTCAATACTATTTTAGAATCCTTAGACCTTATGTCTCCATTGATTCTAGCATGAATGGAACCACGTTTTGACTCGATCGATGCGTTGCTTTTAATCGAGTAATCAATACTGATCGATGATCGGATGTAGTGTCCTATCATGGCTTGAATGTGAGAGGCATTGTAAGGAATTTGTCCTCTCTTATCGGGAGAGAGATATCAATGGGCCCCTCGATAGGGAAAGGCTGTCTAAATGCATGACCCCAGTGCTCAAATATATTTGATAAAGTGGTTATCGAGATACTATTTGTTGGAGCAGATCTACACGGAGATCGAGCATAAATACAATTAAGCTTAATAAGGGTGACGACTACCATGCCTTTATGCTTAATTAGGATATCGCGAGACAAAGGGATTAAATAGTGGATTGATATTATGTTCCACTTGTAAATTCATTCACTTTGGGTGAGTCACGATGTCCACTGCTAGGGACCAGCTTGTGATTTATGAACACATACTACTACTAAGTGTTTTCATTGCAATTGTGAGATTAACCTACAAGGTCACACGCATAGACGAGCTAACAAGCTTCATGTCCAGATTCAATGAATCTAGAATGTGTCTAGGTTCATTGTATCTGACATTTATTTTTCTGAGAATAATAAAGCGTTATTATTCGAATTATATATAAGGGGCATTTTCGGTATTTGGTTAATAGCTGGGATTACGTGGGAGTTATTATCCGATAAAGACTCCCACTACTAGCAAGTCTCAGGGGACGTGGGAGTTAAAGACTCCCACCGCTGAGAGAAGTTGAGGATGTGAAAGTTGGTTATGGGAACAAACTCTCATACCCTATATAAACCTCTCTTGGCCGAAACCCTTAGGGTGAGAGATTTTCAGCCGAAATACCAAAACCCACAAGAAATCAGATTTCTCGTTCTGCCTCATTTTCTCCCTAATCCCCAAAACTCAGAAAAACTTAGAGCTAACACTCGCTGCCCGTTTCGTCGCGTGGATACCGGTAGGGAGTAATTCTGCAAGGGAGGACTCAAGGTGATCATTGCATCCGAGCCATAAAGATAGCATCTTCCATTCAAGAAAATTCGATTCTTGAACTCAAAACGTAAGACTTTTCTTGTAATATTCCGATTCGTTTTGTATGAGCGGATCCTTCAGGGGAGTACTCATGGGTGTTTGGAACGAGTTTCCGCCCACGAATCCCTTCACTATGCACGATAACAAATTTAATTGTTAAGAAAATCTTAAATAGTATAAAAGTAAAAATGATACTCTACACTGATATTTTTATTTGGCTTTTCAAACCTACCTATATAGAAGGGGAAAAAAAAGAATTTTGTATTTATATGCAAAATATCAAAAAAAAAAATCTAGTAAAAGAAGAATATTCTTTCAATGATTTCTCAAGGTCGGTGTTGTAAGTTTTCTTGAAAAAATTAACGGTTTAAATGAACCATCCAAAAATACATAAACTACTTCTCTCCAATTTATTGGGGCAAATTACAACTCATTTAATGACACGATAAGAATTAAATGACTCGATCAACTAAAGTTTATTTATTTATTTATTTTTACCCTTTTAATGAAAAAAATTTGGTGAGAAGTTCTCATGCGGGTTTAATAGAAAACTAAATGATTCGGTAACTAATTTTTTTTGAAAAAAACTCTGACTGTTGGAATAAAAAAGTTAAAAAGCAAATTAGATTTTTCACTCAATTTAATAGACTAAAAAGCAAATCAACAAAGTCATTGATTAAAAATCTTACCCATTACCTTTATTTATAATGTCGTCAAATTCAAAAACTTTATACACTTTTGATATAGGGTCTTGAATAATATTGAAAAAAAGTAAAAGAAAAGATTTGAATAGGAAAAATATTAAAATATTGAAATATATAATTTAATTTGAATTAGTCGAATATGAACTATCCGAAAAAACAAATAAAGCCTGCCTCTCAAATTAATTAGGAAAATTTCAATTCAGTTAATGATGCGATAAGAATTAAATTCTTGATTAACTAAATTAATTTTTGACCCTTTACTGAAAAAAATTTAGTGACCAGGCTTGCTTGCGGTTCAACAGAAAACTAAATGGTTAGATGAACCAATTTTCTTTGAAAACAAAAACTTTTATTGTTGGAATGAAAAAATATAAAAGCAAGTTAAGTTTGTCACCAAACTTTATGGACCAAAAAACATCTCAGCCAACTAATTCAATTAAAAACAATGTTCAAACCCTTTATTTATAATGTTTTCAAATTAATAAAACTTCATACACTTTCGATGTGCGATTTTGAAAAAATAAAATTAGAAAATTAGAATAGAAAAAATAAAAAATAATTTAAAATACTAAAATATATAATCTAATTTGAATAAATCTAATATGAACCTTCTAAAAAAGCAAATAAAGTCCGTCTTTTCAATTCATTGGGCAAATTCCAATTCAGTTAATGATACGATAAGAATTAAATATTCGATCAACTAAATTTTATTTTTTTAAATTTTGACTCTTTTAATGAAAAAGGTTTAGTGAGGAGGAGCATGTGCGGGCTTAACAGAAAACTA
Source organism: Vinca minor (assembly GCA_026122235.1). Taxonomy (NCBI): domain Eukaryota; kingdom Viridiplantae; phylum Streptophyta; class Magnoliopsida; order Gentianales; family Apocynaceae; genus Vinca; species Vinca minor. Next base: position 5,358,999 of record JAOCZM010000096.1, read on the forward strand.
AATGGTTGGTTACACTAATTTAATTTTTATCGTATTTGAATTTGAATAAAAGATGGGAATCAAAATTTAACTGAAATTACTAATTAATAAATCAATGTTAGATTAATAAAATTAAAAATTAAAAGTCAGGGGTTGGTTATTGATTTGCAAGGAACGTGATAAAAGGGCTAGAAATACGGGAGTCCGTGCTAGTGAAAAAATATTTTAAACCAATTAATTTTTTATAAAAGAATTTAAAGTGTTAATTTTTTTTATAAACTTCTAAAATATAATGATAAAAGAAGAGGTTAAGAGTATGAGATGAGTTTTGAATTTTGAAATTAAGGAAGATAATATATTTAATGTAGATTATTATATCATACCAAAAATACTATTTGTCACGCCCCGTAACCGGGAAATGACCTGGCAGCGTTCCGTTGCCAAACGGAACACATAACCCATAACATAAAACTCATACATGCATCAACGGAAGCTATAAAACATACTAAGAAATAAAACCTCAAATAGTATATATATAAAAACTTAACTTAAAAAGAGGTACATCCTAACTTAAAAGGAAATAGAACAACTTAACATACTTCAAAGTTCATCACACTTAATTTATTTTAAAACAGTAAAGTGAGCTAGACGTCTATAAAGTGTCCTCTCCTTGATACTCGAATACGTCGTCCCCACGTACTTCTCGTAGCTAACATCCCGCTCATCCCGAAAATGAAAGGTGGATAAGGGTAAGCAAAACCAACTATTGCTCAGTAAGATCCCTTCAACCTTGGGATGAAGAAATATATAGACACTTAATTAAAACAGTTTATGCATCCCAAAAACATTTCATAACTTTAAAAACATAATCACCAATAAAGCAGTAAAATCATGGTATGCAAAATACTTCGATTTCTTAGAATATTGGGAGTGCGAATCGCCGCCCATACAACGACTCCTACACTCTTACCCTCCACCCGAGAAATCATAAATACATGCGACTCAACCTTCTAGCTACCTCGACAGCTTTAGGAATGACGGTTGCGCACCCGCCATTCTTACCCCTCCACTACGAGACCGCTAGGAAGTGAAGGTTCTAGCCTAGCGTATACGTGGGAATGCCTAGCTTCTCATTAGCTCAAGTACAGACGATGGCCGTCGTCTACACCCTTACTACGAGACAACTAAACAACTCCAAAACCTGAAAAACAGTTAGAAAACGACTTTCATTTCCCTACAAAACCCGCTCACATCAAATATCAAATGCAAACATCATATATCGTTGTATACTGTTCGTGACATCGTACATCATGACTTGATGTTTGGGCCTCTCCCAACATCTTATCTATGTATTTATCATATAACACAACTCTACATGCTACATCTTATCCCAAATTAGGTACATTGACTCTTCATGAAATCCATAACATAACATAAGCATAACATACATATATTGGATCCTTTCTTAGTCAATGTCCCTAATGGGATGTTCCCTTATGCTTACAATCATAAAACAGCAAGTAATCATGCTATCATAGACATGCGCAATTAAACATCATACAATTCATACATTCACATTAAATATTGCTTCATCCAATTTTATGCAAGAAAAAACATGATAAAACCATTTTTTCATTCATTTTTCATTCATAATCTGTAAAAAAATCAGTATATGAAAGCTTTGGAAAAACTCAAAGTTGAAGGGTCCTTACCTTATCACCGTTACGTTCTTAATTTGTAAAAATCCGGGAAAATCTGGGTTCGTGTTCCTAATTGAAAGACGTACATAGGAAGATCTAACGGTTAAAATCATAATCCCTCCGGTCGATTAGTAGCCCTATAAGTCTAGTTTCTAAATCAAAAAAGAATCGGGAGGATTTGGAGTTCTAGATTTACCTTTATGGCGTTTCTAGTGCAAAGTGCACGCAGGCTGTCTCGAATATGCTTTTTCTTGCTTTTCTCCATCTTTCTTTTTCTTTCTGTTTTTTTTCTCCTTTCTAAGACTTAGAACTGAATGGATTTCGAAAATGACAGCCTAAGAAGTCTAGAAACCGCCTCTAACTTCTTCTCCACTACTTTCTCAACTCCCCACTACTTTCTAGAAATCACCAAAGGTCCCTTATCTTATCTTAATGTTATACAAGTCCTAAAACATGTTATAACACTTAGCAAATAATAAAAGCAAATGAAACACTTAAGCAAATATGACGCGTTTCGGTCAACGTTGACTTAACCTCGGTCAACCAAAACCCGTCTAAAAAAATAGTAAAAAGTTACGGTCTTCACACTATTAGTTTAGATTTGTCAGAGATTGTGAATTTTTTTACTTAAATTAGCATTCCATTGAAAGATGTGGTGTAATATTCACCCTGCATGTCGTGGGATCGATTCCCTTTCCCCCAATTTAAATATAATGATTCAATTTTTTTGCACCAAAAAAAAGTTTTATAACTAATTGAAAACATAAAATCCTAGAAAATAATACGTGACATGATATAACTAAAAATATAAAAACAGGCTTTGTAATATAAATATAGGTTGAAGATTGATATATATATATATATATATATATATATATATATATATATATATATATATATATCAATCTTCAACCTATATTTATATTACAAAGCCTGTTTTTATATTTATAATCAGTCATTGTTAATGGCTAAGTAAAGAATTTACCTGTTGTTGAAACATTATTCAAATGGTGAAACTTCATTTTTAATAAGTATTCAACAAAAAAGTCAACCGGAGTTAATTTAATTGGTAAAATGTGCATAATTTCTATTTTTAATTAAGATTCAAATATCTCCTGAGATATATAAATTTGTATACATCTTAAAGTATCAGTTCTGAGTATAGGAAATGATAAAAAAAATTAGAAAAAATATAAAGTGTTTCAGCAAAAAAAAAAAATTAATTTTTTTTGTTTCGAGTGGAGTGATCCTACGTTTCTACACCGATCCTACCGAGTTTACACCGATCCTACCAGATTATCAATTTTACGTAGGATCTAACTCGGAAGACCCTTTAAAACTCGATCCTACGAGTCAACTCGCGAGTTTGACTGCTATGGATAATCTAATTGTTTCTTGAAAAAGGAAATGTGGGGCACCCTTCGATAATTCGGACAAAAAACAAAGGTTTCCATTATTGGAGGACCAGAGAAGAAGAACATCCAAAGAAAAAGCAAATCGGGAAGAAGATTCCAAACAATGTGTGTTGGAAAAACGACGTGTTCAATGCGGAACAGGATAATTATGTACGTGCGAAATTTTTTTCGTCAGTTGAACTAAAATTTTGACGGTTAAGATTGATTTAAAACGGACACTTATTCTGAACCTCATAACACCTGTCGTGTTTTTTAATCTCAAAATACCTGTCCTGAACCTCATAACACATATCCTGATATGTTTCGTATGTACTGGAGAAAAAAAACTATTCCACATAGTATTCGGACGGTGGAAAAACACAAAAGAATCTAAGCACTTTTTTCACTTTTGTTAAAAACCTGAGGTATAGAGTTAAAGAGTTACAAGGTTCTGAAACATAAGCCATAATAAAACATGTGCCAAAGATGCAAAGGTAGATATGGGCAAAAAATCACCAGTCTCTCTCATGGGTACTGTTTCATATTACACGAATACATATTTGTCACATGTTCATTTTTTTCTACGAATTTCACTATTTTTATTAGGTTATAATTTTTTATTTAAAAATTAATATATGACAATTTTTAATTAGTGAGAATAAGGAATAAGACATCGAAAAAAGAAAAAAAAATTCCTAACGGTAGATATGCATGGGGCATAATATTTTTTTATAAGGATAGATAAGATGCTTATTACAAGATCATGAAATATAGACCACTAGAAAATTTTCAAAGTTGAAAGAGAAACTTTTGGATATTATGATTGGGCATGAATTAATAGAAATTACTTTTTATCCACACCAAAATCTTAGAACCAGACAGGCCCTCCTAAATTTTTAGATTCAATCCACCTTCTTAAGTATAAGTATTAAGGGACGAAGCTAAAAACTTTGTGGTAAAGAAGTAAATTTTACATATATACTTTTTTCTCGGGAAAGTAATTTTGATAAATTTTTATAAGAGTGAAAAAATACTGTTTTTAAAATTTTGGGGTGGTCGTCACCCTCTCGCTTTGTTGTCCTTGCCTAACACCCAATGTAACATAAAAGCACATAACGAATAGATAAAATTTAAAGCCGACTCAAGTAATCGTTGAAGGTGTTTGATATTCCTTAAGTAAGGTCTCGATTCAAATCTTGTGTATAAAAAATTCTATATTGGGAACTTGATCTGTCTATGCAAAAGGTCTAACTATAAAAAAAAATGCTACATTCATTCCTTAATATAAGACTTTCAGGACATATAGAGAAAATTAAGGAAGCAAAATCTAATTTTTTTTAAATAAAAGTATTAATGTTACTCTCTTAAATAAAATTAATAATATACAAGTTATATTTAAGAGAGTAATATTGATATTTTGACTAACAAAGTAACCTAATTTTTTGCTTCCTTAATTTTCTTCAAAATGTTATGAAAGTCTTATAATCAGGAATGAATGGATTATTAATTAGTGATTAGGTATGGACTGTAAAACGGATATGAAGGGCATACTTAGATTTATTTGGGACTATTATAGGATTCTGGCTTAAAACTCATATTCAAGCTCAATCTCTCTTTGAATATTTGAATATGAAACCTCAAATACAAAATTATTTAAAATATGATTTTGGTTCGAGACTAGAAATCTCAAACTATATGAATCATATCATAGCTGAATTGAATCTTATACCTCACAAAAGAAGAAAAGGTAAATTTGAGTTAGATTTAAAGCCACTAACTGTGATAATATGATTAATTTTGAATCATAAAATCTATTATATCTGATTTATATCATAACTATTTCACTCGTAACCCACTTGTCACGGCTTCAAACAAAACCACACATGAAAAGTTGCTTATAATTGGACAAACCAAATATGTTAATTTGGCCTCTAAATTGACAAACTAAAAGTATTGGATTGGGACAATAATCCATTCTAAAACTTTATCAAATGAAATTTTCTATACGTTTCAAAATATATAAGTTCTTTTAATTGTTCTACTTCTCAAAATATGTTTGGTATTTTACTAGTTTCAATTTTTCTTTTAAATTTACCTTTATCAATAAATATAAATCATTGTTAGTAGAAACCGTTAGAGATAGAATACAAGAAATTATCTAATATTTTCTTCTTCCTTACAAAAAAAAAGGTTCAACGTCCTTATATTTTGAAATGGAGGGAGTCGAGAGTGTTATTTCTGCTTTAAATTATTCTTAGGGTATCTGAAACTAATGTACTTTTTCAAAAGATTTTTCTTGTTATTGCTCAATGAAAGGCACCTTTAAGCAATAATTTTGATTATTTTTCTTGTCAAATACGATTAGCATAGTCAGTAAGTATTTTCGACTCAGAATAATATATTCTTGATTCAACACCTCCTGTCTTAATAATAAAAAAATATATTTTATATAATTTAAAATGTATAAACAAAATTTTTTAATTATATAATTAGACTGTCTTAATGACAAAACATTTATTTCCAAGAAGAAAAGTTTTGTTGTGGATTACCATATATATTAGTTTACCCAAAAGCTCTTTAAGGAAAGAAAACACTTTTTTTTTGCTAAGTATAAGGAAAGAAAACAGTGGTAAAGAAGTAGGAAAAAGAAGAATAATAGTGGTTTGAGTAGCCTTTAAGTAGTGATTATGTGTGAATATCGTACAAATATAATTTTTTGTTGATGAATCGGTTAAAATCAGACGGCTACTATTACAATGATACAAATTCATAGTTCGGAAACAACTTTTTAGAAGTAGTTGAATTGGAACAATTTTAGTCTTAGTTGATTGACCAAACGATACAATAGCGAGATCTATTTACATAATACCAGTTTGCAGATAGCTCTATTTACATCAAATTTGGACTGAACCGCTTATCCCATTTAATAAACATATTTCTAATAAAGTTGTGGATAAAATTATAAGGTAACATGAGAAGAAAAAAGATTTTGGTGATAAATCAAGAATTCCTGCAAAGTTTCGCTCGCGTGGATGAATCCAGACCCCATGATTTAAAAAATATCATTGAAATTTTAGATATAGTATTAGGAAAATGTCACACTCCCTGCTAAAAAATAAACTGTGTAGAATTTACTTCTCACCCGGCCCAAACGTGATATGTTTAACTTATTCCTTTGAAAAATTTGAAGAATAATAAGGGCATATCGGATGTTTTATATGTCTCATTTATCCCTTCTCTCACAAAGCTAACGGTAGGTACCTAATTATTCAAAAAAATAAGTTAAGGTACTTTTTTATCTTTAGGATAATACTACTGATAGTTTTTTAAAGAGTAGTATGCACTAAAAAAAAAATTAAAAAAAATCCTTTTATTTATTAGGGAGGGGCCGATCTATTACTAAGAAATAGGGGGATTCAAAAAACGGGGAGGAGATTCGAATCCATGACCTCTACGTCATGAGGTCTCAGCCTTGGCCACTAGACCAATGCCTCAAAGGCTAATATGCACTAAATTACCACTAAATATTTCACTATTTCGGGTTACGACAATAAACAAAGTTTTCTTCGGGTTTTGGCCATAAAAGTTTTACGGGCAAGAGGGTTTAGACTCTGGCCAAAATTTCGGCCAATTTCTTCTCATTTTTTCTCAAAAAATGTAAAAAGACTAACCTACCCTCAATGACCCTACCCGACTCGCAGACAACTCCCCTCCCACTGTCCATTTCCCCCGTTGTTGTCACACCCCGTCTCCGAAATGATGACATGGCAGTGTCTCATTGGTAGACGAGACACCAAAGCCCACGACAGAGTTAAGTACTAAAATAGAATTCCATTTATGAAATCATAATAATCAAAGTGTGCTAGCTCAATTAAATACTGAAGGAAAATTACTAAGTTATTACATTGAAATGTGTTTAATTGTCACTACAAGAAAACAGTTATTTACCTACCGAAATTAGCGACCGAATTTTTCGGTCACTAAAATAACGACCGAATACCCACCGAAAATAATGCATTCGCAATTCCGTCGCTTAATGGCCGCCCATATTGGTCCCGTTGACCAGCCCAAACCGACACATAACCCGTCGCTAATTGGTGTCGTTGACGGAATACCGATGACAATAAAAGGTCACAGTCTAAGTATATTATTCTTCACTCATCAAAGGGACCCTTCCCAAGTCTCAACCTCAAAGTAAGGTTCCTCCTCATAATCACCTACACAAATTAGCGAATGGACTGAGCTTCGGTGCTCAATATGATACACATAATCCCTGTACAATATAACAAGTAATGCAAATAGACGCGAAATAGTTTTTCCGTTTCTCCAAAATACCTTTTTTTAAGTTACGTGATTGACACAACACGAGTTAAGAAGAATACACAACACTTCCAGATCACACTTTCACAATTCAGATCACATTACCCTTGAAACTTGTGCCAAAGCAGAACTTAACTTGTTACAGAGTATCTCGGTCGACCTGAGTGAGATACCGGTCGACTGAAATTTGAACAGAAACATTGTCCCAAAATGGTGTAAATTCTGGCTGACCAGAAGCTATCATCGGTAGACCGCAGCAACCTCGGTCGAGGGACTTTTAGTCCAGGTCGACCGAAATCCACTGCCTCTCGTCCGATATAGCCCCAGTAGCTTATCCGGACGACTGACTAAAGGTTTCGGTCGATCTAACTGGTCGTCCGATGCTCAGTCACGACCTAAAATAGTGTATTTCAGGCACATGTTCAAGTTTTAAGGATCCATCCTATATTGTATCCTCGTCCAATATCATGGACTCCACAACACCGTTACAGTCACAATGATAACCTCATCATGTTAAGGCCTGCAAAACGCTCATGATCCGCCCACGCAGGACCCCTCAAAATCTAGCGTATTGGCATGACCTTCGGAAATCCGCCCATGCAGGATTTCCTCGGCCACCGCCTCAACCCTAGGAATCCATCACATGACACGCAGGATCTCCTAGGTGTCCACAATATCCACATCGCAATACCTGGAATCTGCCCACACAAGATCCTCGACGTCCGCCCAAGTGGTTTTATCATAATATGATATCTCACGGGATCTTTTCAGATCACGCGTTTCTCTATAGAATGAATGAATCCCGCCATATAATCCATTCTAAGTATGAGCTCATAAAGGGGCGACGACTCGATCAACCAAACCAAATAGGACAAACGACTCAACCAAATATGACGACGCCAAGTAACTCGATAATGTAAAGCTAGTAACAAAAGAATCAATTAGGTAATTAAACAGAGTTATCAATTAGGTTCACAATAGTCCAAAACGCCATTAATTCAATCGACGACTCCAATTCCCTTTCAGTTCTTAATAACGATACAAATCCACAAATTCACAATTTCCAATTTCATAATTTATTCTCTAGATATAAAAGCGGTAAATAACTGTTGATGCTTCATTAGTAAAAGAAAAAACGCAGATTATATATAATTCTAACATCAAACACAAAGAGGGAATGATCCATACCTTCGATCCTTAGAAAAAGCGATAAACGTACAAGTGCTGGAAAAAATCTGGTTCTACCTCCTACTTCTGACGTACATTACGGAAAATCTAACCGTTAAAATCTCAATCCCTCCGGTCATATTATATCCCTATCAGTCTAGTTTCTAAATAAAAAAGAATTACTCCGATCGCCCTTCGGATGTTACCTGTACAATGATTCAACCGGAAGCGCGCAGAAAACGTAACCCATAAACCAGCCCCGCTCCTGATGCAATATCTTTCTGCTCCGTACTCCAAATCGACTTCCGTCTGCGCTCACTCGTAGGAATCGTGACCTCCATCGTTTTGATGTATCGTGCTCTAAAAACGGAGGAGAGACGGTCTCTCGGTGATGTCTCGAAGTTGCCAGAAAACTCACTCTCAAAACTCTCTTTTTCTTCTTTCCTAACACGGCTCCCAAAGCCGTTTCTTCTTTTATTTTTTATTGTGACCGCATGATTAGGCAATGGTTGATTTCTATTTTTCTTTTCTTTTTTAATTTAATTCCCCTAACCACCAATCAAGTAAATACTTTCTATATTTATTAATTCATTTTATTTTATTCCTACATTAATTATTATGGTGACTTTCCTAATTCCAATTAAAATTCCTAATCCCCAATTCCGATTCCGTTTAATCATCTAGGTGAATCACAATTAAATCTCTTAACTATGTTACGCGTGTGAAATGCCTCCCGATAAAACGTACACCAAAGTAACACATAACATATTATAAAAATTAAATAGACACGTAGTAACGTAATTAACGCGAATAAATCACCTCAACGAAATTAATTAGACATAAATTAATTATACGCAGATAATACGTAAGCAAAAAGTTACGGGTATTACAGTTGTAGTATTCTCTCTCTCTCTCTCTCTCTCTCTCTCTCTCTCTCTACACCACCACTATCTTCATAACCACAAAAAATCAACACCATTAACCAGCCTCATAATAACTCAAAATAAAAAATTCATCTCCCAAAATTAATGGCAGAAAATTCTCTATCACGATTCATAGATGTATTCAAAAGTTCATCAACCAATCACGATTCACCACGTGTATATATAATTGAAACAAATATTTATATAGTAAATTTCGATTGGTTAGGGGACACTGATATACATCTGTGAATGAGAGCAGATTTTCACCCAAAATTAATACCATTAACCAGGTTGAATATTGTTTGTTCTCTTATTTGAGTTTTCAAATATCATTTTTTGCTAAAGAAAAAGAAAATTCAAATTTCGTTTATGAATTTGCGGGTTAGTTTATGGGTTATGAGTTTATGGTTTTATAAACTAACAAAACAAAATTCTGATTTGTTAGTTTCCGGGTTTCTAAAAATTCAGATTTGTTAGTATATTAGTTTCTTTGATTACATTTAGATTAATTTGTATTGGATTTGTTAAACTTCTAGTGCTAAGTTTGGGACTGAAAGCCAAATTGTACTCTACTGCTGTTATAAGTTCTTTTGATTGATGGAGGAGAATGGAGGGTTTACAGGTTTTCATTTTGGAATTTGAATTTAGGGTAGAGCAGAGCTAAGGGTTACTGCTTGTTCAAAGGCTGCAAGAAGATTGAGAAGGAAAAGGGTGTCGGAATCCAAGTCCGGCTTCATGTTTTCTTTATCATTAATTTTATCTTCTTCAAACTTCATTTCTTGATCTTCTTTAATTTCTTCAAACTTAAGTGCTTTAATTGTCTTTAATTTCATCACGGTGGCCTTCATTTTTTGAATCTTTCGCCGGAAGAAGAAAGAAGAAGTTTGCCGGAGATGTTGGGAAGAAGAAAGAAGAAAAGACAATTACAAAAACTCCCCTTATGTCGTCGGCACGTGGAGGGATTTTTTGAAATTTTGGCCAGAGTCTAAAACCTTTTGCCCGTAAAAAATTCATGTTCAAAATCCGAAAAACACTTTGTTATGACCGTAACTCAAAATAGTAAAATATTTAGTGACTATTTAGTACATATTACTCTTTTTTAAAATTGAAATTATCTTGTCTTCCTTAACTTCCTTAACTCACGCGGATCTGTACTCCCATAATAAGCCTACAGCACACCGAAGTAAAACTTCTAGATATTTTGTTGCTGACTAGGACAGAACCCCGTAAAATTCGGCGATTAATCTGGGCAAATTAGTAACTTCACAGTCCCGTCTGACTAGAGTTACTTCGCCGTTGGTTTGTGGCCTCTGAACTGACGTCATCCGAAAAAGACGTTTCCAATTCCAAACCTTTATCTGCATCCCCAAAAGCCGGCCACGTGTCACGGATCGGATCCAACATATCTATTTAGATCCGCCCGTAAACAATTCAGCGCCATTCTTTTGATTCACCTCCCCGTCAGATTCGGATTCCTACGTGTCATCCCATTTTGACTACACGTGTAAACCCTAACTTCTTTCTCCACCTCCACATTGTACACGTCAGCAGCAGGAAAAAAACAATATAATATCTTCGTTTCACTGATAATATCTCCTGTTTTTTTTTCTTCCTATATTCTATTTCTCTGTCTGCTACCTTTTTTTCGGATCAGAAATTTCACAAAACAAACCCTAGAATTGTGCTCTTTGATTAAATTTGGATTAAATTGCGATTATAATTGTAAGTTTCTGCGGGGGATTAACTAAAAAATTGTAACTAATTTCGGTGTTCATCAGCCATGGAGGGGAGAATGAAGATTTGTTAATGAATGTTCGTCGTCAATGGCTTTTTTAAGGTAATCATTGTTCATAATGTGTAAATTCTGTGTTTATTTTTGTGAAAAATATTGGACTTTATGTAGTTTATCTTAATTATTATTGAAATTATTTTTGTTGAATTGTTGATGCATCGAATTTAGTTAGAGATTTTTCTGTGCTTGGCGATGCCGAGACTTGAGGAATACTGAGGAGAAGGAAAAAGTTTCCGGACAGTGAGTTTTTCTACTGTTATTAGAAAAACTCAAGTCAATGTTTTTTTGGAAGCTTCAAGATTTTTTTTTTTTTTTGGGGAAAAAAATTAGTTTTATGATATTCAAGCGTTAAAAGAGAGTAAAGGTCAAGCTTTTTTTTGTGACTTTGGAAGGATTCGGATTTCAAATTTTGCAATTTATATTGTCATTTGGTTTGTATTTATCTGCTTCGGCTAAAACAATCATTAAATATGTCCTGCACTTTTGGTTGTTGGAACAATCAGGGGACTGAAACACTTTCATTGATCTTTGTTTACAGGTATGTGCAACTTTTCTAACTTGGAAGTTTTTTTGACAACTGAATCTGGTGCAATATTCATCATTGGTCGTTTTGAATCTGGTTGATGAGGGGTATTCGGGGTGATATAGATCGTCTGCCAGCTAAAGGGTTGGCAGAAATGAACAATGAGCAAGTACAGAATGACTGCAATGCAGAAAGAAATGGAGTTGCGGGTGATGGGCTCAGGATCTCAAATGAAGGTGAATCAAGAGTTAATGAGGGTGCCAATGATGGACGCCGAGAGCGTAAACCGGCCAACGCTGTCCTGCATGCTCAACAGCAGCAGCAACAACTGTCCATAGGGCCCCAAGTGCCTCCAGGACCAGTAGTGAGGTGGGAGTGCTTTCTTCCTGTTAGGACCCTCAAAGTTCTGTTGGTGGAGAATGATGATTCAACCCGACATGTGGTCAGTGCTTTGCTTAGGAATTGCAGCTATGAAGGTGAATGGATGTGCATATATATCATGTTTGCTTGTGTGGTATAAGATTTTACTAATACGAATTTTTAATCGAGGGTATAAAATTTTAATAATACGAATTGTATTACAAGATCTAGTTGATTCAGCTTTGGGAATTAAGTATTGTTTTTATATTGAATTAATTGTAGCATTGTATATCGAAAGAAGGACCTATTTAATTGGATAGATAAAGGCTGTAGAGCTTAATTTCCTGGAAAATTAAGAATCCATGAGATAATTGTAAAGTTATAACAAATCCAATTAAACAGAAAGCTAAAGTAAAAGAAAATAGATAGGGGAAACAAATAAACAACTGCTCAACTGAGATAAGTGTTTGAAAAGACAACGACAGACAACTATCTGCTTCACTTTCCTTCTTATTCTAGTTGATAACCATAGAAGGGACAATCAGTGTTCCTTAGGTCAATCTTTCTTGGTTCACTCTGTTATCTTGTTAATATTTGAACCTCGATCTTCAGTTTGATATATAGTGACTGCACTAATGTTCTCTGATATATCCTAGAGAAAAAGTACTGGACATGTGCTTGTCGCGTCCTGCCGACAAAGTGGTTTCCCTGCTTTCCAGATTATTGATGCATAGTGGAAAATAAACTAAAATATCGACTTCCTGTATCAATAATTAAATCTGTTGTCTAATGTTATATCAGGTGTAGTAATAGCCAGGTGAAGAAGCATCCTGTTATTATCTAAGCATTACGGATGGCTTTGCTTTTGGAATGAAAATATAAATTCTGAAAACATGAATCTGATAGGAGGGTTCAATCTGGTTGGGGAGTAGACAGTATAGATAAGCTAGGAATTCAATAGCAATCAATTGGACTGACTCCTCCTATCTGAGAATTGAAGGCTAAGCTACCTACGTGTTTGTGCCAATACAAAAGCTCAGGAGAATATCTGTGTGAAGTTTGAGAGCTTAATTTGATGAAATTCATGACTTGGTTCGACTTAGGTTTACTGAGCTGCTCAAATAATGCACTGAACTGAACCTTTTATTGATCATGCTCAACTGATAGGCTTGAGAAGCTTTTAACAGGTTTATTTGCTTCATATCTGCCAAATGAGTTTATTCTTTTAAGTTATCTTTTATTAAAAATAGGTTTCAAGTTAATATTCACAAATTATTTTTAAAACTCAAACTTTCCCTACATTAAAACTGATTGGTTTAGGAACTAGATCAAGTTCCTATTCTTAATTGCACCTTAAGCTTTAAGTTTATATTACTCTTCAAGTCGATATCTTCTAGAAATTTCTTTGATTTATCACTGCTTTATTTTATATCTACGCACGCATCAATTTCCTTGTGGAGTTGTAGGTTGTTTTTTAAATAATACCTCCGTGCTCATTGCTTTTATGTTTAACCTTGCAGTAACTCCTGTTTCAAACGGTCTAGAAGCTTGGAAAATTTTAGAGGATCTAACCAACAATATTGATCTTGTCCTAACGGAGGTAGTCATGCCTTCTGTATCAGGCATTGGCCTTTTATCCAAGATTATGAATCACAAAACTTTCAAGAATATTCCAGTTATAAGTGAGTATTATTCCTCTTTCCTTAATATCAGTCCCAATTGATACACTGATAATGAGTTTTTCTCTGCAGTGATGTCAGCTAATGACTCTATGGGCATAGTCTTCAAGTGTCTGTCAAAAGGCGCTGTTGATTTTTTAGTGAAACCTATTCGAAAGAATGAGCTTAAGAACCTGTGGCAGCATGTATGGAGGAAATGTCACAGTGTACGTCATATAACCTTCAAAATTTGTATTATATAAGAGATTTTGACAGCTATTTCTGGTTCCTGCTAAACTTACAATTATACATGTGATTGGCATTAATTATTACTTGAATTACTTGTTTGGCTTACTCTAGTAAATCTTAAGACAGTAATATTAGTTTTGTATTAACTTTCTGTACTTTCCTCAGTCAAGTGGTAGTGGAAGTGGAAGTGGAAGTGGAAGTGGAAGTGGGATAAGGACCCAAAACTACACCAAGTTTAAAAGCGTTGAGGGGTCAGAAAATATTTCTGATAGCAATGATGAGGAAGACAGTGGAAGCATTGGGGTAAATTATAGATATGGAAGTGACAACGGAAGTGGTACTCAGGTATTGCTTGCTTTTAGAATACCACAGGAAGCTACTAGATATTTCTTGGCTCATATATTTGATTACACCACATCATTATTTCTAAATTTTCGAAGTTATGAACATAGTATTTGGTGTTACTTTTGTTCTATATGCCTAATCCAATAATACATAAGTGCATAATGCATGCTATTTTCAATATTTTAAGCTTTTAATAGTTTGTGATGGGAATCTATTGTTTTTGTCTACCTTTTCTTACTTTTGATTCGGAGAAAACTAATATGACAAAAATGATTGGCAAGATTCCCAACTAACATGAATTTTGAATACCATTTTCGTGTCAGATGAATGAGTACCTGTTCAGATGACTGAGAAGTCCATTTAGAGTAGCTTTCAGTTGTAACTCTGTTTTTGTGCACTATCTGAAATCAATCTCTTCATGGTGCTTCTGCACGATCTTTATTTTACTTCTGGAGGCATAATTTAGGACCTGAGATAACAAAGGAAAGATAATATTGGATCAGGGCTAGGCATATGGGAAAAAAGATGACAAAAGTGAAACAAATTAGGGTAGTTCTGTTTTACCAAACTTTTTGTAAACCAAGTTATACACATTCTGAACTTCAATACTCATCCAAGTTGTACTAATCTTAATTTTAGTTAATGTCTTGGCCAAACAACTGGTCGCGCAAAGGTTAAAAACTTTCCATGCAACATCTATTCTACAGGAACACCTGGAATTCATCCTTTCACTGTTGAGTTCCTTGTTAAAAACATTTCCCATGTTTCAAGGGTGATTTAAAAAAATTGAATCACCAAAAAACAACAATTTAAACTGATATGTTATTAAATAATACAAAATTTTCCTATGATAAATAAACAGAAAATAAAATTTTCATTAGTCATGTGATATCAGTTATGCAGGTTTCAAGAATTTGAAACTTTGCTTTTTATTGTGAAGGCTTCTTGCTCATTATCTTTTCTGATTATGAAAAATATGCCAACTTAATTAGTCCAATAGACAAATTCATCACAGTCAATGTAACAAGCATAGCATTAGGCTAATATGAGAAATTAGATACAAACTTTTTTTACAGCTGAAAAAGACATTACCTACATCACCCTCCTTTTCCCCCCTGCCGCTCTCTCCTTCCCCTGCCCTATATTCTTTTCCATCATCAGTTGTTAATGTACCAAGTAGGTAGAGAACAAATGCTAACTGATCTAGGTTTGTTTACTATTTTATTCACTCACGGACATATGTTAATATAATGCACAGGTTAATTGGTAATACTTCTTCTTTTAAAAATTTTAAGTAAAGTTTGTCTACATTTCAAACTAACTAGAAATTATTTTTGTTTAACAGAGTTGTTGGTCGAAGAGGCCTGTAGAAGTTGATAGTCCTCAACCCATGTCGCCCGGGGACAAGTCAGCAGAGCTTCCTGATAGCACTTGTGCGCAGGTTAATCATTTAAGACCAGAAGCACAGACACAGAGTAGTAACTGGGTGCCAACAAATTCCACAATGAAGACACGAAGAGAGGATGATGAATTTGGTTAGAGCGAATTCTTTTCTAGACAGAGAGTTGTATGTCTTGTTCGTCTACTTTCTGCCTTCTTTTTTTCAAGTTCTAAAGTACATATCTTGTGTTTTACACAGACACTATTGCCATGGGCAAAGATTTGACGATAGGAGTATCTGGAAACACATACTTGCAGCTCAAAGGAAACAGTGTCAAAATACCGAGTAGGGTTGTCAGTAATGAAGATGCTAAGTTTTTGGATCCCAACATGAAGAAAGACAAGGAGAAACTAGCAAAGGGGCCGAGTCAATACAACAACGAGACAGCGAAAGTTGAATGCCACGACAAAGATAATGGTCTTACAGGTGCCTTTACCACTGTATCTATTCCTCAGGGAGGAACCGCAAAGAATGAAGTTACTAATAACCCACCCAAGATCACCCAGATCAAAGACACGGACATCTATGGAAAAAGAGAAGAACCCTCCCTTGAGCTCACCTTGAAGCAACTCAGAGATGGTGGTAATACCATAGGAATAAATGCTCAAGAATGTAAGATACTGAGACATTCAGATAACTCTGCGTTTTCCAGGTATGGTTGCATATAGCAGTGTTATATTATCGGAAGCTAAAATTCCAGCAGTGCTATTATATTCTCTGAAGCTAAATTTGTTCAACCAAATGTGTTTATTTCCTTGCAGGTACAACACTACATCAACTACTAATCAGGCTCCAACTGGAAATGTAGGCAGCTGTTCTCCAGTTGATAACAGCTCCGAAGCAATGCACAATTTACAGTCTAATTTAAGCGGAACGCCCAACCAGGGTTCTAATGGCAGTAGTAACAACAATGATATGGGCTCCACGACAAATAATGCTTTCGCTAAACCAGAAGCGTTTACAGAAAAACGAATCCCAAGATCTACGGTCAACATGCGTCCTAATACCGGTTTTCAATCGATGCAGCATGGTACTAGCCAATCCCCTCCAGTAATGCAACCAGAGATGCCTGATATTTCAAAGTCTATGACAGCACAAGGAAGAGCTGGACAGCTGCAGGCACAAGTCGAGCACCATCACCACCACCATTACCATCACTATCACCACCATGCCCATGGTTCGAAGCAACAACAGAAGTCGCTGAATAGTAGTGATGATTTGTCGTTAAGAAAGACGACCTCCACTGCACCACAATGTGGGCCTTCCAACATGTTAGCAATGCAGATAGAAGGAAACGCTGATAATTACGGCAATGCTTCAGGAAGCTATAACGGAAGCAACGGGCAAAATGGGAGCAGTGGACAAAACGGAAGCAGCAATGGTGTAAATGCTGAAGGGACAAACAGTGTGAGTGAGAACGGAGCCACAACAACCTTTGGGGCTGGCAGTGGAAGCGGAGTAGATCAAGATCGTTTTGCACAACAGAAAGAACAAAGGGTGATTGCCCTGGACAAGTTTCGGAAGAAAAGGAAAGAAAGATGCTTTGAGAAAAAGGTAAAAGTCTTGCACAATCTTTGTAATAGTAGCAATTTTTCCTTTGCAGCCTGAGATGCTAGTTTGAATAGGAGTGGCTAAGGGTATAAATTGGATAGCATTCCATCTCGGAACAGAAAATTTTAGAGTTGGGACACATATCTTCTCACAAAAACAATTCAGCCCTCAAAATATTTCGTTTTAAACTAAACACTGCCTAACTAACAACTATTCGGTTTTTGATGTCTTTTAGGTTAGATACCAGAGCAGGAAAAAGTTAGCAGAACAGAGGCCTCGGGTTCGAGGGCAGTTTGTGAAACAAGCAGTTGATGAGAACAAATCAAAGGACTCCGACTCCTAACACCCCCATACACTTACACTTGGTTGCTTGTGTCAAATACTACTATGACTTGCATTGATTCTTATATAGGGATTGGAAAGAGTATATTTTATATCACTAGCCACGGTTTTCGAGGTCGGAAAAATGATTACCTAGTTGACATCGTGGTTATTTGAGGTTGGAAAAGTTGCCTAATTATTGAGTAATTTATCCTCAAAAGGAATACTTTTTTGGGGGGCAAATTTAGTTCCCCAACACATATAACTGGGGGCTGTTGATCAAGTAGTTATTACTCCTTTTTACACAATGGATTTTCTTGTAAGTTTGTTATGTCCAGTACGATGTTTTTGCTACACATGCATATTTAGTCATGTATGATTGGATTGTGTTTAGTTTGAGATTTTCGAGCTTAGAAAGTCTCAAATTAAAATTAAATTCTAGAAAATTCAATATTTGATATTTCATATTTAAACTCAATTCGAAAGCAAGTTTATCTTTAGGACTGAGTTTCAAATCAGACCAAATATTATAGTTCTATCTTTCACGAATTGAATATCAAATACTCCTTACATCTAATATTCACATTATTATTCAAGATTGTACTAAAAGAATGTCAATTTTCTTAAAATGCATATATTTTAATTTTAAACTCTCATAACTAACCTCTTATATGTAACGATCTCACCAATATGCTATTTAATTAAGAACTTAATAATAGTTCAGCCATGATCCGATTAATCTCCTTAATTTTTGTATAAAGTTAAATATGGACATTCAATTTGAGAATGAGAGAGCACATTAATTCCATAGAGAAGTAAAGTTCTATTCCCTCTAGAAGGAAAGGGAAAAAATACCTATAACCTTAAATGGAAGCAATTGTTACACTAGAAATCAATAGGATTTTTGTGTGTGTAAATTAGAGTGTCTATCCTCTACCCTCAACTATTTTTTCCGTTGCGGGGTGTTTCTAAAGAGATATACAGCTAAATGCGAAATGTACTCAATTTTCACAGAGAATATATTGAACCCCACCTCATAGTAAATGGATAAGGTGAACAACCAACACGCTACACCTCGTAATTAGAAATCAATAACATTGCTACAATATATGACTTTCCATGTTATACTACATAGGTAATTTATGCTTACATTGAATTAGTTCACTTATATGGTCTTTAATCAAACAATTTCTAAGCTAAGTAAAAGAAATCAATGATATCCATTTTATGCTATTTCAATCCAGGAAAGCACTAAGATTATAGAGAATAAGTTGGAAGAGTTAAAATTCCCAGATCTTTTAATGTTACAATTTTCTATTCAAGAATTTATCTATTATTAATTAATCAAATATAACATGCAAAATAAATCTCACAAGTATGATAATACAGCAATGGCCTAAAACTAACCCAAGAAAAACAGAATCAGCAAACCAAAATTTGTTTTTTTTTTTGCAAATACATAAATATGTCACAATTATCTATGCTTGACAAATAAAAAAGAAACATTAGAAAGTAACACAAAAACACAAAATTCAAACTGATAAAATAATATTTTTTTAAAAAAAAAGAGATAAAGATGAGATGTTACCTGAATATTGAAGGCAAAAGCAACCACCATCTTCAACAAGAATCTAAAGCAGTCCTTAAAGAGAAAATAAAATAAAAACAAGAATCTATAAGAACAAAATAATTATTATTATAGGAAAAGAAAAAAAATAAACCATTAACTAAATGAAAATTTATTGAACTGAATGCATATCAAAATTTCATTTTTGCTTTGGAGGAATTGAAGAAGGAGAAGGAAGAGAGGAATAATGCATACAAATAATTATGACATGTGTTTATTATGTTAGTTAGAGAAAGCTAAGAAATAGGATCATTATTTTCGACATGTGACTAATGTGTTTTAATTTACTTGGTTATGAGTTAACAATATCTTTTATTATCCTTAATTATGATGGCTTTACTTGGTTATAATTCTGATATTCATCCGGTCTAATGAATCATGTGGTCCGAAATTAGTTATATCATTACAAAATAAAGAAAATCGAAAATTATGCGATGATGTGGCTGATTATGAATCACTAAGTACACATAAACCTGCTCTGTATTAGAAAAAATATTTCCTTAGTTTTAAAAGGTTTTAATGAGTTTCCATTTTGGTCGTTCCAATTTTCAATGTTGTATTAAAGTAGACCTAATAAACTCTATTTACAAACGCTACTTTCATTTAATAATATAAATCGTTTAATATATGTAGCAAAAATTAAGAAAACATAAAATAAAGTACTTTGTTAGTCAAAATATCAATATTACTCTCTTAAATAGAATTAATAGTCTTATTTAAGAGAGTAATATTGATATTTCGATTAACAAAATACCTACTTTTTGTTTCCTTAATTTTTAATATATGTTATAAACGACTTATATTATGAAATTGGGCGTTATTTTTTTAGAAAATATTTTATTACAGGGAGAAGGGTGTCAAAATTTGTAAATATTGTAAGTTTTTGTGACGAGTTTAGTTACTACACAAACAAAACAGCCTTGCATAATTATAGGGCTCGTGATGATATAAAATATCATAAAACTCGGAAGTTAGTTTGACAGCACATTCATTACAATTTATATATATTTAGAGCATTTTTTTTTTTTTTTGCTAAGTATATATATTTAAAGCATTACAAGTACTATTAATCAAAGCATATTTTATTTCTCAAAAACAAAATTTGAAATAAAAAAATTACTCGTAATAATAACTATTTGACTAGCCAAAGCACCTGCATAATATTTTACATTAAAAGTTAAAATTATAATGGCAGAGAATTGCAACACTAAAATATTTTACATCTTAAGAAAATTCAAATTATATTTATCAATTATTCTTCAATTGGGGGCATCTTCCCTTAAATAAATTTTTATTTGATTTTGGTAACATGTGAAGTCATAAATAAAATAGGAGAGATATGAAAATTTCTCTGGTGTGCCGATGTTGCTATGTATTCACTATTCGGTTAAGTCGAAATACTAAACCGAACCAAATTGAATTTTATTATATAGTTTGGTTTATTTAGTTCGATTTCGAAAATGTCAAAATAATTCGATTTGGTATTTGGTTTCCAATTTTTAGAAATTGAATTATCAAAATACCTAATAGACCAATTTTTTTTATTATTATTCAAAAACAAATTGTAGTATACTTATAAGTATTATTAATATTACTTAGAGTTGTTTTCAATCCATCCGTTTCAATGACATTCTGTGAGCAACTACTTTGTGCTTGCTAAATGTTAGGTTTGTCATCTATTCATCCACGCCCATAACCCAAACTATTGGGAATTAATGAGTTATGTTATTGTTGTGGAGTTCTATTTTTATTCTTAATTTTTAGTTTATTGTTTTTATTTTAATTTTGTATTATAATTTAATCTTTTGTATAATTTTTATCAAGTTGAACTCCACAAGAAAAAAAATATTTGATATAAACCGAATCGAAACCAAAATTATTTTGGTATTCGGTTTCCATAAAATTTTGGTTCGATTCATCTTTAATAAAATGTTGCAAAACTAAATCGAATTTTGAAATTTTGTTCCGAATGCACACCATGCTGCTATGCCGTAAAGTTTTTGATATCTCCTTATTCCAAGGTCCAATGAATTTAATTTCTGATTCAATGGAAACTCGCCACTTTTAACCAAAAGCGTAAGATAGTCAGTTTGTGGAGAATTGATCTAGCAGGAGAAATATTGCTACAGACCGTGTTTGGTATGCTAGAATGAAATAAAATGACGATTCCAACTTTTTTTTCCATTTTGATGTTTAGTTTGACCAATTTAAATTGGAAATGCATTCTACGGAAATGACGATTCTAGGTGGGAAATGCTATTCCACACCAAAACTTATAGAATGGCCTATACCGAAGAAATTGGATTCATAAATAAATATTAACTGACATTTAAATCCCTCTTTTAATAAATTATTACGTTCATTTTACATAGCAACATATTCATATTTAAACATATATATTCTATTTCACTTACAGCACGTTTGGTACGCTGGAATGGAATAGAATCCCTTTCCAGACATAATCGCTTTCCACCCATAATGACTTCGGAATCCTCTTTCCATTCCAGTGTTTGGAAGGCAAAGGCAGAATGGAATGTCGATTCCTTTTTTGTGTAAGGTAAAACTACATTTTAATGTTAGAATGGAATAGAATTAAACAGAATATGACCTAAATGCCCTTTTAGCATATATAAGTGATAAAACATAATTAAACATTCATTACAAAATCTTATTTGAATAACATTTACATTATATATATATATATATATATATATATATATTGTTGAAACATATTTTTTATTAAAATATCAACATAGTAATAAAAATATCTTTACTTTTAAAATTAAAAATAGATTAAAACTACTGCCAAGAAAAATAAATATTTATAAAATTACCATCTGTGAAATTATACTAAGTGAAATAGAATATTTATGACTAAATATGAATACGTTACTATGTAAAATGAACGTAATAATTAATTAAAAGAAGGGAATAAATGTAAGTTACTATTTATTAATGATTCCAACTTCTCCTGGAAATGTCATTCCATGGGTTTTGGTGTGGAATGACCTTTCACACTTCTTCCTGGAATCGTCATTCCCGTGGCATGATCATTCCCACTTCAAATTGCTCAATCAAACGCCGAAATGGAAAGCGAGGTGGGAAAGTCCTTTCCATTCCCGCGTACTAAACAGTAAACACACACTTAGTTTTATTCCATAAATAATAAATTTATAAATATTTATTTTTCTTCATAGTAGTTTTTAATCTATTTTTAAATTTAAAAGTAACGATATTTTTATTACTGTGTTGACATTTTAATAAAAATTATGTTTCAACAATATATATAGTTATATATAAATATTTTTGATATACAATGTTAGTGTTATTTAAGTAAGATTTTGTAAAAAATGTTTAATTAAGTTTTATTGTTAGTATATGCTAAAAAGGCATTTAAGTCATATTTTTTTTAATTTCATTCATTTCTAACATTAAAATATAATTTTACTTCCATTCTGGCTTAGCCTTCCACACACTGGAATGGAAAGAGGATTCCGAAGTCATTCTAGGTGAAAAGCGATTCTACCTAGAAAGGGATTCCATTTCATTACATTTCAGCGTATATCGCCTCTTTGTTTATATTAATTAATTGGAAAGATAACCGAAGCACACATCTTCATTAAAATTATAATAGTAAAAAAATTCAGATGCCAAAAGACGTTTCCTCATCAAATTATAATGATAACAAAATTCAGATGACAAACATCTGCATACTTTTAAGAAAATATATTTCATAAAGAGTAGGTTTGAATTTGTCTGAAACTGCAGAAAGTTCTCATGTCCTACTCCCGGGATAGAAGTATTCCACATTGTTTTCTTTGATCCTGAAATGGAAATTATGAATCTTCCCCTTCGAACCTCCAAATCCATGACAAACGCCTTTGTTCAACACCGTCAACTGCATATGAAACAGGAAAGAAACGACCGTTTAAGATTATGAGAAAGAGTCAAGAAAATGAGATGAAGGAATCAAATTAGAAAATGTAGAGGGCGTCGTCGTATCTTAATACTATTAAAAAAAACACAGAGAGATGAGTATAGCTCAGCTTAAGCAGAAGAGAATTTCTGGGTTTTTTCCCCGACATGTTTTATGTAGTTTTCATATTTTTAGTTCAATTCCCTGTTTCCTAAAACACAGTGCTAAGAAAATTTAAACAAACGAGTTCTCGACAATGATCACTTTTTAAGACAGAAATCTGCTTTTAGAATTGACAAGAAAAGGATCAAGGGTATGCAGGTTCATTAAGA
Organism: Vinca minor; assembly: GCA_026122235.1. Classification (NCBI taxonomy): domain Eukaryota; kingdom Viridiplantae; phylum Streptophyta; class Magnoliopsida; order Gentianales; family Apocynaceae; genus Vinca; species Vinca minor. The sequence continues at coordinate 5,382,597 of JAOCZM010000096.1, forward strand.
CATCAAGACCATCTCTTTGTCCTTTGGCTCTGACAAAAAGGATTTAGACATTGCTAAAGTTGTTTAAAAGGCTTTATGGGGATGTATCTGAGGGTTAGAGATAGCAGGAAAGTCACTCATGTTGAGCGAGAATTGAGGAATATTGACTAAAATATTACTCAAAAGATCTTTCTTGGTTGATTAAGAGTCCACACTTTGGGGTAAATTCGTCTTCCCATCTAACCTAGTATGTCCACGATGGCGACTTTACAGGGAATATGTACGATAGTTGAAAACTCGTACATATGGCAAAAGGTGAGATCATAGTGGCCAGGGGCATTGAGTATAGCCAAGTAGTCACCTAAGACCTGCTATCCATACGGTCACAAACCCAACAATGGATGAGTAAAATTTAGTTGGATGCTAGGTTGGAAAACGAGTCACTTAATCGAGTACAAGCAAATCTACTGGTAAATACCCTTCTAAGATCACTTCCTCTGCTTTCCCCTTCTATATCCTTGTTAGAGCAAGATATACAGGGGCCTAAATACACTTGTATAGTTTCTTTAACAAGGTCCAAGGCAAATGAAGCCCTAACCACATCCTCCTCTGATCCGAAACCCAGGTAAAGACTCGAATCTCATTATTTTTTGATAACCAGAAACCATTCCATTCAGAAATCAACATCAACTTTCAACTCCATTTCCATAACTTCACAGTCATACATACTAATTGTGATGATCTTCACAACCAACAGATCTAAAAGTTCTAACAAATGAAATTCTATATAAAAAGATTTTCTTTATGTGTGGAAATACATTTAAAAAATGGTAATGCAAGATAAATTTGAAAAGCTTATACCTGTCCGTGCACATCAGATGCCAAACCGGTTGCTAAAGGTTCTGCTTTTACGATAATATTTGCAAGATATTCCATTTGGAGAAGCGGGTTAGGCCTTTCTGTGCTTAAATATACGTCAGCATGATTAAGAATGACAATCGAACAACCCTACAGGAACATGTCATACAACAATCTGGCTTAAGGATACCATAATTGCATACACCAATAACATAAATAACACTTGGGAATTTGAAAACTGAATTCTTACATATTCTGTTGTTAAACTATAGCAGTAGTGTAGAAAATCCAAGACACAATTTGATGAGCCATTAGCAGCGACTTCCATCAGAGAAATATCATCAATCATAATGGTAATGTGCTTGTTGCCTTCGAGTAAAGAACAAAGTTCTACTGTTTTCTGAACTTTCCCATATAGTCCAAGAAGCATTCTTTCTGCAGCTTTCTCTTGATCTCCATCTGGTCCTGAAGGAAAGGAAATATGCCATAAGTGAAATTTCAGATAACTAGTTCACACAAAGGACAAATCAATCTTAAGTAGCAGAGTCTACTTTACTTTGAAAAGTGACTTCCTTGGTTACCCACTTCTTTCCACGAAAATAAGATTAGGATTACATGGAATTGATAAAACTGACATACATAATGCAGTATGTGTAAATTTCTATTTATAAAGATATAATAATCAATATAACGAAATTCTGTAGCAGGGCTGGAGATCAATGAAAATTATCACACCCAGAAATTTTGTCCTTGTGAATTCAAACGGTTGAATGTATATTTTCTTCGTAAATGAAAATACTGAACTTTGGAGAATATATCAACAAATTGTAGACAAGATGCATACTTTTGAAACATGAAGCTGAGTATGTTCTCATAAACATTCCCGTTGTTCCCTTCGGGAGATAAAACAGTGAAAATCGCATATGTAAATCTATTATATTGGTTTACTCGTGTTCCCTTTTCTCCTCCATTTCAACTCAAGAATCTACTAGTGAGCTTGACTTTTACCATAGTGGCATCAATCTCTTCTACGGTTTGTATTGGCAAGATTAAGCTACACTATAATCTTATGAAATTTTTATCTACTCATATAGAGAAACAAATTATATAAATCACTTCTGACACAAAGGTTAACGTTGAATGATTTATTAAAAACTGGAAAACAGGTCATTCTCTCTGAGTTTGATTTAAGAGAGGAAAATATCGGAGCACGAGTGTAGGAAGCAAATTCTCTCACCAGGATACTTCAGCGTAAGCATATCCTGATATATGAATCTTTTGTTATCCCTTTGCACCGCCAAGTTGCAACCCTGTTAAAACAAACCCGATCCACGTTGAATAAACAACTTTTTGCTAGAATTAACTATAAAATAACCATTACCCTGTACAACAAAAAAATAAGACCAGTAGAATACATATATGCAAATAGAAAAAAAAATATCACATTGCTTCAAAATCAAATACTGCTGAATATAACCAAATCCAGACCACTTAATAAGATTTTTTAGGGCTTCCATTTGTTAGTATATACTGGTTTTCTAACTACCCCGCAACTTCCTTCTTTTTTTTCGCCATTTCGCATTCTAATCCAAAAAAATTTAATCCTAATTTGCATTGATCGCAGTTACAAACAACAAAATGATTTCATCAGATAACAGTTATTAAAATCTGCCTAAAAATTTGTTCTCTGTCTGAAGAGTGCAAAATTAGCCCCTTTTTTAGTACTCCCCCATAATATAAGTCGTTTAGGACATGTAACGAAAATTTAATAAGCAAAAATAAGATACTTTGTTAGTTAAATTTGAATATTACTCTCTTAAATATTACATACATGTATACCACTAATTCTATTTAAGGGAAGAATATTGATATTTTGACTAACAAAAATACATTGTTTTTTGCTTCATTAATTTTCGCTTCATGTCCTAAACAACCTATATTATGGAAATGAGGTAATATACAAGAACAAACAATAACTAAGAATTACATTAAAAAAAAATCAAAAGAAAATCATAGATATTGGCAAGAATTGGAATAAGTAAATAACCCTAGAAATACCATTTTCCGGAGGATACGATCGTAATGAGAGAAAGGGTGAGCAAAGGAGAGGAAAACGACGACGTTGTAGGGGAGTTGAGGAGAAAGAGAGCGCTTGATAAGGTGGTGGAGGATAAAAGCTCCACTAGTCTCCACAGAGTCCTCTATTAGCAAAACTCTACCACTTCCTCCTCCTCCGAAATCGCCGGCGCCGGCGCTGTAAATGGCAGCGGCGGCGGCGTGGTTGAGACCTAGAGCTTCGTCTAGTAAATTACGAGATGGATTGGTCATAGTTAATTGGAGAATTTAGTTAGTTACTCAGTAGCTCTTGATTGCTTCTTCTTATTCTTCTTCTTCTATGCTAAAGCTTGGGGTTTCCGGCCAAATTGCAACCGAAACTGTTATAGAGGCCTTAATATCACATACCAACTTATTTATTTTATTTTTGTAATTTTTTAAAATAATAAAAAAAATCCGTAAACAGCATCTTTACTTTATTCTTTATTAAAAAGAATAAGTGTAAGGTTGCGTAAATATGCACTTTCCTCATACTCTATTGGTGCGGAAGCTTTGTATATTGGGTATGACTTCTTTTTTTGTATTGAATGTTTGTTTTTTCGACTTGCAAACTCAGGTTAAATCACTACTTGTATTGTGGTTTCCGTCCAGATACGAATGTGCACAAGTTGTAAGTGGTTCCTAAAGTGTAAAAACAACATTTCACGGTTTTCTTTTTCACTTTTTATCAAGGTTGACAAAATTGTAAATCGCGGAAGAGATAAATCGATTTAAATACGATAAAAATTGTTGGAGAAGAGGATCGGGTAGAATCGACGATCTGACTCGCAGAACCGTTGAAAACGATACGATGTGTCAGTCAGGTCGACGAGTCGTGTCATTTCGGGTTCGAAGGAACAAAATTAAAAAATTCTGGTTGAATGAAAACCTAATTTTGAGGTCAATTCCTTTTTTTCTCCGCTGACGACTATTTTGATATTAAATCGATTTAAATACGATAAAAATTGTTGGAGAAGAGGATCGGGTAGAATCGACGATCTGACTCTCAGAACCGTTGAAAACGATACGATGCGTCAGTCAGGTCGACGAGTCGTGTCATTTCGGGTTCGAATGAACAAAATTAAAAAATTCTGGTTGAATAAAAACCTAATTTTGAGTTCAATTCCTTTTTTTCTCCGATGACGACTATTTCAATATTAAATCGATTTAAATACGATAAAAATTGTTGGAGAAGAGGATCGGGTAGAATAGACGATCTGACTCGCAGAACCGTTGAAAACGATACGATGCGTTAGTCAGGTCGACGAGTCGTGTCATTTCGGGTTCGAAGGAACAAAATTAAAAAATTCTGGTTGAATGAAAACCTAATTTTGAGTTCAATTCCTTTTTTTCTCTGCTGACGACTATTTCGATATTAGTTTGGTCTGAAATAACCCCTTAGTAGGTTTTGACGGTCTGGTAGCTGAAATTCTTTATCAATTTTATTAGCAGACGAAATATTATTAATATAAATTTATCATGAAATATTTATTTAAATAGTTGTATAAAATTTGTTCGGTTCGTGCTATAATGTTTGAATTTTTTTTAAAATCTTCTGTTCCAAGTCAAATTTAAGACCTTGACAGCCTTCCTTTCCACCACCACCACCATCACCATTAGGGCTGTTAACTAGCCGAACCGAGCCGGTTTTGGGCCAAATCGGTTCGGATCGTTAAGAAAACCGAATCGATCGTTAATCGGTTCGTTAGTCAACCGATACGTTTGTTCAATTCGTAATCGGTTCGAAATAAAATCGTACAAAATCGGTTCGTTAATCGAACCGTATCAAATCGCGCAAAACTGGTTCGCTAATCGGATCAAAAATCGTAATTCGCATTAAATCGTAATTCGATGCGTTAATCGGATCATACTATTACAAAACTAGGGTTGTTGGCGAACGGTTAACTTCGCAAATCGCTCGTTAATCGGTTCGCTAACTTCGCTAAAATCGGTTAACTACGTAAATCGTTCGTTAAAATCGGCTCAGCTAACTTCGCTAAAATCGGTAGAATATTATTAGCAGATTTAGCGAGCGATGTAACGAGCGATTTAAAAGCGATTCTGAGTCATTTTACCGAATCGTAACCGGTTAGTTAGCGAGTCGAGCGAATTAGCGAGCCGATTTTAACGAACCGATTAACGAGCGATTTGCGATTTAATCGGCTCGCTAACAGCCCTCATCACCATCACCATCACCATCACCATCACCATCACCATCATCTCCTCCTCATCCCAGGGCTTCTTCTTCTCTAGACCCTCACTCCTTCGCTGATTCCACCCACCCACTCACAATCCACGTCTCTCTCACCTTCTACTTCGACTTCCCTTCATCCACAATTTCCACCTCCACTCTCCTCTCCCTTCCCACCCCACATTCCGGCCTTTTCGCCCTCGACACCCGCTCCCTTCCATTATCTCCGTCACTGATCCCTCCACCGGAACCCTTCTACCTTACACCTTCAACCCTCCTGGCCCAATTTTAGGCCAACCCCTAATTATAACTCTCTCTAACCAATCTCATATCCTAATTACTTCCAAAACATTGCCTTCCAGTTCCGCCCTTCAATGGCTTTCCCCCACCTCAAGACCTTTAATAAGTCTTTCCCTTTCGTTTATACTCGGTGTCAATCTATTCATACTAGGTCATTTTTTTTCCTTCCCAAGATACCCTTGTAGCATTAAATTGTTTTCTGTTGCGCCGGCATATAGTTGAACTCTTACATGAGGGAAGACTCGGATGTGATTTTCTGTTGCTTAAGCATTCGGTATCCCATACACTGTGAATAAGACTATTTCGGATTTAATTCAGGTTGCGCTCGTAAAATTTGACTCTTACTTAAAAAAGACCCTACTCTAATCTATTTAAACATAAAGTTCCCAACGAGAATCGAACTCGTAGAGCATTCGCCATGCGTTTACCATTGGTGCCCAGCCACTGGGTTAACAAAGAACTGTGATTTAGCATTTATTTGATGCAACCAACTTTTCTAGAGTGGATGAGGGTTTTTTCTTCCTTAAGAATGATTAAGATTTGAACCGCGATCATGATATTTGTATGTAGTTATTGCTGTTGAGAGGGTCGCCTCCTTCTAGGCCCTCTGCAGTACTCGATTGATTAGTCAAATCTATTGGGTTTAAACACTAGATGAGAAATCCAAAAACAAAACTTTTCTAGACTTTTTTTTTTATTGCTTGATTCCAATTAATTGATGGGACATAGAAATGTGTATCAACGTATGATCAGCCATTTGGCACCCAGCTGGCATTATCAAGCTTTTGCCTTGCTAACAAAAATACTATATTTATATTAAATATAAGAAAATGGAAATAGTACTACTATGAAAATTTATCCAAGACATGTTATGAGGATATGGATGTTGTTGTATAAAATAATTGAAAACAACTGTGAAGGTCCAAGTGACCAAATGTTTGTTTTTATATAATGATGAGGAATTGAAGTCCTAATCGTAATAATTGAAGTTGTTGTACTTTTGAAAGTGAAAGAGCAGTCAACATAATAATAAACTAATCAAAATCACACTATTTAACTTTGTTTTGAACAATGGTTTAAGGATGGTGAGATTGGCCCCACAATCCTCTCATATGAGTTGAGGCATGATTTATTTGCAAGTAAATTATGCTCCAACTCATGTGAGAGGGTTGTGAGATCAATCCCACAAGGACGGCTCTATATCTGAGTGACCCCAGAAACATGGTCAGAAGCATAGTCATGACTGAAAACATGAACATAGTTAGAAACATGACAGAAAACATGCCCAAAACTTGCAACATGCGCATATGTTCGTGGAAGACGTTCCACCGCGCGTCGAGAACACGCAGAGCACCAATCAATCGCATGTAAATCTGTTGCGGATGAAAATCGGCCAATTTTCTTCAATTTTAAAACCCATTTGTTTGGATTCAGATTCTTTTTTCCCAAAATTCCATCCATAATTAACGAGTTTTTCATAATTCTTGAAAAAACCCACGAATGAAAAGTTTGTGGGTAACTAGGGGTGTAATTGGTTCATTAAGTCTCGTCTTACATCTCCTCCACAACAATTTAGTCTGGTGTTAATGTAACCCTGTTAGAACCATGTTTTCAACACCTGTTGGGACACGTTCCTAATATAATACTCCCTCCATTCAAATTTAATTATTTTTTATAATATATATGTATCCAAATTAATTGTCATTTACATGTCTTTTATTATGTGTTAATAATTTATTACAATTATACCCTCAACATATTTTTTATTGGAAAAGTGAAAGAGAATGAGGAAGGAAGAGGTATTATTGGAATTGTGGTGAAAAGATTATTGTGGTGAAAAGATTATTGGAATTTTTTTTTTCAAAATGTCCTAAACAACTTATATTGATGAATGAATGAAGTACTTGTTAGGTTAATAAAAACATTGACCGTCAAATTTTTTTCATCCAACAACTGCATTGTTCCAAACCGGTGGGGCTACCACGTAATGAAACCAAAAAAAAATAGAGGACAAAGTTAAGCAAAAATGACCCACATCACAAAAAGGTATATACCAGGATAATCCTCTTTTCGAATTTTTTTATATTTAAATTTTTAATTCGACTAATCTAATCTGATCTAATTTAATGTTAACAATAAATATTATAAATCTTCAATATTTCTCATTTTTTATTATTGTTTAGAACCTGCAATGTTACTATGCGCAAGTTGAAAACTTGAAGAATCACAAGTATAACCAATTAAAGTAGTATTACTATCTTTCCTAAATAAATATAAGATTTTCAGTACAAATATCGAAAATTAATGAAACAAAATTCAAATTGTTTTATTAATCAAAATAATAATATTATTATTTTAAATATAATTTATATGTCACAAATTATATTTAAAATAATAATAATAATATTTTATTTAAAAATATCTTAATTTATACTTTATTTATTTTCGCTAACTGTCTTAAAATTCTAAATTTTATACTCTTTTTAGTTTCTTTTTGCTGTCTGAAATCGTGTTCGGTCGGCCTTTTTCTCGGACATCTCCATTTCCCTTTCTTTCCTTTTATAAAAAGTGCCACTCCACTCTCTCTCTCTCTCTCTCTAGTTTTTAAAATTTAAACCCCAGAACAAGAAGAAAACAGAGAGAAATTCGAAAAAAAGCCATGGGATGGTTCCTATGCACTGGAAAATCCAAGAAAAACCCCAAAAAGAATCACCAAAACCCCCATAATAATAAGCCTAATGATCATCAGATCCCATCATCCATAGGTATTTCTTCCTGAATATTAAAAAATTCATCATATTATAATTCCATCATCATCACTCTAAAGGTTTCACTTTTTTTGGGTAATTAAATCCATTTCTAGTTTCGCAATTTTTTATTTTAATTCCCTTTCTGTTATGGGTTTTATTTGATAGGAAATGGGATTAATTTAGGATGTTAATTTATATTGATTTGAGAAGAAAAAAATGGGTTTTTTAGGGATTATCTTGTTGTCAGTGGAATTCTGATAATAATTTTTTCTGGGTTTTTTTAATCCCATTTTTTCCTTTAAATGAATTGTTGTGGCATTAGTTCTAGTGGGGTTCCCCTTGAATTCCTGGTGTTGTTTTGAATTTCTTGGGAATTTTACTGTTTGTTTATCAAATCATTCACAAGGGTTTCAAGCAGAAAAAGTAGTACTCCCATCGCATAATATAAGTCGTTTAGGACATGTATCGAAAATTAAAGAAGCAAAAGGCAAGGCACTTTGTTAATTAAAATATCAATATTACTCTCTTAAATAGAATTAGTGGTACACAAGTCCTTTTTAAGAGAGTAATATTGATATTTTGATTAACAAAAGTACCTTACTTTTTGCTTCTTTAATTTTCGCTTCATGCACTAACCAACTTATATTATGGAGGGAGTTAGTAGTTGTTTTCAAATCTCATTTTATCTATGCCCTGGCATTGGAGGTTTTGTTAGTCAGTTTACATTTCCATTTGTTAGGCAAAAAATTTGAATTTTAATCATGTTAGAGAGTACTGGTTTCGCAGGTTTGATGTCCCCTAAATGCAGTTCTTTCTCTGTATCTAATTTTGAATAGTTGATGCCGACAGGAGATTCAGACTGTGTAAGATTGTGAACAGAAATTAAATGAATGATTTCTGGTGTTTTTTGAGGTCTGTTTGAGTTTCAAAGTTTTTGTTTTGTGTTGGCTTAAGCAATCACTTTTGAAAGAGTATATAAAAGTTATGCGGTTTTTCTTAAATGTTTTCTGTTTTCCAGTATTGGACAATGACCGATACTCAAATGAGAGGGGGACGGGAAATCCTTAAAGTCTCCGAGGATTTTTGACTTTTCTTCAGTCAAGGGAAGAATCTAGCTGGTTTTACTTTGTCATTTCCGAAGTCTTGACCTGTCATGGTCATGTCAATCTAACCGCATTGCCGTTACTAAATCCTTATTCTCTGTGTTAGCATTATTTTCCTTTAGGAAAGAAATATAGTTATTCTCCAGGGCCTTTAATGTTTGACCGCTTTTTAACTTACTTTTGCTTTGGTTGCTAACTGCTTTGAAACATATCACTAGTGCAATGGTTTAAGGTATTATTAGAATCAATTGTAACGTCCACTGACGGAAGAAAAGTCAAATATCCTCGGAGACTTTAGAATTTCTTGCTTTCTTAATTGTGCACCAGTCATTGTCCCAATAATGAAGGACGGAAAACATCCATCATAAACTGTATAACTTTGTGTCCTCTTTCAACAGAGCTTACATCAACCTAACTGCGTAGCCGTTACAAAACATGACTTATAATTTTTACTGCTTTTTTTGTTTCCTTCTTACCTTTGGTTGCTAACTACTTTGAAGCATATCACAAGTGCAATGATTTAAGGTATTATAGCATCGATTGTAATATTTCAGCTGCCTGTGCTGTCAGATAATCCTTCCATTTTCGGTATTGAGCTGTTGATGATTATAGTTCTTTATAAATACCTTGCTATGAGAAATCAACTCATAAACTACTCCAATTCACTGCTGCACTTCGTCATTTTAAGCTTCCAAAATTATTGTTGGTTAACAACTCCTTTTGTTTACTTTTTTTACAGATAAATTGAAGGTAAATCCTACACTTGATGTGAAGGAAGCTTCTAAAGATGGGGTTGGGGGATCTGGTCATATTGCTGCACATACATTCACATTTCGTGAATTGGCAGCGGCAACTAAGAATTTTAGAACCGACTGTCTTTTGGGTGAAGGTGGCTTTGGCAAAGTATACCATGGGCGATTAGAGAGTACTAATCAGGTTCGTGGTAATCTCTTTCTCCCAGTTTAGGCATGATGCCTGCATGTGTTATTGTACTTAATTTGGATATTGGTGTTTGCTTTAGCATTTGATGCTTACATGTTCCAATTTTGTTACTTGTTAAGACAAAATTATCCACAAATTGGACCCTTGTTTGTCATTTTTTCTCGCTCTTATCTTTTTTATGCCAAAATCTGGAGCTGTTTATAAGCTTGGGAACTCAGCTACAGGAGCTGGCTGTACATTTGGGGGGAAGTTATACCTGATGTTTTGGCCACATTCAAGTTCCAACTGGGGTTAACAACTGTGCTGTCATATTCCCTGTTCTTTTGGGAAAAGGAAAGATTAGCGGTTCTATGGCCAAACATGAAGCTCTTTCTACTTGTCACTTTAGTAACATGAAAGATGTCTTGCACATTTACAGATTTACTTCAGTTAACCCTTCCCTTACAATATATAGCTGCTAACAAAATAAGAAATAAAAGTCTGCACCTCTTGGAATAGAATTTTATACCTATTTAACTAAAACTCAGCAAAGGGAGTTCCGATGCAGACCCAATTTTTTTTTGGAAAGGAATGCTCAAGTTTGTTGATGGATTGAATCTATGGTTAACACATTTATTTATATATTTCTTGCTTGTGATTTTCAGAAATGTAGGATGATGTACAAATTTCAATGATGGAGAAGATTCTAGTGCTCAAGTGACTGGCAAAGCCTCTTTATGCTTCAAAATATTTACTTGTTTTGCATATAACATATCCAAAAATTTACACCTATAACTTGGTCTATGTTGTATTTCTCATGTTTTCTATTCTCGTGGAGCAATTGTATACAGGTGGTAGCTAGAATTTAATGTAAGCCTTTTTATCAAATGCATAATATTAGGAAACTGCTATGTCTCATCTCTAGGTTGTCGCAATCAAGCAACTTGATCGCAATGGGTTGCAAGGAAACAGGGAATTCCTTGTCGAAGTGCTCATGTTGAGTTTGCTTCACCATCCAAACTTGGTGAACCTCATTGGGTATTGTGCTGATGGAGATCAAAGACTCCTGGTCTATGAGTACATGCCATTAGGATCATTGGAAGACCATCTTCATGGTATGTTTTGTTCCTTAATTTGTAACTTGTGAGAATGTGATTTTTTATATCTTTGTTGTGAGGCCTGGAGATGGTCAAGTGTTTACTTGCTATCTACTAGGTCACGGGTTCGAACCCATAAACAGCCTCTTTATGAAAAAAATAAGGGTAAGGCTGCGTACATCGGGACTTCCCCAGACCTTGCTGGCTACGACCTTGTTAGGCCTCGAGAGTTGCTTGTTGTGCACTGGCTTGTAATTTTGTGTAGAACTTCCATAAAAGTCGGAATACAATAGTGATTTAGGATTTCCTTGTTAATGTCCTTACCAGCCTTTTTACATCTAGCTTATGTTTCTACTTGGTTATGTTTCAAACCTAAAAGTCTAAAACAGTCTCCTACATTTCTTGAACAATGAATTCATAGTTCACGGCACACATCTCAATCCTAGCGACCGCAAAGGAGACTAAAAAACAGCTTCTTTCCTGGTTCAATTGAATTCCTTATTGATGCTAAAGAAAATTATCCGGCAACTCAAAATGGTGCTTGGCTAGATGAACTAGTTAGTAAACTAAAGACGCTAAATTCTTCCTGCATAATCAATTGTATAATCTTCAGGAATTTGTGAGAATTCACATGGATTTTTTTGCCCTTTTTTCTTTTTTAGTGCTTATAGTCTGAGATCCAATTGCTATTTTCTTAATATAGTAGCTTTAGTGACAAAAGAATACGTTGAATATCTTTTTCCAGACCTACCACCTGATAAGAAGCCCCTCGACTGGAATACAAGAATGAAAATAGCAGCCGGTGCTGCAAAAGGCTTGGAGTATTTGCACGATAAAGCAAGTCCTCCTGTTATATATCGAGATTTAAAATGCTCAAACATTTTACTTGATGAAGAATACTACCCCAAGCTATCAGATTTTGGATTAGCAAAACTGGGTCCTGTTGGGGATAACACACATGTATCCACAAGAGTGATGGGAACCTATGGATATTGTGCGCCAGAATATGCAATGACAGGACAGCTGACATTGAAATCAGACGTTTATAGCTTTGGGGTTGTTCTTTTGGAAATCATAACAGGCAGGAAAGCTATCGACAATTCAAAATCAGCTGGGGAGCACAACCTGGTTGCTTGGGTAAGATCATTTTCATGCTATTGCTGCCGAAATATGAATTCTTTTCATCTGTAGCATGATTACATAACCATGAAATAGTCCTCGAGATTCCGCAATTCCCATTGACATATTCAATGTTGAACATGATAGCTGAATCATTATGTTGTTCGTTGACAACCAGTTTAAATAATTTGGATGGGAGCAGGGGTGTGATTCCTTTTGGACTTTTGATTTGATCTCTATCACCTTAAAAAAATGAAAACTTTATTCCTGGCATTAAATTGAGAAGAAATGATGTCGTATCCCTCTCAGGAATGACGGTAAATGTACTTGGTTAGTTATATAACTAAATCTGGTTTCTTAGATCTATTACAGGAAGTTGCATCAATCTGCAATGAGCTGATAGATTCACCCGTTTCTCTGTCTTTAAGCTTCTGAAAAATGAAAATTCGTGATTTTGATCATTAAGTAGTTTTGTGAACTGAAATATATCGAAGCAGATAAATTTCAAGATAATTTGAGTTGCTGATTCCTCGCACGTGCTCAGTTGTACTTCACCGCAATATAGCATTAGGATTGCTCGTCTTGATTAAATGTGATTCTGTCGCATTCCAAAATTTTCATTCTCGTCATGACTTTACTTCATTTGTTCCAAAATTGCAGGCCCGTCCCTTGTTTAAAGATCGCAGAAAGTTTTCCCAGATGGCTGATCCGTTACTTCAGGGTCAATATCCTGTAAGAGGAATATATCAAGCTCTTGCCGTTGCTGCAATGTGCGTCCAGGAGCAACCAAACATGCGTCCTCTTATGGCCGATGTTGTCACAGCCCTGACTTATCTCGCTTCCCAGAAGTACAACCCTGACACTCAACCAACCCAGAGGCCTCGGTCAGGCTCATCCACTCCGAGAACAAGAAGGTGAACAGTGATTACCGTGTTTGAGAGTACGCGATCAGAGTTGACAAGTTAGTCAAAATACGGTCCTTTCCAACCCCACTCAACCATAGTATCAAAACCCCGAGCGCGATACATGATTGAATGAACATGTGGTCTGCAGATTAGAAGGATGGTTTTAAATTCTTAGGGTGCATATAAAATGATAGTTCTTTCTTTTTTTAGGTTTTTTTCCTACAGCAGGTGCCCTGCTATGCTCAATTTCGAACCATAGATAGTACATCAATTTTTTCTATATTATATAGTTCCTTTTCTTATTTCATTTTTCAATATATTTTTTGTGAAAAATATTTTAGGCATTTCTTTGATAATACTTTTTTCTTGGTCCCTTTTGTCCATAATCTTTTTGTCTAGTATTTGTTCTATAGAGAGAGAGATAGAGAGGAAAAAAAAGAAGAGAAAAGGGTCATTTTAGTAAAGATTCGTGTGTATACTTGTGTGAAGATACTTGAGCTAGCTTGTAGAATTTATTTTCTTCTCATATTTGTTTCCTGAATAGATCTCAGATGTTGAGCAATTTCATTACTGTACTATAAGATGTATTAGAAGATCCGGCATTTCTTATTGTAAAATGATTTTTGGCTAAACCCAATTATTGACTAAACTGAGTCAAAATTGGTCAACGGGACAAAAATGTCATTGGAGTACTTTTTTTAAAAAACCAAAAAAAAAAAAACTGCCCTAAAGTCTCGCTACTTTTGAGGCAGTGTCAGGAGTAAAAAAGTTGGATTACGGCTACGGTGTGAAATATTAAATGTTCTGCACCGTACAGAATAAATGATGATCTTCGGATAAAGAATCCAATGGATGAAATTATTTGGGTGAGATAATTACAAAATTATGTCCCACAATCCCAAATGATCTCAGTCGTCAGATTCTTGATCCGACAGTTACAATTTGTTTCGCACGGTGAAAAAAATACCGAGTTGCAAAAATTGAAGAAAGAAACACATTCAAGAGAAGTGATTGTGGTCATTGATGAAGAACTCGTCAACGGTCCTGATTATTCTTTAGGGTTAATCAGGATCGCTGACGTGGCAAAAAAATTGCAACCCTAAGTCCACATATTATACATATTTATACACCCTAAGTCCCTATAAAATATTATTTGCAATCATAAGTACATAAATTATATTATTTTTAGGTCCCTGATGTTATTAAACTTTAAAAATTAAACTCGCATAGTATATTTTCATTTCACATATTGACCCACAAGTTTCTAATAAAATCTTTTAAATTCACAATTTGACCCAAAATCATGAAATTAACTTTTTAGAAATTATAATTAGACCCTTAATTAATAACATATTCATAATGATCATCATATAATGGAATATATATATATATAACCTTGGAAGTTTACTAATAAGTGATTGACGTATATAGTAGTATAACGAACTTTGCATGTGTACGGTTAGAGTTTCATAATACTAATAAAAAATAGATTACTTACAACGCTTTCATATTACTAATAATTTACGAACAATCTTATAACCTTGAAATTGATTTATATTGTTAGCTTGTTAAGAGTAATGTTATAACATTAAAATATACTTAAGAGTAATATTGTACCATAAGAATGTATAAGTTGTCTCAATCACTATAAAACATTCTTCCAAATAATGAACTATAACGAACCTTACATGTTTACTTTAACAAATTCATATTCGTATTAAGTGATCGCCTTATGTGTTACTGTTTTATTTATTTTTTTTTATAAAATAGTGAAATCAATAAGAGAAAAGTAAACACGTGACAATCATATATTCGTTGAAATAGAGAATGAGACACAGAATGATGATGGAAGATATTTGCCCGATCACTAAGAGAAATTTTTTAATAAGATTTATTCCTCTCCACCACCACCGCCGCCGCCAACCCCGCTCCTCCTACTCGGCCCATTCTTGCAAAATTAACCGGTGTTCATTTCAAGGGCCCTCCAAATATTCTAAAGGCCAACAAAAGTTTTCTTTCAAGATTGTTGATACTTCTTGCACTATCAATATATTTAATAGAACATTACAACCAAAAATTTCTGATATTACAAGAAACTGAAATAAATTATTATTACTATACAATTGGCACACCTTAAAAAAAAAAAAATCCCATTTTCATCTTTCTACAATTCTTTATGATTGCCTAACTATTATTGCTGCTATTTAAAGGAATAATAAATGGAATAAAACACTATAAGAAAAGAGGAGAGGGAGGGGGGCAAAGAAAAGAAGATACAGATATAGAAAAACCAACCAACTACTGTCTCCGAATTTCCAGTTGTATCGCGGGAAATCTATGTTTTCGAACATCTTCTTGGAAACTCTTACGCGGTATTCTCCACTTGAATGCAATTGGTCTCTCTATGTTCTACACTTGGATTCTGCCTCTCATTCGGGGATTTAGTATCGTTGGACTCCTCCGCGTTTGATGTCTTCCCTTGTAGGAAGACGAGCAAATTGAGAACAAACCCATAATAGTTGGCCAGATTATCAAGAAAACAGTGTAAATCCATAAACTGACCTTGTTCTTATCGCCCCAGCTGCTAAGTCCAAACGGTCTTGATAACAGACTAATCTTTCTTACGGGGATCTCTTGAGAAGTATCTTGCTGCTGCCCAGACGACCTATGAGGTGCATTCAAGTTCATTATAATGCACTATCATATACCGTAATTTGGTAAATTAAAAAAAGAGAGAGATTCTATTCTGCCAAACACCAACAACGAATTGACCGAAGAATGTAGCCACGGATGAAGAAAGATAGAATGTAAGAACATTTGATAACCTTTGAAGATACTCGGACAGTGATTTCATCTTGGTATGAATACAACAATGAAAAAGGGAATATTTACCGTGGAGAAGGTTGCGCTTTAGTTTGTCCAGATTGGTACTGCAAGGTAGCCTCCAACATGGATTCTGCCATTATTACCCTCTTCTCCATATCGGCCATAACAGTAGTAGCTTCTTCGTATTTTTCCTGCCAAAGTTCAGTAGCACTAAATTACTTTGAAAGAAAAATAATAGTTATGCAAATTTCCAAATTAGAAGGTCGTGCTTGGTGCGATGGTCAAGTGTTTACTTGCTATCCGCTAGGTCACGGGTTCGAACCCCGGAAACAGCCTCTTTATGAAAAATAAAGGTAAGTCTGCGTACATTGGACCTTCCCCAGACCCTGCTGATGCGGGAGCCTTGTGCACTGGGTACGACCTTTTTATGCAAATTTCCAAATTGTAGGATTGGAAAAACTTAAAAGTTTTTGAAGCACCAGATCCACTAAAGTAAAAGTACATGTACTATTAGGCATGAAGGAGAAAAATGCACAAGCTAGAGTTTCTACCAAAAAACTCCGAGATAATGCAAGAAACAAGTCAAACCTGAAGAACTGAAGCAGCGTATCTCTGAGCTGCAGCATCTTGTTCAGCAAACCTACGAGCATCCTCTGTTACCTTCTGCTCTTGTTCTACTCTCATCAAAACCTACAAAATTGTAGTAATGATGCAATTACATATACGGGATCAAAGGACTAATAGTAAGCAATAATGTCTTTGAAAGTAGAAAAGTATAGAATCATACTTGAAGCATGGCGCTTTCTTGTTCCTGCTTATCTGCAAGAGCCTGTCGAAGCTGGGTAACCTCTTGTTCTAGTTGCTCAACCTAAATAAGACATGCTAAACTGTAAATCCCATACCACCGAAATCAATGCATACAGTTCATATTGCAAATAGAAAACTTATGTCTACGCATAATCATAGTCATTTATTTATATCTAGAAAAAGAAAAGAAAAGAAAAGGAGATAAGTACCTTGGCACTCAATTGCCGCCGGTTATCCTGCTTGACCATCTCCATTAGTGCTGTTTCCAGCTCCTCGGATCTGTAGAAGAAAGAGATGCAAGGAAAACATAGAATACTCAGACTTCCTGATGCATGCAGCAACATATACATGTAGAGAGGAAAGAAAAATTAAGATCTCTGATGAATCATTAAAAAGTCGTACCCAGTGCACAAGGCTCCCGCATCAGCAGGGTCTGAGGCTTTCCCCGATGTACGCAGCCTTACCTTTATTTTTCATAAAGAGGCTGTTTCCGGGGTTCGAACCCGTGACCTAGCGGATAACAAGTAAACACTTGACCATCGCCCCAAGCACGGCCTTCATTATTGAATATAAAAGGTTTCAAATTTTTACTCTAGAATAGAATTAGTGTGAAAAGGATACTTCACGTCTAAATTAAATATTTGTTTATAGAAAAATTAATTTACAAACCTTAGTTCAGCAGATCGTTTTTCCTCCAACAACTTGCATAATTCCACCTTCAGCCACACCACCTGCAAATATTCCACGAGTTAGTTGGTAAGGGGGAAAAAACAATTTCCTTTTGCTTTCATTTATGTTATAAGAGAAGCTCAAGATTGATATAGATTTAGTCCTATCTTGGGTCAGGGTCTAAATGCTATTTGCGTGAAAATCGCAACATGCATCCTTAAGTCGTTCCAGAATTGATAGTACTAAATTATTTCCAATATTTATCCATCAATTGGTTTTGGTTTATCCTAATATCTACTTTACGTGATATTTCTTCAACTGTAAATCCTTGTTTTGGAGCACTGATACCTGTTCTTTAAGATCTGGGATGGAATTAATCTCCACATCTCCTGTTAGGCTCACATATAACTCATCGGCATTAGCAGATGCAGTGTCCACATGGGCCACTTCACCATTAGTCTTCAAATGAGCACCTTGATCCGTTTTACCGGCTCCCACCACCATAGATCCAGGATCATGCTTGAAAGTGTATAGCTTGGGTGTCAATCCCTTAGAATCTTTAATGGCCTGAAGTCCATTCGATCTTTCTTCAATAGCAGCCTTTACAGCTGGCCGGTGTTTATTTCTCAGTTCTTGCAGTCTTGTTTCATTGACATTTTGGTAACCCATGCATGCTGTCAAAACTAGTTGGCTGCTATCAAATGTTGAGCCCGCCAACGACTGCAACAATGTGACTGCATCCCCAGCATCTTTTGTCGTGACCAACGCAGATCCTAAACAAAACACAATTAAGTTTAATTCTCCGATAAAGAAATTAGTACAAAAAACAAACTGAAAAAAATGCAGTGGGATTGCAATAGTATGACTTGTCGAGGAGTGTTAAGTTTCTTGAAGACAGTACCATATAATTCCATTAAAGCAAGTGCAGTCCGAAATAGCATCACACGGGTTCCTTGAAAGAGAAGCACGTCCCAAACTCTAAGAACTGGAGGAGGAAAAAACTCATCAGATTCTGAGTTCAATAATAATAACGTACTTCAAGAGCAATACGCAGTAGGAGAAGAGACGCTCTGAGATTCATGGCATTAGATACGTATAATGAATATTTGTAGCTTTAAACAACACCTAAGATAAAGAAACAACAAAACGGGTCAAAGAAGCTTACCACTTTCCCAGGGAAGCATATTCATAAATATCGAGAGGAACCATGGCCCAGTGACCCATGCCACCTGCACTCCAAGGTAATCCAGATGGTTTACTACAAAAAGCAAACAGGAGGAACAGGAAATATTAGAACATGATAACTATAACAGTAGTTTAAAAAGTCATTATTCACAGAAAGAAATATTAAGTAGAGAAATGATAACAAGAGACTAACCAAGTTTCGGAAATTTTTCACGCACCAACTCCTCGAGAACAAGTTGGTCAACCTGATAGTTAACACGTAGATCTCTATCAGCTATGAGTCCTATGACCATTTGTTTATTCATTCACACTAACTTGTAATCAAGATTATTCGATGGAGATGTGCATATTTTGCATGTTGCAGTAAGGGAGGACGGGAAACCAAAAAGATAGAAAGACCATTACCTGAGACTCTATCATTTCTTCTGAGTAATAGCCATCAAAATAATCGTCTAGGATGCCCATTAAAGTCCTGAAAGTTTTGCAATCTTTAGAATCAACCAAGTCAATAATTTTGATCGGAGACATGGCTCAAAACAAATAATAAAAGATAAAAGAAACCTACATAACGTAAAAACAGAACATGGTTTACAGCACAACGTCTACTACAAATTCACAATCCATATATCAAAGATATGGCTCAAAACATTAAAAGAAATAAAAAGTCCGAACTGTGTTTTCATCCTACCAAAATGCATTTTCTTCAGGCATCAGCAGCAAGAGTAAACCTGCAAAGAAATTCATGGCCTGCAGAAATTTGAGAAAAATAGAATGTCAGTACGACCAATAAACAACTAACACGATTTAGGAGGCAATGTACATAACCGCACAAGAATTACCAACTGAACAGAGGTTTATGAAAAATGATTTTAGATGCTAAGGATATTTGGACAGTGCTATAATGAACGATGGTACCTGGCAGTAGCCAACAGCTGGGTTATGCCTCGCATAGGCAGTAAGTACCCGTCTCAATGCATTTCTTCCATATTCATCAAGAGCCGGATGGCCCGGAAATGTGCGTGGTAAATCCTACACATACAAAGTGATTCAATGACTTAGGATGGCACAAGAACAGTCGGAGATTGCGAAGGAAAAACAAGATACGAAGATCCAAAGGTAGCATATCAAGAAACCTTCTCAATCTGTCCTTTCCATTTCTCAGGTACAGGTGCAGAGTCTAGACTTGAATCTTTTTTGTTAGTATCCAATTCCAAATGTCCATTCTCTGTACCATTACCCACATTGGCATTTGAAACAAGCAAATCTTGATAGTATTTCTCCACTCGACGCGACTTCACAACAACAAAGGCTTGCCAAAGCTGTAATCATAGAAGCAGATGAAGCTTACGGATGGAAAATATGAGTTTAATGTGCAAAATGAAGACCAAAGATTATAGTATACCTCTCCCCTGAGAGACATTGGTACTCCCCCTTGAACAAGACACTCTAATTCTTCTTTACAAGAGAGAAGAGACTCCGGAACTACTTCATCACCATTAGCAGCTGTAGCTGAGGCGTTAACATTATCAGCAGACGAACCCTCTCGAAGGGTGTCAGACTCTGATCTCTCCAAATCATAAAACTCTTCTTCAGAGTCCTCTTCAGATGCTCCTTTCACAGGTCGAGCCTCTTCAATAGGGGGAAGAAACTTTCCCGTTCCAACATCTTGTTCGATTTTTGACGAATTGACATTCTTCTCGACTCTAAAACTCATCATGTCCTCGATGGCACGGAGTGACGGCCTAATTTCCATCCATATTTGGATCCCATGAGCTTTAGGCTTAGCTGACGGCAGCGCTTCTTCAGCTTGGAAAACATTTTCAACCAAAACTTCAGTTGAACTACCAGAACCAGGCTTCTCCCCGCCAACATCATCGGCTTGAGCATTATTCTCAGGATCATTATCAACATCCTCTATTCCCGAGCCTGTACCCACCTTAACACCTTGATCATCTTCAGATAACCCATTCACAGGCAACTGAGCAGTTTCTGATTGCCGTACAAGGAAATCATTCCACCTTTCAGACCTCTCCTCCTCTTCTTCCTACAAAAGTCCGTTAAGAAAACAAGAAAGGAGGTTAAGACACTGATCCGACACTTAAGTTCTTTCCCTAAGACACATTGCAGAGTAAGACGATAAAAAAAAGTTAGCTCTATAACATGCAGCAGTATTACACAACCGGAACAAAAAATACCAAGGAAAGAAAACAATTCCTTTTCCCTAAGCAACCAAATGCAGGAGTTCTGTATAGTTAAAACTCTGCAATCACCTTGTAAATGTTTGAATATTCACGGTATCTTTGCAAATGTTGTGGTCTCACAGCAAATCCATAAGCATCCCTGTCCATAGAAAAGATTCAGTAACCAATCCCAGCTTGCACAAAATATATTTAAGTGAAGAAGCCTCAATTAGAGTCAATATAGAGGGCGGAAAAAAATGTGATGCAAAAGCAGCTAAAAGGGCAGAATAGAGAGCAAACAAGAGAACAAAAGTGCATTCAGATTGCTCAATCTACTCGAAATAAGTTTCATCAGTACCTGCTATCAGCATCCAAAGCATGCGAACTTAAATTAGATAATAACATACTTCCAACACATCAGGCTGTTTACTATAATTTGCTCCCAACATTTTCACTCAAAACATAAATAGAAATAAATTAGCGCATTTCTAAATAATAAGTGAAGATCGTTTGATCATCAATTTGATTTAAATTGCAGTTTCTACTCAATAATCCGGTCTTAAAAAGAAAACATTTTGCGCTAAAATCAATATTCCAAATACTTTTCATCAACATTACCAAAAAGAGTCCAATTTCATTAGCAAAATCAATTTATAAACAAAATCCAGATATCACCAAGATAGTCTATGTGATTAGATAACACATTCACTTTTTGAAGCTCAAAATGCTTTAAATCTAAACAAAGAAAAAAAAAGGTATTCATTTTTCCTATCTAAAATGATCGATTAAGTTCATAAACAGCCAATCAGGATAACATCAGGGGATACGTAATACTACTTCACTCTTAATCAATCAAACCAATCCACGTGGATAAACATAAAGGGGTCAGAAGAAATAAAGAAGAAAATTAGTTGCAAAACAAAATGTCCGAAATTAATGTTACCTTTTATGATCGAAAAAGATAACAGTAGGATTTAACACTGCTGCTGCTTTATTGGCCTTCATAATCGGAGAAGACTAAGAAAAAGAAGAAGAATGCAAACTGAAAATAACAATCTTGGAAGAACCCTTTTGAACTTAGTCCAAACAAAGAAAGAAAAACAGAATCTTTCAAACTAATTATTGATCTAAACCCCTTTTCCCTTCAATTTTCTCCAAATTAAAAAAAAAGGGAAAAAAAAACCACATGAAAAAAAAAATCAAGAAAATGTGCCCAATAAATCAATAACAGAACCCTTTTAAATATTCACAAGAAAGACAGAAAAACACAATCTTTCGAACTAAAAACCCCTTTCCCCCCTCAATTATCTTCAAATAAACCAAAAACCCACATGAAAAAAATCAAGAAAATTCTCCAATTTATCAATAACAGTCATTAAAACTTCAAAAGAACTGAAATTCCCAGAATTGTTACAAGTAAATGCTTGATTGATGCAGAAAAGGGGAACTAAATTGGCGTTTCACATAATGGCTGGAAAAGGTGGAGTGAAGGAGTGACTGGGAGTGAGATTTTGGGATTCTTAACACGGAAAACGAGTGCAAAATAATGGGGAAAAAATTTAAAATTGGGGGATAGAGATCTCAGAGATCTGACAACGGAGGGAGGTAAATTTTCTGTAGTAAGGTTTTTTCGTAGTAGAGTAGAAACCATCGAAGAAAACGAGGTGGCATGAATACGATGTTCTCCGAAATCAATTACTGGATAATTTATGTACCTTTTTGTATAAATTTGCCTCTAGTGCGAAACACTTATTATATCTGAACATGCGTTGTTTGTTGTGTTAAAATATTTAAAAGTTGAGATTATTTGGATCGTTACATCTGTTATGGAAAATTTTAATGCGTGTTGAAATAAATAGTTTTAACCGTCAAATTTTTAATTCAACTTCAAATAAGTATTTCGTACATGCAAAGCTTTGGTCATTCTGCACTTGAGCCGTACCGTTTATAGAACAATAAAAAGAAAAGGGAAAGGCACAATGGTATTTCTTGGATATTTATGTTTTTAAGAAAATTTTCTAATCTTCATTTGGATTGAAATTTTTTTTTTTTATAAATTTCTATCTCAGATATTGAATATTTAAATTATTGATGAGAGTAGCGTGGAGCTAAATTGAGAATTTTTTTTTTTTTTTTTTTTTTTTTTTTTTGAAGTCCGATTGGGCGGTTGCCCCATATAAGGGAGAGAGAACTGCCTCAGACGAGGATGAGATAGCCCTAGAAAGGGAGATTAAAGCTTGCCGCACGCAGACGGAGGTTATCGAATCCACGGCCTCAAGGTCGTGGGCAAACGCCTGCCCCACTGGGTTAGGACATCTTTGATTAAATTGACAGCTTTGTGTTGGAGAATGTGCAAATAGTTATGCACAAATGCATAATTGAGCCTACAAAATTAAATCTAGTTTGAAAATTAAAGTATCTTCCACACTTATTTTTCTTGATAACGCTTCATCATGAGAGTCTCCATCATTTTATTCTTAAAGACTTAGTAGACGAATTGAAATTACAAAATATGTCTTAATGGACAAAATATTCAAAAGGTGTATGTATACTTCTGCTCACGAAGGGGCAAATCACAGACGAAATTAAGTTGCATGATATATCTCAGTAAATCAAAGGTTCCCAAATGTGCATAAAGCGTCAAATTATATTTTTTTTTGACATAATTTAAACTCTCACGCTGCTACTATCAGCAAAATTTACTTTTAATTAATTCACTACTAAATTATACTCTGAAAGATCGTATCTCTTTTCATATGGTGTTACGTGTAAGAATCGAACATGTATTTTTTTTATTTTCCTTCTGTGTTACGATTAAATCTTTAGTACTTCATAGAAAATAAAACTATTCTAAGTAGAGCATATATTTTTTTCTTAGCAGTTTGAGTTTTTTTTTTTTTATAACTTTTGCGAAGGGGATATAATTTGAATCTGAATTTTCGTAAAATAAAATATATTTTTAATTAATTCAGCCACCATCTTGTGTAGTCAGTCTTCGATTTAGATAAATCTCTTAAGTGCGTGTTTGGTACGCGGGAATGGAAAGGCCTTTCCCACTTCTCTTTCCATTCCGGCGTTTGGTTGGACAATTTGAAGTGGGAATCATCATTCAACGGGAATGACAATTCCAGGAAGAAGTGGGAAAGGGCATTCCACACCAAAACCTATGTAATGACCTTTCCAGGAGAAGTTGGAATCATCAATAAATAGTAACTTACATTTATACCCCTCTTTTAATTAATTATTACGTTCATTTTACATAACAACATATTCATATTTAGTCATAAATATTCTATTTCACTTAGTATAATTTTATAAATATTTCTTTTTCTTGGTAGTAGTTTTAATCTATTTTTAAATTTAAAAGTAAAGATATTTTTATTACTATGTTGACGTTTTAATAAAAATTATGTTTCAACAATATATATATATATATATATATAATATTAATGTTATTTAAGTAAGATTTTGTAATGAATATTTAATTAAGTTTTATCACTAGTATATGCTAAAAGGGCATTTAGGTCATATTGCGTTTAATTCCATTCCATTCCATTCTGACATTAAAATATAGTTTTATCAAACACAGAAAATGAATCAACATTCCATTCTGCCTTTACCTTCCAAACACTGGAATGGAAAGAGAATTCCGAAGTCATTCTGGGTGGAAAGCGATTCTGCCTAGAAAGGGATTCCATTGCATTCCATTCCAGCGTACCAAACGTGTTGTAAGTGTAGGAGATAAACACAAAATAATTCAATTTAAGATATAGTTTATTAAGTATAGCAATTTTTTGCAAACTTGTTGCTATAGTTTGATGCTTTGTTTATAAACCACTATTATAAACGAATATCAGTAAATACACTAGCTTATTAGTAAATACTCTTTATTAAATTGAACCCCGAACTCTGAGAAAGTTGGTTGAAATTGGTATATGTCTAACTATTAACGAGTTTTTGATTTTTTCGATAGACACCGACTCTTGTGAAAAAAATTCACGGTGATAGGGCTCTATTTATAAAGAGAAATATGAGTCAGATCATTCTCGCTATCAGTCACGCTACAGGCCAAAATCGCAATCACTACGTGGTGAATATCAGGTTCTCATGTGAACCCAACAAATACTCTTTATT
Source organism: Vinca minor (assembly GCA_026122235.1). Taxonomy (NCBI): domain Eukaryota; kingdom Viridiplantae; phylum Streptophyta; class Magnoliopsida; order Gentianales; family Apocynaceae; genus Vinca; species Vinca minor. The sequence goes on from JAOCZM010000096.1 coordinate 5,407,715, forward strand.
AAATTGACAAATGTTGGATTCGAGTTCATCGCCTTTATATCATAAATTAATAATTCATTCATTCAATTAAATCCAACTAAATAATTCAATTAAAATAGTCATATACCACGTGTAATGTCAACAGATTCAATCTTTTTGACCGAGTTTATTTCAAGTATTAATGCCAAATAAATAATTTTTAAGCAAAACATAACCTAATAGTGATTCAAGAGGTTATGATATGGTTGCAAGAGTATAATTGACATTAAAAGGCAAATTTTATTTGTTAAATTTCATCTTGAAGCATAATTCCATTACTTCCTATATAAATTTCACTTCTCTCACTCGTCCAAAGTGGGGTAAAAATCCTCTGTCCCCATCTGTGTATGTCTCCGTGTCCCTAACCAATCAGAATTTATTATATAAATATTTGTTTCAATTATATATACACATGGTGAATTGTGATTGGTTGGGGGACACGGGGACATACACGAACGGGGACAGAGGATTTTTGCCTCCAAAGTGTGAACCCTCAATAACACATGGTAACTCTGAAATATCTGAATGGTGTATGAGCATGGACTAAGTCTTATTATAGTTACTTCAAGATAGGTATTTTGGCATAACGAGTTTAATTGCTAAGTATGTAGGCATAAATGTTGTCAGGCCATGAGTTGCACGGGGCTTGACATTATGGTATCAAAGCAGGCCACCAGCCGGTAGTACGAGAACTAAGTGTTACATCTGTGCAGTGAGACCCACCTCTAAAATCTCACGCCCTGGTGAGTCTAGGTCACGGTGGCGTAAGTACTGCCAAACTCGTGTGTAGTGTTCTCGGGCCAGCGGACACGGACGTATCACGAAGTACAAACACTTTAAAGGAAGTCCAACCTTAATTTTTTTTATTAAATAAAAAGAATGCGCAAGTGACGGTGATCAACACATTTACTACCTCATGTTCGGGGTTTCGTATTGAACAACGAACATATCAGATTAACTGAACAACTAGCACAAGCACCCCATCAAAACAGTACCACCAATGAACAAGTAAGTTTTTATAAGCCGTCAGCACCTGTTGAGATTTAATATCATACTCTCAATTTTGTCAAACTGCTTGTGAATAAGTTTGAGTGATTCTAACCCTTATAATTTACTTATGTTATTCCGCTGTCTCATTTTTCTCTCTCTTTTTTTCGCTCGAATGGAAATCATTTTTATACATTAAGAATACGAACATGTAAATTGAACCGAAAATCTCTAACCAAATACTCCCTCCATTCCTAAATATAAGACTCTTTAGACAATTTGGAAAAATTAAGAAAGTTGTCATTTTCACCTAAACTTCCAATATTATCCCCCACCCTCCCTCTCTCTCACTTCTTTGTCATAAATAAAGAAAAATGTTGAGGGTATAATTGGAATAAATTATTGACAACTAATAAAACAACCTTAAACGACAATTAATTTGGATACCTAGATATCTCTTAAGCGACAATTAATAGGGAATGGAGGGAGTATTAGTTAAGCTATCTTTTTATCACTTCATTATCATAAATGTTTTTTTTAGTACCTCAGTATATAGGATTAAAGTTTTTGGCTTATGTACGATATGCAAAATTGCCAATCAAGCAGGAGACTAGGGCGGGGCGGCCCTATGGGACGTGGCCCACCTCTCCTCTCACATAAATTCATGTAGGACCCGTCTGAAAATATCTTACAGGTGGGTCTGCGAGGACTTATGTGAGAGGAAGGTGAACATGTCCCCATAGGGGACCCGATCCCACCTTGAATTTTTCCAGGAGACTGACTGCCATCGATAGCAGAGAAGCTAAAGTTTATAATCTGCATAGGAGCGGCACTTTTACTGTAAACTTTTTCGTCATTACATTTTTTTTTTCTTGAAAAAAAAAAAAAAAGATTTGTTGTATTTACAATTATTATTACATGGTCAAAGATAAAATACAATTATAAAAAAGATATACTACTTAATTTTCGTTACAATCAAAAGATAAAATACAAATACAAAAAAAATAAAAGTTATAGTGATTGTAACGGCCTTGACAATTTTATGATTAATGAGTAAATCTTTATTTAGCAAAAAAAAAAAAAAATCGTTAAATATTCTAAACGACTTATATTAAGAAATAGAGAGAGTATTTTGTTAGTTAAAATATCAATATTATATTTTAAATAGTCACATTTAATAGAGTAATATTAATATTTTGACTAACAAAATATCTTATTTTTTACTTCATTAAAATTCGCTACATTTCCTAAACGACTTATATTGTAGAATTAGAGGAATTTGTAAAATTTAACATTCGTCTGGAATGAAATTAGTGCAAAATCTACTACTATAAATTACCGGGTGAGATTTTAATTATAGGTCCTTTTTCTATTTATAGATTATTTTATTCAAAATTCTCTCTCTCAGAGATGCTTCGATAATGTCGGGCATCCCTTCCTAATATTATAGGATTTTCTACACTGCATGTGCGCGTCTTCTAGTCGGACGGTGATCTACATCATCCGCCGCGCTCTCTTTTTCCTAACGTCTCCATTAATCATCAAGATTATTTATTCGTCCATCTCTTTCATGAGTTCGTATTTGCGCGATGGCGCTGCAACTGGGAGTATCCACCATCTTGATATTGTCGAAAAAGGAAGATTGTCCTCCTCTATTTGCTTATCGAGTCGACAGATTGGTTTTGATCCAATACTGAATGGTGAATTGGTTCAGATGGTGGTGATTTTAGTTTTTGTTTCTGTAATATATGGAGGAAATATTTTCATGGATGAGGGTGAGTTCAATTGGGAGAAGGGATTTCTTATCAAAAGGCTTCTGGAATATGGAGATAGTCGTATGTTTAAGTCAGCGGCATTGGATTCCGGCCGGCAAGCTAGCCATGAGTGTGGATGGGTAGTGAGGAGAAAATGATGCTGATGGATTTAACTGGGTCAAACCTTATAGAAGGAACCTAGGAACATAGAGGGATTTGTGGAAGAGAGTGGCTTAGCCGGAGTCTAGAGGTTCGCCGGAGATGGACAAGATGGTCGATTTGTGTTGGGTTCTGACATGGGGCCGCGGGGCTGAATTTTTTCTGATTGGGTCGGGTTGGTTTTGAAGACAAGCACCCTGACTTGAAAAGATGTGTTCATGAAAGGTTTTGGGTCAGACGTTTGGGCCAGCTCATTGGTCTTTTTGTGTTGCTAGAAAGGTTTCTTTTTATGGTTGGGTCGAAGGGTGCTAACCCAACACTAACTGAGCCTCTATCTAGGCCGGGCCGAGAAGGCCTTTTCTTGGCTGATCCCACCAATGACTTAATAGCGAATGGGCCCTATACTCTATATGTGCTAGGTTGTTGTTTTCTTCTGCATAACCTGGAATATTTGAACTTTCGTTTTCGGCCCATTGGAAGCGCAGGCCTGTCCAGGATAGTGCGGTTTTTTTCCTGATGTTTTATCCACAATTGGCGATGCGGAGGTCGAAAGTCGACCCTGCCAAGACCCATGAATTGCCTAATCTGGAATTATACGGAACTTAACAACTCCTGAATAATTCAAGATTTAGTGCGCCTCAAAATGGTTCACTTTCCTTGTAGTTTTCCCCCATAATAAATGCGTCTGCACACTTCATGATTAATATCACGATAGTATTAGGCTTTATTTCATGTTTTAAATTATGATTTAATTCAAGTTTTTAGGTAAAGCAATTAATGGGGGCGATCGTCTCAAATTTGGAGAAGTATCTCTCAAGATAGAGTTTTGTTGCAACATGGCTTTGAATAGAGTATCGTGAGCGAACGTTTTGTTCGTATCTGGGATGGTCGCTGGCCAACTACTCTACGTGGTTTTCAGCTGATCTCCCCTCCAAATTTTACGTGTTTTGAAAGTTTGCAGATAAGATCTCTGAAAATTGTGGATGGTCTCTGATTTGTGTGTGACCTCGGTTTTGCCGTTGCTTTTCTGGTAGTAGTGGCTAGTTATATGGCTATAGAACTTTGTACTATAGGGCATATAATCTCTAGATTTTTCTATTTCCACTGGTCTTGTAATTTTCTGGCTTATTGGTTAGCTAGAATGTTTATAAGGCTTGATGCCTCATTTCAAATGGTAAGGGATCCATTGGAATTCCACGTCCCTCACGTAGTTTCTGATATCAATTAATGATATTCATTTCTTTTAAAAAAAACAAGATTATTTTATTCAAATTAATTTGTGCACCGAGTACACATGTTAGTAAGGACTCTGGATCTTCTAATAAAATATCTAGTACCATTTTTAGTATGCTAATGATATTCTTACATGTGGAATATTGCGATTCGTTTAAGTTCTTAAATTTACTCTGGATCAATAATGTTAATACATGTAAAATAATCTAATTGATATATACTAAAAAAAGTACTAGAAGATACAAAGTCGTTAGAAAGACATTACTAAAATAGTTTTTTCTTTTTTCTTTTAAGGATACTAAAATAGTGAACATTCAATTTGAGATAAAGTGAGTATATTTATAATAACAATGAAGATGTTGGATTTAAAAACCATTTCATATTCTTTTTGGATCATCATATAATTGTATCTTTACTTGGAGCCCTTTATAATAAGATTATTTTATATAGGGACAACTCGATATGGGACTAGGGGACGGGGGGTTGGGCTACTCACTTTAGCTCACGTTCATCACGTCGCCCTCCCTTTACAATTCATCTACAGATCACGAGTTAAAATACAAAAAAAAATAGTTACGATATTATACGATTAAAAATAAAAAATATATCTCTCCTCATTTTATAGTGATGTGACAAGTTTGTACAATTTTTGTATTTTTAACTGTGTCTATATCAGGACTATTTTTTTTGTATTTTAACTGTGACAGAAAGATGAAAAAAAATTTTTTTTTTTTTTTAAGGGAGGGGTGACGTGGCAGAATGTGGCAAAGTGAGCTAGAGCTCTATCCTGCACTCGCAGTCAATATCGAATTTTCCTTTTATATATGGATCATGGTCCAATAGATAATGTGGTTCAAACTTTGTTCACAATAGATATTTTTTTTCCTGATGTGCACAAATCAGAACCAGAAATATATAAGAAATTTCCTTATAATAATTATTTCCCAATCTCCTATGTTGACTAGGATTCTATAAAATTAAAAACAAATGAAAATTTTGAATTACAAACGGAAACTGCCTCTTTTTTCTTCTTTATTTATTTATTATTATTTGGATTATCTTTTTCTTTCAAGGAAAGAAATCCTATTTGGATTAGGATTAGGTAATACATTTTCCCTATAAATTCAAACCCTAATTCATTCTTTCTCACCAATTCGAATTTACCCCATTTTCGCCGGCGACACTGATCGGAAGCCGAATATCGTCATCGCTGACAATTTTCTGAAAAAAATCATGAAGGAGAAGATTTCTCAATCATACAGGAAAGGAAAACAGACAATTAAGAAGAAAGCAGAAGAATTAGCGACTCTCTGTGATATACCTGTTGCCCTAATGATCGTTAACCCTAACGGTAAAAAGGAGACCTGGCCGGAATCGAAGACGGAAGTGAAAGCTATCGTCGACATGTACAAGGAAAAACTTCGAAGCCTTGATTGTGCCGCCGCCGCCGGTAAAAACGACGACGTTGAGCGTACTGATCAAAACAAAGGTAATGGATTGAATTCCAAAATTAAAGCAGTAGATAATAGGATTGGGGTTTTGAAGAAGCGGAAGAAGAATTTTGAAGGTCCGCCGCCGGAGAAAAATAAATTTCCGCGATTTGAGAAATATGACGATGAATTAATGGAGTTGATGAATTTGAAGATTGCAGCAATTGAGAAGAGAATTGGGGTTTTGAAGAACATGGAGAGGGAAGACGGTTCTATACAAGGGTTGTAATCGAATGTAGCTTTCGTGATTTGGTCAGAATTGGTAGTTTGAACTTTTTTTTAACTAGTTGAACTAATGCTCAAATTGAATACTTGTGAATGTATTCAATCAATTACTACTATCTCTGAAAATCTCCTTATCACCACTCAATAATTCTCTCTCTACAAATATGCTCTCCTCAAATCTCTTCTTCCTCTTTATGCTCCAATGGCTAGATACGGCCAAGAGCCCACATATCATATCCTGACTGGATATAGACATTTTTCATCTTCACCTCTCATCTTGTCAATATTTTTAGATCGATTTGTTGCTATTTGCCTTGGTAGAAGGATCTAGTTATCCATATTAGATTTGGGAAATTTCTCAAGTTACCTCCTTTTTTCTAAGCAATTTTTTAGATCTTTTCTTCTAAATCATTTATGTAAGATGTTGAAACTAAGGGGTGTATTCAACATAGATTCTATAGAATTTTTAAGGAGTTTTAAAGTTCATAAGTATTCAATTTGAATTTTAAAAAGTCCAATGAAATTTAGAGGTATTCAAAACTCTATAGATTTTGATGGATTTCATAGGTTTAAATGTGTATGGTGAAATCTCTTCTTTTTTTTTCAAGATTTTGATTTTCTCTCATTAATATTAAAATTAAAACGTCTTTGATAATTTTATCTTAAATTACAATTTTTTTAGTAATCTCATTTCTATAAAATTATAAGAAACAAGAAATATTTCAAACTATAAAAAAAATCTCATTTTAAGATCGTTATAAAACTCGAAATGTTTATTTCCCAAAAAGAAGTCATAATATTCCAACAATTTTCTTCTTGATCATCTTCAAATAGAAATTAAAGAAAGTAAATAATTTATTCTCTATTTAACCACAAATTTGTATTTTTCAAACATTAATTTTATTTTCCTGAAAGAGAAAATCAAAGAGAAAAAAAGTTCAAACAAAACTTATCACAAAACATATCTTAATTAAGCCAAAGAAAAAAATACCAGTAAGTAAATTATACAAACCTTGAACAAATAAATAAAAAAAGCTGCAGTTACGTGATAAAAAAAAAAACAAAGACTATCGTCAAACTTTATAAATTTTTAACAAAATGATTTAATTCCAAAAAAAAAAGGATTGATAAACATATGTTGACTTTGGAAATTCAACACATTTGGATCTGTATAATACACCAATGAATCAGTCTTTTCTTTATTTTTTGGTGCTATTCAAATAATCTATAGACTTTATAAATCAAAAGAAATCCTGATAAATCAATCTAATAAAATCTTATGGACTCTGCATAGAGTTAAAACAATCCATAAAGTCAGCAGAATCCATAGACTTTTGAAAATCAGTTAAAATCTTTTAAAATTCGGATTGAATACACCCCCTAAATACTTGCTTTTATATAATTTGCCGTGAAGATGTCGCGGAGAAGACTATCTATTATTTGTTTGTTACATTATTATTAGTAATAATTTTATTAACTACTCACCTAGAATCTTGTTAGAAAATTAATCGTCTACATTCTACATCGCAAACAAATATGAATAAGAAAAGCGATAAAAGATACCATGATTTTCGTGATTCGATCAATCTAACCTACATACTATTATTATGATGGAGATATAAGAATATATTGGAAATTTCTTCAACTCATTGGTCTTCATCGCCTTGCTACTTCAAACAATATAAAAAATATCTAATTATATGTTACCGTGTGTAACTTTTTCTGTCTTGTTTGATTCTCTTCCTTCCTCAACTCACAGGCCCGGCTCCAAGGGTGTCTAAGGTGATATGCGGAACCGGACTCATGTTGAGGTCCCCAAATTTTTGAAAATTTACTTAATTTGTATATAATTATTAGTTTAAAAAATTGAAGATATTGATGTTTTTAATAACGTAATAATTGCATATAAAATTTTGTTGGTTATACCGTTATTTACTGAGAGAAGTTTTTATAAATTGAAGTTGATTTGCGATTTCGCTTCAAAGTGTGTTGTTAGAAGGTTGCTCATTTTTAAAATAAAATATGATTTAAGGATTGCTCGCATTTGAAACTATGTTTTGACACTTTTATAATTTTTAATTTTTAAAAAATTTAGGAATTCAACTTTGATAAATAGTATAGGGCCTCAATATTATTTGAGATGGTCCTATCAACTCATCTTATCTTGTATTAAAGAAAAGAGTTTGGAAACTATTCCACTTATAATGGCCTGATTGGATAATCCTTTATTAATAAATAAATTACTAATATCTCTTGTGAATACATTCAATCAATTACTACTATCTCTGAAAATCTCCTTATCACCACTCAAAAATTCTCTCTACAAATTTTCTATCCTCAATCTCTTCTCCTTCTTTCATGCTCCAATGGCTAAATTTGGCCAAAAACTCCGCCACCGATCATATCTTTGTCGGATTTAGACATTTTTCACTCACTTTTTATGTCTTCGCCTCTCATTTTGGTTGCAAACATAGATGCCAAATTTTTGGTCGATCTTCTTAGAATTGGTTTGTTGCTCCCTGCCTTAAAACCAAGTGCTTGACTTTGTAGTTCGAGATTGACGAGGAAGATGTTGTGGAGATGACTATCTATTGTTTGTTTGTTAGATTATTATTATTATTATTAGTAGTTTTAGTTACTTCCCACCTAGAATCTTTGTGAATTATTATCTATTACCGTGTGTAATTTTTTTGGTTTTGTTTGATTCTTTTCCTTCCTCAACTCATCCCTTAGTTGTATTAAAGAACCTTTTCTGTCTTATTTGATTCTCTTCCTTCCTGAACTCATCTATTTTTTTGTATTAAAAAAAATAGTTTGGAAACTATTCCGCTTATAATGACCCCTGCCATTTTATTATCAATGGATAATTCTTTATTAATAAAAAATTACTAATATCTCCGTGTAAAGATGGACGTTCTTTTGTATTGTAAGCTCCCTCAGCCAAAAAACATTAAATGGAGTTCGTTCGACTTTATATTCATTTTTTTCCTTTTTATTATAATATCTCATTTTTTGTTATCTCCAGATATTAAATTTTTATTTTTGAATAAAATAATATGCCATTAATGCCAATAGTCATTTTTATATTTTTACTGTGTTTGAGCCGCATGACAAATTTCATAAGTCTCAAGACACCTGTCATAAACTGTTCCGCATAAGTTTCAGGCTGAATCATTTCCTTCCCACAAAAAAAAAGTATTATTAGTATTTATGGTTTCTCTTAGGATTGGGCTGTTTCCTATAAATTACCAATTCACAAATTTTCAATTCATTCGTTCGCAGTTCATCTAACTATTGACATCCAGCAAACTTATAAATGTCTCCTTCAGAAGTTACTTGAACTTTACTTCTTGAGTGGCAAAACTGTGTTGGAGCATACAACTTTCACCACCCACTAAAAAATTTCTCTCATTTTTTCAATATCTACCTTTTAAGCAAAGGTAGATATCTACCATTCAGATGTGTCGCATCTCGCACATATATCGACATGCCAATCAAATGACTGACGCATTAGCTAAATTGGAAATTTTTTGCCTTACTCGCAAAGTCAAAATTTCATCTCTGTTAATATTAGGTCTTAGTTTAACACCTACATAGATAATAATAATTTTTCTTTTCTTTTTAAAGGGTCAGATATGCTAGCAATTTTACTTCACTAATGGAGTTGGACAAAAGACCTTGGTTGGTATGCATTTACCAAAAGTAGCAATGGCAAACGGGTTAACCCGACGAGTTCGGGGCGGGTTCGGGGCGAGTCGGTGACCAGTCAACGGGGCGAGGCGGGTTGGGTCCAAAAATGAAAATGACGAACCCACCTCGCCCCGTTTGGAAAACCCATCAAAAGTGAGCCGAGTCACGGGTGGGTTAACCCGGTGGGTTGGGCGGGTCGGTTGGGTTTGACAAGTTAGGCGAGTTTGGCGGGTTGGACGGGTTAAGCGAGTTGAGTGTTTTTTTAAAAATTTTTTTTGGTAAAAATGAATATAGATAAAAGTCATACCGTTTTTATTTATAACAAAATAAGACTTACATATGAGGGGGACTTAGATGAAAGCAACATAATAAAACAAACATTACAATTTAAAATGAAAAGTACAATAAAAATTACAATTTAAACATAACAACCCGAGTGTTTATTTTTTATGTGTCTAACCATTGTTCCCGTCCCCCAACCATGTTCGTGACGAATTTCATACCCACACATCATACATTTAGCTTTGAGAACTTCCTCATTAAATACCCATACTTGCCAAACTTTGGAAGTCCTCCTAGTCCTAGCACTAGTAGAGGGATTAGGAGGAATGTTGTCCATATTTTCGGCAAAAAATCCTCTGTCCCCGTTCATGTATGTCCCCGTGTCCCCAACCAATCACAATTCACCATGTGTATATATAATTAAAACAAATATTTATATAGTAAATTCTGATTGGTTAGGGACACGGGGACATACACGGACGGGGAAAGAGGATTTTCACCCCATATTTTCTATTTAGAAAATAGAGTAGAAAATGATAGTGTGGGTTTGGTGTGAGTTGAGGGGATTTGAGTGAGTATTTATAGGGGTTGGGGTAATATGGGTTAAGTGGGTTGGGGTGGGGTGGGGTAATATGAGTTTAAATGGTGCGGGTTTAAACGGGTTGGGGAAACGGGGCGGGGCGGGTTGTGGGTTTTTGACGGGGCGAGGCGGGCTGGGTCGATTTTTCTTGGATGTACAACCCACCCCGCCTCGTTTATAAAACCCATTTAACCCGTGGGTCATAACGGGTTTAGGCGGGTTCAAATATGGGCCGAGTTAAACGGGGCGGGACGGAACGGGTCGCGAGTGGGCCAAACCCACTTGCCATTGCTAACCAAAAGACCTTGTTCAAGATTTTGTTACATTTTAAGGGACTGAGCTGGAATAAAAAAAAATGTAATTGTTAATTTCAAGGATTAACATTTTTAATTAAATTAAACTCAGAATATATTGAGAGAATGATTTATAGAGGGGGGCAGAATATACGGAGATAGATGCCGATAGATGCCGTCCACCGTGCTGTATTTTATTCCGATTCGACTATGGTGATTAAACACTAAAAAATTAAATACACACGGAATATTTTTTACTCCTCGAATTAAAATTTGACAATTAATATTTTTTTAGAGCGAATATTTATTGTAAATTCGTAATACATGTGTTACATGGGAAAGAAAATATGCAACACATGTGCAAATGCACTATGGCTCCAGTGTGGCACGTGCGAGACTTACCCTCATACGTCGAATTGAAATTTTAACCGTCAAAATTGATTTTAAAATGTTATTTGTCTTGATTTAATGATATATGTCTTATTTTTTAAGGACACATGTCTTAAGTTTGTGTCTAAAAAATATATGTTCTAAAACGTTACGTACATATTGATTTTTATTTGTTCCAATTAGGATTCGAACGGGTTAATTTTTATTTATTCGTACGAATTGATTTTTATTTATTTTGTACTATAACCGACCTCATTTTTTTTTGGGTTAAAAAGTGAAGTAAAGTAAAGAGTAAAGAGAGAACCTTTTTCTCTACCATCCCTGTTGCTAACGTAAGCCACCGTTGCGTATTTTAACCAACCAACCATGCCTGGAGTTCTTCTTAAACTCCCCGCAATCTCTTCCCTTTATTATTATTCTCCTCCTCCAACCCGACATCCAACTAATAATTGGACGACCCGAATCCGAGTCATTTCCACCACCACCACCACGGTCGTCTCCTCCGCCGCGCCAAGGAGGAGGCTCAATAATCATCATTCAACTTCTCCGGCGACGACGCAGCGGAAACGGTGGTGGAGTAGGATAACACCCTGTGCAGCCCCGGTGCATTTTAATAAGATCGACAATCCGTATAATCAGTTACAATTATTAGGTATTCGTGGCCGGAAACATTTCCGTTCGTCGTCTTCTTTGGCCTCCGACGAGGGGGGAAGACGACGCCGTAGCTGTAATAGTAGTGATACTGGTGGTGGAATGGGGGCCACGTATACTTCCGATGATGATACTAGGGTTAATAAGCACAACCAAGACGGGAAGAAACCGCCGCCGTCGAATTCTGAGAAATTGCTCACTTTGCCGACGATTTTAACTATTGGCCGCGTCGCCGCTATTCCTCTTCTTGTTAGCAGTATGTTTTTGCAATTTAGGGATTTTTTATTGATTAGGAGCTCTTTTTATGTTTCCTGTTTATGCATTTTGTTTTAGAGTATAAATTGCAATTTATATGGTTTGTGCTATTAATTTATATGTCTTTGCAAAGGTACGCAAGGTTAGTGAAGCAATTTGGTGAATTAGGAAAGGTTTTAAGATGAGATTTTTGTTTGATTAGCTACAAAGATTTGAGTGGTGATAACTAATTTCAGTTGAGTGGTGATAAATTGCACCTTGGACTTGATTTTGGTGAATTATTTCGAAGAAGAGTATTCTAGTTATAAAACGGTTGTACCTAGTGCACAAAGCTCCCCGCATAAGAAGGGTCTGGGATGCCCGATACGCAGTCCTACCCATATTTTTTTGCTGTTTCCGGGGTTTTAACCACTTGACCATCACGCCAAGCACGACCTTCAAAAGTATTCTAGTTATACTGCTTAAAAAGTTTTCTACTTTTAGTAGATTAACGCGATGGATGCATTTCTCTTATAGAGAAGAATGATGGAGAGAAATTATGTGTAATTAGCTTAAGGCCATGATTGGCTTTTGCCGGCTCTGTTTTCATGATATAACTGTTTTTTAACTTTTAACTTTGATTGTGTTTTTACTTATGTTAGAACTGGGGATTTGACAAGTCTTGTTTTAATTTCTGAATAATGTATATAAAACCAAAAAAATTTGCCCCGCTTTTTTGAAAAATGTCTTGTGCATGTAGCATCAATTGGTTTTTGTGTTTCTCTCCGTGCGCATCAGGAAAGTATGTAGTTCTTCATCTTCTTTTGTTGGTTTACTGATTATTAAGAACCTTGCATCATTCAAGGGATTAACATTACTTTTTCTATTATTGGTTTTATATTAGCTTTCTATGCCAATAGTTGGTGGGGACCAAATGCAACAACGGTAATATTCATAGCTGCAGCAATTACAGATTGGCTTGATGGATATCTTGCTCGCAAGGTATTAATAAATTTTATTATAATCTGGAAACAAGAAGATTGGTTTTAGGGACTTGCTATTAGAATTTGTCTGTACTAACCGTTCCCTATACTGTAACATGTTACAGATGAAACTCGGTACTGCATTTGGTGCCTTTCTAGATCCAGTGGCTGATAAGGTATTTTCTTGCTTACTCAATACCATAGTGATTGAATTTCCATTTAGAGATTTATGTTGCTGATATGGTTTCTCTCTATGTGTGCAGCTTATGGTTGCTGCCACCTTGATCTTACTATGTACAAGACCATTAGAAGTTGGTTTCTTTGGACAAGCACCATGGTTGCTGACCGTACCTGCCATCGCCGTCATTGGAAGAGAGGCGAGTATTAAATTAAACATTTAAATTTTAATTGAACCGAAACTTGGTTAGAGCATTAAGGGTCAAAAATTGGAATCTTGTAACTATACTTTTCTTGTCTGGATAATTTGGCATATTGTGCGACTTTTGCTCTTCTCCTGTTCTCAATTCAATTTAGAAGGTTTACATCATTCAACTTGTTCTAGACTTTCATCTGTATCTCTTGGTAGTTGAGGTTGGCATTTCAATCCTGTTTTATTTTCAAATCAAACCATTTGCAATCTAATGAACTTATTACTTCTTTTTGTTTAGGCATATGTAAGTTTGCATGTTAAACTCTTACCTGATTTTTATTCTATTAGTGGCGAATCGTGGACTCTCGCTATAAGAGTTCTCTGTCTGATATCTTACTGTTGTCAAGGCGCCTTGGTATCTTGAGCTTAATTCCACTAAGATGACAGATTTAGATTCTTTATTTCTGAAAGTGCTGCAATTTTCTGCAGATAACAATGTCTGCAGTCAGGGAATGGGCTGCTTCCCAGGATAGCAAACTTTCAGAGGTATAAACCCTTCAATTTACCGAGCCTTGTTCTTTGCTTAACCAATCAAGTAATGGCCTTTCCAAATTACCCGTTATTGATAATCTTTTCCAGGCCGTTGCTGTAAATAATTTGGGAAAGTGGAAAACGGCCACACAGATGACCGCATTAACCATACTATTGGCAGCAAGAGATAGCAGGTTTGGTTGCTTTCTTTCTTCAGTTCTAAATCACTTTTACTTTTGAGGAGATTCGGAAACTTAGCTAAAAACTATGATTTGATCGTCATTTTATGCACATAACTCCTCTCTCACACTCTCTCAACAGTCTAATAGGCTCGGGAACTCTGGCATCTTCTGGTGTTGTATTACTTTATATCTCAGCTTGGCTCTCTGTATGGTCATTGGCTGTCTACATGAGAAAGATATGGAGATTTTTTGGTTTAATGATGCCGGGGCGACGCCGTGCTTATGGCTCTTGTAACAGTTATAGTTGATGCATTGGGCAGCATATCCTCATTGCTTGTTGAAGAGAATATTACCTAATACCACATGGAGAAAGAACCTTTCCTTGGGAATTTTGTGCAGTTTGTCCAATAAACTAAAGTTAACTTGGCTGACATTGCTTTTTAGGTTTTGTCATGCCTTCTTAATTTGAAAAAAAAATATGATTCATTCAAAATAAAAATATGGTATCGTAATCCATTCAAACCGCACACAGCTTCGAGTATGATGAGAAAGTGAACTAAGTGACATAAATGGATTCCCTATATTCCATAATGTAAGTCGTCGGTAACATTGATTTTTCATGTTAACTTGTATTATGGAATGTAAGGAGTCGATTATCATATTAGCTTCACGAAACATATGAATGATCTGAAAACCTTCAATTTCAAATTGTGGAATTTCCATGGTTTCTTTGAAGACATGTAAAGGAAAATAAGGTCTTATTGATGTTGCACCCTCTTTCGATGTGAAGTTGGGACAAGTGGAGTGGACAATCATAGGACAGGTTTTATATTGCTACTTGCTCTTGCTTCCATTTTTCTGAAATATTATTCTACTAAGAATGGGATTAGATAAAGTTTAAGTTTCGAATTGTCTTCACTTTTACAAAAGTTGAATAGTTAAAGATGTGTATTTGAATTGCGTTTTGTCAGATTTGAAACTGAAAATGAAACTTTCTTTTGATTGAATATGATATTAAACCTCAAGTACTATATCGGTTTGAAACTGAAAAATGAAATTTCCTCTTGATTGAGTATGGGATTAAACCTCAAGATCATGAAGAATTCAGTTTGATTTTTAGATTAGTCTGAGATCTGGACGAGAAATTTCAGCTTGAGATCAGTGGCTGAACTAGGACCCTAAACGTAGTTGGACATTGTCGGTGAAAGATTAAACTCTCTCTGTCACAATTTATAAATACTCCATTTGGTTTGTAATGCAAATCCCCTTCTCTTTTCTCTCTCTCATCAAAATATATTTTCTCTTTTCTAACTCTCCTCAAAATATATCTTTTATAATGATATATTTCTAAAATTCCGACTTACCTATAATATTAATATATCATGGTATTGAGAAAGAGAGAGGGGTTCATGGTTGAGACTTGATAGGAATGAATATTTTTCCATGAATAATAGAATAATAATTAAAATAGAGAAAGAAGAAAAAAATAATATAAATAAGCTTGGTTTTTCTCTAATTCTTGTCTCTATTCGTGTTTGAAGTTTACACCCACCAGTTTTTTATTCATCGACTACGACATAACATTAAAATTTGACTTTTATTTTTTATAAACTTTTGACCTTTGTTATATTTTATAATATCTTTACAACTTAAAGGTGTAATAGTATATTTTGAGGTGTACTGATTGAAATCCTTATATAAAATAGTACTCTCCAAGTCCCAAATTGAATATATAATATTTTTTTTATATGCAAAATGAATAGTGGACATCCGTCAAAGAAGCATTCGTCTAATGGCCAAGGCTGAGGCTTCATGACGTAGAGGTCATGAGTTCGAACCCCTTCCCACTTCTTGAATCCCCATTTCTTATAATAGATAGGTCCCTTCCCCCATTAAATTAAGAATAGTGGACATCCAATTTTTAAATTCTTTTACATTTTAAAGAGGTGCAAAATATAATTTTGCAATAATTACACCTTGTATTTTTTCTTTTCAGTGGGATCACATGACCTTACTGGATTGTAAGTGGCTCCGCCACTGATTGAAACTCAACTCAATTCAATTCAATTCAATTCAATTACACCCCAAAAATTACTACGAGGAAAGAGTTTTTAGCAGAGAAAAGATTGTAACAGAGCAAAATCTTTGATGATTATTCAATCAATCTTTTAATGTAGCATTCACTACAATAAAAACACCTCATATTTATATCTCTCATCCTATAATCTGCAACATTTCCCCAAAGTTTCATATACCAAAATTAAAAGGATTTTAGTAGTTTTTTTCACAATTTTTTTTTAATAGTTGCATCTTCTTTGGCATAATCATCAACTCCACTATTTACGCGGCGAATCATCTCCCAAGATGGTGAATTTCTTGGACACAGAATGGAGCAAAGAGGACAGAGAAGAGAACATATTATTGTTAAATAGTTCCATCTCCAGAAGTACCTCCTTTTACTGAAATTACCGGAGGTCCATGAGAGGAGCCGCGACTGATCAAATGGGAGTCCAGGAACAATACTATAACTGTGATATCATCATGAAAATGTCGCCTTACCCCTTGATCAATCTTTTTCAGATCAGAATATCTCATTTCTCTTTTCTTTGCAGCTTCACGGAGCGCTGCCTTTATAAGCTTCCTAGCAATGCCCTGCATTTTGGATAAACATTAGTGGAGAGCAAATACCTAACCCGAAAACAAAACCCCTAAAGGGAACATAGGCCACAGAATATACAACTATAACCCTGAAAATTTACCGTAAAATGCTATAATAAATCAAGTACAAGCAAACACGACTGAAAAAGTTAGTACTACGAAAAGGAATGGTAATGCAAAAGAATAAATGGATATCCTACATTATGTGAACAGTTATGAACAATGTCGACTGCCTCTTCATTGCTAAGATGATCCCATAACCCATCTGATGCAAAAATGACAAAGCGGTCCTCGGGGGACAGTTTCTGTACAACTATTGCCGGCTCGGCTAGAAGAATCGGCTTCTGGAAAGTTTCGGGCAGCATAAACTTTGGTAACAATGGATCCCTGTTGAACTCAGATTTTTTCAAATACGCATCACCAATTGATCTTGAAACCTGCAGAAGCATTGCAAGGTCAGAGGTGTAAATCGGGGAAATAAATGTAATTTATCCTCATTAACCAAATAATACATCTGAAGGATGTTATAAACATTGTCAGTTCATCAAGTATTTCCAATATGATCTTCAACACGTAAATGTAAATCACAGTTATCGTCAAATACATTCTCGAGACTGATCCATTATTAGTATTTGATGTCTGCTCGCGTCGTTCTAACATGTTCAACTCCATTTCATTCTTAGTCATGATATCGGCAAGTGTTTCTCAGTTATCGTCAAATATATATAGACTGATCCATTATTAGTATTTGATCTCTGTTTGCATCAATTTAACATGTTCAGCTCCGTTTCATTCTAGTCATGCCATATCGGTAAGTGTTTCACAGTTTCAGACAGAAAAAAGATAGAACTATTGCTCTCTTTCGCTAATTATGAAACTTACAATAGATTAGATCCCCAAGTTCAGTATCTGCAACTAACTAATAACATATCTATGGTGTCAACTATCGTCATTGCCCAAACCACATGGTTCTTGCTCTCAGACATGCAAAAACCAACCGGTCAGCTAAAAATGAGGATCCAATCGGTCAGCTAATCACCAGGACTCCCAAATCTAATGACATCTGCATCAGAGTCGAGCAATTGTTCGTCTTTCCCTGTATTTCCAACATGGTTTAGTCTCATATATTCACCATATTATCGTGCTCAGTTTCACGCCTGTGTTACTGAGGAGGTTAATAACTAAATTGCATTTGTTTATGGTTAATAACTATATAACTGTCCTCAAGCCCAAAGATACTACCTTTAACTTTGATTTTCACTTGAATATTTTTAATTGCAAGATTTTCATTGGGTATTTTTTTTTCTTCCAGTTTTTAATATCCATAAGTGAGTGATACTGGAGAACGAAAGTCATGCAGAGGTTTAAGGCCAGGGTGGAAAAAAAGGCATGTCTGATATGATAACTCCACGAAGATTCAGAAAACATGGAGAAGTAGAAGCAACATTGGCATTCCGAAATTTCAGAACATCCCATGACTTAAATAATTTAGAAAGCAAATGGGAAATATATAATAGTAGGAGGGTGTTAAAAAGGATAGCTCGGGAATAAGAAAGAAAGCAAAAAAGAAATCACCTGAATGATACCCTTCACACGCCAGACCTTGTGCTTTAGAACAACTATCTGTGGATCATTGGGATGCAATGAACGCAATTCCTCCCTAACAGATTCAAATTTCGCATTGTGCTCGGATGATAATTGTATAGCTTTGATCTCTTTCGCATGTTTTTCCAGTCTTCCCAAGACTGCTCGAGAATCCCCAGCATTAGCAATGTATAAATTCCCATTACATATAACGCCTACCAAACAACACGATCCCACAGAAGCAATTTGTGGTCTTATTTCCCACTGTTTTCTCACTAAAGAAAGGAATTCCTCTTCAGTAGCCAAAAAAGCTTTGGTTATAATCTCAGCTGACATTCCTCGATTCTCTGATGTGAATTCTGCATCATGAATAGCTGTGAGGTGAGTGAACATAAGCATTAGAAAGCAACAATGCGTTGGCAAAAGATTAGGGGAAGACGGTCACGGAAAAAATTAGGTTCTCGATCCCTTATAGGAATAAACATCCACAATATGCATAGAACTTGTAACTAGAAATTTAGAATGATTTACAAGAATAACGATTCGTAATTTAGGAATCATGATTTTAACTGGTAGCCATATATTTCGAGAATGGGAAAGCAGCTCAACAATATAGATCACTTTGAGCTTTAGGCCCCCATTAATGTTGGAAAGATACAAGTCCATTAAGAAACTTCATATTCTAATAATAAAAGTATCTTATATGAGTTTTGAAACCTTCGTATTAATACTTCAAATATGTAGGCGTAGGAGCTTTGTCCTCTTAATTATATTTAAATTACAAACTCTTTCTAATACTTTTTTTCAATTAATTCACATGGAAGATAACATACTTTTTACTCGTAATCACAAGATTGATTCCAATTTTATCACCATGTGCAACTTGTACAGACACAATGCAGATTATTCCTTGCATAAAGGAGCCACTTATGCCTAATTGAAGGCACCTTGAATATGCTTTCAATTATTGAAAGAATCTCAAGGTTAAAAGGCACCTACAAGTCTACTTGCTTATTTAATGACAGTTTGAAGACCGACAAGCATTTAAACAAGTTTGTACCGACACTATCCACCCGTCAAGACCAAACCATGACTTTAAAAACTTAAATTAAGGATATATTCCATAAATAAATAGAAGAATCTTAAACTCCACACTGAAATTTGCAGCTACAATTAGATCAAGACTTGAATTTTACTTGTGATCATTTTGCGGCGGAGATGCAACTATATAATCCATGATATGATGACGTAAAATGATTGTTTGGTATGACAAGTGTCATAGAAGCGATTTCGGACACTACAATCACAACAAAAATCAATGCGCTCTTGCTTGCAAAGGAAATAAGAAAATGAATGGATAGAAGGTATACTCTTTATATTGTCAAAAAGTCTATTGTTTATGAACCGAGCAGCCTCTGGACCAGCGTGGCCATCATAAACTCCAACAAAAGTTCCTTGAGGACCTGTCTCCACCAAGCTCATTGGACCCGATTCAAGTTGGCTATGATCCTCTATTATAATATTAGCTTGTATTACCGCCATCGAAAATTCTCCGTTAACATGCCTTCCTGAATCTTTATACCACCACAACCCATCATCCCAACAACTCGAATCACGCCCTCTACTGCTATTGTCACCTTCATCTAAAACAGCAGGCTTCCAACAAGGAGAAACAATTTTCCTCAAGGTAATGGACACCATCTCTTTTACATATTATGAATTTATCACAACTCACTCACCCAAATAAACCAGCAATAAAAAACAAATCTTTGTTATTCCAAAATCCTAAACCCAGTTCTAGACCTAATTTATTATCCTTTGTATCCAAACACACATCAAAAGTTTCAAACTTTAAGCACAAATCAATGAATGCAGACACCATTAATCTGTAAAATCAACAAAAATAAGAAAAATTAATCCACAAACACAAAATACATTCATAATCATAAAAACAAGAAATTACCAAGAAAACAAATACCCACCAAAAAATTAAACATCTTTAAGAGAACCCTTAAACGTTACAACCTAAATGTGTGAAAAAATCAAAAAAAAAAAAAACAGAAGAAAAATCATCCAAATCATCATACCCACAACATACCTTAACAATCAGGCTTTCTGAATTACAATTATTGCAGTAAATACAAAACCCATTCTTCAATAAATCATAAAAAAACATAAAAAGATTTTATAAAAGAAACAAATGAAAAGATAAAAAAGAACGGCAAAAAATGGTGAAAAGGGGGTAGATCGAGAGAGAGGAAATGGAAATTGTTTTTTCCTTTTCTGTAAAAGAAAGAAAAATATACGGATCAAGAATATATAATTTTATATATATATACACAAATTCGCAAAATAGAAAATATATTTATGACAAAAAAAAATAACTAACTTGAAAGGGGCTTTAGAACAACGCTTTGCATTTTGAGTTTTTTTTTTTTTTTTGGGACAAATTATTTATATTTATATTGGCATTCAGCGGGGGTTTAATGACTTTTGACCATCAACAAGGAAGAGAATAAGTATATATATAAGTAGTTTTACATTTCATAAAAACAAAAAAGAAAGGAAAAAGTAGTTTTACATTTCTTTAAAAAATAAGGAAAAAGTGAAACACAATTGATATGTGGAGTTAAAATTTAAAAAAAACAAAAAAAAGTAGTACTAATTTTATTACATGACACTATTACGCGAGTACAAATAGGATTCAGTTTACATATCAGCTATGATATGACTTTTTTCTTTCTTTTTTTTGAGGTATGCATAATATTAACAAATGGTGAAATTCACCTGATATGAAGAGTCAACATTTTTGTACTCTTTTTTATACACGAGATGATTATTAGGGTTCGATACTGTACAAATGAACTTTAGATTACAAGTTGAACATAATATGATTATAGCTAACGATATATACATAATACTCGCAAGCGTAACAATATTTATTCAATATATGTGAAGATATATGCATGGGTATATCAACTAATTTCACTAAGTAATACAGAAGTGGAGAAATAGGAGAAATTAGACAGTCATTAAGCATATGCTTAAAATGATTTCATTATAGCTTCTAAATTATCAAATATAAGGACTATATTTTCTCACAAAATTGAATAATATTCTTAATGCCAAAGGTAACCTACTGTTTCACCTTGAGAAATTTAGATGCACTTGGATTAGCTTGAATCAGGAATTGTATTTTAAAAAAAGGAAAAAATAAAAAAAATAAAGAAAAAACAAACCATGAAATAGGTTTAATACAACCACAACATTAACATAACTCATTAAATCTTCAATAATTAGGGGTATACTATGAATAGAAGACAGAGATAACATTTGACAATAAATTCACAAAGTGCTGCTCCCAGAATACCAATGAAAAAAATGGATTGGAGACTGACCTAGCATTTAGCAATGAATACACAAAGTAATTGCTCACAGACTGGCCTAATATTTAACAATGAATGCACAGTGTAGTAACCCCAATACCACTAAATGAACATATGAAATAGGTATAATGTAAAATTTTATTCAATATATGTGAAGTTATATGCATAGGTTATATCAAATAATTTCACTAATATTAATGAAGTAATTTCACTAATATTAGGTTATATATTGTTAAACTTTATGGTGAATTTATTAGTTTTTAAATACTTTTTGTTTAAGAATATAATACGAGATAATAAAGAATGCTTTAAAGGGATTGTTAGAAATTTTGTGAGTTTTGCATTATTTAGTTAAGTTCACAATGTTTTCATATGTGTTATTATTACTCTTTTATCTAATATACTTATTAGGGAAATATTTGGTCGTGATAGAAAGATATTAATAGGGAGTAAGAATGTATTTAAAAAAAAATTATAATTGTTATGAGATAGGACCCCAAATGTGATCCTACTAGAGGTGGTGTGAGCAATGACTAGTGCCAACCAATATTAAAAATCATGTCGAGGTGCCGGATTTGACACTCTTACCTATGTGGGGCAATAAAAATTCCCATCCTCTGGTGAGGAAGAATTTAAGGTTGCTGGAAAAAAAAAGTTTTCAATAATACAAAATTACGCTTATGGTGTTAATTTTGATTTTCGCTCAAAAATATCATGCTCTCAATCGTGCAAAATTACGCGTACACACGAAGTGATATATATCAGGGACGAAGTTAGGAATTGTCTCTTGGGGAGCGAAAAACTACAAAAGTATGTCAAATTACATATAAAAATATTAAAAACTGCAAAAATTGAGGGCGAACTTGATAAAATACTCAAAGCTACATATAAAATTTACCGTATATAGTAATATTTTTAAAAATCTCAGGAGCGATTGCCCCGCCCCTAGAATCGTCCCTGATATATATGATGTAAATTTTGGTTTTTACTCAAAAACACCATACTCTTTGAACAAGCTTTCAATCATGCAAAATTACGTATATCACAATAATGTTTATATCCTAATTTCCTTCCACTTGGCAATCCCTCCCCAACTTTTAGTTATTACTATTTTTTAATTAATTAGTTATCTTTCATTTATTTTATACGCCCGAAAAATATTTGAATTATAATATTATCGACAATAGTTGAATGGTTATCAAAATGATTTTAGGTTGATTTTAAGAACCTTATGTCACCTCATAAAAATAATGAAAGAAAGAAGCTTATGTAATTAGCTTATTTGCAATGACGTTCTTGTTATCTTCTCTAGTTGTGTAAATTCACATCATTTGATATTTTTTTTAAACATTGAAAAGGAGATGTGAATTGAATATTCTAAAATCTTGTGCTACATTAGGCAAGGGGTTTTGTTTAAAAAACTTCACAAATATGTGATGTTAATTATAATATAAATTTCATTTCATTTTATTACACCGCACCAAATGAGTCATATATAAATTTCAAGTAATTTTAGAAAAACCTATGTTTTGTATATAGAGTAAATAAAAATACTAACAAAAGAAATCAAAAAAATATTTATATCATTATCAACAATAAAGTTTTATTAAGAGAATCAAATATTTTTGGAGAAAATGAATATATTGTTGCCTTATTTAAACATTATAATTAATTAAATGAATGGTATAATGGTTACTTTCCATTAATCGGTGATTATAGCTTCTCCTTAACCATTCCATATGATTTGGAGTTGAATGATCTTTCACACTTCTTCTTGAAATAAATATTCCCGTGGAAAGACATTTTCAACTTTAATTAGGCAAACTAAACGCTGTAATAGAAAAAAAAGAAACCGAAAAAAATCATTCCGTTCCAGCGTACCAAACGTCCCAGTATAACAATTTTACCGAAATCATAAGTAGATCCTATGAAAGAAAAGGTGACCTAATTTATAAAAATATATTTTTTTTGCTTGAGATAAAAATGGAACTCGTATTAATTACCTTTTAAAAATGTATACATAATTATAAATCAAGGATCAATATCTTTTGGCTACTTGCAAAAAGATAAAAATCGTCTGTCCCCGTGTCCCCTCCCCTCCCCCTTCGTGTTCCTCACAAATAAATATTTGCCACGTGTATATTTTTTTCCTATAGATTTCACTATTTCTTTTAGGTTATAATTTTTTAATTAAAAATTTAATACATGTCATTTTTTTATTAGTATGATAGGAAAAGGAACACTGAATGGGAACAGAGGATTCCTAACCCTTCAAAAACTTCATTTAATTCACGTACGAAATTATATCAACCTGCCTATGAAGGGCGGGAGTTGAAATGCTGGCTAAAAAAGAGCAACTTTGTTTGTGCATTCTTTATCCTAAAATCAATTATCAACATATAAATATTTGTCTCGCTACAAAGTATTTTTATTGTGCTCCGATTTTTGAGATATTATACCGGACTAATTTTCGCTTTCGCACTGAATCGGCACACTTCCAAAACCTCATCTAATTTTTGTACAGAGTTCAAAATTATATCAACCTGTCTTTGAAGGGGCGGGCGTTGAAACGTTGGCTAAAAAATGAAACATTTTTATTTGTATATTCTTTGTCCTATAACCAATTATCATCATATATTTTTGTTTGATTTGGTCATAAAGTGTCTTAATTGACTTCGATATTTGAGAGATTATACTAGGTTAATTTTTGTTCACACCGGCGGGTCAATTCACAAAAAGGTAAAGTACTAGCCAAAATAGTTTATTCATACGTGAGCGGAATTCGATCCCCTGAATTTTTTTAAAGAGCGTAATGACGAACCATCTACGCCGACCAACTTTTGGTTATTAGCAGCATATAATTTGAGATAGGAATAATTACCCAGAAATAATAGCAAGTTATGCGTTAATTAGGAAGAAAAAAATGTAAATTATGTTGAGATGAAGGTAGGGGCATGCGTTGAGGGGCTTTGCATGGGCCTGCCCCAGTTTTTCCATTTCAGTCATGACATGGCACCCGAAATTGGAGGACAAACATTTTTGTCCAGAACGGAAGTCCCACTTCCGTCCCGGCTGACGTGGCAGTTTTTCCCACGCGCGTTGCCACGTGTCCAGAACGGAACTCCCACTTCCGTTTTGGCCCCAGGACGGAAGTGGGACTTCCGTTCTGAACTCTCAGTTTTTAAAAAAAAACCCTTTTTCTTCCCCCCACCGCGATTTGCAAAGTTTCTCTCCAAAAAAAAGCTCCCCCTCCCCCTCCCTA
Organism: Vinca minor; assembly: GCA_026122235.1. Classification (NCBI taxonomy): domain Eukaryota; kingdom Viridiplantae; phylum Streptophyta; class Magnoliopsida; order Gentianales; family Apocynaceae; genus Vinca; species Vinca minor. The sequence goes on from JAOCZM010000096.1 coordinate 5,432,657, forward strand.
CCACCGCCGCCTTCCGCCGCCGCTGCCGCCACTGCAACTCCCCAAGTGCCGCCACCGTCAATCTACCCCACCACCACTCTCTCTCCCAAATTTTTTAAATTTGGAGGTATAATTTTTTTTTTGTTTTAATTGATTTAATTTTTTTAAATCTATAGTTTTAAAATTCAATTGCCAATTAAGAATGTATTTATTTTTTGTAAATTTGATAGTTATATATTTATGTGAATTTGATCCTTAAGTATTTTAATTGCAATTTTGTGAATTTGATATTCTTATGTACTTTAATTGCAATTTTGTGAATAATTTAATTGCAATTTTGTAAATTTGATATTCTTATGTACTTTAATTGCAATTTTGTGAATTTGATCCTTATTTATTTTAATTGCAATTTTGTGAATTTGATATTCTTATGTACTTTAATTGCAATTTTGTGAAGAATTTGATATTCTTATAATTGCAATTTTGTTATTGATAAAATCCAACTGTTTTTATTATAGATGGCTTTTCCGGCCCACCTTATGCCCGATCCGTACGATCCCAGTGTGTTGAACAAACACACCTCACATAGATCACTTAGGATTTGGGGCGGGGATGTAGTCCTAGACAGAGGTTTGAAGGTCATTAGCTATGACAGGAGTTTTTTTGAGGCATACCGACGCGAGGGCAACCGGAGAGTGCTAGATCTCATTGACAGTATATGTTTCGGTGGTTGTTGTCGGATAGGTAAGATAAAGATAGACCACGCACTGATCACCGCATTAGTAGAGCGGTGGCGCCCCGAGACGCACTCCTTCCATCTGCGATGCGGTGAGGTCACCATCACCCTAGAGGGACGTAGGGATGCCTCCTAGGGATCGCCACGCGGGGGCCACGTGGTGTCGTGGAATGAGGACTACAACATGACCAAGCGACAGTGGATTGAGCGCGTCCACGATATCCTAGGATTCCGCCCCCCCCCGAGTCAATTAAGGGTAACGCCATCCAGCTTGCAGAGGTGTACGCCCACATTTTCGAGCCCCTAGGCGAGGATGCCACGGACCTCGCGGTTGACCAGCGGGCCCGGGCTCTGATTTTCCTCTGCATGGCCACTTTCCTTTTCTCGGATAAATCCGGGTCGCGAGGGAACATGCGCTATCTCTTGCTCATCAGCGACGGAGATCTCGCCCACGACCAGCATTCCTGGGCCAGCGGCATCCTAGCCTACCTCTACCGCCAGATGTGCATCTCTGCATGCAGGCCGTCTCTAAGGACATTCGTTGTTTCGTTGCCTTTCGATCCCGAGTTTGTTGTAATTTTTAATGCGTTTATATTGTTTCCCTGCATTTTTTTAAATATCTGATAATTAATCTGTGTTTGTTTGTACCAGTTGTGGGCGTGGGAGCGCATATCATTTCTCCGGCCGGCGAACCGGGGAGAGATTATGAATGAACCTCCCGCGGACGGCCGAGCATACGGGACGCGTTGGAATACCACCCGGAGTTTCAAGAACACGCCGAAATCTCAGCTGACGAGTGTTTCGCGACCAGCTAGACCGACTGACGGACGCTCAGGGGGTACAGTTTATCGTATTTTTCGTATGTTTTTTTTTTTTGCGCAATTAATTTATGCTAATGTACAATTTTTTGTGACAGTTCATGTGGAGGCCGTACCCCGACTGGGTTATTGCCGTGCGGGTCTCTCGCGATGAGGGCTTCCTGTCCACCTGCCGGGCCCGTACGTCACTCGTGTGTTTCGAGTTGGTTGAGTTTCACATGCCGGACCGAGTTGCTAGGCATTTCGGGTTCCAGCAGGTGATACCAACAGACTCAGTGGCGGAGGGTACGACAGAGGGCCAGGACGTCCACACCAACATGGCGGGACCTAATATGAACTGGGAGGGCAAGCACAAAGCCTACGTAGCCATGTGGGATGCCCGAGAAGATGCACTCGCGAACGCTGTCCCGGTCCCCGGTAATGTGATCTTACCAACCCGTGAGTACATGGATTGGTACAATCGCATCACCGTGCACCTCCTTACAAACCCACGCAACGGGGATGCAGGGTCCCACTCCCGATGGGCATTCAACCCATCGCGCCTTGGGAGGACATTATTGTAAGTTTTGTATTTTTGTTTGTCTACATTGATTTTCCTTGTTTATAATATATCGACACGAGAATTGATGTTGCGGGCGGATGCCCATGCAGACTCATCTTGACGGAGCTCGATAAGCGGCTTCCAACTCAATCGGCCACTACTGAGTCCACTAGTCTCCCAGGGCTTCAAAGACAATCAAAGAGGCGTTCGTGGCGGCCGGGAAGTCCACGACCTGCGAGATCGAGAGGCTGCGGATGTGGCGAGTCAGCTGTTCTTGAGCCGGTGGCGCGATCGAGGGAGCTGTTCGGCCCGGTCCCCAAAGGGGAAGGCGAGGTACGCGGAGAGCAACAGGGATGCACGCGGGAGGACTTAGCGGCGAGGCGACAATAGCGGCATGTGGCGAGCCACGGAGGCGAGCTGCACGGCCGGCAGATCCAGCACGATCACCGACACGAACCACGGTTTCCCAGTCAGGGTTGACGTACCCACCCTCTTTTCGAGTACCAATTTGCATCACCGGTACTTTTTGGCGGGTATTCGGGACGGGTGGGGATCACAGTGCGGGCCCTCACATCTGCACATCCGGAGCTCTACTCGGGAGAGTCGCGCTCGTACAACCCGCACATCACTGAGACGCAGCAGCAGACTTCGTTGCCGATGCCGCTAAACCCCGAGGAGCAGATATTTATCGACCATGAAGGCGCGGAGGTCATCACAACCAATTTTGGTAGCGCCGTGCGTGTTAGAGATGGCCGCATTTACTTCCTGCGACCAACTCCGAGACACACCGTTCCATACACACCTTCGGCGCCGTAGATAGGTTTTCATTTACGTTGTTTACGTTTCGTTCATTGTAATTCACGAATAATGTTAATTTTTTTCCCGTTGTAAAATATTATTGCGATAATTCTGTTGCTTGTTTTTATATTAATATATACAATTTATTCATTTTATTGCTCAATTTTTAGTAAGCATTGTGTTTTGGAAATATTGTTTTTGATTCTAGTAATACAAACACCTCAAGAAAAAAAACATTTCAAAACGGACTACCTCGAGAAAAAAAAACTAAGTGTTTTTAAGCAAACACACTGCCAGTTCAGAACGGAAGTGGGAGTTTCGTTTCGGACACGTGGCAACGCGCGTGGGAAAAACTGCCAAGTGGGACTTCAGTTCTGGACAAAAATGTTTGTCCACCCAATTTCGAGTGCCATGTCGAAATGGAAAAATTGGGTCAGGCCCATGCAAAGCCCCTGCGTTGAGCTGGCCTAAGCCCAAATTTAAGTAATGGTTGGTCCATGCAATTAGGGCCCGGTCCGGAAAGTGCAAGTTGTCTACTTCGATACACACAAAATAATGGCGGTGGCTCAGTGCGGAATGAAGTAAATTCTGCACGTGTGGAACTTTTTTCGTTCGTTGGATTAAAATTTTGATGATTAAGATTAATTTAAAACGAATACATGTTCTGCTTTTACTATGAGGAACACCTATCCTGAACTTCAGAACATTTGTTCTGAAGTGTTCTATATGTAATATAAAAAAAAGTTGTTCCACATAAGATTCGACTGCAATATAACCTGTCACCCCACAATAGGATCTCCTTTTCGCTTTTTTCTTTTTCATATGAAATGAATTCTCCTTTTTATGAACTCGGTCCGGCGATGGCGTTGACAGACATTTTTATCATTATTATGTAGATATATATGAAATTACTTAACCAGATAATAGCTTGACGATATAGATTGATAAAAATGCGCAGAAATATCGTAGTCAAAATCTATGTACTCCCCATCTTGGGCGAATGACTGGCTAAAAAACTAAATTTCTTTACCGCGAAATTACTTGTCATTTCATAAATTTAAGATAACATTTATTCATTTATACTAATTTAGTCTAAGATTTTAATTAGTTGACTAACACAAAATTTATTATAGTTAAAGTTTGTATATAGTTTTTTTTTTTTTGCCATTTCATTCAATAAATCAAATCCAGCTAATTATTTCATTAATCTTAAACAAATAATTGGAAGGGGTAATTTGGTCAAATTATGATCGAAGAGGAGAAAAGGATCATATAGTTTTGGGCTTTGAATAATTAGCCCTTCCCAAAGTTTATCCAGCAACATTCAAGGAATGTTATATTGGATAAACAATTATGAGGCCAATATCTCTAGATGGACTACCCAAAGTTGGTTGATGTAACTGGGTTCGACAGTTTCGCTCTGTAAGAGAAGTCGACGTATGAATCACCACTTACGTATGGAGTTGCCACTTTGGCCATCACTTTATCTCTTTATTGGCTGACCTGGCCTGTGTGAGATGGAATTAGTTTGATATTATTTTTCAAAGATCGGAGCCAGATATGACACTTCGTGGCAAAATAATAATTATTATCTCCTAGATGGACTCAATATGATGTAAATAGGGCTTTGCATGGGCTCAGCCCGATTATTTCATTTCGATCATGGCGTCTACCCCAAAGCCCAGTGGACAAACATTTTTGTCCAGAACGGAAGTCCCACTTCCGTCCTGGGGCCATAACGGAAGTGCGAGTTCCGTCCCACAATGCTTAATAAAAATTGAGCAAGAAAATGAATAAATTGTATATTAATATAAAAAAAAGTAACCGAATTATTGGAATATTATTTTACAATGGAAAAATAATTACATACCTTCGTAACTACAATAAACGAAATGTAAACAACGTAAATGAAAACCTATCTACGGCGCCGAAGGTGTGTACGGAGCGGTGTGTCTCGGGACTGGTCACAGGAAGTAAATGCTGCCATCTCTTACACGCACGGCGCTACCAAAATTGGTTGTGATGACCTCTGCGCCTTCGTGGTCGATAAATACCTGCTCCTCGGGGTTTAGCGGCATCGGCAACGGAGTCTGCTGCTGCGTCTCAGTGATGTGCAGGGTAGCTGCAGGCGTCCTCTCGAGTAGAAGTCCCATTTGTCTGCAGACGTAGAGGGCCCGACACTGGGGATCCCCACCCGTCCGAAAACTCATCTGAAAAAAGTACTCGGGTGATGCAAATTGGTACTCAAAAGGGGTGGGTATGTCGGCCCTGATTGGAAAGCGTAGTGTCAGGTCGGGAGGCTGTGCTGGGATCCGTCACCGATGCAGTCGCCTCCGGTGGCTCGCCATGCGCTGTCGTTGTCGCCTCGCCGCTAAGTCCTCCCTCGCGGCATCCCTGTTACCTCCGCGTACCTCGCCTTCCCCTTTGGGGACCGGGCCGAGCAGGCTCTCTCGGTTGCGTCACCGGTTCGCAACCGCCGACTACTGCCACATCCGCGGCTCTCGATCTGCAGGGTCGGGGACTTCCCGGCCGCCACGACGCCTCTTTGATTGTCTTTGAAGCCCTGGGGAGACTAGGGACCCTGTAGTGGCCGATTGAGTTGGAAGCCGCTTATCGAGCTCCGTCGGTATGAGTCCGTTGGCATCCGCTCGCAACATCAATTCTCGTGTCGAGTATATTATAAACAAGGAAAAGCAATGTAGACAAACAAAAATACAAAACTTACAATAATGTCCTCGGAAGGCGCGATGGGTTGAATGCCCATCGGGAGTGGACCGGCATCCCTGTTGCGCGGGTTTGTAAGGAGGTGTACGGTGATGCGATTGTACCAATCCATGTACTCACAGGGTTGGTAAGATCACATTCACGGGGGACGAGGACGACGTTCGCGAGTGCATCTTCTCGGGCATCCCACATGGCTACGTAGGCTTTGTGCTTGCCCTCCCAGTTCATATTAGGTCCCGCCATGTTGGTGTGGACGTCCTGGCCCTCTGTCGTACCCTCCGCCACTGAGTCTGTTGGTATCACCTGCTGGAACCCGAATTGCCTAGCAACCCGGTCCGGCATGTGAAACTCAACCAACTCGAAACACACGAGTGGCGTACGAGCCCGACAGGTGGACTGGAAGCCCTCATCGCGAGAGACCCGCACGATAATAACCCAGTCGGGGTACGACCTCCACATGAACTGTCAAAAAAAATTGTACATTAGCATAAATTAATTGTGCAAATAAAAAAAAAGTTACGAAAAATACGATAAACCTTACCCCCTGAGCGTCCGTCAATCGGTCTAACTGGTCGTGAAACACCGTCAGCTGATATTTCGGCGTGTTCTTGAAACTCCGGGCGGTATTCCAACGCGCCCCGTACGCTCGGCCGTCTGTGAGAGGTTCATTCATAATCTCTCCCCGGTTCGCCAGCCGGAGAAATGATATGCGCTCCCACACCCACAACTGGTACAAACAAACACGGATTAATCATCAGATATTTAAAAAAATGCAGGGAAACAATAAAAACACATTAAAAATTACAACAAACCTGGATCAGAAGGCAACAGCCAGCAATGTCCTTAGAGACGGCCTGTGCAGAGATGCACATCTGGCGGTAGAGGTAGGATAGGACGCCGCTGGCCCAGGAATACTGGTTGTGGGCGAGATCTCCTTCGCTGATGAGCAACAGATAGCGCATGTTCCCTCGCGACCCAGATTTATCCGGGAAAAGGAAAGTGGCCATGCAAAGGAAAATCAGGGCCCGGGCCCGCTGGTCAACCGCGAGCTCCGTGGCATCCTCGCCTAGGGGATCGAAAATGTGGGCGTACACATGTGCAAGCTGGATGGCGTTACCCTTAATTGACTCGCCGGGAGGGGGAGGGGGCGGAATCCTAGGATATCGTGGATGCGCTCAATCCACTGACGCTTGGTCATGTTGTAGTCCTCATCCCACGACACCACGTGGCCCCCGGTGGGCAGTCCTAGGAGGCATCCTACGTCCTCTAGGGTGATGGTGACCTCACCGCAACGCAGATGGAAGGTGTGGGTCTCGGGGCGCCACCGCTCTACTAATGCGCTGATCAGGGCGTGGTCTATCTTTATCTTACCTATCCGACAACAACCCTCGAACCGAAGGTGTCAATGAGATCTAGCACTCTCCGGTTGCCTTCGCGTCGGTATGCCTAAAAAAAACTCCGGTCATAGCTAATGACCTTCAAACCTTTGTCTAGGACTACATCCCCGCCCCAAATCCTAAGTGATCTATGTGAGGTGTGTTTGTTCAACACACTGGGATCGTACGGACCGGGCATAAGGTGGGCCGGAAAAGCCATCTATAATAAAAACAGTGGGATTTTATCAATAACATATGCGTAAAATAACAATTCGCAAAAGGATACCAAATTCACAAAAAAATGCAATTAAAATATTAAATTCACAAAATTGCAATTAAAATACATAAGGATATCAAATTCACAAAATTGCAATTAAAATACATAAGGATCAAATTCACAAAATTGCAATTAAAATACATAAGGATCAAAATTGCAATTAAAATACATAAGGATCAAATTCACAAAATTGCAATTAAAGTACATAAGAATATCAAATTCACAAAAATTGCAATTAAAGTACATAAAAATATTAAATTCACAAAAATTGCAATTAAAATACAAATATATTTCAAATTCAAAACAATGCAATTTAAATACATAATTATCAATTTCAAAAAAATACAAATATATCAAATTCACAAAAATATATATAACTATCAAATTTACAAAAAATAAATACATTCTTAATTGGCAATTGAATTTTAAAACTATAGATTTAAAAAAATTAAAAAAATTTGTACCTCCAAATTTTAAAAATTTGGGAGAGAGAGAGAGTGGTGGTTGGGTAGATTGATGGTGGTGGTGGCGGCGACGGCGGCAGCGGCAGCGGTGGGACGGAGTTGCAGCGAAGGGAGGGGGATGGGGGAGATTTTGTTTGGGGGAGAATACTTTGCAAATTGCGGTGGGGGAGAAGAAGAAGGGGTTTTTTTTTAAAAGCGAGAGTTCGAACGGAAAGTCCCATTTCGATCCCTGGGGACATAGCGAAGTGGGAGTTCCGTCCCCTGGACACATGGCGAGCGCGTGGGAAAACTCCGCCACGTCAGCCGGACTGAACTCCCACTTCCGTTATGGCTCCCAGGGACGGAAGTGGGAGCTTCGCTCTGACAAAAAATGTTTGTCACTTGGGTTTGAGTGACGCTATGATCGAAATGAAATAACTGGCTAGGGCCCATGCAAAACCCATGTAAATATTAGAAAAAACTGGTTGAACCAATGTATCCTAGAGTAATTTAGTAAAGGCCCATCAGGAAAGAAACATATCAGCTTAAATGGGCCTGGGAAGGAATAGCATTTCCGTGATGGACTCAATCAATAGTTGATGAGTATGCAACGAGTAGTTTTATCTTGATTTATAAGTAGGGACGAAGACAAGAAAATGGGGGTGACAGTCGCTATTCGAGATTTCTAAAAATATTATTAGATATAATAAATTTTATATGTAGTTTAAAATATTTGATCAAAATCGCTCCCAACATTTTTTTTGTAATTTTATATGTAGTTCGTCATACTGTTACAATATTCGCCCCCAACGCCAAATTCCTGACTTCGTCCCTGTTTATGAATAACTTTAAAAACTTGTATCCGTGCTAATGAAAGCAGTATACGTGGACAAAAAAATGTCTAACTTACACGAGAAAAAATTGATTGTTTGGCCCACGTGTATTGCATTCATTTATCGAAAAGTAACATTTAACATTAATTCTGGATCAAAATAAAATTACTCGTATGCAACTCTCAGAATCCTTTGTGCTAATATTCTTAATTATCGTCTTATTCACACGTACAGTTTACTGGTCATAAGTTTATATCAACAGTTTCTTTCTATAGTTTTGGTTGGATGGTCTAAGTTATGGGTCTCTGCCAAAACACCCGTGAACCACTTCAAACTCAATTTAGTCAGATAGTACATATGTACTAGTACCACAATATTTGTCAGGTTTAATAATTCATTTGGTAATCTTCAAGTTGATAATTGTTATTATTTCCATTACTTAATATAAAACTTTTAAAACATGTAGCGAAAATTAAAGAAATAAAAATTAAGATATTTTTTAAATCAAAATATTAATATTACTTACTTAAATAGAATTAGTTATATACAAGTTCTATTAAAAAAATACTGTTAATATTTTAACTAAAAAAATATCTTATTTTTTACTTTCGTAATTTTTATTACATGTGCTGAAAGCATTAAAGAGGAAGTAATATAATTCAACGTACCATTTACATTTACTTACTATTTGTAAATTTGTTCTTATTGTACCAATAACTTTATACGTGTCCACCAGTTTTCTGAATCCTATTTTTTGCATTTGGATCTTTCTGAAAATGGGAATTGCAATTGGATGCTTTATATCATGGACGAAGCTAGGAATTTAGTGTTGTAAGGGCAAAACTGTAACAGTATGTCGAACTACATATAAAAACGGTAAAAAATTTTTTACTATACCTAACTACATATAAAATTTACTATACCTAACTACATATAAACGGTAAAAATGATATAAGATTCCGAACTACATATAAAATTTACTATACCTAATAATAATTTAAAAAATCTCGCTTTATATTATACCCAATAATTCATGTACCAAATTAATTTTTTTATGAACACTTGAAAGATTCTTTGAAAAAAATTATGGCAATTATCGATGGATATAGTGCTCGAATTTGTAATATGTAAAGGTCGTACTCAGTTAACAGTTTTACCCTTATTTTTTTTCATAAAAAGTCTGTTTTCGGAGTTCGAACTGTGACTTATCTAGATAGCAACATTTAATGGTTAATACAAAGTATTTTTTGACCCAACTATCCAAAGGTTTTTAAGGTACATGGAATGGTTCCTTAATAGCTGAAGCTAGGAAAAATCATTTTGGTCACCCGTGTAATATTTGAAAATCTTAATGATTGGAAGAAAAAAAAACTTTATATACCATATCATGTCGATAGGGGCGGACACAAAATGGAGGAATGGAAGATTTGGGGGAACCAAAGTATATTTTTCAACTGTTAGGGGTTGAGGGTGGAGGTGGTTGGGGGTGGGGTAATTTATTTATTTTCTTTGTTCAAATCCTATTTGTAATATATGTGCATGCACGGACGAAACTAGATGTGGGATCAAATTACTTTATATGTTACTATATAAATTTTATTCTTAAAAAAAAATTGGAAGTGACTGGATGGAAATTATAGGAAAAATATAGGGAGAGAGTACATAAATAACCCTACAAAATTCTAATTAAAAAAGGGGGGGGATTTTTTTGTGCTCTTGCGGTGGAAGAACAAGTAATGACTATTTATACAGGAACAAATGGTTATATATAAATAAACTAATTCCAAAATCAAAATATTCAGAGGACTCTTCCAACCCAGACTAAATACAGTAGGTAGGCCTGCAAACGGATACGAAATTGTCTATTGCGGATCCATATCCATTTTTTATTTGTCTACCATATCCGTATCCATATCCTAGCGGATCCAAAATATGTATTATCAGATCCGCTGATTTGGATCCGAATACGGATATGGTAAAACCCGTTTCAAAAAGTCCAATTATACTATAATCCACAAATAATTCTATGAAATATAATATAATACAATGAATCAACAATTATGTTTCAGAATCTATAGTTTCTCAAATAAAAGAAAATTTGAGGTTATGAATAATAAAATGAAAGAAGCCTAAAGCCTTTTCACCATATTGCAATTCGAACACCAAATACAAAAACATATCTTTGTAAACGAGAACCAACGGAAGAAAAATACTTTACACGCAACTGAATATACCTGCGGCAGTGACAGTGACGGGAAGGAGTAGCGGCGAGGAGTAGGCGCCGGAGAAGGTAGAAGAGGAAACGGGGAGAGAGAGAGAGAAGAAGAGGGAAGAAAGGAAAGAAATGGAACGACGCCGGAGAAGGTAGAAGAGGTAACGGGGAAGAGAGAGAGAAGAAGAGACTGTGATGTTAGGGTTTGTTATCTCTTAACCCTTAAGAATGTATATATACAGGACTAAAATTGCAATATAAAAAATTATCACATAAATCCTATAAAATACTTATATTACAAAAAAGTCATAAATCCTATAAATCATGTAAAATATATTGTTTTAGGGAATATATATATTGTTTTACCTGAAACGGATTCGGGTTTAATCTGATACGATTTTTTTATATTTCATATTCAGTATCGCTTTATTACTCTTATACTGACTCTGATTCGGATGCGGGTATATGGGTCTAGAGTTCTTACCATATCCTAAAAATAAAATCGGATTCGAGTCGGATACGGATAAAAATCCAACCCGTTTGCAGGCCTAACAGTAGGGAATATGAAGACTTGTTTTCTTCAGTCTACTTTGTAAAGTGGTAAACCTTGACAACGAAGTGCAGCTCATGCGGTAAGACGCTTTACTTCCAACCGATAGGTCGGGAGTTTGAGTCATGCCGGAGGAAAAGTGGGGAACCACTATTGATCCTCATTTTAAAAAAGTGGTAAACCTTGGCACCAATCGATATCCAAGATTCGATGAAAGTATAGAAGGCAATCAGGGCCGTCTCAAATAATATTGAGGCCCTGTGCTATTTATCAAAGTTAATCCCCTAAATTTTTTAAAAATTATAAATTATAAAAGTGTTGAAACATAATTATATACCCAAATTTTAAATGCGAGCAATCCTTAAATCATATTTTATTTTAAAAATGATCATCCTTCTAACAACACCCTTTGAAGTAAAATCGCAAATCAACTTCAATTTATAAAAACTTCTCTCCATAAATACAAGGGTATAACCAACAAAATTCTATATGCAATAATTAAGTTATGAAAAACATTAAGATCTTCAATTTTTTTAACAATAATTATATACAAATTAATTATTTTTTTAAAAATTTGGGGCCCCTCAAAATCGAGAGGCCCGGTTCCGTATGTCACCTTAGACACCCTTGGAGCCGGGCCTGAAGGCAATACCATAAACTCTCTACATGCAATTCGCTCACTTCGGGAAGGAAAGACGAGGCATTTGCTCTATCTTACTTTCCATACTTTATACTACTATAATACTAGACTTTTACTCAGATAAGTGAAGACCAACTTCAATATTTTTTGGCAGAGGTTTTATCTCCTATCGCTGAAAAGCCCCACTCTCCACTTAAGCCCGCCCCCTGTGTGCATGGTAATAAAAAATAAAAAATTCCCCTGAACAAAAATTTGCATGTGTGTCCACTCTTCCATGTTGAGGCTTTAGCTTTGGAATTTTAATGACCGAAAAAAAACTTTATAAATCATATACGGACGTTGAGGTTTTAACTTAGGATACCACCAGATAAAGTAATTTTCTAAAAAAGAATATAGTTAGAAAAAAGGGAATTAATAGCCAAATTAGTCATCAACTAACTTTCATCCTGCCACTTTCATCATTTTCAAGTTTTTAAAACTTTTTTGGTCATCAAATTATTTTTTAGCAGCCACTTTCATCCTTTTTAACTTTTTTCAGCCACTTTCATCCCCAAATTTTTTACGAGCAGCCATTTTGGTCATCAAATTATTTTCTAGCAGCCACTTTCATCATTTTAAACTTTTTTTAACTTTCTTCATCCCCAAAGATTTTACGAGCAGACATTTTTTTGAATTAATTGCCATTTTGGTCATCAAAGTTTTTACAAACCGCCAGTTTCATCACTTTTGAATTTTTTTAACTTTTTGGGTCACTGACATATTTACAAACCGCCAAAATCATCATTCCGTCTAAAATTTATACAGAAACCGTCAAAATTGATGACTTTCTATGAGCAGTGCTTCATCTTCTTCATTGTTCAAGGGCAAAATTGGAAAAACCCAAAAGCAAGAACACCATTTTCAAAAATCAAAGCCCAAAAGCAAGTTGAAGGTGAAGAAAACCCTAAATTGAGTGAAGAAAATCCTAAGTCCCATCATTTTCAAAAATCAAGAACACCATTTTCAAAAATCAAAGGCACGCCATTTTCAAAAATCAAAGCCCAAAAGCAAGTTGAAGTTGAAGAAAACCTTAAGTCCCAAATTTTGAGAGATTGTTAACCATGAAAAAAGTCTCATCTTGGCACTTGACAATGTTTATAGGGAAGAAAAGCTCATTTGGGCTGTCAAGTCCAGAATGGCATCCTTGCTTTGGGATGATCTGAACATCAACTTTTTAAAAATCTCCACACTCTCCCATAGGAAAAACAATAGGATTCTATCCCTTAAAAACCACATTGGGGATTGGGAATTTGATGTTAGGAAGGTCAGGAATATTGTCACTAGGTACTTTAGGAATTTATACACTTCTGGGAAAAGCTTAAGTTTCCTTTCTTATGATTTTCCTTTTATCTGGGCTCTTGAAACTAGCATTGACCTTCCAGACCAGCTTTATGCACAGCCTTCTGACATTGAAATCAGAAAGGCCATGTGGGGTTTCAAGCCTTACAAAAGCCCTGGACCTGATGGCCTTCACCCCATCTTCTTCCACAAATTTTGGGACACTGTGCAACCCCTCTGTCTCCATCCTGGTAAAAAAGGTCTTTGACACTGGTACCATTCCTAAGTGCCTTAATCAGACTTATGTCTGCCTAATCCCTAAAGTTAAAAACCCTGAATCTGTTGGGCAATTGAGGCCCATTAGCCTTTGTAACACTCTTTACAAACTCATCTAAAAAATCTTGGTTAATAGAATTAGGCCCTTGCTACATTCTCTCATCTCTCCTTACCAAGGCAGCTTCATACCTGGCAGAAGATGTGCTGATAATGTTTTAATGGTTCAGGAGGCTGTCTACTCTATTACCAAAAGCAAAGCCACTCAAGGGGCTATTGCTGTTAAGTTTGACCTTGAAAAAGCTTTTGACAAGTTAGAATGGGACTTCATTAGAGATGCTTTCTCCTTTTTCAAATTTCCTGCTCCTCTCATCTCCCTTATCCTAAGTTGTGTTACCTCCTCCAGCTTCTCCATCCTTTTTAATGGTGAAGTCACTGACTGGTTTGAACCCACTAGAGGTATTAGGCAAGGTGATCCCCTTTCTCCTTATATCTTTGTTATCTGTATGGAGTACCTCACCCTTAGCATTGAGAATTCTGTCAGAAACAAACTTTGGAAACCTATCATAGTTGGTAAGCAAGGACCCTCCCTTTCCCACTCCCTCTTTGCTGATGACATCATTATTTTTGGCAAAGGTGATGATCTCACTATTCTGGAAATGAAAAATGTCCTTGCAGATTTCTGTTCTAGATCAGGGCATAAGGTGAACCTTAATAAGTCTAAATTCTGTTGCTCCAATAACCCTAATCCTTCCAGAATAGCTTTTATTGAAAATACCATATGCATCAAACATACAACCAATATGGGAAAATACCTAGGATTTCCCATTTTCCAGAAAGCCCCTAGAAACTCTGACTTCATGTTCATTGTTGATAAAGTCAGGACCAAGTTGTGTGGCTGGAAGGCAAACTTATTGTCCATTGCAGGCAGAAAGTCCATTATCCAATCCTCATCTTCCCAAATCCTTTCTTATTACACTCAATGCATGCCCCGACCTATCAATATTTGTGAGAAGATTGACAGGGAGCAAAGAAATTTCCTTTGGGGAAGTATTGCAGGTCAGGGTAAACTTCACCTCCCCGAACCGGGATAGAGTCTCGCAGCCAAAGCATGTTGGAGGTCTTTGCATCGGAAAAGCTATACATGCCAACAATATAGTAGTCGTAAAACTAGTGTGAGACTCAAGAAATCTCGGGAATCGCAAAGTGGGCTTGCATGTATCAAAAAGCAAACTGTGCGTGAAGGATAAAGATTTAATAAGAGCTCCAAAAAAGTTATCGAGTTCCATCAACTCCAAGTGCTTTTAAAACTGGTTTGGAATTTCTTCCAAAGCTCAACCACTGGATACCCGGTAATGGAGAATCAGTAAGAGCATGGTTAGATGATTGACTGGCATCGTAGTCCGAGCGGTGCAATCTCGGGGCCTCTAACCATTGAGGAAGAAGAATTGAAGCTATCATCACTATTTGGAGATAATGGGTCTTGGGACCTTACTAAGTCGCCATTCTCTACCTTCAACCATCATTGATATCATCCAGGGGGTCCCTAGATCACTTCAAAGAAACTTAAGGATGAAGAAGATGGAAAGGAAGTGCCAATGGGGATTTCTCTTCCAAATTAGCCAATGCTCGGGATTAACTACAAGAATGAGGAAGGGGTGGGCGCCCTCGCTCCGAGCTCGGGAATGGTCCGGAAAGCTAACCGCAATCGGAGACTCAAAATGTTTCTATGGAATCGCAACCACGGCAGATCAGCTACTAGAAACTGCTAAGAACTGGACATATTGTCCAATGTTCTCTCTCGTCCTATTTGTGGTAACAAAGAGGAAGGTGAGAACACATACTCAAAACTTGTACACCGCCAGTGCTTCTGCAGGAAAAAACCCGGGTATCCCGAGAGCTCATCTTAATCTCTCGAACCCGGACTTCAACACTGGCTAAGTAAAGGGAGCTTCCCTTAAAATGCCTTCCCACATCCATGATGTTCCAGTGGGCACTTTGTTCATTTATGCTTGCTATGCCCTATGGACCAACGAGAATCACAAAGCATTTTCCGCCTCTCGCAAAAGTCTGCTTGACCCTTTTATGGAAACCATTTCCAAAGCTACTCGAATTTGCGACTTTAGGTGGAAGTTTTAAATCTCCCAGATGCAAAGTCATCCACGAGTGGTCCGGAAAAAAGCCGGATATTGGATGGAAAAAACTCAACACGGACGGGTCTGGGACTAGTAGCAATAACAAGGGAGGGGCTGGTGGTTTGGTCAGATATCACTTAGGCAATTGGCTAGGAGGATTTAGTAGGAATTTGGGCCCTTGTGATAGCATTTACGCAGAATTATGGTGTGACGCCCCGTCCCTCTCGGGTCGGGTACGCCGCGTGCCTCTCGGCACTGGGTTCTATCTTTTACAATATAAATTACACGTGGATAAAAAATTTCTAAACTATTCTATGGCTTCTAAGTTGACTTCGGTCTTTGACTGAATCTCAATGTCCAGATTTCTAATCCCAAGCTTTCGCTGCGCACTCTGATACCAAAATCTTCTAATCTGGACATGTGTCTAGCGTTGACTCAATTCTTTGTCTTGGTTCAACTTTACACCTCAGAATATTCTTGTTTTATCTGCTCAATCTCGCAAGAACTAAAACAGAAAATAGAGAAAGGGTGAGCTATAAATAGCCCAAGTGAGTCCCCAGTGAAGTGTGTGATAGTGATTTTGAAACTCATTTTATTTCGCAAACATTTTTATTTTTAAGACACGGAGAAACTTCCTTTATTTATAAATACTTTTCCTTTTCCAAAATAATTTTATTTTAGAAAGCGTTTTCTTTTTCTTTTTCCAAAACCAATGAGATATTATTTAGTTTTAGAAAAACATTTGCTTTAACTGGAATGCTCTTTCTTTTCAATTTCAGAAATATCTACCGGAATAAAAAGACCATTCCGGGTATCAGATTCAGAAATAAAAGAGTACATGACCGGCCAAGTCAATAGCTCTTTAGTCAATACCAGCATCACGCTTGTCAATTCAATACCAGCCTCACGCCAATACCAACCTCACGCCAATACCAACCTCACGCTCGACACACGCACATACCGACCTCACGCCCGTCAATTCAATACTGACCTCACGCCAATACCAACCTCACGCTCGACACACCACATACCAGCTTCACGCTCGACATACTAACAGCTTCTCGAGTTAAACCTCCTAACCCCTGGGAGACATGTTAGCAGTTATGATTCCATATGTGGTAACGTAGGGGATACAGTCAGCCCGTTGCTTTCCCTGCCCCTAACGCTTCCACACAATATTGAGATCCCATGAGATGACCAGAGTTGTCGTTCATATATTTTTCAAAAATACTTTTCAAGAGATACTTTTTAAGAGATACTTTCCAGAATCATATTTTAGAAATACTGTAACTTTTAATTTGTAAATACTTTGCATAAAACATCTTTATAAAACAAGTTCTCCGGTTTTGAAAGGGAACTCACCTTAGCCTCTTCGTTCGTACTTTCCTCAAGATCTGTACCTATTGTGCAAATACCAACTCTTTAGGAAATACTTATAAAATTAAATACATGCAAGCCTTAATATGTCTAAACATATTTCGGATTAAGTTTCTAGGCTTCTGGGTCTTTTGTGTAATTTCTAAAGTTCAGGGACTAAACTGCAAATATTTATTCTATGACATTTCCATACTTTTGAAGACATATCATATATATTATTATTGGTCTTATAAATTCTTCGGAAACGATTCATGAACTTAAATGGGCCTTAAAAGTGAAATATAAAACTATGGGGCCAAAAAGTAATTTCTATAAGTTATTTCGATCTCTGAAAATTAGTTATCTCAGCTATATTTTATTTTAATTGTTCCCTTAAGTATTTTCTTTAATTCTATAGTCCAAATAAATATAAAATAGATCATTTAGGACTCGTTTGTAATTTAATAATTTTATAGGACTTTATGTGCTGATACTTTAATTGCCCTTCTGGTCCTAAGTATATAAACTCTCTTAAGAGAACCCTAAACCTAGTATCTTGTGAAATGGGTCGCCTGCAAGTGGCTCAAGGCAATACTTAGTGGGCGGGCCTAGACTCAATTTTGCGGGCCCTTGAAACATATGCCCATACCCGCACCGCCCAAGGTCCGAGGGCCCACTTATTTTTTTTTATTTTTTTTTGTTAAATAAAGATTTACCCATTAATAATAAAATAGTTAAGGTCATGTATACTTTTATTTTATTATGTATACTTTTTTTATTACCATCAGTGAGTAGGAAAAATGTTAATATATACTATATTATATATAATATATATACTATTCCAAAAAAATATTATATATAATATGTATACTTTTATTTTTACCATCAGTCGAGTAGGAAATATGTTAATATATACCATATTATATATGGAAATATCCGATATGGGATCAGGGTCCATATGGACTATATAGCTCGAGATTTGACCACATCCTCGCGAGAATGAGGGAGAGAAGGAAATGCAGTGACGTGCTTAAATCTGACCGGCATGGTCCCAATCGGACTCGATCTACATGATGAATAGACCATTATATATAATATATATACTATTCCAAAAAATATTATATATAATATGTATACTTTTATTTTTACCATCAAGCGAGTAGGAAATATGCTAATATATATACCATATTATATATAATATATATATTTTTCCCAAAAATATTATATATAATATGTATTTTTTTTAAATGAAAAAAGCGCATGGTGACCACGATCCATGGATCCGGTCCCGCCCTGGGTAAAGCATGGCTGTGACTGAAACTGTAGCGCTAAAAAGCCCGCATTTTTACGGATCAATATTTCCTAAGTCCATACCCAGTCCACCTAAACCTAATGTTTCATTTTTATTCTTCTTCTTCCTCTCCTCCTAGCCGCCTCCTCTCCCCTCTCCTCCTTCTCCGGCGGCTCCTCCACCACACCGCCGCCCTTTTTGTTCTTCTTTTTCTTTTTTCATCATTCTTCTTCTTCTCCTCCTTTCTTCTCTCTTCTCTTCTCTGGTTCTCCTTTTCTTTCCCTTCTTCTTTTCTTTCCCTTCTTCTTTTCTCCTTTCCGCCGCGGCTCAACTTCTCTTCTCAGAGAAGTCGCCGTTCCTTCGCCTTCTCCGGCAGCAGCTTCCTCCTCCGGTGATGGTAAGTTTCTATTTTCCTTTTTCTTTAATTAGATTTCTTATTATCCTTAAATTTTATTTTCTGTTTTTATTTATTAATTCTTCTTCTCAGATCTCACCGCTGCTGTCGTCACCAAGCCACCGCCACTCCCGGCCGCTGCTGCCCGCCGATCATCATCCTCTTAGGTTAACCACTGTTTCTTTTCCTACTTTATTATCTGTTTCCTTTCTAATTTATAATTATTATTATAACCATCATTATTATTTCCTTTTATTATTACTGTAAATCTTATAATTTTTAGTTGTTGTTCTCAGATCTGCCGCTCTCCAGTGCTGCTGCCGCCACCGAGACATCGCTGCTGCCTCTGACCACCACCGAGGTACTCTTCTCTTTCTGATTTACTTTTTCTTCTTATTATTTACTGTTTGTTATTATTATAACTATTATTATTATTTTTATAATTGTTCTTGCTGTTTTTGTATTTCCGGCCAGCCTTGATTTTCTTGGGGATATCTATTATTATTATTATCATACTTCTATTTTTTTAATTTTCTGTTTACTATTACTCTTATTTTTAATTATTCCTATTTGGTAATTTCTGGGACCTTCTTTACTAATAAATTGTTACTTTTCTTTAGGCTAGAATTTTATGGAATTCTTAAGATTTATAGAAATCCTAACTTTTATAATTAACACTCAATCTAATCAATCTCCTTAAACTAATCAAGTTTCCTTTTAACTGAAAGCTTCACAAACTTCAGCTAACCAAATTTCTTCGGAGGGAAATAAAGTAATTAAATTTCTATCATTTCTTAAAATATAAAATTATGAAAATACTATGATAAAATATCAAGGATAGTATTTCTGAATTTCAATGTTAATAATAATAACTGATTCCAATTCTAATATTGAATGCTATTGTTCGCTTTCAATATTAGAACCGGATATTCCTATTTGATCAGTGTCTATTTAATTTTACTATAATGCATAATATATGTTTCTCTTTTCTAGTCTAGGATCAATTAAGAATTTAGACTTATATTCTTCTGGTCACCCGTCTTAACCGGCACAAAGTCCGATTAGAAAAAGTCTCCACCAGTGGGATGGGTCACGGAGTGTAGGACAGTCTCAGAGAATATAATCCAATTCTTTCATGAGCCCGTTTAACCTAAGTTCATTTATGGTTGTGCTATGACGTGAAATAAATATACTTGCCTGTATTTATGCAGGGGATGAAGAAAACAGCAGCATGTATGGTTTCTTTTGGTAAAGGCAGTTTGTTTGGTTGATGAAGAATTATAACAAGAATGTAGAGAAATGGGAGTCTTTTGGCAAAGCCTTTGCAAGAGAGGAATAGAGAGAATTCCTTTTAAGGAATTGGTGCAAGGTTTCCTCTCAAGAGGACCCTTCTATTTATAGTAGAAGTTAGGGATTTATTTGTAATTTAAGTGCTTGTGAGGATAAATGTGCAAAACAATTTCTTATGTAAATAACATGTAATTCAGGGACTTTAAAGGCAATTATTTCCTTTTTCCTTGGCGAGCAAGTATGGGATAAACATCAACTTTTTTTTTCTTTTCCTTTTATTACTTAATTTTAAAATTACTATTATGCCCTTGTCTTTAAATAAAATTACCAATTTATTGTTTGGACTATTTTACCCTTACTAATTAATTGAAAAGACATGTTTAACCTTATAAAGTGAAAAGACAATACTAACCTTTTGAATTGGTTCGAAATTACCGGTCGTCACATCCTCACCCCCTTAAAAGAATTTCGTCCTCGAAATTTATTATTGTACCGGAAGCATATTTGATTCCAGAAATTATGTGAGAAAACACTACCATAAAAGTATTTCCAAGTCATTATTCTGTTTATATCATCAGTATATAAATTTTTGTTATTCGTAATGACCGGATATGTTCTTTTCTTTTAAAGTTAATTTATGCGACGACGTTTGTTCACCAGACTTTAAAAATATGTCTTTTCGAAGACATTTTTCAGTGATGTCCTAAGAAAGTTAAAAAATATTTCCTAAGAGAAAAGGTACTTTCTACGGAATAACTACCTTATCTTATTCCATAATGAAGGAAGTCTTAAATTAACTCCCTAGGCTTAGAAAATTTTCTTAAGGGATCCTTAAGGTGTTGTCGAAACCTAGGGTATTTCCTGAGGTAACCTTAAGGTATTGTTGAAACTTAGGCTTTGACACCAATTGTAACCTTAAATATATCAAAGATGTTCACGCCAGCTTCAAGCCTAGTGGACACACTACCCATTCCAGAATCTTATGCTCTGATACCAACTGTGACGCCCCGTCCCTCTCGGGTCGAGATGCAGCAGTGTCTCTCTAAACGACTGGGTTCTATCTTTTACAATATAAATTACACGTGGATAAAATTTTTCTAAACTATTCTATGGCTTCTAAGTTGACTTCGGTCTTTGACTGAATCTCAATGTCCAGATTTCTAATCCCAAGCTTTCGCTGCGCACTCTGATACCAAAATCTTCTAATCTGGACATGTGTCTAGCGTTGACTCAATTCTTTGTCTTGGTTCAACTTTACACCTCGTAATATTCTTGTTTTATCTCGCTTCAATCTCGCAAGAACTAAAACAGAAAATGAGAAAATGGTGAGCTATAAATAGCCCAGTGAGTCCCCAGTGAAGTGTGTGATAGTGATTTTGAAACTCATTTTATTTCGCAAACATTTTTATTTTTAAGACACGGAGAAACTTCCTTTATTTATAAATACTTTTCCTTTTCCAAAATAATTCCAAAATTATTTTATTTCAGAAAGCGTTTTCTTTATCTTTTTCCAAAACCAATGAGATATTATTTAGTTTTAGAAAAACATTTGCTTTAACTGGAATGCTCTTTCTTTTCAATTTCGTAAATATCTACCTGAATAAAAAGACCATTCCGAGTATCGATTCGTAAATAAAAGAGTACATGACAGCCAAGTCAATAGCTCTTTAGTCAATACCAAAGATCACGCCCTGTCAATTCAATACCGGACTCACGCCAATACCAACCTCACGCCTGACACACCACATACCAGCCTCACGCCTGTCAATTCAATACCAGCCTCACGCCAATACCAACCTCACGCCTGACACACCACATACCAGCCTCACGCCTGACATACTACGCAGCTCTCGAGTTAAACCTCCCTAACCCGGAGACATGTTAGCGATTATGATTCCATATGTGGTAACGTAGGGGATACAGTCAGCCCGTTGCTTTCCCTGCCCCTAACACTTCCACACAATATTGAGATCCCATGAGATGACCAGAGTTGTCGTTCATATATTTTTCAAAAATACTTTTCAAGAGATACTTTTTAAGAGATACTTTCCAGAATCATATTTTAGAAATACTGTAACTTTTAATTTGTAAATACTTTGCATAAAACATCTTTATAAAACAAGTTCGTCACATATGGGCCCTTAGAGATGGGCTTACTATGGCATCCAACTTAAACATAGGCAAATTGAATGTTGAGTTGGATGCAATAGTAGTTATCAATCTCCTAAACCAATTTGATATTTCGTCTCACCCTCTTTCTAATCTTGTATTTGATTGTAGGGAACTATTGCTGAAGTTCGAAGACGTCAGAATTAGGCACATTTTCAGAGAAGCAAATTCATGTGCGGATAAGCTGGCAAAGAACGGAGCTTGTTTGGATAATTTTTTATTGCTTTCTTATATATCTCCTCCCCCCCTTTGTTAGCCAAGCTTTGGCAGGGGATGCCTCTGGGGGCCTCTTTTGAGAGAATTTCTTCTTTTGTAAACAATACAATGTTACCTCCTTTTGATTAATTTTATTTAGTGTTTTATGACAAAAAAAAATATTAAATAGCTAAAAGTGCAAAAATTCTCTCTCTAGAGAAAATATGGAGCTCTTCTCTTCTTGCTTTTGTATGATTTTTGGAGAATAATCTAACAAAAACTACCATCTTTTGGTAGGATTAGCTTAGATTATTAAGTAATTTTTGGAGTTTCGTTTCATTGGTCTCGGGTAAGCCTCCCTACAACAAAAAAGTTGGATTTTCGTTTCTTTGTTGAGCTAAAAGGAGAAAAAAAAAAGTTCCACTCCATTTTTTTGAGTGGAACTTGCTAGATTTCAAGAGATTTTGTGGGTTTTTACTTGGCCTTTGGGTTTAGATGAACTGGGTTTCAGTCTTGATTTTTTTTTCCTTTTAATGTGGGATTTTCTTGAAGATTCTAGATATTTGAGAAATGATAGTTCTTGAGGGATTTTAAATTTAGTGGGTTGTAAATGGTTTCAGTTGGTGGTATGTCTTCTTCATCATTTCCTCCGGCACCGCTACTCCACATCCTGAAATTTCATCGGAGATGACTCGGTTTTTTTTTCCTGTCTGATGTTCACAGCTTCAAGCCTGGGAAAATAGTGTTCTTGCTTTTGGGTTTTTCCAATTTTGCCCTTTAACAATGAAGAAGATGAAGCACTGCTCATAGAAAGTCATCCATTTTGACGGTTTTTGTATAAATTTTAGACGGAATGATGATTTTGGCGGTTTGTAAATATGTTGTTGACCCAAAATGTTATAAAAAAAATCAAAAGTGATGAAACTGGCGGTTTGTAAAAACGTTGATGACCAAAATGGCAATTAATGAACAGTAAATGAATTTCAAGATCTTAAGTTTGAGTTTGGGGTGATAGATGGTGATTTCACTCCAAGCTGCAATGTTGTGGATCTACAGTTTCATCAATTTTGACTCTTTTAAGACAATTATTTGACAGAATGATAAAAATGGCTGCTCTGCTCGTAAAATCTTTGGGGATGAAAGTGGCTGAAAAGTTAAAAATGATGAAAGTGGCTGCTAGAAAATAATTTGATGACCAAAATGGTTTCTCGTAAAATCTTTGGGGGTGAAAATGGCTGAAAAAAGTTAAAAAGGATGAAAGTGCCTGTTCAAAAATAAATTGATGACTAATTTGACTATTAATTCAAAAAAAGGTCTCAATACAATCATACACTTTCAAGAATAATTTGAAAAGTAAAATTCAAAAAATATACTATAATATGGACGTGGTGAGGCATATCGAATATTATATGAGATCTAACCCCAATTTACTCTGTTCTCAGTTTAGGGAGGGTCAAATCTGCTAAAAAAATACAAGTCAAGTGAAGGCAGACATGTCAGGTCAAAATTGTCATCCCTATGTGCAGCATATGCAGGGCCCTCTCGAACAATATTGAGATCATGTCCTACTTATCAAAGTTAGGCCCCTAATATTTTTTTTTTTAAAGTGTCAAAATATAATACGATTTTCGAATTTCCAAAACCAAAGTAAACCGCAGTAGTTATTATTTTTCTTCATTTATTTGATCTATTTTTTAATAGATTAACACCATATTAGATAATAATAAAATTTAAAACTAAAAATAAAGGAACCCAATGTAAACTTTTTTTAGAGCAAATAAAATTTTAGTACTATTTTTTTTCATGCAAATTTTGAAAGAAAAAAAAATTAATACCTTTAACTTAATAATTACAAATTCTGAATATAATACAAAAAGAATTATCAAATTTCTTTAACAAAAAATATATATATATATATATATATATATATATATATATATATATATATATATATATATATATATATATATATATATATATATATATATATTTGGGGTTCCGTTTGTTACTTTAGACCTCCTCCAAGCCGGGTGGGTCTGAGCGGAAGAATCTATTGAGATATTGCATTGAAGAAAATGGGAAAAGAATAGAAAATTAGGTCAATTCACGAGATTGAGAATAGAACATATACTTTTTTGCTATCCACTTAAAACGTGACACACTTGGATTGGTATAGTGGCTGAAATACTTGACCAAACTACTCCTTTGGTCGGTGAGTCATTGAGGTTGGAACATGATTGCATTAGGATTTTGTTACTAGTATATACTCTCTCCATTCCCTATTAATTGTCGTTTAGGAGATATCTAGGTATCCAAATTAATCGTCGTTTAAGCTTTTTTTATTAGTTGTCAACAATTTATTTCAATTATACCCTCAACATTTTCCTTTCTTTTCTTTATGATGTATTAGTGAGAGAGAGGGAAGGTGGGGTAATATTGGAAGTTGAGGTGAAACTGACAACTTTTTTAATTTTCTCAAATTGTCTAAAGAGTCTTATATTTAGGAATGGAGGGAGTATAGTTTAGTTAGAGATTCGGATCGTTTTGTCATTATATATACAGGTCTCTACTTACATAGTTCGACTCACCTATTTTTTTTATTTTTTTTGTGTGTTTTTGTTAGGAGTTCCATTATTATACTTTTTCCGTTCAAATTTGAATGTCTCATTTATTTAATTGGAATATCTGAAATTTTGTTAAAATTTCAATTGTATTCTAAGACAAAGACAATCCTTAAATTTTGGCCCAAACTAAAAACGGACATTTCAATCCGGACAAATGAAGGAAAAAATATTGATGGTAGAGGCGGCAAATAAAAGAAATGTCAAGGGTATATTTAGAATAAATTGTTGATAACTAATAAAAGAGCCTTAAATGACAATTAATTTAGATACATATAAATCTCCTAAACTACAATTAAATGGGAATGGAGAGAGTATTAGACAGATAATTTAGGATAGAGGCAATATCATGCATACTTATGGGTTGTTTCCAATATCTCCTTACTTAAATGTCTTGAAATTTAGAATAGTTCGAGCAAATATCTGAATCAAAATATGTAATTACTATGAGAGCGTATATAATTATTGGAGGTATGTTAAGTACCGATTATTATATTACTGTTTTTAGTACCTCTCATGAAATTTATTGCTTTGTAACATTTGTCAATTTCTCTTTTGGCATCCAATTTATAACAAGGTTAGAATGTTGTTGATGAATTAAGAAAACCATCACTTTTAATTATCACGATGATTATAATGACTTTAGAATAAAATTGTATATTTAAAAAAAAATACAACTCTTTCATATATTTGATCTAATAAATAAGCAATAGTCCCCCTTCTTCATAATGTTTTGCTAAAATTGAAATCCAGTTGCCTTTATTCTTTGTCGTTATTGGTATATGAGTATTTAACTTAATTAATCCGATTGAGATTTAATAGACACTTGACATGTTGATAAAAAATATGCAAATTTACAATATTAATTACTCAAAGATATGCATTTATCGCTTCTCTTGTGATAGATTAAACCAAACTAATCATACAAGTTTTACAGGGGAAAAAAAAATCTATTGTGATTTGGACCTTGGTTAGGTCCTAGTGACCCCAATTAGGGTATCACATATGAGGGTACCCTAGAGTCAGAGACAAAGTCATTACTTTTAAGTTTAGGGAAAAAAACTATAATAATATGTCGAATTACATATAAAAATTGCAAAAAAATATTGAAAGGAAAATTTGATCAAATATTCTGAAATATATATAAAATTTATTATATCTAATATTATTTTTAAAATTTTCAGAGGCGATTACCTATATCTTCGTCCCAGCCTAGAGTCGAGGGAAAGGGATCATGAAAGTGTTGGACAGTGTTGTGTTGAACAGGCGGTCTTATTAGTTAGGCCTTCTTGTAATATATTTGTTCCTTAGCCTACGGGTTAAGTTTGTTATTTATATATATGCTTATTTACCACAAAAAATAAAGTGTTGGACAGTGGAATAGAGAATTTATACTGTTTTTTTTAGTGGTGGTGGTGGATAAGAAATGAGAATGCAATCCTCTAAATCTAAAAGTTACATACTTTTTGTTTAATTAGGACAAAGCTTGTGACTCCCATCTGACTAAGACTCTGATAAAGCCAAAGGCAATGAGTCTCATGTCATACGCTAGGAATCAAGTGAAAATAAACATTAATATGTATTAATTTTTAATTAAAAATTATAATTTAAAAAAATAATATAACACTTAAGAAAAAAAGTAAATATGTGATAAACATTTATTTATGAAATAAAGAACGAGATATAAAATGAGAATAGATGATTTTTTGCACATGTCATATAGTAATAAGTGATGGGTCAAATAGCAAATATATTAAAAAACAATAAGAAACCTAACCCGGAGGGTAGGGTACAAAGATAAAACAACTAAACCTATATAATAAAACCTCTTGTCCATATCCTGCCGCTAAAAGGCTAACAAAAAGTTGAATATGAATAGAGGTAACTAAAATAGACTTAACAAAAGTAGCCCCACGGGCATCCCCTGCCATTAGGAGGTTGGCAAAAGGGGAAAGAGAGTTGAAAATAACAATAACAGAGGATGTAGCAAATCCTCCAGCTTTAAGAAGACCATCGGCACAAGCATTGGCGTTTCTGTAATAAGTGATTGTTGGTTATTCATAAAAAAAAAGAAGGAAAAAGAGTGATTGATGGTTGATTTACAGAAGAACAAGTGTTTTGTTTTCATATTCAAAATTATAACAAATTAATTTATCTGAATAAATGATTATTCTTCGCTATCCATAGCTATTGTCTTTATAAAATAAAATAAAAAAACTATTCACTCTTTGAAAAATAATTATATTTGACTATTTTTCATGTGCAGACTTGTCTAGCACACTAGATTCGAACTCTGTGATAGACAAAAGTGGGAGCCCAAAATGGCCAAATCTTTTAAAAGGAAAAAGTTCTAACCCTTTTCACCCTTACAATATAAGTTGATTTTGATACTTTTTCTTATACGGATCCTTTATTAGGAAGGTGGTTTTTGTCGCGATTGTCAAATATTTACTTGTTATCTGTTAGATCACGGGTTCAAATTTTGAAAATAGTGTTTTTATAAAAAAAAAATAAGAATAATATTACATATATCAGGACTTTCTAGTTTCTCCAGTTTTTACTGATGTGAGAACCTTATTCACTGATTAAGCCCTTTATACGGTCCTTTATTAATGCTAGCCTCAAATTGCATTGTCAATAATAAGCATTATACTTCATTGAAAGGCTAGTCATCTGAAAGTTATAGTAAATTATTAGTTGTAAGGAATTCTGTTAAAGAAGTGATTTAGCTCTCTGCGCAATAGTTATAGTGTACTTTTAGTGATTTTTTATCCACGAGATATATTTTTCGATTTTCATTATTTCACTAGAGTTCTAAGGACATAGCAATAGAAGCACATAAATGTTAATATTGTCAATCGAATTATATGAGTCGAATTAGTATAATTCCCTGCTCAACACACTTTAATATTGAAAAGTCTAACTTAAATTTAATTTGAAATTCATAAATTGTAAGCTCACATCAATTCACATTTTAATTGTGAGCTCAGACTGAAATAATTACTAAAATATGTATTAGCAAAGAAAATCATAACTAAACAAAAAGGATGACCTTAATATATATATATATATATATATATATATATATATATATATATATATATATATATATATAGTTGTAGTGTAAGTTTTAAATAGACAGAATATTGTCATACTCACTAACTAAAATAAAAATCGGAGTTGAATTAACGTTTAGCTCATTCTCAATTAAATTATAATTATATTTTTTTTTAGTTGAGTGAGTCGGCCAAACCTATTACTAATAAATGCCAAGGAGCCGCGTTAGAATGGGACCCACTCCTGCCAATCATATAACTCACTTTTTCCCCCAAAGCAATGTAAGCCTTGCATTCGCCCGACCAGCTCCGCAAATGTCGGCGGAAACTACCCGGACCTGAGTCCTACACGTGTCCTTTGTCATATTTGTAATTTGACTATGGATAGCAACTTTTATATTTTGGTGTCCATTTTAAGACCAAAAAAAAAAAAAATTACCAACTTTCAAATTCCGTAACATCTTTAATTATAATTTATTTAAAAAAAATATAATAATATCATTAATAGATATTAGAAAGTACAATTATACTCTTGTTTTATTTAGAATATATAAATGAAAATTTTAAACATTAGAGTGTCATAAATAGTGTTGTATTTTGCCCTATTGTTGTAGGCTTTAACACTCTAATTATATACTACATCAATTGTATAATATAAGTCGTTTAAGACATATAACGAAAATTAAGTTAGCAAAAAGCAAGATATTTTATAGTCAAAATATCAATATCACTCTCTTAAATAGAATTTATATAACACTAATCCTATTTAAGTGAGTAATATTGATATTTTGATTAAAAACCCTTATTTTTTGTTTCCTTAATTTTTGCTACATGTACTAAACGACTTATATTATGGAATATCAGTAATAATGTCTTTTTTTTAACAGAAAATTGCATTATATATCATTGAATGATATCATGTAAAAATACATATGGTAAGAGAAAACCAAGTAGGTCTCCAAACCATTGAGTGGAGGCTTTAAGTTTCATTGCGTGATTTACCAACCTATCAAGGACTAAGAAAATGAGTGTGAAAAAATTAAGGTTGAGGCCTCATGACGTAGACGTCATTTGTGATACTCGAAACTTTTAGAAAATAATTTCGCATGTCTTGCATTAAATTCTTGCATGTATGTGATTGTTATATGTTATAGCATGATGTTATGTGACATGTAATGTGATTATATGCTTAATTTTGTGTTGCAACATGTTATTATGTGTTATATGAGGATTACTTTTAGTTAAGGGGCGCATTGGTCGAGTTAATAGTTGAGGGACTTGAGTGTAGACTTTTAGGAAGTTGTAGGGATGGAATGTAGACTTTTGAAAGGTTTAGAAGGTTGGTTATCGCTAGGAAAAGAGGAAGTTATAAGAGAAAGAAAGAAAGACAAGAGAGGAAGAAGAGTGCAGAATTCTGGAGTGCTGTGAAGATTTCTGAACAATTACCATAGTAAATGAAGTCCGAATTGAGTGATTACAGTTGGGTTTCGAAGCTAATTGACTAGGCTACGTGGGAGACTTGAAGGATTGCAGTTTGGAGTTTCGTAGAGAGAGAGAGAGAGAGAGAGAGAGAGAGAGAGAGAGAGAGAGAGAGAGAGAGAGAGAGAGAGAGAGAGAAATCGTGAGAAATTTTATCTTGGTAGGTGAGTAAGTTTAAAACCAACATTCAATCCAATGAATACAATACATGTAGGTTAAAAGTGCAAATTCATAGGAAATAGAATTGACTTTTGACCTACGTGTATTGTATTCACTGGCTTGAATGTAACTTTTAAACTTACTCACCTACCAAAATAAAATTTCTCAGCAATCATAGTTTTAGTAGGATGTTTCTGCAGCGTTTTGGTGATTTCTGGTTTTTGGAACTTATTGCTTAAGTTTGACAGGTAAGGATCCTTCACCCTTGTATTTTCAATCTCTAAACTTCATGAATTGTCAATTTTACTAAAGTTTCTGCTTTGGCTGAGTTATGGTTTTCACATTCATATTTTACTGCATTAAAACCGGATGAAGTGTTGATATAAATTGCTTAGTTGTGGCTATGTTGTATTTGGTAAATTGCTGCGTTTGTAATTGCTTTGTGATTGATTGTTTTGTTCGAGTATTGTATTCCCAATTAGAGTTCTGGTCTGTTGATAATCCTAGTCCATGACATTCTCGAACTTAATCCGTTAAAGTGCCCGGGAGCACTATCAGTTAGTATAGTTTCAGACTCGATTCCTAACGAGAATAATAAGTAGGACTGCGTCGTTCTGCTAACAGTCGTTGTGGAGTTCACAATGGTGAGAGATGATATAACAGACATATCCTTAAAAATCAGATGTGATACCCATAACTTTTTGCTTACGTCTTATTGTACGAGTAATAAATTTATGTGTGATCATTTGCGTAGACGTAATTTATTTCGTGGCATTATGTGATTACGTGTCTATTTTATTTTTACTACATGTTACATGTTACATTTGTGAACGTTTGTTTGAGGGGCGTTTTGTACGTTTATCGCATTTGAAGGACCTAATTGTAAATCACCTAGATGAGTAGTTTAGTTAGATATGAAATTGGAATTGAATTAGGAGTTTAATATGATTGGAATAGCTACCATAATTGATTAGATTAATTAGGGAAAGATAACTAATTTAGGAAATTTTATATAGAGAGAATTAAGGAATTTAATAAGGAATAGAAAATAAAAAGGAATTTTTTTTTGAAGCCCGGCTGGGCGATCGCCCCACGAAGGAGAGAGAGGTACCTCACAAGAGGAGGAAGTAGTCCTAGAAAAGGGAGATTAAAGTTTGCCCCATGTACGAGGAGGGTATCGAACCCACGACCGTGGGCAGGTATCTGCCCAATTGGGTTATGACACCTGTTAAAAGGGAAAAAAAAGAGTAACGTGTACAGGGAGAGGGGGTGAGAAACGGGTGATTTCAACCAACAAAGAAAAAGAAACGGTTTATGACGTGAGTTATAGAGAGAGTTTTTGGAAATTTTGGCACCATAGGCAGTACTATACACTTCCAGTAGAATCATCATTCAGGTAACATCCGAATTTCGATCGGAGTAATTCTTTTTGTTTTAGAAACTAGACTGATAGGACTATAATTGGACTCCTAAAATGTTTCGAATCATTAACCTTATTTTAAATAAATGGATTGTATATGTAATTAGCTTAACTAGAATGGGTTGACATTGCGAACCCTTATTTTGCCACTATCATGGTTGGATAATCTCCGTCTCCAAGGACCACTTCTTCAAGCTTAAAAATTTCAATTTTGGGCTATCAAACCAATTACCTTTTCCTATTTATTGTGCCACATTAATTGATTCATACCCAACTCTTGTACTTCTTCTCTTTTGATTCTTGTACTTAATTAATTTGCTGTCACATATGTAATAAATATTGAGTGTCTAATTTATAATTAAAGACAACATATATTCGAATTTGAAATTTTCAAAAGAAAAAAAGAAAGAAAAAATTGAATGTGCTTAGATCATGCTAGAGAAGTTATTTAGGGTGTGATTGGATTGTGTTTGAATTTGAGATTTTAGTCTCATTTTTGAATCAATCTCAAACTCAGACTAATGATTTAATACTTCATATTTTATTTCCAAACTCAATCCAAAATTGGTTTGAGTCTAAGTGTGAGTCTCAAACCATACAAAACCCAAACCCAAACACAATCACAATCCAATCACACCCTTAATTAGTACTACTCACACCGTCCCAAATTATAAATACACTTTGTATTTTGCACGGAGATTAAGATTTTTAATCAAATTATATAGTAGAATGGTGTAAAATGTCAAACATGACCTTATTTAATTTTACTCACATTTAATTCTACTTTCTTTTCTCTCTATTTTTTCTCTTCAACATTTAATGTAAGAGGTAGAACTAAAAAAATCATCATTAATGAGCACTTTATTTAGAAAGTGAAAAGTTAATTTATGACAGACTAAAAAAGAAATGTGAATATATAATTTGGGACGAGTGAAGTACCTTCTAATCTCATCAATATTTTATCTTTCTCTTAAATATAGTCAATTTCTTTAAATGAGGCAAACTAAAACATCTTGATTGTCTAAACATTAAAGAATTAATAGCCAAAATAGTCCCGAAAGAAGTTGCGCTTTGCCGGTTTTATCATTTATGAATTTTTTAACTTTTTGGATCCTCAATGAATTTACAGGCCGCCAGTTTCATCCTTCTGTCAAAAACTTTGTAAAAAATCGTTTGTCTTGCTGACATGGCTTAACGTTGGAATTCCTACCAATTTAATCCGAGGGCATTTTAGAAAGCACAGAAAACCCCTAACAAATATCCCTAATCTTCGTCACTCCCCCCAAACCAAAACCCTAATTTGTGCGAAATTCTCTCCTAAAAAACCCAGAAGAAAGAATATTTTTCTGCTGTGGAACGAGCTTCCGTTAGTGCTAACTCTAACAAGAAATTATGATTCACAGAAATCCAAGTGATAATCCCCCCAATTATTGTAAGTTTTTTTGCGTTTTTTATGTGAGAATGGGCCTGAAACTGTGCATTTTTTATGATTAGTTTTGAAAAGTGTTGATTAGATTTTCTGCGCAGCAATGAATGAATAGATAAGAGAAGAAGATTAAAATTGTCATTTACATTGACATAGCAAAAAAATCTTACATATCAATTTCAAAACATAACCATAGCTAAAAACTACTACATTGTCACAGATTTTGCAGCAATAAATCCAATTAAGAAGCCTACTACAACAACCAGGAAGCTGTTAATTCGCGCTTGTTTGCATAATTCAACATTTTTCTTCTCTATCTTTCTACAGAGCCTTTGATTTTCCTTCTCCAATCTACAATTTTCATCTTTTCCACTATACCCACTTTTCATTACATCATTCAATTCTTCCTGTAAAAATAGGAATAACATAATAAATAATCAAAATTAAAACAAACATTGTACCACACATCTCATATAAACACAAAACACATACCTTAGATTTACAACCAGGCTTTGTTTTTTACATTGATTTTTTGATATACTCACCATTGGAGCTCGGAATTTCTTGGCTTTTTCAAGGGAATTCTCCATCAATAACTCCAAACTCAAATTGAAGATTATCAAATTCATTCATTTCAATTCAGATTCTACTCAAATTTAACAATTTTGCAAGAAAGGAATGAAGATTGGGAACCTAGAGTTTTTATTTTGGGAGAGAATTTAGCTCAAATTAGGTTTTGGGAATGGGGGGAAATGGCGGAATTTAGGTGTATTTGTTAGTGTTTTTTATGTGTTTCCAAAAATGCCCTCGGATTAAAGTGGTAAGAATTCCAACGTTAAGCCATGTCAGCAAAACAAACGTTTTTTACAAAGTTTTTGACAGAAGAATGAAACTGGCGGCCCGTAAATTCATTGAGGATCCAGAAAGTTAAAAAAAATCATAAAAGGATAAAACCGGCAAATCGCAACTACTTTGGGGACTATTTTGGCTATTAATTCAAACATTAAAGTACCATTTTTTTTTAGCAATACGAAAATTCATTTTTCATATGTCATGTCCCAAGAACAGCTAATAATAATAATCTAGACAAGGGATATCAAAAGAATCATATCTAAACCCTATTGATTTTAATGGAAATCTTTAATTAATACACACCCAAAAAAACTTCATTTTTCAAGCATCAATATCTATATTCCGTTAAAAAAAAAAAAAAAAAAAGCATCACTATCTATTTATGGTAAATGACCCCATTGCCAACTCTAAGACGACTTTACAATCAATTAAAGCATTAGAAGAAAAATACTAAAAAAACTTTTAATTTCTAAGTCTCCCAATGACTTTCAAGTCTTGAAGCAACTTAGGTTTTTAATTATTCTCCCGTTAAAATTATTAATTATAACGGCTTTATTGGAGGTAAAAATGAGTAGGGTGAGTTATGGATAAGTAGTTTTTTATGTATCTAAAAATATTTAAAAAGTTTCTTATAGTTACTATTACGAATTAATAGCCAATTTGGTTATCAATGTATTTGCGCTTGGCCACTTTCATTATTTTTAGCATTTTTTTAACTTTTTGAGTCCCCAATGAATTTACGGGTTGAAGAATAAGAATTTTAAGGAGGAAGAGAAGAATATTTTTTTCCTATTTTGCCCTTGTAGAGAGAGAGATTTCTAACACTGTTAGG
The DNA here is from genome assembly GCA_026122235.1 of Vinca minor. NCBI lineage: Eukaryota > Viridiplantae > Streptophyta > Magnoliopsida > Gentianales > Apocynaceae > Vinca > Vinca minor. Next base: position 5,466,849 of record JAOCZM010000096.1, read on the forward strand.
CCACATCACCTTATTTGACGGAATTTTCCAAAGTTTTGGACGGAAGGATGAATTTGGCAGCCCGTAAATTTATTGGGGACTCAGAAAGTTAAAAAATGCTAAAAATGATGAAAGTGGCTAAGCGCAAATATATTGATGACCAAATTGGCTATTAATTCCTTTTTCTAAATATATAAAAAAAATGGTACTTAAAATTTGTCGCTTCTCTTATACAAATAGTAACTTACTGTGTATGAAATTTAAAATAAAACACTAACGGGAAAACTCTAATTCTCTAATTGCATTTCTTTTTCTTTTAAAAAAAGAAGAAAAAATAAATACACTTAACAGTTTTGATAAAGATAATTAAAATGAAGAATACGACAAAGAGCGAAAAAGAAGATTTGGAAGGTGATATAAGCCTTTGGCACTATCGGGTAGCTAGGGCTAGCAATCCTCTGTCGCTATTCGGTGTCCTCTTCCCTATCCTACCAATAAGAAAATGACATATATTAAACTTTTAAATTAAAAATTATAACCTAAAAAAAATATTGGAACTCACATGAAAAAAATATACACGTGGCAAATATCTATTCGTGGGGATATAGAAGGGGACACAAAATGGGGATTGGCGATTTTTTGCAAGTAGCTAGTATGCTAGAAAGCGCCACATTACACTACTATAATGCAAAATATTAAAAATTTAATATATAATTAATATTTTTTAGTAGGTGTTATAAATCACAACAGATATTAAAAAATCACAACACATGTTCAATCCAAACAAAATTTGACCATCAAAATTTTAATTTAATAATAACAAATATTTATTATCTACTGAATTTTGAGTGTTCAATATCATAGAGGTGAAAATCGTTTGTACCCATTCTGGTGCTCAACCAATAAGAATTCATCATTTGATTATTATTTTTAATTATATATACACATACTGAATTGTAATTGGTTGGATAAAAAAATGAATATACGGACTGACGGGTATTATTTGCCATATCATAACCTAACCGGATAGAAAGAGGGGTGTGCTAAGGAGAGTTGAATGCCGTGCACGAGAGAGAAGACGTTAAAGAAAGAAGAAAATTGTGGAATATGAAGATGGATTGGTGGGGCTCTGTCCAGTGGGAGGTCGGTGAAAGCGAAATTAACCAGAAGAAATTCAGAGCTCCATTTTTACCACTTCTTATTTCCTCCATTCTAGCCAGAAATTTGGCGTTGGGGCAAAAACTGTAATAGTACGCTGAATTACATATAAAAATTGCAAAAAAATATTGGGAGGCAAATTTGATAAAATATTTCGAATTACATATAAAATTTACTATATCTATTAGTATTTTTAAAAATTTTAAGGGGACGACTGCCATCCTCGCTCCCTGTCTTCGTTCCTGCCTCCATTAATCAAAATTTTGTCCAAATAGTAAGAGCGCGTCGGTCTATTTAACTAAATATTAAGAGTCAAGAAGGCCGTGGGCTCAAATGCAAAGCAGCTTTCGACTTGCGACTACGAGGTCCCTGGGCTCGACACCCGTCTCCTACGTGAGGCAAATAAAATTCTCTAGGAGAGAATTAAGGTGTTGACAAAAAAAAAAACTAAATATTAAGAGTTTAAATATCATCAAATACAAATAGGTAACAATAAGTTACATATATGTAAGAGATTTTGCAGAGCCAACCAAAGTCTCGTTCAAATCTTAAGGTTAGTATTGAATTGAATTAGGTCTATTATTACATTATGATCTCAGTCTTAAAAATGCGACATATTGTTTTGTTCATTTATAGTTGATAGGATTCAAACATAAGCCTCTGTTTGCAATTCCTAATTACGTGTTCGATTGGAGTTTTTGTAGAGTCGACCAAAGTCTCGTTTAGATCCTAATTAAGGGTCTAATCTGAAATTTTAGTCTCAATCTCAAATTAAAATAAATATTTTCAGAATTTTTTCCACCTCATCTGTCTCTCTCACCTCCATAAATACCCCTTCCCATTACCTCTTTCTCACTTCACCACACTACTACTTGGCCCTCCTTCTCCTCTCTTGAAATTTCCATTTCTAGGCTTTTCTTCTTAGCACCAAATAATTCTTATTTGAGTCCAAATTTATTTATTTTGGGTGTTTTCTTGAATTATTTTTTGGTAAAAGAAAAAAAAAATGGGTAAAGAAGTGGGAGAGGTGGAAGAACAAGGTTCAATTACAAGAAAGGACTACCAAGATCCACCACCAGCACCCTTCTGTGATCCACATGAGTTGAGAAAATGGTCATTTCACAGAGCTTTAATTGCTGAATTCATAGCTACCCTTCTTTTCCTTTACATTACTGTCCTCACTGTGATTGGTTACAAAGCCCAAACTGATCCTGACCTTGGCAATACTGACCCTTGTAATGGTGTGGGTATTCTGGGTATTTCATGGGCCTTTGGTGGCATGATCTTTGTTCTTGTCTACTGCACTGCTGGAATTTCTGGTACCCTTTCTTTTTTTTTTTTGGTTCTTGTTCAACCCGTTGAATTGTCTACGAGCAGAGATGTAAGAAATTTTATGCGTTCTTTTTCGAGACGGAACACAATCTAGCTAAACCTTTTTGAGCTATTGATGTTTTTAGTTATACGTAATGTTAAATGACTCGACCAAATTGACTCAAAATCGCATTAATCGAGGATAAAATTACTTATACAAGAATAAAATATTATTGACACTTATTTATATGAAGATTTTGATGGTATTTTACGCTTTTATTCTTGAATTGATTCAATTATTGACTTAATTTGACCTGGCTTGCACTATGTATTACTACTTTCGTTTTTAATTAATTGATACATTTTATTTTTTTGTACGTTTTAAATTAATTGATACATATGGGAATCGGGTAGCTCAAGTGGTAATAAGGCTACCCGGCCACGGGATGGAGGTCCCGTGTTCGATTCCCGTATCTCCCCTTGTGAGGCAAATAAATTCTCCTCCTTGTGAGGCTAAATTCCCTCCCCAGGCATGGGACATGCTACAATCTCCCCAGGTACTCTCCGCTCTTCCCCTTCGGGCGTCAAAAAAAAAATTAATTGATACATTTTAAAATTTGATAAATATTTGGCATGTTTCTTCCAATTTTACCCTTAGTCAACTTTACTTAATACTTTAGTGTTTTAATAATTTCACACTTAATCATCCATATCAAACCATACTTTAATTAAGAGTAATTTAAATTTTTTTTCTTTGTGATTATTGACTTCTAATCATTTATTTAATCTGTGTGAAAATTTGAAATGTATCAATTAATTAATACTATATCCGTTCCTAATTAATTTATACATTTCACATTTTCGTACATACCAATGAATAATGAGTGCGAACAAAAGATGTAGTAAATAATGTACTAACAAGGTCTGGACTCTTGAGAGATTTAAAGGTCCATGTCTTTCAACAATTTTGGACCATATTACTATTATCATCTTTCTATAACAATCTTATTATAATGTCATTGTTTAGTGATAATCTTTTAAAATGTTGATTTTTATTTATTCAAAGGTTTAGAAATTAGTTTGTTAAAAAAAAGATTTAGAAATCAATTATGAGAAAATACTATGTGTTTTAGGAATGTTACATAAAAAAGTTATGTTATAAAAAATGTTACAGATGGTCTGAACCCGTTAACACGCTCACGATTATAGTTTTTAACGTTTTTCCCCAATACATATGGAACAGTTTTTTAACATGTGTTAAATACTTATGGACAGATGTTAAATCTCATACAACATGCGTTCTCTGATTACGGATGCATGTCCTAAGGTTACAATAAGTGCTCTCTTTATAAGCACATATATTTAGGCATGTAATACCTGTCTTACGTACACATGTGTCTGAAAATCATAATAAGTGTTCTCGAAAAAAACCTCAGAGAGATGAAATTGTTTTTATGTACTGAAAAAACGTGTTATGCACTATAGCCGTATTCCGGTTAACACTAAGATCATTGGATGATTCATCGTTTTTTTTTTGCATATAAATTGCAGGCGGGCACATTAACCCAGCAGTGACATTTGGGCTATTTTTGGCGCGAAAAGTATCATTAATTAGAGCAGTACTATACATGGTGGCCCAATGTCTAGGAGCCATATGCGGTGTTGGGCTTGTTAAGGCCTTCCAGAAGTCTTACTTTGTCAAATACGGCGGCGGAGCTAATGAACTACAAGACGGACACAGCGTCGGAGTTGGTTTGGCGGCGGAGATCATCGGAACATTTGTTCTTGTCTACACTGTTTTTTCTGCTACTGATCCCAAGAGGAGTGCTAGAGATTCTCATGTCCCTGTAAGAAACCCCTCTTAATACCCCTTTTTTTCTATAAAAAAAAGGACTTTTATTTTAATTAATTTTTATTGGAATCTGACGTAGTTTTTTTTTTATAATTGCAATTTCCTTTTTTTGGGATCTCATCTTCAGAGGAAATATTAAGGAAATTAGGGAAAGACAACATAAGAAATGCACTAATGTTATTACTATAAAGAGAAAAGCACTATTTATGCACCTGAGGTATCTTTCAAAAGTAACTGTTAACCCTAAGGAATTTTGCGTGCCATTCTTGTCCCCAACAATTTACGGGGTGTCATTTATGCCCAAAAGTGGCGGCGTCCGGCGAAAAGGGGCGGCGTTGCACGCGTGCGGACTGCACATGCGAAATCAGAGGGGCAAAATCGTCATTCACCCTCTCTCCCCTCCACCACTCACCCATCCCTCCTTCTCTCCCCCGCCACTTACCCCTCCCTCCCTCCCTCCACCATCTCCTCCACCACTCACCTCTCTTTAAATGCTATTTTGAAGGATTTATTGGTGGTTGAAACTTTGAAGATGAAGATGAAGCTTTGAAGTTGATTTTGCTTCCATTAATGGATATGAAAAGCTTTGAAGTTGATTTTGGAAGAATGGGTTTTGGAGGAAGAAGAGAGGGTGGTGGAGATTTTGGGGGGAAGTTTTGATTTTGGAGGAAGAAGATGAAGAGAGGGTGGTGGTGGGTGAGTGGTGGCGGGTGGGTGGTAATCACCGGAGCTCCCTCCCCCAAATTCCTCCGCCTCCCTCTATGTTCTCCGGCCACCATTCCTCCGCCTACATCTTCTTTCTCCGATTTGGCTCAAGAAAATCCCCCCCAAAACCACTTTACAATGGTGGGATTTCTGAAAATCCCCCTCAATCGGAACCACCATGGCACCAGTTTTCTGCAAAAAAAAAAAAGAAGAGAAAATCACTATTTATACCCCTTCAACTATTTTTAAAAGTAAGTTATGCCCCTTTGTTTTTTTTTGCGTGCCATTAATGTCCCTGACAATTTACGGGGTGCCATAAATGTCCCTCAGTGGCGGAATCCAGAGAGTTTTTGAAGATCGAGGGATGTTCTCTCAGCGGCGGCGGCTCCTCCTTCTTCTCCGGCGATGCCGCCGCCTTCCCCTTTGGAGATGGGGTGGGGTGAGTGGTGGAGATCAAGAGAGAGGGTGGGGTGGGGGCAGCCACTTTCTGGGCTTCACTTTTCTTCTTCTTTTTTTTGGAGAAAAATGATTAAAAACAATAATCCCCCTTCTCTTCCTCTCCGAAACCCCCAACCATGGATCATCTTCAAATCTTCTTTTAATTTTCTTCGTTGCCCAAAATCCCGGAAGAATGGGTTTTGGAGGAAGAAGAGAGTGTGGTGGAGATTTTAGGGGGAAGTTTTGATTTTGGAGGAAGAAGATGAAGAGAGGGTGGTGGTGGGTGGTGGAGATTTTGGGGTTCTTGGTGTTCTTCTTGGTGTTCTTGTTCAAATAAGACGTTTTGATCCATTTTGGTGAAGTTGCTCACTTGTTTTTGTTGGAGGATGTTTGGTGGACGAAATTGCCCCTCAAAATGTGTTTGTGCGGTTCGCACATGTGCACCGCCGCCTCCTTTGGCCGGTCACCGCCACTTTTGGGCAAAAATGGCACCCCGTAAATAGTTGGGGACAAGAATGGCACGCAAAATTCTTTAGGGTTAACAGTTGCTTTTGAAAGATACCTCATGTGCATAAATAGTGCTTTTCTCTACTATAAATTACTTATGGTTATGGTCAGATGTTTTATTTGTTTATTACTCACCCGATATAAGTCGTTTAGAGGACATTTTGTAAAAATTCACGAAGTAAAAAATAAAGTATTTTTAAATCAAAATGTCAATATTACTATCTTAAATAGTATTAGTGTACGCAAGTTCTACTTAAGAAATAAAGTAATATTGATACTTTAACTTACAAAATACCTTTATTTTCACTTCTTTAATTTTCACTACATGTTTATAATTCGCAATTCTAGTTGCAGATATAATCAGCTAAATTAGCTTTACTTGAAAATATTATAATAATTTGTTAAGAAGAATACTACGTCTTAAATTATTTGTCCCAAAGCAACATCTGCTTATTTCAAGTTACTACTCATGAATTCATGAATTCAAAGAAGTATTTGTGTATTTATTTTTAAATTTACCCTCACATTTATTAATTCGAAAAATACAACACTAATTGTAATTAAAATTTCAAAATAGTTTTTGTTCATTTGACTTGGAAAACTAATTTAACTACTAACCATTTTCTTAGTCTTTGTGAAAAATATTTCAGAGTGTACAACTAAATTGGGGAGGAGGGGTAATATTTTATTCATAAATACAAATCAATGATGATGATTTGTGGAAACATTTGTAGGTATTGGCACCACTTCCAATTGGATTTGCAGTATTTATGGTCCATTTGGCTACAATCCCAATAACTGGCACTGGTATTAACCCTGCTAGGAGTCTTGGATCTGCTGTCATCTACAACCACAAGAAAGCCTGGGATGACCATGTCAGTACTAAGTATTCTTTAACTCTTTCCAATTCCACTTCTACCCTCAATTATTTTGTCTTGATCTTGATCTTATTTACTTGACCTTAAGCATTTGATTATCTGACCATATATTCAAGATTCAAATCAATACAATTGAATAGTGTTTAGTTTTGAAAAAAAATTGTATTGAGTTTCGTAAGATAAAAATTGAATTGTTTATAAGAAGGGATTTGAGTTTTAGATATATGAAGTCTATCGTTATGAACTGAAACACTGTTTAAAATGCACACCCTTGGTAAAAGTTGTACTAAGATTTCAAGAAATTTATTGTCTCAACCAAATTGGTTGTGTGATTGGATTGGATTTGACCTGAGTTTGAGTTGAGACTGAAATCCAAACTCTCTTTGGATCGAGTCTGAAAATGAAATGTAGAGCATTAAATCATCTTAAATCTGGTTTAAATTTGAGATTAGTCGGAGACCGAGACCAGAATCCCATAATGAACCAATCCAAGCATTGGATTAGTAGATGGTAAAATTGTCTATACAGGAGTAGAATACTTTGACCCCTATTTGAAGGAAGAATTTATATGGTTTTTGACACTTTTACCCCTTTAATTATCCAATCAATTGGCTCAGTTTGAGCCGTCTGGTAAGTATACCCTTTATACTAATACAATGGTTTGGTTTGTGCAGTGGATATTCTGGGTGGGACCATTCATTGGTGCAGCAATTGCAGCATTCTACCACCAGTTTATCTTGAGAGCTGGAGCTGCCAAGGCACTTCGTTCATTCAGAAGCAGCTCACATGTTTGATCCAAATGTCTTCTTCCTCTTTATCCAAATTTCAGTCTTGAGAGGGGAAAAAATAGTTGATATTTCAAATAAATTTAGAGGAGAGGAGGAGGAGAAGAAGAAGAAGAAGAAGAAGAATTATTATTATTATTAGTGTAATTTATGTCTGGAGAAGTCTTTTTGTGTGCTAAAATTTCTCAATTGTTATGTATTTTCTACTCAAAGTAGAGCCATTAAGATGTGTAGATAAAGGGTGAACTTGGATTCGGTCTGTTTTGGTTAGAGACTCGAGCTAAAACTGAAACTCTCTTTGGATAGAGTTTGTGAATGAAAGCAGAAGCACTAAATCATTAAACTTTTGGTTTTAGTTTAAAATTAGTATGAGAATAGGAATCTCATATTGAAAACCAATACAATTAGAATTAAGGTCCTTGTTTTAGCAAGGAAAAAGGCTTTTTGTATCCCTTTCTTTTGTCCTTTAGCTAGACATTTCGTTCCCTACATATTTATTCATGTGAATTTCATCTTTTTCCATTTTTCTTCTTTTTTTCCTCAAATCTATTTGTGGTTTACATTTATTTATATTTTCACAATTCATATTCATTTCTAGAAATTTCTTTAGTTTCACAATTGCCATGATGGATAGAAAATTTAATGTCTATTTTTTTCTAGCAAGCCAAAAGATGGTCCATAGCTAATGTGGTTATAGCAAACAAAAGAGAATTGAGGATGATTCACAAGGATAAGAAATGAATGTAGATCTTTCCTCGAATAGATAGCAATCCCAAATTGAGGTAAGGAATATTTAAATTAGTTTAAAAGTTTTGGAAAGTAATACTACACCATCGATTTCAAATAATAGTGTCCAATTTTTGTTCATTTTGCATATAGAAAAGTGAATATTCAGTTGTTTGTTATTCTTTTCCATGGTTGGATGTCATTTGATCGAGATGAAAAGTAAAAGTAAAAAGAATCGAGGGATCTAAAACAAAGAAGTGAAACAGCTAATTTACAGGGGTAGGGTAGCAGTCGCCCTTGCGATTTCTGAAAATACTACCATATATAGTAAATATTATATGCAGTTCGAAATATTTTATCGAATTCACCACCCAACATTTTTTTGACAGTTTTTATATATAGTTCGACATACTGTTGCAGTTTTTGCCGCCCCAACGCCAAATTCCTGGTTTCATCCCTGCTAATTTATTCCGAGTTTAAAAACATCCTGACTTCATACTTATTAAATTAAAAACCATAGACTTGATGAGTGATGTCGTGCTAATTGAATTACGAATTAAATACTCGATCACTAGTGGTGTAGATGAAAGGAGGATGGGTGAAGACCTGAAGTATTATCATGGATAGTTCATCAATGTCTGTATTTGTACAATTCACCTGATACATCATTTGTAAATTTTTTTCTGACCCATTCACACTAGAGGATACCGGACAAGATACCTGAACTAGGGTCGTCTCTGGAGTTCAAAAGCATCAAGAGACCGCAAGACTTGGTGTTTCTACCATTGAAGAGAATCATCTCTGACCGGAGAAAGACGATAATAAATACCAATCAAGGCAATCAGAAAAATGAAAGTCCTATCCAGTGAAAAGCTTCCTGAATGGCCCATCTTTCCGATCTTTTGCAGCCTCCGTCAAAGCAAGGAATCTCTTGAATCCAGTTGTAGCTGCGCCTCTCCCAAGTGCAGCAGCTCTGCCAAGAACATCCTCCCTAGAAGATACGATAGCAGCAGAAGCAGGATGTGTTACCGCAGGTGCAGTAGAGGGAGTCGGGGCAGCTGGAACAACTGAAGGTGAAGGTCCAGCAACAGCTGGTGGAGTCATTCCTGATCCACGTTTATTAAAATCATCTAGTATACTTAGCTGGTCAGCTCGTTTTAGTCCCTACGAGGACAACAAAAAAAAACGAGCAGAATAAGGATATTGGCGAATAAACATATATTAATAGCATTCTCCGAAGGCAGAAAATAATAAGGTTGGGCAAGTTTAGGTGATTCTAATCAGTCGCAATATCTGAACTTGTGATAGAGCGTAAAAGATATACAAGGTGAATAAATACATTTGGTTGTTTTACACCAAAATGAACTAGAGAGCTATATATCGGAGTAATGCAGTATCTAAATAAAACAGAAGAATCTAAGGGACGGCCTACAACAAACTAAGCAAGAAAAAAGAGGGAATAATTTTAAAGAGAAAGAGGAGACCAAAACCAAACCCATTTCAAGTAATCAAAAACCAACTGCAGAGATCAAAGAGAAAGATGCACGTAAAGAAGAAGATGACAAATAACCAAACAACCTTAAGCTCCAGAATCCGTTGAAACTCGGAAGGAGTTCCCTCAGGTAACAGTGCGCAGTACGTATCTGCAACAGAGTCAATTGGGGATAATATGACCTGAAAGATAAAAAAAGGTTCATCAGGGAAAAAGGCGGCGTAGAATATTGTGACAGTAGAGAAGCAGAATTTCCGGTTCAGTGGACCTTCAATAATGCTTCAGCCTTGCTCATCTCACGAGTTACAAATTTTGAATATGCAGCAGCTCCTGATGTCTGTTCATAGAAACAAACAGGATTGAGGTTGGCATGTAAAAGCGACAAGTAAATAAAGCTAACAAGAAGTTTCCTTTGAGATATGGCTTCCAGGACACCTAATTCCGCTGCAGAACATGTGTATATACCACTAGTATAACAATTCACCCCTTCTTTTCTCTTCAATATGACGTTTAGTTAAGAATTTCATGTTGTAGAAGGCCGTTAATTGTAGATTATGATTATGTCCATGGTTATCAAAGACAATGAAAAAGGTTCAAGCACAAAGGGTCCACACATGCTTACCTGTTTCCCTCGGGAAGGAATATCCAGCAGTATTGTTTTCACAGCCTGAGTATCCAACAACATCTGCAATAGTACAGGTCACTATATATGTCAGAAGAAAATCCTTGCTTTTATACTCCATCCGTCCCAAATTATCTGTCCACATTTCCTTTTTAATCTGTCACGAATTATTTGTCCACTTTCTAAATAAAGGATTTATTAATGATGATTTTTCCAATCCTACCATTTACATTAAATATTGGAGAGAGAAAAATAAAGAGAGTAAAGTAGGTGAATTAAATTGGGAATAACATTAAATAGGGTTATGTTTGACATTTTATCATATTCCACTATAAAATATGATGAAACCTTAATTCTTGTGCAAAATATAAAGTGGACAGATAATATATAAAGTGGACAGATAATTTGGGACGGAGGGAGTATATCCCACAAATTATAAATTTGAAAATTCACTAAACTTGACATGAACAATTTAATTGCTTGCTCTTAAATGTTACTTGTTTAAAATGTTCATCAATTTCGAACAAGGGATCAAGTCAGGAAATCTTTGAAATAGTGAATACCTGTTGTGCTCCTGTTTCTGATATGTGCTTGCATTTGAATATGTTAAGATAGAATCGTGGAGCAAGAGATGAAGCAAGCTGCAGTAAAACGAATAAGAAAAACTAATGTATTAGTTACCTGAAATAAAATAACACAAAGTAAGCAACGTCCGATGTTTCATGTTGTCAGCAGACAAAATAACAGAGCGAAAATAATAAATGTATTTTACACCCTCAAATCTTACTCAACATATTCAAATGCAAGCACATATCAGTTTCTGATCCTGTTGTGCTCCTGTCTCTGATATGTTGAGATAGCTCCAGTTGTGCTCCTGAAATGTATCTTACACCCTGTTACTGATATGTGCTTGCAGTTTTTTCAATCTATTCGTGCTTTCAGGAATAAATGGACTTTGCAAATTAAGTGGCTTCATTGGTTAGTCCAAAAACATACAAATTCATTGATTATATTGCTGACCGGCCTTTTCATTCTCACTCCTTCTGTTTGGTTTCGGAGTTCTTCTGATGAAAATATAGAAGGGCATTGAGTTAAAGTGTGTGTATATATATTTAACAAGTGTATAGAAATCAGAAGGCCATTCACGGTGTCTTATTGTGTATTCCTCCTCTAACTCCTACTTCTTTGTTCGCTTTGAACCCATCTCTCAATGATATTCTGCATAAAGGGGTTAATTATGTTTAAGAATGGCATTCAAGATACAAGAGAAGAAAACGGTGCCCTGGATTGAAGATGACGATGGTGAACAATCCCTGCCATATTGGGGTAGATCCAATGCAAATTCCACATCCAACCAGGTTGAAGAAGGATTCTGTTGGAGGTTGGCATGGCAAGTGGAGAAAAAGTAGAAGGAATAAGAGGATGTCTGGATGAGGACGAGGGAGGATTCCGGCCCGCAGCAGCTTATGTGGGTGGAGAAAGAAGGTGAAACAAGAACAACAAAGTAGAAAGAAAGAACAAAAACAATGAAAGGCAAAAAAAAAAAAAAACATAAAGAAAATTAAAATTAAAATATTAGGCTAGAAATGCCTTTATCTGTTAAACTTAAATAATTTAAGTTAATTGCAAGTTGAAGGGGGTTATTGAAGCAATTAAAGATTAGAGAGCAATATGCCAGTCAAGTAAAGTTTGAGGGGTCAAAATGCATCTAATGCAAAAGGAAAAGAGAGAATCTAAACTGTGATAATTGACAATGTCCAGGAAAAGCTTGAACATGGAATACAAAGGATTGCACACTACCTTATCCAGAAAGAACTGGAAGTAAATTGGAGAAAGCAGGCTCCCAAGTACAGGAATGCTGCTGATAAAATTTGAATTTATGCTGTTGACATATCTGCAGGAAAATGTAGAAGGTGATAAGTAATTATTGAAGTATATGAAAAGTGTTGAAAATCCAACATCAGCTAGCTTGTGAGCATATTTGAAATATATAAGGCTTGGGCAATCCTCCCCTTTCTTGAGGAACCTTTTGAGGGATTGAGTTAGACGCGAGTCCATTTTTAAACATTGTAATTAAAAGAGGACGTGTTAAAAGAATGGCAAAGAAATAAAATGAAAAAATAATCGGCCAACATTTACAAACATAAACAAAGCAAAAGGCCACCAATTCTACAAGAGATGAGATATTCAAGAGTTCTGACGACTGATCCATTTAAAAAAGATAAGTTTTTTAAAAGCCCCTAAATCTTTTATTAATAAAAACAGCAGAGAAGGAAGAAGAAGAAAACTGAGAGAAAAGGAAAAATAGTAGAGATAAGAAAATAAAATTAAAAAAGCAGCTCTTTGTTACGATTGCAGATATTCAATGAGAATTATGGACAATCGATAACAGGAAACAGGAAGAGAAGAAGAAGAAGGAGAGATTAAACCAAGAGATTTGAGAATTTATTGACTATGAACCCTAGCTACAGAGAATTTGGGAAATTTACTTCTACGAAATGATTCAACTGTTTTTGCCTACTAAAAATATCAAACTTCCACCTATTTATACGCAAGCCCAAACCGGGTCAACTTAACCCGCGCACTACAAACCCGACCCAACTGTACAATTAAAAGAGTACCCAAGAGACTAGGGATCGAATCCCACAAAACACAACAAAACTCATTTACATAACAATTCCTTCCCCTTAACAATCAGCTTGTCCTCAAGCTGTCCAAGCAAACTCAGACCATTTCTTCAAGAACTCTTCAGCATATTCCCAAGAGGCATCCTCTTCTGGCAAATGGCACCAAGACACTAGCCATTGTACAGCAGCCCTGTTACCTTTCTTCACTAGCCTCCTGTCCAAGATAGCATCTACTTCTAAATTCTGCAACAAACTGGTTGGTTCAGTACCATTTCCTTGCAATTGGCTCAACTGCCCCAGCCAAACCTCTACAACTCCTTTCAGACATTTGGATAAAGCCTTTCCAGAGATGGATTGAAGCTTCAAATCTGAGCCACCACTCCTTATCACCACTTCAGATCCTTTCTTACGGAACCTGATGACTTGATTCACATAATCAAGAGTGATAGGACTATGCTTTTCTAGCTTCTTAATATCACGACATATTTCCTGGACCATTGTTTCACTTTGCTCGGCCTTGGTTTTTATTTCTCGAATTTTGTACATGAGTTCCTAACACAAAGAAAATAAATTACATCCTCAAGAAACCCATTCCTAGAGAATGAGGTCACTAGCAGTTGCAAAAGGCTAATAAATTTGAAGTGTGAAAGTGGGAGTGCTTCATGGCAACAAAATTTTAGGCCAAGCAATTAACAAGGTTTAAACAAAGAACCTCCACAGCATGAGTTGCAGAAGCAAGATCCTCTCTGGCTTTACTTCCTGAATTACTCTGTAGTACAGTGGTTTGGAAATTACATGTCAATGGAAATGCTGTGATGAAGATATCAAATTATTCGGGAGTTGATAAACCAACCTCTAGCAAGACAAATGTGCAATACGCTAAGGATCTTCCATAGAAAGTGTGATATCAAAGTACTTGCAAGGAGTGATTAGAATGTGGACATTGGATCTTTCTTATTCCAATGTCAAGGTGTATTTTATTTTATTCATGTTTCATCCAATTAAAGACATTCATTCTTTTACTGGGGAAAATGGCGGAATTTAGGTGTATTTGTTAGTGTTTTTTCTGTGTTTCCAAAAATGCCCTCGGATTAAAGTGGTAAGAATTCCAACGTTAAGCCATGTCAGCAAAACAAACGTTTTTTTACAAAGTTTTTGACAGAAGGATGAAACTGGCGCGGCCCGTAAATTCATTGAGGACCCAGAAAGTTAAAAAAAATCATAAAAGGATAAAACCGGCAAATCGCAACTACTTTGGGGACTATTTTGGCTATTAATTCAAACATTAAAGTACCAATTTTTGAGCAATACGAAAATTCATTTTTCATATGTCATGTCCCAAGAACAGCTAATAATAATAATCTAGACAAGGGGTATCAAAAGAATCATATCTAAACCCTATTGATTTTAATGGAAATCTTTAATTAATACACACCCAAAAAAACTTCATTTTTCAAGCATCACTATCTATATTCCGTTAAAAAAAAACATCACTATCTATATATGGTAAATGACCCCATTGCCAACTCTAAGACGACTTTACAATCAATTAAAGCATTAGAAGAAAAATACTAAAACAGACTTTTAATTTCTAAGTCTCCCAATGACTTTCAAGTCTTGAAGCAACTTAGGTTTTTAATTATTCTCCCGTTATAATTATTAATTATAACGGCTTTATTGGAGGTAAAAATGAGTAGGGTGAGTTATGGATAAGTAGTTTTTTATGTATCTAAAAATATGTAAAAAGTTTCTTATAGTTACTATTACAAATTAATAGCCAATTTGGTTATCAATGTATTTGCGCTTGACCACTTTCATCATTTTTAGCATTTTTTTAACTTTCTGAGTCCCCAATGAATTTACGGGCTGCCAAATTCATCCTTCCGTCCAAAACTTTGGAAAATTCCGTCAAATAAGGTGATGTGGCCTAACAGTGTTAGAATTCTCTATCTCCTACAAGGGCAGAATAGGAAAAAAGATTATTCTCTTTCTCCTTAAAATTCTTATTCTTCCATCTGATTAAGCTGATTGAATCTATGAAACATGAACATAAAGAAATGTAGATTTTGAGATTTCGATTGAAATCTCTCTATCAGTTCCCAACAAAGAAGACAAAGAAACGGAGATTTGAGTTTGAAAAGTTATTAATTCTTTGGATTGCCAAATGCCCCTCAGTTTGTCAAGAATCTTTATTTCCCCCAACAAAAAGGTTGTCAAGGAAAGCTTCCATTGTTGTAGATTTATTGTTATAGTTGGTCACTTTTAAGTAAATTTTGATGGATTGATGTCAGAAATAAGCATGTGAGGTTGAGAGTTGTGGGTATTTGTTATAGCAAATCAAAAGGGTCTTCTTGGTAAAGTAATATTGCTGCTCTGCTGGGCAAATCAACAAATTTGATGCTCTGTAAAAGTCGTCCATACAACAAGATTTTCACCAAATTCACTTTTCAGAACTTAACCACGTATTACTATACCTCTAAAAACATCACCCCAAAGTTGCACAAACCTTAATCACAAAGGGGAATGTATATTTATCTGATGAACACTTCAAAAGTTTAAAATTTTCATAAATCAGCAAAGCATCCTAAAAAAAAAAACTATCTTTAGAATTATATTCGATCTTTTTATTTCTGCTAATTCAAGAATTGACAGAGCCAATTAGGGTTGGCCCAAATTGAAGCAGTTCTTGGTGAACTCTATAAATAAAGTTTCTTTCCATATTTGAAAACAGAGAAATACATCAATTTTTGTGTGGGGTCTCTAGATTGAATCAAGGATAAATCTAAATTAGATGAATCAGAAAACAAGTCGAAATTTTGTGTGATTGAAGCAAAAATGATAAGATGTGAATCAAGAAAAAATTAGATGATAGAAGGATGAGAGATTTTTTTCCGAAAATACCCTTGGAGGAGAGAAAATAAGAGTGGAACGTTACGCCACGTCACCTTATTTGACGGAATTTTCCAAAGTTTTGGACGGAAGGATGAATTTGGCAACCCGTAAATTTATTGGGGACTCAGAAAGTTAAAAAATGCTAAAAAATAATGAAAGTGTGCTAAGCGCAAATACATTGATGATCAAATTGGCTATTAATTCCTTTTTCTAAATATATTTAAAAAAAAAAAGGTACTTAAAGTTTGTCGCTTCTCTTATACAAATAGTAACTTACTGTGTATGAAATTTAAAATAAAACACTAACAGGAAAACTCTAATTCTCTAATTGCATTTCTTTTTCTTTTAAAAAAAGAAGAAAAAATAAATACACTTAACAGTTTTGATAAAGATAATTAAAATGAAGAATACGACATAGAGCGAAAAAGAAGATTTGGAAGGTGATATAAGCCTTTGGCACTATCGGGTAGCTAGGGCTAGGAATCCTCTGTCTCCATTCGGTGTCCCCTTCCCTGTCCTACCAATAAGAAAATAACATGTATTAAACTTTTAATTAAAAAATTATAAACTAAAAGAAATATTGAAACTCACATGAAAAAAATATACACGTGGCAAATATCTATTCGTGTGAGATAAAGAAGGGGACACAAAATGGGAATTGGCGATTTTTTGCCGGTAGCTAGTATGCTAGAAAGCGCCACATTACACTACTATAATGCAAAATATTAAAATTTTAATATATAATTAATATTTTTTAGTAGGTATTATAAATTTTTAGACATATATTACATTGTAGTATTATGTTTTTCTATTTATTAACATTTGTCATAAGATATGTAATACATATTTTACATAACAGATGTTAAAAAATCACAACACATGTTCAATCCAAACTAAATTTGACCATCGGAATTTTAATTTAATAATAAAAAATATTTATTATGTACTGAATTTTGAGTGTTCAATATCATAGAGGTGAAAATCGTTTGTACCCATTCTTGTGCTCAACCAATAAAAATTCGCCATGTGATTATTATTTTTAATTATATATACACATGCTGAATTGTAATTGATTGGGCAAAAAAATAAGTACACAGACGGACGGGTACATACTATTATTTGCCGAGTTAATAACTATTTATACCACTAAACTATTTATGAACTTCTCTTTATAATACTAAACTATTTTTTTATCTAAATATGTCACTCAACTATTTACGTTTATCAAAAAATATATAACCATCCATTTTTTGGGTGTTTTCCAGCCAGCGACGTCACGTGAGTTGCTTCGGAACATGAACAACGACGAAAAGGAAAAGAAATCTTGGAAACGTCGAGCGATAACTGCTTAAATTGTTGTTGCAAGGGCAAACGGGTCTGTCAAATTAAACAGTTATGGGCCGACGTTTCCAATATTTCTTTTCCTTTTCGCCTTTGTTCATGTTCTGAAGCAACTCACGTGACATCGCTGGCCGGAAAACACCCAAAAAATAGGTGGTTGTATATTTTTTGATAAACGTAAATAGTTGAGTGACATATTTAGATCAACGTAAATAATTGAGTGAGATATTTAGATAAAATAATAATTTAATACTATAAAGAGAAATTCGTAAATAGTTTAGTGTTATAAATAGCTATTAACTCATTATTTGCCATATCATAGCCTAACCGGATAGAAAGAGGGGTGTGCTAAGGAGAGTTGAATGCGGTGCACGAGAGAGTAGACGTTAAAGAAAGAAGAAAATTGTGGAATATGAAGATGGATTGGTGGGGCTCTGTCCAGTGGGAGGTCGGTGAAAGCGAAATTAATCAGAAGAAATTCAGAGCTCCATTTTTACCACTTCTTATTTCCTCCATTCTAGCCAGAAATTTGACGTCGGGGCAAAAACTGCAATAGTACGTTGAATTACATATAAAAATTGCAAAAAAAATATTGGGAGGCAAATTTGATAAAATATTTCGAATTACATATAAAATTTACTATATCTATTAGTATTTTTAGAAATCTTAAGGGGACGACTGCCATCCCCCTCCCTGTCTTCGTTCCTGTCTCCATTAATCAAAATTTTATCCAAATAGTAAAAGCGCGTCGGTCTATTTAACTAAATATTAAGAGTTTAAATATCATCAAATACAAATAGGTAACAATAAGTTGTATGTATGTAAGAGTTTTTGCAGAGCCAACCAAAGTCTCGTTCAAATCTTAAAATTAGTATTGAATTGAATTAGGTCTATTATTAAATTATG
The DNA here is from genome assembly GCA_026122235.1 of Vinca minor. NCBI lineage: Eukaryota > Viridiplantae > Streptophyta > Magnoliopsida > Gentianales > Apocynaceae > Vinca > Vinca minor. Next base: position 5,485,068 of record JAOCZM010000096.1, read on the forward strand.
ATCTCAGTCTTAAAAATGCGACATATTGTTTTGTTCATTTATAGTTGATAGGATTCAAACATAAGCCTCTGTTTGCAATTCCTAATTACGTGTTCGATTGGAGTTTTTGTAGAGTCGACTAAAGTCTCATTCATATACTAATTAAGGGTCTAATCGTTTCGTGTCTAATTTGAAATTTTAATCTCAATCTCAAATTAAAATCAGTATTTTCAAAATTTTTTTCCACCTCATATGTCTCTCTCACCTCCATAAATACCCCTTCCCATTACCTCTTTCTCACTTCACCACACTTCTACTTGGCCCTCCTTAGCTCTCTCTCTTGAAATTTCCATTTCTAGGCTTTTCTTCTTAGCACCAAATATTCTTATTTGAGTCCAAATTTATTTTTTTTGGGTGTTTTCTTGAATTATTTTTTGGTAAAAGAAAAAAAGAAAAGAAATGGGAGAGGTGGAAGAACAAGGTTCAATTACAAGAAAGGACTACCAAGATCCACCACCAGCACCCTTCTGTGATCCACATGAGTTGAGAAAATGGTCATTTCACAGAGCTTTAATTGCTGAATTCATAGCTACCCTTCTTTTCCTTTACATTACTGTCCTCACTGTGATTGGTTACAAAGCCCAAACTGACCCTGATCTTGGCAATACTGACCCTTGTAATGGTGTGGGTATTCTTGGTATTGCATGGGCCGTTGGTGGCATGATCTTTGTTCTTGTCTACTGCACTGCTGGAATTTCTGGTACCCTTTCTTCTTCTCTTGTTTAATCCGTTGAATTGTCTACGAGCAGAGATGTAAGAAATTTTATGCCTTCTGTTTCGAGACGGAACACAATATAGCTAAACCTTTTTGAGTTATTGATGTTTTTAGTTATACGTAATGTTAAATGACTCGACCAAATTGACTCAAAATCGCATTAATCAAGGATAAAATTACTTATACAAGAATAAAATATTATTGACACTTATTTATATGAAGATTTTGATGGTATTTTACGCTTTTATTCTTGAATTGATTCAATTATTGACTTAATTTGATATGGCTTGCACTATGTATTATACCTTCGTTTCTAATTAATTGATACATTTCACTTTTTTGTATGTTTTAAATTAATTGATACATTTTAAAATTTGATAAACATTTGACATGTTTTTTCCAATTTTACCCTTAGTCAACTTTACTTAATACTTTAGTCTTTTAATAATTTCACACTTAATCATCCACATCAAAACCATACTTTAATTAAGGGTAATTTAGACTTTTTTATTTGTAATTATTGACTTCTAATCATTTATTTAGTCTGTGTGAAAATTTGAAATGTATCAATTAATTAATACTACATCCGTTCTTAATTAATTTATACATTTCACATTTTCGCACAGACCAATGAATAATGAGTGCGAACAAAAGATGTAGTAAATAATGTACTAACAAGGTCTGGACTCTGGAGAGATTTAAAGGTCCATGTCTTTCAACAATTTTGGACCATATTACTATTATCATCTTTCTATAACATTCTTATTATAATGTCATTGTTTAGTGATAATCTTTTAAAATGTTGATTTTTATTTATTCGAAGGTTTAGAAATTAGTTTGTTAAAAAAAAGGTTTAGAAATCAATTATGAGAAAATACTATGTGTTTTAGGAATGTTGCATAAAAAAGTTATGTTATAAATTTTTTTACAGATGGTCTGAACCCGTTAACACGCTCTCGACTATAGTTTTTAAGTTTTTTCTTCAGTACATATGAAACATTTTTTGAACATGTGTTAAATACTTATGGACAGATGTTAAATCTCATATAACATGTGTTCTCTCGTTACGGATACATATCCTAAAGTTACAATAAGTGTTCCCTTTATAAGCACATATATTTACGCATGTAACACATATCTTACGTACACATGTGTTTGAAAATCATAATAGGTGTCCCCTGGAAAAAATCTCAGATCATAAATTTCTTTATTCAACGATCCAGATCAGCTGAAATTGTTTTTATGTATTGAAAAAACGTGTTATGCACCATAGCCGTACTCCGATTAACACTAAGTTCATTGGATGATTAATCATCGTTTTTTTTTGTATATAAATTGCAGGCGGGCACATTAACCCAGCAGTGACATTTGGGCTATTTTTGGCGCGAAAAGTATCATTAATTAGAGCAGTACTATACATGGTGGCCCAATGTCTAGGAGCCATATGCGGTGTTGGGCTTGTTAAGGCCTTCCAGAAGTCTTACTTTGTCAAATACCGCGGCGGAGCTAATGAACTACAAGACGGACACAGCGTCGGAGTTGGTTTGGCGGCGGAGATCATCGGAACATTTGTCCTTGTCTACACTGTTTTTTCTGCTACTGATCCCAAGAGGAGTGCTAGAGATTCTCATGTCCCTGTAAGAAACCCCTCTTAATTCCCCTTTTTTTCTTTAAAAAAAAAAAAAAGACTTATTTTAATTAATTTTTATTGGAATCTGACGTAGTTTTTTTATATATAATTGCAATTTCCTTTTTTTGGGATCTCATATTCAGAGGAAATATTAAGGAAATTAGGGAAAGACAACATAAGAAATGCACTAATGTTATTACTATAAATTACTTATGGTTATGGTCAGATGTTTTATTTGTTTATTACTCACCCGATATAAGTCGTTTAGAGGACATTTAGTAAAAATTCACGAAGTAAAAAATAAAGTATTTTTAAATCAAAATGTCAATATTACTATCTTAAATACTAGTATTAGTGTACGCAAGTTCTACTTAAGAAATAAAGTAATATTGATACTTTAACTTACAAAATACCTTTATTTTCACTTCTTTAATTTTCACTACATGTTTATAATTTGCAATTCTAGTTGCAGATATAATCAGCTAAATTATAGTGTTGTCAAGGCGCTGAGGCGCACCAAGGCGCAAAGGGGGCTTAGTGCCTTGAGGCGCAAGGCGCAAAAAAGGCGCACGCCTTTGTAAAAAAGGCGCACCTTGAATAAATATTATTATATATTAGGAGAATGCAATGGAGTTTCTTCTTCTTCCTCATCCTCATTATTCTCATCAAAATTAGGCATATTAAAAAAAACTTTAAAACTCACTATAAACACAAAATGCTTAAAAATTATTTGTTTTTATTAAAAAGAGACAATAGAAGAAGATATATATGTAATAGAAGAGCGAAATAGCAAATACAGTAACAAGAAAAGCAAATACAATAAAAAAATTGATAACAGTATAATTCAATATGATATCACCACCAGTGTAAAAATTGTTAATAGACTATCTTGGCACGTGGAGGGAATAGAATTCCTACGTGTCATCTGGAACAAGGAACATATTCACAACACTTTCCTGTACTGAACTCCTTTTTGCAATATATATATATATATATATATATTCTACCAAAAAAAAAAGGAAATATCTGATATGGATCGGGTCCATGTTGACCATGTGGTCCAGATTTGGCCACATCCCTGCAGAATGAGGAGAGAGAAGGAAATGCAGTGATGTGGCCAAATTTGGACCGCATGGTCCAGTGGACCTGGTCCATGACAGAATAGACCAAAAAAAAAAACATTTTTCTTTTCTTCTCTTCAAAAAAAAAAAAATCTAAAAGTTTCTTTTCAAAAAAAGAAAAATCAGAAAAAGTTTGTTCCAAATAATCAGAAGGGAGGAAGAAGAAGAAGAAGAGAAAGATGTCAAAAAAAATCTCAAAGTTTCTTTTAAAAAAAAAATAAAAAATTCAGAAAAAACAGTGACATCACAATACTTTTCGTTTCTCAAAGTTTCTCTTCAACAACAAATCAGAAAACAATGAAGGTTCTCAAAGTTTCTTTTCAAAAAAAAAAAATCAGAAAAAGATTGTTAAAAAAAAACAATCGGAGGGCAGCGGCCGGCAAGGGAAGAAGAAGAAGAAGGGAGAGATGTTAAAAAAAAACAGAACTTACCTTGGATGAGCAGTGGTCGTCGGAGGGCAGCTGCCGGCAAAGGACAGCGGCCGTCGGAGAGCAGCGGCTGAGAAGGGCACTCAATACCGCCTTTTAACTCTGCAGCTTCTTTTATTTTTATTTTTTTTTAACTCTAATAATATCCCCTGCAGCTTCTTTTCTTTTCTTTTTTTTTTTTTTTATAAAAAAACACTCAGTACCGCCTTTCTTCTCGCCTTGCGCCTCGCTTTGTGCCTTGCGCCTCTCGCCTTTCCCGAAAGGCGACCGCCTCACGAAATCCAGGCGCGCCTCAAATTCTAAGGCGCCTTCATCCTCGCCTCTGCGCCTCTCGCCTCAGGCGCGCGCCTTGACAACACAGGCTTTACTTGAAAATATTATAATAATTTGTTAAGAAAGAATACTACGTTTTAAATTATTTGTCCCAAAGCAACATTTGCTTATTTCAAGTTACTACTCATGAATTCAAAGAAGTTTTTGTGTATTTATTTTTAAATTTACCCTCACATTTATTAATTCGAAAAATACAACACTAATTGTAATTAAAATTTCAAAATAATTTTTTTTTTTTTTTCATTTGACTTGGAAAACTAATTCAATTACTAACCATTTTCTTAGTCTGTGTGAAAAATAGTTCAGAGTGTACAACTAAATTGGGGAGGAGGGGTAATATTTTATTCATAAATACAAATCAATGATGATGATTTGTGGAAACATTTGTAGGTATTGGCACCACTTCCAATTGGATTTGCAGTATTTATGGTCCATTTGGCTACAATCCCAATAACTGGCACTGGTATTAACCCTGCTAGGAGTCTTGGATCTGCTGTCATCTACAACCACAATAAAGCCTGGGATGACCATGTCAGTACTAAGTATTCTTTAAAACTCTTTTCAATTCCACTTCTACCCTCAAATCTATTTTATCTTAATCTTATTTACTTTACCTCAAAGATTTGACTATTTGACCATATATTCAAGATTCAAATAAATACAATTGAATATTCACCAAAAAAAATAAATAAATACAATTGAATAGTGTTTAGTTTTGAAAAAACTGTATTGAGTTTTGTAAGGTAAAAATTGAATTGTTTTGAGTTTCAGATATATGAAGTCGTGTATCGATTTGAACTGAAACACTGTCAGAATGCATTGTTAGTGAAAGTTGTACTAAGATTTCGAGAAATTTATTAAATGTTTCAACCAAATTGGATAAAATTAGCTTGTGTTTGACTTGAGTTTGGGGTTGAGACTGAAATCCAAACTCTCTTTAGATTTAGTTTGAAAACGAAATGTAGATCATTAAATCATCTTGAATATAATTTGAATTTGAGATCGATTTGAGACTTGAGACCAAAATCTCATATTGAAAACCAATCCAAGCATTGGACTAGTAGATGGTAAAATAGTCTATACAAGAGTAGCTATTTAAAGGAAGAATTTATGTGGATTTTGACACTTTTACCCCTATATTGATCCAATCAATTGGCTCAGTTTGAGCCAACTAATAGTAGCCTTTATACTAATATAATGGTTTGGTTTGTGCAGTGGATATTCTGGGTGGGACCATTCATTGGTGCAGCAATTGCAGCATTCTACCACCAGTTTATCTTGAGAGCTGGAGCTGCTAAGGCACTTGGTTCATTCAGAAGCAGCTCACGTGTTTGATCCAAAGGCCTCTTGATCCAAATTTCAGTCTTTAAAGGGAAAGAGTTGATATTTCAAATAAATTTAGAGAGAAGAATAATTATTATTAGTGTAATTTGTGTTTAGAGAAGTCTTTTTTTTAGTGCTAATTTTCTTATTTGTTATGTCCTTTGTACTTAAAATATAGCCATTAAGATTTTTAGATAAATGATGAATTTGGATTGTGTCTGATTTGGGTTGAGACTCGAGCTGAAACTCAAACTTTCTTTGGATTGAGTTTGTGAATGAAACCTAAAGTACTAAATTATGAAAATTTGAATTTGAATTTGAGACTATTCTAAAACTGAGAGCAAGAATCCCATATTCAGATACAATCCAATCAAACTCGAGGGTCTCTGTTTTAGAAAGGGAAAGGCTTTTTATATCCATTTCTTTTGTCCTGTAGCTAGACATTTGGTTCCCTACATATTTATTTAGAATTTCATCTTTTTCTCTAAGTTTCATAGTTGGATTTATGGATAGAAAATTTAATGTCTAGTTATTCTAGTAAGTCAAAAGATGCTCCATAACTAATGTGGTTATAGCAAACAAAAGAGATTTGAGGATGATTCACAAGGATAACAAACGAATGTGGATCTTTCCACAAATATATAGCAATCCCAAATGAGATGAGGAATCTTTAAATGAGTATAAAAGTTTTGGAAAGTTATACTACACCATCGATTTCATAGAAAAGTGAATATTTAGTTGCACGTTATTTTCTTCCATGGTTGGATATATGGTCGAGATGAAAAGTAAAAGTAAAAAAAATCGAGGGATCTAAAACAATGAAGTAAAACAGCTAATTTAGTCCGAGTTTAAAAACATTCTGACTTAATACTTGTTAAATTACGAACCATAGACTTGATGAGTGATGCCGTGCTAATTGAATTACGAATTAGATACTCGATCAGTAATAGTGAAGATGAAAGAATGGAGGACAGGTGAAGTATTATCATGGATGGTGCATCAATGTCTGTATTTGTACAATTCACCTGATATATCACCATTCACACTAGAGGATACCGGACAAGATACCTGAACTAGGATCGTCCCCGGAGTTCAAAAGCATCAAGAGACCGCAAGACTTGGTGCTTCTACCATTGAAGAGAATCTCCGACAGGAGAAAGACGAGAATAAATACCAATCAAGGCAATCAGAAAAATGAAAGTCCTATCCAGTGAAAAGCTTCCTGAATGGCCCATCCTTCCGATCTTTTGCAGCCTCCGTCAAAGCAAGGAATCTCTTGAATCCAGTTGTAGCTGCACCTCTCCCGAGTGCAGCAGCTCTGGCAAGAACATCCTCCCTAGAAGATACGATAGCAGCAGAAGCAGGATTTGTTACCGCAGGTGCAGTAGAGGGAGTCGGGGCAGCTGGAACAACTAAAGGTGAAGGTCCAGCAACAGCTGGTGGAGTCATTCCTGATCCACGTTTATTAAAATCATCTAGTATACTTAGCTGGTCAGCTCGTTTTAGTCCCTACAAGAACAACAACAAACAACGAGCAGAATAAGGATATTGGCGAATAAACATATATTAATAGTATTCTCCGAACAAACTAAGCAAGAAAAAAGAGGGAATAATTGCAAAGAGAAAGAGAAGACCAAAACCAAACCCATTTCAAGTAATCAAAAACCAACTGCAGAGATCAAAGAGAAAGAAGCACGTAAAGAAGAAGATGACAAATAACCAAACAACCTTAAGCTCCAGGATCCGTTGAAACTCGGAAGGAGTTCCCTCAGGTAACAGTGCGCAGTACGTATCTGCAACAGAGTCAATTGGGGATAATATGACCTGAAAGACAAAAAAAGGTTCATCAGGGAAAAAGGCGTCATAGAATATTGTGACAGTAGAGAAGCAGAATTTCCGGTTCAGTGGACCTTCAATAATGCTTCAGCCTTGCTCATCTCACGAGTTACAAATTTTGAATATGCAGCAGCTCCTGATGTCTGTTCATAGAAACAAACAGGATTGAGGTTGGCATGTAAAAGCGAAAAGTAAATAAAGCTAACAAGAAGTTTCCTTTGAGATATGGCTTCCAGGACACCTAATTCCGCTGCAGAACATGTGTATATACCACTAGTATAACAATTCACCCCTTCTTTTCTCTTCAATATGACGTTTAGTTAAGAATTTCATGTTGTAGAAGGCCGTTAATTGTAGATTATGATTATGTCCATGTTATCAAAGACAATGAAAAAGGTTCAAGCACAAAGGGTCCACACATGCTTACCTGTTTCCCTCGGGAAGGAATATCCAGCAGTATTGTTTTCACAGCCTGAGTATCCAACAACATCTGCAATAGTACAGGTCACTATATATGTCAGAAGAAAATCCTTGCTTTTATACTCCCTCCATCCCAAATTATCTGTCCACATTTCCTTTTTAATCTGTCCCGAATTATTTGTCCACTTTCTAAATAAAGGGTTTATTAATGATGATTTTTCCAATCCTACCATTTACATTAAATATTGGAGAGGGAAAGATAAAGAGAGTAAAGTAGGTGAATTAAATTGGGAATAACATTAAATAGGGTTATGTTTGACATTTTATCATATTCCACTATAAAATATGATGAAACCTTAATTCTTGTGCAAAATATAAAGTGGACAGATAATTTGGGACGGAGGGAGTATATCCCACAAATTATAAATTTGAAAATTCACTAAACTTGACACGAACAATTTAATTGCTTGCTCTTAAATGTTACTTGTTTAAAATGTTCATCAATTTCGAACAAGGGATCAAGTCAGGAAATCTTTGAAATAGTGAATACCTGTTGTGCTCCTGTTTCTGATATGTGCTTGCATTTGAATATGTTAAGATAGAATCGTGGAGCAAGAGATGAAGCAAGCTGCAGTAAAACGAATAAGAAAAACTAATGTATTAGTTACCTGAAATAAAATAACACAAAGTTAGCAACTTTCGATGTTTCATGTTGTCAGCAGACAAAATAACAGAGCGAAAATAATAAATGTATTTTACACCCTCAAATCTTACTCAACATATTCAAATGCAAACACATATCAGTTTCTGATCCTGTTGTGCTCCTGTCTCTGATATGTGCTTGCATTTGAATATGTTGAGATAGCTCCAGTTGTGCTCCTGAAATTATCTTACACCCTGTTTCTGATATGTGCTTGCAGTTTTTTCAATCTATTCGTGCTTTCAGGAATAAATGGACTTTGGCAAATTAAGTGGCTTCATTGGTTAGTCCAAAAACATACAAATTCATTGATTATATTGCGGACCGGCCTTTTCTATTCTCACTCCTTCTGTTTGGTTTCGGAGTTCTTCTGATGAAAATATAGAAGGGCATCGAGTTAAAGTGTGTGTGTGTATATATTGGACTAGTGTATAGAAATGAGAAGGCCATTCACGGTGTCTTATTGTGTATTCCTCCTCTAACTCCTACTTCTTTGTTCGCTTTGAACCCATCTCTCAATGATATTCTGCATAAAGGGGTTAATTATGTTTAAGAATGGCATTCAAGATACAAGAGAAGAAAACGGTGCCCTGGATTGAAGATGACGATAGTGAACAATCCCTGCCATATTGGGGTAGATCCAATGCAAATTCCACATCCAACCAGGTTGAAGAAGGATTCTGTTGGAGGTTGGCATGGCAAGTGGAGAAAAAGTAGAAGGAATAAGAGGATGTCTGGATGAGGACGAGGGAGGATTCCGGCCCGCAGCAGCTTATGTGGGTGGAGAAAGAAGGTGAAACAAGAACAACAAAGTAGAAAGAAAGAACAAAAACAATGAAAGGCAAAAAAAAACATAAAGAAAATTAAAATTAAAATATTAGGCTAGAAATGCATTTATCTGTTAAACTTTAATAATTTAAGTTAATTGCAAGTTGAAGGGGGTTATTGAAGCAATTAAAGATTAGAGAGCAATATGCCAGTCAAGTAAAGTTTGAGGGGTCAAAATGCATCTAATGCAAAAGGAAAAGAGAGAATCTAAACTGTGATAATTGACAATGTCCAGGAAAAGCTTGAACATGGAATACAAAGGATTGCACACTACCTTATCCAGAAAGAACTGGAAGTACATTGGAGAAAGCAGGCTCCCAAGTACAGGAATGCTGCTGATAAAATTTAAATTTATGCTGTTGACATATCTGCAGGAAAATTTAGAAGGTGATAAGTAATTATTGAAGTATATGAAAAGTGTTGAAAATCCAACATCAGCTAGCTTGTAAGCATATTTGCAATATATAAGGCTTGGGCAATCCTCCCCCTTCTTCAGGAACTTTTGAGGGATTGAGATAGACCCTAGTCCATTTTTAAACATTGTAATTAAAAGAGGACATGTTAAAAGAATGGCAAAGAAATAAAATGAAAAAATAATCAGCCAACATTTACAAACATAAACAAAGCAAAAGGCCACCAATCCTACAAGAGATGAGATATTCAAGAGTTCTGACGACTGATCCATTTAGAAAAGATAAGTTTTTTAAAAGCCCCTAAATCTTTTATTAATAAAAACAGCAGAGAAGGAAGAAGAAGAAAACTAAGAGAAAAGGAAAAATAGTAGAGATAAGAGAAAAAAAAAGCAGCTCTTTTTTTTTAAACGAGAGATAGTCGCCGGGTGAAGCAGATGGAGAAGACACAGCAGCTCTTTTTTTTAAAGCTTAAGGCAGCAATTTAGGTTAGTATTTATTTTTAAAAGTTGTAGGAACTTGGGCTAGCCCAAAATTTTGAAGCCCTAGCCTAATTTTGGCCCAAAAAGCAAAAAACCCTACATTTATCCGCCATGGCTGCCGCTGCAAAATCGCCCGCCTTCCCCGCCACACCAAATCCACCACGCCACAGGGGTGATATGGCGCCGGCCGCCGTTTCCTCCACCGCCATCCGCCATGGCAGCCATTTGACAACACTGGGCCCCATTGATATTTACGCTCAAGATGTTCAGTCCTGGGCGTGAGGGGTGTGTTGAGAATCCCACATCGGCTAGCTTGTGAGCATATGTGCAATATATAAGGCTTGGGAAATATTCCCCCTTTTGAGATACTTTTTGAGGGATTGAGTTAAACCCAAGTCCATTTTTAAGAAAAGGCTTAACTAATTTTTCTTTGTAGAAGGACGGGACAAGTGGATGGGATTATTTACCTAGGTCAAGTAGGTCTTCTTTACCTTTACTACTGTTTGGACTGAGGGAGAAAAAGGACTGGTGAAGAAAGAGAACAACATATAAATTAATTGTTTCCTTTACCTTTCATATATTTGAATTTCCTCACTTATTATAATTCTAAAACTCAAATAATGTTTTTATCATTATGTTTATTCATCTTTTCCAACATCGACCTTTTTCTTGTAGGGGGGGATAAGTGTCAAAATGACTAAACTTGGTGTAAAAGAGTAAAGAAACCCGTCTTACTCTGACTGATCACCAACACTCTCAAGCGAGCCCCACGGGACCCGTGTCATTGCAGCCATTTCAGTATCAAATTTAGTTTCTATCCCATGCACCAGTGTCATCAATGCTTTCGTTATGACAGCTGAAAACTCATCCTGCAAATATGCACATTCTTCTGAGAATGTTCTAGCAACATTATCACAAAAGAAAACTTAAATGGTAAGCATATGAAAAGGTTATACCTGTACTTCAGACATATCCACCTTATCTACAAATTGAGGATCAATCATCTTGGACACATTTTCAGCTAATTCACCTGACTATCTAGACAAAAGAACTCTGGTTAAAAAGGAAGCAAAAAAGGAAGCAAATACTACCAGCAGAATAGAATTATTGTGTGTTGCACCATCTAACTTCTAATTAAAGGAGATCTTAAGCAAGACATCGAGATTATTCTATTATACTCCCTCCTGCCTACAAATTTGTCAAAAGTAAAAAATTTGCTGAACAAATATTGCATCTTGAATGACATTACCAGCATACAAATTAAATATCGACGACAAATCAAAGAGAATCCAAGAATAAAGAAAGCTACTGTTTTACCATGCAAACCATAATAGAAAGTATCACTGGTAGAACCTTCTCATACACATTAAAAGTTCTTTTTGCTTTCTAATCGCATATCTCAAAAGATTCAAAAGAGTGAAAATTACTGCTCTGTGTAACAGCGGTAACTAACTAGGCATCACTGAGATACTTTCTCGTCTTACATAATACTTCTGAAGGCACCTTGACTAGAAGTACTGAATCTGGACATTTTTGCAGTTCAATTCAAATCCAAACAACACAGCAACTCAGAATGTCACTCTGAAGTTATACGAATATAAATGTACTCCCATAGTGCACTTACCGTTTTATGGCAATATTCAGCAGTATTAACAATATAGCAGATAACCCTTTCATCCCTATCAGAAGTCTGGCGGTAATAGATCGTGAAAAGCATGAAGAGATAGCGTTAGAGAGGGGGAAGGGAAAAAATGTATCCTTCATATGTCAATCAAAGAGCTAAAGGTGGAATTAATACCTTTATTTGTCCGTCCATTCCAGTGGCCGCAGCAACAATACCTGTTCCTCCTTTAGGCAGCTTAGCAAAAAGCTTTGTCGCATATGCTTTAAGGATCCTTTGGAATACCTATTGGATAGAGATTACAAATATCCCCTTTAAACCATAAAAGAAAGTAAAGTAGAATGACAAAAATATATATCATCCACAATTCTTGGGGTTTGAAAACATAGTGGTCTTGGGGTTTGAAAACATAGTGGTCTGGAGTCATCTTAATACCGTAAAATTAACTGCTTCCCATCCCCCCAAATAAATTGAGCAAATCAGTCCAAAGTCTGCAGTCATGTACAAAAAAAAAGGATATTTTGCTGCTTTCTTGCCCAGATAAATGATAGACCACATTTTACATCATCAAGGCGTTGGAATGTTTGTAAATTTCCAAGAGAAGAAATCAAATTAACTTTAACAAACCCAATTGCCTCTAGATAACTATACCTCCTTTATTTTACACTTTAGGGGTGCGTTTGGGCTGTCAGTAGGACAGCTCTAGCAAGACAAATGTGCAATACGCTAAGGATCTTCCATAGAAAGTGTGATATCAAAGTACTTGCAAGGAGTGATTAGAATATGGACATTGGATCTTTCTTATTCCAATGTCAAGGTGTATTTTATTTTATTCATGTTTCATCCAATTAAAGACATTCATTCTTTTACTGGAGTATTTAACGGCAGTAGTAAGTCTGAAGACATGGAAGAATATTCATGATGCATACAGTCCATTGATCAATCATTCGACAATGAAAATGCTTGACATAATATCTTACCACTTATCCGTTGTTAAACACACAAAAGTTAGTAGGAAAATTGACTAATGAGATGCTTGTATCTACTTTTAATGTCCGAAGACAATAGCTTTCCCTTTTAATTAAAGGAGAAGGGAAAAAAAGCCAGACGAAGCATAAAGTTTTGCATACATGAATAAATTAGCTTGTGCGCTTCATCAAATTAAAGTTTCAGCATATTATACATCCAACAAACATTAAAATAGTAATTAATCTTTGTACCTTGAACAGATTGAATAATGTCTGGTTTTTTGTCAAAGCACTACATCGTTTCAAACTCCGCCTGATGATCAAAAAGACCTGAGCCAGAAAGGAAACATTATGCATAATCACAGTATTTTCGTAAATATACTAAAAGGCACCTGGTAAAATGTAATGTGCTTAAATTACTTATCTTCAACCTAAAGTACATCAAAAGTTTATAGATTTTTTTAACTTGACAGGTGATCCATCAGATAAAATGAAATATTTGAGACCAATTCTATACACTATGGCAATTGGAAGCTAACTATTCATATAGATATAAATCAAGATTAGAGCAAGTAATGATTATTTTATCAAAATTTGATAATGTGGACATACTGCACAGCAAATCAGCAGCAGACAGAGCAATGCTGCAGAAAATAAAAGAATGTGAATTTCACTTTCCTGACTATAAAGGTATCCACAGTGACTTTGTTTTATATGAAAAGAAGATAATCTATTGATGAAAATAAGAAGACAAGAAAGCGCACAAGGAATCCTCAAAAACTTAAATTAGAAAATACATCAGCACAGAGCTAAAAGCGCTCTACCAATACGCTGTCTCAAAAAACATGAGAAGCCATCTCTTCCATAAGAGGAAACAAATCCACTCCCGAATCAATTTGCAAGGTGTATCTGATGTTTTGAAATCCAGTTATTCCTATATAATCCACAATTACTTGAAAAATCACGAACCAAGCACATTGCCGCTAAGTTTTCCCTTGCTTTTTCTTGACAAAGTTCCACATATTCTTTTTTTCACAAACTCTAGAACCATATGTTCTATGACTTGGGTGTTAAACCAAATACCACCAGCAGGTAAAGAACTACATCGTCAGAAGTTCTCAGAGATTGTCATTTCAGGTGTATAATTCCGTTAATGTGACAGCAAAAAAAAACGACTATGAATTAGCCATTGCCCCAAAGAAACAGATTGTGATGTCAGGTCTAGTGGAAGTGGAGTAAATTTAATAATCACATGAATGCAACACCAAATATATAGAACCAAGATAGTGGGGAAGAAATCTACAGTCCATAAATATATTAAGTCATAGTTGGTGGTGTTGTTTCACCTGCATGCTACTAGATAAAATATTTGTTTGACTTCCTTCCTCAATATCCCATGTTTCTTCCTGTAATTGGCAGATGAGCAAAGGAAGTCAGAGAATTATATAACCTCTTGGTAACAGAAACAGAGTATAACCGAAATTACCTGCACAAGTTTCTCCAGACTTTCCATAAGAGTCTTCTCTTCCAGTTCCACATATACTGTCAAGTGAGGTTCAAAGCAAGATGAAATGATCCCACGAAAGTTAAACTGCCAGGCAAATTGATAAAAATAACTATGAGCTCTTAAAGAGATCCAATCTGATGTCATGAATCATAAGGATGATAGAAAGTATAGCGAAGGTGTTAGAGGTTGAGCTTCTCACCAATCACAATTCAGCAAACATTTTTAAAGTAATTTCTTCAGATAAAATCATCTATTTACCAAGCATTCGCAAAGTTTCTAGAAAAGTTTGCATCTAACAGGACAAAAAGTGATATATAACTGAAAAACATATTTGGTGGATACCCTACCCCAGCTGCAGGAGCAGATAAGTCTGTGCGTCCATCCTGCTCCTAATGACACGAACAAAATGACAAATTGATGGTCAATAACAGGATAACCATATGTGGCATGATTTGTCAAAATAATCAAGCCATGTCTAATTAGTAGTACCTCGTTTCCACTCCCTTTCCCAAGCTTCTTCTCATATTTTTTCCTAATATCTAAAACAGTTTGACCACTATTATCTCCTCTCTCCGTTTCCTCAACGTCAGTCCCAGTTTCTCTATTATGGCCACCACCACCAAATTTCTCTGCTAATTCTTCTTCAAATTCCAGGGTTCGTTGCAAAGCCTTCACACATAAACAAAGAAGTAAACATCACAAGATGGTTAATACAAGGTCTTTGCAGCCATGTACAGAAGAAAACAGTGCAATGCGATGCGACAAAGATTTATGCAAAGTGCTCCTGCAGAAAATATGACATACAGAAAATCAAGCATAAAATCTGCCTTGGTGAACAAGCAGAAAATCTAAGATTGTGATGCAATGGTCCGCAACCATTTGAATGCACCAGATATGAGAAAGGTTCGGAAGCAACTTACCATCAATAGAGTTCCCACATCAGGTTTTTCTTTCAGATTATCAAGAATATCCACCAGTTGTGTCCTAGAGAAAACCCGAGAAAGAGGAATCAAGATTAATAATTTACACGAAGATGCCCTGAAATAACAACGAAAACGTAAGGAGCCACTTCTAACTTTCTCGATCAGCAGGTACAATAATATCTCTCTAGATATAAGATTAATAATTTACAGGAAGATGTCCGGAATAACAACGAAAATGTAAGGAGACACTTCTAACTTCCTGGATCAACAAGTACAATAATATCTCTAGATAAGTTAATTCTCTTTGATTATGAAAATCTAATGCCATTCTCATATATAATATCATGGTAATAAGAACAGATTTTCTCGTGGTTGGTATGTGTTAGCAGCAGTACCTCCATCCCATTCAAAAGGTTAAAAGAATTAAAGAATAATTGTCCGCTGCCTAGTATGCTATTTGAATCCTAGAATATTAAGTGATACACAGTCAATAAGCTTCGAGAATTCAAGGGTTAGTTGGAAACCTTGATTCTTAAGTTGATTTCTTATGGCTAACCATAAGTTCTCTCAAATTACATGCAATATTGACCATGATACAGGGAATGGAGGGATACTTAAATAAGTTCAAATGAGCTGATACTCCTTTCTATAAAGTTTAGTCAACTACATGTCTACGACAATTGCTAATCTGCCACAGGAATGGTTTGGAGGACATAGTCCTATTATAAACCAAGAGGTCTGGAAACTAATCCCCACCATTATGATAGAAAAACAAGTAATCAAACAACTAAAAGTAGGTAACCAACCTTGTCAACTTGCAGAACTGAATGCAAAGTAAGTAAGCAACATGCCATGAAGGGGGGAAAATTTTCCAGATTTCTTCATTTGTTCTTAATCGCCGCTTTATCCAAGCATATCTCCTTTCTGTCTTATCCAACTTTGCCAGTTCTGCAAGAGAATTAAAATGCAAGCGAATTTTAAGATCAAGGCAAGCATAAAATCAGTGTGCATTGCTTAAATTTGGATCTATAACAACAGATGAATTTGGACTAACCTGCTCCTTCAAATATCTGTTGATATGAAGTAAGCTCCCTGTTGCAAAAATTCTTCACCAACTCCTCCCGCACTGATGGTTCCAAAGCATCAACAACTAAGCAAGCGTCTGACAACTGCTGCAGCAAATTGCTGTCTTCTGTCTCTTTCCCTGTACCTAAGCTGAAAATGGAAAATAGATATCAAAGTGCAAGCTACAGAGAAACAGAGAGGGGTAAAAAGAGAAAATCAAACAAGGCCAGGGCTTTAGAAAAGTGAGAACACAGAAATATTATAGCTAGGGTTTAAGAAAGCACAAAAGGGAAAACAACCTAACTGCATACTCTATATTATTCTCAAAGCAAGGAATCTCAAATATGGGCAAGAGTATAAAGCTCTAAAGACACAAGCTGAGCCACACCATAAGAAAATGCTTAAGAACGAATCAAGCACTTAAACTCAATGTTGCATATGAGCTGTTTTCCACTATCTCTGCAAATTTCAAGGTAACTTCAAAGGCAAAGATGGATTTTAAATATCCAACCATTCCATTCTTTACATACACCCAAAAATGCATTGGTGAAAAGAACATGCAATATAATATGCCCTGACTTGCTCATGTCAAAACACAAGAATTAATTAAAATCTAGCATGATGAAAACATGCAGCCCTCAAACTGTTGACCATTCATATTGGTACTGCAGTAACCAGGATCCTAACTTAGGCTATGATACCTAACACCAAATACTGAAAGCTCCTAAGATTCCACGTGCAATCAATACTAAAAGTCGACATTCCAGGAATAACAAGAAGATCATAACATAAAAAAACAGTCCTCAAACTCTTGGTGTGTGCAAACCTGGAAAAATCAGAGAATACATGAGACTTGAGGATCTGTTTGATACTCTTAAACTTTTCCCTCAGCTCTGTGATCTTTGGGATATCTCTGTAAGCTTCAAAATGACTACATAACTGGTTTACAGCCTGGTATATATCAGAAACCACAGTAAGAAACAAGGAATCCATATGCAAGGATATAGAACTAAGCATGATGCATTTTCATATTGCCATGCACTCAGAGGGACTCGGGTCAGGTGGGTGTGGGTCTGGACATGATATATCAAATGTTATCTCAGTCGGATGGAAATCATCCAATTTTCTAAAGAACTCTCTCTGCGAATATTCTTCTCTATAGCTTTACAAAATCTAAAAGAAACATCAGCAGACACCCCCCAAGAAAAATAAAAATAATGTGTACCCCATCCAAAGGAATTTACATATTGTCATCCTCAGGTAGATTTCTTTAATTATCATAACGAGGAAAATGACCAAATAATGGAGGGATCCTCCTTCCTGAAGCAGTTCTTAGTTAACATGCATCACATTCAGTTAAAATAGGTGGAGTTTTTAATATCTTATTACCAATAGCGAATATATGTCAATATACTATGTATGGAAAAGAAAGGAAAACGCATTGAGTGAATATTATTACCAGACTATGAAGAAAACTAAAAACGAGTGTAACTTTCATTCTGTAGGAGTTAATGGTCAGGTTCTTAATTTTGTCATCCGGACACATATGCAAGTTTTGCAAACATCTGTAAGTACCTCAACTTGTGCAGCTGCTTCCTTATATTGGCGTTTTGAAGCCATTACTTGAAGTTGCTCTACAGCGGAAACTGCCACGTCAAAAGTATTCATCAATGACATGTTGATATTTGAATCCAGTAAATTAACACATTATGCAATTTAATCTCTCAAAATAACATTCCTCAAAATTAGGCTATTCATCAGCTTTTCAATAACAACGATCCATTTAATACAGAATTTTTAGAAATAAAAGAACAGAGATCTACTCTTGAATTAGCTCTAATAATACATCAAAACCCTTTTCTAAATCTCCAAATCACGTTTAACTCTCATTAACTGACTTGTAATATCAATTCAGATGTAAACCTAAATAAATGAAGGAGAAAGGACTCGACATTCTACAATGGCATAAACTGCAAACTCTATGTTAAAAGGGGAGGGGCGGAGAAAAACAATGAGAGGAGCATTTCATGAGAGTTGAGGATGTTATTCTTCAAAAGAAAAAATATAACAGACATTACATATTTAATAAAAAAGGTATAGAAGTACATAGTATGCTATTCAAAATGCAAAGGTTATGTAGAGCATTTGAGTGTTAGGGAATCCATTGAGGTCCTAGAGGATTAGGCCATTTCGGAAAGTTGGATAGTTGATGTGTCAATTTTGGAAAGATCCGCAATATTGGATGTCAAATCAAGGTTTTTCAATTTAGAATTTAGATGGCAATGTGACTTTAGCCGATAACTTTTCTTAGTAAGCTTGGGGAAAGCAATTTGGTTCAGGTCCTTTTTCTTGACAAAACCAATGCTTAGCATGACATGTAAGTTAGGTATATCATAACCATACTTCAATTACATTATGTAACATCAGAACCTTTTCTTTGCAAAGCACATGTATGGCCAATATTTAAGTGATGAAGGCCATGGAACAAGTATATATTGGAATGTAAAGCAAAAATTAATCAGAAGAAACAAACAGAGATCTGCTCGCATACTTCTCTATAGAACCACTATGGAAAATGACTACCACCGGAAAACAGAATACTCAAGAAGAAGTTAAGTATTTATTCAAAAGAAACTCTGTCACATTAAAACTTCTCCATCTGCCCAATACACATTGTTCACAGAAGGAAAAAAGCGAAGACTGCAATTAATTTCTTTTCTTTACCCTCCAAGACAATTTCACAAGCATAACGAAAAGATATAACAGGTCATGAAAATATATTCAGGAAAATGTATCAATGGTGAAAATAACTAACTAACCCAGCATGGTAAGCCGATGAAGAGCAGTAATTGTAGTTGTTATGTGCTTCTTTGCAAAATCTAGCTTCTTAATATCACGACATATTTCCTGGACCATTGTTTCACTTTGCTCGGCCTTGGTTTTTATTTCTCGAATTTTGTACATGAGTTCCTAACACAAAGAAAATAAATTACATCCTCAAGAAACCCATTCCTAGAGAATGAGGTCACTAGCAGTTGCAAAAGGCTAATAAATTTGAAGTGTGAAAGTGGGAGTGCTTCATGGCAACAAAATTTTAGGCCAAGCAATGAACAAGGTTTAAACAAAGAACCTCCACAGCATGAGTTGCAGAAGCAAGATCCTCTCTGGCTTTACTTCCTGAATTACTCTGTAGTACAGTGGTTTGGAAATTACATGTCAATGGAAATGCTGTGATGAAGAGACAAATTATTCGGGAGTTGATAAACCAACCTGTTGACGAACAGCTGCTAAAATTTCAGCATCTACACGGCGAATTTCACTGTGTACTTTCTGCACAAGTGGCTCAACACCTGATAAAGAGGCCTCTGCATAGAAACAAGTACCCATCAAGTCAAATTAAGGAAAAGCAAATACTTGATGTCAGTTAAACAACCTGACAAGGCTCTAAAGACATGCAAACTAATAGCAAGACAAGCAATTTGTTTCACAGCCAAACTGAGTGTCTGCATAAAGAGTCGTGTGCAAGAATACCAAAGAGAAGTAATAAAATACTTCCTAATTCCAAGTTTTGCAAACATAAGCATGTTTTCCCCATTTGTACTATCTGTTAAACTTATTCTTAAACAGTTATTACAGTGTGTTGTTCCATAAGTAACCCTGTCAATGACACATGCTTGGATACTAAAGGATGTATCTAGATCACTCAATGGAAAAGGCAGAATCAGAGGGAAATAGATAACAGAATCAGAAGACCAGCCATTCAAGGCTGGAGTAAAAAACACAGAACTTCTTGAATTTTCCTTCCAAAACAAGAAACTCTCTATATTCATCTGCAAGCTAAGTTTTCTGGAGTAAAATAAGTGTTTGCTAGATGCGACTGAAATTCAACCTCTAACATCCTCTTCTGTCTTGAAGCCAAGATTTTGAAGGTCTTAAAACTTAAAAGTGTTAGGCCTTACGCGATTTGTCTATTACAGGATAGAGCAGTCAAATATTTGGAAGATCAATAACTAGCTCGACTGCTCGACAAATTGCTCATTGACTTAATAAAACAGAACATTGCAACTTGTGCCAACTGATGGAAATAAAGATTGTAGCATTTAACAATATTTCCAAGGCACAAGCTGACAGCAAGAAAGCATAAACAAAAGTATTTCTCGAGCCAAGAGGGAGATCTGATATACGGCTATCAACAAAAGCCTCAGGTTTTCCTAGATGAACAGAACTGAATAGATAATAATGTCTTAAAAATATAGCAAATAAATGACCACCATCAGCAGATACTCTCACATTACCTCCAAAGCATAAGTAATTTGTTTTAATGATCACTTCACCAACAGAGAATATATAACTTAGCTCGTTATGGCATCTCAAAACAAGCAGTTAGTCAAAACTCCAGCTTCCAATGAGTTCCTTGTTTATTTGAATTACATATGATGGTGCAAACCAACTATCCTATATTCTCAATGTACACATTAAGCAAATAGTTGCCTGGTGTTAGAGTAAGATGATTTAGAGCTCGGACTGCAATTGAAGGCAAAATGTTAAAAAAAAGTTACAAAAAGAAGGTCAATCTTATATATAAAAAAAATGAACTCGGATCAGAATTCCGAACAAAATGTTAAAACAATTCGATAAATAACATTACTCTTCTAGTCCAATTCAGAGTGTAATTGAACATTTCAATAAGCAATCGAGTTCTAATTCTCCAGATCACTAAAAAAAGCTCAATGACAACCTGAAGTTTGATCAAATTGCAAATATACGATCACAATGCTCAATAGTTTTTGCAATAAGATTTCTCAGGTAGTATGAATATACACAACAATGTTTCGATTAAAATTCTAAAAATTGTCTAATAAGAAACAATAATTCGAATCAAATATCATAAAATTCAAATGATCATCATCATATTATACCAAAAAAAAAACAAATCATAACAAAAATATCTGCAGAATATGAAACCTGTGGGGAACATTTGATTGATGTAATCCAAAGCGCTCTGCTTATCCATTACTTCCATGATTGAATGCAAGTTCGTTCACTAATTTTCAGTAGAATCGAAAATAATCAACCAAGTATAAATTAAACTACAGAAGAACATGAGAAATCGAGAAAAAAATTAAAAGAAATTACAGAGGAAAAAAACCTGCAAAAATTTCCCGGATTTAAAACTAATAACTGGACCAAGAATCTGCAAATGATTCGTTATATAGTTTTAGATCCAAAAGTTCCAAAGAAGTCGAGCATTATAGGATTAATTGGCAAATTTTTTTCTTTTTATTGAATGTATTTATATTTATTTGTTTTGGAAAATACGAACTTCCATAGTCCATACTCCATATATATGTATAAAGGGTTTAATGGCAATTTTGCCCCTTCAAATTATGGTATTTTGGCTACGGGTGACAAATCGTGTTGGTATGTTTTTATCGTCTCTCGTGCTGGTCCAACATGTTTAAATTATTGAATTGGGTGACACGGTCCGATAAAGCTTTGACATAGTAAGATATGGTTCAGAACAACACAGAAAAATTATCGTGTCATCTGATACGGTCTAAATAGTCCAATCAATTTTTTAAAATTCTAACATATCCTATTAATTATAAAAAAAATAATAAAATTAAATAGTCCAACTCTAATTCAGAAGATGAGTTGAAAAATATTTGTCATTAGAAATTGTATTTTAATGAAATCAAATAAATTAAACTTCGATAAACATGAAATTGTAGAAAAACTTGTAATATTATGCAAAAAAAATTAACACTAAAAATATAAGAAGAAGAGTATGAATTCTATTTATAAGAAATAAAAAAGTTCTTTTTTATTGTTTTATTTAATAGACTATTGGGTTGTACTATGTTAGGAGTACTTGGCACAAGCCCGGCACGATAAGATTTTGTGTTGACTAGATACAGTCTGATAAGGTCACAGCCCAATAAGCACTGGCCCAAGAACAGTTTTATCATACATTTCATAGACCGTGCTATCGAACCATTTTTCGTTGTCTCTAATTTTGGCAACTCTATCTATCTCTCCTTTTACGCAATATGATTTGATTAAGGTTTGGAAGGGATTTTTCCTTCGCACATACAAATATAATTTTGACTGTCAGATCGAATGATCATACAGTGAAAATAGTCCAATTCCAAATAGTTGTCTTAACAAGAAAAATTATTTTAATCTTAACGGATGTATCATTCGATCTGATGGTGAAATTTTAATGTATGCCTAAGAGAAGCCCCGCTTTAATCATCTTGTACAAAATCCTCAATTACACGCATTGGAGGCTCAAAAGTGTTGAAAAAAAATTAACTTTGTCCTTCTACTAGTTAAACTCATTGTTAACCATTAATAGAAAATTAGCTGCAAGATGTTGAAGATTATAAATTTTTGAAGTAATTGTAGTTTCTCTTTTCTCCTTCACCCTACTATTCGAAAATAGTCACAATAATATATCATCGGGTTTGATATTTTTCCGCTCTGATAATAAAAAAGATTTTTTAAAAAGGGACATTTTATAGCTAGTGATATTGTCAAAGCAATTTCCCTCATACCAAAGCAATTCCCTTCGAAATGACTTTGATGCCCTTGCAGACAATCTCAACTAACCCAACATATCTGATGTTGAATCTTTCTTCTTCCATGCTCCATTAGATTGTAGCAATCCAAATGTAAAAGTTCATTTCTCCCCAATGTGGGGCTGTTCTCTTTCCCCAATGTGGGGCAATCGCCCATCATGACGTCAAAAAAAAAAATCCAAATGTAAAAGTTCAACAAAAGTGAGGAAATGATCAAATTGAAATTTTCGAATTAAATTCTATTTTGTAAACCTTTTTTTTATATATATAGGAATGAAGGGATTTGGTATAAATGGAGAAATTATACAAAACACATTTGGAGTATGGATTGTTTTACCATACAGAGAGAAAAACTTGTAAACTTGTATTTCTCTCATAATGTTTTCTGTAAATTTGTATTTCTGTTCATAGAACCAAAATTAGAAATTTCCAATTAATCCATTCCATCTTCTCCGAACCTAAATGAATAACTTACACAAATATATACATAGGTTATACAGGAAGTGAGGGACAATCAGGGACGATTCTAGGGAGTAAGAGCAGTTGTCCCGAAATTTTTAAAAATATTACTAGATATAGTAATTTTTATATGTAGTTTGGAATTTTTTATCAAGTTCGCTTCCCAATTTTATTTTATTTTTTGCAATTTTTATATGTAGGTCGGCATATTATTGCAGTTTTTCGCTCCAAAATACAATACTGGCTTCGTCCCTGACAATCAATGAGTTCAGGAGAGAAGAGAGATAAGGATGACTCGAGTGGAGAGAAAGAGGTGAGGAATTTTTTTTATTTTTTTTTGATGAAAATAAAAGAGGTGAGGAATTGACTGCAAGGGCATTAAAGTCATTTTAAAGAAAAGGCCGATGGAAAGTGATATGGCATTATCACCGGTCATATTTTATTGCCCCTTGAGTTTGTGGTGTTTAAATAAAAAATTACAACAAAGTTCACAATCTTTAAACGTTTTTCAATTAAGTCCGTACTAGTAATCAATTGCAAGTTTGACGATTAAATTTCTAACGAGAAGGAAATGTTGTGATATTTTAATAATTAGAAAAAATGGGCATTGATATTTTATAAAATACGGGTATGATTAAATAATTTTCATATTTAACGATGAAATTGTTATTAACCTACATATAAATCACCAAATGAAAAGAAAATAGAGACCGTGTTTACTTAAAAATATATAAAATAGCTTTATCATTGTATTTTTTTATAGTTAAACTAAGCTCACATATTTCCAAAAATATTAGCTTAAGCTCGTGACAAAGTTGAAAAATCATTATCATCTAGAGTATAATTCACATTAACATCATAGAATAAAACTTATTTATGTTTTGATCTTCATGAAAAATCATGATGCATGTATATATTAAGTACCTAAATGTGTAATTGTAATTTAATCATTCAATTAAAATATAAATGTTATTGAAATTTTGATATTTTAATATCACAAGTTTTTATTTTTTATTACGTACAAGTTTCTCTCTTATAGTATTTTCTTGAATTTCATCTGATACTAAATCTCTTTGTTAATCAACTAAAAATGTAGAAATATGTCATTTTTTACCACGAAAATTTTAGTTTGTCGGGATATTCTTGCAACTTACATTACATAAACATACTACATTGTATGAATGTGAATCAAGGCTGCCAATTATGTTATTTCACTAATAATACATTTTGTTAGTTTCATATAAATTATTTACATAGAAAACAACTATTTTGCTATGTATATTGGACATCGATGAACAAAGTTTCAAAATTAAAGCTAAAAACATTTCGAAAAATTATATGTGGTTGCAATTTTAGACCAACTTACTCTACATATTACACAAAATTTGACATCATTGTATATAAGGATGTCTCATATTTTCATCACTTAGTGCCCTTAATTTACTTAATTCAGGTAAAATTACCTTTCCAAGATCTGGTCTATCTTTCCTCCTTAATTCTGCACACTGGAGACTAAGTTTTGCTAAACTCAAGGTTTCTTCAATTGGCCAATCAGGTACATGAGGATCAAGCATATCTGTGAATGTGTCCTTCTTAATAGATTTTGCAACATGATGAGATAAACCCATTGCTGGTTTAGCTGTTATCACTTGTAGAAATATGATTCCCAAAGAATAAATATCAGATTTGACTCCCAACATTCCAGTTTGTTGATACTCTGGATCAATATAACAAAAAGTTCCAGCTGCAGATGTCATTCGATATTGTGTTTCTTCATCATTTATAGAAGAAGGCACTAGTCTTGCTAATCCAACATCACTGATTTTGCTCACAAAATTATAATCAAGTAAAATGTTTGCCGGCTTTAAGTCGCGGTGAACTATTGGCTCTGGTTTGGTTCTATGAAGAAAAAGTAGACCTATAGCTATTTCTGCAATAATTCGAAACCTTATTTGCCAAGAGAGAGGGGGAGTATTACTTCGTCTAAAAAGTCGATCTTCTAAGCTACCATTAGCTAAATATTCATAAACTAAGCAACCATATTCTGGGCAAGCTCCAAGTAGTAACACTAAATTTGGATGTCGCATGCAACTTAACACCTCAACCTATATTTAAATAAAAAAGAAAAAAAAATATATGTGTTATAATATTACATCTATTGACGAGAAGCTTTGCAAAAGAAGAAAATCAAACAATTTAATATATTTTACAAAATAATATAAAAGCAGTATATGTGTAAAGAAAGATTTTTTTCGTTAATATAATATTTTCTTTATTATATCGAATCCTCTAATATTTAAAGGACTTATGTAACTAATATGTTTTCTTAAAAATAATTTCATGTTTAAAATAAATTTCGTAAGTTTAGAAGACTTGAAATGTGTTAGATAAAAAAATTATAAGTCTAAGCTACAATTATAATACAACATTATTAAACTATTTTTGTGTTACCTCTTGATGAAACTGTGACCTTCCTTGAGTTGCATCCGGACGTAAGACTTTAACTGCAACAGTAGTATGATCTAGAGAACACTTAAATACTGGACCATATCCTCCTTCTCCAATTTTGTGGTTTTGAGCAAAAAATTCCGTGGCTTCTTCAATTTCTTCAATAGTGTACCTTCTATACCTAAACTCACAGCGGCCGAGCTCCTTGTATGATTCTTCTCTCTCTTGTATGGCTTGTTTTTCAGCATTCAATCGCTTTCGTGCTTCTAGTCTTGCAACTCTTTGAGCTGGATCAATTTCCCCAATAGACACGTCATTTTTTATGCTTTCATTTTCTAATGCTTCTCCTTCATGATTAGTCTCTTGTATTTTTCCTTCTTCTTCTATCCGCCATCGTTGTAGTTCTGACGCCTGTGTCATATTTGAATTGATAATTTCTTAAAGTTTTATCATTGTCTCAGAATAGAATAGAAGTTTAGGATTTTACCTTTTGTTTCGCAGTAATTGCTTCTTTACAAGCTGTACTATACATATCCATTGTTTTCAGCAATTCTACTTTCAATCTTTTCATTTCAGCTTCCACGTCATCCTATGAAAATTTCAAATAAAATTTAATTAATTACAACCATTCTATATAAAATCAAGGTCCTCTACTATACTATTAATTAAAAATATGAAAAAGCAATTCCTAAACTATGTTTATAGTTGTAAAATAGTCTCGGTTTTATTATTTTAATGATATTAGTCACATATATATATTCAATATTTTTAATACTCATGCGATGAAACATTACCAGATTTTGTCGCATGAGCTGCGGCGACTTCAGCAATCTCCGCCGCATGAGAACAAAAAATATTGAAAGAAAATAGATATATGACTATATTTTTAAATTTAAAAAAAAAAAAAGTAGAATGAAACCTAAGTTGCAACTATAAACATAGTTGTATGATTGTTTTGCATATTACTCTTAAATAATTCTTAAAGCTTTTTCTTTTATGTATATAATCAGCTTTGGTAACTTTTTTCCATATTTTTTTTTACTATAAAGAATAGATCATTAGATCCAAAATAAACTTAAATTTCAAAACATAAAAAATTTTAGGGTAAAAAGCGCTCACGCCCCCTAAACTATTCTCTTTTTATTTTTATTTTTGACCCTCAACTAAAAACGGTCAAGTTTTACCCCCTAAACTATTTCGATTTTTGGTTTTTGACCTTCCATCCATATTCTTCATTACATCATAACGGATGTCCAAAAAATGGGACATTTTTGGGCAATCTGTATAAGATCCTAAAATTTTTGTTTTTATAAAAACCCTATTATTCTGACGAGAAATAAGAAGTCGCCGGTGAGAACAGTGACAGAAGAAGCCGGAAGCCGGTACCACTCCTCTTCTCTAACCATCAACTGTAAATTCCAACCTCTAAAAAAAAATCTTAAAAGGCCATTTTTTCCCTTAAATTTAATTCTATTTATTATGAATGATATGATTTTCCCAAAATGCCCCCATTTTTTGGACTTCCGTTATGATGTAACGGAGAATATGGATGGAAGGTCAAAAACCAAAAACCGAAATAGTTTAGGGGGTAAAACTTGACCGTTTTTAGTTGATGGTCAAAAACCAAAAAAGGAAATAGTTTAGGGGGCGTCAGCGCTTTTTACCCAAAATATTATTAAGTTAAAAATATATCTATATCACACTAAATGCTCTAGAAAACGTTGACACCCGTCAAAGTAGCTTGCAATATGGTGCGACATTCGATTCGTATGTTTCGGGATCGAATGATTCGCATGTTGCATGATCGAATTCCCCCTCCCCCATTTTGTTTTTAAAATACTCTAGAAAATATTACCTTAAGATTGCATTAGCATAATTCATATGCCTAATTTTAGAATATTATCTATAAACACATGCAAAAATATTTTATCAAATATTAACTAAGTAGATAATTTACAAAGTATAAAAACTCCTATGTTGTAATAGAAAAAAAGCTTACACTTTCAAGTGACGACGATGAGAATTGGTCAGGTATAGAGCTGATATCACTTCCTCTAGACAATAGGTCTGACCCCAAGCTACTGTCTGAACTAATTGATACTCGTGATGTTCTTCCAGATTCAGTACCATCACAAAACATTGTACACATTCGATCACTACTGGGTCTATTGGAGTTTATAAATGATATGTCGGATTCTGGTTCAGACAAATCTCCATATTGCTTCGCTAAGCTTGTTCCTTTAGCAAATGGTGACCTAATCCACAATAGCTATTTTATTTAATTAATGCAAAACAATAAAACATTCATTAAATACCAACCAAGATCATGGAATTTTTTTTTTTTCTAAATACAATCATAAGCAATCACAAAAATAATACAAAACAAAAATATTTTTCAGGTATTTGTTTTAGTAGGGGATGAAGTGTCAAACACAAGACAATCGCCTTTGGCAAAAATGCCTAAGATTGGATTATTTTTATGTAATATATAAACAAGCCTTTATATTTTAGCTAAAGCTTTCATACAAGAAAAACATTAGATAATATGTTTCCTATCACAGTTCATATTAGCTTTATTCTGAATATAAAGCAAAATTTTACAAATATAATTGATCAACCGCTAAGATAGAAAATAGTTTTTTTTTATTAATTTATTTAATTTTTGGCGTGAAGGTTTATTTAGGCTGACACTTTTATATACTAAAATTTCATATACTTATATGTTACAAGTTATAATTTTTGTTTATATAGACTCTAAACAAGCCTTTTAGTTATATACGTCTTATTTCAGTCACTTTCATTCAAAGTAATAATATAAAGTAACACATCATATCATTAAAGTATCCTTAAAGATTTTTACATTTGATAATTAATTATAGATAGGGTAGAAGTTCTTATAGAATAGAAATTTATTTGTATAACACTTTTGTAGATAAAAAAATTATGTCTATATGATTGGAAAAGTCATAATTTTTTCCTTTGTATATTTGCATCCATAATGAAGAATTAAAATAAGTACAAATTTGTAAGATACCAAATACAAATTGCTCTAAAAGTTCAAAAAATGTAAATGAACTATCTTTGTACCTTGCTAAGTCCATATCTTCTCTTGTGCTATAATGTCTTCGAGTTGTTTTTTGAACATCTGCTCCTAATGTATTTAAATATCTTATGTCATTAAATTAAGTCAGTAAAATCAGATAAAAATAGTCATCTTATCAAGGAAAGAAAATCTTGTTACAAGTGAGCCTCAACTATTGTCATATTTCACAGAAATCCACAAAGTTTACTTTATATATATATCTTGCTATTTTTATACCCTTCAAACCATAGCTCGTTGGTGGTTTCTAATGAAAAAGTACATACACCTCACATAAACTATTTCACACATAGAAATAATTTTGGGACATTAAAAAATAAAAGAAGAAAAATAAACGTTGTGAATGTTTTGAAAAATACGACAATAGTTGAGGGACATTTATAACCAATTTTCTTTGGGAAAATACAAACCTCTTATATTAAAAGAAGTTTTTGGTTGCGAATCACGTGATTGAGAGGAACCATTGTTACAATTAGCTTGATGAATTTGATCATATAATGGAGAAGTAAATGGAGCACGACGAGATGCATTACGTATAGAAGATAGCTTCGTCTTTGATATTACATACACTGTACAAAAGTCTGGGGCTGCTTTTAGCATAGCAGTAGGGACATCCACACTTTTTAATCTCCTGTAGCATTTGAATCCACTAAATAAGTTGATGGTACAAACTTTATAACAATAGATTAGTTTTAAAATATATTTTTCTCGTCTAATCCTGCCTGTAGTTTTCATTAATTATCTATTTATCTTTCCAGTTAAGTTAATTGCTTTTATTAATTC
Source organism: Vinca minor (assembly GCA_026122235.1). Lineage (NCBI taxonomy): Eukaryota > Viridiplantae > Streptophyta > Magnoliopsida > Gentianales > Apocynaceae > Vinca > Vinca minor. The sequence continues at coordinate 5,514,788 of JAOCZM010000096.1, forward strand.
TACTTTGATTTATAAATCTACTTCATATGACATGTTAGAACAAAGTGAAAAGTGTGTAAGAACATCCCTTATGTACTTTTAGAATTATCTTTGCTACTTGTATGCTTATTTGTTTTCCAATTTGCAAAATTAACAAGATAATACTCTTTTTGTTCATGACTTAATATCTTATTTTGACTTTTTAAATGAATATATGCAAGTTTTCGTTTTATCATCAATCATCGAGTTTAATAATAAGACTAGGTATAGTTACACCCATACCACTTGAATCAAGATAATAATTAGTATTCTAAAAGTATACAACAATAGACATTCAATTTGAGATATCATAATAAAATAATAACATCCAATTCCAAAACAAACGACTAATATAATAAATAAAAACTATAAAGACATCTTACTTGATAAATCCATGACGTGATGAACCAAAAACTAAATGATCAATTGCAGCATGGGTAGCATATTCTGCTATTGCTTTTGTTATGTTAGGGTCTTCAAGCACAATATCAAAGCATTGTATCTGTTACAAGTTGAACTTAGATATATAAGGTAGACAACGGAAAAAAAAATGATATTCTTATCACAATGAGAGTAACATTCAAACAATAAAATAAGAATACCATCCTCTTTCAAAATTGAACATTCAATTTCTTACATGAAATGGATAAAGAATGTGTATTCAATTTTGAACAGAGGGGTTAAACATATATAAAGAGGCAAGAACCTTATTTACATAACCTACCTCTTTTCGAGAACAAAAACAATGGAATGTTAGAAATAATTCTCTTGTTTGCTTCTCAAGTTGTTGTCTATGTGCAGATATAGCTCCTTGAACATCATTAAAATTAGTTGCATTTTCATCTGCATACAAATTAAATGCAATTGAGCTTCAAGCAAAACTAAGAAACTTTAATTAGAAGAATTAGTCTCTAAATTTTATAAATATGTATGTTTTCATCGTCATTCGACTTGTAGATAATTATTTTATTTCATTTGAAAATCAACAGAGACATGCGATTTGAGCATGAAATCTTAACTTTACTCCTTTTGAGTACGAAGAAATTACTCCTCATTTTGGTGAAAATTAAAACAAACTTAAATTTATTTTATTACTTTCAAATAAAGTAATATATAAATTTAACATTACATATCATAAAATTTTATTGTCATAGTAAGCATTAACTCTAGGTCTCCTAAAAAAAGCATTAACTCTAGATTACTTAAAAACTATTTAATAGCAATACATAATGGAGAGATTTTAATTATGAAACATTAATCAAACTTCATCGTTATATCTATCATTCTTTCGTCATCGATGATTTCAAAATAAAGAACAATAAACAAATACTCTCTCGATCCATCATTGAGTTCACATTCTTATTCAAAAGTAGATCCTCAATCAAGACGGGTCGAATGTTTCTATAATGGATGCATAGGAATGAAGAATATACGATTGAAATAAAAGAAAAGAAACAAAAGAAGAAGGAGATCAATTACTTGAAGTTGTAGATAATTTGGTTACATGGATGAGTATGACGGTTTGACCTCTACCAAGCAAATTATCAACTGCCCATTTTAAGGCATATTGACTTCCTTTATCTTTGTCTACAGCAACTGCAACCAATCCATTTCCCGCTAGTTTCTTCGCTAATGGATTTTCATTTGAGCTTGAACCCCACATTCTGTGTATCTTTGTGTGCCTTTTTTCTTTTCTCTCTATTTTAGAAATATGTATTAGACATTTTCTTCGCTTTGGAGTTTTTCTTTCTTCCCCTAAGCTCTCATTCAATTTCTTTCATCAATAGTTTTAACCATTCCGACAAGAATTTCATGGAGGAAATAATAGATGCTAATATAGCGAAAAAAGCTCCACAACTGGCAAACCACAAATCACCTAGTCCTTACAATAAAATATCTGGCTACAATAAAGTATCAAAATATATCCTTTCTCTACTCTTTTAAGAAAATTAAATTTTATCCTCAAACTTCGGGATGATGTTTTTTTTTAGAAATTTGCATATTCTAGTGGATATTTATTTAAATTAATTTATCAAAATTAAAAAAAAAAAGTTCTTATTTTGGTAAAAGAATGTACATAAAAAGAGATATTTTTGGATACCTACATACATATACATCTACACATACCAATAAACATTTCTAAGCGCGTATATCTAAAATGGACCTTTTATCATGGACATTTTTACAATTTTACATTTGATTAATTAAATAACTTAATATTTTGATATATGTATTCGTACTAGATCTTATACCCTTCTAGAAAATTAAGAAGATTTTTTTAAACTCGAAACTCAATATCATTAATTGGTAGTAGGAATTACATAAGGGAAAGAGAATTCTGGAAGATCTTTTACCCATTAAAAGGAATGTCTAGCTAAAGAATGAGCCAGAGCATTATATGACCTATGTGCATAACTAATTATAAAGAACGGGTATCGGTAGCCCTTGTCATCACGGTCTGGACATTGCTTAGAAATGTATCAATCAGACCCATACCTGCATTAAAATAACAGTTATTAACCATCAAGATATATACATGCATTTATATACAATAATAATGTGAAAAGACAAAGGCACTAACTGTTACACCCAGTAACCAGAATAATTATATGATAGCGTCTCAGTGGATAACGAGACCAAAGCCCACCGCAGAGTTACTAAAAGGGAAAATCCATTATGATAAACAATCCATATTCAGAGTTAAATAACGTAAATAAATGTACTACAAGTGAAATTGTTCAACATTTTTTTTGCTGAATAAATTGTTCAACATTACATTAATAGAAATAAATCTAAGTGTATAAATGAATAACTAGAGTTCTCTATCGTTTCTCTAATGCAAAGCCTCGCAAAACCCCGGACAAAGGGAATTGTTCGCACCGGTTGACTACTTCGTCCGCGATAAGACAATAGCCACTGTCCTTCTGCGGACGAATCCTAGGACGAAGGGATCGTCCACGACCTGCGAAATTCAGAAAAACAAGTGCAAAATCCATGCACAAATGCACCATTTCTGCACTAACACTTTCCAACCCAAAAATAAACGTTTAGACTCTATACCAAGCAACAATTAATGACCAAAACAAGAACAAACAAGTTTAAAATAACAATTAAGATAGATAGTCATATTCTACGCATCTAAACGCTTACACAACCGAATGCACGACAAGCACCACGCTTTGCCCATACGGTACACACGATCACAACATCGTTTAGACGCTACGAACATCACTACTGCTATTACATGACATCCCACTACTCGAGCTCAATCATCTAATCACTTATAATCAACAATAGAGGTAATAGTCCTAGTTATAGTCCAAACTGTGACGGCCCAAGATGTACAAACACGTGGGTTCGGTACAATCGCCTAAACGACAGCCCAGCGTTTAAGGATTCATTCATTACATTGTATTATCATCCACCACCGTGGACTCCACAAAATCATTATCGTCCCAATGATATCCTCATCATGTTAAGGCCCAAGAAGAACACATCACAAGATCTCCCGGGATCTACACATTCACGTTTATATATAGTCGAACGAATCCTGCTAACTAGTTGTTCCTAAACAAGAGCTCAATAAGGGGTGACGACTCGGTCGACCAAAATCACATAGACGACGATGTCTCCTCAACCAAATAGGATGACCCAACAACGACCAATAGCAATTCAACAATTTCCTAATTTTTTTTTTTTAGGCCCGAAGGCGATTGCCCCCGAAGGGGAAGAGCGGAGAATACCCTAGATAGGGAGATTGTAGCATGCCCCAAGCCGGGGAGGGAACTTAGCCTCACAAGGAGGAGAATTTTATTGCCCCATAAGGGGAGATACGGGAATCGACCTCCGTCCCGTGGCCAGGTAGCCTTACCACTTGGGCTACCCGATTCCCATACAATTTCCTAATTATCGATTATCAAAACATGTAAATAGCAATTATGGCAATAATTGAATAATCAACAATTGAAATATAAATAACAATTATCATACGTAATTAAGCGGAAATCAAAGCAATAGCACAATAATCAAAGCATTAAAACACATAACATGCAATTACTCCGTAACTTCATCCGTTTATGCAATAAATCATGCACAATCAGTTTTTAAACAATTCTCTAACAATACCAATTGTATATATGCGAGTTTGGATAGAAAATAACAGATTTGTAGGGTCCTTACCTCTAATGAATACTATCGTTACTCTTTTTTTTATTATTATTCTTTCACTTCTCCCTCTCTCCAATCCACGATTCCCTCTTTCCCTTTTATTTTATCCTTTCCTTTTTATTTTTTTATTCTATTAAGGTAACTTCCCTAATCCTATTAAAACTCATAATTAATTCAGACTCTCAATCACACATCTAATTAAACCACTATTCTACGTGAATCACACCTAAATCCCCCAACTACGATACACGTGCAAAACGTCCCTCAACATAAAACTCAAATGTAACACATAAAACACGTTATACAATTAAATTGACACGTAATCAAATAAAATAAATTCATGCATACGCAATTAATCATGCAAAAATTAATTTCATGCCAATTAACACGTAAGCAAAAGTCCCGAGTCATACACTAATGCAGGTCGGTATAATCAAATGAGCGTTGGTATATGAAGTTCCAAAGAACTCGACTCTACGACTCCTTCACCATCATCTCGAAAGCGTATATCCTAAAGGTAACTAAACCCTCAAGATCTACATTTGAATTAATTATAGGGTTTGAGATTTCAGTGGATATGTTCAACTCTCGGGTAAATCCTGCTGGAGCCGGGCGGATAAAAAAGTTCTCCTTCCAGCCTTTGAAAGACGATGACCCGTGGGATATCAGTTTCTCACTCGGGGCCAAAACTTTATGCTTATGGATGGACCAACCAAACCCTTTCTTAACTCCGGATGGCGCATATTCTTTTACCTTAGATATGGAGAATATTTCAAAGAAACGCCTAAAAATTTCTAAACTGGTGGGAACCTCAGAGGCATAGGACAGAAGGATAAAACATGTGACAAACCTAACAAGATTGGGGCTCAACTGACTAAGGTTTATTTCATAAAATCTACTCAAGTCTAAGAAAAATTTATGAGATGGAATAGTTAACCCACCTCGAAGTGGTTCAAAATACATGACAACATGTCCCCGAGGAGGATAACAAGCTCTCTCACCGGGAGAGGGAATTATATATTCCACAATGGGAGCAATGGAAGCATATCCCAAAATCTCCTAAGTTTGGACTCGTCTAAGACAGACGAAATTATAGATTTTTCACATTCATGAAAGCTCCTCCAGTTGCTTCCTGCCCTTGCTGGGTAGACTACAACTTGTGGAGTCCCTACTCGGTGAAATATTCTATTACCTATTTTCTTGTGCATGTCTCTAGGAAACCTAATGGAGACATCTCTAGAGACAATCTCCACATCACCAGAAACATTTCTCTCAACAAGGGGCTTAGGTTGTAGATTATTAACCGATGGTATAGATGTTTTAGGCCATCGTCCTCTTGATAAAAACAAAAAATACTAGCAACGACATAGAGGATTTCCGACGATGCAAATCCTAGACGACAACGGATCAGAGTTCAGAAACCAAAAGAGTCGAAAACAAGTTCTTTTCGTTTCCGAGGGGCTAAGGAATATCTCCGTTGACTTAAGAAAACTGGAAAAATGGAAACATTGAAAAAAATTACGGTCGAAAAATAGTGACTGATCGGAGAAATGACAAAAAAGATGAACAGTTGCAAATGCCCAAAGATAAAGTTTTAAAAGGTGAACCATTTTACCTACACAGTACCATATATTTATAGGACTATAAAAAGTAATTATTGTGCGGCCATTATGATACAGTAGACGTTACATATTCGCCAAAGATGAAACAATTGGTCTTCAAGAAGTTATAAAGACACACGTCTTATTAGGGAAACCTCCGGGGTATGAAAACCCGATTTTTGGGATCCGTAACAGTCTCTACATTCACTACAGGGAATATTCCTCGAGCCTTTATTGCTCACGAATGTACCCGAGGGTAAGTTCAGAATAAGAATGTGGCATTTCATTATTTACTTGAATGCGAACACGTATATATTCTGCATGGCCGAAAACTATGCGCTCGAGATCTTTATTCCCGACATATAACACGGGTGTAATTCATGTCTGGTTTATGTCAACTACTGTAAAGTTTGACTCCTCAGGGGATTGTGATTCCATATTCCATATCCGACTATAATACTTATATGGTTAGTGTACTTCTAATATGTAACTACTATAATCATGGAATTTATCTACTATAAATATCAAGTATTTATTCCTGATTTCATTGATTAGGATTTGCTTGCTTATTAGACATTGATTTCTCTCTCTATATCTCTTTCTCTTATAAAACTAACTTTAATTTGCATCACAGAGTGATTGTGAACATCCTCACCACCATTTAACTGTTTCTTGTCTTACATGTTACTCCCTTTCTTGCCGAGACCTGTTGGCTTACTAAGAGTATGTAGATTATTTTTGTTTATTTGTTTTTTGGGAAGAGGAGATTATTTTTATTCAACTAATTAAACAAATCATCTAGAAACACATTATTGTTAAATTTAAAAAAAAAAAAAAAAAAAACTCTCACAAAAAAAAAATAATAAAGAAAAAAAAGAGAAAATCTCTTAAAAAGTCAAAGGAAGAATTTAAAATAAATCAGATAAAATATTTATTTCAAGAAATTTTTAGGTAAATCCGAATTTTTATTTTAAAAAAATAAAAACAAACTTGAACTGCCGTTAGTTTATGGAAGGAGCCATAATTTTGGCATCCAATTGTAACAAGAAACTTAATAGGCATCTAACTGGAACTTCCACAAGACTTTTGAGTGTTTTTTATTTAACCCTAAATCACAATTACATATATAATTATTAATTGCATAAATATCTTTGGACCCAACCAATTTAGAACTTTACTGTTTTGTGTCATAACTATGAAATGAAAATTAAGCTTTTTTTTGTTGCTGCTAAATAATTAGATCATTCATTGATGATAAAAGGACAGAGCCATTACAATAAAAAACAATTTTCAAACTCATTCCCTGGAGAATAAAGATCAAGAATCGATGATAACTCATAACATAAATAAATTTACATAAAGTAACAGATAAAAACTCACACCCAAAAAAATTTAGATGAGAAGGAGATACTAATACTAAAATTCGTAAGATAAACAAATACATAATCTTATTCTTCGCATTATCTCCATCGCAATCCTTGAAACACAGAGGTAAGAGGTGATCAATTTCAACATCTTTCTTAGGGATCGAAAATTTGTAAGACCATGGGCGTATCAGTCGTCTTACAAATTGCCTCGGGAATATGTAGAAAGTGGATAAAGGTCCCAGATCAAGTTCGAGTTGAACGATTTCTCCGAGGAGCAGAGAACATAAGTCTAAATATGTGAAGATATGAGACAAATCTAACATATGTTCTTGAATCTTGAAGAAAAATGTGACACCCCACCCTTCCGCTAGGTGCCACTGCAGCCGAGAAGGGTGTCGCGTGCCTCTCGGCACTCTAACCTAGCAAATCACAGAGTATGAAATCTTAAACATCAACGTAAACTTGAATTCATTGCAGCGGAATTAAATCCTTATTCGAACGAACGGTTACATCAAGGATCAAAGTCTACTTAAGAATAAGTAGTAGAACTAGCCATCCATACAAAGACAACCATCAACTGAATCTCTCGACTTGATCCAACCTGAAAATATTGAAAACAAAAAGGTGTGAGCTCAATGAGTTACCCCATGTGTGCGATCGTGTGAGAATTTTCTTTTGATTAGTTCACCAAGTTCGGAGGAGAAACATAAGAAAAATTTCGGTGAATAATCTTTTGAATGAACTTTCACTTTTACATGCCAAATATGCAAATGACATATATAGTTCCAAGATAATTCAATAAAGTAAAAGCAAAGCGATTTTCATAATATTTATTTTAAACAAAACCAGATTGGTCAAGGGTACATCAGATGCCGTCCGGAAACCCCGTCAAGTACATCAGACTTTATCCGGAAACCCTCAACCCTAAGTAAAGGGTACATCAGGCAGAAGCCCGGAAACCCTTTGTCATACCTGCCGTACACCTGATCATATTTTTTTCAACCTTATCCACCGGTTCAAAGGAGACATCCAAGTACTGGGGGTACCCGCCCAGACTAGGGTCCCAGAACGATTGCCATAAGTTGACTCCCAACCCAGGCTAATCATCCTATATCAGAAGAGAGCACTGTGGGCACTTGCGGCCAAATCTCGGTCAGCCCAAAGCTTTCCCCGTCCCGTAGTTACCACACAGGCCCGGATTCGAATCCGTCAAAGTGTAAGTCCTAACTCAGTCGAGAAAGAAGCCCAGATACGGGTGACTAGCCACGTACCCATGCGAATCTCGAAGAGCGGACGGCATCCTGATGGACGCTCAGGGGTCGAACGGGGTTTTCATGACTTGAGTAACGAGAGTTTGAATGAAATGATGGAGTACAGTTTTGTTCATGCTCAAAAGATCCCGTTCTTCCCAACAAATCTTTTTCTTATCAAATTTTGTGTAAAAACACATGTAGTAGACCATGATTTTCAAAAGATCCACTGAAGCTCAAATTCGTGACGAAAAGTTACCGAATAGTAAACTTCTCGACCTGGAATGGTTAATAGGAAAACGATCTGAAGAACGAATGCTTTGTTTAAACCAAAGCTTTCGTTAGAAGGAATACTTTGTCAAGACAAAAGTTTCCCGAATAGTAACCTCTTATCTTTAGGAGTTTCGAAGAGTACGAGTGTGAAGACCGTAACTTTTTACTATTTTTAAGACGGGTTTTGGTCGACCGAGGTTAAGTCAACGTCGACCGAAACGCGTCATATTTGCTTAAGTGTTTTATTTGCTTTTATTATTTGCTAAGTGTTATAACATGTTTTAGAACTTGTATAACATTAAGATAAGATAAGGGACCTTGGTGATTTCTAGAAAGTAGTGGGGAGTTGAGAAAGTAGTGGGGAGTGGAGAAAGTAGTGAGGAAGAAGTTAGAGGTGGTTTCTAGACTTCTTAGGCTGCCATTTTTGAAATCCATTCAGTTCTAAATCTTAGAAAGGAGGAAAAAAACAGAAAGAAAAAAAGAAGAAGGAGAAAAGCAAGAAAAACAGATTCTGGACAGCTTGTGTGCACTGCGCTAGAAACGCCATAAAGGTAAATTTAGAACTCCAAATCCTCTGATTCTTTTTTATTTAGAAACTAGACTTATAGGGCTACGATCTAACCAGAAGGATTATGATTTTAACCGTTAGATCTTCCTGTGTACGTTTTTCAATTGGGAACACGAACCCTGATTTTCTCGGATTTTTTACAAATTAAGAACGTAACGGTGATAAGGTAAGGACCCTTCAACTTTGAGTATTTCCAAAGCTTTCATATACTGATTTTTACAGATTACGAATGAAGTATGGATGCAAAAATGGTTTTATCATGTTTTTCTTGCATAAAAGTGGATGAAGCAATATTTAATGTGAATGTATGAATTGTATGATGTTTAATTGCGCATGTCTATGATAGCATGATTACTTGTCGCTTTTATGATTGTAAGCATAAGGAACCCTCCCATTAGGGACATTGACTAAGAAAGGATCCAATATGTTTATGTTATGCTTATGTTATGTTATGGATTTCATGAAGAGTCAATGTACCTAATTTGGGGATAAGATGTAGCATGTAGAGTTGTGTTGTATGATAAATACATAGATAAGATGTTGGGAGAGGCCCAAACAAAGAAGTCATGATGACGATGTCACGAACAATGATACAATGATATATGATGTTTGCATTTGATATTTGATGTGAGCGGGTTTTGCAGTGGAAATGGAAGTCGCTTTTCTAACTGCTTTTTCGTGTTTTGGAGTTGTTTAGCTGTCTCGTAGTAGGGGTGTAGACGACGGCCATCGTCTCAGTACTCAAGCTAGTGAGAAGCTAGGCATTCCCACGTATACGTTAGGCTAGAACCTTCACTTCCTAGCGGCCTCGCAGCTGGAGGGGGTAAGAATGGCGGGTGCGCAACCGTCATTCCTAAAGTCGTCGAGGTAGCTAGAAGGTTGAGTCGCATGTATTTATGATTTCTCAGGGTGGAGGGTAAGAGTGTAGGGTCGTTGTATGGGCGGCGATTCTCGCACTCCCCAATATTCTAAGAAATCGAAGTATTTTGCATACCATGATTTTACTCGCTTTATTGGTGATTATGTTTTTTAAAGTTATGAAATGTTTTCTGGGATGCATAAATTGTTTTAATTAAGTGTCTATATATTTCTTCATCCCAAGGTTGAAGGAATCTTATCGAGCAATAGTTGGTTTTGCTCACCCTTATCCACCTTTCCTTTTCGGATGAGCGTGAATGTTAGCTACGGGAAAGGGTACGTGGGAGACGACGTATTCGAGTATCGTGAGAGGGCACTTTATAGACGCCTCAGCTCACTTTTACCTGCTTTTGAAATAGACTAAGTGTGATGAACTTTGAAGTATGTTTAAGTTGTTCTATTTCCTTTTAAGTTAGGATGTACCTCTTTTTAAGTTAAGTTTTTATATATACTATTTGAGGTTTTATTTTTTAGTATGTTTTATAGCTTCCGTTGATGCATGTATGAGTTTTATGTTATGGGTTCATGTGTTCCGTTTGGCAACGGAACGCTGCCAGGTCATTTCCCGGTTACGGGGCGTGACAATGAGTGTTCAAGGATATCAAGATTCTGAATTAAGAGTATTTAAGAACGGAACATTTACATAACCTTCTCGAAATATGATGAAAATATAGTTCTCATGTAGCAGTTTATGGTTCCAAAAAGACGTAAGAAATTGAAACAGTTAACATAAACCACTAAAATTTCAATGTTAAGATCAATACATAATATCCAATTAAAAATATGACAAAGTACATAATTTACCAAATATTTCGAGAAGATTAAGTTGGGGGACTCACCTGGAGTAACAAAACAGTAGTAGACTCTAGATATCTGCAGAGTCCGAAAACATTTCTCTACCTAGACAAACAATGGATCCCTTTGATTAAAAAAAAACAAATCCGAGTACAATAAATTCTACGCTCTCAAAGTAACTCAAGGCTAAGTATGTCATTTCTGACCTCTAACCATATTCAAATAACTTTAATCCTTGAATTACCGAGACTTCTAGAGATCAAGCTTAATTCCAAGATCAGCGCTAAGGTCAGACAAAGGACAAACGAAATAGAATGAACAAATATTTGTATATAGAAATGGAAGTTTCCTCAATCAAAAAGATTTCTGTAAAATAATTCATGAACAAAAAGTGAGAAAAGGAAAGCCATTGACAGAGAGCAATAAACAACCAATAAAAACGAAGTAGAGTAATGATGAGTCTCCAAGCTCTCGGCTTTATGCAACAAATTTCTCAAGAAATGGTAAATGGGAAATGAGACAATAAATAACAAGGAATAGGGGATTTTATAGGTGAAATGGGTGGAGAAAAATATATGCTGAAGAGAGAAAGGAAAGGCTTACCTTAGATTTTCACTTAATTCCCAAGAAAGATGAAATTTACATGATCCCATTAGAGCCCAATTGAAACTATTGACCAGGAATATATACAAAAGAAGCTACTGTGATGTCGGCCAAAATGGCCAAATGAAGTGAGATTGAACCACAACTTCTTCATTTTATAGAAGAAGGAATTACTAATTTGGTAAAAATTGGTAGTTTATTAGATTTCAAAAGCATGACCAAATAAATAAACGAAACTAAGCGGTAATCAAGAGTAATAAAAATAACAATAAAAGAATGAAGAAGTTCATAGTGCAGTGAAAATGAGTTAAGAGTGTCTCCTTTATATAGGAATAGAGACTACCATGAAAAGCAATGAAAATTTATTTTGGAGAAACACGACTCCCGGTCAAAAAGAAAACAAAAGTAAGAATGAAGACATTCTTAGTAAAATAATTCTTGGTGACAAAGAACTGATACCAAGTATATATATAGAACAACAATTCCTAATTACATCCACAAGAGTTTTCTAAGTTCTTGGAAAATAAACAATTAAAATAAAGAAAGAATGAACATAACGAAGAAAACTCACTAACAATTTTAATCAATTTCTTAGGCTACATGTTTTCTCTATTTTTGTTTTCAACAAGAATCACTTAATTTGACTTTTCAATTTAAGAAGCCACCAAAATCAAGCTTCTCAATTACACACTTAAAACTCTTAATTCAAGAAAAATACAAGTTTAAATAGAGTTTACTTACCAAATTAAGATATGAAATTGGGTGGATATAGCATGGATCATCAAGGGCATCGATGATTGATGGTCTCTAACTCAAAATCAAGAGAGTAAATCTAAAAGTGAGCTAGTGTGTGTTCTTGGTGTAATGTGTGTATTTAGTCTTGGAGAGCAAGGAGGAAAAAATAAGGACCCAAAGGGTCTATTTATAGACAAAATGGATTCCTAAATAGCTCAAATATTCCTTATACCTTATTAAAAATTCAAATGAGTCCATAAGGTTCTCAAAATTGCAAATTAGTCCAAACATAACTTAAAATTAACCACACCACTAACATCTTCGATCATTTAGGTGCTAAACTTAGTTTTATAAGCCTAGACATAATGTTTTCCAAATCTACTTATTTAATTGGGGCGTAATCGGAGTACGGGCGAGACTACATTACGATCTATCTTAAAACGTCAAATTCTTAAAGCTCCAGAATCCAATACTCCGATGTGGGGCGTTACAAAAAACATTTCGAAAGAAATCTCTTATGATTTGCGGTAAGAAATAGAGGTATAAAACCCGAATAAAAGCAATAAATAAAGATACGACCATTGGCGGGAGTCAATGTCCAGATCTAACCATTAGGATAAATAGGAGTGAAGTTTGCACGAAAGGAGAAAAATGAGGATGTAAAGAGGGAGACTTATATTATTAGATGTTAAAAATTAAGCTTCTTAACAATATAGAAAGGGAGGACTATTTTGACAACCATATTTTTCTTTGTTACACTCATTCCTTCATTTTTGCATTTCAGTTTCTCTCTCTCTCTCTCTCTCTCTTTAAAATTTAAAAACATAAAATTTACAACATATAAAGCAAAAAATATGCATCATACACTAGTAGGCAAATTGGTATAAATAGTCCCTAAACAATTTTCCGCCAGAGGTAGAGTCCCTAAAGATTTGTTTTTAAAATCCTCAAACAATTTATGTTTGGTGTGTAAGGTCCTTCCGTAAAAAAAAATGTTAGTCAACTATCAATTCAAATTTTTATTCGGGTCAACAAAATTACTTTAGGGGTATAATCGGTAGTCCATTATACCCACCTTTCACCACTCCTCTTCTTCTCCCACATCCAAACTCCACCACCTTGAACCAATTCCACCACCGCCTATACCAACTCCTATACCACCACCTAAACCCCTACCAACACCCCATCCACCTCCACCTCCAACTCCTATGACTCTTCCCCTTCATAAAATTGCTGAACAAAAATTGCTCATTTGTCCACCAAAAGAGATTACAGAAATAGCAAAAACAAAATAGAGAAAATGCAGAAAAAGAACAAAAATGCAGAAAATGCAAGCAGAAATGCATAAAATGCAGAAAATGTATGCAGAAAAAAAAAATGAAGGGATGGTGGGTGGAAGAAGAAGAAGAGAGTTGGGATGGGGGGCGTCGGGGTTGTTGATGGTGGAGCAAAAATGAAGGTTAGATCTATTGTAAAAATCAAGCAAAAATGAAAGACTGTAATGCATAATGCAGGAAGTTTACAAAACCCATCAAGCAATGAAGACCAAGAAATCACAATTCCATCAAGCTACGAAGACCAAGATGCTTTCTTCATAAAAAAAATTGTGTTCTCTTGGTCTCCATCAAATCCTTTGATGAAATATGCACAATTGTTATTCTGCTTTATACATATAGCTTCTTGATTATGGGTTTTCTACCTCAGAATGTAAAGAATCCATTGTTCCCCCAATTTCAGATTATCCCTAATTTTACCTTCAGTTCTTGGAGAACTCGGACCCAGATCTGGTCATTTATGATTTTGCTGCCTATTGGATTCCACCATTAGCAACAAAACTTCGGATGCCAAAGTTATTCTTCTGTGCTTTCAATGCTTTGCAATTAAAGTGTAGAAATTGAACCCATAAATTCATCAATCAAGATCAAATTGAATCAAGAAATCATTTTTTTTATGTTACTTATCCCGAGGGTAAGAAGATTGAGAATAATGAGGATTTGGAGAGGATTAACAGTGCTTTAATGGATGCTATTGGTGGTGATTCTGATAAAGGTAACGGCGGCGGCAGAGGACCGGTGGTGACGAGTGGACGGGGAGTGGTTGTCAGAAAGTCAGGGTTGGGGAGGGGGTGGGGCAGGAAAGGTTTTGGAGTATGCAGAATTCCAAAAATACCCCTCCAATTTCCATGTTTGACTCACCTTTTTCTAACTGATTTCTGTTGACCCGTCAAAAATTTGACGGGAGGACCTTACACACCAAACATAAATTGTTTGAGGGTTTTAAAAACAAAAAATAAATATTTAGGGACCCTACCTCTGAGTGGAAAATTGTTTAGGGACTATTTATTCCAATTTGCCTACACTAGTATGACCAAAATAAGTAAATTGAAAATAAGACATATAAAATGTAGGGGGCACGTGCAAATTTTCAGAAATGCAGAGGGCGCACCCGAATAATCTGCGGGTAGGCGGTGCCACATGTAAATAATTCGCGAAGGGGCCGCGTGCAAATAATCCTCATATGGGGTCACGTAACAGTTTTTAGAAGAGTAAATTACTATTTATATTTTTTCAACTATTTTCAAAAGTAAGTTATATTTTTTTTTATTTTTGCGTACCATTAATACCCCTAATAATTTATAAGGTGTCAAAAATACACAATTGTGATGGATTCCAATGAAACTCTCCGTTTTTTCACATGTGTGACCCACACAGTCGAATTGTTAAGGGTAAATTCGTCCATAAAAATGTTGATAATCTTCATCTTCTTCCCCAAAAAGTGAAGAAGATTTGCCGAAAATTACTCTAATTGATATAATGATTTTTTTTTTTTCGTTTTGAAATATTGGCCAACAGAGAATGCCATGGTTTCAAGTTTCCTTTGGCCTAGAGACTCGCCAAATGAGAATTGGCAGAGATGATGAAGGCGGCGGTGGTTAAAGAACGGAGGAGAAGTAGTATTCTCTTCCCCCAAAAAAGAAATTTTGTGATGTCTCCATTTTTTTTTGAGACATTCGCCAATTTTAGACCTGAATAATTTATAATTTTCTTTTTTTAGACTTAAGGTTTTATTTTATCCAGGCACGGATTTGAACATTTTACGATTAGCTATTTATGGATTTTTTTACATTTTCCGACCAAAAAGCCATCTGAAACCAAAACGGGGACGTTTTGCATAAGGGCAAAATTGTCCTTACACCATCTCCCTCTCCACCATCACCATCTCTTCTACTCCTCTACTTCTTCCCCTTCTCTGCCATCACCACCACCTCCACCTCCTCTTCCTTCCCTCTCCACCATCACCATCTCCACACAAATGTAGTACCAAAAACCACACAAATGTAATTCTATCCCAAATTCCTGCTAACACATTGAACCGCCACCACCACCTCCTCCTCCTTCCCCTCCTCCGCTATCACCACCACCTCCCACTCCACCTTCACCATCTCTTCCACCTCCTTCGAGAACCTCCCAGAAATCGCCACCGGAGATGAAGAAAACCACCAATTTTGGCCGGTGGTGGTGGGTCTTTGTTAATAGTGGCCGGAGATGAAGAAAACCACAAAATTTGGCTTCTTTTGGTGGCTGTTTTTTGGGAAGAAGAAGGAGATGGTGATGGTGGAGAGGGAGGTGGTGGTGATGATGGAAGAGGAGGGGAAGGAGGTGGTGGATTTTTCCAAAATCCTCCTTTTGGTGGCTGATTTTTGAAGAGGGAGATGGTGATGGTGGAGAGGGAGATGGTGTAAGGACAATTTTGCTCTTTATGCAAAAACGTCCCCTGTTTTGGTTTCAGATGGCTTTTTGGTTGGAAAATGCAAAAAAAATCCATAAATAGCTAATCGTAAAATTTCAAATCCATGCCTGGATAAAATAAAACCTTAAGTCTAAAAAAAGAAAAGCATAAATTGTTCAGGTCTAAAATTGGCTAATTGCTCTTTTTTTTAAAAAAAATTGTTACTGATTTTTGTGATGATTCCCACCCCTCCTCCGCTCTTCTTCAATCGCATCTAACACCAACAAAAATCTTCCTCAACCCAAAAAAAAAAACCCAACTAAAATTAGGGTTTTCTTCAAAGAATCACCATTTTTCATAAACTTGACCACTCCTCCACCACTCTTTTTCAATCGCATCTGAAAAACATAAAAACACCAAATTTTGTTCAAATTCAACCGCCCCCAATCTGCGGCTAACTAAATTTGTTGAGAATCAATGACCAATTTCCTTCATTTTCCACATCCGGTGACCTAATCGCATTCATTCATGACTTCGAATCGAATATCTGCTTGAAAATCATCAAATCAGACGGATCTTCACTTCGATCGGACCAATTTTTTAGACACCGAAAGTAACCGTATGCATTTTTTTTTTTTTTTGGATTATTTTGGTGTTCTTTGAGATCTACTGAGGAAATGGGTTAATTATTAATCCAGCCCTATCCGCTCCGAATTTCTCTCCGATCTCAATCCTCGAATTTCCTGTAAGCTTCCATTTTCGGATTTGATACATGGATTTGAATGTAATGGACTAATGGGAATTGATGGTTTTCAAAAACAAAAATGGGAATTGATGAAAAGAAACGGGGGATGGTTCATTTTGATCTTTTGCAATGGAATTTATGAGAGGATTGGGCAAGAAGATTAATTGAAGCTGGGATTGAGAAAGAAGATGAACAAGAATAATTTATGTACAATTTTGCCCCTACAGAATCGGGCATGTGGGAGGCACATGCGTAGAGTCACCGTGGGTCACCGAATTCCGTCACAATTGGGTATTTTTGGCACCCCGTAAATTATTAAGGGTATTAATAACATGTAAAAATCATAAAGGTGTCAACAAAAAAAAATGTGTGTCAAAATAAAATTATGTATGTAATTTACGCCAATAATCTGTAAAAAAAAGTTAAGATAAAATGATCAAAGGTTGGAAGTTTTGAGTCTTTTGACTTTAATGTAGTGGTTGATGTCTCTCCTTTAGAATATTGTTTTTGTCATTATATATATATATATATATATATATATATATATATATATATATATATATATATATTGAAACATACCAAAACAGTTTGAAAATAGGAGTACTAAAATAGAAATTAAAAAATCAAAGGTTCCTTAGCGCAATGGGGGAAGGGTCTACTCACGACTATGAGGTCGTGGGTTCCATACCCTCTCCATACACGGATAAGCTTTAATTGTCTCCCTTTCTAAGACTCTCTTGTCCTCTTGTGAGGTGTACTATCTTTTCTTATGAGGCAACCGCCCAGTCGGGCTTCAAAAAAAAAATTAAAATACTTATTTATTTCAAAGGGAGTATTTTCTGTGTGTTGGTACAAATTGTAAGTAGAATGACTATGAATAAAAAAAAAAAGTGCGTAAGAAATCGTAGTGATCAATCGTGTGCTACCTCTGTTTCAACATAATAGTTTAAATAGTTTTCACATAAATTAAGAAAATGATTACATGGTCATTATTATGGACCAAAAAGTCTAAATTGCCCTATATTAATGAATGATGCAGTGAGAGTACAATGCAATTGAGCAAGTAATTAGAGGGCAACATTAGAACAAATATAATAATAAACGATTATTAGTTTCCATGGAAATGTAGCCGGTTGAAGATATCTCAGAATTGATTAATGTTGTAAATTTGCAAAAATTATTGCGAGTAGACTATAATGCCTATAAGATTCTAATGTTCAAATATTTAGACACCACCACAACAATAAAGCTTTAATATCAAATAGTTGAAATCAACAACATGAATCAACATAAAAATTTCGTGTGTTCGTTAACATGAAATACATTCTATTCACTTCTTTCTAATATACCTTTCAAAGTCCAATAAATTTATATCACTCTTTATCACTTTAGCAAAAACCTTTCTCGCCCCCTCTACTTAGGAAATAAACATTAATATCGGGAGAGAAAACGAGATCGAAAGCAATAAAGAAAAATACAAAAAATTGTTTACCCAATTCGTCAAAGAATTGACTATGTCTGGAGGCGCTACCAAGCCATAATATTTATTATGTATGTTATGAGATACAATATTTAGATTACATAGATATGCTATTTATAGAAAAAAGACGAAACCCTAATTACGACCCATTAACAACAAATTCCAGAAATTTGGCACAAGCTTGTCGCCCCCGAACTCCTGGCCAACTCACCGACGGCGTCGAGAGCATGAGTCGTTTGCTCAATAGCTTAGGCTTCATAACTTAACATATACCTTTTACAACCTAATACCTTCACCTTTCATTTTTTCGAACCATAGCTTTACTCAATCTTCTTTTTATGTATCCAAATCAAAGCAAAATACCAAGATACCGTTATACATACGTGTGTTACGCTTAGTCGCTAGATTTTTTTTTTTTTGTGATCACATCAAAGTATTTCACTCGACTAATCTGAACAGAATCTTGTAAAGACAAGACAATGAAACATGACATAGTTAAAAGTAAAGCATAACACATTTAAAATATGCATTCTAAATGACTTAAATTGGAGACTTTACTATTGGGCATACTAAGGAATCAAATGAGCAGTCCGACTCTTGTGCGGAACCGTCAAAGTTTTGCATGTGCAGGTCACATCGAGGGCCGTTGATTTCATTTTTCAGATGAATCGACGGCTACGATTTAAAAGAGGGTTAAAAGGGTAAATATGTTCCTTAATAAATAATAATAAAAACAAAAGGGGAACACACAATCGTCACATCGGTTGGATTGCCGAGGTGAGAAAAAACGGCAGAAAAGGCACCTTTCAACCAGAACACATGTTTTTGTGCAATGAACACATATTCTTGTATATTGTGGACATATGTTTTTGTGCAGTAAACACATGTTCTTGTATATTTGTGATTAATGAATATGTGTTCTTGATTATTGAACACATATTTTTATTCTGTGAACATATGTACTTGATTATTGAACACATGTTTTTTCATGTGAATACATGTTCCGTTATTCTGAACACTTTAATTTGAAATGAGAGATATTTTAGGATCCTCGTTTATCTTCTTCCAATTAAAAGTAAAAAAGAGAAAATGGGAATTTAAAACTTCATTTTCCCGCAAAAAAAAAAAAAAAAAAAAAAGGAGCTCAAAATTTATTCTTAAAAACCTCTACTTTAATAAATCTGTTGGATCAAAAGTACAAAAATCAATAATTGACAACTTGACCCGCATATACTGAATACTTCTTGTTTAGCATAGGAGCCCAAGTGTCAAAAGAGAGACGTACGTCAGTCAAAACGTCACCCCTTATTGTCCCGACATTAGATTTTGACCAATGCATTGACCTACCGTTCGTAACCCCACCAAACTATGGTCATCGCATGATAGTATATTAGTATTTATCGTTTGGGTTTTTCAAAAAATTATCGGAAAAAAAATCCCTTTTTACAGATTTTATAATAAGAGAGATGCATCTATGGCCATCAATGAGATTAAGGGATTCTTTCAAGATAGCTTACTTGAAGAAACTGGAATGGAATCTCCATAGAATGAATTCTGAGAAAAAGCAGAAAGATTCTGAGGGTAGCAGTAGTAATGATTGTCAGCAGAAGCTTTTGAGTGATAATAATAATAGCCAATTGAAAAACAACCCAAAAGATGGGAAATTTATTGGGATCTGTAGAGAATTGCTATTGATTCTCTCTTGCTGCTATTGTTGCTTCTGCTGTGGAGGTATATACCCCCTTTAATTTCATCATTCTTATTTATCTTTTTACTTTACATTTTTTTTTTACTGGGCTCTGATCTGAAGTTCTTATTTTTTCTTCATCTTTTGTGTTGGTGTTCTTTGAATTTTGAAACTTGACTTGAATAGTTTTTTTAATCATGAATTGGGGGTTTAGGCTTTAAATGCTCTGGATGGTGAATGAAAGAAGCATATATAATATGCATATAAATCAAAATGGTTTTTGGGTTTGTCTTCTCTCTGATTCCTTCTGACTTTCATTTGAGGGCATAGTTTCGTTACAAAAGTGACGGTCTAGAGGGACTATTGTTGCAGTAGTATGATGTGAGCAGTCACTTTATGCATTTATTGCCAAGGTTTGTCTCATATTGATCCCTTCTCATACCTCTAATTATTGGGAATTTAGTGAGTTATGTTATCTTTGTTATATTGGGGTTTAGGCTTTACTTGGATCGAGTTTTGTTTTAGAAAAAAGGATAATGATGATTTTGAGTCAGAATGAGACTTTCTTCAATTGGGAAAGAAATAAGAACCCAAAATTCAGATTTTGATAAGAAGAATTATTTTGCTTGGATGTAAGCTTTTAGAAGGGAAGGTCATGTTTGACGGACTGACGCGGTAATCAAATGTTTATTTGCTATCCGCTAGGTCATGCGTTCGAACTTCGGAAACAGTTTTTTTATGAAAAATAAGGGTAAGACTGTATATATTGAGACTTTTCCCTGATACTGGTTATTCAAGAGCCTTGTGTACTAGGTACGACTTTTTTTAAAAAGTTTTTAGAATGGAAAAATGTTGGTGATTTATGCATTTTGAGTGCTGGATATCTTTATACTTCCTTATTGGATATGGATTTTGAATAGCTCTTATCACAATATCACATCTTAATTAGTAATGATTAAGAAGCCAGTTCCGTAGTCCCGAAAGAACAAAAGCAAGCTAGTACCCCGTTCCCAATGGAAATGTCAGATTCTCGAGCAAGCCTCTTTCAAGCGAGTAGTAATCATGTCCCAGACTCTGTTTCTACTTTCTATATTATCTTTACTGTCTTTGAACGAATCCGCTTTTAATCTACTGATATCAATAATACTTACAGTTGTGAAGCAATATCACACTGGGTTTTAGTAAAACTTCTGCTGTAGCTTGTGATCGTGAAAATGGAATTGTACGGAGGATTAAAGAGAAATCCGATAAGTCAATGAAGGATTGGTCTAATTATATATATGAATTTCAGCTAGGAATACATCTCAAAATTTTCTTTGCTGTCTTTGGAGCATTGTTCATTGTGTCATTTGTATCATATTTCTATCGCGTAATTAGGGACGAAGCCAGGAATTTGGCGTTGAGGGGGCGAAAACTGCAACAGTACGCCGAACTACATATAAAAACTGCAAAAAAAAAAAAGTATTGGTGGGCGAATTTGATAAAATATTCCGAACTACATATAAAATTTACTTATATCTAGTAGTATTTTTAAAAAACTCGGAGGGCGACTGCCACGCCGCCCCCCTTGTCTTCATCCCTGCGTGTAATGATTGTTCTGTTCTTTCTTAGCCTGTGTTGAAGATGAAGAAAACTGACAATGCTTGTTCAAGAAATCTGGATCAACTGTACAAAAGAAGATTGTAGGATTTGATACACATATACTCCCCCCATTCCTTAATATAAGACTTTCAGTACAAGTAGTAAAAATTAAAGAAGCAAAATTCAAGGTATTTTGTTAATCGAAATATTAATATTATTATCTTAAAGTAGAACTTGTATGCCACTAATTCTATTCAAGAGAGTAATATTGATATTTTGTTTGAAAAAATATTTTAATTTTGCTTCCTTAATTTTTGCTACTTATCCTGAAAGTCGTATATTTAATAATGGAGGTAGTCCTAAAATGTATAGATTTGGACCAAATTATTCGCCATCCTATAATTCAATCTTCTTCTGATGGTGAATGATATTGTTTCCCATTGTTGGATTAGATCCTAGATTACTCAACTCCTGTGTGTTTCTTTTCTTTCTAATTTTTATTTTTGTGAGAGGGTGTGTCGAACCTGGAATATACTCTCTCCATTCTCATTTAATTGTTGTTTATGAGATATATAGATATCCAAATTAATTGTCGTTTAGGAGATATATATGTATCCAAACTAATTATCGTTTAATGCTCTTTTGTTAGTTATCAACAATTTATTCCAATTATACCCTCGATATTTCTTTTATTTGCCGCCTCTGCCATCTCACTTTTTAAAACATTGAGCACCTGAAAGCAATGAAAAAGATGGCAGGTTTTGTATCTGCTCGACCTTCAATACTCAAAGCAGGAGACAGAGCGGCAACGGAAAAGCTTAGGAGTAAAGTCTTTTTTCTTATTTAATACAGTGAAACCTCGTATATAGTAATACTCTATATAAGAATAACCTCTTTATAGTAATAAAACATTATGGTCCTAACTTGGTACCAGTTATAAATAAAGAATAAACTCTACATTGTAATATGTCATGTAATTTTTAAGACCATCCTTAAGAAATTTACCTCTATATGATAATAAAATAGCATTAAATTTTAAATATATTTATCATCTATATAAAATATCCAAAATTATTTAACTATGTTACATTAAACTTAAGATGATATGAAATACTTATCTAAAGTTGTCTGTGACAATGCTAGCATTTATATATGTATAATAAAAAGAAAACAAACGAAAAGCCATTTCGAAGATACAATATACATGAGTGAATATTTAAATGCATACATAATGTACACATTTTTTTTTTCATTTCTTAGATATTGTACGTACATGAATGAATCTCCTAAATCTAATATATACGCAATGTACATGAATGACATACGTACATTTGTTTTTTTAAACTCATTAATCTTATATATCTTTTAAATTCATGTTTTTAAATTTGTATAATGTATATTAGTTATTTTTTAAATTAAATTTTTTATATGTAAGCCTCTATTTAAGAATAACCTCTATAGTAATATTTTTCTCTGGTCCCGAGAGTATTACTGTATAGAGGTTTTACTGTACCTTGTAAAATTTAAAGAAAGAGAAGAGTAATATTGTAAAATTTGACCTAAAATATAGCATCCTTAATTAACTCAAATGGTCTAAAACGACCTATAAATGGGAATAGAGGGAGTATTATTCTGTGATAAGAATGGACGTGAGCCTAACTCAATCGCTCAAAAAGTACTTTGAGAGGAGAGGATTGCACAAACAATATAAGGAGTAAATATTCAAACTAGTTGATGTGAGATCTTTAACACACCCAGGGGCGAAGACAGAGGGGGACGCCAAGATTTCTAAAAATACTACTAGATATAGTAAATTTTATATGTAGTTTGGAAATATTTTATCAAATTCTCCCCCTAACATTTTTTTTTTTACACTTTTTATATGTAGTTCGGCATACTGTTGCAGTTGTTGCCTCCCAACGCCAAATTCCTGACTTCGTCTCTGAACACACCCCCAACAGTCAGGGTTGAACATTTGAACCATGAACAATAATATAAGTCCAACATCGAACTAGATAACTCTGATATCATGTTATTAAAAATGGACGTGATTCCTAACCCAAAGTCATGTGTTGCGTTTGGAAGTGTTGAGATCGTTAACATTCTGATTTGGAAGTGCTGCGCTTGCACCTTCCTTAACAATTAATGTGTTTTCATTTTGTTAAGACCTTATACGAAGTTGACTCTTCACTCTTTCTGCTACTTTAACATTTGAAAAATTGCACATATTTGAACGAAGGAAATCTATCTCAAATAAAAACTCAATCTAAAAGATTAATTTTTGATTCGACCAGAAGGTGTTCCGAGTATCACGCTCATATTAATCGCTTACTTGCACTGGTCGACCCTTTCAAAAATAAAGGGATGGCTAAAATAGTATTTCATACATCAATAGGGCTTGAACTCATGTTCTCACTTAAGAGATGAAAATGCCGAACTACACACCAACAAATTTGGTTTGAGAAATCAGATTTGATAGCAAATAAATTCTTTGAGAATGCACAAATGTAGTGTGGGAAATGAAAATGTGAACAAACCTCAATAACCTCTTGGAAGAAATTGCTTTATTATGGTGTATATAGCCCATCAACCCTATCTGTTGTACCAACATCGGCGTAAGCCCATATTGGTTCAAGTTGAAGGGCCAATCTAGGCCCACTTTAAAAAAGCCCATAAACAATTAAGGGCATAAAGGTAAAAAAGTGCAATTTTTTTTTACACAATTTCGCATCCAATAACAATAAGAAATTTTAACTTAGCAAAAAAAAAAAAAACAATAAGAAATTTTATTTTGGTAGGTTAGTAAGTTTAAAAGTTACATCCAAACCAATTAATACAATACACATAGGCCAAAAAGTCAATTATCTTTTATACGTGTATTGTATTCATTGGTTTGAATGTAAGTTTTAAACTTACTCACCTACCAAGATAAAACTTCTCACAAACAAGTAACAACATCCCTCAATAATTTCGCACTATAAAAGAGGTACGATCTACTTATTGATTTTTTCTGATAATGTGATTCACATTTATCCACAGTAAAAAAGACTAAAATTTGAATCACATGATCCATACTAGAATTAATCTTACCTATTTATGTAAATGCATTGAATGCTTGCTATATTTGTACACTCTTAATTAGGGGTGGAAATGAGTTGAGCTGGGCTAAGCGGCTCAGCTCACACTAAATTTTTCCAACTCATAGCTCGACTCATATTTGAATTGAGCTAATTTTCTCAGCTCAAGCTCAGGTTATCAGTAGCTCACGAGCAGCTCAGCTCAACTCATTTATTTACAAATATTTTTGAAAAAATACGATGACTTATAATATGAGTTTAATATCCAACTTATGCAAAATAAATCAAGAGATTTTATTAGCACAATGACATATAATAGAAGTTTATGTCTTTCTACTGATTATACTATGTAAAGACTCCGGTAAAAAAAGTTTAACAAGATATAAAATTAAACCAATGTAAACCAACAAAAGTCTAGCTACCATGTATAATAATCCTTATTAATAAATGTCAAAAGTCTTCTTATATAGCCAATTTGATTTTTGTGGAATGTTTTTCCACATGAAAAGATAAAAATATAGTATTTTCATAAAAAAAAGTATTTTGTAGATTAACAATTAATTATCATCAGTAATAACCGATAAATAGTAATATACTTTGAGTTTATCTTAATGTCATAAGTAACTCGAGTCAATCTCCTTCACAACTCAATGTTTGAACTGTTTTCGGGCAAAGAAGCTCAATATGAATTAATAACTCTTCCACTTTGAGAAGATGAGAAGATTATAAGAGATTTTTAGGGTTGTCTTTGTTCATTTTCCTTAAGAAGATGTGCGACTACTTTTTTAAGGGGTATGTGAGGCTATTTTGTTATATATATAGAGTCGAACTCTATCTAGCTCAAACTTGACTCATATTTTAGATGAGCCAAAAATCTTGGCTCATGTGTCGCTCATTTAGCTCATGAGATGAGCTCGTCGAACCGAATATCAAATCGAACCGTGAGCTACTCACGAGTCGACTGAACTCACTTCCACCCTTACTCTTAATCTATATTTGAGTTTACTGGCTTAAATATCGGAGCAAACCTAGATACATCCCAATCTCTCCAAAATGTTTTTGGCTCAAATATTCATACTATCCAAGCTAAGCATTCACAAATGCGTCACGCTATCCTTTTTATTTTCTCTCTCAATTATTCACAACGTATTACTGTCATTTTTGGTTGACCGATCTCCGGTTGACTCAACTGTTTAGACTATCCAAGCTTAGTATTTACAACACATCACTATCTTTTTGGTCACCAATTTTCGATATCGACCGATTTTCGATATATTGAAATTAAAACAGAATAAATTTGACAAATACAATACTAAATTGTTTATTGTATAACTCAAAATTGCGACTCTTATCTGAACAAATCATTACGATTAAAAGTGAAATCAATTAAACTAGGTTGAATTATCTGCCTCACTTTCCTTGATTTTTAACATATAGTAACAGATATTTCTAACCAAATACAATAGACATGGTTGACTATATAGACAAACAAGTAACTAGAAGGCGGTTTGGTTGGTTCATCTTCCTTTGAGGCCATTTATTAATGTACATTCTGACTGGTGGGCCAATAACTCAACTCCATTGGTATTTGCCTGGGCCTGCATTTCAACAAGGTTGTAAAAACCTGTGAAAATAAAAGTAACAGTCGGTGAATTTTCTCATAATGGGCTCGATCCTCACTTACGTATATAATCCTCACTTTAATTAGTATTTTATCTTTTCTGTACTGACCCGGTCCGAGCATAAATTTTTTTAATATGATATTTCTAAAGTTATAGTCAGTTATGACATCTAATAGACAGACAATCTCATAATGAATGAGCAAATATTTTTTTTTAGTGTATTATTTTTCTAAAATAAATGTGTATGTTCACAAAATAAATACATTATCAATTCAATTCCTCACACAAAACATGAGAAATATGAACCACTACCATGTATAGTTCGTCAAATATTTATTAGTTCAGCCGTTTCGAATTAATACTTAAAAACTTTTTATTTTGTTACTGTTACAAGAATCTTCCTACCAATTCTCTGACTTATAAATCAATAACGTCTTCATTGATGTTATTCCAATTTCACCCTTAATAATACAAAATACTACTCCCTCCATTCCTAAATATAAGACTCTTTAGACAATTTGAGAAAATTAAGGAAGTTGTCATTTTCACCTAAACTTCCAATATTATCCCCCACCCTCCCTCTCTCTCACTAATACATCATAAAGAAAAGAAAGGAAAATGTTGAGGGTATAATTGAAATAAATTGTTGACAACTAATAAAAGAACCTTAAACGACAATTAATTTGGATACCTAGATATCTCCTAAACGACAATTAATAGAGAATGGAGGGAGTATTATTTATCAATAATGTTAAATGACTTAACAAAACATGATAAAAATTAGACCGGTAAAATTGTCTAAACAAAAATAAAATAATCATAGACACTATTTGCGGGAAGAATTTCTACGATATTTTACGTTTTCACCCCTATATTTATCTAATTAATTGACTCAAATTTAGCCACATAACACTGCTCTTTAATTAGTGCTTCCGTGTCCATGTTTACGCATTTCAAATGGTATTTTTCTTATCCACTTTTAGTTATCCTTTTATATTTTCAATGTTACTTTAAAAAAATCATTTCACATATTAGTATTTACCGGCAAAAAATCCTTTGTCCCCGTCAGTGTATGTCCCCGTGTCCCCAGCCAATCACAATTCACCATGTGTATATATATAATTAAACAAATATTTATATAGTAAATTTTGATTGGTTAGGGACACGGGGACATACACAAACGGGGACAGAGGATTTTCACCCGTATTTTCCTATGCAAAGAAGAAGAGAAAAATGTTTTATTTGTTTCAACAAATGGAAGGGCATTCTTATCTTTTGAATTAGTATTTGCTTGAAGCTTAACAAATTCTTAATCCTCGGTCATTCAACATATAAGACATCTAATATTGGACGGAGGATATAAAAGAGTATCACAGTTTTTTTTTTGCTGAATAAAAAAGTATCACACTTATTAAATAGGTTACATAGATTATCCTACACTACCTTTCTTATAAACTTTATTAAACTTTTATTTAGGAGTATATCTTATCTCAAATTGACAACTAATTTAATAATGTGCAACTGTTAGACGGTTAAATTTTATTCACTAAATTGACTAAATTTGGATGTAAAAATTTATAAAATACAAGAAATTATTTTCTACAAATAGGATGTCAATAGTATTTAGTTTCTATTTTGATAATTTTGCCCATATTTTTAGCCAAATATAATTTACGTTTATAATTTGAAGAAAAAAAAATAAGTAAGGATAAAAATGTCATTACAATCTGAATTGAACTTATTTCAGTTGTACTTGGTATGGTTGTAGGGTTTTTTTTTTTTTTTTTTTTTGCTAAATAATAAAATAGCCAAAACCATTACAATCAAAAGCAGTCTGGTTCCTATGCGGAACAGTACGGATTCCGCACGTACGGAACATTTTTTAAGAACAGCTGTTCAGAAAAATGAACAGCTGTTCATTTTTTAATCAATCTCAGCCGCCAAAACTTTAATCTAACGGACGAGTTTTTGTCCCGCATGTGCGGAATCCGTACTGTTCCTCATAGGAGCCGTGAGCAATCAAAAGATAAAATGCAAATAAAAGAAAAATAAAAGTTATACAATGGTGTAAACACCACGATAACAGATAAAAGTTCACACCCCGGACCAGGTAAACAACACAAAAAAAGTAAAAAAATAAATATATGATAAAATTCTTCGTAGCAGCTTCTCTGAGATACTGGAACAGCAATAGCAAACTCAGTTTCATCATTTTTCTTACTTAGAAATCAACAATCTACGAGATAATAGGCGTATCAACCGTCTCATATATTGTCTCGAAAAGATAAAAAAACTGAAAAAGGGCCCAAAATAACTCCGAGTATAGAAATAAACTCCAGATCTATAAAAATCTAAAATTAATCTTACATCTGAGTTTTAAATCTTGAATAATACTGGTTTGAAAAAATTCACTTCAAGATTTATGGTTGAAGGGTAGTTTTCGAGTAGGGAAATGCATTTAAGAAGAAGCACAAAAGAACCGATACGACCCCAATACCATCACACTGGATTATTATAAACCAACTCCAAACCGCTAACTCTTGTCTATGAATTCAACGCCACCACGGCGATAACTCCTCCGCCGCCGCCTCCTTATATTATCCGGCGTCTCCTTTACAGCCAGAAGAAGAAGAAAAAAACACATTAATGGTGCATCCAGTGGCGGAAGCCAACGAGAAGAGTCCATTCGGCTCACTGAGTCAGGACGAATTCTACGCTCATCACTCAGTGAGTCACGGCTCCGAGTTCATCACCAACACTCGCGGACTTAAGCTATTCACTCAGTGGTGGACTCCACTGCCGGAAACTAAACCGATCGTCGGAGTAGTTTGCGTCGTCCATGGCTTCACCGGAGAAACCAGTTGGTTCGTACAGCTTACGGCCGTCCACCTAGCGAAACAAGGATTCGCCGTTTGTGGAATTGATCATCAAGGTCATGGATTTTCCGACGGACTTAGGGCTCATCTTCCGGATTTGAATCCGGTGGTGGATGACTGCATATCGTTCTTCGATTCATTCCGTGAAAATCACGCGCCGCTAGATTTGCCTTCTTTTATTTACTCTGAGTCGTTGGGCGGTGCGATTGCGCTGTTGATATGTCTCCGGAAGGACTTGAAACGGCCGTTCGACGGTGTCGTTTTGAACGGAGCTATGTGTGGAGTGAGTGATAAGTTCAAGCCTCCTTGGCCATTGGAGCATTTCCTTTCTGTTGTTGCTTTTCTGGTTCCCACTTGGCAAGTGATTCCTACTCGCGGTAGTATTCCTGATGTCTCATTCAAGGTTAGACTATATTTTGATTTTTTTTAATAATATTTCATTCGTTACATAATTTAATTTGTTTAAAATATATATATATAAAAAATTAAATAAGTCTAGGCTACTAGAATTATTAGCTAAATGATTGACTAAAATAGTTTTTCGAACCTTTTTGCCCTTATAGTTGGGTGAGTCCCTTATACCAGCAGGGGGTAAGATAGTCATTTAACACACTCAATTTGGAGGTTTAGGGTTTCTATCTTCAAAATTCTAGGAGTAAATCATTTTCCTTTTATTAATTAGAATATTAATTTTTATTTTTCTAGATGAAAACTGATTTTTTTTTAAGGATATAAAAAATGATGTGTGCTAAGAAAATCAAAGTGAGTTGATTAATGGTAAGAAAAGATATTTTAAATTTTTTGACTTTTTTCATTTTATTTCGAATAGAAATTTCATAAAATAGACGGTAAAAGAGATCGTAACAGAGTGGCTTGCAAGAAACCAAATGTGATCCTTGAGAGAATATGCATTTGACATAATTTTCAATATACATTTTCGCTGCGCATCTCTATATTATTCCTTTACAATAATTTGTTTTACAATCTGTAAGATAGAAATTTTCGAATGAAAAAAATAAATAAACATATAGAATGTTACATATACCATTCAATTTTTACGAAATTCAGACGTTTGGTCGTAATCGGGAGGCTAAAGCATACGAAAAATTTTAGAAACCAAATTTAGTCATAGTCGTTTATGGATTTGCTCTAAAAAATCGTTTATTCATTATAGTTGTAAAAGGTAAAGTTCAAATTTACCGCCAATAAAATTGAGATAATTTAGAGATATTTGGTTTGATTAGATTCAGTCTAAATCTAAGATTTTAGAATCTCACTTTTAAACTAATCTAAGTCCACGTCCAGATTTTGAAATTTGAGTTTTAAACCTGATCATACCCGAGTCAACCCGACACCCATTGAACTTGATTTTCCGAAAGATTTGATGGTTTTGACTGTAAAATAGGAGACGTTAGGATTTGTTTGCAATTGGCATAATTATTTTGGGATGTGAATAATAATGAATGAACAGGTTGAGTGGAAGAGGAAGCTAGCTTTAGCAAGTCCAAGAAGGCCAACGGCGAGGCCAAGAGCAGCGACGGCGAAGGAACTGATGCGCGTATGCAGGGAACTTCAGGCGAGGTTCAGCGAAATAACGGTGCCCTTTCTAATAGTGCACGGCGGCGATGACTTGGTCTGCGATCCGGCTTGTGCGGAGGAGTTGTACAAACGCGCCGCCAGTAAGGATAAGACATTGAAGATATACCCGGGGCTTTGGCATCAGATGGTTGGAGAATCCGATGAGGACGTGGAACGCGTGTTTGGGGATGTTGTGGAGTGGCTTCACACTAGAGCTGTTCCCTCTAAAGCAGCAGCAGCTGATGGTTCGGTGGACGGTTAAAACATAGAATGCAGTAGTTCAGGTGCACTCAATTCTAAGACAGTTAATACGATTGGCTTCACAGTTCGCTCAAATAAAATGAGTGGATCTCATATATATAAGTAAGTCCAGCTCAGTTCACTCGAAGGGATGTAGAGTCAGTTAAACAAAGACGATCCTATGATTAAATTTCCTAGTTAACGTTTAGTATAGTTAAATTATTGAGGAGTCTATTCATATTATTTTCTAAATTATTAAGTAATTGGTATATTGGGGAAAATAGTTGCCTGCATAATATGGATTAATAAATTAAATATTCTTGAAGATATTGTAATTTTCTTCTAGTACTCTCGGCAGCAAGTTTGTGGTTCTCTCTCTTTAGGCCAGACTAATATCAACCCTTTTCTTTTATTAATAAAACTGATGTGGTCCAATGGCTAGATAAAGAACTAACGGGAGCTTGGCGACAGCAATTTGGCTCCCTAAGTTGACCTCTTATTTTACGCAAAGTTTGTAATAGTCCGTGGCAATGGTGAATCTGGTGAATTGAGCTCTTCATGAACTTGGTTTTGTGGGTAGGGACGAAGTCAGTAATTTGATGTTGGGTGCAAAAATTGTAACAGTATATCGACTTACATATAAAAACTGAAGAAAGAAAATGTTGGGCCGAATATATAAAATATTCCGAACTATATATAAAATTTACTATATCTAGTAGTATTTTTAGAAATTTTGGAGGCGACTGCTCCTCCCCCGGTCTTCTTCCCTATTTGTGAGAGCTCATTTACATGAGCGAATTAATGTGATTCTATTTAGGGTTAGATCTCTTATGAATTGCTGACATGGTTTCTATAATGGTCTTTTTATTTATTTTTGTTTATTAATACAAATATCTCCTTTTAAGTAAAAAATATATATATATATATATATATATATATATATATATATATATTAATTTAAGTGCTACTATCAAGCGAACTGGTTCATATTACTTGGCCTTCATAACACATTAGGACAGTTGAAGAGGTCTATTCTTAATTCACCCTACCACACACGATCCTTGAGTTTTTCATATTTCTCATATAGTAAGTTTGTTGTGATCAACTTCGAAAAGAATAAGGTTTTGATTTCTCAAGTATAAGAAAACCGCGATATTTAGAGAGTAATAAAAGTTCAAGACGTTCTCTAAATAAGAGTCAGATTCTGCAGATGGATTTCAGATACACAATACTCAAAACAGAAAGAAACTATTGCATTGTTTGGGCAAATAGATTTCAGATCAAAATCTGATGCAATAGTGATGAAACTGTTGAGATCAGCCATGGACAAGGCACACAATCCATGAACGGACCTGTCGAATTCTTACGCGATAGATCAAAATTCTGCGAATTGGCAGAGAAAATCAGTGCATTGTCTGTGGAAGAAGATCATCTAAACATTTTTCTGGAGTTAAAATCCCTTTGCAGGACATTAAATCCTGGAAAATATAACATTATGATTAGGCAAAGGAGTTCTGACATAGACATTTTGAAAGGCACATTTGATATTGCCTTTGGGAGAATGGAGAATTACTTCCTTTAGAGAAAATATGGAGATTGATCATTGAAAGAGGTACTAATTCTTGTTTCAATTAAAGGGTTCAGAAGATTTTTCATCTGTTACGGATTTGGAAATTCATAGAGACGAAAGTTTTATTAAAAATCTTGATTCGTTATTGGATGATTGCGAAGAAGAAGAAGGATCATATCTTATGGTAAATTCGAAAAAATCAGACAAATGTAACGAGTGTTCAGAATGATCTGATCTCCCCTTTTGAAGATCGCAATGAAGATGCAACCAAAGAATGGCCATTAACAAATTGCGAGAAACTAGAAACTGTGCTATGAGCCAGGCTTTGTTGATGATGTTATATAGGGAAGATAGTTTGGAAATCCCATCGGATCAACAAAATGAAGACGATAATTCAAGAAATCTTTCTAAATCCTCTTGATTGATTTATTTTTTTGTAGGGTGAAAAAGTGAATATGATCAAGAGAGAGAGATTGCTGAAGGAGCTGCTTAATGTAGATATGAAGATTGAAGCATATAGATAAGTCTTTTTTGCCGAACCCCGGACTGACATTTCTGAGTTGAAAGTACTAAGACAATTACGCTAGCGTTCCTTAACAAGCGTGTAGAGAAGCTCACTCATTTGATAGCAATTTCTTTGTTTTTCTTGCAAAATGTGAGCATTGAAGAAAAATTATCAAAGTGTACAATTATAGCAACAATTTACTTTGACAGTGTTTTGAAAATATAGTTATTTCCTATAAAAAATGAATAACTAATGAGACATTCAATTTCGAATATAAGTAATATTAATATTTATGGGAAACGGTTGCCCCAGTGAAAAAGGCACCACATCCCAGGAGTAAGACCCTGGGATCGATTCCCATATCCCCATAAAAAAAAAAAAGTAATATTAATATTTAATTTTGAAGAGAGTTAAAGGGAGCTTGTAGTATCCCACATTGTTTCAGCAGGAATCTCGTAACCTAGGAGGAGCTTTTATATTGGTCTCTCCTACAACAAAAAACAAAAAATATGCAGCCACGTGGTGAGTACAAAGCGAACTATTCTTTCGCCTTTTACTAAAGAATACCGTGTATTCACCGCATTTTGTGGCATACAGTAATTTTTGAAGAGGTTTATCCTTTTTGGGTGGGCTTCTATATTTCAAGTTTAAATTTGGTTGTACTTTATGTGCTTTTTATCAGTCCTTCTTGGGAAAATTTTGATATAGACTTGGTTCACATAGATCATGTGGATCAGGATTAGCCACATTACTGCATAATGAGAAGAGAAATAATTTTGTAATGATGTGACCAATTCTGGAACACATGGTCTAGTAGACTAGATCCACAACAGAATTAACCGTCCTTCTTGGCGGGGTTTTGTTTAGGCTTTCCTTGTGATTGTTTACAATTCGCATTTGGGAAATTGTAAATCATTCAAAATGATTTAACTTTCAAATTTTATTTAACATTTCAATAATAATTTAGCAATTTAAGAATATTAATATGGGAGTATATAATAGGAATCGGGTAACCCAAGTAGTAAGGCTACCCGGCCACGGGACGGAGGTCCTGTGGTCGATTCCTGTATCTTCCCTTGTGGGGTAATAAATTCTCCTCCTTGTGAGGCCAAGCTCCCTCCTCAGGCATGGGGCATGCTACAATCTCCCTATCTAGGGTACTCTCCGCTCTTCCCATTCGGGGCAATCGCCTTCGGGCGTAAAAAAAAAAAATATGGGAGTATAAAAGGAAAACACAATGTATAAATAATTAATTTAACTATACGAACTACTTTTATTAATTTGTGTAAAAAAAGAACTAAACACATCTTTATTGAGACGTATATATAATTTTAAGTACGAAATTAATGTTTATTTTCTTCAAATAAATGTATTTTTTTTATCTAAATTTTCATAACTAGCCTCCTATATTTAAGGGATGCAAGCTCCACTAATACATAATTTATGTGTCATTATATATATTTAAGGATAGTGTTGTAACTTACTCATAGTCTATGTACTTTTCTTAATTCTTATTAATACTCACTCCGTCCAAAATTAATTGTCTTAAATTCCTTTTCGATTTGTCCCAAATTAATTGTCTTATTTTCAAAATAGAGTAACTATTTATGTTTAGTTTTTCATCTTTATCATTATCTCCAACAATTCATTTAGTACTCCTAATTAACTAAAATTGTAACTTCTCATAAAAGTTAAGTGACGATTGACTAGTTGATATGAATTGATTAGGTGTATTATAGATTTTTTAAGCTTGTTTTACTATATAATTTATCAAAAAATGAAAGACAAATTGGTGAAATCCCTCCCCAAACACATTATGATTGGTGACTAGTACTGTGAAACGGGCCGGGCCGTGCGGGCTCAAGGCAATACGGGGTGGGGCGGGCCTGGACTCAATTTTGCGGACCCTTGATATTGAAGCCCAAATCCGCACCGCTTATAGCCCGCGGGCCCACTCAATTTTTTTTTTTTTGTTAAATAAAGATTTACCCATTAATAATAAAATAGTTAAGGTCATGTATACTTTTATTTTATTATGTATACTTTTTTTATTACCATTAAGTGAGTAGGATATATGTTAATATATACCATATTATATATAATATATATATTATTCCAAAAAATATTATATATAATATGTATACTTTTATTTTTACCATCAAGTGAGTAGGAAATATGTTAATATATACCATATTATATATAATATATATACTATTCCAAAAAATATTATATATAATGTATACTTTTATTTTTACCATCAAGCGAGTAGGAAATATACTAATATATACTATTCCAAAAAATATTATATATAATATGTATACTTTTATTTTTACCATCAAGCGAATAGGAAATATGCTAATATATACCATATTATATATAATATATATACTTTTCCCAAAAATATTATATATAATATGTATTTTTTTTAAATGAAAAAGCCCGCATTTTTGCGGATCAATATTTCCTAAGTCCATACCCGGTCCACGGCGGGACGGGCGGGCCGGTCCGCGGGCTTCGGCCCACTTTGACAGCACTATTGGTGACATGGGTCTTTAAACATTTTTTTATTTTATTTTTGGATACTCAAATAATTTGCGCATTGGTGGAATGGTTCCGTTCAAAATTAAGTTAGTAAAAAAAAATTCAAAATTCCTCATTAATAGTACATGGATATTTTCGATATTCTCTACACTAACCCACAAACCATATCTATACCCAAACCCATTTTCATAACCCAACCGGGCAAAAATCAACAGCCTTACCCCATTCCCTTCTTCCTCCTTTATAAACCCAATTATTTTCCATCTATATTCATGAAAATCAGACTCTATAACTTGCTGTGTGATTACTCTTGATATGTGTGCTTCTATTGAGACTACTCAAGATCGGGTCAATAAGCTTGGGCCTTTAACTCCGCTTGATTCGGGTTGTAAGCCTGATCGTAGTGATCTTACATCCTGCGATTCGTGTGTTATCTCGGGGTTTAAGATTCATACTGATTTAGGTAAAGTTGATGGTAATAGTTCTCATGCTAGGAATTGCTTTTATTTTACTATTTTGTATGCTGTTGGGATTGTTAATCAGTTTGGACCAGAAAGTGATGGTGCCATTTCTTGTCTTTTTAATCTTAAAACTCATCCTAAGAAGGGTTATTCGAGTAGGAATCGTTATGCTTTAATTTTTGGATCAACTGGAGCAGGAATTGCAGTTAGATTGTTAGAAATATTTTATATAAATAAATAATAAATCATTAAATCAGAATAATAATTTACAGAAATATAAAATAGAAATGGGATAAAGAAATCAAGCTCTGGGAGTTGATGACAAAATCATCTGTCCCTAAAGATGTGAAGACCTCCCTACGTGCAGGGGTGATAGCGGTCGACCACATATCCCAAGATAAAACCCATTTTCTTAGTCTCCCTCAATGAAGCACGTTCACTGGAAGACTTCTCATGAACTAATCCAATCTAGTTGCTCAAATATAAAATTGACAAGATAGTGATGCTAACATGGAGGACTGGACTATAAGGATTAAAGAAGTCAAAGAATTGGACATGAATAAGTAATATAAAATATAGGGACCTTCTTGAAAACATTGAGTTGAATTACTCATATTTTTGGCTATAGTAAAAGATTATCTGCGGCATACATAGATGATGAAATAATTTCTCATTTTATAGTAGTAACATAGTCTTTAATCAATCATTATGCTATTAAGATTTTAGGAGTTACAAATCATTAACATCAATGAGAAATTTATTACAATTAAAATGGGAGTTGCAAATAATTTAAATGAATGTTTGAATATTGGGAGTTACAAAATATTTGAAATAATATTTTTTATAATAATTTTTTAAGTTTTGAAACTTATTTCATAACAGTCCCCCACAAGTTTTAAAACTTCAAAAAATAATTTTCCCCCACAAGTTTTAAATTTCAACAAACATCTTTATAATAAATTTGAAGAATAAAATTTTATTTTATAGCAGTGCCACAAAAGGTCTAATTTTCAAAACAAAAAATTTCCCGCATAAAATTGACCTTCAAAATAAATGTCCTCCACAAGATTTAACACTTCAAAAACTTTTAGTGAAGTATAAAATTTAATTTTATAACAACACCACACATGCTTCAAAACAAATTATTCCCCCACAAAGGTTTACCTTTTAAAAAAAATTTCCGCCATAAGGATTAAAAAACTTGTAAAATAATTTATTCCCACAAAGTTTTAAAATTTCAAAAATAAATATTTGGGCAACGTTATACCATGCAATAAGTATGATTGTCTTCCAGACTTGAACTCACACTTGGTGTAAATAATCTTAGTTTAAGAGAACCATAATGGACTAGGCCTTGATTATGTCTCTTGGAATACCTTCGACTAGTTACACACATAGTATTGATTGAATATTTAGTTCTATATGCGGGTAGCGCGGTAAATGACCATGGGCTCTGATCTTGATTCTCGTGAGAGTCTCTAGAGATTGCCCAATCTCATAGCCACGGCCTCATGGCAACTCTCACTTAGGTGAGTCCTCTAAGGGTACGTGTGACCTCTACCCCGCGAAAATATCCGCCTCGGTCTCATTAAGGGTTAAAACCCATCCTTAACATCACACTCATAGCATCTCACCTTAGGGATGGGAAGGAGTTGTATCATGTACAGTCTCCTAATATTTGATACTATATAATGAGTCACGCAGTACGGGTTGTTTCTACCCATTGAACCTTCTCCATGGGATCACCACTCACAAAGGTTGGGTTACTCCCGGAGGTGACTCCCTTGTGGGCTTAAACCCATCCCCTCGATGATTCACCTAACCCTTTTCTCGGTAGGCGTTTCAATAATTTATGTTTCATAATTTTCTCAGGTGATACTTTCACAAAGTATCAACTCATTTCTCTTTTGCAGTCTACTCAATTCCATTCCTAGAATATGTGATTCTCCTTAGTCAAAGTATAACTTCATCAAACTTTTCATATCATATCTTCAACACTTGTTCTAATCTCTATATGAAGATTTTAGCATCTTGTAGGCTTAATATATCATCTATTAACCTTAAACTTTTCGAGTTGTTCCATATAATTTTATTCTTCTAAATCTTCATATAAGAAATCAATCCATACAAACTCGGAACTTGAAATATTTTCTTAAAAATCTACGTATAACATAAACTAAGGTAACATATTATTTAAGACCCATATATTTATCCTTGAAAGTCTTCTTCACATATTCGCCAAAAAATAAAATATATTGATATCTTATTTGAACTCTACAAAACTTTATTCCTAGAAATGAAATGAGCAATTCTCCACTATCAAAGGATAACCTTATGAAACTTAGCATGTCATTGCTTATAATTTCATTTGAGCAATACAAAAGACTTCAATAACTTACATTTTTATGCTCTAATTCATTAAACTTAAAATATTAGTAGTTTCATATATCTCCAAAAAACAAAGTAGTCTGTATATACAACTTTCAAATTTTAACCTTTACTTGACTATCCACTTACATAAATATTCACCACTAATAGTCTCTTCCTATGGACATCAAAAATACCTTAAAATAAGTTTAAAAATGGTCTCCAAACATCTATCCATCACTATGTTCCTTCTCTTAATTTCTCTATATATTAGACCATTAGCAAAAGAAATATTACCACATATATGAATTTCATCACTAAATAGTCTAATAATTAAGTATTTCCTCAAAAATATAATTTCAAATTCTCCAATAATTAATTCATCCACAATTTTATTATCTTAATATTCTTAAGATAAAACATTTATTCACGATGACGATACCAACCATATATATTCACATTTGCATGAGTAATTTTTAATTTATATTCCTCAACTTCGATTTTGGTATCACTACTTTCTCAACTACTCCACACTTCAAGAAAATCAAACTTAGATGCTAATAATTATTCCTCTAAGAGATTCTCTACGACCTTAGAGTTATTTTCAACATAGCATCTTTATATGCCAAAATTTCATATTTAAAAAAAATTTCTCTAAAGACCCCCACATTCTAGGAAATCAATGTAAATACTATTTCTTCCTTAACAGAGAAATTGAACTTAAACGTACTCGACTTCTTAATGTATAGGAAAATATTTATTAATACGCTAACGGTGTAAAAGATATCCTCTATTTTCCAGCAACAACTTCAAAAACTATCATTTTCCTTATTCACCAAAAAGCTTAATTCATATTTGTTTTTAACTCAATATTGTTTCTAATTACTAACAATATCGCGCCTTGACCGATAAAGCAGCAGATGCATTTTATAAACTCAGCAACATCAAGAAGCAGATTCAAGCTTATGTCTTTGATGGTAAATCACTATTTTCTTATTTGCATTTAATTAGGCCTGTTAAATTTATGTTTCAGTTATCAAGGCAAGTTTTCCAAATCTGGAGCATCTTTGTATTTTCCATTTCACTATCCTAGTAATTTTAGACAGTAAGCAAATGCTCCAAATGTAAAGCAGTAAATTCAAGATCATATATTGTACTAAATTACATGTCACACAATTATATACCAAGTATATCATAATAAAACGCCATCAAAACACAACACTATGTATTCTGTGCTCTCAGCAAAGAACAAAGAATCCAAAAAAAAATACAAAATACTTATGAGTAGTTACAAATGGCCCAAAGCATATTACTTTTAGTTGATAAGTAAGGAACCTTTTTTTTTTTACATACTGATGTATTTTTCCACTAATAAGATCAATAATCATGACAATACAATCTGCTGCAATAATATTATAAAGATCAATTCATTCACCACATAAAATATTGATTAGAAACTTTAATTCTTTGTTATTTTCTCAAATTTAGGTTAATCAAAGAAATATTAACAAAGTTTTTGTTTTAAGCTTTAAACCAAGCCTTATTAAAGAGAAATTTTATTTCTTCTTGAGAAACAACAAGTTAAAGAAATCAATTTGTTCTTAGAAAATGTGCAAGACTCATGTCTTCTTTTTCTCACAAAACAACAAATTTCACATGGGAAAGCAAACATCTTCATTATCTAAAGATATTATTATTCAGTCAATTTTTTTTTTTTTTTTTTTCAAGAATTTCCAGGCAGTAACATTATTATGCCATCACACCAAAGTATGCATCAATGTATTTCAAAATCAATTTACCATAAAATCTCCCTTGAACTCTACTTCAATCTGATATTAGTAATTATTAAATTATTTCAACCAACCTTATTCAGGTATTTTAGTGCGCACTACAGTAGCTCCTTCACCCATCTTCTAATTTATGCAACTAAGCAGCAAATGAATTTTTTTTAAAAAAAAAATATATAATGGTAGACCATATTATTTCTATTACTGGTAGTCCTATTTTAAAAGTAGACTTGATCATAAATCTCAATTATCAAAATGAACTAGAAAATAGGTAAGTGCACAATATCATAAATCTCAAATTCTTCACATCTTTAGATTGTTAGAAATATTTTATATAAATAAATAATAAATCATTAAATCGAATAATAATTTACGTAAATATAAAATAGAAATGGGATAAAGAAATCAAGCTCGGGAGTTGTGACAAAATCATCTGTCCCTAAAGATGTGAAGACCTCCCTACGTGCGGGTGATAGCGGTCGATCATGACTCCAAGATAAAACCCATTTTCTTAGTCTCCTCAATGAGCACGTTCACTGGAAGACTTCTCATGAACTAATCCAATCTAGTTGCCCAAATATAAAATTGACAAGATAGTGATGCTAACATGGAGGACTTTGGACTATAAGGATTAAAGAAGTCAAAGAATTGGACATGAATAAGTAATATAAAATATAGGGACCTTCTTGAAAACATTGAGTTGAATTACTCATATTTTGGCTATAGTAAAAGATTATCTGCGGCATACATAGATGATGAAATAATTTCTCATTTTATAGTAGTAACATAGTCTTTAATCAATCATTATGCTATTAAGATTTTAGGAGTTACAAATCATTAACATCAATGAGAAATTTATTACAATTAAAATGGGAGTTGCAAATAATTTAAATGAATGTTTGAATATTGGGAGTTACAAAATATTTGAAATAATATTTTTTATAATAATTTTTTAAGTTTTGAAACTTATTTCATATGAGTCCCCCACAAGTTTTAAAACTTCAAAAAATAATTTTTCCCCCACAAGTTTTAAATTTCAACAAACATCTTTATAATAAATTTGAAGAATAAAATTTTATTTTATAGCGAGTGCCACAAAAGGTCTAATTTTCAAAACAAAAAATTTCCCGCATAAAATTGACCTTCAAAATAAATGTCCTCCACAAGATTTAACACTTCAAAAACTTTTAGTGAAGTATAAAATTTAATTTTATAACAACACCACACATGCTTCAAAACAAATTATTCCCCCACAAAGGTTTACCTTTAAAAAAAATTTCCGCCATAAGGATTAAAAAACTTGAGAAAATAATTTATTCCCACAAAGTTTTAAAATTTCAAAAATAAATATTTGGGCAACGTTATACTATGCAATAGGTATGGGTGTCTTCGGACTTGAACCCACACTTAGTGTAAATAGTCTTAGCTTAAGAGAACCATAATGGACTAGGCCTTGAATTAGGTCTCTTTGACAAACTTCAACTAGTTACACACATAGTATTGATCGAATATTTAGTTCAATATGCGGGTAGCGCGGTTAATGGCCATGCGCTCTAATCTTGATTCTCGTGAGAGTCTCTAGAGATTGCCCAATCCCATAGCCACGGCCTCATGGCAACTCTCACTTAGGTGAGTCCTCCAAGGGTATGTGTGACCTCTACCCCGCGAAAATATCCGCCTCGGTCTCATTAAGGGTTAAAACCCATCCTTAACATCACACTCATAGCATCTCACCTTAGGGATGGGAAGGAGTTGTATCATGTACTGATCTCCTAATATTTGATACTATATAATGAGTCACGCGATGACGGGTTGTTTCTACCCATTGAACCTTCTCCATGGGATCACCACTCACAAAGGTTGGGTTACTCCCGGAGGTGACTCCCTTGTGGGCTTAAACCCATCCCCCTCGATGATTCACCTAACCCTTTTCTCGGTAGGCGTTTCAATAATTTATGTTTCATAATTTTCTCAGGTGATACTTTCACAAAGTATCAACTCATTTCTCTTTTGCAGTCTACTCAATTCCATTCCTAGAATATGTGATTCTCCTTAGTCAAAGTATAACTTCATCAAACTTTTCATATCATATCTTCAACACTTGTTCTAATCTCTATATGAAGATTTTAGCATCTTGTAGGCTTAATATATCATCTATTAACCTTAAACTTTTCGAGTTGTTCCATATAATTTTATTCTTCTAAATCTTCATATAAGAAATCAATCCATACAAACTCGGAACTTGAAATATTTTCTTAAAAATCTACGTATAACATAAACTAAGGTAACATATTATTTAAGACCCATATATTTATCCTTGAAAGTCTTCTTCACATATTCGCCAAAAAATAAAATATATTGATATCTTATTTGAACTCTACAAAACTTTATTCCTAGAAATGAAATGAGCAATTCTCCACTATCAAAGGATAACCTTATCAAACTTAGCATGTCATTGCTTATAATTTCATTTGAGCAATACAAAAGACTTCAATAACTTACATTTTTATGCTCTAATTCATTAAACTTAAAATATTAGTAGTTTCATATATCTCCAAAAAACAAAGTAGTCTGTATATACAACTTTCAAATTTTAACCTTTACTTGACTATCCACTTACATAAATATTCACCACTAATAGTCTCTTCCTATGGACATCAAAAATACCTTAAAATAAGTTTAAAAATGGTCTCCAAACATCTATCCATC
Organism: Vinca minor; assembly: GCA_026122235.1. Classification (NCBI taxonomy): domain Eukaryota; kingdom Viridiplantae; phylum Streptophyta; class Magnoliopsida; order Gentianales; family Apocynaceae; genus Vinca; species Vinca minor. The sequence goes on from JAOCZM010000096.1 coordinate 5,557,638, forward strand.
ACTATGTTCCTTCTCTTAATTTCTCTATATATTAGACCATTAGCAAAAGAAATATTACCACATATATGAATTTCATCACTAAATAGTCTAATAATTAAGTATTTCCTCAAAAATATAATTTCAAATTCTCCAATAATTAATTCATCCACAATTTTATTATCTTAATATTCTTAAGATAAAACATTTATTCACAGTACGATACCAACCATATATATTCACATTTGCATGAGTAATTTTTAATTTATATTCCTCAACTTCGATTTTGGTATCACTACTTTCTCAACTACTCCACACTTCAAGAAAATCAAACTTAGATGCTAATAATTATTCCTCTAAGAGATTCTCTACGACCTTAGAGTTATTTTCAACATAGCATCTTTATATGCCAAAATTTCATATTTAAAAAAATTTCTCTAAAGACCCCCACATTCTAGGAAATCAATGTAAATACTATTTCTTCCTTAACAGAGAAATTGAACTTAAACGTACTCGACTTCTTAATGTATAGGAAAATATTTATTACTACGCTAACGGTGTAAAAGATATCCTCTATTTTCCAGCAACAACTTCAAAAACTATCATTTTCCTTATTCACCAAAAAGCTTAATTCATATTTGTTTTTTTTAACTCAATATTGTTTCTAATTACTAACAATATCGCGCCTTGACCGATAAAGCAGCAGATGCATTTTATAAACTCAGCAACATCAAGAAGCAGATTCAAGCTTATGTCTTTGATGGTAAATCACTATTTTCTTATTTGCATTTAATTAGGCACATTAAATTTATGTTTCGAGTTATCAAGGCAAGTTTTCCAAATCTGGAGCATCTTTGTATTTTCCATTTCACTATCCTAGTAATTTTAGACAGTAAGCAAATGCTCCAAATGTAAAGCAGTAAATTCAAGATCATATATTGTACTAAATTACATGTCACACAATTATATACCAAGTATATCATAATAAAACGCCATCAAAACACAACACTATGTATTACAGTGCTCTCGAGCAAAGAACAAAGAATCCAAAAAAAAATACAAAATACTTATGAGTAGTTACAAATGGCCCAAAGCATATTACTTTTAGTTGATAAGTAAGGAACCTTTTTTTTTTTACATACTGATGTATTTTTCCACTAATAAGATCAATAATCATGACAATACAATCTGCTTTGCAATAATATTATAAAGATCAATTCATTCACCACATAAAATATTGATTAGAAACTTTAATTCTTTGTTATTTTCTCAAATTTAGGTTAATCAAAGAAATATTAACAAAGTTTTTGTTTTAAGCTTTAAACCAAGCCTTATTAAAGAGAAATTTTATTTCTTCTTGAGAAACAACAAGTTAAAGAAATCAATTTGTTCTTAGAAAATGTGCAAGACTCATGTCTTCTTTTTCTCACAAAACAACAAATTTCACATGGGAAAGCAAACATCTTCATTATCTAAAGATATTATTATTCAGTCAATTTTTTTTTTTTTTTTTTTCAAGAATTTCCAGGCAGTAACATTATTATGCCATCACACCAAAGTATGCATCAATGTATTTCAAAATCAATTTACCATAAAATCTCCCTTGAACTCTACTTCAATCGATATTAGTAATTATTAAATTATTTCAACCAACCTTATTCGAGTACTTTAGTGCGCACTACGGTAGCTCCTTCACCCCATCTTCTAATTTATGCAACTAAGCAGCAAATGAATTTTTTTTTAAAAAAAAATATATAATGGTAGACCATATTATTTCTATTACTGGTAGTCCTATTTTAAAAGTAGACTTGATCATAAATCTCAATTATCAAAATGAACTAGAAAATAGGTAAGTGCACAATATCATAAATCTCAAATTCTTCACATCTTTAGATTGTTAGAAATATTTTATATAAATAAATAATAAATCATTAAATCAGAATAATAATTTACAGAAATATAAAATAGAAATGGGATAAAGAAATCAAGCACGGGAGTTGTGACAAAATCACTTTGTCCCTAAAGATGTGAAGACCTCACTACGTGCGGGTGATAGCGGTCGATCATGACTCAAGATAAAACCCATTTTCTTAGTCTCCTCAATGAGCACGTTCACTGGAAGACTTCTCATGAACTAATCCAATCTAGTTGCCCAAATATAAAATTGACAAGATAGTGATGCTAACATGGAGGACTGGACTATAAGGATTAAAGAAGTCAAAGAATTGGACATGAATAAGTAATATAAAATATAGGGACCTTCTTGAAAACATTGAGTTGAATTACTCATATTTTGGCTATAGTAAAAGATTACTGCGGCATACATAGATGATGAAATAATTTCTCATTTTATAGTAGTAACATAGTCTTTAATCAATCATTATGCTATTAAGATTTTAGGAGTTACAAATCATTAACATCAATGAGAAATTTATTACAATTAAAATGGGAGTTGCAAATAATTTAAATGAATGTTTGAATATTGGGAGTTACAAAATATTTGAAATAATATTTTTTATAATAATTTTTTAAGTTTTGAAACTTATTTCATAACAAGTTTGTTGTCGATTTTATTGGGGTTTTATATCTGGTGAGATAAAAGATTGAGGAGAAAAAATGATCATTTTGGTTGGGATTGGGGAAATGGGATCTACCCCAAGGACGCTGCCTAATACAGTGTCTGTTTTGTTCAAGATTCATCAGCTCGGGAAAGCTACTGATAACTTTTTCCCTGATGATGAGAAATGAAGAACAAAGAGAATTGGGAAATTTTCCAGATTTTCTATTAATTATCTCACAAGTAATTGTGAGTTTATATACAAAGTAAAAGCAGTTAGGGTTTTCTAACTAACCCTTTAACCTAATTTAGACCAATTAATTACATCAATAACTAATCTATTAACTGCTACCCATTTCTCGGTCCCGGATCCATCATTGCCACCGAAGTTGGATCTGGAAAAGGCAAAAAATCATCGATCCTCATGTATGTCCTTATTCATGTACCTAACCAATTATAATTCGACATGTGTATATATAATTGAAAAAAAAAATATTCACAAAGTGAATTCTGATTGGTTGGGTATATGAATAGGGAAAATATTTGGAGATTTTCACCCAATGGAAAACTCACTCTCCAACTTGTACAATCTACTGCAAGTCAAAGTCAACGAAGACAAATAGAACGTGTTCCTATCAGCCGTTTAGCCGAGCCCAGTCAAACTGACTCAGCCTTCCTACATGTCCTTTCTTCATTCGTCCCTTTATCTCCATTACCAAATACACTCCCTCCACGTGTCCATCATCCAAGCACGACCCCACTTACTGATCCCGCCAACGCCATTTCCGGCGCCGAATCTGTGTAATAACTCAGCTCTTCCCTTCAAAATCAGTAATCGTCTATCACATGCTATGTTTTGTATTCTATCTCATTAATAAAACATTATTACTATATTCGTCTCAAATTATTTGCAACATTTCATCCAAAGCAGTTAAATTTGCGAGTTGACTCGTAAGATCGTACGATTTTACGAGTTTGAAGGGACCTTACGTGTTAGATCATACATATGCTTGGCAATCAAGTATAATCGGGGTAAACTCGTGAGAATGGACTCGGGATTAGAGCTATCAAAATGGCATATGCCCGCGGGAATGCCCGCCCCGTGAGATTAATGGGCGGGTATGGGGCTATGAATTCCATGCCCATTTAAATGCGGGTATTAATAGGCATACCCGTTCGGGTAACGGGCAATGCGGGTATAGGCGGGTTGCAATTGGGCATGCCCGCTTTGTTTTTTTTTTTTTTTTAAATTTTTGGATATAGATTAATTTTTACAGTTGAGACTTGAGAGCCAAAAGAAAGAAAAAAAAACCCTAAAAGCCCAAGATAAAAGTTGAGCCGTGTTATATATCTTGAGTAAAGCCCCTTGAAGCCGTTATATACTTCTATTATCCAAATATTAACGGTTTCATCTCTGAAAGTAACTAAATTATGTTCTAACTTATGATTTATCATTTACCATTTATAATGTTCTAAGTTCTAACTTCCCAACTTGTGTGTGTGTTTTATAGGTGGAGATGATGAGGAGGAATCAACATTATCTAAGGTGGATTCAAATAATACTTCTAGTGTTCAAGATGTAGATCAATAAATAGAGGATATTAAAAAAAACGTATCTATTTTTTGTTGCGTTAACTTCAGCAATATGTTTGTTAATTTTGGATAGTTGATCTTGAATTATTTTGAAATTATGGACTTTGATTGTTTTTTTATAACTATTTTGGATATTGTGGACTTTTATTTGATTGTTCTTGAACTATTTTGGATATTTATTTACCCTCTACAGGACTATAAACTGCAAGTGAATGAGAAATAATTACATTTTGTTGAATTTTTCGGATTTAATCTATTTTTTTAAAAAACAAAATTAATAATAAGGGTTGTGGGCATGCCCATTTGCCTATGGGCATTCGGCGGGCCGTGAAAAAAGCGGGCATGCCCGCCCATCCCCATTTAAGGCATGCCCATGACGGGGAGGGGCGGGATGGGCGGGTATACCCGTTTTGACAGTACTACTCGGGATCGTAGGATTGTACGATCCTACGAGTCAACCCCGAGTTAGCTATTTTCTCTTATGGGTCGGATTTTAGCTCAACCCGACCCGAATGTTTTTAAAAAAAATTCATTTTAGATAAAAAAAAAAATCTCTGTTCAACTCAGTGGCTTATTTAGTCTTCTCAAGCCTCTCCAATCTTCAACCGCCGACCAATTTCTTCTCTTTCTCGATCGATACCAATTTCCTTTTTTGCCTCTATTTTTTTTGTCTTCGAGCTCTTCCTATGCCATCGCCTAGAACAATTAAAAGGTAATTCGAAACCCTTAACTCTAATTTGATAAATTAAGTTAAAAATTTTGATAGTAGAAATTAAGTTTCATAATTCTGAGACACGGAACATAATATCATTTTCCTATGGCTCTTTTATGTGATGAATATTTGGTTAATACTAGAAAATATCATAAGATTCTGAAAATTTTCAGATTTCATATAGATGAATTAGGAGAGTACTTAATTAATTAATATTTTTAAATTAAGTAGGGTCTACAGCCCGAGTTACGATTCTGCGATCCTTCTACACCCTTCCGATCATATGTAGAAACTCGAGTTTGACTGCCTTGATTTCACCTACATTATAAATTGTTTGTCACATTTCATAGATCAATGCATCTTTATTGTCAATTTTCCATTTATAACCATAATTTATTACTCAACTATTCACTAATAATAACTCTTTAATCATTAATTGAAGGGTATTTAAGATATTTTATGTTATATTAATTTCTTTCCAATCATTTTCTTAATCTTGGGAAGTAGGTAGTAAATGTTACTACCTTCGTTCCTAAATAATTCATATATTTATATTTTCACACCGACTAAGAAAATGATGGGAAGAAAATAATTACGAAGAAAAAAGTAGAAAGTACCCTAATTAAAGTATGATTTGATGTGCATGTGTAAGTGTGAAATTGTTGGAAACACTACAATAGTAAAGTTGACTAAGAGTAAAGTTGGAAAAAATATGACAAATATCCATCAAATTTTGAAATGTATCAAATAATTTGTAACATTGTATGAAAATGAATAGTAATGAACAGTACAATTAATTTTATATTAGGTAACAGTGTGCACCCGCACTCCCATTGGTATCAGAGTCATTAGATCAATATAAATAAAAATGAATTTAGATAAAATTCTAGAAGAAATAAAAAAAATTAAGAATAATACTTAAAGAAATAAAAGATTATAAATTAAGTTTTGAAGAAAAATTAGAAAATGTAGATAATAATATAATAAAGCTACAAAAAAGAGTAGAAGATTGTGAAAAAACTACAAGCATAACTTTAATATAAACTAGAAATCTTATAGAACAAGTTAATAAAAAGCCTGCTAAAAAGAAAGAAAAAAAAAACAAAAAATCTTAAATAAATCTATAAAAGATATTAAACTACAATATATCCAAGTAACTAACCATTCATATACCTTATCCATTATAATTGTGACCAAATCATTGTTTAATTTTTCTCTTAAATATTTACGAAGTCTTATTTCAGTTATACAGACTTCCATTAGATCATTTATATATATTCTATCTAAATAAAATTTATCTAATAGTATTTCTTTGATTTAGATTTGCCCTATCTAACCATTTATATAAATAATTCAACTTGTGATAAGTATAATCATATGTTACTTTTTCTATATCTTTAATATAACTATCGTATACCATATTCATTATTTTATCACAAATATCTAAATTTAATCTATTACTTAAATATTCAGTTATGAATGCATTTATTAAATATCGTATCTTGCTTTTCTCTATTTAATAATATTTCTTTCTGCATAAATAAATCCATAGAATTTTCTCGGCCTAGGATTCTTTTTTAATTAATACTTCTAGTGTTATTCTCTATCCAAAAATTATCTTAACTTTTAAATAAGAACATAATTCTGAAAATAAAGAGATTAAGAAGTAACCTTCAGCTTTCCTACCACAATGCCTTTCTCCTAGCGGCTTTTCCCTATCGTCCTTCTGCCTGCGGTACTTTAATGCCTAAGCGGATATAGTTTGCTTCAAATGGAATGCTTCACTGTGTTCTACACTCAATATTTTTTAACTAGATTCTTATATAAAGAAAAGAATATCTTAAGATTGAGAATATCTCTGAAAATATTATTTAAAATTTATCCCAATATGAGATAATTATTTTCTCATATGGACAAAACTATTACAAAGTTTTATTTGAGAGAGTTTTTCTAACATTTTTTGCTCTAAGATTTTCGATGATCTTCTCTTTCTTATCTCTTCTCCTTATATAGGAGATTTTTCTAAAAGAAATCGTCATTGCTGACGATCTATTACAATTATTAAGCCAAAAAGAATGGCTCTTAGTATAACAGATGTCCTCGATTATTACTGTTGTCGTCACATCTTCTTATCTTGAATGCCTCTTATCTTAAATACAGTTGTCCTCTATTATTTCTTCCATTATCGCTGCTTTAATACGGGTGTTGTCACATCTTATCTTGTTGATCTAACTAGTCTTGTGCCATTAGTCAGCATTTTTCAGGTATTATTGGTACTGATGGGCCATATTTTTTCTTCAATTTCATGGATTTTATCTCCAAGAATCTTGCTGGGATGATTTCCTTGTGTAATTATTATCCAATTATTACTTTTACCAATTACCCTATAGTTCCTTTGGTAAAAATTCCTTATCAAGCTGCTTATAACTTTTATTCCATCTGCCCTTCTATGGCTAGCCCAATCTTTATTAATTATGGGTATTTTTATATATTCATCGTTTAAATCTATTTCCTGATCTTGGTTATTGTACCCAATAGTTATAAGATGCTAGGCCTCATTTTCTTCTTCAGGGCCTATTGAATAAAATTTTATGAATATCTCATTTCCTTGGGCAAATTTGTTTATTGTTGACTTGAATATTACGTCAAAATTTTATATTTCCATCAAATTCTTACTTGGATATATTATATGTATAAATCCAAAGTCTGCCAATATTTTGACCTTCGAGGGATCAGAACCTTGTAGGCAAATAATTCTTGGATACATATTTTTTCCTGGTGCTCTGTAGTATGATTTTTCTTCAACTATAGAGTAAACTTTATCTACTATCTCTTGAAAATCTTTTTCCCATTTACTCTTTTTCTTAGGGAAAGATGAAGATTCTCCTCCTTCTCTTGTTATTCTTATTTTACCTTTTCTTTTATCTGTAATATGTTCATTCTCTTCAGGATCCTTTTCTATATCTTCAACCGGTTTGATATTGTCCAATATTGGTACAGATTTTCCCATTTGGTTTTTTGAATCCTGACAAACTTATTTTCATATCTTCCAAAGCTGCCATAAGATATTCCCTGTCAGCCTTTATATCATTTTGTAAATTTAGAAGTACAATCATATCATATGCAATTTTTGCTATTCCTCGAAAACTATCTTCCTCATTTTCATTGAGATTATTATAGTGTATTTCTATATTTGTCATCTTCTTCAAAATATCCTCCATTATCTGCAAAGAAAAACAAACAAGAAAGAACAACTACTTATTATCACTGTTTTTAATGAGCTAAAATTATCACTCATTTTCTTTCGTAAACCAGCTACTACTTCCTATTTTTCGTAAATAGGCAATACATACGGATTTGACTTTGTCTTTATCGGAACCGTAATCCGGACTAGTCTTAATATTAACCATTATTAAGAAAACGTTATTTGCCATTAGCAAATTCATGATTTCTTAAAAGAAAATCACTGAGATAGTTATTGTAACCTTTTATCCAATGGACTTTAAAATTATATAATGAAAAAAATGATTGCAATCGAAGAATTCTTTTTTATTGGGTAGTGGATGCATAATTATTTTCAATGAGGGCCTTTATCTGGGTATTATTGGTTTCTATAGAAAAAGGCTTTTTGATTAGAAATACAGAGAATTTCTGTATTCCTTTGATTATGACTAAAAGTTCTCTCTCATGGGTTGCATAATTAATTTCTGCATATTTAAATGTTCCACTACTATACCTGCATATTTCATTCAGGTCAGTCTTTAATAAGGCCGCTCAATGATTATCAGAAGCATCAGTTTGTAAAACCAAATTATCACTATCATATGGTATTCTTAAATTAGGTAAAACTTTACATTCTTCTTTTAAAGTTTTAACTATATCAGTATGCTCAGTATGCCAACCTTCTAAATTAGTTTTCCTTAATAGTTTTTGAATTTTCATCTTCTTTTTAGCTAAATCTTGTATAAATCCTTCGGCATAATTAAGACATCCCAAAAATTTATGTATTTCATTTTTATTTCTTAATTTATCTGGAAATTCATTTATTTTTCTACTTATATGAGGCTGTAAATCTATTCCATGGCTACTTAATATAAATCCAAGAAATTCTATTATAGCCTTCTTTTCTGATAAAACTATTTTATTTGCCTTACAAATATTAGCAAATTCTAAAAGATGATTCCTATGTTCTTCTAAATTATTAGAAGAGATTAATATATCATCTACATATACAACTATATAGTCATATTTTCCAAATATCTTATCCATTTTCCTCTGAAATATTTGAGGTGCATTTTTTAATCCAAATGGCATAACTAACCATTCGTAATGACCTACAGGTGTACTAAAAATTGTATATTTTATACTATCTTCATGCATTTTTATTTGCCAAAATCCCGATTTACAATCCAATTTTGAATATAATTTCTTATTTTTAACCAGATTTAGTAATACTTCCTTCTTAGATAGAAAATATCCATCAAATTCCATGTTTTTTTTAACATTTTATAGTTTATTACCATCCTAACCTTTCCTCGTTTTCTTTCGGCCTCATTCATAACTAAAAATGCAGGACTACTATGAGGACTTGTTGATGGTCTAATAAGTTTTAATTCTAACAACTCATTTATTTGTTTTCTAAATTCCTCTTTATCCTCTTGACTATATTCCATAGGTCTTACTCTTATTAAAGTATTTTCTTTGATTTTTAAAATTGCATTTTCTTGATATTTATCCCAAAATGATAATGGGTTATCATTATAAAATTTTCTAAGTAATTCTTTTATTTTGTCAATATCTATTACTTTTATTTCCTTATTTTTACTACTTATCTTATTTATTTTTATCTTTTCCCACACTACTTTACCTCCTCTATTGGAAGGTTGAACTTTATATGGGTAAAATTCTCTAAGTATCTTAATCAAATGTCCACAGGAGTTTTTAGTATAATATTGTATATAGTTTGTTGATAATTCTGAAATTATTGTATAAAATCATTTCCTAACAAAATATCATATTCGGATTTTTCTGAAAATGAGTCTATATACTTCTCTGATTCTGAAGATGAGTGAAATAGAAAAAAATAGATAAAGAAGAAATAGAAGATATAGAAGAATACGAATGAGAAAAAGGATTTGCTTTAAAAGCTACATTTGATCAATAGAAATATAATAAAATAATTAATAGGCAATTAAATATAAAATTACCAAATAAGAATTTGATTGATAAAGTATCTAGAATTTTAAAAGAGATAAAATAGTTATTCATGAATATCATAATATAGAAAAAGCTATAGAAGTAGAACATTTAAATGAAATCAAATTTTAAAATGTATCAAATAATTTGTAACATTGTATGAATTATTTAAGAAACCCACAAGTAAAATTAACTATGACAATTTCTTATTGATGTATACAAAACTGGACACATAATAGGACAAACGAATTGTTTGCTCTTCAAAAGTAGAATCCAGCCCAAAAAAATTCAAAATCCACTCTCTCTAAAAATGGCTCCCAAATCCATTTTCAACCTCTCAATTGTGCTTCTCCTCCTGGTTAGTCTCAAATCGACGCCGTGTTCCGGCGAGACCGGTAAGGAGAAGACCTCGCCGGCGGCTGAAGATGAAGAAGATCTAAGCTTCCTCGAAGAAGATGATGGAATTTCAACTAATGAGGATCAGCATGCTCAGTACTATCAAAATTACGAGAACTATGATGATCTGGAGGATAATGATTCTTCTATTGATGAAGATGATTCGCACTTAACGCCGGTGGTGGATGAGAAGGATGTGGTGGCGTTGAAGGAATCGAATTTTAGTGAAATTATAGCGAAGAATAAGTATGTTATGGTTGAATTTTATGCGCCTTGGTGTGGACATTGTCAGGCTTTGGCTCCGGAGTATGCTGCGGCTGCGACGGAGCTGAAGGAGGCGGCCACGGCGGAGGAGGAGAAGGTAGTGTTGGCTAAAGTGGATGCTACTGAGGAGGCTGAGTTGGCTCAGAAGTATGATGTGCAAGGATATCCTACTCTTTACTTCTTTGTTGAGGGGATTCATAAGCCATATCCTGGTCAACGCACCAAGTAACTTTCCCTTGCATCTCTATGAAATTATACCTGAATTTCTTTGGTTTGAATTCAATTGGTAATGCGATTTTGCTGAACTCTAAGTTAAATTGTAGAGTAAAAGAATGAATATGTTGGCTACTTTTCTTTGGTTCTGTTGGGAAAGTTGGGGTGGAGCATAATATAATGTGTTCTTATGATTCTGTGAATATTCTTATGAAAGGGCATTTGGAGCAATGATATGATAATTATCGCACCTTATACACTGAAATTCTTCACTTTGCTTTCCTAAATTGTATTGACAGTGTTTGACTTGATATAAGAATTAAGTACGAGTGATGTTGAGTAAAATAGATTAATCATTTTCGGCTAAAAAGTCCAAAATCTACCTTCTTTGAAATTTTAAACAGTGATGCTCAGTGCATTAATGATACAATGGTAAGTTTAGAACTTACCAAAATGTGTAGTGTAGTGGTAAATTAAGGAAAATGTCAAATATTTTGAGACATTTCGAAATAGTAAGTAGGTCAACAGAAATGGAACTAAGGGGTACTATTTATGGAAAATCTTCATAGATGGAAAGAAGTCCATACACAGAATGGAAGTGATTTAGATAGAACTTCATTCAATGAAGAATTTGCCTCTTCAGTTATGAGATCTTTAACTACTTTTAATTACTCATAAACTTTTTGATATGGAACAGCATTCTATTAGTCTTCTTTCAACTTTAGAAATGTCTTGAGGCTTTTTAGTAACTTGGTAAGCCAAATTTTTGGATCTGTTGCATTATTTATATTCATAATTGTCTCTTAACAACAACTGTTTAAACAGGGAGGCTATTGTCACTTGGGTTAAGAAGAAGACTGGACCCAGTTTACGCAACCTTACTAACATAGAGGAAGCAGAAGGTGTATTGGCTGCAGAATCAAAGTTGGTTTTGGGCTTTTTGGATGCTCTTGTGGTATGCCCACTACAGTTTGGGGATTAATTATCAGTTTATTTTTATTTGCCTTTGCTCTACTACTTTCAAACCCCCTTCAAGTGAATTAAAGAAGTTATGGCAGATTCTGAATGTCAGTGTTAATGTCGCTTCCATACAGTTCTTTTACTCGGACTTAGTTTTTTACAGGACTTCCTCTTTAGTCAACTTGAAAACTCCAACAGGACTTTTTACATAATCTTCGAGTTTGTTTTGTTTCTTTCTCATTATGCAAAAGTATCGCCCAAGTTGAGCTCTTGTTTTCAATAGGGAGCATATAGAGTAATTTTGGATGGATCTTTCCTTCTATGAGTACATTTCATTGCTACTTAGGTTTTTATTCGTTTTCAAGAAGTCTTTCTCTGTTGTTTAACTTTGAACTCGGGATATGCTAGAGAGTCAAATGTGCCGTTTGTTTAGTTATGTTGTGAGGAACTTTTAGTTATCTTCTGTGTGGTATACAGGGCTCTGCAAGTGAGGAACTTGCTGCTGCTTCAAAACTTGAAGACGACGTCAACTTCTACCAGACTACTAGTTCTGACGTGGCAAAGCTTTTCCAAATTGATCCCCAAGTTAAACGCCCAGCTTTGGTCTTGATTAAGAAATATTCTGAAAAAATTAATCACTTCAGTGAGTATATCTTGATTTCGTCCTTTGGGTGTTAAGGGTGTAAGCTACATACCAACTCTTAATGTTAATTTCTTCTGCAGGTGATCAGTTTACTAAATCAGCTATATCTGAATTTGTATATAAGAATAAGCTTCCATTGGTCACCAATTTTACCAGGGATAGCGCGCCACTGATATTTGAGAATCCGATTAAGAAACAAGTAATACATTTGCTACTGAGCTAGTTTTCCGAAGTTTGGGATCTTAGAACTTGCTCCGTATTTTATTTGCTTGGTTTTTCTTGTTTCCAGTTGATACTCTTTGCCACTTCAAATGACACTGAGAAGTTTTTGCCATCATTTCAAGAGGCTGCAAAAGCTTTCAAGGGACAGGTAACTGATGTTTACATGTTATTTTCTACTTGTTACTTTGAAACACTTACACACGTAACCAGTAGAACTTTAAACCTAATTAGTAAATCAAAACTGATGCTTGCTTAGAAATATTAGTTTTCTACTAACTGAAAGGGCAAGCAATCCTTTTTGGAAACAAGCAAAGGAAACTCTCAGAAGAAAACAGCATGCTCAGCAATTATATTAATCATATCAGCTCATGATATTTTTTATCATGTTATATGCACCTAATACATCTTTCCTGCCAACTACACTATCTTAAGTTCTTAACCATGCTACAGGGATGCATGTATATTTTTGTTCCAAAGCTGATATCTTGCACCTACTCCATTTAGCACAGAATATTTCTAGTTATTAAAGAACTCAAGCTTTGGAAGAGGCTTGTATTTTGTCCCACAAGTTCCGGGAAAATTATTCATGAAAAAGAACATACTATCTTCTTGTATAAATTTTTCTCTATGTATAATTGAATCAAAGCATTCAAGCTGCATATTGCATGCGCATCTTCTCTTATTCTATCATATAGAAATAATTTATGGCTTTGTCATGCAGCTCGTGTGTGTGTGTATGTAGAAACAGACAATGAGGATGTTGGACATCCAGTTTCAGACTACTTTGGTGTTAAACAAGATGTTCCAAGTGTAAGTCTTTGGCATTGTAGTTTTCTTTTTCTTTTATTCTTCTGGTAAGTAGTTTGATTCATGTCATTTTCCAATTTGATATGTCAATCCAGGTTCTTGCCTATACTGGTAATGAGGACGCCAGGAAATTTTTAATGGATGGCGATTTGACCTTGAGCAATATTAAGGTCCATTCACTTCCTTCCAACTAAATGTTTGTGCAACCAAATTTGCTCTATGTAGTGAATGCAGCAAAATTGCTTTATTTTCTCACGATAAGATTTATTTTTGTGCTTTTTGTCTCATCTTACAGTCGTTTGGGAAGAAGTTCTTGGAAGATGACCTCAAACCTTTCTACAAATCAGATCCAATTCCAGAGAAAGTAAATTTCTACACTCGAGTAATTATGAAATCAGTTGGCAGGATAACACATAATATCTGAATTTCAATGTTTGAATTCACTCTCAATGTAGAACGATGGGGATGTCAAAATAGTAGTCGGCAATAACTTTGACGAAATTGTTTTGGATGAATCAAAGGATGTTCTTCTCGAGGTACTAATTATTCTCTTATCATTTTTTTTTTTGCTACCAAAAACCAAAATATTTTGAGTAACATGCTATGTTGTTATTGTCTCTAAACTAGTTATATGCTCCCTGGTGTGGGCACTGCCAATCACTTGAGCCAATATATAACAAACTTGGCAAACACCTAAGAGATATTGATTCGCTCGTCATTGCCAAGATGGATGGGACTACAAATGAGCACCCGCGAGCAAAGGTATCATCTTATTTTCTTTCCATCGCCTGATCATTCTTAGGTATAAATACATCAATTTGTCGTAAAAATGTGATACTAATACTCCAGAAATATTAGTTGGATAGTGAAAGGTTGGTTACCTTGGGCAAACAATATTATAATTGCCTCTGTGAAATCTCTTAATTTTGTTGAGTTTTAAGCACTTTGGCTCGAGTCATTGAGCCTGAATATAATTTGATGCAGATTATGTATGAAAATTTGATACTATACCAAGAAATAGATTTAAGAATTTTAAATTGAAATTGTGTATGTATACATCTTTACTAACTTTATTTTTGTTTGCAGAGTGATGGATTCCCGACCCTGCTTTTCTTTCCAGCAGGCAATAAGAGCTTTGATCCGGTTAGTTCTTCGCTTTAATTAAACTATCCATGTTGTTCATTTCGCTTTTCAGAAATAATGTCTGATTAATTCATATTGTTACAATATCATGTCTTGCAGATTACCGTTGATACAGACCGTACTGTGGTCGCTTATTACAAATTCCTGAAGAAGCATGCGTCCATTCCATTCAAGCTTCAAAAGCCAGCTTCATCTCAACAACAGATGGCATTCGACCCCGATACCACCAGCAAGGAAAGCACCACAACAGATACGAAAGATGAACTTTGAGATTTTGACATGTTACTTTGAGGCTTGGTTTAGATAGATTGTTGTACCTTAGGCAGAAAATAGAAGAGCAAAGAGTGCAGTAGACAGTAAGAAATATCTCTTAATCCTCGTATGTAGTTCTAAAATTTTGGTTTACTTTTCATAATTTAAAATAAAGAAACAGTTTTCTTGGACTATGATTAAAAGTTTGAAGCCAGTTGGAACGAGCTGCAGTCGCGATCAGCAGGTTCGTTACTTGCATTAAATTCAAAGTTGAGAAGCAGAATTTCCTAAAC
Source organism: Vinca minor (assembly GCA_026122235.1). Classification (NCBI taxonomy): domain Eukaryota; kingdom Viridiplantae; phylum Streptophyta; class Magnoliopsida; order Gentianales; family Apocynaceae; genus Vinca; species Vinca minor. The sequence goes on from JAOCZM010000096.1 coordinate 5,572,865, forward strand.
CTTAACAAGGACTTCATGCTTTACTGCTGTCCTTCCAATGTCCCAAGAGCTTCCTTTAGAAGTGTCTGCGCTTCTTCCCTTCTCCTGGAATCCCAAGAAAAAACGATTAACCAAGAAAAGCGCTTGCACAATTCATAGTCAGTACTCATCTATTTTTATCCGAATAGACGTGTATCTGAGGCTGCGGGAAATAGAACTGAACCGACTAACCATATTAGTATATAATATAAACAAAAAACCAACAATACTGCTGGTTTGACTCCTGTGTCTGATATATGAATGCTATCACACAAGTAATGCACAATGGAGACATTTGCATTACCCTAGACTCGCATCATCGTGAGATAAAATCAAGTATTTTTGCCCTTTGAAAATGAAATACTTTATTACTTTTCAGAATTTTCAAAAATAGATTCCATTCTTCCAAGCAACTGTGTTTCCAACATAAATATCTATCATTATACTTTAAAAAAATGAAAAAAAAAATATGTGACAATTGACATGAGGGCCGTAATAAATGAAAAAGGTGGGAAAGCATTAACTAGTCAAACGAGTGCACTCAATTTGAAACGGAGGCAGCATGTCAAAAGTCCTTGAACCATATGTACTAGTACATAAAATATATGATCTCCTATCAGTGTAGTAAGGGTGCATTTGGATTGGTTTTTTTGTTTGAGAATTTCTTTCTCATGGATTGAATAAGTAAAATTTATGTGAGAGAGGTGTGGGGCTCTACAATTTTGTGTTGGAGAATTTGAGGATTTTGTGCACAAACACACCCTAGGAGGAGATGAGGGAGAAAAACTACAAAGTGGAAATTCCAGATTGATGTGAAGCATGAAATGAATGAAAGAGACCAACTTCCACCCTATTTCAAGAATCAAGCACCAATGACACCGACGGACACTACTTGGCAAAAAAAGAAAAAAAAAAGACACCGACGGACACCTTTACATATAAGCGAGTTGAATTCATTATCAGGAAATATGCAACAAAAGACCCATCATCTATATTTTAGAAGATAAAGTTGAATAAAGCATTTAATTTTACTCCGTAAAACTGGATCCCCCAACAGAGTCGGCTACAGAAGAAATGTTACAATTTGAACAAAATTGAAAAGGTGTCGTTCAAGAGACTTGAAACATCCAGATAGATCAAAGGTAAATGAACCATACCTCTTAATGTCTTCAACAGCTTGTTTACGTCTTTGTATCTGGAGTTCTAGAATATGGATCAGTGTTGCTCTGGCCTGACAAGCAGGAAGAAGCATAATGAGAAACAAGAAATAGGAGTCCTACATAATTTGGAGAGAGGGGAGGGGGAGGGGGGGGGGGGGGGCAGAACAAGAGAACTGGTAATGCACCCCAAGTCATTATACCTGGTGGGGGCGCAGTGAATTGAGAAGGTGGTGTAAGTTCTTAAAAACGAGAGATACATCTTCCACTCTCCTAGCATACTGTGATGGCCGCTCTACAAGAATATCAGCCAGCTCCAATATGTGCAGCTGCAGTTCTCTGTTAAGTGACCTCAGCTCCTTCTTGAAATCTGTCGGACAGAAAATATGTTAGCTACCGGGAAACCATTCAGTCTGGTAAACGAATACATTTAGAGACTTGCTTTTGAGCTTCAAACTCAACTCTACAGGTAAAAGTAGCTAAATTTGTTCTTTGTTGTGCAGAAAGACTATATATTATAGAGATAATCACTATTTATGCCCCTGAGTTATCTTTCAAAAGCAATTGTTACCCCTAAGGAATATATCGTGCCATTTGTGTCCCCAACAATTTACGGGGTACCATTTATACCCAAAAATGGCAGAATCCGGTGAGAGGGGGCGGCGTTCCACATGTGTGGACTGCACATGCGAAATCAGAGGGGCAAAATCGTCATTCCATCTTCATTCTTAGTACTTCTTCTCAAAGAAAAGAGAAGAGAAGAGAAGCCCATCTTCCTTCTCCATCGCCGCCACCTCCGCCATCTCCTCTACCACTCACCCCTCCCTCCTCCGCCATCTCCCCCGCCACTCACCCTTCCCTCCCTCCGCCATCTCCTCCACCACTCACTCTCCTTCATCTCCAAAAACTGAAAAAGAAAACCAATTCGTTTCTCTTGAGATAATCACTATTTATGCCCCTGAGTTTACTTTCAAAAGCAATTGTTACCCCTCAGGATTATATATCGTGCCATTTGTGTCCCCAACAATTTACGGGGTGCCATTTATGCCCAAAAATGGCGGAATCCTCTCTCCCTCCCCCGCCACTCACCCCTCCCTCCGCCACTCACCACTGCTGGGTATTTTTATTTATATTTTCTCTCTCTTCATGTTCTTAGCTCCTTTTCTTTGTTGTTCTTTGAGATGTTTAGATGCTTCTGTGAAATGGAGTTTAAGTGAAGAAATTGGTGGAGGAGGCAGCAGCTTTGGTGGTGGTGGGGATAGGTGGTTGTTCTTGAAATTGGTAGTGGTGGGAGAGGGGTGGGGAGGAATGGGAGAGGGTTTGTTCTTTGTGATGTTTAGATGCTTCTGTGAAATGGAGTTTAAGTGAAGAAATTGGTGGAGGAGGCGGCTTTGGTGGTGGTGGGTATAGGTGGTTCTTGAAATTGGTAGTGGTGGGAGAGGGATGGGGAGGAATGGGGCAGTGTTGCAGAAATCGTCAGTCGCTAGTCAGTCGGTAGATAGGGGACTAGCGACTAGTCGGCCTAGTCGGGGACTAATCGGCGACCCTAAATTACAATGTATTTTTTAAAATTATGTTATCAAATATAATTTACTTGTCAAACAAAATTTCAGAATAAATTAACAATCAAATGCTAGTCAAATAAAAATACATAATCCATCCATAATAATTAAATTCAACATCAAATACTAAACATCAGTTGCACTTATTGGTTGTTGGTGATGGCTCTGAATTTTCTGAACAAAAAAGGATGGAACACCGCAGAAAACAAGAAAGGCCTATGTCGGAGAACCGTCTCATATTCTCATGTTTGTATATTATCATAATATTAGAAGTTCAATATTAAATGCATTGCAAAATGGCAAACTATTTTTCTTCCAAAAGCAACTTATCAAAATTAAATTAAAAAAACGAAAGAGAAGTCAAGATTGGGCAAAAAAACGATTTTTTAAAAAAAGTCAACCGATTTTGACCGATTAATCCAACTAGCCCGATTTTTGACCGACTAGTCCGATTTTTGCCGATTTTTTTACCCCATTTTTGAATTTTCTAGTCGTTTGTAGGCCGATTAGTCCCCGACTAGTCGGCCGACTAGACCGACTTTTACAACACTGAATGGGGGAGGGTTTGTTTTTGTTTTTAATTAAAAATATGAATGGACGAAATTGCCCCTGAAAATATGCTTGTGCGGTTCGCACATGTGCAACACCGCCTCTTTTCGCCGGACGCCGCCACTTTTGGGCATAAATGGCACCCCGTAAGTTGTTGGGGATACAAATTGGCACGATATATTCCTTAGGGGTAACAGTTGCTTTTGAAAGATAACTCAGGGGCATAAATAGTGATTATCTCTATATTATAATATTTATAAGCACATTACCACATAGATTGATGTATAGACAAAGATCACTCAAGTTAGAGCATTTTACTGAATGTTGAAAGTAGCCAAGATGAAGAAGAGCAATAGAGAAGGCCTTATAAGAAAAAGAAAATAACTGAAGCATCATCTCAAATGCGAATCAACTAGCCGCCCTAAATCAAACTCTTAAAAGGACACCGTATGGAAGTGGACTATGGGGAAATCTAAAAAAATGAACTTAGATAACACATGCACATCTTTATAAGAAAAAAAAAACAAAATATGAAAGCACATAAAGGGGTAATAGCATACCAACATTTGGCCCTTTTGGGTACAGTTGACGAACACCCTGCTCTTCCAAACTTGGAATCACATCATCAGTCTACAGAATATGGGAGAAACAAGATTACTACTACATTAACAAAATTCCATCTTTTTTGTAGATTAAAGTGTCTTTAATCGCACGGAAAGAATTCATAGTCACTAAAACCAATAATAAAAATGACAAATGAAAGAAATACACTTCAACACATATCCAGTTTCAAATTATTGTATCTCCTTATTGATAGGTAAAAGCCTGTTTCAATGTATCCAAAAAGCACTTCCTGCCACACATATATAAACTCCACACATAAAGCAAATTTATCCCCATCTAACAATAACATTTAATCCAACGTTTCGGGGAAAGGGATCCCAAATGTGAGTAAAAAACAACAAACAAACAGATAATTTAGCACAACAGAACCAGAGAAACTATCTACTTTTCAGTAAACAACAGATAATCTCGTGCTCAGCACTCCTGCACTTTATGTTGGTAAACAATGTTACCACTAAATTTCGTTCCTTCCTCCCTCAGTGTCCTCTTAATATCACGCAGCACCTCATGTATACCTTCTCAATCGTATTGCCTGTCCAGATTATACATATCATTCCCATCCAATTGCATTCATAGGATATACTTGTTCACAACAACAAAACAACAATAAACGTAACCCATTAAGTCCTCAATAATTGGGGTATGGGCGAGGAGAGATAGGAGACATGCCTAACATTTGGCAATAAATGCACAAAATGGCTGGTCAAAGAATAACACTAAAACATATGGATCGGAGACTGACCTAACCTTTGGTAATGAGTGCGCAAATTGATTGCTCACAGAATACCAGTGAAATAGTACATACTTGTTCTTTTTCACTAAAAAAGAAAAGTAACCTATATATCTTACAATTACTCAAGTTTTCCTAATTGTCCTTATCACTGTAAGTCCATGCATAGTAGGTTAAAAACAATTTACTCGATACATAAAATTGCCACCAAAATTTTCACTATCCCAACTACAGATTGAACAAATTTAAATATTTTCTACCCCTTTTTCAGAATAATTCAGCTCCTTAGCCACTCACATTTAGGCATTAATGCTTTATATATACACAAAAATTCCAATTTGGTTAATTGTGCCAAAGAAACCGCATATGAATAAATAAATAAATTCAGAATCGCAGAATAAACATACAAATTGGAGTAAAAACAAGAACTACAATAAATTTTTTTAAAAAAAAGGAAAAGAAAAGAATTGTACGGTGTAGGGGGCTCCAAAGAGGTTGTAAGTGCCTTTGATGGGAGGGGGAGGTTCCGGAGCAGATTTAGGATCCTCTAAATACTTCTTGTACAGCCTATAATAAGGCGGCGGTGGCGGATATGTCGCCGTCGCCATTATCGCCGGAGAGAATGAAGTAGGTTGTAGCAGATGAATCGATGTGGATTGTTACAGAGAATCGATACCTTGTTCTATTTAGTGACACAATGAATTCAATTACACTTTTGCCCTCTATATTCAATTATATATTTACTTATTTCATTCCAATTAATTTACGGTCTGTCACTTCAATCATTTCGTCAAATAATTGTATAAATTCCTTCTTATTTGATGAATGTATCTTTCTCCTCTAAAGGCAAAAATGGAAAAACAGTATAACTCAACCCTCCTTTATTAACTTTGAAGTTTGAACGACAATTAACTAGAATAAAGAACAAGTTACAAAAACTTTCAAAATTGTATAATTGTTTTGAAATTCTGTAAAATACACTTATAATGGTTCATTTAAAAAACTATTTTATTTAAAATCATAATTCAAAATTGTCTTGATGTTCTTTAGAGAAAAAAAATGTTTTGAAATATATATATATATATATATATATATATATATATATATATATATATATATAAATGTATTTTATTGTATTGTAAGAGAAGATGGATAACCCAAATTGAGAAAAGTAGAAAATTGTATTTTGCATTTAAGAAATTTGTCTCTTTCCCAAAGAAGAAAAGAAAAAAGTCCAAATGCACGTTAAAACGGATGCGGTTATAGTATAGAATAAAAAATGATATGTTAATATTTTTTTATAAGTGTTATGAACTTTTAGACATGTGTTACATCCTATGCAATAAAGGTTCTTTACTGATTAACAAATGTCTTCAAACATGTAACATCTACTTTACGCAACAAGTGTTATAAAATCATAACACGTATTCGTTTTAAAAAAATTTGAACCATCAATTTTTTTTATCCAAAAGTAAAAAAATATTTATTATATATTTGAATTTTTTGTGTTCGTCACCTAAGACTCTCTGTGTGTAAGGGGTAATTGTGGAAATCCAATCTCCCCAAAATAAATAGCGGTTTGGGCGGCCCTTAACAGTCAGTGGCAAGACGGTCCAAAACCTGAAATAACCATCCATTCCATATATATATAAACGGATTAGCTCTCAGACAAAGAAAAAAGGGAATTTCAGCAGCAAAAAAAAAAATGCTTAATTTTTGAGGTATTTTTCTTCCTAAGATGAAACAATCCCAACTTGTTTTTATTTTAAGGTTTTCAATATAAAATTATCAAAGATCATTCTCATTGTGTAAAGGGATCTGTTTGATCCCCAATTATGGTTCTTTTTTTTGTTCTTTTTTTCTATGTTGCAATAACAGATTTTTTTGACTTTTCTTGTCTGATCCAAATCTTGCTTCTGGGTTATTTATTCTTTAGGTAATTGGGTTTTTCCCCCCCTCTTATGGTGAAATATGCTTTTGAAAAAGTAGTCTTATGGAATGTTTTCTCTCGTGATCATATATATATATATATATATATATATATATATATATATATTTGTAGATGCATGATGTTTGAATAATTTTCCATTGCAAAATAAGCAGATTGTTGTCTATAGCTGAGAGGAATGATTTGATATATGTTTTATATTCATTTCCAGAATAATGTTTGAGGCCTTGATAAAAAAAAAAGTGGTACCAGTGCACAAGGCGCAACCTTACCCTTATTTTTTTCATAAAGATGTTGTTTACGGGGTTTGAAATGTGACCTAGCGAATAGTAAGTAAACACTTGACCATCACACCAAACATTTGATATTCTTGCTTATTTTATTTTGAATTTACTAAATTGGAATAGGGGATATTCTTTCATTTGGAAAAGTTCATGCTATAATTAGTATATGTGAAACCTCTCGGTCTAAGGAGAGCTTTACCGACTAAGCTATTGAAATCTTATTATTGCTAATGGTTTCCTTGCTGTTACATTGTAGTAACGGGTGGCTTTGAACGATTAGCATATAGTTTGAAGCATGGATCCACCTTCAAATGACGATGAAGTCAAACCAGAGACACTTGAAGAAGAGAAAGAAGAAGGTCCATCACTACACTGTGAGCTTTTCGATACGGAAATAGTTCACAAGATAGCACAAGCATTGCTTCCCGGGTTAGGTTCTGCTTGTGTTGATAACACTACAGGCGGTCTCTTTAAGAGCCCCGCTTCAGTGGCTGTTGATATAAGAAGAGAAATGGTGGACTATATGTTCCAGAGAAGTGAAAATTTTGTGGCAGAGTCTGTTATTCTTGATGGTAGTCCAGATGTAGAAGTTCCAGACCAACCTTATGATATTATTGCCGATTTTATCGAGGATTTTTCCAGTTCAAAACGGAACATTTTTAGCCGTGTTTCTGGATGGATTTTGAGTGATAGAAGAGAGGACAAGATAGATGATTTCGTGCAAGAAATGGAAATCAACGGCTTTTGGTTGTTAGCGAGGAGAGAAGCCGTTGCTCAGACTTTGCTTAGGAACGTTGACATAAAAAACACGTATCATTGCGATAAGAAGTTCAAGACTCCTGAAGATCTTGCCGAGCATGTTTTGATTTGCGATTTCAGGATGATGGAATGCATGAATGTGGGATGTTGTATGAGAATTAGTGCAGCTCAAATGAGTTATCATGACTCTATTTGCCCTTTCAAAATACTTCCGTGCGAGCAGAAATGCTCGGAAATCCTCATGAGGCGAGAGATGGACAGACATTGTATAACTGCTTGTCCAATGAAACTTGTGAATTGTCCATTCTATCCCGTAGGTTGTGAATTGACCGTTCCCAAGTGTTTAATGGATGAACATCTTAAAGAGCACATAAGTTCCCATTTGGTTCACATTCTTAAACTTGCTCATAAAGAAACATCTCTAGCTGATCTGCAGAAGAGGGCAGAGGAACTGGAAAAGGTAATTCTTCACCCTGTTAGTCTTGCAATTTGACTGATTTACCCTTTTACAATTAGAAATGTGTAGTTTCATTGGGCCAAGACGGGGTTTGGATGTTTTGCGGTGAGACTGTCAGATAGTCTTCCGTTATCTTTTTTGCTCCCCGAAATACTGACAAGCGTTAACTCCTTTCTTTGTATACCAGTTATCAAGGCCTGGACGATTGGTGTCAGCTCGTGGTGCAAGATCTTTACAATTAGCGATCAGGGATCTTGAAGCAAAGCTTGGGCCAATAGAAGTTAGTAATGCTGATGAAAAGGCTTCAGAGGCAAGCGAAAAACAGGAAATAACAGGTTTACCCACTAAGCATGAAGAAAGCGTAGAGGTGCCCGACAAAAAGGAAGGGCATTCAGAGTCATCCCCCAAGCATGGTGATTCGACACATTCCTCCCCCAGAAAGTCCCCCACCTCACCAGCCAAACAGGAACAGAACAGAAAATCGCACGAGGAAAAGGAAGGGCATGTGGGATCAGGTAAGGAAGTTAGTGAATCTAGGGATTCATCACCTAGAAAGTCCTCGGTGTCATTCTCTAAAGAGGTAGAGAACAGAAAATCGCTTGACGGAAAGGAAGAACAGGTGGAGTTGTCCCCCAAAATTGGTGAATCCAGAGACTCCTCCCCCAGAAAGTCCTCCGTGTCACCCTCAAAACAGGTAGAAAACAGAAAATCGCTTGATGGAAAGGAAGAACAGGTGCAATTGTTCTCCAAAAATGGTGAATCCACAGATTCCTCCCCCAGAAAGTCCTCAGCGTCGCCCTCCAAACAGGTAGAAAACAGGAAATCAGTTGACATAAAGGAAGAGCGTGTGGAGTTGTCCCCCAGAAATGGTGGATCCATGGATTCCTCTCCCAGAAAGTCCTCAGTGTCGCCCTCCAAACAGGAACACCATAGAAGCTCAAGTGATGGAAAGGAAGAGTACCACGCCTGATCACCTGCCCAGTCGAAAAGTGAGTAGAACACCCCCCCCCCCCCCAACCCACCCCCACACACACACAGTTTCAAGCTAGAACCTGAATTCATAATCAGTTGCAGCTAATAATAAGAGCTATTGAATAGGTGAGTTGAACCACACTAATTAGTACAATACAATCTCCAATTTTCAAGTAAATTACAATTTAAGTTTTGTTTCATTCCATTCATTCTTTTGTAGATTTCGAATACGTAATTTTTTTCTGGGATCGATCATTGATTTCGTATTTTTGGACAATCTTCTGCCTGAAACAGTTCTTTTACTTCTAGTTATGAAAGTTCTTCCATTTTCTTCATTGTTTTGGTTCCTCTTTCAAATTTACCTCATTCCCTGTTCAGATGTGATTTGATGCAGACTCGTTTCTTTCCACTTTGATCAACAACTGCTTTAGACTCGTTTCCTCTTAGTTTCTGGAGAGGTTAAACTAAAACCATGTAATTTTACGTTTCATCATAACACTATCCAACTAGACTCTATAGCCCAGTTGCGCCTGTCTTATTCTGGAAAACAATGTAGCCATCTCTCATAAAAACAATACACTTCCCTGTTCAAAAAATCATCACGCAGCTACTAGAAGCAACATAGAGGAGGGTGGGGGGGGGGGGGGGAAGGGTTAAAATAGAAAGGCAAATTCTTTGGAGTATACACACAATACACACAGCCACAAGAAATATGAAACTATATTTCCCATTGATCTTCACAATATGTCAAGTTACATCTCTTGTCTGAAGAAATTAGTATTTACTCAGATCCCCACATGCTGAGGAGTATATAGGTTCATTTAAGGACAATCTAAGAAACATTTAGGCCATATCTAACATGTTCAACTCCTGTTTTGATTAAAGGAAGGTGAACTCTACCTCTTATCTGCTCCTCCTCCACCGCGACTCCTTTCTCTGGTTAATCTTTTCGCGGAGCTTCTTTCTGTTTTCTTCTTTGGTAGAACATCCTACTGACCCGGAGGAGGTAGACGCACTTGGTTGGTCCCTCTTCTCCTCTTCCTCACAGCCAAAGGATGCCACTTCACTACATTGCTCGGGCAGATCTTCCACTTCTTTAAACGGAAATAACTCTTTTGTGAACTCATGAAACATGGAAGAAAGTGACTCGTCCAAATCGTTCTGATTCTGCTTCATCTGCATGATTCTAGCTCTCATGTCGTTAAGTTTGCTTCCTTTAAGAGGCAATAATCCCTTTTCCAAATCATTCAACAACTTGATATCATCATTCAACGATTTTATATCATCATTCAAAGACTTTATATCGTCTGCATTTCCCACAGCAATAATCTTTTTCTCCCCTGAGATTTCAGAACTAGATCCAGTCAAACCAGTGACCTTCGCAGCACAACCTTCTGCAAATCCAACAGCCATCAAATGATCCTTTGCAACCTTTATGGCCACGTTATTTCTACCACGACAGTTCTTACACGGACAATTGACTTTTTCATTAACACTGTTATTAACAAAAATCGTGTCAAGAAATTCAACAAAGCCCATCTTCTTTTTGTCGTTTTGCGTAGTTGTATGCATTGAATTCTTCTCCATAATCAACCTATTCAAAAGACTAGAGTCAGTAAACAAAATGCAGATGAAAATTATATCAGAGATAAGTAAAACACTTCTCAGCACACCCACATAACAAACTACAAGTAGTTCTAACACAGTTATATACCCTTATCATCAAGAACGGATACAGACGGTTGTTTTAAAGCCTTCTCTACAACTGCAGGACCCGTTTCTACGGGTGCATTTGGTTACTATTTTCACACAAATTCGAATACAAGATTCACACTCTAGATCCCATTCTTCTCTCAAAAACAATTATGTTTTACACCAAAATCCAATTCAAATACACTGTAAGTTCGCAAAAACACAGCCTAGCATTGTGGAATAACTCCAATTTCAATGAACAGAGACAACAATTCAGCAAATAGAGGTCCAAGGTGATACATTAACACAAAAATTAAAAAGAAAATAAAAATTAAGCAAGAACTGTAACCACCCACAGAATCCCACATATATAAATGAACGAAAATAAAAATTAAGCAAGAACTGTAAAACCAAACACACGATCCCACATACAGAAGTGAGTGATCGAGACGAGGATTTTAAGCATGGTTCAAAGTCGCATTATCGGTGCCCAAATCAGAGTCTACGGTTGAATTGGGCACCGTTTCAGATACGACTCGGTCACGTATTGGGGCGATACACGATATATGAAAAAAATTGTAAAAAAACAAAAAATATAAGGAAATATAATGGTACTACCTCCATTCTCATTTAATTGTCGTTTAGGAGATCTGTAGGTATCTAAATTAATTTTCGTTCAAGGCTCTTTTATTAGTTGTCAACAATTTATTCCAATTATACCCTCGACATTTCTTTAATTTGCGGCATCTGCCATTCCTATTTTTTCCTTTATTTTCTTATGCCATAGACGTGAGAGATGGTTAATATTAGAACTTTCGGTGAAAATAATAAGTTACTTAATTTTCTAAAATTGTTTAAAGAGTCTTATATTTAGGAATGGAGGGAGTATCATTTATGGAAGTAAACAATCATATTCAACGTAACAATACTTATTTTAGTATTTAACATAATAAAGCAGTGCAATTAATAGAAAAATAAAAATGATAAATTATTCAACTTATATAATATACTTCCTCCATTCCCATTTAATTGTCGTTTAGGAGATTTATAGGTATACAAATTAATTGTCGTTTAAGGTTTTTTTATTAGTTGTCAACAATTTATTCCAATTATATCATCGACATTTCTTTTATTTGCCGCCTCTGTCATTCTTATTTTTTCCTTTCTTTTCTTATGCTATAGAAGTGAGAGAGAGGTGTAGTATTGGAACTTTCAGTGAAAATGATTAAATTTCTTAATTTTCTAAAATTATCTAAAGAGTCTTCTATTTAGGAATAGAGGGAGTGGTATATAAGTTAACTTGTTCTGACTCGCCGAGTTTTGACGTTTCAGTCCGAGTCGGGGCCGAGTTGACAATTTTTTTAGAAGAGTTTTGACTTGTGTCGTTTTTGTATCGGATGCCACTGTTCAAGAGTTTCGGCCAAGACTTTAAGACAAACTAAATAAAATCAGAAGAAAAACAAGATATCATCTAAACCCAAATTCCACCATCAAATTATCTCGATAAAACTCGTCAAAAGGCTAAAACGCATCTCAGGAACGGTCGAAAGAAACAGAAATTGATTAAAGAAAGCGAACCTTCACTCGAAAAAAATGATCAGCAAAAAAACAAGAAAATGCATGTTCCACAGCATAAATTTAACTCAAAATCAAAACCTTGTTCATAAATAAATCCGTAAAACTAAAATTAAACACGGCAACACAAAAAAATAAGATAAAATGAAGGAGAAACACGAATGTACATAGAATTTCATAGAGGAAAAAACGGAGAAAAAACGAGAAAGAAAGCGGCGGAGAAGGAGACCTGGAAGGCGGAAAGCGGTGGAGAACGCCGCGAGACGGTGGAGAAAGTTGGGAAAGCTTCTGTTCAAAAAGCGACTGACTGACTGACACAAATTTATTTGGCGCTTCTTCCTAATAAAAGAGAGCTTCAAGACTACCACGACGTCGTTTACACCTACTCTTACTTATCCGTTATCCTTTTCTACAATTAGGATTCAACTTTTTTTTTCACTAAAAACAACAATGGCGTTACTCATTCCTATGACCGTTCTGATGAGATTGGCACCACAATCTCTCATATGAATTGAGCGGATCCCATACACTTACGAGTAAACCCTACACAATTCATATAAAGAATTGTAGGGTCATATAGAGCCAATCTAAAAAAGATGGTTATAGAATTGAAGAGTTAATAGCTATTTATAGCACTAAACTATTTACGAATTTCCCTTTATGGTACTAAACTATTTTTTTAGCTAAATATGTCACTCAACTATTTACGTTTATCTAAATATGTCACTCAACTATTTACGTTTATCAAAAAATATACAACCACCCATTTTTTGGGTGTTTTCCGGCCAACGATGTCACGTGAGTTGCTTCAGAACATGAACAAAGGCGAAAAGGAAAAGAAATATTGGAAACGTCGGACCATAACTGCTTAATTTGACAGACCCGTTTGCCCTTGCAACAACAAATTAAGCAGTTATCGCCTGACGTTTACAAGATTTCTTTTCCTTTTCATTGTTGTTCATGTTCCGAAGCAACTCACGTGACATCGATGACCGAAAAACCCCAAAAAATGGGTGGTTGTATATTTTTTGATAAACGTAAATAGTTAAGTGACATATTTAGATAAAAAAAATAGTTTAGTACTATAAAGAGAAATTCGAAAATAGTTTAGTGCTATAAATAATTATTAACTCTAGAATTGAATTTTCCAAAACAATGTCATTCCATTTTAGTTAAGGTAAGCTTTCACCGGAGGCCATCAACTAGGGTCCAATGTCACCTCGTTAATGATTTTGTGATTGAGTAACGAGTAATTGACTATTAGTTGAAGAGATTAGGGGTGTTTAAAAAAATTTACATTGCACCAAATTGCACTAATTATGGCTATTTAAGTAATAGCCATCATAAAAAATAATAATAATAGTTTGGTGGTCGAAGTCGAGTGTCTAACTCGTAATTTAAAAGATTAATAATCCATCATTGAGAAAGACAAATTGCACTAATTATACATTTTTTTTTTAATTTTTTTTTATTTGCTTGGTTACCGTTTGAAAAAAATTCAAAATACAAATTTAGTGCGATTTGATTTTTTTTTATAAATCAAACTGCCCCCAGACTGCATATATACCACATAGCTTATTTATTATAATATTTAGTGTAAAGAAACTTTATTTATAAGTAATTCAAATGGAAATTATTTTTGATAAATAAAATTGTTAAGATTAAGTATTCGATATTTACTCTTTATTTTTGTGTTTATAACATTTTTTTTTGTAATTGCCTTATAATTATTAACTTTTTAATATAAAATAAGAAAATATAATAAAGTGTGCATCTTTTCAAGACTTCTAACGATCTATTTATTAAAAAAATTTATTATGTGCTAGCTCTATATTGTAATGCATCATACATAGAATTTTAACTAGTCATGAATGCCAATATACTACTATATTGTCTTACTTAACGATTTTTTTTTTAAAAAGAAAAAAAAAAATGTTCCACACCGCAAAATCACATCAAACTGCAAAGCGCATTTAGGTTTTAATTAGTCTGGTGCAGTTTTATAATTTACTAAATCGTAAATTACGGTACGGTTTGAAAATTCGATACACCCCTAGGAGAGACCATGATCAATTTTTAACAAATTTAGAAAAAATCAGGCTTTAATGCATAAAGCACTTTTTCATAGTACTTTTCACAAGGTGAGTAGTTGTTTATAAAAATTACTCTTTTCATGAATTGCTATTGACCCCTCCACGACTAATTTTTTTATTTTACATGTGCCAAAGAAAATGTATGTTCCACACCTAACTCTAAAATAGATGTTATTAGTTGACTCAAGTTATCCGAGTGTTTAAAGTTACGCTTATTAGATTGCTTCAACTGATGTGTACACTAAAAAATGAATTTCAATAGATATTCGTTTATAAAAAGTAATATTTATACATTCTTTTTAACTTTTCCTACTTTTTGGATTTAGTTATGGTGTTAAAAGATGTTTTATTTAATATAGATAATTTTTAATTTTTAATTTAATAGTTAAAAATATATATGTATTTGTTTATTACTCTTGCCTCATTTTCCAACACATGAATGGAAGGGCCTAGAGTGTCAGCACCAGGGGTGGCTAAGAGGGTGTTCGAGGTGGTCGATCGGGGTGAAAATCCTCTGTCCCCGTTCGTGTATGTCCCCGTGTCCCTAACCAATCAGAATTTACTATATAAATATTTGTTTCAATTATATATACACATTGTGAATTGTGATTGGTTGGGGACACAGGGACATACACGGATGGGGACAGAGGATTTTTTGCCGTCGACCGCACAGGGTCTCTTAAAATTGGGGGCCCCATTTTTATGCTAGTTATATATATATATATATATATATATATATATATATATATATATATATATATATATATATATATATATATTGTTTAGGGTGTGTGTTTGTATTTTGTTGAAGAATAATAAAAATTGTAATTACTTGAGATTTTTTTTTGTTGACAATTATTAGTAAATATTGTTAATTTTTTTGGACAAACTAGCCCACTCTATTTATAGGTAAAAGTTCAAAAACGTGAAATAAGTTATCTTTCTTCTTGATATTGATGGAAATGATTTGAACGTGGAGCTTAAGTTATTTAGACAAATGATGCCTAATGAAAATATGGGATCTATTGATATTTTTATATTATTAAAGCGTGTAGGGTTTTTTCCTAACGCAATAATTATATACGGAATTTTGTTGACTATTTCCGGTTATTGTTGCATCTACAGAAATGAGTTTTTCAAAATTGAAGTTGTTGAAGTCATACATGCGTTCTACAATGTCTCAGGAAAGACTCAATCGATTAACGACGATAGCCATTGAGAATGATCTTTTGGAGCAAATCAAATATGAAGATTTAGTTGATGATTTTGCTCCAAAGAAAGCTAGAAGGATCACTATGTTTAAGTGAAGAAAATTTATTAGTATTTATATTTTTAAAATTATGTTTACAAATTTTTTGTACATTTGGGAGAACAAAAATTATAATACAGTTATAATAATTTCTTTTGTTATATTTACATGAAAGTTACTTTTACCGGGTTATGTAGGGTCCCATTTCAGAATTTAGTACAGGGCCTCCAAAATGATTGAGACGCCTCTGGTCAGCACACAAATAGAATGAGGGGTGAAAACCACCCAAAATAATAAAAAGAGATGAGATGTGCCAAACACAAATAGTTTCAGGACTAAATGTATCAAGTGTCTAACAAAAAAAAAGCACTCTGAATCCTTTACGAAATAGTTTTTTTTTCCAGTATAAATGGAACAACTCGTAATAAGTAGGGGTGTCAACGGGTTCGGGCCGGCCCGAACCCGGCTCACATAGATCGAAAAAATGTGAGCGTGAGCTGAGGTAATGTGAGCGCGAGCTGAGCGTGAGCTTAATATTCAAGCTCGCTTCTTATGTGAGCTGAGCGTGAGCTTGACCCCGCTCAGCCCGAAAAAAGCTCGAACCTGAATAAGATTAATATAATTAAAATATTATATATATATATATATATATATAATAATACTAATTTAAAAAAAACTTATATACATATTATAATTATAATGTGTGGATTAACTCAATAATCTTTTTTTGGGTAGAAAGGAGATTATATTAAAGAAGGAGTCTTACAACAAGAGAGAGACATGTACATAAGTTAAAGGAAGAGAGAAAACAGGAAAAGACAGCGTGGGAAAACACGGTACTACATTGGGATGAATCACAACAAAAAGTGAGATGGTGTAGAAGAATTCAATGGGATTGTCAAAATTGGAATTGCCACCGACAATGGAATTAAATCAATCTTTTAAAATTTGCAAATTTATCATTTATTAAAATTTTAAGTGCATGGATTCTCTTGTTTTTTGTTTTTTTTTATATAAGACTCCTTTTATTAGCATATCAAACAATTATGAAACTTTTGCTTCTTTATGATCATTTTTTTTATGAAAGCTTGATCTTTATGATCATACTATATATATAAGAAAATTTCCTTTTTTTTCGCTAATATAAGTGAGCTTGGGAAGCTCGTGAGCTAAGCTCGAGCTCGTGTTAAAATGTGAGCTGAGCGTGAGCTCAAGGTTTATGAGCTTTTCCTGGCTGAGCGTGAGAGTGAGCTTTTGAATTTTTATGTGAGCTGAGCGTGAGTTATGCCAAGCTCAGCTCACATAGCTCGATTGACACCCCTAGTAATAAGTAAGCTACTCGTGGATATTAAAAAGTTTGGACATGGAGGCACGACTTATACTTGAGGAGGTGAACGACTTTTAGTTCTAATAGAGTAATTAACGTTCTTACAATGACCCGCTTTTAACGTGGCATCTTCCAAATCGAAGCACGAGTCTTTCTCTAGTCCAAACACTTCTTCACAAATCAATCGGAAAAAAAAAATATTTCTCCATAGTCTGAAGTCCAAACAAAGCTTCATTTCTGCAGGTAAAACTAATCACTTATCTATGTATCATTAGATGTGTCAATTCTTTTAAAGATCTTGGGTCTGTTTAACTTCTCTTGATCTGTTTCTTGCTGAATTTTACTTTTTTTTTGTTTGGGATTTTTGGTTTTAATTATATCTGGATTAATGGGTTTTAAATTTATTGGGATTATAATTTGATGGGACTTTTATTCTGATTAGATTTTGGAGATGGGATTTTTGCATAAGCTTATAAAAGTGTACTCTTTGTTGTGGATCAATGAATTGGAAAATGAAATGCTAGACAAGATCTTACCTTATCTGGTCAAAAGTAATTTTTTTCTTTCAAGAATTGGAAGATCTTTTTATTCAGGATGCTGTAGATACAGTTTGGTATATATAAAGCTTTGATTAGTACTCACTCCGTACCAAATTGAATGTTCATTTTCCTCAAATGGATTGATTTGCCCCTTAAACTCCCATTACTAATCTTTTATATACGAGAGGTGCAAACTCCACTAAATTATGTGTCGTCCTATATTTAAGGATAGTGTTCTAAGTTATGAAAGTCAAAGGTGTACATTCAATTTGGGACAAAGGGAGTATTAATCTTTTCGGTGTCTATACTTGGGGTCACAGACTTATGGGGTGTAAACATAAATTTGAACGAGCTAAGGAACTTGGATATGGAGCAACATAAGATATTCTTAACTCCTGAAGAGAACAAATTGATAAATAGAGGTCATGTGATTACCATTGTTACTCAATTCCACTAGTGTAAAGGATGCTACTGTTTGCTAAAAAAGTGAGGAGCTTTTCAAGTTTCAAGATCATTTTTTTCGAAATAATCTCTTACTCGAACACCCATCTTCAGTTTTTTCTTGTTTGCGACTGCTTCTAGATGCCTTTGGTGAAACTTGATTTATACCATCTAAACTCTGTGAAAGTTTACTGAAAGCTAAATGCTGCCAGCTTTAAGCCAGAGATAACAACAATTTAGAAGATCAGAGGAAAGAGAGTAATAATCTATAAAAAGCTCGAAGAGGAGGAAAATGTTATATTAGACATCAAAATCGAATCGTTTTAACCTTATAACTTAGTATTCGACAATGGGGTATTTATTGAAAGTAGCCATGGTTTAGATCTGCAAAAGAAGTGTATTTTGATCGAAGGGAGAAACAGAAAATGTATAATTTGCATAATTTAGTCCATATCTAGATCATTATTCTCTAACTGTTGAGTTGTGTATGAGGTTTTAAATTATATGGGACTGCAAATGGTGTCATAGAAGAATATGAAAAAAACAGAGCTCCCAACTATTTGAAAAGAGTTGGTAAAAGTGTCATAACCTTTTGTGAACAACAACAACAACAACATAACTCATTAAGTCCCCAATTATTGGGGTATAGGCGGGGATGGATATGAGACCGACCTAACATTTGGCAATAAATGCACAAATTGGCTGCTCTCAGAATACCACTTAAACATATAGATTGGAGATTGACTTAACCCTTTAGCAATGAATGCACAAAGTATCTGCTCACATAATACCACTGAAACAACAGCCCCTATACCGTCATGTTTGCTACGGAAACGTGCCCTCAAATCAAAGCCAAAAGGCATAAGAGAAGGCATACTCAAGGATCATTTTAATTTATGTGCACATTACCATGCTTATTTCATTCAACATTCAGAGTATTTATATGCACTGTTTCCGTCACCTAGAGCAAGTAATTAGTCATGTTCAAAAGCATGTGTGATTTGTATTTTGATCTTTGAAACTTTTATTGGATCCTTTGTCTCCTAGTGCACATTTTTTCATTGTTTATCCTTGGAAGAATTCCGTTTGCTTCACAATCATCATTGTGGTCTCATCTGATAATTCAATCTTGTCACAGCTACTGTAATTGTTCTCATGGATTCAAACAGAGGCCAAAATGGAATTCAAGCCTTATTATCTGCAGAACAAGAAGCACAACACATTGTCAATGCTGCTAGATCAGGTAATTATTTTCTTTTCTTATATTTTAAATTTTAATTTGTTTCTACTTTCGTCATTTGAAAATACACCCTATTGATTGAGAGAATGAATTAAAAGTAATTGAGATGTATGAATTAAGCTAGAGTCATGATTAAGCTCCGGTTTATGGATACAATGTTGCGATTTCAACTTTTCAAGCTAAATGGTGGTAGATGACCTGCAAACTTAACGAATCTAGTACTGTGTTATTAGCACTTTTCTTTACATGTAAATGCTCATATATTGCATGTTTTTGAACTATAAAAGTTCACCTATTATTTTTATATTTCTTTTGTGCAGCAAAACAGGCAAGACTGAGGCAGGCCAAAGAAGAAGCTGAGAAGGAAATCGCTCAATTCCGTGCACAAATGGAAGCTGGTTTTCAGAAGAAAGTTGCAGAGGTAAATTTTCCGAAAAGAATAGAAAGGACAAAAATTAAGTCTTCGGATTATTGTGGAAATCAAATGATATCATATGGATTGATTTGTGGCTAAGCGACACAAAACATTTTTGCTTGCATGTGGATTTCCATGTCTAAAATACACCTAGAATTCTTTCAGTTGGATTGGAACTCGGTGAAAATCTTTTCCTTCTTTTAGTTTTAGTGAGGTCCACTTCTGACTTTTGCGAGAGCAAACGTGGGGCCCATAGTGGAAAAAATTCGGAAAAAGTATAATAATTTTGGAATTTGGATTGAGTTTTAATTGAAACAAACAAAGAACCTTTTTATGAGTGATCTCTTGCCTCTATGAGTTAATTATGGATGTGGATTCAACCCGAAAAGCTTTTTACTTTTGGAATAAGTTAACAGTTCTTAGTTACTACATCCATTCTCCTTTGTATTATTCTCCTATAATTGGTATGCTAGTGTGATTTAATCATCTTAATGCCTGATTCTGAAGAAAATTTATATTAGATTCCGTCTGTTTCTCATGTATTTGCTAAGAAGACTCTTGTATCCATGTTGACAGACTAGTGGAGACTCGGGTGCTAATGTTAAACGACTTGAACAAGAAACCGAGGCTAAGATACATCACCTTAAGACGGAGTCTTCAAGAATCTCTGGGGATGTTGTTCATATGCTTATGAGGCATGTGACTACCGTAAAGAATTAAGATCTTGGAACTGGTACCTGCCCGTGATTTTGTTCGTTTCTTTGTTTTCTTGTCATGAATATGTTTCTTCGTTTCTTTGTTTTCTTGTCATGAATATGTTTCAACATGTATTGTAGTAATCTATAATCCGTATTCGTTGATTGCGTCGTCTCTATGCAATAAGAATAATAAATATGGCATTGAAATGTCCTCTTTTTGTATCAGTATTCAATTTGTTGATTGAAATCCTTTTTTGATTGATGTTTTTACTAGTATTAAACATTTGTGATGTCTTTCTGGAGAAGGATATGTCTGTTCTTATCAGTTTATATCTGATACGTGGGTTGTAAGCCCACATGATATTAACTCAAATTTTAAAGCGGAGAATCCAATGGGTAGCTTACTACTCGAGCTCTTGGGGGGTTACTTAGCCATCGTGCTACTGGCCTGGCCTAGCCCATCCCATAAAAGAAGTTAACTCAAACGGCAAAAGAGTAAAAGCAATCAAAGATAGACTTATGTTGACATAGACTTGTGTTTCCATCTTTTTTACAGTTAAACGTTTAAGCCAGTCTGCTCTACTCTCATACTTCTTGCAGTGACATAGACTTATGTTTCCGTCACGTTTACAGTTAAACGTTTAATCCAGTATGCTCTACTCTCATACTTTTTGCAGTGACATAGCTCTGAACAAAGTCTATGCTCTCAGACCCTTGTAGGGAGGGAGAGAAAATCAACTTAGGCTGACTTTTATTGGTAGAAGAAACTATTATATTCACTTTTGAACTAAGTTTGCTTTGTACACATTTACATAGCTAACAGATGAGGTATCACTACCAATCTTGGTGCAGTTCCAGTGTTTTCTGTCTATACTGTGCTGATAAATCTCCATTATCAGGCCGTTTGATCAGTTCTGATCAATTGTTTAACAACTAATCTCGGTCGTCTGATATAACGACCATACAACCGAGACTTATCAGCACGGTGCAGACAAAAATGGATTCTGCTCGAGGGCATGTTCAAGAATGCAGAGTTGAGAGGTCTTGTAGCATTTGCTCCACCAGAAACCCCCCCACCCCCCCCCACCCCCCCACCCCCCCCCCACCCCCAGGAAATATTCCTACACAAGAAAGTGTTGGCCATGTTCCGAACGCCACTTTCTCATAACCGGCTCCAGCGTTCTTGGACAGCATGGCCCACGCCATTGCTGGAGGCAGAACTCCATACAGCATAGTCACACATAGATTCAGAGAAATGGAATACTAGATTTGAAGGCAAAGAGAAGCTTACAACAGTGCAGCAGAAAATGCATCTGGAACTGTTGTTGATACAATCAGAGATGGAGCAATGACCATTGCTGTTGCTGATCAAGCTGGTTTTCTTCACTTTCCGCCATTCCCTTAGACCGTAGAGTAAATCCGATCTCTACTTGAGACGATTATCGGTGTTAGAACGAACCCTTTACAGAGAATATGTTGTTGAGTTGCTCTTTGAAGAATTCGGAAAAAACCAAGAAGAGTGCCAATCAGCGAAGTTGGAAGAGGCTGAAGGGAAAAGGCTTCAACCATGCATGACACTCCGCCCCAACTCACTATGTATTGAATCAGTAGTCTTAGTTGTGGATTGTAAAACAGATACAAATTTTAATTCAATAAAGAACATTTAGATTGGAAGAAAGAGGGAGAGGGGTTTTGGGGGGTGGGGGGGGAGTTGACCTTTTGAGAAGTTCAACAGGATCAGCCACTTGATTGAATTGCTCTGAGAGATCAAGAGCAATGGTGTTCCAGACAAGCAATGCTACCAAAGGAATGATGCTTCCAAGCAAAATCGAAGTTTTTGGGCGTTTAAAATCGTTGTCTAGATAAGCACAAAGAACTGCAAAAAAAATCAAATTCATTAACCACAACATTCTCTTGATTTCGTATCACCTTCCTCGATTAATACAAATTAAGAAAGAGAAAAAGAATTGAATATATATTATCAATTGGTTTTCAACTATTGCGGATCAAGTACAACATGTAATGTAAAGGTACGCTGAATAGTCTTCATAATACATTATTAGTGCTTATACGTGCCTCTAGTACCTATATACACAACATCTCGAGTACTTTTTACATTTGAGAAAATAATTGTTGGAACAAATTGAGGGGTAAAATTGTCCAAAAAAGAGTAAAGTAACTCCCCACTTCTATTTGCAGGAAGTCAAGTCGTGCCTTTTTACACGTTTACTCCTCAATTTGCTCCACCAAGTAGTGTCAACATTAAAAAATGAACACCATATAAGAATATGTAATAACTAATCGTATACACATATACACGAAGGTATTGATTATTAGATTATGAATATTGGATAAAACAAGGATAAAAAAATATAGGATAATACAAATTTAGGGTTTGATTTCAACATATCATACTCCTTCATTCATGTTTGATCCCAACAATCATTATTGATACAAGAAATATTATTTTGTGTACTTTCAAGTTAAGTGCACATAATATATTATTAGGTGTACCGACTGTACGCAGTAATTAGATTCTCAATTGTTTCAACCCCTAATCCTGGCCTAGGAGTCCGATTCAGCCCCTATTCGAGTTTTTTTTTTTTTTTTATCTTTATAATTGTATAAAATTATTAAATATGTATATTTTTTTAATTGGTAAGCTTAAAATGATGATCATGATATTGTTTCTTTTGAATTAATACAGTAAAACCTTTATACAATAATAATACTTAGGGATCGTAGAAAAATATTACTATAGGGAGATTATTCTTAAATTGAGGCTTACATATAATAATTATAATTTAAAAAAAAATAACTAATATACATTATATGACACTTGAAAATGTGTCTCTTCATATTTTAAAAACATGAATTTAATATATATATATATATATATATATATATATATATATATATATATATATATATATATATATATATATATATAAAAGATTAATGAGTTTTAAGAAAACAAATGTACGTACATCATGCATGCATTTAAAATATTCACTGGAAATGATAGTGCAGAAATAGAAAAAGTCTTGTGTCAAGAAGCTTCAAGCATCTTGAACAAACTAGAAATAGTTTGGATTCCACAAGAAGATGATTGTGTTGACGAGTTACTACGAACGCGCAAGTTAAAAGATGCGGTATTAACCCAAAAACTATTAAGTCATTGTCATAGACAACTTTAGATAAGTATTTAATATCATCTTAAGTTTAGAGGGGTGTATTCAATGCGGATTTTAAAAGATTTTAACTGATTTTCAAAAGTCTATGGATTCTGCTGACTTTATGGATTGTTTTAACTCTATGCAGAGTCTGCGCAGAGTCTATCAGATTTTATTAGATTGATTTATCAGGATTTCTTTTGATTTATAAAGTCTATAGATTATTTGAATAGCACCAAAAAA
Organism: Vinca minor; assembly: GCA_026122235.1. Classification (NCBI taxonomy): domain Eukaryota; kingdom Viridiplantae; phylum Streptophyta; class Magnoliopsida; order Gentianales; family Apocynaceae; genus Vinca; species Vinca minor. The sequence continues at coordinate 5,596,610 of JAOCZM010000096.1, forward strand.
TAAAGAAAAGACTGATTCATTGGTGTATTATACAGATCAAAATGTGTTGAATTTCCAAAGTCAACATATGTTTATCAATCCTTTTTTTTTAATTAAATCATTTTGTTAAAAATTTAAAAAGTTTGACGATAGTCTTTGATTTTTTTATTGCGGCTTTTTTGATTTATTTGTTCAAGGTTTGTATAATTTACTTACTGATATTTTTTTCTTTGGTTTAATTAAGATATGTTTTGTGATAAGTTTTGTTTGAACTTTTTTTTCTCTTTGATTTTCTCTTTCAGGAAAATGAAATTTATGTTTGAAAAATAGAAATTTGTGGTTAAATAGAGAATAAATTGTTTGCTTTCTTTAATTTCTATATGAAGATGATCAAGAAGAAAATTGTTTGGATATTATGACTTCTTTTTGGGAAATAAACATTTCATATTGAGTTTTCTAACGATCTTGGTAGTTTGAAATATTTCTTTGTTTTTCTTATAATTTCATAGAAATGAGATTACTAAAAAAATTGTAATTTAAGATAAAATTATCAAAGACATTTTAATTTTAATATTAATGAGAGAATCAAAATCTTGAGAAAAAAGAAGAGATTTCACCATACACATTTAAACCAATGAAATCCATCAAAATCCTACATTTAATGAAATCTATGAGAATCTATAGAGTTTTGAATACCTCTATATTTTAATGGACTTTTTAAAATCTAAATTGAATATCTCTAGATTTTAATGGAGTTTTTAAAATCTAAATTGAATACCTCTAAATTTCATTGGACTTTTTAAAATCCAAATTGAATACCTATGGACTTTAAAACTCCTTAAAAATCCTATAGAATCTATGTTGAATACACCCCCCTTAATGTAATATAGTTAAATAATTTTGGATATTTTATATAGATATATAAATATATTTAAAGTTTAATGTTATTTTATTACTATATGGAGATAAATTTCTCAATGATGATTCTAAAAAAATATAGAATATTATAATATATGATTTATTCTTATTTATAACTGGTTCGGAGTTGGGACCATAATTTTTTTATTACTACTATAAAGAGATTATTTTTATATAGAGTATTACTATATAGAGGTTTTACTGTACAGAACTTGCTAGAAATGTTCCCAACATTTTCAATTTTGTACCGTAAAAGATTTTCGCCCCCAAAATAAATTTTGCTTCCTAAAGTGCATATTTTAGCCGCGTCCTATACCAGATGCCGCTCTAGGAATATTTAAGAATGTATTAAGATGATTTATAACTTTAAACTAGACTATTTTCCCCTACAATACTATTCAGTATTGTGTTCATTGGCGGACCTAGAGTGGGGACCCACCAGCCTTTCCCCAATTAAGTTTTAGCTTTGTTTCTGTAACACTCCGTGCCGTGAACATTTTTTTAGTATACCCATATTGAGTCAGTTTTCGATTTGAAATTAGATTTTGTGGTTTTGTGAATTATAGAAATAGGGTGTTCAAGAAAAACAGAAACCGACCAATCCAAACCGAATTTTCGGTTTGAGCTAAATTAAAACCGAATTTTTGGCTTGGTTTAAAAAAAAATATAAACCAAACCGAATATATATAATATATAATATAATATATATTAGAGGACTTTTTTACAATAAAATATATTTTTCTTTAAAATGATTTCTAGTATAATTGCTAACTTTTTATCTCATTATAGAATTTTCAAGTGCAAGTTCTTCAAGTGTTAAACCAAGAGATTAAAAAGTCATCATTTGGTATGCGATTTTAGATTTACCAAAAGATTTTATTGTATTTCACTATTTTGAACTAATAATTATGTAATTTTTGTGTTTTTCTTTTTTCTTGTAGGATGATTTTGAAGTAATTTGTTTGAAGTGCAAGGATCAAGACCAAGAATTTATGTTTTATTATTTTGTTTTCTTTATTGTGTTTACCTTGAGAAAATAATAGGCGTATTATTTTTAAAATATTTTTAGCAACTAACTAATTAAATAAAGTTTTTTTTTAAACTTTATAATCAATATTTTTGTGTCTCGCAAAACCGAGCAACCAAACCAATCCAAACCAAACCAAACCAAACCAAACCAAACCGAATGCATCGGTTTGAGATTTTAAATGGTTTGGATTGGTTTCAAAATTTCCAAACCCAATATTTCGGTTTAGTTTGAAAAATGTATAAAACCAAACCAAACCGAACCATGAACACCCCTAAATAACACAACTTATATCTTAATAAGTTTGGTTAAAATTTTAACAAGTTTAAATGTGTAATGGGACTATGATGTTTATTAAAAAAAAAGAGCAAATAGTTTTTTCTGCCACAAAACTAGTTACGAGTGCTATATCTGCCACAAATCGTTTTTTCGTGACTTTCTGCCATTAAACGTTTTATGAGTGTTAAAAATGCCACAAAACGAGAGAGGGTGAAGGGTAAAATAAGTAAGAGATCAAATTAATTTCAAATAAACCCTAAAATCAAATTTTTATATCACATTGGGTACCTAATTTTATTTTATTTTTAATACTTGACCCTTCTTGCCAAATTTACCAAAACTCTTACCGCTACCTTCTTCTTTCTTCTCTTCCCACATCGAGCCACCACCACCTCCCATCCCGTCACCCAATCCCTGCCCCCACCCATACCAAAGAGTACCAAATCTGCCAAAAAATGACTGCTTGATGATTTGGAGAGACGTGGTGAAGGTGATAGCCTAGCAAAAATGTCTAAGAACAATTAGATATTTATATGAAAATTGGTCTGCATTTTTCATATTGCTTTGAGAGAGTCTTTTTTGTTCAGGAATTCTGATGGTTTCAGATGCAAAACATCTCTATTAGGTTAATTATGTAGTGCAAACTAATCTACATTTTGTTTATTACTTTGATTGGTATGTATTTTTTTTAATTTTTTTTTGATGGTTTTAGCAGCAAAGCGCTTGGTTAATCATATAGTGCAAATTGATTAGCATTTTGCTTATTGCTTTGACTTATATGTATTTTGTAAAGCAGTTTCTAAAGGTTAGAGCAGCAAAGCATTTGTGAAATTTGTTATATGTGTCTGAAATATAGATCTAGAAATACTTTCATCATATGGATTGCTATTCTTGGTTAATTTTTAGGGGGTATGGGTGGGTGTGGGGGTTGGGGATTGGGTGAGGGGATGGGTGGTGGTGACGGCGGCTCGAGGTGGGAGGAGAAGGAAGAAGAAGGTGGTGGGGGGTTTTGATAAACCTGGGAAGAAGGGGTCAATTATTTAGAAAATAAAGTGTGTACCCAATTAAATATAAAAATGTGATTTTAGGGTCTATTTGAAATTAATTTTATCTCTTACCTATTTTTTCCTTCACCCTCTCTCTTTTTGTGGCATTTTTAGCACTAATAAAATGTTTCATGGCAGAAAAGGCACGAAAAAATGATTTGTGGCAGATATAACACTCTTAACTAGTTTTGTAGCAGAAAAAATACGAAAACATTATTTGTGGCAGATATAGCACTCTTAAGTGTAAAAATTTGATATCTTGTGAAGTTTTTACTATATGGTGATTATCAAAGATATTGATGATGTCTTGTTTTCTATTCTTGTGGATGAATCCCATGATATATCAATGAATGAGCAGATGTCGGTAATATTTCGTTATGTGAAGAATGAGCAAGTATTAGAGTATTTTGTTGGTGTCAGTCATGTATCAAGTACTATCGAGAATGATGTAATTATAGAATATTATCAACGTATGAAAACGTGTATATGCTTTTATAAATTTGTTTTATCAATGTTAATTGTGTCATTCCTGCCTTTAAAGTCTGCGTCCGCCACTGATTGTGTTGATGAGATAATTAATCTCAATAAAAAAAGTATTAATCGTTGTCACTTATTTTTATTGCAATTTGCAAAAGCAGAAAATAAAAAATAATAGAGACCTTGCTAAGAATATCAACTATGGGTGTCAATCGAGTTATGTGAGTCGAGTTTGGCATAGCTCACGCTCAGCTCACATAAAAATTGGAAAACGCAGCTCACACTCAGCTCGGAAAATCTCAAGAACCTTGAGCTCACGCTCAACTCAAATTTTAATATTAGCTCGAGTTAAACTCATTAGTCTCATGCCCGGTCTATTCTGTCATGGACCGGGTCCATTGGACCATGCGGTCCAGATTTGGCCACATCACTGCATTTCCTTCTCTCTCCTCATTCTGCAAGGATGTGGCCAAATCTAGACCACATGGTCCACATGGACCCGGTCCATATCAGATATTTCCTAACCAAATATAGGGTTTGAAAAACAGAGAAAAGGAACGATGGGTTTTGCAGGCAGTTTTTATAAGTTTTTTGTTTTAATTAGAAATTTAGTATTATATATCATATTTATAAATTATATTATTTTATTCCGATGTGAGTTTTACCGAGTTGAGTAGGATCAAGCTCACGCTTGACTCACATAAAATTCGAGTTTGAATATTAAACTCACACTCAACTTACACTCACATTTTTTTTGAGTTATCTTAGTCGAGTTCGGATCGACCCAAACTCGTTGACACCCCTAATACCAACACTTGTGATCACAGGCGGATCTAAGTAGGAGCTGGGATGCCTTGCCTCTCCTCCCTCCACCCTCACCCCCGACTCCCATTTTTCCAAACCAAAGGTTTTGTAAATTTTCAAACCGTAAATCAGACATAAACGTTGATTGGTACCTTAAAAAAGAGAGAAGAAATAGTATTGATATTAGGTATGCATAGAAAAATGTATCCATTTATCATCATATATCATATCAACGTTCTTTATATTAAAAGATGTCATTTATTCTCTGTTTATAAACAATTTGGTAACATGCAAATTATAGTCTTCCATTTCTTTCTTCTTCTTCTTCTTCTTCCTTTTCCAATTTGGTTTAGCATGACTTCTAAAGTTAGCAGCAACAAAATTCAAGTTTTGTTTGGCCATTCAACTAGAGAGACCTAATTAACCGATATGAAAAAGTGAGGGGAAGCAATTTGCCTCTTTCTGTCATTATCCTAAGATAACCAAGGAGACAATTTTTCTAAATTGTATTATCTTTAATAGTGACATTTTGTAGCAAACGTGACATTATAAGGGATATACTGCTTCAATGGTATTCTAGGAGCATACACTTTATACATTTATTATCAAATGTTAGATATGTCTCTTATCCATTCCCACCCATACTCTCAATTATTGAAGAACTATCTTTAATAGTGAATTTTATATCACAAAATCTATATAAAAAAAAAAATTCATAAAGCAGAATGTAACATTTCTCCTATTTATGGAAAATACTTATTATTCACCCAAAAAAAGAAAATAAAAGAAAGAATGTAACCTACGTAAGTGGCCAAAGCCTAAGTTTTCCTATTTGGAATTTGATCAAGAGCAAGTTTTATAGCAAAAAAAGGAAAAATAAAATTTTGTCAAATTTTTGGATAATGAAGGTTCAATGTCACCTTGCATGGTCCGACTTATAAATGTTTAGAAAATCCAAAAATTGTTGCCTAATTAGCCCACCTAGAAAAGAAACAAACGCATCTACGTTTTTGAAAAATAAAATAAAAAATGAAGAGCCTAACACATTAAAGTTGATTGCCGGGCAGAGACTAAGACAAAGGGGCGGAGTGGTAATTTTTTTTTTTTTTTAATAAAATGGAGTGGTAGTTATCCCGAGATTTTTAAAAATATTATTAGATAGAATAAATTTTATGTGTAGTTCGGAATATTTTATTAAATTCGCCCCTCCCCCAACATTTTTTTTTGCAGTTTGCAGTTTTTGCTCCTAATGCCAAATTTCTAACTTCGTCCCTGTTGCCGGGGTGTGGGGGACTTAAGTGCATTTTGAACATCATCAATTTCTTTTTAAAATGTAATTTTTTTTTTTGAGGTGGAAAAATTTCTTTTATTATTTTCAGTGCCCCTTTCCCTTTCATATATTATACATTTTACTACATAAATCTTGCTAAGATATGACATGAGTAGAAGACATGGCAATGACCTCCAATCAAATGCAAGTACAATCTTGAAGCATTTGTTTCTTCTTCTTCTGGTAATAAGCATTTGTTTCTTCACTTGTATACTCTAGAGGTTGCATTCTATTTTATTATATTTCTAACAAAAATTAATGAGGTCTCTTCAAGTGATAAGAGCCGAGCTTTTCAATTAAAAGTTGAAGTACGAAATCATATGAAGTTCAGATAAGTGAAAATATGATGTCACGTATTCATGGGATCTTATTGGGTGCTTTAATGTACTATTCAGATCTCAATTGAATTAGACAAGTTTAGTCAGGCTAAACACCCGAATACTGACACCTAAAACAAATTGAACCAAGTATTTGATGGTCTATGTTAAAGTATATGATAGTTAGATTTTTATATGTTTTTCATACTCTGAATATTTTCATAAAATCATTATGAAAAACTATGGATCGAACTCAATCAATTTTTATTAATATTATGGGTAATTGGTGTATTTAGTCATGAAATAATTTTCGCTTGGCAAGGTTGGCCCCTAAAGATTGTTTGCAACATTTTAGATCCTCAATCAAATTTATGGGTCATGAATTGGTCCTTCAGACTTTTTTTTTGAAATATTGCATGTTAGTCAACAAGTGATGTGGGCAAAATTGGAACTTCGCATTGTTTTAGATAATTAATATCATATGGACTTAATTGTAAAGATAATTAAAAATAAATACCTAATTGCAAAATTTGAATTTTTCTCCTCCTCCCTCTCTCTCCTCCCACCAGCCGCATCCTCTATTCTTCCTCCTCCCTCCAGGCGCCTCCTCTCTCTCCCTCCTCCCTCCAGCCGTCTCCTCCTCCTCCCCCCTCCCTGCCGCCGCCTCCTCCCTCTTTCTTCTGCTCCCTTCTCCCTTCTCCCTCCTCACTTCTTCTCTCTCCAGCCGCCTCCTCCCTCATTCTCCCTCTGCTGCTCTTCCCTTCTTGGCCGGAATTGGATGATGGTTTTATTTTTTAGTTTTATAATTAGGTATTTATATTTAAGTATATTTACAATTGAGTACAAGTGGTATTAATTATCTAAAAAATACGTGAAGTTCCTATTATACCCTTGTACACTTGACTAATAAATACAAAAGGACCTAAATAGCTGCAAACAATCACTAGGGACCATGTATGCCAACCCGAAAATTGACTGAGGATCTAAAATATTGCAAACAATCTTTTAGGGACCAACCTTGCCAAACGAAAATTGTTTCAGGACTAAATACACCAATTACCCTAATATTATTTTCTAAATAGGTTACTGTCTTATCATTCATTGCACTTAAATATACTTTTTTCAATTTTAATCGAAAAGAATTGTTTCATTTTCTCGTGAAAGTTATGATTGAAAAAGACAATAAAAAGAAGGAAAAGAAGCATGGAAAATTTAAAAAAGAGGTTGTTTATATTTGTATGAGTAAGACAATACATAAAAGAGGGTCTTTTATTTATTACATAAAAAAACTTACACTTTTTTATTTTGAGATAACATAAAACTGCCCATAATAAATACTCTTTTAGTCCAGAATTAAAGGACAAATTTCATATTTAATTTATATAAAAAAAAATGATTTTTTTGGGACAGAGGGAGTACCAAAATACACTTTTATTATATTTTTAATTATTTCTGCATTAAAAAATCTAAACTTAATGCTTTTATATAGTTTAAGGACAGAACTTCACCTCAAAAAAATTTAAAAAATGATTTTTCATCGAAATTTAAAAAAAATATTTGACAAAATTTGATCTCGTATCTAATAAAAATTATATAATGTTTTTCATTCACCTCCCAATATGAAGATTATAATTCCGTACTTCAACGTCAATGTTAAAATTGTTTATAATAAGTTGAAATAAAGATGAACAGAAAGAAACGAAAGAGAATCGTGTAATTTCAAATCATTTTTCAGTGTGTAAAAATAAATGCTGGGAAATGCTGTTTGGAAAATTTGTAGCCGTATGATTTGTACTCACTAATGATGAAATGGTCATGATTAATATAAAGAAAAAATGAAATAAAGCAGCTCATTTTTCTTAATTAAGACCAGGCAAATAGTACTTCCACAAATCTTCATCTAATAAAATTTTCCATTTCCTGTTTTACAAGTGGCTTAATTATTATTATTATTATTATTATCATGGACTGTCTTTACATTAGTCAAATCACTAATATATATTTTTTCTTTGTTTAACAAACCACAATACATTTTTTTCTTCAAAAATCACATCAAGTTATGGTTTTCAAAAGTGTCGCTAATCAAGCTTCTTGTTACGATTACACTTTTAATTATCACAAGGACTTATCTGCTTATGAGAGAGTTCCGAAAGAAGGCTGAGCTTGGAATCCGAACTCGAAGATCTAATTTTCTGCTAAGATAAAGAAAAGTTAGAGTGTGTGAGGAAATACATCAACCACGCTCTCAGTGGCGGAGTCAGGAATTTATCATAGGAGGCGAATTTGTTATTGAAATTTTTTATGTGGGGAGGGGGGCCAAATACAACATTTATAAGAAAATATCACCCAAAAAAAATTCCCATAAAAAATTCGTCGTTTCTGAAAATGTTGGGGGGGGGGGGGGAGGGGGGCGAGCGGCCCCCTACCCCTTAATAGCCCCGCCACTGCACGCTCCAATGCTAAAGTTAGTTTATATTTTAGAGAGAAAGAACTTAGCGTAATTTTTAGAGCTAGTACAATATGGAGCAAATGAAGTGGGAAGACCACTATTTATAGAGGGCATTGCCAAAGGATGTTTCAATGCCTTGTACGGTACGAGGTGCGGCAATTTTAATTTTTATTACGGTTATGCCACTGCATTTTTGTGGACCGTTCATTGAGATTGGTACTGTCAAGTAATTTTTACGCGCTTGATCTGGCCGTTCGAGAAGGCTTGTACGTTCTTGGCCTTGTGAAGAACTCGACTTCAGAGCCTGACCTTGGTCCAATTGCCAATGTGGCTATTTCGTAGACTTAAGACAAATATTTGTTTCTTGGGTATATATAATTTAGCCTAAACTATTGTCTTGGACTTAATCTCATCAAGTTGTAAACATTATCAACAAGAATTGGACAAGTTAGTAATTAGATGGATATACTCTCATTCTTTCAACCAGGATTCACAAATCTCACAAGACACATAAATAAATTATGTGCACACTTTTAAATAGCTTTTTCTGATTGAAAAATAATTAAAAAAGAAGAGATGTGAACATTGTTTTTCTAATGGCATAACTCTGTTTTTTTGGGGGGTTAATTCTATTAGAATTTAAGTTTTATTCTATTAGAAGTACGAAGGATAATTTTGTTAGTTATATTTTTTAAATTTTATAAAGTAAAAAGTTCATAATTAAAATTTTTAAGGCGACGGCCATTCTCGCCCCAAAAAAGAAAAGAAAAAATCAACACTTGCTATATGATTCACTTGTTTAACTATACCATTGTCAAATTTAACATTTACAATGAACAACATAATTAATTTAAAGATAAACAAGTTCCATTGATACATGCATCATTCATTAACTTATTTAACTAATTAAAATATTGTAATTGTGTAACTAATTTAGGACCAAACAGCTTGCAATATATCTTTTATTTTTTGGGGATTAGGGCACACGTTAATTTAGATAAAATCAGTTATACAAAGAAACTAAATCTATCTCAAATTTCGTAAAATACAACTTTCTAATTTTAGGAGATTTTAAATCAATCAGTCATTCATAAAATATGATTTCTTCCCTGTTGATTGATTTTAAATCTCCTAAAATTAGAAAGTTGAATTTACTAAAATTTAAAATAGCTTTAGTTTTCATTCTAACTAATTTTATCCTTAATTTGTAGTCCAAGAGCATACATACTTTGGAAAAACCATGTTTTTGTCAAATAAAAAAGAGTAGAGATATTATGTCTAACTTGAGTTCCAGTACTTTTTCATTCAATTTAACTTCCTTAATTTGACAATGTCTTAGTATTAAATACGTGCTAATAATTTAATTTTCATAAACTAATACATAATGTAAGATCCTTTATATTATGAGTATATTTAATAGATGAAGAGTTCCTAAAAAAAATGTAATAGATGAAGACGAGTTCTTCTACTTCCAAGATATACTTTTAGAGGGGAGGAAAAAAAAATATGTTGGTGATATTTGCACTGATCTTTCATCTTTTTATACTTATCTTTCCCTCATTTTGGTAGTGAAAAGACCTTTTTTTTTTTTTTTTTTGGGACGCCACGATGGGCGATTGCCCCCACATTGTGGAGAGAGAACATCCTAAATAAGGTAGAATAAAGCTTACCGCACGCAGACGAAGGGTATCGAATCCGGGACCTCTCGGTCACGGGCCGGCCAATGCCCTACTGGGCTATTGGCCTCTTCGATGTAGTGAAAAGACCTTAATACTCAAAACTAATAAATCAAATTTCAAGCTAACATTTAAAGACATATGTAGCTAAAGATATTAAAGTTATTTCATTTACCAAAAAAGAAGAAGAAAAAAGATGAGAATAAGGCTGATGCCTCATGACGTAGAGAACTAGAGATCATGAGTTCGATTTTCCTATCAATTTCTTCAATCTCTCTATTTTTTATAATAGATGTCATCTTCCCCAATAAATAAAAAGATGAGAATAGTGTACGAAATTAAATTGAGAGTGCATAAATCATTTCTTAAAAAGCCAATTCATTAACATCAATAATTTTTTTTTTTTTTTGAAAACTCATTAACATCAATAAAATGAAAAGGAAAGATGGGATTGTTGCCAATTGGATTCCAAGAAGATAATCTATAAAGAATCAAGAAAAGCGTCACCAATAATAATTCCTAAAGTCCAAATTGTTTACTAATTTCCACCAAATTAAACCGTTAAGAGAAAATTTGACTTTTAGTAGTAGTCACCAGTCCACTCTTTATTGCAAGACGGCAGCACACCAAGCCAAGCCCCCACGCTTCCTCCGTAACTCTGACCCACGTTTGGCCGTCCTCCGCACCGTTTCACAAAACTCCCCCGTGGACCCCATTTTCTCCAGGGGTCTGACTGTTACTAAGGTTATAGTGTTGAACATATTATATATATATATATATATATATATAGAATGTTTTTTTGAATATGTATAGTATATTGTGTACAAATATTAAATTTCAGCAACAAATATTTTCTCCTTATGAAGATTTGTTCTAAAACTGCAACAAGTATTTTATTTTGATAAAAATCTGTCATTAGATGTGTAACACATATCTTACGTAACAAGTGTTTAAAAATCACAACAAATGTCTCGCCAAATTTTTTTGGACCGTTAATTTTTTTATCTTATGGTACAGAATGACCAAAATTAATTAGTATGTACTGGATTTTTGTCGTTATGCACCATAGTCAGATCCGTGTAATAGATGTTCAGAACACCTATTAGTCATTAGATGAATTGATTTGACGATTATATTTTTTTAGAAACAATTTTAATTTATATATATTTTTTTAAATAACAATTATTTTAAAAAAGAATCTAATTGTTAAAACAACTCATATAACGATTAACAAGTGCTACCTTTGTGAATAGAATATTTTTTTCGCATCATAATCATTCCGTAAATATTAGTGTTGTTTTTGCTTTTTCTTATATACTCCGTCAAGAAAGAAGAAAAACTCCAAATAATCAAGATTCACTAGATAATACATTGATTTACATGTGAAAATTATCAAAACTTGCTGAAATAAGATTGTAAAATTGAATTAGTCTCGTCAAATACTCAACGAAATGATATTGGGAATTCAGTAAATAAAAAACGAGTAATTAGAAAAACCACATCAGCATAATTAGTGCAGCTCCATTCTTTTGCCGACGATTAAGATCAATCACCTGGACCCCACACGCTAACAAGGGCAAAAATGGGAATTTACCAATTAAGCCGTTGATGACGGAGAAAAGCAGTTAAAAAACCTATCTTCACCGTTGAATTTTCCTTACGGAACTGGATTAGACTACCGTCGGTGACACACCCGAGTCTGGGTCCCAACGGTATATCCATTTTCACCGGCCGGTCAAAGTTAAAGATAATCTGAAAGCGAAAGATTTTGTTTATTTTTTTTGAAAGATTCTGATATGAACCAGATTATGTATGATTTTACCGACCGCGCAGTTATAATGCATACATAAAAAATTTAGTATATCGTGATTTATTTTTTGCAATTGTAATGTAACGAACTTTTAGACAAGTGTTACATTTTATGCGTATTTGTTTTGAGTATGGTATGAGTCTGAAATTCAAACTAAGACATATTTTCTTTAGATTGAGTATGAGAAAGTAACATCAAACACTAAATCAGTGAAAATTTGGTTTAAGTTTGAGACTAGTATGAGACAGAGACTCAATCTAATCATACACTATATAATATGTGTTTTCTCTGATTAACACATATTCTAAAACGTGTAACACATGTTTTATGCAACAAGTGTTACAAATCACAACATTTGTTCGCTCCAAAAAAATTTAAACCGTTGAATTTTTTATTCGTCGACCAAAAAATGTCTTGTATTTATTGATTTTTTAGTGCTCAACAACATAGATATACCGAGATTTTATGGTCCATATTGCTCCACTAAGAATAAATAATTTGGAAAAATTATCTATATGTAAAACTTTAAATTACTAGTTTCCTTGAACCTGATCAATATAAAAAAATTCTGAATTTTTTAACCAGAGAGTATATAGTAATTTATATAATAAAAAAAATAAGTAATCTTACAGAAAGAAGGAATTACAAAATGAAAGAATTATAAGGAAATATAAATTTATTCTATTATATATTTATATTCAATAACTTAATCTAATATTAATATGTGTATGTAAGTATTCAAAGCTTGTTGGCGTGACTAGTTCTATAACTTTTATTTTTAAGAGAGATTGAATGATTCACACTCACATATGAAATTTTCACTTTAATCAATATTTTATCCCTTTATGAACTGACTCGATGTGAGTGAGAATTACTCTGTCGAAGCCAGATAAAAATAAATAAATATGTGTAGGTGAAAAAGTTATGCTCCTATATATTTATTTTTTAATATTTTCATTTTGGAGGTCTGGTTTTAAAAGCAAACAGACATGCTCTGCAATCGATGAGTTATTGTCTCCTCTCTTCATCTTCCTTCTCCTCACGTCCTCTCTTCATTTGTCTTCTTCCTTCTTCCCTTTTGGTTGAATTGAAATCTTCTTCTTAATTCCTCTTTCTATATCTATATATATCTATATGCAATTCTTTATTCATATATGAAGAACTAAGAGGAAGTAAAGGGTTCGCAAAGATAACCAATTACTTTGCAGATAATTAATTTTCTTCTTTCCTTCAACTCTCAAAAAGAAAAAAAAAGTAAAGGGCGTTATTTCTATATACATACATAACGTGTATGTATATGTATTTGATTTGTTCAGATATGATCAATTGATGATGCCTTGGAGATTGAGGAAATAAAATTGAAGGACCTGTTTGGGTTTTGATTTGATTTTGAATTTTTTTTTTTTTTTTTTGGTTTTTGAAAAATGGAATTAAATCTTCAACAAGGGGAAATGGAAGAGCCAAGTATTGATACAGATAAATTGAGCTATGAAATTTTCTCGATTCTCGAGAGCAAGTTTCTATTCGGTTACGATGATCAGAAGGTTTGGATTCCTAAAGAAATTCCTCCGACGACGACGACGGCAGCGATGATAGAAGAGCAGAGAAACGACGTCGTTGTTTCGACGTCTCCGAGAATCAAGGCGGCGGCGAACGACAGAAATGGCCTTCAGGCCATAAAAAATCAGCGAGGGAAAATATGTATTCTCAGCATAGACGGTGGCGGAATGAAAAACATCATATCGGGAAAAGCCCTAGCTTATTTAGAAAACGCCTTGAAGGTAAAATCGGGAAAACCTGACGCTAGGATCGCCGATTATTTCGACGTCGCTGCCGGCAGTGGCGTCGGAGGTATTTTCACCGCCATGCTTTTTGGCACCAAAGATCAAAACCGTCCGATTTTTCAGGCAGACGAGACGTGTAAATTCCTCGTCGATCACAGCAAAAAATTCTATCGCTCGGCCTCAAATTCAAGTTCTAACGGCGGCGCCAAACTTCTCCGGAGAGTTTTTGGCGGCGGCGGCGGCTCCAATGCTTCGACAAAAGCTTTGGAAAAAGCAATGAAAGAGGCGTTTCTAGATAAAACGGGTCAGGGTCGGAGCTTGACGTTGAAAGATACATTGAAACCCGTTTTAATACCTTGTTATGATTTGTCAAGTACGGCGCCGTTTTTATTCTCTCGCGCCGACGCCTTGGAGACGGACAGCTTTGATTTCCGGCTATGGGAGGTTTGCAGAGCCACCTCGGCCGAACCGGCGGTGTTCGAACCGGTGTTAATGAAATCAGTGGACGGCCAAACACGGTGCATGGGTGTTGACGGCGGCTTAGCCATGAGTAACCCTACGGCGGCGGCTATTACTCACGTGCTACATAACAAACAAGAATTTCCGTTCGTGCGAGGAGTTGAGGACATTTTGGTACTTTCACTAGGTACCGGTCAGCTATTGGAAGGTAGTTTTGGCTATGAGCAAGTGAAGAAGTGGAAGGCTAAGGAATGGGCTCGGCCTCTGGCTCGTATCTCGGGTGACGGCTCGGCTGACTTAGTTGACCATGCCGTTGCTATGGCATTTGGTCATAGCCGTAGCAGTAATTACGTCCGTATTCAGGTATTGACTGTTTCTGCTAACTTGAGCTTTATTACTGTGTCACCTTTGTTTTTCTATTTTTGGTTCTTGCTGAATTTTATATCACATGTATATCCCATTTTTAGCTTAAAATTGGCTTAAGGTTTGTATCCCGATAATTATTATTAGATAAGTTGATCCAACAATTAAGTTTAAAAATAATACTATAGTTATTATATCCCCATAATAGCTATTACACTATGCTCCGACAAAAAAGTTATTATATAATTTCGTGAGAATAGTTATTTTGAAGTAAAATAATTATTCTGATAAAAATCGGTCTGATGTACGAAGCAATCTGACAACGTAGGGGGAAAGACTGCATTCCAAGGGATGTATTGTATAGGTAGTCTACTCTACCGATTACACGGTTCGAATTCATAACACTTATAATTTTTTCATATTTTATTATGTTAGTAGAATTAATTATAATTTTTTCCTTTTTAAAATATGTGCAAAAAGGTTAAAAAGACAAGGGAGGGAGTATTGAGTTTCCCATAGAGTCTCAAAAATATAATTCATTAGCATGAATACAACCAAAAACTATATGTAGCTCCATCTTTCAATAATAGATATCTCAGTATGTAAAAGAATAGAAATGTAAATAATTTGTATGTATATGTATAAAAGTACTGGTACACATATATACTATGGATGCTAGATGAAAAGGCATGATAATATGTACATAAATCAAAATGATTCTTGGATTTGCCTTCTCTGATGTCTTTTGGCGTTGATTTGAGGGCATGATTTCGTAGCAAACGTGACGGGTACATGAGATTAATGTTTCAATGTTATTCTGTGAGTAAACACTCTGTGCATTCATTGTTAAATGTTAAGTTAGTCTCCAATCTATCTGTTTCAGTAATATTTTGGGAGCAGACACTTTATGTATTTATTCCCGAATGTTGGGCATTTTGTGTGTATTTATTTATATGCAAAGAGTTGAGGGGAGACAGGCTGGGTTTTTATCTTCAACAATCCATTTCTCTTTCAGGGTGTGTTTTGTTTGTGGTGAAAACCAAAGTGGTTATTGTTTCTTGGGGGCTTGCAATTAAATTTGAGAAGAGGGTGGAGACTGTGAGGAGTCAGAGAGTGAAAGCCAATCCAATTGTGAGAGCAAGAAACAATGCTGTCGTTGCCAGAACCAAGTGGGACAATTCATACATTGGTTGGCGAGACCGAGACTCTGAGTTTGTGTACCCCTGTTTACCATTAAACACTTTCCAATTTTTTTATTTTTCACCCCAGCCCAAATGGGCCTACAAACCCGATAGAGGAGGTTACCCGATAGAGATATGTTTTATTGAAACTTACACAAGGGATTTGATTTCTACTTTTAGCAGGAATCGAACCTTACACCATTGGAGGAGGCGAGTCTGCTCTTACAGTACTTGTAGGTAGACTTGCCATTGAGCTGTGCCTCGCAGGGCAATGTATGGCCTTGTCTCTTGGCTAGGCGAGTTGGTTCCAGGAGTGCTTTTTGACGGTACCGTACTCAACATAATCTCGACCAATAATTTTCAATCTAATATTTCAATAAAAGTTGATAGTTGTTCAAAAAATTGTTTAGGAAAGCCATTAAAATTTAGTGATGTTGCAGAAGTCGCTAGTCGCTGACCGTAGTCGGCTTACCTATATTATAAAAGATTTTTTTAAATTCCCTTATCCTATATATTATACTAGTCAAATAAAATTCCATAAAAAATTAACAATCAAATACTAGTCAAATTAAAGTATACAAAGTCTATACATAATAATTAAATTCAATACCATAATAAGTAATAACAAGTTCAAGTACTAAAATAATCAAACGATGTAATTTTGGGCAGAAAATCGAGTTAAAAAAAAAGAGTCAGCAAAGTTGTTTTGACTGACTTTGACCGACTTTTGGCCGGTTTTGACCGACTTTTGACCGATTAAGTTGGTAAGCGATTTTTTTACTCCGACTAGGACGATTTTTACAACACTAAATTTTTACTGTCAGATCAAACTTACTGAGATTGTGTTGGTACGACACTAAAACCGATTTTGTTGTCTTGAATCCAAAGAGTTGAATCAGATAGAGTATTTATTTGAGGTTTTTGTCTTGATTCTTGAGAGATTGAATTGTTGTTGAGGAATTTCCATAATCTTGTCCGGATAACAACACAAACATTCTCTTGTTTAAAATTTCATTTTCTTGGATGGTAGAAGAAAATTTTACCCAGTGTAAACTAGTGCATACAAAGGCAGTCCCTACTCTTTTGTTTAGTACTCCCTCCGTCCAAAATTATCTGTCCACTTTGTATTTTGCACGGGAATTAAGGTTTCATTAAATTCTATAGTGGAATATGGTACAATGTCTAATATGACCCTATTTGATATTACTCCAATTTAATTCTACCTCCTCTTCTCTCTATAGCATTCTCTCTCCAACATTTAATGTAAGGGTTAGAATTGGAAAAACTGTAATTAATGAGCCCTTTATTTAGAAAGTGCACAAATAATTTGGGACAAATTAAAAAGGAAATGTGGACAGTTATTTTGGGACGGAGGGAGTATATCTCAAATGTTAATATTATTCTTCATCCAATGAATAGGAAAAAAGTAAATAACTTCACCTGTTTAAATTTCAGCAGTCACGTCAAATTATTTTTGAGCGCTTATAATGTGTCAATATGTGCTGACAAAAAAAAAGTTCAATACAACAACAAACAAGCCTTAATCCCAAAAGATTGGGGGTCGGGCTATATGAAACAAATAAAGAATCACGTAGGGTCATCCACATGGATGCTTTCTCTCCATTACTTTCGATCCCAAACACAACTCTCCTCTAATTCTAGCAAATTCATATCCCCTTTTATCACTTCCGTCCAAGTCTTCCTCGGTCTCCCTCTCCCTCTTACACCCTCAATATTACATAATCCTTCAATTCTCCTAACTGGAGCATCACTTGATCTTCTTTTAATGTGCCCAAACCAATGCAAACGGTTCTCGCCAGTGAGTGTTGTGGACGTTGGTCCATGACATTTGTTGCCGGTCCCAAATTCGGATAAAGGAGGAGGGTTGCGGAAGGTCTCGTGACAACTAGCGTAAAACTCAGTAACATACTGTGACATGAACCCAAAAAAAAAGTTCAATACTGCATTCAAAATGATATGAATTGTGACTGCCGTTGCGGTATGGTCAACTTGTTCTTTCCAATCAAGTTTAGGAGCTAACCATTCTTTTCTAAATTGTTATTTAGCTAAAAAATTGTTGTGATAGTTCGTTTTCTTATTTATTTTATATAGAAAAATGGATATTCAATTTTGGCCGGAAAGAGTAGGATTGTTGAGCTGGATTTTCTTTTGAATGGCATGGCAGGCAACAGGATCCAGCAATGGTAGTTGCGGACCGAACATGGATTCGGACCCAAGTCCGGACAACGTAAAACTGCTGGTCAAGATAGCAGATGAAATGCTGAAAGAAAAGAATGTAGAATCGGTGCTGTTCAATGGTAAAAGGATCGGAGAAAAGAGCAATTTTGAGAAACTGGATTGGTTTGCCGGAGAACTTGTACAAGAACATCAGAGGAGGAGTTGCCGTATAGCTCCCACTGTTGCATTCAAACAACCTTCATGTCCCAACAACCACATTGTTTAAAGATAAATGGTTAGCTTTCTTTCTCTTTCTCCATTTCCCCACTACATTATCTATCTCTAGGCTATAACCTTAATTTACTACTTTAATTAAACCTTTGACTAACAGTTTTGGGACTCCTAATGTTCCTTTCCTGCAATAAACCCTTAACTTTATTAAGGTAGGACCATATAGTATTTGGTTTTAAAATTTTGTTCGTAAAAAAAAAGAAGTTTAAATCCCGAACTTGAAATCGTAAAACACAACACTGAATAAATCTACTAATGTGACATATGCCTGCCTACCCTTTCAAACAGGACCCCATTAAGCTCATAATTGAATAATAATGCACAAAAGGGCCAAACTCCTTTTGCCTTGGGGATATTATAATTTAGTAAATTCACGAGAATATATTAATTTCGGCAGTTTGTGGGCTATATAACTTATAAATAGTGTCATTTTCTGCACATTTTTTTAAAGCCAAAGATTATAGAATTGATCCGTTTTCTATGAGATGATTAGACAAAATAGAATACAGTGAGGGTGGGGAGAGAAGGTGCCTCACCAGTGTCGGCTGACCGACACTAATTATTGTTGGGGTGAAGGTTTCTTCTTTAATATGATCTATGTTGATTTGGGCACGGGTGTTCAATACGGGCACATATTATTATTATGCCTTTAAAAGTAAGAACACAAGGACATATCTAAGAACTCAGACACAAATACCTGGATACGGAAATAATTAGGGCATATAAAAAAATTAACGCATTAACTCCTTTTTTAAAAAGAATATAAGCCTTAATTTGGGAAATAGATCTCTAATATCCTCCTCACTATAGACAGGATAGAGAAGATCATTGTTGGAGAGGTACATAGTCTTCGTCAAAATACTCAATATTTTTTTACAACAACCAATAAGAATTCAACCCCCACACTCATATCGTATCGTGTCGGACACATGTACGGCGCCTAAAACAAAGAGTCCCTTAACATAGCATATGATAAAAACTGGTAGGGCTGTTGGGACATGGCTACGGCTTTGTCCCTTGTGGCCATCTAATGGTACCAATGTTTGGTAAACTTGAAGATGCAAAACTCCAGGAGAAAAAAGGGAGATTTTTGTCTGTCTCTTTTATTTGTGTCTTTTATATACATTTTTTTAATTTGGTAAAGGCAATGGAAGATGCTTGGTAAGAAGGAATGTGTTTTTTTCTCAGGTTTAGGCAAGTATGTTCCTCACTATTTGCAAGTCTATAAAAATTTCAAACAAAACATTTACTCAATTCCACTCTAATAGTTTTTGCAGTGAACACTTTTGGTGTGGCACTGGCTAAGTGAAAAATAGGAGGTGGAACCGGTTTAATAGATTCGGTTTCACCTTCCACACTCATAAATGTAGTTTCGACT
Source organism: Vinca minor (assembly GCA_026122235.1). NCBI lineage: Eukaryota > Viridiplantae > Streptophyta > Magnoliopsida > Gentianales > Apocynaceae > Vinca > Vinca minor. The sequence continues at coordinate 5,616,356 of JAOCZM010000096.1, forward strand.
CTGTTTTTGTTGGCAGATGTTGATCTCTCTTTTGAAAGTGCTACAAGACTGAATTTAGAAGTATGGAAGGTGGGGCCAAATCTATTAGACCGATTCCATCCCCTAGTTACCTCTGGATGAGGGTGTATTTAAGTTGGATTTTTATTTAAGGATTTACATCTTATTAGGGGTGTTCATGGTTCGGGTTGGTTCGGTTTTACACATTTTCTAAACCAAACCAAAATATTCGGTTTGAAAATTTTGAAACTAACTCGAACCATACAAAATCTCAAACCGATGCATTCAGTTTGTATCGGTTTAGTTTGGTTTGGTTTAGTTGTTCAGTTTTTTGGAGATACAATATATATTGATTATAAAGGAAAAATAAAACAATTTTTTTATACAATTACTTAACTACTAAAAATATAAAGAAATAAGACTATTATTTTCACAAGATAAATACAATCAAAAACAAAATAATGAAATATAAATTTTTGATTCTTGAATTTCAGTATAAAGTAAAAATAAAACAATTTTTTTTTTTTTTATATAATTACCTAGTTACTAAAAATATAAAGAAATATGTCTATTATTTTTTCACAAATTAAACACAACGAAAAAACAAATTAATGAAATATAAATTTTTAATATTGATTCTTGAAGTTCAAACAAATTACTGAACAATTATTATACGAGGAAAAAAACAAAAAATTACACCATTATTAGTTGTAAAACAAAAATTTCAAGTGAATCTAAAACCACATACAACATATGACTCTGCAATCTTATACTTTAGCACTTGTAGAGCTTGCTTAACATGGTATAAATAAGAAGTTCAATATGTTTTATTACAAAATAATTCTTTAATATATGTGTATATATATATATTTGGTTTGGTTCGGCTTGGATTATAAAAAAATTTAAATCAAACCGAAAGTTCGGTTTTAATTTAATCAAAATCAAAATCAATACGATGCACCGCTCAAACTGAAAAATCGGCTTGAATTGGTTTGGTTTGGTCGGTTTCGATTTTACATGAATACCCCTAAATATCATACGAAAGGAAGTGAAAGAAGAGTATAGATTCAAAAACATAAAATTTAAAACAAAAGGTATTCAAATAGTGGGAAACCAGCATTAGTACACACTATCACTTTAGTTCTTTAGTTGCCATTTTGGTTATAAATTTTGAAGTGGTAAGTTAAGTGGTGGTGATGTTAGTCAAAAGCTAGAACTTTAGAATCATGGTCTGATTCCTAGTTCCGACCCATTAGGAATTTGAGTATGTTTTGGTTACCAACCAACTTTTTTTTAATCGATAAAAAGTAAAGGGTTAAAAGCATAGTTTGGTTGAAAAAGAAGAAGAGAAAGTAACACCCATTATTACCACTCTCCCATTTTTTTTTTTTTAACCTCGATTGAGCGGTTGCCCCATATAGAGGAGAGAGAACTGTCTCAGACGAGTAGAAGATAGCCCTAATTACAACATCTACATGTGTATAATCTTCTAAAGTGATTAATATTAGTTATATTCATATGTAGAGTTGGCTAGCGTTAGATTTTAGTTTAGAAATTAGAACTCACGTCTGATTTTATAGACAGTTCGATTTTTTTACAAAATCAAGACGAAAGGTTTCAAATCAAACACTATAGAGTATCCTCATTAGTGAGACTCCCTCCATTCCTAAATATATGACGTTTACGACACTTTGAAAAAATTAAGAAATTCAAACAAATAGTAATCTTTCCACCACAATTCCAATAATACCCTTCCTTTCTCCATCTCTTTCATTTTTCCAATAAAAAGATATGTTGAGGGTATAATTGAAATAAATTGTTGACATCTGATAAATGACATGTAAATGACAATTAATTTAGATATATATATATATATATCTCCTAAACGACAATTAAATAGGAATGGAGGGAGTGGTTTACAATGAGAAATCTCTTGATTTAGACTTTAATTTTCTTTAATATAATCTTGTGTTGAGTGGCTGGCTGTCTGACAATGTCTTGTTTCTTCATGCAGTGAAAAAAAAAGTAAAAGTAAAAACTAAAAAGTACTACTATGTGTGAAGCAGGGGATTGAAGAAACAGAAGAAGAAAAAGTAGTTAAAAAAACAGCTTTCAGCATGTGGTGGTCAAGGTTTTTAAGTGGATAAAAAAGGACCCTCAAAACTGTAAAAAAAGACAGAGTGGGATGATCTTTGTGGGATTCTTTTGCCTCCCCTAGGACAAGCATTTTCTGGGGTCACTTTTTTTTATTTATTATAAGGTCAAACAAAAAACCATACACCACTCTGTTTTGTAATCTTTTTATTTCAATTTGATTTTTGGGACCCTATGGGAACTTTCTCCCTTATATTTCCTTTTGTTTTGTGTGTAAATAATATAATATATAATGTACTAAACAATTTAGAGTCTATATGTATGTAATTAGTAATTAATCAAAGAAGAAGAAATACACGAAATGCATGTTACTAAAGAAAATAATTATAACATGTACATACATCACCCTTCCAGAAAAAAAAGAAATAAAAAAGAGACAACGAGAGTACCTGAGATATTTTAATAGAGAAAATATATTAAAATGGATTCTTCTAACGTCTACCCAAAAGCATATATATTAATATGAATTAAATTACCATATATATATATATTAGTTTAAGTTTTATATTTCCTCTAGGGTTCCCTATTTTTAATATAATTTTAAATTTTGATAAATTTAAATTATTATATATAATCCATTTTATCTGAATTAACGTGCTCCCCATGACACACAACACCAATACCTTATTAAAATTTATAAAAAAGTAACTAATATATTTTCCCTTCTTAGTTTTTTTAACCAAATTAAGAAGAAAAAGAAAAGAAAATGACTGAACCTATCATTAACTTTTTCCTCAATCAGTGGTTTTAACTTTTACCTAATTGTTTTACAATATACTTTGATACTTTTCATCCCTATATCACGGAAAAGTTTTCTTATATATGAATCTTTTTCATCATTGTTTTTGCACAAAAAGACCACAAGAATAATAGGGTCTATGCCCCCTTCTTTTTTCCAAAATAATAATAATATATTTTAATTATTAAAAGATGTCAAGTCGAAATTGCTGCATCACAAATGAGTTCGAAATGGAAAATATTTTTGACGGTTGAAGTTCCTATATAAAAATGAGTTGATCAAGCCATATCAAATAATTACTATTCTAATTCATGAATGTTTTCTTCCAATCTTGATCGTGTTCAATCTAAATGACATGTTAGTCTTATCTAACAATTTTGATGGGGATAAAGTTTAAGCCAATGAATAATAAAAATTTATGCAATCACTCTCAAACCACGATTTGAATCCTGCATGACACTTACGGTAATATTTAAATTACGAAAACTTTTACTAATAGAATTTAAACTAAAATTGATAAATTTTAGGAAAGAATCAATAAACTATACGTGTGAATATTACTATAGAAAATGTTACATAGAGTGTCACGGACAATCGCATCTGATTAAACCATCATCAAAAGTGTCCATTTTGGTTTGTTTTATGGCAAAGACTGAACTATACACTTGATTTTTGGTTGTTTTGAAGCCTATCTTTAAGATAATTGAGAAGATAATATATAAATAAACAAACAAACAAAAGTCTATTTTTTTTTATATCGATATCTGTATATTTGATCCGATTAATTTAATTGTTATTTAATAGACACTATAACATGCTGGTAAGACATCCTGTGAATTTGTAAATATGCGACATTAATGGGATAAATTGAATACAAAAGATATTCGTGTTATCATCAAACCATGCAATTTGGCTAGACATTATCATCCAAATGACAAATGCTTTGATTTGATTGCTTTATTAATATATTATGAATCATTCATTGAGGAAATAGTTTGGTCACCATCCAAAATGGGGTTTTATCACTTTCTTCATACATTGTTAGATATTTGAATGGGACCTAAAGGCTCTATAGGTGGGTGGAACAAATTAAAAGGGTCTAAAACTACAACTACTATTGAAACTCAATTAGTGCTTTTGATAATGGTGATGATTATGACTCATGGTGTTCAAATATTGTTGTATTCATGGATACCTAATAATATGTTTAGTCTTATTTTATTGTTAATTGAAAGTGTGGGCAAATTTAGAAATGCAAGAGGGAGATAGGAAAAGGAAGAGTATATATAAAGGAAAAAAAAGGAGATTAGTTTTCAAGTGTTATAAGTTATTATTCACATGCGTTGGTTTAAAATATGTATAATAGTCTTCTGCTAACTATGATTAACATAATTCACAGTTTGATATTGTTAATTAGGTCAACGGTTGTAGTTTTTTTTTTTTTTTTTTTTTTTTAAACGTTTAGAATTGAATATTGATTTATTTTATTGGTGTATGATTAATCATGATGTGGGAAATTTATAGTCAGTTTGGATTGAGTCTCAAACTAAGATTATGGCCTCAATCTTAAACATCGCACGCTCAAATCAAATGTTATATAATTTAATAATTCATGTTTAATTTACAGACTCAAATAAAAAATAGTTCGAACATAATTTGAATTGCAAATCAAATCAAACTAAAACCAGATTCAATCTAAATATACACCGAGTTTCGTAGGGGTGGTTGTGCACACTTTGTTGCTTGCACATAAAAAGCTTGATTTAGTTACTTTAAGAATACATCATTTTCTTCCTTTTCAAGGCAAATATGAAAGATCATCTGATTTGGTCAGCCTAAATTGTGGAAAATTCTAATATAGAGGGACGGACTCCACAACCTTCTCACATGAGTTGAAGCAGGAGACTCCACCTTAATTTATGTGAGAGTGTTGTGAGGTCAGTCCTACAAAGACAGCTCCATGCCAAAAGTGACCCCTAAATTGTTGGTGTTTCTAAGTGACACTATTTGGAAAATTTGCGTGTTTAGTCCCTAAACAATTTATGGCCAAAGATAAAGTCCTTAAAGATTATTTTTTGATTTTAAAATCCCTAAACAATTTACTATTGGTATACAAGTCCTTCCGTCCAGAAAAATGTTAGTCAACTGTTAATTTAGATTTTTTTACTAAGTCAACAGAAATATTTCAGGGGTATAATCGGTACATCACAATTAAAATATACCCCTTCACCCATTTTGGCAAATTGGTCATTATTATCCCTAAACAAATTATAACTCAGGCGTAAGGTCCCTGAAGATTAATTATGGACATTAACATCCTTAAAAAATTTACATTTGTTATACAAGGTCCTTCCGTAAAAAAAGATTACAGTCAACATGAAGCTGGAAAAAAAACTGAGTCAAAGCAAAATTTTAAAGGGGTATTTATGGTAATTTGCACCCCACATATTCTTCTTCAAAACCCCCACCCCCCTTCTTCCCATCCCACCCCCAGTCGGAATCCCATCCCCACATTCCCTCTCGATGAAGTGAACACCAGCCAAAGCAATAACAAAGTTACTTGAAGGTAGCTCGGAGATCATCCTGCATTTCAAAATCTGTTTTATTCATGGAAAGCTTAGTATGGTGGATGAGAAGATTTTTACAGGCCAAACAATGGCTTAGTAACAATGAGCGACGGAATTTGATGTCTTCTCTTTGCATTGCCCCCAAATTGAATGTGGCAAATTTCACGATGATGATGTTTGCTCTTTGATTTTGTTCTTGAGCAAATTGAATGTGGCAAATTTTAATTCCCAAAAACAATTTTGAAGGATAAAATCAAGAAGAAAAAAAAAAAGCCAATTCTAAAATCTACAAACTCACTAAAACAACAATTGAAGGCAAAACTCATTTTAAGAATTATTGTACCAAAACTTCACTAATCAAATTAACCAATTAAAAGGCACACAAAAAATTTGATTTAGATGTGGAAGAAGAAGAGAGGGAGTGGGGTGTGTCTCGGGGGTAGAGGGTAGAGGGTTGGGGGGGGGGGTGAGAGAATGGGGTAAAGGGGTAATGGGTGTGATATTTTAATTATGATATAATTAATATATCCTTAAAATATTTTTGTTGACCCGATAAAAAATTTGAATTCACAATTGACTGAACCATTTTTTTTGTCGGAAGGACCTTGTATACCAAGTGTAAACTGTTTAAGGATGTTAATGTGCATAATTAATCTTTCGAGACCTTATGTCTGAGTTATAAATTGTTTATGGATAATAATAACCAAATTGCCCCCCTTTTTTCAAGGTGAAGAAGAGTTGAGGTGTAAAATACCATAATTATCCTTTTACGTTTTTACTTTGACTCAATTTTTTTTCTAAAATTAATCTTTAATGACCTTGCATGCAATCTGTAAATTGTTTAGGGATGATATTGACCAATTTGCCGACACTATTTTGAAGCCAGTATATATTAAAACACATTTAAAGTATTTTGTTGAAAAAAAAAATATTATTAGTTGAGGTGGTGCTAATTAATCTAAAAGACCAAAACATAAATGTTTTGAGTTAGAAATGCTACAATAACTATATTAATCTTTCTCCAAGCATTATAGTTTAACTACATTTTGACGTACTTAGATAGTAATTTGTGCATCACTATATTTGGAATCAAGAAATTAAAACAAAGTAGTAATTCAATTGATTAAGATGGCCCTTTTCTAATAAAAAGTATAAATTCCGTGGATGAAAGTAGAGGTGAGGACTGAATTCGGATTTGCCAATTCGGTGGTTTAAGTTTGGTTTTGTCGGTTTTTTTAATTCGGATTCGAATTCGGATTTATAATTACCGAATTCGAATTGACCGAATTGGTGAATTTGTGAGTTCAGTTTTTTCCGAATTGATCGATTTCACAAGAAACCTAACTGAACATCGAGAGAAACCCAAATTCAAAACAAACAATAAATTCAGAAAAATAATAGAAACAATAAATTCGTCATCGTTTAATTCAATCATATTTACACGAAAAATTAATAGCAAAATCGCCGAAATGACAATTTGTAGGTTCTATTTACTTTATATATTCACTATATAATAAAATTAATAAATTATTAAAAAAAACTGAATTCAATTTCGGTCAGAACGAATTCAATAATAGCTTAACCGATTTCGTTCCAATTTCGACCAAATCGAATTCAAATGTATCTGAATTACCGAATTCACATTGAATTATCAAATTCGAATTCGCCGGATTTGAACCTACGACCAGTCACTTAATAGCCGACCCAGAGAAAGCCATTGCGCGCTTGCCCATTAGGGGCGTGATTAGATGGGAGGTAATAGTTTTTTCCCTAGGATAGGTTACAAACGAATAATGGATCATTCCGGTCTATTATTGATAGAGATTTGACCAATACTGAAGGTAGCTACAACTGTGATTGAGTGAATATCTTGGTCTAATGTGGATAACAGACGACATAAAGTTGACTCTTTTGGAAGTCGAGATCTAACAAAAGAAGTAAACATGAAGTGTTGTGAAAGACTGAGATGGAAAATAAAACGGAGATAAAATCGAAGAATTATTCGTTCAAGAGTAAACTGAGAACATTCACTTTTTTATATACTATTAAGGCTTTCAAATTTGCTCACAACCTAGATGAATGTATAAGATGAAGAGATAATTATTTTTCGTCATATATCTGATACTACATAGTATACATGATACTATTAAATATTCTGCATGAGTAATTTGTATAAAATCAGAAAGTGCGTTATTTAATTTTCTATCTAAGGTTAATCTTCAAAGGGATGGTAAGAAATGAGTGAAGACAAATTTTTTATATCTTTTTCATTCTTCCACTGCAAAAAAGTCGCAATTTGAGAGGAGAAATCTATTAGATGAACTATTTCAACCATTTGTGCATTTAGACATCTTACATTTCAATTTTTAAAATTTTTGATGAAGAATCTTGACAACTTGTATTAAGATTCAACAGCAAAAGGTTGAAACGGATCTTTCTCTTTCTTGAAAGTAGTTTATGGGAATATAATCAACGCAACTCGAAGAAGATTGATTATCAATGGGAGCTGAAACACCACAATAAGCGTAAACTAAACTTATTGATACAGTAACTTAAGAATGAATGAAAAGGTAAAAAACTCACATCATGTTCCAAAAATATATTGTATAAAAACAACTAATCTAATTAATAATGAGGCTGAAATCTCTCTTAAATAGAGAAGGAATTTCAGGCAAGCCTTTACAAAATAGAGACCTAATTGGACTAGAACTAAAGCAATCACAAGTATACAGTAAATTACCTTAAACTAGTACTTGCTATAAATTAAAAAACTAAAAATGGACCACATGTCCTTTATTGTAGTAATAATTCGAAATTAATATAGTAAAAGGTGGAAATTAAATACTAAATAAACTTGGAAAATAAGATATAAATTCGCCTAAAAATCTGGACAGTTTGTTGTATCAACTTGCACGAAGATTTCGGACACCAAGATGACAGAATTTGATTTTGTGATCTCATGAAAGTTGTAGATCTGCCTCTTAGCTTTCATATGCAACTTGAATCACTCCATTGGGTTATTAGATCGATAGTTATGACCATTACACCAAACTGTCGTAAAGCTGTCCAAGTCCTCGTCAATTTAGTTTACATATATCCAAGTTAAAATTGCGATATTGACGAATCGATTTCAACTATCAGCCTCTACTTTATTGTACAAAGCAGAAGAAAAATGCATTTGAACATCTTACATTTTAAATTTTAGAATCTGGTCCACATATATTCTTACAAATAATTTAACTTATGCGAAATTCAATACAAAATATCAGATTTAAAATGCTAGTCCAATGCAAATCTATATCCGTTTGCTTCATTGCAAGGAAGTTTCAAATAAATGGGTCTTTTTACATTTTTTTTCTTCTTAAAACCTGTAAGATTAAAACATGTAAGACGTGAATCTAAGATTGAAATGAACTTTCTTCAAAGATTCTTTAAAATAAATGAAAAGTTTTGTTTGGGTCCAATTATGTGAGTCATTGATTCGTTGGTCGGACAAATTCTGCAAGGGAAAATTTTATTGGCTAAAAAAAAATTTGAAAACACAAGTGTGCTGATAGGAATCGGAATAGCCCCTAGTGGTTAAGTTATTCCATCACAGGACTGAGATACTGTGGTCGATTCCCATATCCCAAAAAAAAACACACACACACAAGTGCGCTGCCAATGGTTGGAAGAATTTTTCTCCCAACAAAAAAGAAAAAGAAAATGGAATTTTTAAGTGGAGTTTCTTTCAACTATTAGGCTTAGAAGAAAAAAAGGAAATAAAATGCAGCACCAATAAGAATGTATAGGCATTTGAGATTAGGTTTATATTTGAGATTTTGGTCTCAGTCTCAAAATTAAATCATATTTTAGATAATTTAATACTTGAAATTTAATTTTCAGACTTAATCCAAAACTATTTTGGATTTAAATTTGAATCTCAAATCTAAACCAAACACAATCCAAACATATGTGTATAGAGGCACCGCTCGAAATAATTGAAAATGATGTGACATGACACAATCAAACAAAATCCATTTGAATTTAGATAGTTTAATTTTGTCTTATTGTGCCTTTCGGCAACTTTTACTTTTCTGCCCTTTTTCTCCATCGATGGACTATTATAGCTAGTTTTATCTCATTGCGAGAGTAAGTTATTATTATTTAATTTTTTTTTTTTAAATTTACAAGTGCAATACGTATATACCAAAAAGTTAAGTTATAAGAGGAAGAGTTATTTTGAGTTGATTTTTTTCGATATACGTGTATTACACTCATTGATTCGAGAACAAATTTTAGTACTGTATGATTATAACTTGCTTTCGTACAAAGAAAAAAACTAATCGTTAATAACACTTTTTTCATAATCTTGATCTAATAAACATTGTGATTTAAAATCCTCTACATTATTACAAGGTAAAAAGAGGGACGATTTTTCTTAATTGTCTATCTTCATTGGTGAAATCTGAACTACAAGGTGCTTACGTAGCGTATGGTTTGTGATAGTATGCTTTATTGCCTCCAAGTAAGACTATGTATGTACCATCGCCCTATGGCTTAATAGAAACAACAAGATCTTCAATAAAAAAAAAACCAAAACCATTAATTGCAATGACGTTTTTTCATGGAGTATGAAATTTGTTTATGCTAATGACTTATTTTCAAAACCCTTAGTTGTCTCTACCATTTTTATCCAATGTCAACCACCTATCTTACCCTTTAAATGTCTCAACACGGATGGGGCATGTATTCATAACAGGCTCAGGTGGAATAGGAGGGGTGATAAGAGATCACCAAGGAAATTGAATTGTTAGTTTCATCTTGCAATTGCCTTATGTTACTTCTAATGAAGCCGAATTGATAGCCTTACGCTATGGATTAATCCTGGAGAAAAACGAAGGCATTACTCACCTACATGTTGAGCTAAACTCTCAAATTGTGTTAGATCTCCTAAGCAATTATGAAAATATTAAATATTCTAACATATTGTCTGATTTCCAACAATGCACCAAGAAGCACATCTATCGCGAGGGGAATTAAGTGGCTGATGTCTTAGCCAAAAAAGCAACAACCCTATCTTGGAGTAACAGCCAAATTTTCCGAGTTATACCAGATTTTGCATTCCAAACATGGCTGAGCAAGGGATTAAATTTCCAAGGAGCAAAATCTCTTAATTATTGTAGAACTATTCCGCTTTTACTGCTTTTCCTATGTTCTGTTAGTATTTCTATTGTGCAACTGTTAACTATTCCGTATTAATGTGTCTTCTTTTTACCCAAAAAAAAACTTTTTGGTGTCCGATGATTTTTCTAAAATCAAATTTTTATATAGTCCTCTCTCTTACTACCCAACATCAAAAGAACTCTAAAGCACAGGAAAATTTTATCCTAGTTCACAAATTTTCAAGGTTTGGTAAGAGGTATATTATTTGCAACACCCACTACAAAATACTTGGGGGGGCCTATTCACAACTTGGCCGGCCCTCTAGAAACTTTTTAGGCACCATTATCAAAAATAAAAAGTTCTTTGTTTTTCTTTGGTTTTTTTTTTTGGGGGAGGGGGGTGGCGGGGGGGCGCTGTACATTTTGCAAAATTTGATTGTCAGAATGGCAATTAAACAAGATGGATTGTCTCCCTTCTTTTCCGCAGGCTACTCAATCCTAGACCGTTCTTATGGAACTGATCCTACAACCCCTCGTATGAATTGAGCGGATTCCACATCTGCAAATAGACCCCGCTCAATTTATATTAAGAGACTGTGTGGCCAGTTCTACAAGGACGGGCCTATAATTGAATTTTCCCTTTTCCGCATACTTCCGAGGCAGAACAGCCAAAAACATCTGAGAGAGCAATTTATGCAGCCAGACTAATTCAATTTTCAAACACAAACTTTCTAACTCTGTTCCTTTGCCGCGTAGAGCAGCAGGAAAATGATGTTCACTCCGTCTCAAATTTAATGTCCACATTTGACTTTCATCATAATTAAAGAGAGTAATTTGACTAATATGGAGTTACCATAATAACCTTATTCATTCATACTAATAGTAGAACCTATTTGTTATGAGAGTTCACTTAATATAGGAGGTTAGTTAAGAGCGCTCACTTTGGGACAAATTAAAATAGAAATATAACATTCAAATTGGAATGGATGGAGTAAAATAGAAGTTCACATACAACATAATATGGATCATCAAATATTGCACCTTGAACCTCCCAGATAAATATTTGTCAAAAAAGGAGAAAAAAAAGTCCATGCACCGGGAAATAGAAACCGTATAATTCTTTTAATTCATAAAACAAAGAACATAAACACAAGTTCTAAATCAATCAGGAGATTTAGGTAAGGGGATAAAAATCAATTCTATTACAGCAATTATTGGGACAGCTATATCATATATGCATTTTTGTAAAGTATAAATAAAAACTTAAAAGAAATTCAATATACCAACAACAAAGAATTCATCAAGAAGCAGAAATACTTGAGCTATTAATGCTACAAACAACACTCTTTTACTTGAGCAACTTTCCGTTGATGTGAAATAGAGAAAGTCAAGCAATGGTACAACAACAAAAATGTTCATCAATAACTGACCAACTTCATTGTGGAACCTGCACTTGCTCGGCGGGTACTGAGGATTCCAAAGGTTCCTGTAATGCTGGATTGATTGGGAATAGCATACATTGGGCATAATGCGCCATCAATTGATCAACGAGAGTCAGGGCTACCATAGCTTCCACCATTGGAACAGCTACAACACCATAACCAAACGATTAGTGATTTCGAAACAATTCCCTATTTTTAGTTTTCGTTTTTTTTCCTCTTATTGTTATTCTTTCTATTTTATATTTATATTGAACATGCAATGTCATTTCCTATAACCTTGACGCTATTGCCCTCTTTCATTAATTTATTTTCCTTACAAATAAACAAAATTTAAGCCGATAGGAAACTGTGGCACAAGACAACAATCTCTATGAGATGGAATCCTTCTGTTAAGTTCCCGTAAAAAGCTTTATTTAACAGAAGATTCCAGGTCACATTTATTGGTCCACTATGGTCAAGAATTAGAAAAGTGATTTAAGAGGGGAATAGAAAAAACAGTAACAGGAGTAGAATTGTGCAACAAACCTCTTGGAACAACACAAGGGTCATGGCGTCCACGTGCTATAAGCTCTGTGTCATTTCTATCTCGGGTCACTGTGTGCTGCTTTCTCTGCATTTGCATCAGAACAACAACCAATCAAGAAAGGACTATAAAAGAAAAAGCTTTACAACAATCACCCAGAAATATATTTAGAATAGTCCAAGAAACAAAACATATTATGACAAGAGTTGACGAAACCAGAATTTGCATCTCCAATAAGAATCAGCAGGAAAAAATAGCCAGGATTTTGGAAAGTATTTGAGATTACGCTAGCAGGAAAGACACAAAGCTATTAGCAGGAGTAACAACAACTCAAATGGGAAGATGAATTTGGGTCTCACCGCGATCACTTGATTTAGCAAGTGGTGTCAATTTGGGAAATATATTAGCTCAACTTGAACTATAGAAAATTCAAAACTACCTTGAGTTCAGGTTTCAGTTCAACCATATGTAACTTGTGATGTTGAGCTTATAGCAAGTTGAAATACTCAAATACTAACTTTACGTGAATGAAAGCATATGAAACCGAATAGTTATCAATAACAGAAAAATATGCTAATTAAATAGATTGCCGAAAGGGCCTGGTAGGGGAGGGGGGGAACTTACACCAATTGTGGATGTTGGTTTGAAAGCTATTCTCATATTAATGACTTCACCATTCGATATTCCTCCCTATAAGAGTAACGGCCAGAAATATTAGTTAGGAGGACATACGGTACATAGACAAAGTTGAAAGATGCCCTAAAACACTCAATTGAAGATATGTGGAGGGATGTGTGCATTCGTGTATTTATTTGGATACCAATAGATGGCAATAAGTTTATATGTTTATTCCATGTAATGTAGTTTATGGATGTATTTGAATCACCTGTATCCCTCCAGATCGATTGCTTTTTGTCCTGATTTTGTTATGTTCATCCATATAAAATGGATCATTATGCTCACTGCCAGTCAGAAATGTACCTGAAAAGATTTCCCATATAAACGAATTGGAATCAGAAAATTGGATCCTACACAAGTAAGTGCCCTTTTTGACAGCTCTATACACTCTCCATTCTTCCCGTCCCCCTGCTCCGCGGGGAAGAAAACCCCAAAGAAGATAAAACTAAAAATTGACAGAGTTCAGATGAAAATAACTGAAACTGCAAATTGAAAACTGGTATGATTCAGTACCTGCGAACCCACTTCCAAACTCAAACCCCTTAGTTGCAGGTAATGACATAACAGCTTTTGCCAGCTCTGCTTCAAGTTTATCAAATACAGGTGAGCCAAGTCCCTGACATAAATTCACAACTGTCAGGGGATTCCATAATTGACCAACAAACAAGCAAGTATAAACATCATCCGATAAAGACAACTTACTCGTGGGACATTTCGAACAATGCAGGTGACCACACCACCAACAGAATCACCTCTTACTCGCACAGCATCAATAGCAGCTATCATCTTTTCTGCATACTCTGGATCTGGGCACCTAACGATGTTGCTCTCTATCTGGTATTAGATAGGAAGAACTTAGTGATCAATGACGCATTGAATAAAGATAAAACACTAGCAAGGGAGCGAAACAGAGAGCCATTCTATAATGACGTGCCTCTGAAAAACTGGTTTGTGACGTTTGTCATCAATCAGGGAACATGTACCTAACCAGACTATTTCAGGAGTAAATGGAAACTTTGATTACCACCACACCCTACGTACGACAGAACAAATTAAGCAAGTGTATTAGTTTTTTCATGTTTCTGATATACGGAGATAATTCATAGACATTGTGATCATTTCAAACAAAAAAATGTTATCAATTTAGATCTAGTATTTCTAATAAGTTTCAGTTTCATATTAGGCATAGGAAGTGCATTATGAATCATATTAAAACTAAATTTGTAGTATGCATGGAACTTTACGAAAATGAAACAACTACTTATTTTTCATCTTTTATATGCAATATCCAACCAGAAGCCAATTGTAGAGCCTTGGCGTAATTGGTATTATAGATGAGCCAGAGACCATAAAAAAGGGAAAATTTGCAAGGTAAAGTTAGCGGAATGCATAACCTAATGAATATGCAGAAAGACAACCACTAGAAAAGCTATAACAGAATGAGTAAGAAATGCATTTAGGATAACATAATTGTATGAATCAATTAAAGTTACTATTTATATGTGAAGCCTTATAAAAACTGATTACGCATACACCAAAAGAGGATGCTTCCTGTAACAAAGGTAAATAGACGTACCTGATCAAGAGTCACAGTCTCAGGATCTACTAAACCATCAGGAAGTACAACTTCATGAACTTGAGAAACATAAGCCAGAATCTGCAATACAAAACATAACACAATATTATGCACACTCCTATAATTCAGTTAAGATGCATCTCTCACCATGGCAGTAATGCTTTTACTCTCTGGTGCATATATCTATTTGGAATCTAGTGCAATTCAGTCATTGAATAAATACACTACAATGTCTTCAAGGTTGACCTTAGAAATCAAAAAGTAGGGACTCAAACCAAATTTTTTTGGATATTCACAAGAATGAAGGAATCTTAATGAGATCAATAAATGTACGACAGCTGAAGCCCTCGACATTTTTCTAGACCAACTCTGAGAACTTGAAGGTAAGGTGGTAGTAGTTAAATAAACACACCTCCGTTCCTGATTTTAGCTTGAGAATTTTCTTCGCAACAGCTCCTGCAGCAACTCTCCCAATAGTTTCTCTTGCAGAAGATCTACCACCACCCTATATGTAAAGCAACATCATAAGTGATCAAATAAACCAATTAAAACATTCGTAAAACAATTGCATCCATATTCTGTTTCAACTACAAATATCTATATGATCTTGGAAATGCCAGTGTCGTTACCTGCACTGATCTCACACCATACTTATAATCATAAGTAGCATCTGCATGAGAAGGTCTATATGCTTGTGACATTTCACTGTAGTCCTGGAAATAAAGTGGCAGAGATCATGATATGAACATGCAGCAGAGTGACTAAACAGATGAATTTGCAGGTAAACAATTCAGAACCAAAATGTCAAAACAGCTCCACCTATACCATTTGAGCTAGTTCAGATATGAAACGAGATAATAAACCATTACAAGCTTTCATGAAAACATGCAAGAGTAAATTATCTGCCCCCATATTTTCTAAGGGAACTTAAGATTCAATGTACTTTACCAATTTAAGGATAATATCCATTCAAAAGAAATACAGAGTTAGATCAATTTCACCTAATGGTCAAAAGACTCCATGAAAACCGAATAAAATAGGGCAAACTTTTCAGGAAAGTGCAAAACGATAATGTTGGAAAAAAGTCCAATTAGTAACCCCATTGAAATGGTAAATATTGGCGTAATTCTCAATATTAAACATGACCAAAATGAAATTATCATTGGTAGTACTAATCTCATGCTAGTTAACATCAGTAACAAACTATACAGAAACACGTACATGCTTAAGTAATAGAGATTAGTGTTTTGCACATGCACTTTCACATTCATACACCCCTTCAAAAGTCATCTCCAAAAGAATCATAAAATCCAGATAGACATTATCTTACTTTTCCTCTCTGATCTGTGTTGGGTACTTCTACCTTGATTGGCGTTCCAGTGGTCACTCCTACATTAATACATACCATTCATCACTTAAATCCACAATGTTGAAGAAAAACATTACTTGTTGCAAAAGTAGCAAAGGCATAGAGAAATTTAATAATCCAACCATCAGCAACGCCAGATGCAATTTGACATGTATCAGTCTCCTTTCTGGGAGTGGTAATCCGACTTTGACCTGGCCTCCTGAATTGAACAATTTTAGGTTTTCTCTTTTATCAGTCCCATGCATTAATTGAATGCTCAGTAAAACACCATAAGCAGCATATCTAAGTAATCAGTAAAGTCATTCCTCTTTTAAAGGTGTAAAGTGAATTATCTTATTCAAAGTAGGAAGAAAACTTCAATAAATATGAAATGATACCTTCTGTCAAGGTCTACTTGCATATCAGATTCTGAGAGTGGAATCCGAGGAGGACATCCATCAATAATACAACCAACACCACCACCATGAGACTCCCCAAATGTTGTAACACGGAAGTAGGTTCCATATGAATTAGCTGCTGCCTGTATCTCTGAAAATTCACAAAAGAAGACTCAATGATTTTGAAGAACCCACCGGGACAAGAGTTTCGTATCTTAGAATTCATTTGTAATGCAAGAATCAGTTTCCAGGATTCATGTGACCCAACCACTGCTGAAAAGCATCATTTTTTCAATCTTTTAGAGATAGTATGATTTCTAAAGATAAGATTGGCAAGTTTTATAAGTTTACTTATTGATTGAAGAAAGGATGTGAATCAAGTTAACAAGTTTATTGAAGCTCAAAAACTTGGCCGAAACCCCTAAGCTGGTGAAATCCATAAAACAAGATATTTATGTCTTAATGGTATATATAGTTGAATCCCTTCAGATAACAACCAATTAAATTAATCCTCTTCTTCCTGGAAAGATGTCATAGTCTGAATTACATCGCAATGTCAGGCAAAGGTATGTGAACTCATTTGAAGTTAATCAAACTTGAAAGAACAGTACGTACTAAGCTCTAATTTTACAGGTATGAAGCTGATCGAAAGACAAACTGCAGTTAGCCATAATGCGCATTCCACCCCCAATGAGCTTGCCGGTTAACTTTCTTAATGAAGTGGAAATTCACAAGCACATATGATATATGTACTAGTGCAGCAACAGCTCATCATCATACAAGAAAAAAGTATAGGCATTTACACCCATCGCTGGAGATGCATTCTTTAACTACCACCTAAATTGCATATAAAACTGTGACAAAATCATGTGCCCACAACACTCCTCCTCTATATGAAGCACATTGCTTTTAAGGTAAAAGACAAAATCTTTTACGATTTAACAACTATCTCAATTGAAAAACCACAGAAGAATCAGCTCATACATAAATTTCCTTTCGGTCTGTATTAGGATCAAACATCCGTTATTTTTCCTTGGGGAGGAAAATTTATTAAAATATATTCATTGCGTACATAAAGTTTCAGTGAATATGAAACAAATATATACTATAAAAGTATGATCTGTTTACTCAATACATGTTCTCTCTGGCTTCAACATAGAAACTCGAAAGCATCGCCATATTGTTGAACCGACGGCTCGAAGAACATTTTCCATCCTTAATTTCATTATTCAGTTGCTTTCAAATACAATTTAACCCTGTATATTATGCTAAACTTCCATGATTTTGAACTTTACTATAGATGATTAGACATGATCCTTAATTTCAATTTTCATTTGCTTGAAATACACAATTAACTCGGTACATATTATGCTAAACTTCCAAAAATTCAATGAAATTTTAGATAGATCTTCATATAGATTAACTAGAACATGAATGGAAATGCTGACCTAGACGTTTTGGATGGCAATGGCGATTGCGGATTCTGACAGAGGACGAGAAGATCTTAGACGGAGATTGGAGAGATCCGAGACCGTCGGAAGACGAAGCTCCGAGGAACGATGGCTTGGTAGAGAAAGATGACGTCATTTTCCGGCGGCGTCTGGAGATTGACTTTCAATATAAAACTGCTGCTGTTGAAGTAGGATTACGTAAGTTAGCTGTATATATAGTGATGATTTGGGATTGGTTGTTGTTCAAAGGAAAGGGAAGGTAGGAGGAGGAGGACTTGGAATATCAGTAGGTAATTGAGAATAGTGGGGCCATGTTCCCACTACCACCTACCTTCCTTTATTATCACGTTTGAGGGCTTGAAGGGTAAGTGTGGGGAGTAACTGGTGCAATGAATCACAAGGTCCTTAACCCAATGGGGCGGCGATCTATCTATGACTTTGAGATCGTGAGTTTGATACCCTCTCTGCATATGGGGTATGCTTTAAATTATCTCATTTTCTAAGATTATCTCTTTCTCCCCTCTTGGGGTGTACGCCCAGTTGAATTTCAAAAAAAAAAAAAAAACTGGTGCAATGAATTCGGTGTCACATTTCATACTTAAAAAGTTAGTATTATTTCTGTCTTAAATTGTTTGTAATATTTACACTTTTATCCATACTAAAAAAATAATTGAAAGAGAATTGTTATTGAAATAGAAGTCTAAAATGATCTCAACTAATGACTAAAAAGTTACTCTCTCCGTCCCAAATTATTTGTTTACAATTCTTTTTTAATATGTCCCAAATTATTTATCCACTTTCTAAATAAGTTGTTCATTAATGATTATTTTTTCAATCATACCCCTTACAATAAATGTTGAAGAAAGAATGGTATAGAGAAGATGAGGTAGAATTAAATTGGGAGTAATATTAAATAGGTCGTTTTTGACATTTACCATATCCCACTATAGAATTTGATGAAACAATTCCCGTATAAAATACAAAGTGGACATCAATTTGGGACGGAGGAAGTATTATTAGTGATTAGTTGAGTAATAAATTAGGCGTATAACTAAACTAATAACATTAAAGATGCATTAATTTTTTAAACGTGTCAAATAATTTGAGATATCTCAAAAGTTGAAAAGTTACAAACAACTTGAGATGGAGTTATTGTTGGTTGAACTTTTAGAAGCAAAACACGCGTATGTTAGCGAAGCTAAGGTTGGGGTTTGTAAGTGTGAGACGTAAGACCTCATTCATTAATCTGATTTCACCTCCTATTTTGAACCTCATATTTTGCTTGGAAAAACAATGAAGGGTAAAAAGTGTCCACGCCTTCTAATTTTTTTTTGATTTTAGTTTTTATTTCTGAATTAAAAAACGCAAAGTCCTTAACCCTGGACTTTTATGGAGTGTTAATATTTCCCTTTCCATCCAATTCCACCGTTAAATCTAACGGAATAGCAATATGTGACTCTCACATGACTCAACACATGAACATTTTGAGAAAAATAGATTCTGACCTAAAAAAATAAAAAATGGGATAAGAAAAATGCGCCAAAATTTTCCTCATATTTTTTTGGTAAACCTATTTTGTTAAGAATTTCTCAATTTTTTTTTTCAAATAACATGAGAATGGACCAAACACATATTACTAGTAGTATATTATATTATTATTTTTTACATAATAGGACAATATATTTTTCTTTAAGAAGAAAAGGTCAAGACAAATATTTTTCTTATCTCATTTCGATTTTTTTAGGTCATATTCTATTTTTTCTTAAAATACCCCTAAGTTAAGTCATGTGAGCGCCACATGTTGCTATTTTGTTAGATTTAATGGTGGGATTGGATGGAAAGGGAAACATTAACACTCCATAAAAGTTCAGGGTCAAGGACTTTGCATTTTTTAGTTTAGGGTAAAAAACCAAAATCGAGAAAAGTTTAGAGGGTGTGAGCACCTTTTACCCAACAATGAATTTGGGTGTTTTTATTTGACAAAATAATTATTGTCCTCAAATTATTTCATTTTAATTTTCTATTCACATTTGTTTTTTTATATTTTTCTACATACAAAACTATTGAAAGTTCTGATTCGTAAATGACGTGATAGTAACACGTTGGTTTTTTGAGAACTTAAAGCAAAGAGGATGCCGGAAGCATGTAAACCACTAATTAAGACCAAAATAAGTTAGTTGAGTGTGGAAATGCTTTTTTTTTTTTAACGGAAAAATTGTATATCAGAGTGTGGAAATGTTTGTAAATAGAAGTTTTGAACAATAAAAAAAGAAAATTTAAAACAATTTAGAGTATATTTATAATAATTATCTCTTTTTTATGTTCGAAATAACACTTTCCTTTTTTATACTTTTGCAAATGATCTTACATGATTTTGGATCTTCTAGTACAATGTGTGATACACAAAATTATCACATATTAAGTAATGTGATTAGTCCAAATTCACAAATTCTTTTTAATTCAATCATATTATAAAATACAGAGAACAATTTTATTATTGTATTGAAAATGTACTAACATCCTCTCTCTTTTTTTTTTTTTCTTTTGAAGTTGTATTAAGATCATCTGTATTATGTTTAAAAACAATAAACGAAACCAAATTCCTCATAATCAATAAGAAAATGTGCTATTTCGATACTTTTTAGCTTGAAAATTGTCTTTTTAAAGAGATAGCGTTTGTACTGATTGACTTTTCTCTTACATATTTAGAGTGAAATGTGCATAATTTTTTTTTTTTTATCGAGACCGAAAATGTCCACCGCCGACAGAAAATTAGCAGGAATCTAACTCCTAACCTTATGGTTAAGGGACGAGGCGAGCTATCACCACGTCACACCTCATGGTTGAAATGTGCATAATTTCGATAAATCAATGGTGAAGCATATTATATAAAAGAGAAATGTTAGAATTATAGGTATCTGCCCACTTCTAATATCCAGAGGGCTGCCAATGAAACATCGGTCTAGTGACCAAGGTTGAGGCACTCCCCGTTTCTTGAATTCCCTATTTTTTGTAATAGATAAGTTCCCTCCCGAATAAATAATTTTTTTATAAAAAAAATAATAATAAATCTTACGAATAAAATTTATGAACATGTCAAACCAAATCAAACCAAACTAAATCAAACCGAATTTAAAGACACCCTTTGCCAATGAAAAAGAATTTCCTAAAACAACAAAAGGTTAGATTAAACATAGACTTTTCCTTCTTTAATTTTTATTTTCTTACTTCAACTTGGAGGGATTGACATGAATAAGTCTCCTATTTAATAGTCTCCCAGATTTGAATTTGTCAACAATAATCCTCAATGACTATTCTTATTCTTTGCCGCCAATACAGATCATTCTTTAGTTTTTAGACGACAAATATGAATGGAAAAAATATCAAAATGCCAATTTCATTTTACACGAGAATTAATAAAGTTTTAATCAAATTCTATAAATAAAATACAACCCAGATCCTATGTGAAACAAAAAAAAATTAGTACGTACGAAACGCCTCAGAACAAGTGTCGTAAAATCATAACAGGTATCCGTTTTAAATCAATCTTAACCGTCAAAATTTCAATCCGACGGACGAAGTTAAATCCCACGAAACTTAACCCCATCCCGCACTGGAGCCGCATCGAGTAGAATATGGCAAAATGTCAAATATAACCATATTTAGTATTACTCCCAATTTAATTCTACCTTATTTTCTCTCTCTATTTTTATCTCTCAAACATTCAATGCAAATGGTAGGATTGAAAAAACTATTATTAACGAGTCCTTTATATAGAAAATGGGCAATTATTTTGAGACAGATTAAAATGAAAATGTTGACAGATAATTTAGGACGGATGGAGTAACAAATAAGGAAATTTCCATGACATTATTCTATGTATAGTAAAAAGTGCTATCTGCAGATTCTTATGAGCTGCAATTTCAGTTCCTAACACCAGAAAAAATTCTTCTCCTATTCCAGTATACTTTGATTTCCCAGAACCTGCCATTTAAGTGAATTTAAAGCGCAAAAATGTTTAGATTCTTACTTCCTTTCATGTTCGGAAACAGCATTAGCTGGACCTCTTGTTTTCAAGATCATTTCCTCGTACTCCTCATCAGGATTCGAGAGAGCTGTAATTGCTCCACCTGCTCCAATCGAAACTTCATCCTCGTGTATCACGACTGTTCTTATGACGATGTTCAGATCGAACGTTTGGTTATACGAGAAATATCCGATGCATCCAGAATAGATACCTCTGGAACAACTTTCTAGAGAATCAAGAAGTTCCATGGACCTCAACTTTGGCGCACCTGTCATTGAGCCACCGGGGAATGCTGCTCTGACGCAATCGATTGCAGTTGCATTTGCTTGCTTCTTCCCGCGAATTGTACTCACCATTGTGTGAACAGTTGCGTATGATTCGACATCCATGAGATTGGGAACATGAACTGAACCTGTTTCACAGACTCGCCCAAGGTCATTCCTCAGAAGATCGACGATCATCAGATTCTCTGCTTGATCCTTCTCACTGTTAAAATTAGATAAAAGCGAGCTTACTTGATGCTTACAGAAACTTCAAATCCGGAAACGAATGAGAAAAGTTAGTCGAACGAAATTGTATTACCTGTATTGCAACTGCAACTTAAGTAATTCATCCTCTTCTTTGGTTGAACCACGAGCAATGGTTCCCTTGATAGGCTTTGCTTCCAAAATACCATCTCTATCCAGTCTCAGAAATCTCTCAGGAGAAGAACAACAGATGGACAGATTCTCGTTCGGAAAGTTGAGCCAAGCAGCATATGGCGCTGGATTTCTTTCTCTAAGATTTAGATAAAGATCCAGCGGATCTATTTCCCGGAGCTTTTTCCTCATCTGAGTTGTGAGGCATAATTCATAACTTTTTCCATCCCTAATAAACGTCTGACACTTCAAAACGTCGTTGACATATTGTTCTCTAGATTTTTCAGCAGAGAAACCTAGCTTCATTGGGGAATCTATGGAGCCTGGAGCTGTCTGAAACATGAAATCCTTCGCAGAACCTTCTAAATTACAAAGCTGTTTCTCAACATCTTCCAACCAAGTGCTCCTACTTGTACTTCTATCATATACAGACATAATGTATATATCATCGGTTTCATGATCAATTACAAGAAAATTATCTGAAAAGAAAAAACATGCATCAGGGGCCCTTGATTTGTGACGATTAGATTCCATGCCGCATTCAACTTTGAGATCATACCTGCAGTTCATACCTTAATATTAGGGTGTAATCTTCAAAGACAACAGTATAAAGAACACCCACCCATAGGGAGTGGCCCAAAGGATCCGAACCGATATAAGAGTCAAACATGTAACCATATGGTAAACAATAAGTTTTTATTCTTGGCTGAACTTGTTCATCAAGGAAATACACACTAAATGTAGACCAGCACTGAGCTAACCTGATTAGTTAATTAACTACATGCAACAGAAATATAAATTGTACTGTACAAGGAACTGCCATCCTCTTGGATAACCAACTTCTTTCACCTTCCAACGCTTAGTAACAATTTCAACTGCCTTCTTTAATTTTTCCATGTCATACAAGTTAGGTTTGTAAAACTAGAATCTAAAGATCTAATAAATTGCAGCTCTGACAAGTTTTGTTCTAACAATTCACGAGAGAATCATACAGTTCAATTAGATAGGAAACTTAGAAAAACTTTTTTATCTTTTAAAAAACTAAGAAGATTATTTTAACAAAATCTCATAGGGCTCAAGTTACTTCATTACACGTTACTTAATGTCACCAAACGGGTAAAGTTTTTTTTTTAATTATTATTTCCAAATGGGATTCTCCACCTCAAGGTTTTCTATCAAGGCAATTTGAAAATGTTTTGTGTCTAAATATATCATCTAAGACTACAGTTGATAAGATAGTTTTCAGTGAAGAGAGGTCAAAATAATGGAAGTATTGGATCCCTGAAGCAGCTTTTCAATACCTTCGTAACTCTAAGAATATAACATGCCCGTCTGAAGTTTGAAGGTATCATGCATCAGATCTGACATTATTCCGCTCATCCCCCACCCCCCTTCATGGGGCAAAAGAAGGGCAGAAGAAACAGAAACGCGAGAAAATTCAGAAAGGGAAAAGATAACAATAGACTGTGGAAAAGACATAGCGAACATATGTTCATAAACGACATAAGACAGTCCACTTGGGTGAAGATGCAAACAAAGTGATACTTTGACAATAGTTCACATACAAGAATAACAAGATTGTTGCTGAATATGGAAATTATTAAAATTCTTTTTCCTCTTGTCTAAAGGCCTGTAAGCAAATAAAATGTTTTTTCTTCAGTCCACCCAACACCTAAAAATTTACAAGCAGTTATAACAAAATTTCCTGCACAAGAACCATTCGCACTCCCTACTATAGGAAGCTGGATAAGCGTCTATTTTCATATGTCAAATACCCAAAAAGGGAAAAATAAATGTAATTTAAAGAAAAAAAGATACATACCCGATATAGCCAATATAACCACCATAAAAGTCAAATGGCAATCCTTCAAAGTCCTTTTTGTCATAACAAATTGATTGGAGCTCCTGAGACATGGCAAAAGACATTAATATTGCAAAATGACCTTTCTCCTTTTGATTGCTTAAATTTAAACGGCTCCTAATGGGATATTTATAATCACAAGTAGAGAAGTTGGAGGAACTGTCTGTACAAAAGAAGATTCCTATATTAACTTCAGAAACACCTGTTTCAAAATGCATAACTATACACAAGACCCGCATGTAATTGGTTAGGGAAGGTATTAACATTTTGAACAAATATAAAAGCACAGATGGTAATAGTTGGCGTGAAACTGCTCACATAGTAAAAATATACCACGGGGAGATGAAGATAATTAAAAAAGGAATATGACTTGAGATCACATAGGTGAATATTTTCTTCGTTTTTTTTCTCAAGTGTGCAGAAAAATTGTTTTTTTTTGGCCCCTTCTTGAAGGATAACCACAATAGATAACAATAATTTAGTTTGATGGAGCTTAACAATACAAAATACATGACAAACCCAAATAAACTCTCCTAATATAAAATTCTTGTTAATACTTGGTACGCATTGCTTTAGAACTGAGGTACTCAAGTTCCATCATGCCAAAAAAATCACAAAAAAACTTAAAAAGTACCTTATTCAAAAAATCAAAGAAGCTGCACTCTGCAGATATTGTTTCGGTAGACCCCTGAGCATCTTCAATGGAGACATAACCACCCCCCTTTATATCACTGAAAATGTGAAACTGTCTCATCAGGTGTAAAGAGGAAAACACAGAACATTTTAAAAAAAAATTCCAACCAAAGAATTTAGTGCTAAAAATTGCTCTTATTCAAACCTTTGATTTGATAATCTGAAAGAAATTTGCTTCCACAGGGTGCCGCCTTTTCCCCCCATAAACGAAAACCGAGCCCTTCCCTGGTCCACAAAAAACATCGGTTACTGAAGTTAGTACACGAAAGTAGATACGGACATTAATGATGATATCAACTAAGGTCAAACTCGAATCTCATCACTTGACGAGGGCATTGCATCCAGAAAAGCAAACCTAGGTGCCAGAAGAATCCACTTTAGAAGGACAATAACAGGATATTTCATAAGGTCAAAAGTAGTAAAAGAAACAGTCTTCTAGTACATGAATAGAAGAAATAGAGCATCCAGTGATATCGTTAATTTTCTCTCTGTCATGCTTAGGTAAGTTTTTGGCCCACTAAGGTCTAGCAAATTCTCAAATTCAATTTACAAAACATGATTTCACTTTAACTAGTCAGAAAGCAGTCGAGCACATGCCTACTAGAGTCTCGCAGTATGTTATATTCAAAAAATGCTTATTCCTGTCTCAGTCACGTGTAAAGAACTCTTTCATGATAAGGCATCTTGAAATGTAAGGGATGCTTCTAATCCAGTGTAAAGAACTCTTTCATGATTATTCATGTCTCAGTCACGTGTGTAAAGAACCCAAAGTTTTTAGGGACTTCTTAATTTGTGTGAAGAACCCAAATTCTGTGAAAAAACTAAAAAGAAAAAGACTAATATATCCTCATTTACTAAATGGAAACTGTGATAGTGGTTACAAGAAGAGTAAAAAAACAATAAGATTCAAAGGAAAAAGACTAAAAAGACTAATATATCCTCATTTACTATTTGGAAACTGTTAGTAAAAATGGTAAAAGTTCATTAAATGTCCATTGATATTGCAAATGTAGCACTTATTAAGGGGAAAACAAAAGGTTCAAAAGTTGCTCTTATTCTGGGATGGAGGGAGTATATCTTAAAGTGAGGCTGGATGTTATCATTTTTTATTATGGTTGGTAGTCAAATATTTATCTATGGAAGTACCTTTCTTAGCTACATCAAGCACTGATAATGTTCCTAAAATCAAACAGCTCAAAATAAATTTCTACAAACTGCCTTGAAAATGCTCAAGGCTAATAACTTAATCATGCTGCACGTGTAACCTGGATATATTTCTCCCAAGGCCTTTCAAGTGCAATTCCGTAGCAGGAAATCAATCAGAAAAGAGATGACCTTATTCTACTTTTCCAAATTCTACTGCTCAATGCACTAAAGTTCAATGTACACTGGAGAGATATTGACGAGTAGCAGAAAACAATGTACAGATTCAATCGTAAAAAGAGTAAAAAGTTCAGCCACAATGCAATTATAATTTATAAGTGCATGATTTGCATTTCTATAAAGGATTTAAACATATTAGTTACTTTTTAGCTTTCTAACTTTTGACAAGATGGTTCCCTCTTAAGAACGAACTACAAGGTATTATCACTCCTGAAACAGATAGAATCAGACCTTTTCCACCGAGGAGCTATCCAACCAGAAGGTATTTTCATCTTTTTTATCTCCAAAAATTCTGCAGAATATAATCTTGGCACCACCAACTAATCTTGCCCGGGATGCAAGCTTTTTCCACATCAACTTTAGAAATTTGACACCACTGGATGGACGTGACAGATCCGCTGTGTTGTATGTGCTAAAGGGTTGTGCTTGGGATATCTGATCCATCAAATGCTTACTTCCAACATCTTGGAATAGCCGGCTAACATCGGCATCTGCATGCATGTTAAGTAACGTTTATTGCTCACAGTAATTATCAGGACTTCATAAAAAAAAAACAGTTGTAAAGGGTGAAATACCTAACACCAAAGTCTATCTAAAGTATTTAATTCTCAAGCAAGCAACATTCAATGTCCAAAGCACATGAAAACCATGTGATAACATTAACAATATCATATATCAATGAAGTTGAGGTATCATCATATCTCGTGAACTTCAAAATTTTGAGTTCTGTCTAGAATATCCTATGTCATACACAAAGTACATACTCCCTCCATTCCTCAATATAGGCCGTTTAGAAAACTTTGAAAAAATTAAGGAACTCAAACCAACAATAAGCTTTCCACCACAATTCCAATAATACCCCTTCCTTCCTCCTTCTCTTTCACTTTTCCAATAAAAGATATGTTGAGGGTAGAATAAATTATTGACACATAATAAAAGACATGTAAATGACAATTAATTTGGATACATATATATCTCCTAAACGACAATTAAATGAGAATGGAGAGAGTACTAGATAAGAAGTCTTATCATCTTTGCCAAAAAATTTCCACTCAGAAGAGTAAAATTCTATATATTGAGTAGTTTCGCGAAAACAAAGAGGTATTTACCAGCATGATGAATCTCACGACTCGAGGATGATCTTAACGTGAACCAATAGTCCCTGGTGATACTCGCAAAGTTCTCAAATATCTGTCTTCCATAACAGGTTGCTATACTCTCTGGATGAAACTGGAGGCCAAACAATAATTAAAGTTATGACTTAGTAAACACTGTAGTAAAACAGAGAAGAAATTCCTAAAGAAAACCAACCTGCAATCCATAGTGAGGCCAACTTTTGTGCATGATGCCCATAAGAACTTTTTCACTATTCCTTTTTGCAGGATCATAGGATCTGAACATTTTGTCATTTTGTGACTTCATGGATACCGGGTTGACAAATAGATGCTGGCTGGTTTGTTTATCATGAGTATCACGTGCTGAATTGGATTTTTGGGCACAAAGAAAAGGAAGTGCATCAGGGGTAGAGGTCCATGCAATCGGAATAAGTTCCTCGGGAAGGGTGTCAGGGTCAATAACAAGCGAGTGATAGCGAACCACCTACAGAAAGTTAAATTAAGTAGGAATTAGGCAGTAGTTTTCTGTCTTCTACAAGTTGCATTTATTCAGTTTGAAAACCAATAACCATTTACTTGGGCCATAAGGAACTTTCAACAGCTATACATGAAAGTTACCTTTCAAATACAGAACAAAAGCAGGAAAGGTAAATTGTTGTCAAATATAAATAACACCTTAAATTTCGAATTTCTTCCTGAAGGGATATCATAGAACAGGCTGCAGCTATCGTGCTCAATATCACTGTAAAAGATCAAAACATGTTAAGAACCAAACAAAATTTAAACCAGAGATAAAGGAGTCTGCAATAGGCCACACTCCTCTGATGCCGTAGATGGTAACTCGACAGTGCTAGTTTGGTTTTGGACTGTAGTTGGCAATCTTCTAAATGTTAAAGACTCCCTTATAGGACACAAATATCTAAATAGGACACAAATTCTTATAGGGTAGAGTTCACACCTCAAACGTCCATGAACAGGTTCAAATGCACGAACAACTTTAGCTCCATGCACATGTCCTAAAGCCTATTCAGCAATTGGACTTCATCATATTAGTGCATTCCAATAATCGGGATACTAGAAAAAGTAGAGCTTTCCCAAATGAAAGATATGAACAATGGATAAAGAACTCCAAATTAAATGTATAAGCTCCAAGTTTCACGTCATTGGACAGCTGAAGTTAGATGAAAGGAAAGAAAAGGATAACCGATAACAATGTATGAAAGACACTAGTAAACAGCAGGACAAATAAATAAACAAAAGAAAAAAGAAAAAGGAAAGAATTGCAGCACCTAGCAACAATTCAAAGATGTGGAGAAATGTAAAATGTCAAGTGAGGTCAAATTCTAAGATTCGATGATTTATGCAGAATGGTCCAGACATGGCAGTTAGATGTTTGAAGGAAAATAATAGTCTCAATTAACAGTTGGGTCCCATACTACATTTCATCAGGGCATGATATGGGGGAAGTATAGCAGTTAGACATATGGTCCACCCATTATCCAAACTCATATGTCCTCAATCAAAGAGGGAAACATCATAAGAAGCTTTAGCAACTACTTCACAAATTGGAACTATCTATGAGGTAATGAACTGCTAGTCAGGTGAGCCTCAAAAAAATTAAGTTACAGAAGAATAGTCAAGAAGAGAACCAAGGATGATTTTGCGAAAGCAAATTGTTTCACTTTCACTTCATATTTAGTGGTTTTTAATTGTTAGGACGGATACAACACAGTATAACTGGCAAATAGAAGAATGCCGTCTATATGGAGAGAAAAAGCTGAAAAGGAACAAGAAAGTTGATTGGCACAGACATTATATCCAGACGGCACACCAGATAGAACAGAAGTTGTTTCTGTTTTCAATAGCTGCAGCTCTGTATAGCATGGAATGGTGTGAAACCAAAATTTAGAATTTGAATAGATATTCCTAATTGAATGTAATTTTTGTGCGGGGTAATCGTGAAAGTCAGATATATACATAAAAATCTGATAAAAGCTCCCCACATATAGCATTCCAGCACTCACATCAGCTTAAGCAACCAAAGCAAAATGCAACAAGAGATACTGTAAAACAAAAAATCTTTTGAGGGTGAAATAATTAAAAAGACACGAAAAATATTATAAAGCAGCCACAACTATATACCTGGTGTCCAAGGCAGACACCTAAAACAGGGATGTCTCTGCACTCTAGCAGCAACCTAAGGCAAATCCCTGGGCAATAATAACAAAATAGATTAAGTAAGCCCAACCATTAAATACCATCTAGTTTGTCTAGTAAAAAAAGGTCGTCTTATTTTTTAAAGAAAATGATAGAAGATTTTCCTTCCTTCTATTAATGAACAGAGAAATACAACAACAGGATGAGGTACCCTCAAGAAACAAAGAAAAAACGACAGCAATGCTGCTTCTCCAAAAACACAAGATGCTATTGTCCAAAAAGATGATAGTAAAATAAATTTATCCCAAAGCGACTGAATAGGCATATATTGATCTTAAATTCCTATAATTCCTTCCTACCCATAAATCATGCAAACATTTGAGAATCAATCACATTTCCACATAATTCTCTCTCTTTTGCCAAAACCAGAAAATATTATCTGCACAAATTCTAGAACCATGTTATAGGACACACTCATTTCTCATCCACCTAACTTAAAAAAAATCTCCTACAATTTCTTTCCTGTGTGGAAGTGAAGCAAAAAAGGTGACTATTAGTTTCATTGCTGGACTTACACATAAAACACATATCTGGACTAAGAGCTTTACCAGACCTCCTCACCTGCAACAAATCATTAGTGTTAATTCTATTGAGAACCATTATCCAAGTGACCTATACGACTTCAAGTGGAAAATAAGCATTTTCAGGTTACTTTCTCCACACAAAATGCAGGTCGATTATCATTCAACAGATAAGAAGTGATTTATAGGGGGGGCTCCAGAATTGTTGACCACCAATTTTCTGGAATCTACTCTTTAGTGTGGGAGAAAAGATATTAAAAGGTTCAATGAAAACATTAATTAATCTAATTCCATCTGCTTGATTTTATAATGAAACCCAGGATATAGAACATAGGGTTATTATGTGATTCAATCTACAAGTATGTCCATGTCATCCATATTAAATGTCCAAGTATTGAGACAATATAATTACACTAGTTTATTTCTCTCTTCCCCTAAGGCACTACAAAAATGTTAACGAACTATCAAAATCACAGCACCAGGAATTGCAATGAAGATGGAGATATTATTGAATCGCTTAACCAAAGAGCAACCCTCCGCACTCCAACCCCCAAACCAAACTAAATAAAATTTGCATTTTGGAACCGTCCAGGTTCTAAATTTTGGATCATCAATCAGCAACAGCAACCTTATCTTACCAATGTCAGCCAAGCATGTGGGAGAACCAGGACCAGGGGATATGATAATGTTATCAAAGGCTATTTCTTCATACAAGTAGTGGTAGGCATATTCCCATGTCCACTCATCATTTCGAATCACCACCGGAGGCACTGAGCAGAAAATTACAAAAGATAATATTTGAGACATTTACTCTATGTTTGCCCATTTGAGCCAGCAACAGTTAAAATGAAGAAGAATATTTGCAAGAATTACTAGGCCAGATAAAGAGACAGGATGATATAAAACTAATCACTTCATGAAGCAGTTGTCCAAGTCAAATCAAAATTAGATTCAACTATCACGAATTTGTAGGAAATAATTTTACAATTTGTACTTATGATATTAGTATGATATTTGTTGATTAAATGGTGAAAACATGTCATATCAATGTAGTAATAAGAATAAAAAACCAAAAAGTAGCAATAAGAAGAAAACTAGCAACATACGTGCAGCCAAGGAGAACACATGCCTGACATAGAGAAATACAAATTAGACCAAGTTGAAAGAAATTTGGCCTTGGGCATCTCAATAATAAGTATAAGTAAAACAAGAATGAGCAGCTACAACATAATAGTGCAGCAAGTAGGTAGAGTTGAGAGTATAATTTCAAGTATTACATATCTATCTTTTGCACCATATGTTTACATAGAATCGAAACCTTCTAATTCTTTCAAGGAGAACTTGGAGGATACAAACAGCCCTTTGAAAAAAAAATCAAGAAAGCCGCTCATATGGGATGCTAAGACACAAGAACTAAAATACTGCCATAAGCCTAAAATTTGCTGCTATATGATATCTCACAGCTCATACTAATAAAACTTCCCTTATTCATTTAAAAAAAACTCATGGTGCTTTGGAAGTATCCTATGTATGCCATTAATCCATATGTTAGTCTCTATCATGCGATAATAATAATAATAATAAGCATGACATATGCGCTAGAAATTGGTTTAAATTGAATATAATTTAACCGATTATTTTCTACAACTCAGGTAACAACTATGTGATGAGGCAGAAAAGACCAAAATAGCATGCTTCACATTGCACAGAACAAAACCATGGTTCCCACTCTCTGGAGTTGAGAGAGAAAGGAAAAAGAATGAAGACTTGCCCCCATTAACAATGGACAACTCCTGGAATATATTGTACGTATAACTATCATAGTTGTCAATCAACAATGTCCTGATAAATTTTAACTTTTGATTGGTCCTGTTCAGATGCGTCTTTCCTGAAAAGAATCCTTCCAAAGGACCTGGTGTCAAATGGCTGGAAACAACCATCCTCCTCATGTCCCGATTACTAATGTGAGTAATATCTTTACTCTTTGTGCAACCAGTCAAATCAAAAGATCTTGGTAATAGCAAATATAGATTTCTGCTTCGGAGACTCTCACAGGAAGAAAACACCATTTCAGGTGAAGTTGAACACATGGTGCAATTCATATTGTTTATTGAACCAGTGAAACTTTTTCACAGATAGTCCACTATCATAAACCCTGTGCAGAACTGAAAATGCATCACGGTTAGATATTCTTGTATCTCCGAAACGAATCCAATAAAAAAAGAACTTGATGTATAGATATAAAGAGCTCAAGGTTCTATCTCAAACAAATTGTAATGATGCAGAGTATGTAAAAAGAAGAAACATAAAGACATTAGTCATCACTAGAAAAGGTATTCTTTTGAGACAGAATGGTTGGTTTAATCTCTTTCAGTCACTGTACATGCACAAACCATCTTAAGGGAACAACCCCTGTATTTCATGGGGAATTGATAACTAAAATGATTTGAACTTGACGTATATACATGCAGTTGTGAATGAAAATTTTCAAATTGAATTATTACCTTTGGACAAAGAATTTAATTTTTCGGCAAATATTGCCTTCCGTCACCAAAAAAAGTTCAAAAATTTCTATATGTCTACCTATCGTTTACCCTTCAGCTTAAGATTTGTATTTAAACCTCGCTCATATCACAATTATCATGTCATAAACTCCACTCTACCTACTAAGAATGTTACATGTCAAAGAATAATAGAATATCAAGGAAAAATATGCACGAACCAATGCAATGTCCTGCCATACAAAATACCGCCTAATTCTACATTCAAGCAAAGTATAATAATCCTTACAGGCTACTTTGATCCAAGCATGTTCACCATAATTATTTAACTTCATGCACTGCAGAAGCAAGTTAAACCGTATCGAAGTACTAAAAAACTTGAAGATTACTACACAATCAGGGGTGGCTATGGCTAAGTGCGGGGTGGACGACCGCACAGGGGACACCAGTTTTTGTGAGCCCCAAATTGTTTTCTTGTCGAGATCAATGTATCCACTGCCGGAAACAATGACTAATTCCTTCTCCATAAGAGCTCTTCGAAGAGGTAAATAACTGTATATGAAATACTTCTAACCTCATGATTAAGGAACGAGTTGATATCACCACGTCACACCTCATGGTTCAGTCCCAAATTCTTTTGTTATATATATGCTTTTGGGTTTTCCGGATTCAATAATTAATTTTTTTATTATATTTACGGAAAGTCCTTTTTTTTAAGTTATACATTTTTTTTAAGTTTTGCACAGGGCACCAAAAATGATTGAGTGCCCTGTACACATTGCTCAACTTACTTAAACAAGAGAAAATCAACTGTTCCTCAAAATTCAAAGTGAAAACAATATAATTAGGTCTATTTCCACTCTTATACAACATCTAACTGATCGATTTCAACGATCAACCATAAAATATACCATTTTCCCACCAAAAACAAAAAAATTTGCACCGAAGGATCAAAACAACCCATTCAAACATGAGCAAAACACCAAGGAGATCAATAATTTGAAATTAAATCACGTATTCAATGAAATAAACATTAAACAACAATGTAAAAACGCAACAACTAAAACATGAAAAAAAAATGAGCAGATATTATTAACAATTTCGTACAAGGAAAAAAACAAATACAATTGAAATCCTGAAGATTTGAAGACGAATTCCATACCTGAATGACAAACTTGCCAGAGATTAGATTAAAAAATGAAAAGAAAAAAAAACTTCTTTTTCTGGAAAATTCGATATGAAACTAGTGCTACCACTTGAGTCTAAATTAACTAGCATCACCTCTTTTGATTAAAAAAAAATTTCATAAGCAGTCCCACTTTGCTTTTTATTATTTTAATAAAAAACTGTGATGTGGCTGAATGTGGAACAAGTGAATGACAGGTCCATATCAGAATTATTCCTTTTTCTGATGAATTTTAGTATTGGAAATTGTGAGGTGGTGGCCAGATCCAATGAAAGTGATCTTCCACCAAAACATATAAGGAACCCAGTGCGATGGTAGAATGCTCAGTAATAAAGAACTTTCACTTTGGAAAATTTTCCGAAAAGAGTCATTTATCAAAACGGGATCATTTTATGAAAAGAGTGTCAGCACAATAAATATACCTAGCACAGGCAATTCAATGACGCTTCAGGCTATTAAAATATTTTCAAATCATCCAAATCAAAATTGGTTGGAACGTAATTTTAATGCAAATTTCACAATTAAAAGGACCCATGTAAAGGCCACCCGACAATATCATATTCAAATTCAATTCGAAATAATCACGCGTACACCAGTCTAAATATACAAATATACGTAATTTCTCAAATATGCAATGACAATGCACAAGTGTTTTCAAAACCATGCAACTCTTGGTTGGAATATACAATAAAGAGGAAGAAATATATAATGAAGAGAAAGAAATCGTATATATAATTCTTGCCAGGTGTCTAAATAACAAGATAAAAAGTGGCAAGAGTAGTAGGCACCTGGCGATAATTTTCTTTATTCTTTATTCTTTATTTTTTTTAAATAAAAATCACATTTTTTTTTTTTTACCGGGGGGGGGGGAGGGGGGTGCGGGAATCGACCCTGGACCGAAATCCAGAGCCGTGTGCCTTTTTCCACTGGGGCAACTTATTCCCACTAAAAATCACATTTCACTTGCATATTGAAGCTTGTTAAAAATTTGACACAACTTGTTAAAGAAAAAGCAGTATCCTTTCTATAAGTCTCGAATCACACAATTCAATATCTAATCGAAACTGATTCAAAATGGTTACATGCAAAAATGTTCACGGAGTAGAACCACAAGATACTAAGGGTGTGCTTGGATAAGGTTTGGCTTGGTTTGGTCTCACTTTTTGGGGGAAAATGCCCAAAATTTGACCACTTAAACTAGGCGGGAAACATTCAAATTCAAATTTTTTTTTCAAATAATCGTCCAAATCCAAATTTTGGCCTCAAAAATTTGGAATTTGAACATCTCCCGACAATTATAGAGGCCAAAATTTGGAATTGAACGATTATTTTGAAGAAAAAAATTTGAATTTGAATGTTTCCCGCCTATTTTAAGTGGTCAAATTTTGGGCATTTCCCCCCAAAAAGTGAGACCAAACCAAACCAAACCAAGCCAAACCTTGTCCAAGCACACCCTAAGTTTGATTTGCAGTCGTAAGCTTGAATACATAGTCTATGACGTCGACATGTAGCATATTATAGATTATCCTCCAATGTGAAGCTTACACGTGGCATTTGGAGCATTGATTACTTCCTAGGACATTATGCCCCATTAGCTAATGATATATATAGAATACTTAGGTAACTATAGAGATAAACTATTAAATAAAATAGTTCATGTTATCTATAGCTATTGTAGAAGAGCTAATAGTTATAATACTTTATCTCTGGTTGTGATTATAGGTATTTTAAATTGATTGTTCTTAAATAGTTTTTTTGAAAAAGTCATAGGAGCAGCTGAATAGCTATAATCTCTAGCGTCTAATCAAATAATTTAATAGTTGAGATCTAGGTTCGTTATTCGTGCATTGTGCAAACTTTTTTCAAGTTTGATTGTTGTAGATTTTTTAATGTTTTTATTGTTATATTCAATAATTTCATAATAATGTCTCAAAATAATTTAAGATAAGATATATTAATTATACTTTTTTATTCATAAACTTGCTAATTCATTCTTTTTGTCTAAGAACAAAACTATCATAAATATTATTTTTTTATAAAAAACAAAATTACCTTCATATTTTATAATTATCTTACATATGATACAAAATATGTATACAAAATATAGCCTTCATTTTGTTTTACAAATGAAACAAAATGATGACTCATTATTCTTGCCAGGTGTCTAAATAACAAGATAAAAAGTGGCAAGAATAGAAGCACCTGACAATAATTTTCTTGGAGGGCAAGTATATGTGTTCTCTATATCTATTCTTCTTTCTTTATTCTTTATTCTTTATTTTTTTAAAATAAAAATCACATTTCACTTGCATATTGATGGTTGTTAAAAATTTGACACAACTTATTAAAGAAAAAGTAGTATCCTTTCTATAAGTCTCGAACCACACAATCCAATATCTAATCGAAACTGATTCAAAATGGTTACATGCAAAAATGCTCACGGAGTAGAACCACAAGATCTTGGAATGGTTATAATGACTACTAAGTTTGATTTGCAGTCGTAAGCTTAAATACGTGAAATAGGCTTGAAATGGCAAAAATCCTCTGTCCCCATTTGTGTGTGTCCCCGTGTCCCCAACCAATCACAATTCACCATGTGTATATATAATTGAAACAAATATTTATATAGTAAATTCTTATTGGTTGGGGACACACACAAATGGGGACAGAGGATTTTCACCTGCTTGAAATGATGTGACATCTTTCTATAAACCTTAAGTTTGATTTACGTTGCAACATATGTTTGAATAAGATTATGAATTGCGAGGACGCAATTTTTTTTAAGGGAATGGAAATGTAACACCCAACCTTATAAGCACATTTACGTATATCCATTTTTAGTTGGTTTTTAGTAAAGGTTTTCAGTATGGAGACGGATAAGATAGTCACTTCT
The DNA here is from genome assembly GCA_026122235.1 of Vinca minor. Taxonomy (NCBI): domain Eukaryota; kingdom Viridiplantae; phylum Streptophyta; class Magnoliopsida; order Gentianales; family Apocynaceae; genus Vinca; species Vinca minor. Next base: position 5,653,408 of record JAOCZM010000096.1, read on the forward strand.
TTTATAATTAAAGATGTTTTAAAACAAAAAAGAATAAGTAAATCCGAGTAAGTATCAATCAATTTAGACCTATAAGTCTGTGTAATACATCATATAAAATCATTACGAAAATTATAGTTAACCGTATTCGACCAATTCTACAAGAATTAATCAGTCCTAATCAAAGTAGTTTCCTACCAAATAGACGCGCTTCAGATAATGCTACTATTGCACAGGAAATTTTACATTCTTATCAAAAAAAAAAAAAAGGGAAAGGTGCAAATATGGCTATTAAAATTGATATGGAAAAGGCTTTCGATAGATTAGAATGGTCATTTATTTATAACATGTTAAATTTCTTTCAATTTCCTCCTAAACTGATTAAACTTATCATGAGTTGCATTACCACATCTTCTCTCTCGATTTTAATTAATGGAGGACCATCATCTTTTTTTCAACCTAGTCGAGGCTTAAGACAAGGCGATCCACTGTCTCCATACTTGTTTATTTTAAGCCTAGAATACTTGACCTTTAAGATTACTCGTGCAGTTGAAGAATCTTTATGGAATCCCATTAGGCTCAACATTAACGGTCCAAATCTCACTCATCTTATGTTTGCTGATGATTTACTTTTAATAGGAAAGGCAAATATTCAAACGACTAATACAATTCTTAATTTGCTTCAAAACTTTTGTCAACTTTCAGGACAAAAAATCAATTACAACAAATCGCGTATAATATTTTCTCACAATATACAACCTTCATTAGCAAATAACATTTGTAATTCTTTTCATATGAAACGATCTAATGATTTTGGGAAATATTTGGGTTACCCTTTACATCATTCAACTTTGAAATCCACACATTTTCAATTTCTATTGGATAATCTACATAACAAACTATCTTCTTGGAAAACAAAATTTCTTACTTATTCTGGTAGAATGACTCTCATAAAATCGGTTCTCTCATCAATTCCTAATCATATTATGCAATTGTTTTCACTTCCAAAAAAAATAAGTCGTAATATTGATTCTATTAATCGCAAATTTTTATGGGGATCATCCTCCGAAAAACAAAAACTCCCTTTAATAAAATGGTCTTGTGTATGTTCTCCTTATAATCAAGGGGGGTTGCAAATTCGTCAAACAGCACACCAAAACTTGGCATTATTGTCCAGTCTGTCTTGGCGATGCTTTATAACTCAAAAAAACTCCCTCTGGGCAACAACAATAAAAACCAAACACTTAAAGAAGAATTCACCATTCAATTTCAATGCCAATCTAAATCATTACGCACCTTCTCCTTTATGGAAAAACATTGTTAAGGGTTGGTCCTTTTGCAAACCATACATTAAATGGCAAATAGGTAATGGTAATAGCATCTCTTTATGGGACGATAATTGGATATCAGATAAACCACTACGATCATTAATTCATGGACCCTTGAATAAAAATGAGCAACATCTTGTGGTAAGCGATATTTTAATCAATAATCGAATAACATTTGATCATTTATCCTTTCTTATTCCCGACAACGTTAACAACTTATTACAATACATTCATCTACCAATCCATACCAATTATCTAGAGAATATTGATCAACCTATCTGGACATTATCCTCCTCTGGCCACTTTGATGTTAAATCTACCTACTCTCGAATTGCTTCTTCCAAAATATTAACTCAACAACTTAATTTAAGTTGGTTATGGAAACTAAAAATTTTACCAAAAATTAGATTTTTTTATAGTTATGCATTCACGATCGTCTACCGCATTCCACTCTCTTATTTACAAGACATATTACTATCAATCCTTATTGTTGGTCTTGCATATCAACTCCGGAAAATACATTCCATATCCTACGTCACTGTGTTCATGCTCGCACCTTTTGGTATCATCTTTCTACTTTGGTTAATTTTAATATTCGCTCGCTAATTTTCCGTTCTTGTGATTTACAAACTTGGTTACAAATTAATCTCTCATCTAAGGACCATTACGTTTCAAACATTCCATGGAACATTATTTTTTCCTTTGCTTGTTGGCAATTATGGCTTCAAAGAAATAATAAAATCTTTAAAAATACTTACGCTCCAGTCATACCAAAATCTATATTCAATCACAGCATTGAATTTGCATACGCCAACAATTTATTTTTGCATTCCAAGGAAAAAAGGATAACTTTCTGTTCTTGGATACCTCCTAAATCAAATTTTCTTAAACTCAACACAGACGGATCATTTCTAGGAAATAAAAACTCTACAGGTGGAGGTGGTGGAATATTTCGAGATTGCCATAGCAACTGGGTTCTGGGCTTTACTTTGCATTTCAAAAAAACATCAAATAACGAAGCTGAATTACTTGCACTTTATAAAGGCTTATCATTAGCCATTCAATACGGTTTTTTAAATCTTGAAATAAATGTCGATTCTCAACTTATATTATTAATGTTTCAGAATAACAACAATATTTTATATTCAAGCATTATATTCGATTGCAGATCCCTGCTAACGAAGCTCAAGAGTTACAAACTGACACACATTTTCAGGGAATCAAATCAAGTGGCTGACAGTTTAGCCAAATACGGAAGCTCCCATCCATGGATTGATAACCAAATCTTCAGGATTATACCAGACTTTGCTTATAAGGCCTGGTTACAAGACAAGGAATGGAGATCGTTTATTAGATATAGTAGTTAGTTCTTTTATTAGATATAGCAGTTAATTTTCAGCACTGTACTTCCTTTTTTACCGTCCTTTCCTTTTTCCGTGTAGTATCTTGTTTATTTTAATAAAATCGCCTAATTTACCAACAAAAAAAAAAAAAATCTGAGTAAATGTAGCCTACAACAAAAAAAAAATATAAGATTAATTCTTCTAAAAAAATTATGGAAGCCACGTATTACCCATGACTCACCCCATTACCATGATTCTTGGAGCACTTTCATTGGTTATTATTTCCCTTATATTGCGTATCGTTTTGCTTATGTATGTATAAAATGGATAGTTCTGATATGGATCAACTCCATTAGATCATATGGTTCAAAATTGGTCACATCACTACAGAACGAGGAGAGATACAATTCTATTATAACGTGGCTAATTTTGTATCAGACTGATCCATATCAGAAAAATCAGTATAAAATAGATACCATCAATTTCTACCAAATCCATTTTCTGCTTGAACATATCAATTTAACAATTATTTATATTTTTGTTCCATTTGAACCGTGAGCATGGAGATCTCATATATCTTTAATATGTTGATATATCCCAATTTTGACCAGCAGGCCCGGGCCCTGATTTTCCTCTGCATCATCACTTTCCTTTTCCCGAATAAATTCGGGCCGCGCGGGAACATGCGCAATCTCCTGCTCACCAGCGACGGAGACCTCGCCCTCGACCAGCATTCCTAGGCCAGCGGCATCCTGTCATACCTGTACCGCCAGATGTGCACCTCTGCACAGGTCGTCTCTAAGGACATAGCTGGTTGTTGCCTTTTGATCCAGGTTTGTATAATTTTTAATGAGTTTTTATTGGTTCCCTGCATTTTTTTTAATATTTGATGATTAATCTGTGTTTGTTTGTACCAATTGTGGACGTGGGAGCGCATATCATTTCTCCGGCCGGCGAACCGGGGAGTGATTATGCATGATATTCCCGCGGACGGCCGAGCGTACGGGGCGCAGTGGAATACCGCCTGGAGTTTCAAGAACTCGCCGAAATCTCAACTTACGGTGTTTCGTGACCAGCTGGACCGACTGACGGACGCTTAGGGGGTAAGGATTATCGTAAATTTCGTATTTTCATTTTTTTAATTAGCGCAATTAATTTATGCTAATGTACAATTTTTTTTACAGTTCAAGTGGAGGCCGTACCCCGACTAGGTTATTGCCGACCGGGCCTCTCGCGATGACGGCTTCCTGTCCACCTGTCGGGCCCGTACGCCACTCGTGTGTTTCGAGTCGGTTGAGTTTCACATGCCGGACCGGGTTGCTAGGCAATTCGAGTTCCAACAGGTGATACCAACCCCATCGGTGGCGGAGGGTACGACAGAGGGTCAGGACGTCCACTCCCGCACGGCGGGAGCGAATAAGAACTGGGAGAACGAGCACGGCCCCTACATAGCCATGTGGGATGAGCGAGTGGATGCACTGGCGAACGTTGTCTCGGTCCCCGGTAATGTGATCTTACCAACCCGTGAGTACATGGATTGGTACAATCGCATTACCGTGCACCTCCTTACAAACCCACTCAATAGGGATGCCGGTCCACTCCCGATGGGCATTCAACCCATCGTGGCTTCCAAGGATATTATTGTAAGATTTTTTCTTTTTGTTTGTCTACATTGTTTTTCCTTGTTTATAATATACTGACACGAGAATTGATGTTGCAGGCGGATGCCAACAGACTGATAATCACGGAATTCGATAAGCCGGCCTCCAACTCAATTGGCCACTACAGGTCCCTCGTCACCTGGGCTTCAAAGACGCGTTCGTGGCGGTCGGGAAGTCGCTGTCCTGCAGATCTAGAACTGCCGATGTGGTAGAGTCTGCTGTTCTGGAACCGGTGACGTAGCCGAGGGAGCCTGTTCTGGCCCGATCCCAGGTGGGGAGGCAAGGTACGCGGAGGAACCGGCAAGCCGCGCGGGAGGACTTGGCGGCGAGGCGACTACGGCAGCGCGGCGGGCCACCGGAGCCGGCTCCACCGGCGACAGATCCGGCACAGTCTCCGACACAGACCCAGTTTCCCAGTCCGGCCGACATACCCCCCCGTTTTGAATACCATTTTCCATCACTCGGTACTTATTCTCCGGGTTTTCAGACGGGAGGGGATCCGGGTGCAGGGCCCTCTACATCTGCATAGCCGGGCTTCTACTCGGGAGGGTCGCCTTCGTACAGTCTGCACATCCCTCAGACGCAGCATCAGACTCCATTGCCGTTGCCGCTTTACCCCGAGGAGCCGATTTACATCGACCCCTAAGGCGTGGAAGTCATCGCAACTGATATTGGTAGCGCCGTGCGTGCGAGAGATGGTCGCATTTACTTCCTGCGACCGAACCCGAGAAGACCCGATCGATACACACCTTCGCGGCCTTAGATAGATTTTCTTTTACGTTGTTTACGTTTCATTCATTGTAGTTACGAACTATGTTACTTTTTTTCGTTATAAAATATTTTTCCGATTATTCCGTTGTTTGTTTATATATTAATATACAATTTATTCATTTTTTTCCTCATATTTTAGTAAGCAATGTGTTTTGGGAATATTTTTTTTTTGTTGCAATACAAACACCTGATAAAAATAACCACTAAAAACTGCAATCCCCTAAGTGTTTTTTAGACAACACACTGTCAGTTCAGAACGGAAATGGGACTTCCGTCGAGGCGCGTAAAGAAAAGCGCCAGGTCAGCCAGGATGGAAGTCCCACTTCTGTCCTAAACCCAGACTTCCGTCCTGGACACAAATGTTTCTCCTCCAATTTTGGGTGCCATGTAATGACTGAAATGGAAAAGCTGGGACAGGCCCATGCAATTCCCCTAGTTGTAAGCCTACTTGTACCAATCCATGGTTGATTAGTCCTTCATCATAGGCCCACTTCAATCATTTTAGTTCCGGTTTTGACATAGTGCTAATCAATTTGGTTTTAACTTCGCTTGATTTAACAACTATAGATAATTATTTAAAAATAATTTTTTTTTGTGAAATTAAAAATAATTCTTTTATTAGTTGTTTCTTAATAACTATAACAGACATAACAACTATAACAGTCATATGCGTCTCAATTATTTTGAGGTCCTTTCCGAACATTAAATTAAAATTCTATATAACATAAAAAAAAATCTTTATGAAAATATAACCAAAAAAATCATTACAATTGTATCATATTTTTTGTTTTTCAAAATGTATTAAAAAGTTATGGAATATTGAGAAGGAGAAGAAATTAACATCATTTGACTGGTAGTGAAAAGAAAATGAAATAAATTGGTGTGAAAATATGAGGAAATAATTAAGTAAAATAAGATGAATCCTCGGAGTTAATTATAATTTAGTTAAAAAAAATATATTATAAATCAGCATATTGACTATTGAGCCGAGAGGCCCAAATCCAATATATATCTATCAAAAAACAATTGGGGTCCCAGAGTTTTGGAGGCCTTATGCAGTTAGTCGAGAACCTCGCACTCCCCATTAGCCTGCACTGATAACAGACATTTGATTAATTTGACTCGACCATTAAAATGACTTGACGAATATAAGGACATTTCAAAATCACAATGTCTGAAACAATTTACAAGCACTAAGCAGAGATTTATTTATATGCAATGTACCTTTCTTTATTAAACTAAAATAATTTTTTTTGAAGAGAAATTAGAAAAGAAAATTACACTGGAGGGCCAATTAAACAACCTAAGAAATAAGAGTGAAACTAAAATCTTTTTTTTATTTTTATTTTAGCCATGTTTCAAGTTAACATCGAATGTTCAACACAAGTCTTCTTGAATTTACATGAGCAAATTGGAATAAAATCATTAAAATCTCTATTAGATCGGAAAAAAACTCGAATGTTAGATTATTTGCAATCGGAGATGTGTCCCATTCTTTACCTTCAGCTAGTCATTGGCTCATTACATAGACGGATTTAAGGGGTGGTGGTCCCCCCCCCCTCCCCCCAAAAAAAATATATATTTAACATCCTGTATTTTTCTTTGAAAAAAATTCAGAAGTGTAATTACAAATATTAGTTTTCGCCGTTTCAAAATTATATAAATTTTAATTTTTCGTCCTTCAATTTAAAGTTTCTGATTTCACCAATGGTTCATTAGTAGAAAACATTCACCACCTCATTATGATCAAATAGAATTGAATAATGTACCTTTTTTTTTAAAAGAATAATGTAACCTTATTTATGTTGGAGAATTAATTTAATATGGACATATTTGATCAAATTTATTTGAGTGTTCTACCGCTTAGTTTTTAAAGTGTTTTGAATTTATCGCGTAGTGGGTTGCGCAAACTTTGTGATGATATATAACATGTGAAAAAACTAATTCTCGATGTGAATGATAAATTTGGTTAAATTAGAGAGGATATCGATGGAGATGTGATGTTATCCCACGTCGGTTGTGACAACCAATTAAAAGTAATTTCTAAGTACTAGCTTGACTAGTGATCTAAACAAGTGGGAAAGGGGTTACCCCGTGCTCCGTCCGTCTCGCACATGTCGCAACAAAGGGCAACAATATATTTTTGGACAAATTTACAATAATGGCTAAATAGTCCCGTAACTTTTGTGTAACTGCAGAATAGTCGCATGACTTTTGTGTAATTGTAAAATAGTCCCTACACGTAATTATCCAACAGTGTGAGGTAAGAGAGTTACCCACGTTATCCACTACGATGTGAGATAGTGAGGAAGAAACTGCATTTTCTGACTGTTATGAAAGACAGTCCACCCCTCACCCCGAATCATTTGAGTTTAAGGGCAAGTGATTTACTACTTCCTCGGTCAGGATTTAATCCGAACTTTATTTACTCCTTTCTATTTTTTTAATTTTATTCATAACAAGGGAATAACAATTTCTAGGGTCTAATTAGATTGATTCTCAATATGAGATTTTTTGGTCTCGTTATCAGACTAATTTTAAACCTAAACAAAATTCTCAATGATTCAGTGCTTAAAATTTCATTTTCAAACTCAATCTAAAAATAGTTTGAGTCTCAAGCACATACACGATTCTTTCCAAGTACAACTTAATCATAATAAGAGATTTATAGGATACTCAGAAATTGCAGTCCGAATCCTAGTCAGAACAGAGTTTTTTCAATATATATGGAACACCTCTGAACATGTGTTCTACGCGGTAAAAACAAAACAGGTGTTCTAAGACTCATAACAAGTGTTTGTTTTAAATAAATCTTAACCGTCAAAATTTTAATACAACGAATGAGAGAAATTCCGTACATACGAAATTTACCACATTCCGCACTGGAGCCGTGGCGCAGAAATTGAGGTAATGGTGTTTTGGAAAGAATCTACTTTTATGGACATGTCTGAACAATCTGAAAAGAAAAGGATATATTATTGCAATTTACAAAATATTCATTCCATCATCACCCTTCCACCACTCCTCATTTTTTTGCGAAAAAAAAACAGGTGTTCTCAAAATGAGAATATGTGTTTTTTTTAAAAAAAAATCAATCTCAGCCGTAAAAAATTTAATTCAACGACTGAGAATTCGTTCCGCACACTCGGAACAAATACCCATTTCACGAGCCGTGGTGCCCACCCCATGAGATAGAATCAGAAAGGTAAAGGAGAGAAAAAAAAGGGTTGTAATTATATAATATTATTCTAATTATTATGCAGAACATGTGTTGTGTCAGCTGATACGAAACATATGTGTGTTGTTAGCTATAAAAATAAGTTAATCTAACGATTAATTTTTTTTAGAAAACGATTGTTATTTATATATATTCTTTAAATAATATCCCAATCCAATAGGTTTAAGGAGATCTCCAAAGTGGTCATTAATTTAACTTTTGGCTGAACCTATGTCCTATTTTTTACCTGCATTGACCGTATACACCCCCCATAAATATTCCATTACAACCAATCATATCAAAGAGTTAGAGGGTTAAAGGTAGGGGTATTGTGGTCCCTTCTGCTTCCAATCAATCCCATTGTGTTCTAGTGTGGTTATGAGAGAGGTGAGAATAGCAATGCATTTTGCAGATGCAGATGCAGCCGCAGGAGCTGCAGCTATCATCATAACTGTCCTCTTTTTGCTCACACACTTTTTTTTTTACTTCTCCAGAATCTATATACTCCATCATCATGAATGCAAAATTAATAGTGTCCTAAGATGGCTGCATTTATAACGCCAAACAAAAAATATCAGTATATATTCACATTTTTTTACATATGTTACAAATTTTATACAAATATTACATTTTATGGGATGATCGCAATTATAGTACATAACAAAAAAAGTCAGTATATATTGATATTTTTACAAGTGTTACATCATATATGTAACATCTATTTTACGTAACACGTGTTACAAAATCACAATAGGTGTTCGCTCTAAAAAATATGAACAGTCAATTTTTTAATCCGACAACCAAAAAATATTCAGTATCTACTACATTTTTTGTGTCCAACACCATAGTCGGACCGGCCATGAGATCCCATAGTTCAGTAACAAGCCTGCTTACAAGTATTGTAATAACATCTTACATTTTCTTACAGATAGGAAGTTTGATTCATGCCAACAATAGAAATCGATCTTTTGTGTGGAGATGGTTAATAAACAACTTATGGTGAGTCAATCAAGGCATATCTTGCTATTAACATCTTCTACCATTCCCAGGAATATGGTGGTACAAATCGGGACAAAGGCAGGAATTGTCTGTTGGGGCGAAAAATTGCAACAGTATGCTGAATTACATATAAAAATTGCAACAAAAAAAAAAATTGGGAGCGAAATTAATCAAATATTCCGAACTACATATAAAATTTACTATATCTACTAATATTTTTAAAAATCTTGAGTGGCGACTACCAGTGCCACCTTAGAATCGTCTTTGGGTACAAACTCTTTGAGTTGTGGTTTAATCTTTTGATAGAAAAAATTTTGAGTGGGTTATGTAATTTAGAATTCACCGTTTCAAAACATGATAGAATGACAAAGAATTTCACGCATTTATTTTTAATAATGAATTTATGAACCGTCTAGTTTGAGTTTATAACAGAACCTTCCAGATAAAAAAAAGTATGCCCACAAACAGACTTAAAAGACTCTCAAAGAGAGCAAAATATTTTCTATTTTCTTTATATCGATAAGATTAAAAAAGAGAATTCCGTATCAAAGGTCGATCGTAACAAAGCACTAACTAAAGAAAGAAATTGCAACATAAGTGTATCTGACATTAAATTAAAGAATCACATATCAAGAGAGGTTAACACAACAGAATTAATAACGATATAAGTAAACCCTTAGAAGTTCACTATGTCTAAACAATTATGACAAGTCTAAAATGCTAAGCAGATGAACCTAAAAGAAAGATCCACATGCGAATCCCCACTGGTTCAAAATAACAGGAAGAAAAGTGTAACCACATGGGGGATGCGGGGGGGTGGGGGTAGCTTCGTGTTGTTCTTGTTTCTTGAAAACATGTTTCCCAGATGAATCCCTTTTTTTCCAAGTACAGCTACCATAGTACTTCTCCCTTACCGTCTTTTCCTTATCATTCTAGCTTGTCAATCATCACAAGTCCTTAGCCAAGTGGGGGCGACGGCCTGCCCACGACCTTAAGGTTGTGGGTTCGATACCTTTCCCGCGCATGGACTATGCTTTAAACTGTCACCCTTTCTAAGATTATCTCTTCCTCCTCTTATGAGGTGCGACTCTCTCCTCTTGGAGTTACGCCTAGTTGGGCTTCAAAAAAAAACTCTAATTTATTCGTTACTTAGCAAAAAAAATTCTAGCTTGTCAATCTCTCCCAATTATTATTTCAAAGCTTTTTTCTTTACTGATTTATGAATCAATATCCTCAATAGCATAGCCATTAATTACAGTCTTATACAACAACAATAACATAATTTATTAAGTTCTTAAAAACTATATGGTATGAAGAGGGATGATGAATAAAAGACCGACATAACATTTAACAATAAATACACAAAATATATGCTCCTAGAATACCAGTAAAACATATGAATTGCAGAGACCTAACATTTTTCTTTAGCAATGAAAATGCACAAAGTGATTGTGAGCAGAATACCGCTAAAACATACTCCCTCTATTCCTTAATATTAGGGTTATAATTAATCAAGGACCAAGTCCTCAAACTTTCTAGGTTTTTGAGAATGGGAATGTTAGATTAACATCATTGTGCTCATTTTTGTTATATCTAACCGACTAATTTAATAAGTGTAGGATACACTTAATAATGCAACATAAAATTACTCCTATATATGTGACTCAAGTCCTATGGCTTATGATGGTCAATTTACCTTACTATAAAAATCGCTAGGCAAGTGTACCTATCGCTTAGAATAGTATAGCAGTCTAGTCAAGTGTCGATCCCACAAGGACTACAAGCACTAATAATTACCCTTTTTCTACTGTTTAATCGATCGAATTATATGATTAAAAATAGTAAATAACTAGAAAACAAATAAATAATTTATAAGAATAAGATGAGAAAAGATACTCGAACGAGAATCCCCCTAGACGTATCTATGTATGAACCGGATGGATTAATTCAAAAGAACTTTTTCTGAAGCAGTGAAAATTCCAAGAATGAAGCTTTAATGTTTTTCAACAGTTTAAAGTTCCTACCTTTGAGTTGATTAATTGAAATTTCTTTCGTAATTAAAACCCCCAAAGATGCATTAAGATTTATGAATTCCCTTATTAGGTTTGACCCTAATCCCGAAGATTTATGTAAATTCTATTTCTAGAAAACCATGCAACTCTTTTTATTATGCGATGATCTATTCAAATTCTTCCTTTTTCAATTCCAAATAAGAAATCAAAGATGAATTAATACTCTAGAAAATTAATCCAACACAATGAAAACGCATAATAAACATCAAAATATGGTTCAATATGAATTAATCACAATCCCAAAAATCAATACATAGACATAAGTCTAGGGTTCATCCCATTCAAGTAATAGAAATTTAGCTACTCATAACGCTAGAATTAATAAAAGAATTTATTGAAAGCGATAAAGAAAGAAAACTCATTCTCATGAAAGATTCAATCTTCAAGGTGTCTCCGTCTTCAAACCGTTGATGATGTTGAGTTTCCTCTTGTAGATCTTGGTTGAAGAAAGCCCCCAATAATTCTCTAATAATTCACTCTAGGTTTAGAATAATAATGGTAATATATCGATCTCTGATCTCCTCTTGTCTTTATGATGAATCTCTGAAGGATCTTTATAATGTTTAGACTCCTATAGCTTTAGGAAAAATACCATAGAGGTTGAAGGGAATTAGGAGTCTAATAGGAAAGTCCCAAATATTCTTCATGGTTGACCAAATTTTCAGTGTTGACCCGAGTTGACTTCTTTGACCAGCTTTGACCACAAGACAGCTTTTCAGATTTTGCAGTTAAGTCCCACAGCTTTCCAGTCAAGTTTCAGATTTAGCAATTAAGTCCTCGAAACATTATAAAAGCTCAATAAGCACCCTACAACCATTAAAACACATAGTGAGGAATATACCATTCTAAGCTTAAAACTCGATATATAAATACATTTTTAAGCACAAAGTCACTATAAAACTAAAGGAATATATCGATGAATTTACGAGTTATCAGCTTACCATGGGCAAGTATCTCTAAGGCGAGGCCAGTTAATTAAGCTAAGCTCACTTATCAACACAAAATAGAACATATAACTGGTGGGCAGCAAAAACTAACAAGAAATAATATGAAGAGAAAAAGAATGAAAAATAATAAACACAAAAACACCAATATTTGGTCTAACTTTTAAATAGGCCTATGTCCACAGAAAAATTTCACTATGTAATTTTTTCACAGTTGAAATTACAAATCACTCAAAAATTCAACTACGTAATTTTTCTACCGTTAAAATTACAAATCACTCAATGTTTAATTTTTTCCGACAAAATTACAAATCAATTCAATGTGTAATTTTCCCGACAACAATTACAAATCAAAATCATAAACTCACTATCTGAGTTGGTGGTACTTAACGACACACGTAATATATTAAATTAGGAAGCCCTCATTTATAAGGTTTTCCTCCCTTGCATTCCTAAAATATCCGATGTGAGATATTGAGAGAATCCTAACAATTACGTCTATAATTATAAATAAATAAAAACAAATCCTATTGTTTATTTAACGAAATATGGTAATGAAGGTCTCTACTACTCTAATCTAACAGTTGCAAAGAAAAACAAAAGTGTTTTGATGGGATTAATTGTTTTAAGAAAATAAAATGGAGATCAAACTTAATAAAACAGTGGAATTTGGAAATGGGAATTTCTTACATAGACACAGCATGCAGGTTAATACCAAACCAAATGCAATTGGGGATGACATAGGTTGTAACTTTCAAGTTGTCATATATAGTATCAGGACCGCTTTATCAGAACAAAGCCATAACTTTTAGGTTGGGGCGAAAAACTGGAACAGTATGTCGAACTACATATAAAAATTGTAAAAAAAATGTTGAGAACAAATTTGATCAAATACTCTAAACTACATATAAAATGTATTATATCTAATAGAATTTTCAAAAATTTCGGAGCGAATATCCGCCCCTATCTTCGTCCCTGCATAGTATTATTTTTGGGTGAAAAATGCTTGTATCCGTCTGTGTACCTATTCTTGTGCCCAACCAATCAGAATTCGCCATGTGATCATTTTTTAAAATTATATATACACATGGTGAATTATGATTAGTTGGATAAAAGAAATGAGTACACAAACGAGTACATAAATTATTTGCCTTATTTTTGCATAGTTTTTCGATGTGCTCTCTTTATAGGAATATGAGTTTTAAGGCTATAAGCTTATACCTTTGTGTTTACACGTGAAGTGATTTGATGTCAGTTCGCTTGAACAAAGAAGATTTCATCACAACCAAAATCCTTCTGCTCCTGAATTTCTACACCGTAGGAGAATAAAAAAATGTCAGTATATGTTATATACTTTTAAACAATTGTTACTATCTCGATTCCTAAATAATTGATACATTTAACATTTTTACACAAATAAAAAAAATTGATTAGAAGAAAAAAATTCAAATTACCCCTAATTAAAGTATGATTTGATGTGTATTGGTAAATGTTCAACTGTTGGAAACGCAAAAGTATTAAGTAAAATTAATTAAGAGTAAAGTTGAAAGAAACATTACAAATGTTCGTCAAATTTTGAAATGTGTCAAATAATTTGGAACATACAAAAAAATAAAATATATCACTTATTTAGGAATAGAGGTGTACACATTATGCAATAAATGTTATTTTTTTTATTAACATTTATATTAATATATGTGTTACAAAATCACAACATTATTTCCCCTAAACAAATTTAATGGCAAAAAATATTTAATATATCCTGAATTTTTCGTATTTTACATTATAATCGGACAGAGTTTTTTACGTTCTTCCATTTCCCATAAGGAAAAAAATAAGCATTTGTTATCTTGATAATATAATCTCCATGGCTATAAAAAAAACATCACATCACATCACATGTAACAGCATATTCATATAACAAAATCACAAAAAAAAATAAAAATAAAAATAAAAAGATCATAAAGATATAGAGAATTACTGAAACCCTAGGAAAATTACACAAAGATCTGTCTATATATCCTTGCCTTGGGATAATTTTTTTATTTTTTTTTTTTTTTTGATGGATTGGGATAATTTTATTCTACTTACCTGGTTTTCAGACAGTGGGGAGGCATTTCAGATGGGCCCGCCATCTTTAGGATAATTACAGTCCTACCATTTTCTCCCTATAGTCTTCGTCTTCTTCATCATCATCATCATCCAACCAAATGTCTGTCCCTAAATCAAAGTCCTAAAATACTATGCAAAAAATATAAAATATAAAAATCAAAAACTATGCAAGTCTAGGTAGCTACAAGATTATTTAATAAATTAAAAAGACATACATATATATACAAAAGAGAAGGAATATGCATGGCTCCTCATACGCCATCTACGAAGGCCATTGATATTTCAATGGGCTCTGCAAATGGCATACAGGGAGCCAGGCATATGACGTATATGTAACCACATATTTACTTGTTTGATATTTATGCACTTAAAATGCGATATATACTATATGCATAGCAAAAAAATGACTAATTTCATGCGTCACACCCTAAAAATTACAATTGATGTGTGTTTGTGATAACATGGATTGGATTGGGTTTGATTTATTCATCAAAAAAAAAAAATATATTGGATTGGGTTTGAGATTATGGTCTTAATCTCAAATCAGTCTCAAACCCAAATTAAATTTGAGATGATTTAAAGCTTAAAGTTTCATTTCCAGACTCAAAGCTAATTTGAGTATGAGTTTGAATCTCAAAGCAGACCGAATTCAAGTCAGACTCAATCCAATCACACCTTAATGTATGTACATGCATTTCTTGGAGATTTTTCAAAAGAACCCTAAAGTTTTTCCATGAAATAATCATGAAAATCTTGAAGAAGAAGAAGATAATATAACCTTTTACATGAAGTAAACAAATGAGGATTGGAATGAGAAAGAAAATAGCTAAGGGTATATATTATCATTCATGAAGAAGAAGAAGAAGAATAGAGAGAGAGAGAGAGAGAGAGAGAGATATAGAAGATCAAAATTGGGGACCTAATTAATTAAACTTCAAGAAAAATCTTCTTTAATTAATATTCCATTTCTTCAATAAAGAAAAATAAAACCCCATTCCTTTTCAAGTGCCACAAAACAAGCTTTACCTTCTGCTAAGAGAAGTTTTGGTTGTATTGGTTTAGTTTGTGTGTGAGGGAAAGGAGGAAAATGCGGGGCAAGTCCACCACTAAATATAGAGACACCAACACCTAGAGAGAGAGAATCAAAGACTCAGAGAGATATTGGTCGCAGTATAATATAGTGCAAGAACAAAAAATGTAAGTGCATACAGATATTATATTTTATATAATAAGTATTTTTTTTCTTGATTTTTTTATTTTTTTATTTTTTACGGGGCGGGGGATAGGGAATCGAACCTGGGCCTAGGCCAGGGATTGTGACTGCCTTTTCCACTGGGGCAAGCCTGATTCCCTATTTTTTTTCTTGATTAATACTTATTCTAATATATATAAGTACTCATATTTTTCACAATATATGTTACAAAATTACAATACTTATTTGCTCAAAAAAATTTAACCATTAAAATTTTATTTAATAATTAATTTAAATATTTAAATATATTAAATTTTTAATGTTCAGTATCGTAACGGGGCCGGGATTGATATGAACTTAATTGGGTTAGTAGTAGCCACGCAATTTCTTAATTAGAAATGAGGTGGTTTGAAATCTCATTTTCTTGGGTCGTGATAAAGCAAAGGTTCTTTTCTCCCTCTGAATCTCCTTTTGTCTCCGAGTGTTTGGATTACTTTGATTCCCTTCTCTCTTAACAATTCTGATATAGACCTGGACTACCAAGTGATCATGGACCACTTAGTACACATTCATGATTAAAATAATAAAAATACTTCCCCTTTTGGTGGATTTTTTGAGGCGTTTTTATTTTTTTTAATAAAAAAAGGTGATGTGGTTGATTGTGGACTAAGTGGTCCACAACCCCACATATAGCTCCAGGTCTATATCAAAATTTTTCCTTCTCTCCTCTCATCTCCCATCTCCACCTATATATCTATATATCTATTTTTTACATCAAAATAAACAAAGTGGTAAAGAAAATACTTAAAAAAGATCAAGTGATACCTGTTGAACTAAGAATCTGAAGTCATCTGTTTGGAATTATATATGATACGATTTTAGTATTTAGAAGTAAGAATTGTAACATGTTTATAGAGATTCATAACAATTCAATTATGGTGGTATCTTACCTACTCCCTAAATTATGAGGTCAGGAGTTCAATTTTTATTCTTGGAAATGACTTACATTTCATGGTCAGTCGTTTATTTTTTTATAGGGCTCTCACAGTGAAAAAATTAGTCACTACTGTTTACGGTAAACACACTAATTTCAACCCCAAAAAAATAACAAGTCAGTTAGAGTGACGAATCAAGTCTTCGTCTAAATTACCAAAAAAAAAAAAAGACGAATCAAGTCTTCTAAATTCTATCCCACAAATAAAAAACTGTCAAATGCGATTCTTTATATATATATTAGGAGGAAAAAAAAAGAGAGAGGGAGAGAAGACCCTTAACCAACCCAACTCACCCCCAGCTAGGATTCTATGATCAATCCGTAAGGGTAGCCCAGTTGATTCGATGATGGCAGATTCTGTACAAAGGCGTAGATTCGAATCTTGACAGCTGCAATGTGAAAGTTTCAACCCTCCAATATGGGGGTGACTTCTTGCGGTGGGCTAAGACAAGTCCTCCCATCAGTCGAACCGTTGTGTCACATTAATTAACATCTTTCACAATTTCTGTCGGATCGGAAGGTGAGGGCATGTAGGCGTGGTATCGCCTTTTTGGTGTATGAGGATTCTATGATCAACTTTTCTTTTTCCTTTCTTTTCTTCACATCACTTCTGTCCATCTTCATATAATAATATATATAATTTCCTACCAAACATATAAAGAACACATTAGATTTCAAGACACTTCCAACTCTTAATGGCTACAATTAGCATATTTTAATTGTTCATTAACTGTCTAAACATCCCTACATACTAATTTGGATTGATTTATCATATATATAGGCAACTTTGTTTAATTAGGTTAAAAAATCATAAGTATTTCACTAACTTAGATCCACCACCACTAGTGTTGCCCACAGTCCAATTATTCTCGATTATGATTCCGGTTCTAATTCTATACAGTACTGAATCCGTACAGTTATATATTTATATAATTTTATACAGTTGCGTTTTTATACAGTTTCGGTTACCGACGTGGTCTAAGAAACTCCAAAAGGCCAAAGAAGGAAAGAGGAAAAAAATCGTCTGTACTCAACTTGTGTACCCATTCACGTACTCCACCACTCAAAAATCGCTATGTGGACAAAAAAAATTATCTTTTCTTTACGGATTCCACTATTTATTTTAGGTTATAGATTTCTTAATTAAAAAATTTACACGTGTCAATTTCTTATTAATGTTACATGCATATGTGCACAAGTTGAGGATAGAGGATTTTTAGCCATGACCGAAATATCATCATGGATAGCTAGCTAACTAATGTTCATTGATCAAACAATACACAAAATATTCAAATTAATTAATCTTTCTTTATGTTAGAAATTGAACTTTAATTTTTCTTTACATTTTATACAAGACTCGAGACTCGTGAAACTTATGGGTTCACAAAAAAAATACACACTATAAGGGGGAGGGATTTTGCATTTTAGTTCCGTTGCTAAAAGCTATATCCTGTCAACCTTTTGCTAAATCAATTTTGGTATTGGTAAGTTTTATCCGGTGACTGAGATAACTATTCAAAAATAATCATGAGTAATCAGTAATCATTACGGAGTACATCACGAACTCGGTTACGGTGTTAATGTATATGTTTTTTTCATAAAAACTTGTATACTGATACATACTTTTTCTCAACATAGTGTGTTGATGTAATCTCAGACTTTGATTTTTTTTCCCACGGTCAGAAACGACCTGATGAAACTTAGATCTATCTGAGCCTCATTTACTTCCATTTTGTACTAATTATGTTTGACACTGTTACATGCTATCAGAAGTCGTACCCTATTTGACTCAGTGCTGTAATTTTACAAGAATTACCATACATCACCAATACAATTTTTATTAATTGTTTCCTTTGGGATCATGCCGCGAATATAGTTCTGAACATAAAAAATTTCAGAACATATTGAATATTTTTTGGCAGGTATTACAAGTTTTTAGGTAGACACTACATTTTATGTAATATGTGTTATATTTTGATTAAAACTTGTCCTAAGGCATGTAACATTTGTGTTACACAACCAGTGTTATAAAATCACAATATTTGTTCGCTCAAAAACAATTTGAACCGTCAAACTTTTTATCTGAGGACAAAAAAATACTAAATATGTAATTATTTTTTGTGTTCATCACCATATCCGGAACGAGTGTATCATGGCTGTGGCATACCACAACAGTGGACTCAAGAATGTTCATAACCAAATTTGGGTAGTGATTCTCCTCTTTAACTAAAGGTTATATATATGTCAAAGGTTTTTCGAGAGAAATTGCATTATTGTACGGTGTGAGGGTGGAATTAAAAACAATGACTACATATGTTGTCTAAAATGTCCCTCTATGAATGTGCCGACTACATAAATTCTAATCTATGAAATAGTCAGTAAATAATTTATTCAAAATCTAATACGAAATATGTGTTTTATTTGCATATACAAAATATTTATCAGTATAAATTGATTCCACAAAACATCACATTACCAGAGTATTACCAGCTACTCTAACGGTCTAATGTCATGATAGTGGTGATATACACAACACATAAAGGAGAAGATTAACAAATCAATGGGGAAAAAGAAGAAAATATTGCATTTAAAAATGATTTGAGAGAGCATACAATTGATTTGACTATAAGAAGAATAGTTACCACATTATATAAAGAAATCAATAACAAAGTTAAATAATACAGCCAAAAAGTATAGATAGGTAAAGCATGATTAATTAATTTAACAATTTCAGGAATAAATAATTTATTATACTTTAGACAAATATATACTATGAAAATAGCTTTTTCAGACACAAAAGACTTTTTTTTTAAGCCCGACTGGGCGGTTGCCCCATGAAGGGGAGAGGTGCCTCACAAGAGGAGAAAATAGCCATAGAAAATGGGGATTAAAGTTTGCCCCATGTACGAGGAGGGTATCGAACCCGCGACCTCACGGTCGTGGACAGCTACCTCACTGGGTTAGGACACCTTTGATAAACACAAAAGACTTTGAATAAAATTTTCACCACTTTGGATTTCGAAAGATGAAAAAAAATATGGGGGTTGGCGGGGGGAGGGGGGGAATCACGTACACACACAAGAATTGGATTTACTCTAGTCAATAGTTTAATTGATAAAATTTCTTCTTAATGCATCATTGGCATCTTGCTCATTCTTTTTTTTAATTATTAAATTTTTTTTCCAGTCCTAATAGCATAGTCTCTGAAAATGTCCTTGTTGTTTATTCAAATGGGTGGGGGGGGAATTACACATACAAATAATAATTATGTAAAATGACATCGGAATTAAATATCTAATTTTCATGCAAAACGAAGAGAGAAAAATAAACATTCAAATTCAGATGGATGAAATATTAAAATCAAGGTATTTTCTTACAAGTCAAAGTAATTTTAAAGTGAGATTATCTATCCTTGTTTTTAGAGGAAGTATGTGTGATTGGATTGGATTGGGTTTGAGTTTGAGATTCTGGTCTCATTCTCAAACCCCAAACTCAATTCTAGATGATTTAATACTTTGAGTTTCATTCTCATACTCGATTCAAAGATGGTTTGAGTTTGAGTTTGAGTCATAAATCAGACTAAATTCAATACAAGCAGTACGTAGTCAAAGAAGTAGGTGTGATAAGAAATGAAAATAATGGAAAAGCTAAATTAAAAATTATGTCAAGGCTCTCACTAGGCAAACATCAATCAAAGTCAAGAATTATGATGATTATAATGTTCACCAAGATTACCCTAACTTGCAATAATGATTAATTTAAATAAGAAAAAGACATGAATTATAGGGCTTAATTGCTATTAGCTAAGTGCCTTGGTGATCTTGGTAATCTTGATTATAGTATGTGTTTGGGACAAATCTTGTACTTTTTTATGATATGACATTACTATCATGTGAAACTCCAAAAGTACTCTAGCAATTGAATTCAACCATGGTTCTACAAAATCATTTTGTCTTGGATAGACTTTGACTGAATTATTAGCCATTTTTGTCATCAATGTATTTTCAAACAGCCAATTTTATCCTTTTCAACTTTTTTCAGTCATTTTTGTCCCCAAAGATTTTACGACCATTTTTGTCATCAACTTATTTTTGAACGACCACTTTCATCCTAACTTTTTTTAACTTTCTTCATCTTCAAAGATTTTAAGTGCAACCATTTTTATCCTTCTGTAAAATAATTGTCTAAAATCCGTCAAAATTGATGACGTGTCCAAACGGCTCTCAGATTGTCTCTCTTATGCAGGGGTAAAGATAGAAATTCCAAAGTATACTAAGTGCCTCCCTTGTAAAGCTCGTCATTCCCACTCATTTCAGTCTCCGTTCTCATTGGAGACAAAATGAGAACAGAGGCTGATATGGAGACAAAATGAGAACGGAAACTGATATGAGCTGGAATAACGGGCTTTACAAGGGAGGCAATTAGTATACTTTGGAATTTCCATCTTTACCCCTGACAATCTGAGAGCCGTTTGGACACGTCATCAATTTTTAGATAATTATTTGACAGAAGGATAAAAATAGCTGCTCGTAAAATCTTTGGAGATGAAAAAAGTTAAAAAAAGTTGAAAAGGATAAAATTGGCTGTTTGAAAATACATTGATGTTAAAAATGGCTGTTTGAAAATACATTGATGACAAAAATGGCTGAAAAAAGTTGAAAAGGATAAAATTGGCTGTTTGAAAATACATTGATGAGAAAAATGGCTAATAATTCGACTTTGACTAGCTCATACATACTTTGATTATTTCTTTGAGGAGAATTTCTAACAATTTTTTTAGTTAAGGATGAAAATGTTATTGAAGTTTCTTGTAAAACACATTTTTGTTTGTTTGCATACATGAATGAAGTTAAAAACTTCTTTTTGGGCGCAGAGGGTGAAATTTTACATAATTTTGGGATGGGAAGGGGAAGTGTGGTGGGGACGGGACGAAGATAATTCTGTTAGTAATTTTTTTTTAAATAATAAAATCTTAAAAGAATAAAATATGTAATTTTTAAAATTTTGGAAGCATGCAACCCCCCTTGATTGCACATTAGATTTTACATTAGATTTTCCTTTTTGGAAGTTTGAAATTTTGTCACTGGATGAATTCATTGCAGACTATGGCCCAATTGATTTTGACAACCACATGGAAATAATTAATTAACAAAAAAAAATGACAGATATTTTCTATTTTTTTTTTTATTAAAAAAAAGGGAGATGATATTGCTGAGCAATTCTCCTCCTGCAAGAGCAACTTTCAACGAACTGACAATAATACCCTCTTAGTCAATATTAACTCATGAAATCAAATCTTTCTCACTCTAATCTTATATTCCTTAATTTATTCACTCTCTCTGCACAATCCTTTTTTTCCTCCTCCATTCTCTCTCTCGTATCTTCTCACCCTGAATTTCTATTTCAGACTTTGAATTTCTTCTTTTGTGGACAATAGTGTTGTTTATATTAGTTTCATAACTGCAACTTTACAGTAGAGGATTTCATAACAGAAAGAGCTACAGAATTGCATAAGTCCAACACATAATTCGAAGCGTTTTCCTTATATACCGTAAAACACAATCATAAGACATCAGCAAACTAAATTACATAGGTGACAACAAATGCTATCATGTTTTACGAAGCAAACATATATAGCTTCTGCAATTGTTGGATTCTTCATAGTTTCAATCAACAATTGCTAGGGTTGCATTTGAAGTTTGATCCGAACTTGCAGTTTGAGGAAGATTGTAAAAACCAAGATATGAACTCTGTCAACCTTCTCACTATTCACAAATTCATCAAGATAAATTTAACTACCTTTTTCCGAAATATGAACATTGAACCGTACACTACCGAAATAATGGGGAAGACGATGATAAAGACCTATACAATAGCAAGAGAGTAGAGAAAACTAAGGATATGAGAGAGCATAGAGATGGGAAGATCAGGAAAAGATAGGAGAGAGGGAAGAAATTAGGGGTGAAGATTGGAGACACAATACTTAATTATTTAGTTTTTTATTTTTATTTTTTTTATTTAGGTTAGTAATGACTATAAGGATAATTTTGTCAATTGAATGCAAACTGCTCTTTCAGGAGGAGAATTGCTCTGGCAATATCACCTCCCAAAAAAAAACTCTATGCCATTTAATAGGCTATTAAAACCAGAAAATGGAACTTTTTTTTCTTGCTATTCATTATTTTGAACCTCTTTTGTAAGTCTATGCTACCATCTTTTTTAAAATAAAAAATAAATTATTATGGTAATGCATGTTTAAGTTTAGCGATCACAAAAGATCTTTAATTCGTTCCACATATTGTATCAAAATATTTTATCAAATCTTCTTTTATTATCCTTACTTGAAATTTCAACGAGTACGTTTAATATAATAATTTTTTTTAACGCAGGTCTTGACATACACATATTAATATAAATTAAGTTATTATATATGTTAGTTTAAGTTTTTTATTCTTCTTAAAGTTTCCCATTCCAAACAGGATTTTAGATTTTAATATACTTAAATTACCATTTTTTTCATCATTTTATCTGAATTAAAGTGTCACCGGTGCACACGTTAAAAATGCCCTTAATATATATATATATATATATATATATATATAGGGTCAGCGTGTAAGGTCATGAATCATGATACAAGCTTCTGTCTAGATATATAGTTTTATTCTATCAACCATATGTTGTAAAATTGTTTAGAGGGCGAACCTATATCTCATTCTCTATTCCATTTGTATATATAATTGTTATATACTCTTTTCTCATTAGGGTTCCTCAATTTTATTTACATTATAATTATTTTAAAAAGAAAGTATGGCGTGTAGCATCTTGTTGATAATGAGACAAAATATTTAAAGGATGATAAAATAGTGTTTATACCACAATCCGCAGAGTTAATTGCATTTTAATCCCCTTAAGTCATGGGTAGTCGCACTTCAGTCCCCACAAAGTAAAAAACTAAATACCACCATTCCATTTTATGGGAGAAAATCGTCTGTCCCAGAACCCTATCCCTTTCCCTGTCCCACCACTAAAAATATGCCACATGTCCCATTTAGAGAATAAGAGGTAGGAGGAGAGACAAATTAGGAGCATGATGCAATACGGGAGGTGGTTGTGTTATGAATAACTAGACATGTGACATATTTTTAGTGGTGGGACAGGGAAGGGGATAGGATATCGGGACAGACGATTTTAAGCATTTTGTGCTTGGACAATATTTTGGTTTGGATTTGAGTCTCAAACTAATCTCAAATCCAAACTGGGTCAAAACTTACAACCCATGAACATATGAGTATTTAAAATATCAATTCAAATAAATTAACCCAATAACTCATAATCAAATAACCAGAAACTTTGGTTTTAAATAATACTAATAAATGATATATAAAAACACTACATTCTCAAGAGGATCACTTCCCCTCTAGACTAACTCAAAGTTTCGACTTATCGTTTGTAAATGAAACGTTTTACGTTTAAGTTGCTGTAAAAAAGAAACTTTGGTATGGTGTGAAAACCTAGCAAGTTTGTCAATAAGAAACTTTGGTTTGGTGTGAAAACCAAGCAAGATTGTCAATGGCTTCAAATCATTGAGGAAGCTCTGGTGGCAGTCAAGAAAGCAATAATAAGTTGTTGCAGAGCAGAACCAACATATATAACCAGCTAGTGGTGTAAGCAGAGCCTGACCTGATCACTATATTTATGACTTTTTGGCTTTTCTTTTTTAAATGAACATATTTCTCATTTCAAAGGAAGTTTAGGGTTACGTTACTCATGTGATCGAGTACTGACTTATAGTTTAGGAGATTAAAGATCAAGTCCTGACAATTTCAGAAGAAAAAATAACTAGGGTTATCATAATCTTCAGATTGGGGAGGAAAGTGGAAAGGTCTTCCATTTGCTAGTGCATTTTGTAAAAAGACCAACACAAAAGTTAAAATTCACCAGAGAGAGATGTTTATTGAGTTGTACATTATGACATAGGGGAAAGTGATCTTACATATATTAGAAAAAAAGGACATCCTTTTGAGACCAAAAACATGGACTACAATATTGGAATTTTATTTTGTAATGAGAATTTGATTGTAATAATATTATTAAAGTTTTGGAAGCATATATGTATCCGTCCATTTGTAGTGCAACTCTTTGCCAACCATATAATAATATATATTGTGAGAGAAGAAATAAATATATGCTCACATGCATAGTATATATATATATATATATCAAACTTGTCTAGATCAAGTTAGTGTCAATTGTCAGTACACAAGGAACAATTTTGGCCGTTATGTGCCGTTGGATTAAAATATTAAACGGTCCAAGATTTTTTCAGGGACATCCAATTGTGATTTTCAACAACATGTTACGTAAGATGTTGCATGTCTAAAGACGTGTTTATAACAAGATAACAGATATTTCAGTCTGAGGACATGTACGTATATCGAGATAACAAATGATACATGCAGTTTAACACAAGTACAAAAGCACCAAATATGTTTCATATTTAATGAAAAAACAGCATTATGCACTGTAGACGTGAGTTAGTAGTACTAATGTTATTCTACTTTGTCCGGAATTCAACCAACGTAATAACGAGAGAACAACTTCAAATATAATCAGGAAACCCCCCAAAAACAAATCCAAAAACCTTAACAAAAAATCATTTTTCCAGAAGAAAAAAACGCCAGAAAAACACGTTTCAAGTACAAAAACTCATTACCACATCAATTAGAGATAACTTGAGCATAAAACGGCACAATAAGCACTAAAAGAATCTCCAATATATAGAGAAAAAAACATTGAAAAACAATCTGGAAACAAAAAAAAAAACAGAAATGTAATTAACGAACTAACAGATTGTGGCAGATTATAGCAGATTATGCTATATTATTACGAATCAACATATGCAGTTTTTTAATCTAAACTCTGTAAAAGTGTTTATGATTAGGTTTTTGCTTTGATAGAAAAGGGGTTTAAGACGTACGGGAAGAGGAGAACTGGGAAGAGGAAGAGAGGGAGTGGGGAGTTATTTGGGCAAATCTCTATCCGTCTGTGTATCCATTTCTGTATCCAATCAATCACAATTCACTATGTGTATATATAATTACACATAGTGAATTGTGATTGTGATTAGTTGGGTACAAATCACAAATCATATAATGAATTGTGATTGGTTGGCACATGAATGGGTACACAGCCGGGTACAGATGAATTTCACCCAATTATTTATACTTTGTTTTTCCTTTCTTCTTTCTGTTTAATGTACTGTTGCTACTCCTTAGTTTTAATCCAATTCTTACTTCACCAAAAAAAAAAAAGAGTTAAGTGTCAATTAGAAGTCCAATGTGCTACTACTAATTAACTAGGTCTGGTAAGCTTAATAAGAATAATAATGTCCAACTCGGATTTATCATTTCGAGTCAAATGTGCTAAAACAATACAATTTTTGAGAAATTCAAGAGAAAATATTAAGCGTGCTTATTTTTTATATCTAATGAGTATAAGTATTCAAGAGGATCATAAATTAAATTGAATTGTATTAAACCTAATGTTTTGCTCAATACACAGGGAGTAAATTTATATTGAATGAACAAAAAAAAAGTTTAGGGTGATATTGATCAATGTTTTCGTCTTGAAATGAAGTTAAAGATTTTAGGTATGAAACCTCCACTCACAAATAAAATAACTTATTGAAAAATAGAACCAACTTTCCAAAATAAATCATGTTAAATCCCACCCTTAATGCGCTTACATATTGTCACTCTTAATTCACAATCAATGTCGACTTACTACACTTCTAAAAAATGCATCCTGCCGATAAAAAATACATTTTCCCTCTAGAAAACGTTTTTACGTAGGCCATGCAACATAAATTGAAGGGTCACATGAAAAGACGCCACAAAAATTTTACGACAAAAAGTGTCTGATGCAATTAGTTTTTTCAACGTGAATTTTTATAATTGCGACGTTTTTTTTCGACATAAAAACTTAACAAAAATGATTTATACTTTTTGCATCGCTTATAAAAAATAAGATAAAGAAAATGTGACGAAAGATTCAAACTCATAAAATAAGGGTAGTTAGTCAAATATAAATAAAAAGGACTAATGATGAAGAAGGGGGGAGGAATCAAAGGTTCCTTAACTCAGTGGGGGAAGGGTCTGCCCACAACCTCAAGGTTGTGGGTTCGATACCCCTCACGCAAGAGGAATGATTTAATTGCAATTTCTTTGGGTTCCCTTGTGTGGGTCTTATACTCCCCTTCATGGAGCACCCGCTAGCCGGGCTTCTACTACTCCCCTCATGGGGCACCCGCTCAGCCGGGCTTCTACTACTCCGCTCAGTCGGCACCCGCTCAACGGACTTCTACGACACCCACTAAACCGGGCTCCTCCTCTGGTGAGGTCCAATAAATAATTGTAACAGAAAAAAAAATTTAAAAAGAAGGGGGGAGGAGTGGTGGTATGGCAAGAGCTTCTATGTACATGTCTAGTAGAAAAGGCTGCAAAGAAATATGGAATGCTCTTTTATTTTGGAAAAAGAAGGCTAGAAAAGGAGAAGAAGAAGGCTATATTAAAATGGCAATATCGTGTAGGGCTTTGGAAGGAACAAGTGTGGAAATCCTTTTGTCAGATGATACAGAGGGAAGGTTTTGGTTTCAGCAGCAATACTTCCTCCACATCCGATTCGGTTATAATGTAGAACATCTTTTTTTTACATGTATAAATATTAATTTTTTTTGTGTACAATAAATATTTTCAATAGGGGATAAGCATCTCTTGTTAACGAAAGAGGATACTTGTTGTTTGTGTAAAAGAGGTGTTATCAACACATCATATATCCTTAACGGGGAATAACAACTATTATTAAAACCTTCGAATAACTTCTCACTCTCGTTAAAAATACTTATATTGTACAAATAAAAAATCGATTTTGTACATGTAAAGACAAAAGTATTCCGCATAATAATTGCAGCGGCTTCACATTCCACATCCCACCCTGTTCGATTACTAGGTCGATGCATGTTTTTCTCATTATATTATTGATGCATACAGTCTTAATTGTGATTTTCGATCCAACAGTTAAAAATAATTATTTCTCCGATTATTTTTTATTTAAACAAGTATTATCATCTGTTGTTGACTAATGATAAATCAAAAATATATATATATATATATATATATATATATATATATATATATATATATATATATATCAGCATTTTAACTTTTGCGAACCACCGGCCCATTGATGTCCCAAGTGTTTGTTTGCATGTGGCTCCCGGTTAGATTATAGTCAACCATCTCTTTCTCTCTCAATATTAAGAACATATACAAACACAGAAGAATATGGAAACAGTAATATAAAAAATAAAGGTTTTTTTTTTTTAATTTCTTGGAGATCAGCAAATCCCAATTCACTAACTTGCCTGCTTCATATCAAAGGTCCCTTAGCCCAGTGGGACAAGGGCTTGGTCGTGGGTTCGATACCCTCCCCATACATGGGTCTTCCTTTATAAGGCTATCTTCTCCTCTTGTGAGGTGCTTCTCTTCTCTCCTTCTGGGACAGCCGCCCATCCGGACTTCCAAAAAAAAAAACTTGCCTGCTTCATTCTTTACTCCTCGAAATGCACGCAACAAAACACATTCATTCACACACAGTAACAATACATTGTTAAAATAGTTATTACTCCAAAGTGCATTTTCTACATTGTAGGAGATATTTATTGTAAAATTTTCAGTTTTACTCTTATGTAATTACTCATCTAATCCTTATAATACTTCTACTGTTATTAATGAAAAATAGCATGGAATTTTTTATGACTACTTTCAAAACATGTCTTCTCTCGAATACGAGTTACACTCACTGGCGGACCAAACGTGGGGAATGGTGGGGCAACCACCAGCCTATCCCAATTTTTATTTTTATTTTTATAGTTTTAACTTTGTTTTTGTAACACCCCATCTCATGAGCATTTTTTAGTGTACCCATCTTGAGTCAGTTTTTTATTTGAAATTAGATTTTGTAGTTCGTGAATTATAATAATAACATCACTTATATCTTACAATTTTGGTTAAAATTTTAACAAGGTTAAGTTTGTAAAGATACTCAATTTATTTTGTCAACGTTGATTCATGATTGCGCCTCTCCTGACTTTAAAGTCTGCTCCCGTAATACAATTACGTTTAATCTGAATTTATTTCATCTATTATATTTTGTGAATTCGACTTACTAATTCCACCAAAATGAGAATACTATAAGTGTTCTACGCCAACATATATCATATATGTAAGGAAAATTGATATGGGACCGAGAGTCATAGGTAGGGCTCACAGTCACTTGCCCTCAATCGTGCCACGTCGCCCCTCCTCCAAAAAACAATTTCTCTCGATTCATGGTTAAAATACAAAAAAAAATTGTTACGATATGGGACACGATTAAAAGTAAAAAAATTGTCGTTCTCCTCATTTTATAGTGATGTGACAAATTTGTACAATTTTTTTACTTTTAACTGTGTTCATATCAGAACAATCTTTTTTGTATTTTAACCGTGAATCAAAAAAAAATTTCGGGAGAGGAGGTCGACGTGGCCAATTGAGGCTAGGTGGATCGGGCGCTCTACCCATGTGCTCTAGTCCCATATCGAATTATCCTATATGTAATGGAGCAGTCACCGACCTCAACATTTTTAAAAGTGTTTTAATTTCTTTTTATAAGTATCAAAATTTTCAGAGTTTTTATTAAAAAAATTAGTCTTCGCCCCTTCTGAAATTATGTAAAATTTCAACATAGTCCTCTACTTAACTTTTTAGTGTCATTCATATGTAATGATTGTTGGATAAGGAGTATGTTGGAATCAAACATTAAATTTGCATTATCTTAATTATACTTTTTAATCAATGTTTGATTTTATACTTTTTAATCAATGTTTATCATCAAAGGGCCAATAGCCCAGTGGGGCATTGGCCGGCCCGTAACCGAAAGGTTCCGGGTTCAATACCCTCCTCAAGCATGGGGTAAGCTTTAATTGTCTCTCTTCTAGGGTACTCTTCTCCTCTTATGAGGTGTTCTTCTCCGCTTTGCGGTTGGTTCTCTCCCCTTTGGGATTCTGCCCTCGGGCGTTCAAAAAATACGATACACGTAAGTTAAAAGTGAAAATTCAAAGGAAATAGAATTAACTTTTTAACCTATGTGTATTGTATTCATTGACTTGGATGTAAGTTTTAAACTAACTGTGACTTCATATTTCAACACTCCCCCTCACATCGAGATGAGAGTCAATTTAAGGTCCGCCGCCCTTCTTGGGTCGTACGGTGACCATTAGAGCCCACTTGGGCATTATGAGCTCATCATCCCGCCTAAGGACCCGCTCTGATACCATGTGAAAATTAGCTCATAGATCTCCATATCCTCAAAAAGATATGGAGACCCATGAGCTAATTTTCACACTTACTCACCTACCAAAATAAAATTTCCCGAAAAGAAGACGTGAGAATGGATTGTAAGCTCCCAAAACATGCGTAGAGTTATTAACTCTTCTTTCGAGAAAAAATATGTTTTAAGAAATATTGCGCTTTCTCTTGGGGGCCAAAAACCCTTATGTCCCATTTTGTATTCTATTCCTTATTTTTCACGAATTTTACTATTTTTGTAAAGTTATAATTTTTTTTTAATTAAAATATAGAATTGGACACCGAACAAAGATAGAAAATTCTTAATTTTCTCTTAGTCAGCTCATTTTCTTTCTGTCCGTCCCCATGTGCATCTACTGAGTATGTATCCCTATACCTGCAAACCCTAATTTATACTACCTAAAATACCCTTAATCCATCCTTCGAGGATTCTTTCGATCCTTGTTCTAGGCCTTTTTCAATTTTTTTTATTTTTTTTATTTTCTGAGATAATCTATTGTACGATTGATACGTTTATTGTCTTGTAGATTGTTGATGTTTAAGGAAGATGTTGAAACTGAATTTCTTCTTTTGTTATTAGTGTTCGAGGATTGCGAGAGATGTTGTGAAAATTTTTATTGTGTACTTATTTTTCTATTAGTATTAGTGTTATTTATCTAGTTCTGGTATGTGAGCTTTTATTCGTTATCATGATTTTTTTAATTATTGTATAATTTTTATTTTTTTTGTATCTTCATATTATAATGGGTTATTTTGTGATTAGTTGATAATTTTTTGTATAACAAAAAATACCCTAAATTACTCCAACCCTAACTGGATTCACCATGTCCTTTTTTTTTCCTTTTACTATAGGAGTAATTAATTTCACCATGTACCTTACTTTAATTCCACTTCTTTTTTGTTTGAGTTCTGCTCCGATAACCACCACGGGTTAAAGCAAGAGACATAGGTCACTTATAAGGGACTATAATTTCACTTTGTACTTAGCTCACAATGAGCTCTAAAGAACACTGTTACTTCAGTTCCCTAGTTATAGCTAGGCAGGAAGGTAAAACCCATTTTTTTTTTAATGAAAAGGTAAGTAACACCTTGATCTCTAGTTGCTAGTTCTTTATTATTGGACAGAATAAGAAAGAATTAGTAGATAGAGACATTTTAATTATTAAAATTTTCATTTAATATAACATAAACTAAAATGGACTAACTCCATAAATACTTAACAAAAGTAATGTGTAAACATAATTATAATTATGAATGTTGAAGAGGGAATTTAGATGATTATGTTACTAACATCACCACGGCTCCATAAATACTTCATTCTTAATTCTATGAACGTCTCAATGGTAAAATTTAGATGATTATGTTACTAACATCACCACGGCTCCAGTGCGGAACGGATTCTCATTTGTTGGATTAAAATTTTGACGAATGAGATTGATTTAAAAAGAACACATATTCGCGTGAACACCTGTTCTCAAGACAAAAAAAAATATTTCGCACATATTGAAAAATATCTGTTCTACATAGGATAGTTATGATTTTTAAGCAACACCATAAGATTCAATAACCTAGTTGTTAAAAAACAGAAGCAAAACCACAGAAAATTTTTAGTTTCCCTTTCATCAATAGGGTAGCAAAAGTAAGAAATAAACAACAAATAAGACAGCTATTGCTTCTATTAAAAAAAAAAAGCCAAAAATGCTATCATCATTGCACACAAACTTTGGGATTTTATGATATATTGTTCGTATGTATGCATTTGCTGCCGTATAATATTGTGACATATCAATTTTCCACGGAAAATGATTAGAAAATATCACATGGTGATTACCAGCAAGTGTACAAAAAAATTTCGTCACAGCTACAGTGCAGAACAAAAAATTTAACAGTTGGGATCATTTAGGTCTCAACGCTTGTTATGAAAAATTCTAATAGGTGTTAGGATAAATTATATGAGTCATCAAATTATTAATCCGATGATCAATAGGTATTTCGCACGTGCGGAACTCTGACTGTTCTGCACCTGTCCCAGTGCCTCTGGTACCAAAATCCCAGGCTGCTATACAAAAAAAAAAAAAAATCACATTTCAAGAAATAAGACTCAATTACGACAGTGAATATTCAATTTGACCAATTCATATCATATGTTAAACAGTAAAAAATTCGCACATACGGATAGCATGAGTACATGTGTCCTGCACGATAGTTGTCGTAAATTAGGACATGCGTCCTGTTTTAAATCAATCTTTACCGTAAAAAATTACCCCGTTCCGCACTGGAGCCACGGCGCAATTTGACACGGGAACTCTATTGTAAAAAGGGAAAAATTTGTATGTCTCCAACTGATAATCTCATGTATGTTTCAACCATTCATAATTCTCCACGTGGATATCCCTCCAATTCTATTTCTTCAACCGTTATTATTCATATTCACATGGTGAATTGTTAGTGGTTGGAACAGACATTAAAACACTAGTTAGAGACAAACGATTTATTGCCGTAAAAAAGAGATTTACCACTGCAAGCATAGCCCATCTGCAGTGGATGAGTTCGGATTCCTTGTACCTCTCCAAGTTCTCTGGAACTTCACCTAGACGAAGTGGGTCGAATCCAAAATCTTTGAAGAATACAAAACAAATTTCTTATTAGCACCAAACATAACAATTTTTGGGTTCTAGAATCAAAATGGGGTATTTTGGGTTTGATTTTCGAAGTGTATAGATATCACACTTGTTAATTTGTACATGAAAATGGCTGCACTGTATTGCGGTCGACCAGTTCGGTCAACCGGCAACATTTTTCCTCGTCCGACTCAAACTACTAAGAGTTTGGCAAACGACTGGTAGGTGATTTCAGTCAACCTGCCTGAAAATCCTGTCGACCGAAGGTACTGCAGTCGACCTCTTTGGTCTTCGGTCGGCCGGGTTTTTGGGACAATGTTTCTGTCTTGATTTCAGACGACCTGTTCGGTCAACCAGAGCTTTTCCAGTCTGCCGAATCTCTGTTTCAGCTTTGTTCAGTTTTTTGTTTTGTCTTTTGTTTTGTATTCGTATCAATTATGTTTCGTACTGTTTTAAATCATTTTGCTTGTAATTTCTGTAAGTTCAGTACAAATGATTTGGGAATTGAAAAAGTTTTTTGTGTTGATGTTTCATCCCAATGGTGATCTATGCTTACTGAGTTTGTTAGCTCACTCCTTATTTGTTTCCCCTTTTGCAAATGAGTTCATTGAGAATGAGATTGATGATACCTTCAAAGAGGAGTATGATGAGGACTTAGTTTGAATCTGTAATAGTTAACTCTTGGAACAATTTACAGTTTTAGTATTTTCCTTTTAGACATTAGTATTTCCTTAATGATGTAATTAAATTTATGGATAATGTTATTTTCCTTTTATGCAATAGTAACTGTTGAAATTTTCCTTTTTAGTTCTGAATTCGGTGCTTCATCGACTTAGAGTGCTGCCAAATCATCATTCGGGGATGGGGTATGACAACTTTAAAATTGAATACTATTTGAAAGATTTTTTCTAAATCAAACTAGTAATAGCACATTAGAGTGACCATACTTATAATATTTTGCAACCTAGTTAAGACAAAATTAAATAACTTACTGACTTTGAACTTAATACCATTTGAATTTTTTTGTATAAGTCAAACTAAAAATATAGCACACTAGAGTTATCATATTTGAATATTTTGCAAGTTGGTTAGGACAATATTTATAAGTTGTTGACTTTAAACATCATTTCTAAATAATTGATAGTACATTTTACTTTTGTGTATATTCTAAATTATTTGATATATTTTAAAATTTGATGAACATTTGTCATATTTTTTCTAAATTTACCCTTAGTCAACTTAACATTATACTCTAGTGTTTTCAACAATTAAACATTTATTCATGCACATCAAACCATACTTTAATTAGGGATAATTTTTTAAAAAAAAAATCGTAATTATAAATATACATCCCTCGTTGCATTGTTCTAACCACCAAAATACTTTCTAGTTTCTCCAAAGTAATACAATATTTTCTCTCAAATTAAATTATTTTTATTTTATTTTGCCTACCTATCATGGGAAAACTTTCAATCAAAATTGCATTTTTAATGTTTTTGGTACTTATAATTATTTAATCAATTTCTGCTAAAGATGTACCAATTATTGTAGAATGCAAACCAACTGATTGTTTGAAGACTTGCCAAGCAGCATATGGTAATAAACTAATAAGTGCTTCTTGCAAACCTGCTGGTCCTTTGCTTCCTGGAGTTTTTATCTGTGTTTGTGAACATAGGGCAGCAAATCATGTTGCCAAGAAGACTTATCATTTGTAAAATTCGAGATAAATTTATTTTTTTCTCGTATTTCATATTAAAGAAATATATAATATGATAATTTAATTATGTCATTTTTATTATCTTGTGTTGAATGGATAAATTTTCACTCACGTATTTATATTTTGAACCAATTTAAGTATTTATGTGTATTTTCTTAGTCCAAAATTTAATATTCATTTCGGCTCAATTTATATACTCTCCGTCCCATATTGAATATTTACATTTCATTTTCACTATAATTAAATAGAATAGTTTAACTAAAAGTAAATTATCATAATTTCCTCATACATAGATCGTAATGATAAGACCTATAAGTTAGTGAAATTTGCATTACTTTTTTTTTTTTTTTGGGTCAGCACCTTCATTCTCTCCTAGAATTTTATTTGCCTCACGTAGAAGGCGGGTGTCGAATCTGGGACCTCCTGGTCGCAGGTCAAGGCTTGCCCCACTGGGCCACGGCCTTCTTGACAAATTTGCTTTACTTAAATATAAGCGAGATTTTTCTTTTTGTGGACCAGTATCTTGGTTCGGTAGCAAGCTATTATTACCCTACAATTTGTTACCGAACCAATGAGGGCATTCCACATAGGCCGATAAAGTCAACTTAAGGAAGATAGAATTGTCTTGAGTTGATTTTGTTGGCCTACGTGTAACATTCATTAGTTTGGGAACAAATTGTAGAATAATATAACTTACTCGTAGACCAAGATAAAATTTCTCGTGGGATGGTGTTGAAGATGAATTGACAATTTTGCACTCTTCTCGTATTTGGACTCACCGGACCAAAATCATACATTGAAAATAGATTGAGGATAAAGTTGCTACTATTAAAATAAATTGGAGACTTTTATTGCAAATGGCTATTAATTCTAGGAAAACACATAGAGTTTCTTGTTTTCTTTTTGAGATGACTCGTATATCCCTAGGTAGAACCTTAATTCCTAAGCATATTAGTCTAATGGGAAATGGAATGATCCCGAAACTATTTAGTAAGACACGATAAGGTCTCCAAAGTATTTTGACTTCTCGTAAGGTGCTTAAACTATTTTTGCGGCTTCTACGTAGTCCTGCCACCAATTTGAATGGTGGTTTCAGGTCAAAACTCTACACGACCTTATCACGTGACTTTTAAACAAGGGTAAAAACGTCTCAAAAAATGCAAAGATCACACAACACCACAATCACCTAATATAAGAAAAAAAATGACCTAGTCACCTCTTTTTCTTCATCTCTTCTAAAAACAAAAATGTACAAGAACCAATAGAGCCGGAATAATCAAATTAAATTGGGGTTTTAACTCACTCCAACTTTAGCACATTTCCAATACTTTCTTCATAGGTTTAAATTTGTTCAGCTCATCTTCAATACACAATTTTGACCATGATGACAATCAACAGTTCTCTCAATTTTCCTTGGTTTTGTTTTTATAAGAGATGAAGAATAAGAGATGGCTAGGTCATTTTTTTTTCTTATATTGGGTGATTGTGGTGTTGTGTGTCATTGCATTTTTTGGGAGGGACGTTTTTGTCCTTGTTTAAAAGTCACATGATATAGGCATGCAGAGTTTTGGTCGAAAACCACCATTCAAACTGGTGGCAGGACTACGTAGAAGCCGCAAAAATAGTTTTAGGACCTTGCGAGAAGTCAAAATACTTTGGGGATCTTATCGTGTCTTGCTAAATAATTTCGGGATCATTCAAGTCATTTTTGCTAGTCTAATAGAGAGACCAAAATTTTCCAAATCAAAATGGCAAATTGGTGTGTATAGTCCCTAAACAATTTATTGCCAGAGTTAAAGTTCTTAAAGATTTTTTTTTTTTTTATTTTAAAATCCCCAATTAGTATCTAAGGTCCTTTTGTCAAAAAAATGTTAATCAACTGTCAATTCAAATTTTTATTCGGGTCAACAAAATTACTTTAGGAGCATAATCGGTAGTCCATTACGCCCACCTTTCACCACACAGCCCATCCTCTCTGTTCTTCTTCTCCCACATCTCACCACCCCTACTCCATCACCTGCACCACTCTTGAACCACCTGATCCGACCTTTTACACCACCTCATATACCCCCACCTTTACCAATGCCACCCCAACTCTAGCCCACCGTTTACGCCACCTCATATACCCCCACCTTTACCAATGCCACCAACTCCACCACCGCCTATACCCCCGCCTTTACCAATGTCTCCAATCCAGGGACGAAACCAAGAATTTAGTGTTGGGGGGGCGAAACTGCTAAAATTCTTGGGGACAATAAAAAGGGCAAAAAAAAATTCTTGGGGGGCAATAAAAAGGGCGAAAAAAAATTCTTGGGGGGCGAATTGATAAAATTTTCCAAAATTTTCCAAATTACACATAAAATTTCGATAAATAGTAGTATTTTTAAAAATCTCGGGGGGGCGCCGGCCCCTCCCCGCCCCCCTGGATCCGTCCCTGCTCCAATCACACCACCACCTAAACCCCTACCAACACCCCATCGGGATTTGAATGGGCTTGGCCCACTTTTTCCATTTCAGTCATGACATGGCACCCGAAAAAGTGGGACAAACATTTTTGTCCATAACGGAAGTCCCACTTCCGTCCCGGGGCCATAACGGAAGTGGGACTTCCGTTCTGGATGACGTGGCAACTTTTCCCACGCGCGTTGCCACGTGGCCAGAACGGAAGTCCCACTTCCGTTCTGAGATGAGAACGGAAGTGGGACTTCCGTCCTCTCCGTGAAACTTTTTTTTTGATGCATTTTTGCTTTGTTGTGCGCACCACTTTTTGTCTTTTTCTTTCTCTTTTTCTTTTTTCTTTTTCTTTTGTTTTCTTTTTTTTTCTTAAGGTTTAATATATATGGTTTAAAAAAAAAAAGGTTTAATAAATATATGGTTTAAAAAAAAAAGGTTTAATATATATATGGTTTTAAAAAAAAAGGGTTCAATAACTGTGAACAACATATTTGTGGTATGTACTCTACATTGAAAAAATTGAAACTTGTTATATTATATACACGGAATAAAAATATTCTAAAGTAAACTACAATTAATTTTTTGTGCAATTATATTTTTGCTCATTAAATTGAATGCTTTCATCCGGAGTAATTATATAAAATAATATATGATATGTGCACCATGGCTCCAATGCGAAGCAGCTTATTTGTTCCTCGTATGCGGGATGAATTCTCGATCCAGGATTAAATATTTTACGGTTGAGATTGATTTAAAAAAAACACTTGTTCTGATTATGAGAATAATTGTTATGCGAACACCGACTACCAAAAAAACGCTTGTTTTGCCTTGAAAATTTGTTCTGCATGTGTCAAAAAATAGTTGTTCCACATAGGAACTGAACTGGATAATGTGAATACTAACTGTTATTGAATAACGTCAATACTTTAACACATTTCTAATAGATATATACATTCAAAACGGCTCCAATTGCATTTCTAACGAATGCATTATAAGGAGGAATAAAATAATATATACAATTTCTTTATTATCAATGTACTTGGAAGTCATATAGTTAAAATCAAGAAGTAAAATTTAGAATAGATTTAAAGAACAAATCTCACAACATACATATGAAAAAGCTGATATTCTTTTTTGTTTCCCTAAATCACAAGAAAAATCGTAAGAAATGTCAATAAAATCACTTTCTTTGACTTGCACTAACAAATTAGGTAGAAGAAAATGAGGAGGGTACAAATTGCATATTCAATTTAAGAAAGATATACAGTAAACATTCTGAACTTATGTTACTCATGGTTAAAAATATTTCTAGCCCTGATAACCCTAACAAACCCTAATACTTAGGAGTATTAGGGTTTGTTAGGATTATTAGGGTTTGTCAGGGTTAGTAGGGTTTGTTAGTGTTATCAGGGTTTGTTAGGGTTATCAGGGTTAGAATTTATACTCCTAAGTAGTTAATTTGGAGTCAATGGGAACATGTTTTAATGACAGCGTACTCTCTCTTGCGAGTTTGACATCAAAACTAAAAGGGTTTTAGGGTTATTAGGGTTTGTTAGGGTAGTAGGGGTTGTTAGTGTTATTAGGGTTTGTTAGGGTTATCAGGGTTAGAATTTATACTCCTAAGTAGTTAATTTGGAGTCAATGAGAACAGGTTTTAATGACAGCGTACTCTCTCTTGCGAGTTTGACATCAAGACTAAAAGGGTTTTAGGGTTATTAGGGTTTGTTAGGGTTAGTATGGGTTGTTAGTGTTATTAGGGTTTGTTAGGGTTATCAGGGTTAGAATTTATACTCCTAAGTAGTTAATTTGGAGTCAATGAGAAAATGTTTTAATGACAGCGTACTCTCTCTTGCGAGTTTGACATCAAGACTAAAAGGGTTTTAGGGTTATTAGGGTTTGTTAGGGTTTGTTAGGGTTAGTAGGGGTTGTTAGTGTTATTAGGGTTTGTTAGGGTTATCAGGGTTAGAATTTATACTCATAAGTAGTTAATTTGGAGTCAATGAGAACATGTTTTAATGGCAGCGTACTCTCTCTTGCGAGTTTGACATCATGACTAGTACACACCTCCTGTAATTTCTCCACTCTACTAAAATAATAATAAAATAAATAAACAATTTGGAGAATGTTCCTTGACAAACTAGACTCTGTGACTCAGAAAAATCTGGGGTGGACAGGTCCCAATGGGACTATATAACCTGAATTGAGGAGGGGCCTACCCTACAGGTGGGTCATGCATCAAAATATGTGAGAGAATGTGTGAGCTATGTCCCCATGCACTAGGTGCATGCCATCCCTTCCCCGTGCCCGTATGAAAAGCACTTTCGTGATACTCGTAAGTTTTCGCTTACGTGTTAATTATGTGTAATTAAATTTTTTCACGACTTGTTACATTGACTTGAATTTTTTTTGCTCGATATGAGATTTTGAACAATTTATTTTTGCATCACGTATTACGTGCTATATTTGATTAACGTTTTGTTGATGGGCGTTTCACTGGCGTATCGTAATCGGGGGTGTAGTTGTAAATCACGTAGATTAATAAGTTAATTAGATGTGGGATTGGTATTATAATTAATTAGGAATTTTATTTGGATTAGGAAAGTTAGTATAATATAAATAATATATATATAGAAAATCACATCAATTTAATAAGGAATTAAATAGGGGTTAGTTAATAAAATAATATAAGAAATAAAGTAGAAAATTAAAAAGGAAATGAACAGTGGATATGACTCAATTTTTTTTCCTTTAAAATGTCAATCTCATTTAAGTGTATACTAGAATACATTATCTAATATATTATTAAAATTATTGTATATATAGTAGTGCTATTGGAGTAAAATCAATTAATGTGTTTAAAATAATCATATTACTACATTAAAAAATGTCTAAAGGATTTAGAGTTTTTTCGACTCGCAATTGTAGAAAACATATGTGTATATATATATATATATATTAAACCTTTTTTTTTTTAAACCATATATATTAAACCTTAAGAAAAAAAGGAAAACAAAAGAAAAAGAAAAAAGAAAAAGAGAAAGAAAAAGACAAAAAGTGGTGCGCACAACAAAGCAAAAATGCATCAAAAAAAAAAAGTTTCACGGTGAGGACGGAAGTGGGACTTCCGTTACGCCACGCGTCAACGCAGCGTGGGAAAAGTTTCACACGTCATTCGTAACTGAAGTCCCCACTTCAGTTATGGCCGAGACGGAAGTGGGGACTCAGTTATGGACAAAAAAATGTTTGTCCACTTTTTTAGTCGCTATGTCATGACTGAAATGGAAAAAGTGGGCCAAGCCCATGCAAATCCCCACCCCATCCACCTCCAAGCCCACCACCCGCACCAAGACTAAGCCCATCACTATTAAACTTCCTCCTAAGTCCACCATGCCTAAACCTTTCTCATAAACCCCATGTCCTAACTCACTAACCAGATTCTCATCCTTATGATGAAGATGATTACTCCATTTTCTGCCAGAGTCCCAGATTAAGTCCAAGAAGTACACAAAAAGCAAGTATTTAATTTGACATTTCAATTTGAGAACTACCAAGTGAATGAAAATATTGGAGGAAGTCTAAAGCAGTAAAATTGTTGGGATATTAAAGCAGTAAAGTTTTGTTTTAGCGATTTATGACCCTTCCCCTTCCCAAAATTGCTGAACAAAAGCTGCCCCTTTGTCCACCAAAAGAGATTGCAGAAATTGCAAAAACAAAAGAGAAAAAAAATGCAGAAAAAATAACAAAAATGCAGAGAATGCAGAAAATACAGAAAAAAAGAACAAAAATACAGAAAATGAAGAAAGAAAGTACAGAAAAAGAGAACAAAAATGAAAAGAACAGAACATAAATTGCAGAAAATGTGATGAAGGGGAAGCTCTTGTGTGAACCGGTCCCAATGGACATGTTCCACATCTCTCTCACATAATTTGAGGCAGAACTACCCGTTTGAGTGAGTTCTGCCTCAAATTATGTGAGAGGGATATGGTCATGTCTCATTGGGACCGGTCCATCCCAGATTTTTCCGTGATGAAGATGGTTAAGAGAGAGAAAGAATGAGATGGCTAGGGGTTGGGTGGCGTTGAGAGGAAAAATGAAGAGGTGGGGTATCGGGGTGGGGTAGGGTGGGTGCGTGGGTAGGAGTGTGCAAAATATCATAATTACCCCTTCAAATTTTTAATTTGACTATTTTTTTTCTCAAATTCATGTTGATCGTAATTTTTTGGACGTAATATACCAATGATAAATTGTTTAGGGATTATAATATCCAGAATTAATATTTAGGGACCTTACATGAAATCTGTAAATTGTTTAAGGACTATTTATATCAATTTGCCAATCAAAATGCATTTTTGTTTGTTGCTCTGATCACCCCCTGGAACTCAGAGAAATCCAAAATCACATACATTTCTAGTAGAAATCTCCATAATTCTCAACTAGATTCCATATCCGGATCGATTTCTCTTTCAAAATATGAGCTCTACACCACTCTCCGGAAGCGTAAGTATTAATTTCCATATTTTCCGATGAATTTCAGTTCAGATCTGTGAAATTGAACGATTTTTTTCCACCGAAAATGTGTGTTAAAATGTTTATTTAGGGCATGATTACTGGAGGATTCACGCGGTTGTGTAAGGGACTGGCGGTGGTGCTCATTGGTGGTCACCTTGTTGTTCAGATTGTTCCTTCTGCTTCTTCGTATCTTACACTCATCCCCGCCAAGTATTCGTTCATTCTCTTCCGTTGTTTCTTCTTTTATTTTTCCCTCAACTTCATAATATAATATAAGTAGTTCAAGTCATGTAGCAAAAATTAAGGAAGCAATGTAGTTTGTTAGTCAAAATATTAATATTATTCTCTTAAATAGGACATGTATACAACTAATTCTATTTAAAAGAGTTGATATTTTGACTAACAAACTGCCTTTTTGCTTAGTTTTCACTACATGTTCTAACAGACTTAATGGAGGCCGTATGTATATGTTTCCTAGTTTTTGTTGTCTCCATTTTTGCGGTTAATTTGTTCGGTCTCTTTTCGATTACAGATCAATATGCATGAATGTTGCTCAATTTAATTGAAAATTTCATGGATCACGTCGAGTTTAGTAGTGTCTGTACAGATTTCTTAGCTGATCGCCATATGGTCTCAATGGCACCCGATCCTGTGTAACATTCCTTATGCTACTTTATGTAAGACTACTAATTATAAACCCTAAACATTAAGAATACTATAATTAGTAATGGTTTCTCAATTTAATTGAATTTTTTTAATGGATTACGAAGAGTTTAGTAGTGTTTGCAAAGTTCTCGTAGTTGTATAGTTCAGTGATCACCATATGGCATGGCACCAGATAAATCCTAAACTAAACCACCAGATAAACCCTAAACATTAAGAATACTATAATTGGTAGCGCGAAAAAAGTAGTACATGGAGCGTTACAAAAGGTCCGAACCTTGGTCTGAATATACCACATTTTCCCCTTTTGTTTGGGGGAGAGGGGAGAGGGGTGGTTAGGGGGAGTAAAAGAGCACAAGTAATATGACATTTTATACTTCTCTGTAATTGTCTTCTGATAATCCTGTGGATGCCATATTCATGTCCACTTAATCCAAAAATGCAGTAAATGTTCATTTCCTTGATATTTTGACTTTTCATCTTGAGAACTTGGGAAACAAGATCCTTCTCCAGATTATTCCATTTTCACGGACTTAATTAATATCTGTGAATCCCATAATAGGTGTGAAATGAATGACATGGTAAATCTTTCAAGAAACTAAAGTCTGTGGAAGGGTGTGATTTGCATTTTTTGGGGTAATCAAATTGCACATGACCTGAAACATATATTAGCACCTAATTTATGTGTGACAAAAATCCAGTGTGCCAATGAAATATGCATCTTACCCACCTTAGCGATAAGATTGCAGCGCCGTCGATTATCCTCTTACAGATAGTGTTTAATGATGTATGCTGAGACACACAAAACCTAACTAGTAGACCAACAAAATATACATCTGACTCACCTTAGTGGTGGGATTCCAAATGACCCAGTTATAGCATACATAAACTTTATGAATCTAGATCTCTTTATATTCTGTTGCCAAGGAGCATTGCATGATGAAAGCGAGAGAATGCTTTCATTGTCAGTACTAAGGCTAACACATACTAATCATTTCAGAATTTTGGAAATGGAAAGCTACTAGACATGTTTAGGTTCTCTATACTGTTTCAGTTTCTGAAACTTTATGGTCCATTTATTGCAGGACAATCCCTTTTGCTTGGAATCTAATAACAGCTGGTTATATTGAACAGTCAATATATGGGGTATATCTATCTGTTACTTCCGCAATTATGTTTCTTAGCACTTACTCCTTGCTGAAATCAAAGAGAGAAAAACATATTTAAAAAGAAAACTTGGTTCGAAGATTTTAAAAGATGATGGTTTCTTTTTACTTACTCTGCAAAGTGTTTACTGAGTATTCTTCTGTTTATTTTATAGGTGGTCATCAGCACTATCGGTCTTCTTTTCCTTGGCAAATTGCTAGAACCTATTTGGGGTTCTAGGGAATTCTTGAAGTTCATATTTGTGGTTAACTTCTTGACATCCTTTTGTGTTTTCATCACAGCTATATCTTCGTATTACATAACAAAGCAGGAAAACTTCCTGTAAGTTGTTCAACACCTGCTCATAACGCAAAGTCGCAAATACAATTTTTTTTTCCAAAATTCAACTGTCTCCTCCTCTCCCTCAACACCACCCCCACCACCACCACAAGAAGCAGTCCTTTTGGCCCATGATATTTTTACTTCGTTGACTTGTTAGTTTTTGGGGTTTTAACACTTCAAAACTGGTTCTTGGTTGATGTGGTCAATCCTCCGATTTACATCTGTACTTCTCTTTGAAAGAAATTAGTGCTCCGCAGCACAGGACACCCCACCCTTCCTCTGATCCCAGAAATGTAGACGAATTTCTCTGATCAAACCTGAAGGTCGTGCTTGGCGCGATGGTCAAGTGTTTACTTGCTATCCGCTAGGTCACAGGTTCAAACCCCGGAAACATCCTCTT
Organism: Vinca minor; assembly: GCA_026122235.1. Taxonomy (NCBI): domain Eukaryota; kingdom Viridiplantae; phylum Streptophyta; class Magnoliopsida; order Gentianales; family Apocynaceae; genus Vinca; species Vinca minor. Next base: position 5,697,278 of record JAOCZM010000096.1, read on the forward strand.
TATGAAAAATAAAGGTAAGGCTGCGTACATCGGGACCTTCCCCAGACCCTGTTGATGCGGGAGCCTTGTGCACTGGGTACGACCTTTCTTCTCTAATCAAACTTGACATGTAAGAGAGATTGCTTGGTCGGGGATTGACTGGGTATAATATGGAGGCTATTCCTTGTATTCAAACCATTACGATGTATTTGTTAATCCTTTTTCTAGTCTGTCTTATAGTTTTCCTTTTTCTGTCATTGGTTCAATTCCAGGATGGATATAATACTGATTTCTTTCTTTTGTAGTTATATGCCAATATCTGGCTTCCAAGGGGTTTTATCAGGGTTTCTCGTTGGCATTAAACAAATTATACCTGATCAAGAGCTACCTCTACTGAAAATAAAAGCAAAAGTATGTAATATGTATTATGGAAGTACTTACTTGGCGTTATTTTTGTTTTGAAAAAAGGATCAATAAACTTTTAACACATCATGAGAATTTATGTCGTTTTGCTAAGAAACAAGACCAAAGGTTAAGAAACATTCTATAACATCATTTTTGTTGCTATCTTGGGCTTTCTGCAGTGGTTGCCTTCTCTCACATTGTTGTTATCTATTGCTGTGAGCTTCTTCACAGTAGATTCAGCAGCATTCCTTCCAACCTTGATTTTTGGAACATATATAGGTTGGGTTTATCTCAGATATTGGCAAAGAAAGACGGAGGCAAAACTTCGGGGTGATCCGAGTGATGAATTTGCATTCTCGACGTTCTTCCCTGAATTTTTAAGGTAATTAGCAGTGGCCTCTATCTCGTAGTGACCTGAGTTTTGAGCTACTCATCCCTTTGCCTCTGTTAATGTTGCATTATAATGAATGGATGCAGACCAGTAATTGACCCAATTGCTACGGTATTTGAACGCATGCTCTGTGGAAGAAGATCTGAAGCTTCTGAGGATGGCAGAGGCCACACCTTAGGAGGTGATCCACTGCCTGGTTCTGATCCTATTGAGGCATCCAGAAGGAGGTAATTAAGAAGTTATTTTATTAATTTGGGTCCTAAGCTCAATCTTAGCGTCAGCAGATTGAATTTTGAAAATTGTTTGCTAGTATACTCTAATTCTCTTGATGATTATGTATTGCATGATCATCGACAGAAGTAGTGTGGTAACAGTTTGTACTTGATAGTATCTGATGGAGCAATTAACATTATTACTGAAATAGATTATGGAGAATCGGAAAATTAAGATTGAAGGAGAAACTAAGGATGTAAAATCGCTGCTGCAGAGTGATGCAACTGATAAATAAGAATATATGATGTTGGAGCATGATGTGCCACTTTATTTGGTATTCTTGTATTAGTCTCATGACTCACATGTTATATTATGATACTGAACAGATTGTATGTTATCTGAATACATTAATCATTTGTAACTACAATGACGATAATTGATTAAGAGATGAGTAGGTCTGAACATCAACTCTTACTTTCTGGTAAGATTGAATCTAAGGTAAAACAAAACTCAGAACTGCTTTGTATAAAGGAGATTAATACCTATTAGCCTCAGGAGATATGTAAGGGGAGACAGGGTGTTAGGCAATACTCCCTCCATTCCTCAATATAGGATTTTAGGACACTTTGAAAAAATTAAAGAACTCAAACAAATAGTAATCTTTCCACCACAATTCCAATAATACCCCTTCCTTCCTCCTTCTCTTTCACTTTTCCAATAAAAGATATGTTGAGGGTATAATTGGAATAAATTGTTGACAGACATGTAAATGACAATTAATTTGGATACATATATATCTCATAAACGACAATTAAATGGGAATGGAGGGAGTACTGTACGTACAGTTTGGACAAGTGATATAAAGATCTCATTACCACCAAAAAATTAGACAGGAGGTGAACTATATGCCTCGCTAAATAGAGACAAAAGTTCAATTAGAGAATCTGAAACTATCAGCTACTGTTGCTAAGTGAAACAGAAATTTAGTAAATCGTTTTGGGAGGATCTAGTTCCATGTCCAAAGACGAGTTTTGAGTTTTTGGATGTGAATTGACACGCAGCTTTTACTAAATTGCAGGGAAAGAGGCGCTCGAGCTCTGGAAGAAAGACTAGCATCTGAGAGGCTTGCTGCTTTAGGAAGATCGGAAGAGTCTCCCAGAGATGCCTCGGAGAATGTTTGAAGTTTCTGAGAATGAGAAGTCCGGAATGTACACTGATAAACAATACCAGGTTATGCATTGTCAGGCACTATAACCTTCTTGATGCTAAAGGCCAGTTTTGCCGTTTGTTGGACATAAATTTTCGTAGAAGAATTACCTCTTCTGTTTTAATGTTGCAAAATGATTATGATATCTTTCTATGCAAAGGAGGTACTAGGTTGTTCTATTTTGTAGGTAATATCAGAGTTGTAGTTGGTACTTTACTAGTAGATGCAAATTAAATTTTGTTCATTTTACAACCATTCGGACATGGCACGCAGACTGTGATTATACTAGGGAAAAAAACTGTTGATTCTCCCACTTCCAGTGAAGCACATATAGCTCGAAGTGTGATTTCTGTGTCTTTTCTTATTTGATTGTGTGATATTAGAACTATTATGAGTACTTTGGGCTGATATTTTGGTTACTAGGAATTGTTAGAGCATCACAGGAAGTGTCGTTTTGGGTTTTGCACAAGTTGAATTCTTTGTGAGAGAAGACGTGGAGTCAAATTTAGAGTTTGAGAATTAATATGTTATCTAAATGCACTCAAAATTTTACATTCTTGCATATAGATTGAGTTTTTTTATTGTTAATCCAACAAAGTAGAAAAATAATTTGAGTTTTCATGGAAAACTTTTATTTTGAATTTTATAAAAGCAAATTGTCTGTAAGAAGTTTTATGAAATGAAAAGTTTACATGAATTTTTAGACTAAGATCATCGAATTCTCCTTTCTCCATTGCAAAATTTTACCTACTTTCACTTCTTCTTTTGTCTTTTCTCCTCATTTTTGTGTTGTAAATTACATGATTGTTCTAAGCAGTAAGAACTATGAGTGTTCTAATTTCGCACTTAATTATCTCATTCTTGGGCAAATATTTATTTTTCTATAATAGTTCTACCCCCCCCCCCCCCCCCCTTCTCTTTCTCTCATGGCTATGTTTAAATTTAGGGAAAAGAGAGGAGAGAAAATAAGAGCCACGAAAGAGAAAGGGACAGAGGAGAAATGAAAAGAAAGGAGAGGATTGAAACATTAGTGTTTGGATAACAAACCGGATATTCTGTGGCACTTATTGTGACATTTCTAATTATATTTATATTCGCACATAGAGTTTATCGATTTTTTTTTGGCAAATAAATATATCATTAATTGATATCAGGAGTTATATGAGGGAGGCGGAATTCCAAATGATCCCCATACCCTTTGATGCGAGGCAACAAGCCTTAGAAAAAATCTAGCTAACCAAATAGGCAGAACATTACAAGACTCGCGGACATAGAAGAAACTAGAGTATAAGTTCCAAGAGGTACAATTTTCTATGACCGCACAAACAGACTCAAAAACAAAATCAAACACGAGGTCACGTACAAACCAAAAGCCATCCACACTTTCTAGAGTTCTTGACTGCAAACTTTCACAACCCTTAAAAATAGGAGGGGAAATTAGGTGAAACCCGTGTAGGATAGCTGGCCAGCAACCATACCAGAAACGAACATGATGCTCGTTTTCAATCCTCCATTCAAAATCATGTTGCAACGAAAATCTATCTTGTGGGATGATTCTTCAAGTTTGAGACAAACGCCCCCATTTATCGATGAATGAGAGTTTCTAATTAAAATGTCACATAGAATTCGAACGGTTTGGATAGTTAATAAGAAGCAAATGAAAGGAAACAATTAGCTTAAATATTTGTCATTATTTGTGTGTTAGTATAAATTTTTAAAGTAAGGACAAGTTAATTAATACGTGTTATATACTTTAAATACATCAATGTGAATGTCCTTACGTATATATATATAGAACTTAACATATTCCTATGAGATAAGCCCTTTATCCTATCAACATCATTGATAGACCGGATAATATTCTCTCTTTTACTTTGAGGATTATCCTAATGCCTATGTATAGGCTATGGTATGTAAATATATGTATGAATAAGATAAGAGAATCACACTTTCACTATTTCCTCTTGTATCTGCTTTAGTTTATTGATTTAATTTATATGATATTGTTCTGTTATAGAATTTCATTCAAATTTATAACTGTACGAAAAAATTTATTTAATTTAGTTTCATTTCTTTTTGTTTTTGTTCACTTTTAAATAATAATAAAAATTAATAATTTTAAAGTTAGAGCTAATTCCTCCCTTTCTTCGTTATTCCTTTTCTTTATGAAAAATCAAACCAGCCATTAGAATCTTAATCCTTTCGTCTATTTTTTTCTCTTTTCCTTCTATTCTCTCAATTCAAACGGTGCTTAAAAGAAGAAACTAAAAATCAAGAAATACACAAATGGGTTGGAGAATTTTACACAAAAATGAATTAGATTTTTACATTTATTTAAAGGAAAATTCACACAAGAAACGTTTTTTTAGAAAAACAATAGTATCTATATAACTTTCAATTAATTTAAAAGAAGAAAAACAAAAGATGGAGTTGAACAAACTTAATCTATTTTTTTTATAATAATTTAATCATTAATTTATTATTTTGATAAATTTATATTTCATCTTTTTTTTTTTTTATGCTTCAGCCCCCACCAATAGTGGTGCAAAATCCAGCGAAGTTTTCGGTTCTTATGGGGCAGAATCCGTCGATGCTCCAACACGTAGAAACCAAAGACATCGAAACAAAATACACGTGTGATTACGAAAATTCTCATATGGATTAAATTTATGATGGAGTTTGTGATATATAATTCTTCACGAAAATAAATACTCAAGGTTCATGAAATCACAAGGCCATTAGAAATGTTCATAAAAGGAATAGAATGAGATTAAAATTACAAATTTAAACACGACTCGATTAAGGTACGGAGGAGTGTTTAATTTCTTCCGCACCGTGCAAATATAAAGAAGATCGTCAAATTACTCATTTTGACGGCTGTAATTAAAAATAGCTGTTTGAATATGAAAATAACTATTTTATTTATGATATGATGGTCATCTTTATATTTGGGAAAATTTCGAGTATGACAGGGCCAGTGGGTAGAGCCCTGCAGTCACTGCACGCGAAAAATTTGCCCACGTCGCCTCCCTTTGCAAAAATTTCTCGATCACGGTTAAAATACAAAAAAAAATAGTCTCGATATGAATACGATTAAAAGTTAAAAAAAATCTCTTTCCTCATTTTATAGTGATGCATGATAGTTTTAGTATAATTTTTTTAACTTTTAACTCGTATCCATATCGTGACTATCTTTTTTGTATTTTAACCGTGATCAGTGAAAATTTTTGCAAAGGGAGGCGACGTGATACACATTAGCTAGTTTGTGACATGCGCTCTACCCCCTACCTCATGCTCATATCGAAATTATCCTTATATTTGCACATTAACAATTCGTTTTATACATAGTTTGATGACTGTTTTTTCTTCTAAGAGATATGATATTTACACCCTCTTTTAACTTCTTACATTCCCCTTCACTTTATTTTGTTAGTGAAAACGGAAAAATCCTTAATAACCAAATACAACACTACTAAGTTCCAACTCAAATAAAATTAGAGCCAATGTAAGTCTTTTCATATCCTTTCCTCTTACACAGTCTCCCGTGCTAAACATGGTAATTCTACACGTGCAAAATTTTATTATCAGTTAAATTAAAATTTTGATAATTAAAATTAATTTAAAACGAACATGTTCTGAGCTCAAAACATATGTTTTGTTTTTACCTGTCTGGAACGAGCTCAGAACACATGTTCCGTATGTACTGAAAACAGTCTGGTCCGCATAGGATCCGGACTGCTTTCCTCTCTAATATCGAAGGACCAAAATGGAAAAGAGCAACCACGACCAGTAACCGGCGGCTCCTTCATATGAAACCGTCACTCTCGGCCTTCTCAGACCTTCAATATTCGTCGTTCCGTTCTCATCTTCGATCAAACTCACTCAAGTAAGTTTCTCCGTCAATATTTTAAGTAATACGCAGTCGCCGATTGTCAATTTTAATGTAAATTTAATTTTTTTCCAGTTTTCTATTCAATCATGATCACTTCCATATGTTCATATGTTTTCTCTCTTAATCATAATCGAATTTCCTTGATTTTATTTTTTCAGTAAGTATCCTTACGAATATAATCTTTTTTGTATGTTACTTTTGATGTATATTGTTTGAAATTTCCGTTAATTTGATTATTTTTATCTAGATATTTTTTATTTTTGTTATTTTTCATGATTCGTATGATTGGTGTTTTTGTACTATTATTAACATGTTAAATAAGAACAATAATCTGAATATACAGATAAATAGCACATTTCAGCTTTTACGGTGGATATTTATACTTTTCTTTACGTATAATGTTAAAAACATGTATTCCGTGCTAATTGTGTTTCTGATTTATCAGTTTTTAAATTGATTCCTGCAATAATATCGATGATCAAGAATTTACTATTGTATAGGCATATTTCAGCTTTTTCCGCAGATATTTATGCTTTTCCTATATGTATAATGTTAAAACCATGTATTTCGTGCTTCTAATGTATCATTTTTTTTTTAATTTGATTCATGCAATTATATCAATGATCACTAATGATTAGTTTTGTCTAGTTATAGTGCGCTGGAAATGTCCTTGAAACTAGGCATTACGATATAATGTAACACTTGGTTTTAGTATTTTTTTTCTGTACAAAATGTGAGAATGTGTAGTTCTTAATAATCATATCATGTATGCTATACAAAGTCGCCGTGGTACAATTTCTGCATGGTCCAAGGATTGTGAACTATTGGAGGCCATATGATATTTGTTCTGGTTGGAATATTTTAAATAGAACCTTTAGTTTTATTGCATTTGCGAATATGTTATTGCCACATCCATCTATTTTGGAAGAGTGCATATTACTTCTCTTTCTTTGGCTCCTTCGTCTTAACTTTCCGTTTTGACAAGGCTAACTATTATTGTTCAGTTAAGCTTGAAATGAATGAAACAACATAATAGTTGAATTTGTATGGGAAAAGGGCTTATAAGACGAATGCTTTCTTATCCCATCATTTCATTTGTTATCGTGTTATTCAGTGAAAAGGTATTCTGTTATGTATTTCCTTTTTTCATCAGGGTGGTTATCAATGTTCTGTAGTTATTACGCAGGAAGATGTATTTTTTAACTGGCATGTTTAGCAAGAAAGACTAGGATGGACATGAGTGGTCAAATTGAAAGTCTCCTCGTGAGAAATAAATTTTGAGATAGATAAAATTTTGTGGAAGAAAAAGCCATGCTCCTGTGTACTACGTTTCGTGATGAAGAACATTTGTAGTACCCCTGCAATCTTATATACTAGTAAGAGCAATAAATCTACATGTTTAGTAACTTTAGTTATATGTTTTCAAGGAAGCCTTAGGCTATGTCGTTTAGTTGGGTTACCTGGATAATTGAGTTATTAAATCCAGTCAAATTTCGTATGAGATTGTTTCCATTTCGTTTTTAAGATTTTACTTACTTGCTCTCAAAATATCAAACTTTCATTTCAGAGAGAATTACACATATCTTCACTTATTGGGTTTGCATGATCTATAGTGTATACATCTGCAACATAGTCGATGTTTTCTAGATTTGTTGCATTCCCCTTTTAGCTTATTGCAGTCACTCATTTTTTATCATTGAAAAGGCTTTAATATCCAAACTAAGTAAATTTAACTCAAACCTAGCACTCCAAAAAAGCTGGCTATGCATATTAGACTAATTTTCATTTATAAAACAAGGGTAGCTAAAAAAAGGAGTTCGAAAATCACTACCCTAGTCCCTATTATTGACATTGTTATCACTATTGGTACAAAACAATAATAGTTTCATCTGGACATCTTTTTGTTAATTGCAGGTATCAGTAGCTCAAATCACCAGACATACAGTTACTTTTCAGGACATGGTGTCACAGGAAGAGGGATGAGCTGGGTAAATCTCATCTCTAGCCACCTGTTTAGCTTCCCCTTCACATTATACTGGTTGTAGACTTTCTCAAGATGCATGGGAAGGCCAGTTGGATTATTCACTAGGAGTTACACCATCCTACCAGACAGAACTAAGCTACTTCCAGTTGGGTCACAGAGCAGTTTTGTTTCTGAGAATGGCAGTCATCCTCTTCTGGGAAGTTCCTCTTCCTCTTCTAGATATACAAGGGCATTGTCTCGAAGATTGAATAGCACTTCTAAGCATCAGATTTGGGGAGAAGTTAATTGGAGAATCTACTCGCTTCCTTTAATGGGAATGACCAAAGAACAGAATATGAGGTTGGTGCCTTTTATTCTGGTCTCTCTCTCTCTCTGTGTGTGTGTGTTTTTCCCTTATATATTTTAAAAAGAGACTGAGAAACTAGCATTCATTACACTATAGGCCAGAGACTAAGGAGGATCTCCTCACCCAACCCCTCCTCCGAAGTGGTTCCCCAGGCCCCTCGAAAGTAGGAAAAGAAAAAAAAAATTAGCAAGGAAAAAGAATAGGAGAAAGGGGGGAAAACATTTACAGGTTAATGCACCTGAGAACTGCTTTAAAAACAAGAACTTGTCTAAGATTTCAATTTCATATTTTTCTTGCCAGTAGTAGTACTGCTCAGGCAGAAGATCTATGTAAATGGAATTGATTTTCTTCTTGAAATGTGGATTAATATTTCACTTTTCAAATAATCTTTTCATAATAGAAAGTGCTAGTTGCATTTGGATGACAGGGGCCCGGCATCTCTGTATTTTAAACATTATTTTTGTCACCATTTACATTTCTTCTGGTTTATGACCATCTGCTTGGGCATTTTTCTTATCAGTAGTACTCCTGCTCAGATAGAAAGTTATTTACACTACAAATAGGATTTGTTTTTCTTATGAAGCCTGGACTAATATTTCTCGCTTCAGATTGCCTTTTCACATGGCAGTTGCTAGATGCATTTTGATCACAGGGTCCGCCATCTGTATATTAGAAGTTATCTCGTCATTTTATATTTTGGCCGTGTCTTGCATCTTTTCAGATTTATGACCTTATACTTGAGCATGGATTCAATTTTTACATGCCCCTTTTAGGTTGTCTCACAATTTCACTTAGTTTAGCTTATTGTGACAACTGTAGCAATGTCTATCAGGAATTTTGTATCCGATTGGCCAGCTGACGTGGTATTTCTTTCTATGAAAATTGTCGACAATGGTAATAAAGCATTCTCCTGAATTAGGGTAGGGCAAATGTCAAACACCAAAGGAAAAAAGTGGAAAAAGCAGCTTCTCCGTTTCTGTTACCAAAACTGATAAATTTTTGCGATTTTGATTCCTCAAGCATTGTTAATTTCTTTATCTTGATATCTTAAGAGTTTTCTTTTAATTAAATTTCCATTCATTGGCGAAATAAAGCTACTCATTGCCAAACGCTGCCTCCTCCAAACAGCACTTGCCATCAGAAGCAAAGGGGAGAAGAGTCGTCTTCTTTGTTTCTGTAAGCCGGATCCGATCAACTTGTTACTAATAAGCCTCTGGTCATAAATTGTTGTGTTTTGGACGTCGTCTTGATTTCTGACTTGATTTCGTACTCTTTTTTTATTTAGAGCGATGGGCAAAATCAAGCTCCCCTTTTATCCCAGAACTTCCGCCTTCAAGTGGCGCTCGCCTGACCTATAAAGATCTTGTCAATTAATTTCACTTTTTTCCCTTAGTTCGCGATTTATTAGGACTGTTTGTTTATTTATCTGATTTCTAGGGTTACTTTACGTACCCAAAACCGAATGAGTAGTAAGCCTCCTGTCATATACCTCTGTTTCTTTGATGTTGTCGAGCATTTTTAATACTTTTATATCGATTTCTTTATTTTGTGTTTGTTTCCGTCTATTGCATAATTAAGCACTTAATCCCAATCTGCCCCCAAATAGAAATTTCCCGACTAAGAAAGAACTTGCTAATTAAACTTTAATTTTCTTAGTTTGAGATTTATTGGGATTGTTTATTTATTTATCTGATTCTTAAGAGTTGAATGAACAACAGGAGCCGTTGTTTCTGTACCCAAAACTGATTGATAGGAAGCCTTTTGTCGAATACTTCTGAGGTTTAGATGTTGTCAAAGCATCTTTAATACTTTTATCTAGATTTCTTAATTTTAGTCTTGTTTCCGTCTATTGGCAAAATTAAGCACTTGGGTGTATTTGGATTGCTTTCTGAGTTCTTTTTTGTTGGTTTTTTACTTTTGTGAAAGTGAATCGGAGTGGGAATCAAAATAGACATTTTGTATTGGGCTTTATAATGATGCCCAGTCCAATGCACCTTTGCTTGACATATAAAGAACTTGTTAATTAATTGAGCCGTATTTTCTTGTTTGAGATTTGTGCAGCGATTGTTCATTGAAATGGTGCTTAAAAGTCATCAGTGAACAACTTGCGTCTTTTTTATTTCCGTCGCTAAAACTGATCAAGTAATGAGCCTCTTGTCTTAAACTTTTGTGCTTCGGTTGTTGTCATGCATATTTAATTCTTTAATCTTTTGAGTCGTGGTATTATCATACTTTTCTGTTTCCATGATTAGCAAAGTTAAGCACCCATCTTCAATTTAGCACTTGACTTACCTAGAAAGAACTTGTCAATCAATTCAACTGTATTTTTGTTGGGACAATTGCACATTGTCTCTCTAATTCTTAAAAGACATCGTTGAATGCAAGTAATCTTCTTTGTTTCTGTAGCTAAAATTGATTGGATTGGTAAGCTCTTGTCATGTACTATGGTGCTTTAAATGTCATCTAGCATCTTTAATTCTCTTATCTGGATGTCCTATTATTACGCTTTTATTGCAAAATTAAACACTGCATTTCAGCAAGCTCCCTTCTTCAAACATCATTGGCTGACCTAGAAAAAACTTGTCGACTAATTGAACCTTTTTTTTCCCTCAGTTTGAAATTACTTGGGACCTTTGCTCATAGATCTAATTTCTTCTATGGAGTCGGTCGTAATGGACAGTGATTCATCCCCATACACCAGTGAATCAACTTCTGTCAACTCATCTGCCGAGAACAGCCCCAGAAGCCCGGTTGATCAGCATAGCAACTGGAGGCTAGATATTGACGGCATGAGTTATGAGGTGAACGTTGAACTTATTATTCTTTTGTTGTTATCTAGATTGGTTCTACTTTTCCATCATGACCTAATTGTCTGCTATGCGCAGGAGCTGATTACACTAGGAGAGAGTATAGGCAATGTTTGCACCGGGGTACCTGAAGACAGGATCCCAGAGTGCCTAACTGCAAAGAACTGCAGCATTGAAGATCAAAACCAGGGAAAATCCTGTCCAATATGTCTTGTAAGTTGTCCCATGTCCTTTCTTTTTTGCCTTTTTGTCATTTGTATTGCAAAGATGTTTGGATTAGTTTCTTTCCAGAGTTGAAGATCCTTATCAGTATCCTTCTATAACTAAAGTTACACAAGTCCTTTTTTCATGAGTCCCTTCTTGTTCAATTTGCTAGTTTTAGAGAAAACGAGAATTTTTCAATCAAAGTTTATTTATTTGAAGTGTCTTCTCAATGGCAGGAGGTCTACTGTATCAGTCAGGAGATTGGTACTATTAATAATTGTCGACACGATTACCACCATCTTTGCATCAAGATGTGGTTGCTGATGAAGAACAGCTGCCCAATGTGCAACTGTACTGCCCTGGTGATCTCCTAAAGGATAGAGCGACTGATAGAGCTAGACATTTCTTTACCTTATGTTTTCCTAGGGAAAATCCTTTTGTTTCTGAACCAATACTTACGGAAATTTGGTTTTAGAGAATATTTCTATGGTGTGTTTTTCATTTTCTGAAACTATGTTATCCTTCTCATTTCCTTATATTCTCCATGATTTTTTCATGTTCTAAAACTCTAGCTATCCTCTTATATCCCCTGACCTTAAGATCCCCGAGCCTTCAATTCCTTTCCCTTTTGCAATCACGGAGTATTATATAAGTTAGTTTCATCTTGTATCAAGTAGTTTTAGAGTAGTGGATCGGTGAGAAGCATTCACTCCTGAGGCGTTTTTGTGTGATTGTTAAAACTGCCTCTTCCGAGAGGACAGTTTTTCCTTAGATTGAAGTAAATTGATATGTTGAGAAACCATTTGAATTGCGGGGTTAGAAGAAAATCTTGTTCATCAAAAGAATAAAAGTACATATACTGTACTCTGTGAGAAAAGTATTCTAGTTTAGCCTCTTTCGAGGAATGAGAAATCTCTCAAACTGATACTGGTTTCATGATCCGATCTTTGGAGGAGTTTCCCGGGGGACATTCTCGATGTGGTTGGATCTTGAAGTCCTTGTTCTGTTGATTTATTTCCTTTTCTTGTAGTTTCATCATCATTGTTATATGGTAGATGTTACAGATCCTTCAGCCGCGCCGCCCCAACCTTTATTTTCAAAATTGGAAGCTCTAGGGGAGGCTTGAAGGCTATCATTAGCATTGTTTTGGTAACTATGCAACAGATGAAGAGGAGATGTCCCATGTAATGGAGTGGCTGGTCTGCTTGAAAAAGGTGTCGTATTTTCTGAACGCCTTCCTCCTTTATTATTCTTTTGAGCTGTGTGATACCAACTTTTTACCGCAGATGCCACTCTATCATTGAATATTGCTGGTTTCATGTTTGATCCCATCTGTTAAATTTTAATCAAAGTAAAATGAAGTCATGAAGATGATTTTCGAGAATATTTTGATTTACTTTAATTAAAGAATAATTGGTTCCAATGGAGAACTTACCCCATTGAAATCCTGATAGCAATATCTTGTGAAAGCAAGATGGTATACCAAATGAATACTGCAAACAAGTACTCCCTCCATTCCCTATTAATTGTCGTTTAGGAGATATCTAGGTATCCAAATTAATTGTCGTTTAAGGTTGTTTTATTAGTTGTCAACAATTTATTCCAATTATACCCTCAACATTTTCCTTTCTTTATGAAGTAGAAGTAAGAGAGAGAGGAGAGGTGGGGTAATATTGGAAGTTTAGGTGGAAATGACAACTTCCTTAATTTTCTCAAATTGTCTAAAGAGTCTTATATTTAGGAATGGAGGAAGTATCACCTATATTAGGCTTTGCTAGATAGATAGATGGATCGTCTAAAGTAGTTTGATTTGATTATTCTTTCCTTTCGTGGTTCTTTGGTTGAGCATCTATTATTTCCACACTTGATCAGATTAACTCAGGTCTGATTCTTATTCGAGAGAAAACCTGACCCACCCACCAGAACCTTCTAGTAAATTTGTGTTCGTATTTCAAAACTTGTCTTTGATTTTTTTCCATTGGAGTATGGCGGACATAGTTTACAATAAATTCATTTCTTCTTGGCCTTTAGCAATGTGTAAATTCACATATCAGTCTCGCTTCTTATATATTACTTCCTTCATTCTATAATATAAGTCGGTTATAACATATAGCGAAAATTAAAAAAGCAAAAAGAAATTTACTTGGATAGTTAATATATCAATATTACTCTCTTAAATAGGATTTGTATACTACTAATTCTATTTAAGAGAATAAAATTGATATTTTAACTAACAACTTACCTTATTTTTTAGTTGACCCTAATTACTTGTGATTAAAGCTTTGTTATTGTTGTTGTTGAAAGTATCTTATTTTTTTTTACTTTCCTAATTTTTGCTACATGCGCATAGAATGGAGGTAGTAATTCCCAATATTAAAGAAAACCTTCTGTCCATAGTAGAAAATAAAATAAAAAGTTTCACAAAAAAATTGAAAAAAAAAAATATGTAAACAAAATAAAACTTGTTTAAGTAAGACTAAGGTTAAAGTGTTGTGACGTGTTTTTCTCAATTATCAGCTGAGATTCAAACGAGAGGAATAGTTATTTTCAAGAAGTTAGAATCCAAAATCAACAATTGAGATACATGAGGTTTGTGGTAAGAAAAACATGTTTGAGTATAGGAATGGCAATTTGATTCGTGTCCTCCTGATCCGTCTCGCCCTAATTATGTTTTGGGCAGATCTGACCCCACCTCGTACTTAGAACGGAGCGTCTCAGATTTGTCACGTGCATAGAATGGATTGGGTTTGGATCTAGTGTCAGCCTTGCCCTGCCCCATTCTGACACGTTTGAAAATAATGATAATGTTTATTGTATATATATGTGTGTGCGAGACTTTTATAAATGCTAATTAGAGTTTAATTTTTATCTTTATTAGTTTAGAATATAGGAATAAAATTTCCTCATCAAAGACGAGTAATTTTATCTTGGTTAAGGAATAAGTTTTAAATTTATATACAAGCAAATAAGTGCAATACATGTAAATCAAAAGTGTCAATTCATATGAAAGCACTTGGACCTGAATCATTTTCTCTACACAAAAAAAAAAGACGATACCCACTCCCCCCATGGGCGACACTCCGATCCGTCCTGAATCATTTTTCTCGGTTTCACAATCCCTGGTCCTAAAGTCGTGAAGCCCACAACGGACAGGTGACCTGATCCTTTATGTTGGGCCAATTGACCAACATAGGGCCAAATGAAAAGTTTTGTTCTTGGGATACTCTATTGGGAATTACTTTAACATAACCTGGCCCAAGATTAGCCCAAATGATGTACCTTTTCCGAGATTGGCTGATGAATCTACGGTAGTTATTTTTTCCGAGCCGGTTAAGGTACAGAGGGTCCAAATTCTCTACATCGTGCGAATACATTGTGATTGTTGGATTAGAAGATTTGACGGTTTTAGTTCAAACTAGTTATTTTGAGTCAAACTAACTATTTTGATGTCAAGCTATTTTACTATCATAGTAGCTATTTTGAACCACGACTGTCAGGTCTTTTGATCTGATGGTCGAAAATGCATCTGGAGGTTTACCTCTCACCACCTTAACCAAAATCATTTTTTTTTCTATTTCTTCTTGGAAATTAAAATGAAAAATCCAAAGGAGACTATGCAAAGGTAACATGAGTCCAAATATATAGACCCTACCTTGTCGGGAAATTTGAAGTGGGCCAAACAAAAAAGCTGAACACTTGAATGATGAGATGGGCCCAGTAGCTAATATGTGTTCTCCTTCTCATGTTCAATGTTTAATATGATGAGAATTCACCTAGGGATGGAAAGGCAAATTCCAATAGAAAATCAAAAAATAATTTTAGAAAATAATAAAAAAGGTTAATGTTATAAAATTCACTAAATTCTAACCAATTTTACAATTGAATGCTCATTTCTTTAATTTTAGCTTCATCTGAATCAATTTAATGGAAGTGAAAAATGTCTGATTTTCCCCTTGCTTTCTTATGAAATTACATTCTTCTAGCAAATCAAAATTAACTAAACTCCATTTATCATAAACAAATATTATTATTTAATTAATTACTAAATAGCTTTTTTTATTTAATCCTTCTAAAAAGGAAACAATAACAAGCTTTATTGAAAATAAAATCAGGTATATTTTTATTAATTATGAGAAAATAATTACTTAAATCAATTAATATTTTATTAGAAAATTATCCTTTTTTTCCTGGAAACCCAATAAATTTTCATTTTTCAACATTAGTTCTGCTCTGAAAATAAAGAAGGCCAAAAGATCAAAAAGTATTAAAAAAAAAGAAAATTATCTTTTTATACTCTTTAAACATGATATATTAATTAAGAATTAAACATGTAACATTGCTTTAAGATTTGTGATCAACTTGTCGCTCTACCACTTTGAGTAGATTATTATATGTCTACTCGATTGTATAAATATTTTTTTACTGTCTAAAATTTAATCGGCATTTGTGTTTATTTTACTGACTATGATTAATTAAATATATTTTTACGGTCGGACTCCTTTCGAAAAACATAACTCTCAACCGAGTTTTTTTCATTCACATTGTTTGAAGTCGAGTCGAGACCTCGTTTGATGGACGCTAAACTGTATCCTTGAGGTAACTTATGTTGGTATATTGTATAATTAATCATTAATCATGTACTGCGTAAGATTTTAGTACAATGTATTGAAATTCAGGCCTTTATTTTTCTCTACTTACATTTTTGTCCCGTTTTTATAACCACACTAGATAAGCTCAGGGCCGTCTCAAACAATTTTCAGGCCCTGTACTACTTATTAAAGTCAGGCCTCTAATTTTTTTAAAGTATAAATTATAAAAAAGTATCAAAATATAATACGATTTTCGGATTTCGAAAACCAAAGCAAGAAACATTAGTTATGATTTTTCTTTATCTATTTGATCTAGTTTTTAATAGATTAACATATAATATATTAGCATTATACCGATACTATTTTTTTATGTAATCTTTGAACAAAAATAAAAAAAAATAAAAGAGAATACATACGTTTAACTTGATTATCCCAAATTTAAAAAAAAAAAAAAAAGAATTCTCAAATGTCTTCCAAAAAAAAAAAAAAAAACACATGTATGTATATAATTAATAAAAAATTGAGGCTCCTAATTTTTGGAGACCCTGTACCGTAGGACATTTTAAGCGCTCTCAAAGACGTGCCTGGATAAGCTAATTAGCTAAAGTACAAATTTTGGAGTATATTAATGACTTTGCTCGTGCTCTAACTCGATCATTGAAATGGTCACTGGAAAACAAATCAATGTATTGACTAAAAACAATTTTTTTTTTTTAAATAGAAAAGAGATATACATTTTTCCCAATGTTAGATTTCTAAAGTCTACAATAAGTAATTAGGATTAAAGCTTTGTTGTTATTGTTTTCTGATAATAGAAAAGGGAGATCAATACCATATAGTGTTTTTTTACCTTTTTAGGCAAGACATTAAATAGAATGTACATGATTTTATATACATAATAGATATATAAATCGTCTAGGATAGCTATCCCAGTAGGACAAAGCCTTTCCACCGGGATATTAATCCTCGTTTAACACTGGGTTGTACCCAAAAAAAAATCTCACTACACCTGTCAAAAAAGAAAAAGAAAAAGTAGCATCTCCACCAGGATATTAATAAAATGTGATTGAATCTCTTTTTAGGCAGAATCACTTCCTACATGAATGAGTCCGGAATCCTCTTTCCATTCATGTGTCTTGAAGGCAAATGTAGAATGGAGCGTTGATTCATCTTCTATGTTTGGTGAATTTATTTTTCAATGTCGGAATAAAATGAAATTAAACACAATATGACTTAAATGTCATATCAATACATAATGACGATAAGTCCTTATTAAATATATCATTCACAATTTTTTTACTTAAATAACATTAACATTATATATCAAACATATGTAATATATATATATATATATATATATATATATATATCTTAATTATTCAAATATAATTTATATTAATAGGTCAACACTATCATAAAAATAATTTTTTGGATAAAAAAATAAATATTTATATATATATATATATAATTTTACCAGGAGAATTAAAGTTTTTATGATGAAGTACGAATAAGTTGCAGTGTAATTTAAACATTATAATTATTAAAAATAAAGGATATATTAATTACTTACTATTGATTGACGATTCCAACTTCTCCTAGAAAGGTCATTCCATATGACATTTCCCATTTCTTCCTGTAATGAGCATTCCCGTGGAAAGATATTTTTAACTTCAATTGACCAACTAAACACCGGAATGGAAAGAGGAGTTAGAAATGTCATTGTATTTTATTCTATTACAGGGTACCAAGTGTGCTGTTAGTAATAGCGTATTTGGACGATACTTTATAATTTTTAATTTTGGAATACTTTTTTAATCATCGAGGGTAATTGTTCTTAAATAATAGATAATTCAAATACACTATGATCATGTAAAAAGAAAAAGGTGCATCATCGCTCAAGATTGTCACATGTAATAATCAATAAAGATTCTTAATATGTAGATATGTTCGATTTCGAATATTTTAATACATTGTATATTTTGTAAAGGATTTGTACATACTAAATAACATTACATTACTCGATTAAAAAGGGATTAAATGGATGAATCAACTAATCATATTGTTTAGTACAATACAATAGCATCATACATTTAGAAAAATATACATATATAAACAGAGCACCATACCCATTAGCATATAGAAAAGATACATAATTGCCTATTTATAATAAGATTTTTTTTTCATCTTTTGAAGTTTGGAAAGGTTCAACTCCTAATCATTTATGCCAATTTAGCGTAGCAGTTGTTAAACGTAATTTTAGTAATTGTAATTATTATAATATTTTTAGTGTGATTTAAGAAATCGTGACGTGGTAATCGTTATTTTAGGAAATCATAATAAAAACATGATTATATACGTGGTTGGTCATTGTTACTTTAAACATGATTTTGCATTTAAAAATGTTTGACATACCCTTAACATATATTCCAACGTCAAAAGTAAACATTGACCAATTATGATTTATCTATAATTTATTTATTTTATTTTGTTGACCATTGCATAAGAATATTTTATATAAGTAAGAAAAATATAATTTTAGAAAAATTAATTTAATACCAAGTATAAATATAAAATATTAATATTTATACTTTGATAAATTAATTATATTTAACATATGTCTAATTCTAACAAAGAGATAAAATTCAATTGAAATATCATGGTTATTATCGAAAATTATAAATTAAATATTACATTTGAAATAACAATTGAAAAAGCTATGAACCCTAACTTTTTTTCAATTGTGGAAGAATCATGATTTGAAAAGCTAAACGCTTAAACTGTTTATCTTACCAAATGCCTCTATCACTCAAACGCTAAATCTATTTAATTTTCCAAACAATCAAGATAACCGCGTTTGCTGCCCAAACCCATCGTTTATGTTAAAATTAATCTGCCACAAACTGGCACGTAGTACTACTAAGATATTCAACAATTAGGCCATTGCCTATACAATTTTGATAAAAGAGTTTTTTCAAACAGAGATCAATTACTATAATTTTTTTCTTTTTTACATTATGAAAGTAATTTTTTCTTTTTTACATTATGAAACAAATCACTTATGTAGATACAAGATAGGATTATCCTTCATATCACTATATTATTAAAGTAAAATTTTATTAGATGAATAAGATTCCGAGTTGAATATTTGAAATCAAATTCTCCCTCTCCCAAATATTTTTAAGAAAAGGAAAGAAAAAAAAAACTGCAATTAAATCTCTTTTGTAGTAAGTTCATTTTATAAGGGCATATTTGAAATTATTTCATTATGATACTCAACCCAAAATTTTCCTTTCTAATTTCTCCTTACAAATAATTGGCTTTTACAAATATGTAGATATATATATATATATATCTTTTTTGTTCCATTACTGAAACCCAATACAAAAAGTCAAAGGGAGCTTGCCCTAGTCTATTGACAACTCCGACCTGAAACATATAATTTTAGGTTAGTGATATTGTCAATGCAGATTTCCTCATGCCAAGGCAATTTACCTTTAAATGACTAAGCTACCCTTTTTATTCATTATTAATCTCTCTCAATTAATTTATCTATGTAATATTTTCTTCCCTAATCTATACACAATCAATATCTATTTTTCTCTCACATCCCAAAAATCAGCCCACAATCTCTCCAATATTTTCTTCCTAATATATTCACACTCAAAATATAATTTTCTCTCTTTTATAGTGCTAGAATTTCATAAGAAAAAAAAACAAATGATATAAACCAAAATAAATTCATGGTCTAAGGTTTTTATTCATTACAACTAATAAACAAGAAAAAAGATTGTAAATTTATAGTGCTCGAGTAATATGACTTTGATTATCTTTTCTACTTCATCTTTCAAAAGGATTAATGTATAAGTATATACAACCCCCAATCCCTCTCTCTCTCTCTCTCTCTCCCCCTGTGTTCCTGCTTTCTCCTCTGCCTCTGACCAGATTTGGCCATTGGCTCCAGCCAATGGTCAAATCTTGGCCAGTTATCTACTTTTGTTTAGTTTTTATATATCTATTTTGTACCACAAATCATATGATAGCTCTTTCAAAGTGTTTTTTTCAAGATCCAAGACATGGAGGTTACATCTGTCTCAGATTTTCACAGATCTAGACTTGTTGGCTCTATCCCTAGGAGAAATCTTTCAACCCGGACTTGATCTGGGCCCTTTATCAACTTTCTACATCTTCCCGAGGAAATTTGTAGGACGGTTGATACGCCCATGGTCCTATAAATTGTCGATCTTTAAGGAAGATGTTGAAATTGAGTTTCTCCTGCCTCTGTGGTTCAAGGATTGCGATGAAGATGCTGCGAAGAAGAAGATTATGTATTTGTTTATCTTACTAGTTTTTAATTTAGTATCTCCTAACCACCCAAGTTTCTTGGTTGTGGCTTTTGTATGTTATCATGGTTTTTTAAATCATTGTATAACTTTTATTTTCTTGTAATTTCAAATTTTTCTTTGATTGTAATGGCCTCGGCTACATTGTGATTAATGGAAAATTTCTTATTCATAAAAAAAAAAGATTAATGTATAAGTATGTCAAAAATATTAAAGTAAAATAAGAGTTAATAGTGTTTGTCTATTTGTTTTTTTGTGAACGGCTACTATTACATGAGAGAGAATTAGAGATTGGGTAGAATGGATTAGGGAAAAAATAATTGAGAGATTATGGGTTGATTTTTTTATAAGATAGAAAATCAAAGATTTTGTGTGAATAGATTATGAAAGAAAATATAGGAGAATGAAATTAATTAAGAGAGATTAATTAACCAAAAGGGTACATTAGTCATTTAAATGCAAATTACCTTGGCATGAGGAAACCTGCCTTGGCAATATCACTAGTCATAATTTTAAATTTTCAGCACCTCCGTCTCGTTCTCAAACAAACCTCTGTTTCAAAAAGGAAAAAGGAAAATCAAGGTCAATCGTATAATGAGAGTAAGACGGTAACAATTATGATACTGACTACTGAGAATTATTTTTCTCAATATCGTACAAATAAATCTCAACCGTTGACTTTTACTTAAATTATGGAAAAAAGTTTATATTCAAAAAATTAAAAAAAAATATTTAATTTTTTATCATCGAATTCACAGATAGAACATATGATACACTGTGAACAAAATGTGGTATGACTATCATTCTTATAGGGTATTTTATAAATATATACTTATATAAAGGAAGTCCGACACAGGTAGGGGTGTGCACTAATCGGTTTTAATTAGGTATGGCAATGGGGGAGGGTAAATTGGAGATCCCGACCGGCCCAACCGGGATTCCCCGGTTTAAGTTGGGGTGGGGATGGGGATGGGGATGAATTTGGCCCCGCTTGGGTGAAATAATATCCCCGCCCCCGTCCCGACTTGCCCCGCCCAGCCCTCATCGTATGGCTCGTCTAAAATATTAAATAGAAAAGGCATAAAATACCTAAAAAATGAAATAGACGTATAATTTGGAGTAGATCACGTGAATCAAATTCTTTCCGGGACTCCTCCTCCTAAAATATATGGTGATGTTGAATCTCCTAATAGGATTGAGAAAGTTAACAAGTCTTGCATTAATTTGTTTAATGAGTACAAGTAAAAAAAATGAGAAGCAACCAAATAGACCAACAAGTTTTTCGACTTCGGTTCTTGGGAAAAGGTCACATGTCTTGCAAAGTGATTTATATTATGTTGTTGGGCAGCAAATGAGCGGTGTCTACAAACTAGTATCATTTAGTGAGCAAACTACTATCAATTTAGATTATATTGTTTCATTTTACAAGCATTAAATATTTTATTTTACAATTATGTATCATTTTTTTCAAGGTTCTATTTGGCAATTTTTGTTAAAAAATTACTATTTTTTTCTAGTCGAGGTTGAGCCATTGGGACGAAATTGGAAATTCGGGGAAAAAATTCCCTGTTTTTCCCCAGTTGAGGGTAGGCCTCCATCCATCCCCAGTGATGGGGCTGGGGATATGATGGAAGAGGCGGGGATGTGGCTGGAGATCATGGTATCCGCCCCCATTGCCATCCCTAGTTTTAATCGAAAGCCGCACGACAACAAATTTAGTTTTGGTGTATGGTGTGTTGTTTGATCAATTATGGTGCGATTAAATACGATTTTAGTAGCCCCAAATTATTTTTTGGTGCGGTCTAGAAAATTTTAAGTTAAACAGAACCGCATACCGCATTATATACATATATATTTTTTCTTTTTAAAATAATATAATATGTTTACGCAATTACATTTAATATCTAAATTTAATCACTGAACTTATTCTAACTACAAATAATATATTCACCTTAGTTAGTTGTTTTATTGGACTTAAGTTAGGGTTATGATGTGATTCAAATTCAAGATGCTGTCAAGAGTGCCATAGCCCAGTGGGGCTAGCCTCTGCCCACGATCGTGAGGTCGCGGATTCGACACCCTCCCCCTACGTAAGGCTAAATAATTTCCACCTCCCTTCATGTGAGGTCCACCTCATTCCTGTGAGGTCATAAAAAAATAAAAAAATAAAAAAATCAAGATGTTATTGATTGTGATTGATTATGATGAGAACTTTTGATTTATTTTAATTACAATTGGTTTAGAAATTTCAAAGAAAACACATATATTTTTGCTAACTTTTTCAAATTAGACATGTATTTATTTACTTGAATTCACATTAAAACTTGGGTATTTTGTTACATGATTAATCTCTTAGAAATATTACATTAGAGCTCATGAGTTTTGAGATATCTAAATAATTTTAGAAGTTTTTTAAATCGGGTTTCACCGCAATGAATTTCACCAACTCGAAATAATTACAGTTTGATGAAATTCAGTTTGGAAGTCAAAATTGTGTGGTGTGATTTTAAAATATATATTAAAAAATCGTATAAAAATTGCATTAGTAAAACGATTTTCATTAAACCGCACTAAATGCACACCCCTAGACATAGAGCATAGAGATCCACAACCACAAAACCAACCAAGAATAACATATACCTAGCAAAAACCAAGAATAACATATGCTAGACTTGTAGACCTAGTAACCTCTCAAGTTTAAAATCATGAATCGTTTCTCTCAACGATTCAGATTAATAGTGAGTCCACAAAACTTGTTTATTAATAAGTGGGCCAATTATTCAAGAAAGTTGGGCATCGAATCAACGATCACGATCAATCAACACAATATTTATAAAAACTCTATTTGCATTATAACTAAATTGACAAAATGGAAGAAAAAAAAAATCATCCAAAATAGGAAGGTGTTGAAAAAGAAAAAGAGTATTATTCACCAAAAACGAAAGAAAAAGATTTGACTCAAAAGAAAAAGGAAATAAAATTTTCCTTTTTCTTATTTAGCAAAAGAAAAAAGAAAAAAGAAAAAAGAAAAGGAAATTAGGATACCGTAGCAGTTTACACACGGAATACAATTGCTAATCATAACTGTACATACTGAACAATTTTTAGTCATTAAATAAAAAATTCGAAGATTTAATATTTTTGGAGTAAATATATATATTGTGATTTTGTAATATTTATTGCGTAAAATATGTACTACATTCCTCATGACATATAGTAATAGTGAGAGAACACTTATTATATAGAATATAACAAATGTTTAAAATATTGTAATACCTGCAAAAAATATTTAGTATATACTAATTTTTTTTTTGTGTTTTGCATTATAGACGCGGAGGTCCCCAACACCCCCAAAAAATGTAAATCAATTGCTGACATGAAATTTCGTATATTCTGTCTTACGCTCAAAATTTTAGTATAAATCACATTTTCTTCTTTACGTGCAAACCATAACACTTTATTATTCTCTTGAACATATCTGTTCTTATGCGATGAACCTTCAAGAGAAAAGTTTTAACCGTTAAATTTATTGTTTCATACGTAAAGAATAAAAAATAATTCTGATATCAATATCAAAATTTTCCAAAAATAAATGGGGAGAGATAAATCAGACGTGACTTATTTTGTACCACAAAATCCATGTATACTTTACTTGTCCATATAAATTTTTTTCAAGAACAAATGGTTTTCCTACTAGAGCCGGACTACTTTTTATACGGGTTAAATAATTTCCTAATGTTAGAAATAAAATAAAAAAGATAAAAAGAGTTCCGCGGACGTGAAAACAATACAGAATTGTGGTTTAGTTCCGGAGTTGAGATACGTTCTGAAACACGCACTCCACATATAGCATAGCAAGGCAACCCCCACCACAACCCTCTGTTTCTCTCTCTAATACTTTCTCTCTCTAGAAGGCTTTCTTCTTCACTTGCTCAGAAGACTTCATAATCCCTTTCTCCATTCTCACACAACCAAGAAATATCAGTTTTGGGGCGGCGGAGCTCTATATAGTCAAGTTTCAGAGAAGCCCGTTTTTTTTTTTTTTGAAGAAAAACCCCTAATTTTAGCTTGCCGCAGATTGGGGGCGGTTGAATTTGAACAAAATTTGGTGTTTGTATGTTTTTCAGATGCGATTGAAGAAGAGTGGTGGAGGAGTGGTCAAGTTTATGGAAAGGGTGATTCTTTGAAGAAAACCCTAATTTTAGTTTTTTTTTTGGTTGAGGAAGAATTTTTGTTGGTGTTAGATGCGATTGAAGAAGAGTGGAAGAGTGGTGGGAATTTTAGGGATTGATGCCGCAAGAGCCATTGCCGTGGGATCGGAAAGACTTTAAGGAGAGGAAACACGAGAGGTCGTCGTCTGAACATCATCATCAAATAGGTGGCGGTGGAGGAGGAGGCGGCGGCTTTGGTAGTGGTGGGGTTGGGGGATTTGGAGGTGGGCCAAGCAGATGGAGGGAGCCGCCGCTGCATACACATCATCATCCTTACCACTACGCTTCCCCTCGCTGTATGTCGTCTGACTTCCGATATAGACCTCCTCATGGTGAGTTTTTTTTTTTTTTATATATTTTGTTTATACTCTCTTTTGTGCTTTTTTTGGATTTCTTGAGAATTTGGGTTAGAATTAGGTGGTTGTTAGTTTGCGTCTTGGGGGATTGTAGATTGGGGGAGATGTGGAAGAATTCAAGAAATTGCAGCAGTTTAAGATCTGCAAGGATGAATTTTGGGACTTTTTTTACCTGGTGGGCAAACATGGGAGAAGGAATAGGTAAATTGGGCATATGCACTTAAATTAGGAGGAAAAACAAATATGATTTTTCTAGGCATGTGGAGGGACTGAATTTTTCTACAAAGTTTTTACCAAGACTAGTGCTTTTTTAGGGACAAGGTGCAGAAACTTGGGTATGCTTAGAAGTCTGTTGGTCACAGTTTCTTTATCCCATTAAATCTACATCAGTTATTCTTCTGTATCTTGGGCAGATCTGGTATTGTAACCCCCGAGGTTCCTTAGATCTGTGGTTATCAATTTTTCTTTTAAAGGTAGTTTTTTATCCCCTGCTGAACTGTTAATCTTGTGTGGGATTGTTTTCTTTTTAAATTGTTTTTTTTGCAGTATATGTTCTTTTCTGTTATTGATTCGGTGCTTTCCGTTGCCCTTTTTTGGGGTGTTTGATTTTTGGTTGAAGGTTACAGCAAGCAGGGTGGTAGACACCTATATCCTGATGAAACCAGTCACGGGTTTATGCCGGCTCGACCCAATGACAAGAGTTTAGATGACGAGAGCTGTCGAGCATCTGGCTCTTGGAAATACAGCCGAAACAGCCGGGAAAGTAGGGGCTCCTTTGGCCATAAGGACTGGAAAGGCCATTCATGGGAAGCAACTCCATCACCCAATGGTCCTGGAAGACTAAATGATGCGAGTGATCAACATAGGTCTGTGGATGATATGCAAACATGCAATTCCTCCAATCCTCATTCGGACTCTGCAAACTCATGGGATCAGCCTCAGTCCAAGGATCAGAATGAGAAGAATGTTGGTGTGAATGCAACAGCCAGTTCAGGGCCGAGATTTGAAAGGGAGAATCCACTGGGTACATGGAAGCCTCCTAACAAATGGACTCGTTCAGGGAGTCTGTCTTCACGGGGCTCTGGTTTCAGTCACTCAAGTAGCTCCAAGAGTATGGGAGCGGACTCCAGTGAAGCGAAGGTTGAAGTTCAACCAAGTAATGTAACTCTTATTCGTTCGCCATCTGGGAATGCTGCTTCCGCTGCTGCTGCAGCTCCTGCAGCTTCTGCTGCAGCCTGTGAGGTGTATGATGCACCTTCTGAAGAGACAAACTCCCGCAAGAAACCACGCCTAGGTTGGGGCGAAGGGCTGGCAAAGTACGAGAAGAAAAAAGTTGTAGGCGATGATTGTGTAACTGAAAAAAATGGAATGGCTATCTGCAGCAGTAATGGGGAACCTGTGAATTTGCTTTGCTCGAGCCTGGCTGATAAAAGTCCGAGAGTTGCTGTTTTTTCAGACTGTGCCTCTCCAGCAACTCCCTCTTCTGTTGGCTGTAGTTCCTCTCCAGGTAATCACTCTTGTTAATAACTTGCAAAGTTTGTAGTAAATTCTTCCGTGTCACCCTTTCTTGTTACTGCTGTATCTTAGCTTATATGCCTGAAGAGTTCCAGTCTAAATTTAGACATTTATATCCCCCACTTTGAATCTCGGAGGGTACAATGAGGATATAGAACCAGAAGCATTAGTGTGATGAAGAAAGAGATTGCAGAGTTAATATGGGTATACTGGACCATTTATTGTTGTGATTATGCCAAGTAAGTTGAATTTTGTGGCAAACAGTCTGAAAGAGTTAATAGTCTTCCTTGTCATCATACTCACAAGGGTGAAAACAGTCTGATTGGACATAATTGCATTCCTTAAGGTAAATATTTAATTGCAGTTACATTTAGGAGCTGCATTTCCTTCTCATTTTGAGTTTTTTTCCTTTACTTTTTATGAAGCAGTTAATAGTATCCCTCATCATATGTTCACAAGGGTTTGAATTTGGGAGTTCTGAACTAATGCCTAATTGGACATAAGTGCATTAAGTAAGGCAGAGATTTAATAGCAGTTACATTTAGGAACTGCACTTCCTAGGTCTCGTTTTGAGTTGTATCTTTTTCATTTTATGGATATGCTCTAACTATCATTTTAGACATCTTCCTTTTAGACTAGTGGAGGATGATAGTTGCACTCCCCCAGGGTGACTATCCTTTTAGACATCTTCCTTCTGCGTGGGTTACAAAATACCTATTCTTAAAGGACGGCGATGTAATTTGGCCTTTTCCTTCTTGTTGTGACATGCTATCCTCTTCTTAGCTAGTACCTTGTAGGGTTGATGCCCCACTCATTCTATCTGTAGGGAGGAAGCAATTGTGTATGAGTTAGCCTGTGACTTCTGGTAGAATGATTTGACTTCTTGTAGATTTCTTAAATTTTTTTTTGAGGCTGATTAAAATAAAGGTAAAAAACCCTCTCGAGTCTTGAATGTAAGCTTGTTCTGCTGCTTCAGAAGAAAAATGTCAATTATTTTGATTTTAAACATTGTAAATCAGATGTAAAAAAGGTCACAGTGGTATGGAATATTCCAGGAGTGTACAGAGCAGGCATTGAGTTTTTTCTCCCCCTCATGAATTATTTATGCTAGTTTTATAACTTTGATAACTATTAAGTCCTTGCTGGTTTTAAGATGCTAAAGTCTTGTGGTATGGATGGGCAGGCCATTTGGACATCCTGCCATATGCTTAACAGATTTCATGCTGCTGCTTGAATGCAGTGAACTTCAACTTGGATTCTGTTTCTCCTTTTCTTGTGTGTTTTTGTGGGAGGGGGGATTCACTGTTGTGTTGGTGTTTCTGGCACTTGTGATGTATGCTATTATTGTATTTTGCAAAAACTCGTCCGTTTATTGTTTCCTTTTTATGGTCTCTTTAGCAGGTGCACTTGTATATGCTCTATTTTCTTTTTGATTCCACAATATCATTTAACATTCACAAATTCATTGACATATACTACCATGTTTTGTGTTAAAATTCTTGTCTTCTTGTGACAAACAGGTATCGAGGAGAAACAGTTTGTCAATGCTAGGAATGCTGATCTTGATACCAATAATTCTATTGTTTCACCTGGTATTGTGTCTCAGAACCTTATGGAGGGTTCAAGTTTCAACTTAGAGAATTTGGAACTTGCATCAATTACCAAATTAAATTCTGCACTTAATGAGTTGCTACAAGTAAATGATCTGAGCTCTGCAGACTCTGGTTTTGTTAAATCCACGGCTATTAACAAGTTGTTGGTGTGGAAAGGCGATGTTCTGAAGGCACTGGAGACTACCGAGACTGAGATTGATAAACTTGAAGGTGAGCTTATGTTGGTATCTGCACCGGGAAGTAGCGGCCTCCATCCAGCTGCCTCTAGCTCTTTGGTTGTGGACTGCCATTTGAAGCCTACCGATGAACACGATGCTGCTTCTGATATTACTCCTGGACAATCTCCTTTGGAGCTTGTTTCATCTGGAGGCAATGATGTGCGCAAAATGCAAAATGTTATGGAGGTTGACCATGCTGAGGCCAAAGATGAGGATGTTGATAGTCCGGGTAGTGCAACATCTAAGTTTGTTGAGGTGCTCTCCTCGGGCAAAGATTTTACAGCCACTCAATCAGAGAGTAATGTTGACTGTCTCTCGAAGACAGAGATTAAGGATTCTGAAAACTTAGAAGTCAAATGTTCAGAGGGTAGCCTGAATGAAGATAAAGGGGCCGAGGTTTCTGCTACTTTTGATGGTTCGCATCTGGTAGCCAATGGTTTGTCAGCTCATGTAGATGATGTTAATTTAGTACGCGATTATGAGGATAATTTATGTGAATCAATATTGGCTTCCAACAAAGAGATTGCAAATAGAGCTGCTGAAGTATTTAATAAATTATTGCCAACCAATCGATTTTTCTTTGATATTTCAAGTGCTACTGGAGTTTCTTGTTTGGAAAATAGTCACTTGGTCAAGGAAAGGCTTCTGAAAAGAAAGAGTGACCTGCGGTTTAAGGATAGGGTTATCAGTCTTAAGTTTAGGGCATTACATCACCTGTGGAAGGATGATATCCGCTCACCTTCGATTAGGAGATTTCGTTTTAAGCCTCAGAAGAAGTTGGATACAAGTTTGCGTCCCTTGAACGGTGGACACCAGAGACCCCGTCTATCTATTCGCCGATTATCTCCTTCTGGTATGCAATTTGCAACTTCTGTTGTCTTTTTATATATTGGTTTGGCTAATTATTAAGTATTTATAGTTGATATATAAATTCTGCTGCTCTTGGAACATCTTTGATGCTTAACTTTTACTGAAGCTTTATAATCTATCTTGTTAATCCCAAATGTTGCAAGGTTTAGATTTGGATTAGCTAAATTTTCTTTGTACTCTAACATAGTGTTATCAATGGCGGTTGGCGGGCTACGGCGAGAAGCCAAAAATCTGCCACAGAAAAATAGCGGAGGGCGTAACTGGTTTGGCGGCCTTAAATAAATAATATTTATATATGTAAATACCCCAAAAAATACATAACAATATATAATAAACTAAATCAACAACAATAAACTTCAATAACAAGAACTCTCAGCTGGCATATATTTCTCTCTTTCTCGGGTCGACAACTACTCTCAGCTGCTCTTAAAGATGCCGATGATACTTGTTCGCTTGTCATAATAATAAGTACAAGAACTGTAACAAATTAAAAGAGAATGTGTTAAAAGAAAGAATGGAAGAACTTAAAAAAAGATGAAAACAGCGTCTTAGATAGTATTTTCCACATATTCCATGAAAAAAGAAAAAATAAATCAATTAAAAAAGAGTTTTCTTCAATACTTCATGGAACAGAAACAGAAATCAGCAGAATAAACATCTCAATATTAGTCCTTTTTATCGTTAATTCGACATTACATTAATTTCATTGCTATCGTTTTAAAAAAATAAGTAAAATTCCAATAAAAAGAAGTAATTTCATTGCATTGAATAAAAAAAAAAAAAAAAGAAAATAAAAGACTTAACCTGCACTGGCCGGAGATGGTCACCGAAGGTGAAGAGGAGGGAGTAGAGAACCGGAGGTGAAGAGGAGGGAGAAGAGAAGAGTGTGATTATGTTTTTCTTATAGACGCAGACGACGCAAAGAAAGATTGAGAGATTTTAGGGTTCAATTATGTTTTGTGTAGATTTTATTTAATTTTAAACTTTTATGGAATTGGGCTGGGCCAAATAATCCAAGCCCATATATAATTTAAACCTAAGACCCATAGAAAATATGCCATTTAGGCTATTTCCGCCACAACTGTCGCGGCAAAAGTGGCCGCAAAAAGACGTCACATCAAATTTGCTAAGCCATGAGGTTAACATGGTGGAGGCCGCCGAATCCGCCACCACCATCTGCCATGGTGCCACCATGGCCGCAATTTGATAACACTGCTAATAACCCTTGACTTTTTAATGGCGCCGGTTAGGTTAGTTGAGTACTTGTAGTAGTCTTACGATCATCTGTCGGCAGAGTACACGGAGTGCTGTAATTTCTTAACATGTCCCGCTCAACTCAAAATTTTAATGACTGGCAGCTAGTGGCTTCTGCTGTTAGGAAGCATTTGATTGTTTTCTCTGAACCCAACCGAATATTCTTCTTCGGAGGGCTTGTTGTACGGAGTCTAGGGTGTATTTGGATTTATTTTTTGTTTGAGAATCATTGTATAGGAAGAAAGCATAAGAGTGAATTCTTAGGGGAGGAGATACGGGGCCCAAAGTGAGAATTTTGTATTGGAGATTGTTGATAATTTATTTTTGGCATTTAACTAGATGAGAAATGTGGGAATGTTAATTACAATGTTTAATAAGCAATTTTCGGTACTGGGAAGAGAGGTGGGGAGGGGGGTTAGTCCGTCCGCATGGTGGTTGCTTGTCCGTTTTCTATATGCTTTAGCTTCTGAAACATTTACCGACTACCTTTCAGTTTTTTTTTTGTAATGAATTTTTGTAGTTCCATTGTAAAGTCTTCTTCTCCGCTTGATATTTCGTGGAGCACCTGTTTCTTGGTGGAAGGCTGCGGCGGTGTTATTGTTAAATGCTGGGTTTATTGCATTTAGTTTACTGATTACAAATTGGAGGCCCAAGTCTCTTTCTTTAGTGTCTTCCAGCTTAGGAAAATGCATCATGCTTCTGCAGGAAAATTATCCAAGTAGAATTAAAATGTTAGTCACCTGCCCCTAGGTGGCTTGTTCATATTAACACTGTTTTTTAATTCTTCCATCATTTTGCTTTGTTTTAGTGAAAGAGATAATGGACACTTTTTGGCACTGTCGGATTCAACATGCTTTTGATAAAGAGCTATATTTTGATGTTAACTGCTGCTTAGGCTTGTTTTATTTGTTCCAACATTCATTATGAATTTGGTTTATTGCTTGTCAACCTGGTATTGATTGGTGCCTCTGAATTGTTTTTGCAGCTGGGAGTTTGAGCTTGGCACCCACTCCAGAGACTATGAACTTTGTAAGCAAGTTGATTTCGGATTCCCAGGTCAAACCCTTCAGAAATACATTGAAAATGCCAGCTTTAATATTGGATGAACGCGAAAAAATAGCTTCAAGATTCATATCAACCAATGGTTTGGTCGAAGATCCACGAACTGTTGAAACTGAGAGGTCTATGATCAATCCATGGGCAGCAGAGGAGAAAGAATTATTTATGGATAAGCTTGCTGTATATGGGAAGGAGTTCAGCAAAATTGCTTCGTTTCTAACCCACAAAACAACGGCAGATTGTGTTGAGTTTTACTACAAGAATCACAAATCTGATTGCTTCAGGCAAACCAAAAAGCCTCCTGGGTTTACTAAGAAAGGGAAAGCACACTCTACCAGTAACTACTTGGTTGCAGCTGGGAAGCGATGGAATCGTGAATCTAATGCAGCTTCCCTCGATATTCTTGGTGCAGCTTCAGCAATTGCTGCAAATGTAGAAGTTGCTATGGAAATTCAGCAGAAATGCACATCAAAGTATTTGCTTGGTTCATCTTCCAACTGCAAAAGGCCGAAAGGTGATGCAGGTGTATTGGAGAGATCATGCAGCCTTGATGGGGACAACACTGACAGAGAAACAGTTGCTGCTGATGTCTTGGCTGGTATCTGTGGTTCCTTGTCATCTGAAGCTATGGGTTCTTGCATTACTAGTGCGGTTGATCCAGGAGAGGGATATCATGAGTGGAAATACCAGAAAGTAGGTCCAGCAAGCAGGTGGCCGTTGATCCCCGAGCCTACTCTGAATATTGATGATGATACTTGTTCAGATGAGAGTTGTGGAGAGATGGATGCCAATTGGACTGATGAAGAGAAGTCTATATTTGTTCAGGCTGTGTCATCCTATGGCAAAGATTTTGCCATGATATCCAGATGTGTCAGAACAAGGTCTAGGGATCAGTGCATCCGTTTCTTCAGCAAGGCCCGTAAGTGTTTTGGTTTAGATACGCTATGCCCGGAATCTGGCAACACCAATGTGGTGAGAAATGATGCAAATGGTGCTGGGAGCGATACAGATGATACTTGCGTCGTCGAAACTCCTTCACAAATGTCCAGTGAGAGATCAGGAGTTAAAATGGAAGACTTGCCATCTTCTGATGTGATGTTGAACAATGAGCATGATGTGGCAGCGGCAGCAGCAGTCAATCCTGATATGAACAGATCTGAGGCAAGTAATGTGGCAGGAAACCTGGAGCCCGGTGATGCTGAACATGAGCCGAGGAATATCAGCATTGAAACTCCGGTGGAGGAGAAAACTGCACGGGATGTTGACGGGGATGTTGATATGGATACTAGTCCTAGCAGTAATAGGTCTGTGGATGTGCAGGGCAAATGTGCTCCGGTTGACCCGTCAAGGACAGATGTTGAAGAGAACACTGAAGAAGCTAATGACCATCCTGATATATCAGGTACTCAAGTGGATGGTGGGCCTGTGGTCAAGGTGGCTGAGCATCGTAGGGCAGAGTCCAAGGGAGTAGTGCAGGAGATACCTGAGACGGTTGTGGATGTTGACATGGATGATGCTGATCAAAGCGATGCAATTGGCAGAGATGAATCTATCAAGTCTAAGCCTGAAGTACATGACAGTGGTTCTCATCATATTGCTGCTGATACGGGTTCTTCAGGATGTGGTGGTGTTTCTGGAGACCAGCAGGAGGCCGAGTTGGAATCAGATTCTGTACCAAAGTCTTGTGCGATCCCACCACCACCACCACCACCACAGAACAATTATCCGATTCCTATGAACTTGGTATCTCAAGTGTTTGATGCAGTAAAGTGCGGAAATAGTCTTAGTGAACGTGCATCACCTGCCTCCAGTGTTGGGAACTCTGGTGAAGGTTGTCAAGCTTCAAAACCAGGTGAGCAGCATCTTTGTAGAGGTTCTTTGTTGTGCAGTCTTGAATCCTCTCATATTCTCCAAGGCTATCCGATGTTAGTCTCAACAGCAAAGGAAGTGAATGGTGATGGAAGTTGCGAAAGATCTGGTACCCGTCAGAACCACCCGAAGTTGGACATGAGTTTTCACGCTGATCGGAATTCTAATCGTGATGCCTACTTGCACAAGTGTATCAGTACACAACATCCTACTTCAGTAAGTGAACTTCCATTACAATCTCGGCTTCAGTCAGCAGATAATATTGGTAGTTCATGTTCATCAGACATGGAGAAGCCTCACAGAAATGGTGATGTTAAATTATTTGGCCAAATTCTAACCAAACCTTCAACCCAGCAGAAAGCAACATTTGGTGTGCAACAGAATGGGAATAACGAGAATCAGCATTTGAAGATAGGCAAATCATATAATGTGAAATTCACCGGTGATCAACCTGCCAATGGAAATTCTTCAGCTCAGACAAAGTTGGATCACAATAAGTTTCTGGCCTCAGAGAATCTTTCTGGAAGGAGTAATGGATATTGGGACGAAAACAGGGTTCAAAATGGATTTCCTTCTTTGCCCGACTCTGCCATGCTGCTTGCCAAGTATCCTGCCGCCTTCAACAACTATGCATTGCCAACATCCAGAATCGAGCAGCTACCTTTACATGAAGTGAATGGTGTTGAACGGAGTTTCAATGGACCCGCTGTCCCAGGTCGAGATATCGGCAGCAGTAGTGGAGTCGATTACCAGATGTATAGAAATAATAGAGAAGTGCAGCCCTTCACTCTAGATGTGAAGCAACGGCATGACCTGTTACTTTCGGAGATGCAAAGGAGAAACGGGTTTGATGTGGTTTCGAGTATGCAGCAGCAAGCTAGGGGAATGGTCGGCATGAACCTTGGTGGAAGGGGAGACATCATTGTTGGAGGTCAATGCACCGGTGTTTCAGATCCCGTAGCAGCCATCCAAATGCATTACGCGCAAGCTGAACAATTTAACGGGCAGACTAGTGACATCATCAGAGAGGATGATTCTTGGCGAGGTAAAGGTAACATTGGCAGGTAATAGTGTAGAAAGGGCCTCCAAGGGAAGGCCCTCTGTGGTAAATTGTACCTTTTTGCCGCATTGTATATTAGGTTTTTTTTTTTTTTTGTAACTTCATTCAAGTTATTATCATAGGGCAGTTGAATTGGCTTTTTTTTTTTTGGTCAAAAGATTTTTTAGATTGATTGTAATATTTGCAGGAGCAGCAGCTTTGTATTTGTTGTATTTGATGGGAAATACAGGAAATAATCGCTTGCAAAGTTATAGCTAGGCTGAAGGGAATTTCAAATTTCTACATTCCTTCTTGCCTTGCAAATTGGTCTTTCTCCATGACTGACTTTAGCATTTTCCCTTTATTTGGACAGAAATGCTCTTATTAGCTCAATGATTCTCTCAGAGATGCATCTGTTTTACATTTTCTTCTTTATTCAGCTATAATTTTGTGTTACAATTGGAAAAAATTTCAGATTGAAGGAATTGGTTTGGGTACGGGTGTCAAGTCAAACTTGGGAGGCGTCTTTGCCCTTGACATGTTAGTTTGGTATATGTTTTTTGGGGGTGGGTGGGTAGGTGTTGGATTCACTATGATCATGTTGTTTGGGGCAAATTGTATGGGAATCTCAAGACCAGGAAGGATGTTCTGGGGAGTGGTACTACTCTGGATCTATAGGTAGGGTAGTAAAGACAATTATTGGTTTCTTGGGTGGGGTGGGGTGGTATTAGATATTTATCTTGATAGAGTACAGTTTACTTGATGATTCACAACTTGGCAGCTTAATAGAAAAATATGCCAAACAAAGACTTAATTGAGATGTCAATGTCAGTCTCCCCCAATTATTGTTATCTATAGTTGTATATTATTAGCTCATGATAAGGATAGATAAATTTCTAGTTGTCATCTATTTTATTGTTTGCATTGGCTTACAAGTCAACAAAACTATTATATTCATAGATAGTTCCCTTTGATATTAGTAATAGAAAGGGAATCCAAGACTAACTAACATCATGAAAATCTTGGGATTTGCAAGGTTACTTCCTTACAATATAAGAAGATTTTCCTGCCAGAAAAATGGCCTATTAAGGTCCCTAAAGTTAATTTCTCAGCATGATACGGTCTATTTACGGTTCACCTGAGTGGTACAATCAATATACTATATGAGAATCTATTCATTTTAGTTTCCATATATGCATATCTTCAAGAGTTTCCTTCTGTTTGTAGAAATTCAAGAATCAACATAATGGAAATTTTAACAAAGTAGACTACTGTATCAAGTTAGGTCAGAACATAAATTGGAAAAAGGAATGAAGAAAAAAAAACTTGTTTATCACCATCATCAATCAATAGATATAAAGCTCTCTAACTTGGTTACAATAAACTTCAATTCACATACCTCTGTAGTTCCTGTAACCACGAAATTGGGTAGGCTGCTAATGAAGGCCATGTTCGAGCTCCTGTTTGATTCCTTCGCGCTCTTCTTGTGTTTGGAGAACAGATGGGAGAGGTGCAACGACGTTAATTAGCTGCAAGTAAAGGTCACCCTAAGTTCATAAAGTTGTTTCTGATGTTGGAGCAAGTTCTAAAGGGTCTAGTTAGATAGTGTAAAGTCTGGAGAGGGAACACTGAAGTCCGAAGGGTTGGAACTCAAATCTCGTCTGATAAATAATTCAACTTTAATGAAATCTTTGATGTTCAGATTCAAAATCAAATATTGTCCAACTATCCTCAAGTATTTCAAGAACATAGTCCCCCAGAAAATTAAAAAAAAACTTTTTCTATTTGGTTAAGATTTTTAGGGGGGTGGGGAGGTTATATGGGAAACAATCTTTAGAACAATCACTTGCATTGTCACAATTGACATGCTTGGACCTCTTTTTCCTCTGCTAAAACTTTTGAGTTTTCAGCAAATTTTTGATTTTCTCTCAACTAAAGTGGTGTTGGAGGAAGAAAGAGAACCCCATATCGTTTGAGTTGTTGCACAATGTCATAGAAGAGTTGGTAGTTATGGTTGAGCAGACTTACCTCCTTTGTGATAGGATGAACAAGAACCAACCTATGTGCATGCAGATGATATCCACAGTCACCCGGAACAGGATTTTCAGGTCTCCGGTACCCTCTAGTACCCCAAGAGAAGAAAATATATCAATAAGGTCATTTGGCAATATATTCATCAATCAAATAAATGTAAAACCATATATTTTCTGGCAGCATCAAAATTAAAAAGAAAAAGGTGCTCCTTATGAAAAGATTTTTGCAAAACTACCCAAGCGCATGGTCAAAACGAGTATTCTTATTTTCTTTAGAAAAAATTAATGAAAGAAATAGTGCTTATAATATGTCCACTACTTATTTCATGGATTCTTTCTAAGCATTAGCATTTGTAAGTTATGTAGACATAAAAGCTTGCTAACTCGTCCTTCCCCTGGACCCTCCATTTTTACTTGCCATTTCTTAATGAATATCAGTAACATTTGCACGTAGCAGTAGGCCTACAGGGAATCAAAACTATATGTAAGCTTAAAGGTGATGTGGGAAGTTAAACCAAAAAAAATATCACGTTGCATGAATAAACTACAACTTTTGATGATGGGATTATGTTATAGAAGCCTTAAGCGCTTGCACAAAATGCTTAAGCTCAAAGATTCCTCCACCCCCCCCCCCCCCCACCACAATATACGATGTGTGATAGTCGCTTGGGTATCAAAATATCCTAACCAAATCTAGATTCACCGCTAGAATGGAATGAAATGAAATTTAGTGCTCTACGTGATTAGCATACCCGTCTTGAGCAAAACTTTCATCCACAAGTTCAGAATCAAAGTAGTTTGGTTCGCCAGCAGCAACATAAAGCGGGTCACCTGCAAAGAAACAAGAAGTAACTATATAACTAGACAATAATGATGGAGCAACAGAAGTTTGCACCCAAAACAATATAAGTGCTCTCTTAGGTATTAGCTGATAATTTTCCAAATTCGTGTTGTATATAAAGTCAAAATATTCAAGTTCGGATCCACCAAAACCAAACTCTTTTGATTATTATAACAATGAAGTAAAAAGCCTGATCACAAAGAGAAATGAGTTTCCTGTAGAATTAATGCTTAAGCTAAATGGGGAAAAAAATTTCAGTTATAAAAACAGACTTTGAAGGAAATGTAAGTTCTTGACATTTTCACCGTATTTTCTCTCAACATTCTTCGACTCCAATATTCCTCACCGCTATAAGTCCCAAATTTTTTCTTCTTCATCTTTTTTAAGTTAAAACCAAGATTTTCTTCCTTCTATAGAGGGCTTACTTGGCTTTTATGTATGGTGTAAATATACAGATTGGATGAAAAAGAGAATCTGCAATTATTGACTCAACATGATCTAATAAAGAATATTTAGAAGCGAGTGTGCCTAGTTTCTTACTCGGAATAGTTATCTAAAATAAAGTACTCATGTGGAAATGGAAATGTAAAGCACTTTCAAGATCGCTTAACACAAAACAGCCAAGGTAGCAATTTTGTTAGGAAAAATTACTTTTCTTTCCTTTTAAAAAATTAAGAAAAATTACTACACTACAAAATATCAGAAGAAAATTTCCAAATTCAACACAGAGATGGATACATAGGAGGATGATCGGTATTCCAAAGTTTACCTAGCAATGGATGTCCAATAAAAGAAAGGTGTATACGAATTTGGTGAGGCCTTCCGGACTGTATTTCAACCTATCAAATGGTGAAATAGAATAAAAACGACGAAATACAGCTTCACAAAACAAGTTAAAAATTCAAATCTGGTCGATGTTCTCCCAATTTGTGAATATTGCAGCTAAACTCGGAAGATAAACTTTTTATATTTGTGCATCTGAATTTCTTAAGAACCTGCAGGACACATCGTATTTATCGAACATAATACTTTTTGAGATTACAAGAATCTTATAATGTTACACGAAGCCCATGCTCCAAGGTGGCAGGTCAGCCTTGCCGAGGTAGAACAGCTAGAGCAGCAGAACCGCGCTCGAGCGGTCTGCCCTGCTAGCTGTTCTGCCTCCACGAGGCAGACTGCAAGGCTGCCAACTCAGCATTTTTCCTTTTTTTTTTGTTTCCAACTTGGTCCTTTATTTTTTAATTTCATTTTATAGGGTGTGGAGCAGTGGCTTGCATTGGAGCGTATGTTTGGCTTCACTTCATAATCTCATGTGGCATCTTGGGCCACACAAAAGGTGATCCAAGCTTATGATAGCATTGGAGATACTCTAAGACCACCCTGGTGCCCATCTGCAATACCATTGATATCCCGGTTGTAATCCATTTAATTTCACTGCTGTTCTTCTTTGCTTTCTCCTTTATACATGAGGGACTCTTTGCCGTTAAAACTCGTCAGTTCAATAGAATTTGAGAAGATCCTCAATGTGTCCTACCAAAGATGTCTTTGATTTTTAATTACTATAATAGAGTTATTTATCTGGGAACAACCACTTTGTGCATTTATTGCCAAAATCCCCCTCCCATACACCCAATTATTAGGGACTTAATGGGTTATGTTATTGTAATTGTTGTATCATAGAATTATTTATCTTTTGGTCAACATTACCTATCATTAGATATTTTCAAATAGGTATTAAATTTTAATGTTAATTTCTATCCTATCATTACCTATCATTATACTTCAATTTTCAAGTGTCTTATATGCAAATCTATATTATATCAATTTGAATTTGATTACCTGGACCAGTGTGGTATTTCTGAGCACATTTCTTTCAAGAATAGCAACTTTGCTGAGAGCTGGTTTCCCTGTCCATGGTAAAGAAATTACAATAAGATCAGCAATAAATATTACTGGTGTTACATATATTAAAAGTGCTGTTTTAACTTTTGCATTCCAATAATACAAAAGTGAAAACAACAGAAAAGTATAGCTGCTAAAAGTTAAATATGGATCACTTAAGGAAAACCTGAAGGCGAAGCAACATAGAGCCCTTTAGCTACACCAGGATATTTTACCATTCCAATTGGCTGATCTATAACAACCTGTCACATAAAAGTTCTTTTTAAATCCATCCAAACAAATGATGAAACAGTTAAAACTATATCAAATTGTAGAACGAATTGCAACATAAATACAAGTAATATAGAATGTCGAGCAGAAACGGATTTTTCCGTTCATTATTACCTCATTGTCATTAATTATTCCACTTGCCAATGCTCGATATACCTTCGAAATTTTCCTCATCCTATCCGGTTCAGCATTCTTATAACTGAAAATATCCAGAAAGTAAAAAATTATATTAATCATGCATCATGAACATAATAGTAATAGTCTAAAATGCAGCAGAAAATGTAGTAAAACTTTGGAAATTGATTTTGATTTCCCACCTTTGTCTGACCACAGTTGGTAGCCTACGGTAAAGTTGCTAAGAAATGGGATAACTAAAAAGAATTGATTCCCAAAGTTCGATATAATTCACTCAGCGTCTACAAGAAACATTCTGCAAATTTATCTTGTACCTTTCCCGCCATTTATTACTCAGAAATTTTTAATTTTCTAGCTGCATTACCTCCATCACATATTCAATCTTGTTTCGGGTCTCCCCTCCATTTCAAGTACTTTGTTCTATATCCAGGCTTAGAAATAGAGCATCTTACGGGAAATAATCAACGAAACTAGTTTACTCACATCATAGGTACTGTATAACTATGGCAAAAGATAACTCTAATTGCTTTACTACGACAAAAGAGCTTGAATTGTTCAACTGATCACCAAAACAGCCCACATGAATGGGTTTGTTCAGGGATGGAATAGAGTTATTATGATTGTAAGCTCTAAAATGGGGGGAGTGATCTCTACCCTAACCTCTTATTTCCAAGAGCTGATGTCCCTTCAGCAAAGTATACTGCAAGGGAAGATTTGGCGAACTTTGTCTTCGCGCAAAGCAAGATTCCTAAAAACCAGAAGGAAAACATAAGATAAGAATACATCACAAGGAGCACAAAAATCCCTGGCATATTAGAATAGCATCTAGCTGGAAGAGAGGAGGCTAACAAGTGAAAGGTCCATTCGGTTCTTTTATAAACATAGCTCAAACGACAGAAAAGGCTTGACATCATCGGTATAGTACATGAAAATAGTGTTTGGAAGAAAGACGTACCTTATGTTAGTAGCATGCGGGAAGTTACTTTCTAAAAAGAAAAAGTACGAAAGCTTGAACTACTTGTCGGAATGAAAATCCTAATAGTACCATTTATTTTCCTCACATCTCAGTAAAATTCAATTCTTCAAACCTCTCAATATTTAACGTAGTACTAGATTGAACATTGCAAACAACATATTTGAACTACTTCTAATGCTTTTAGAATCATATAAATAAGAGAATTAAAAAGCTCATACATGACGCGTGGATATTATCCTTCAGGATGTGCCACTTACAAATGAAGTTACAGTTGCTAGCGTAATACATCCCGGCATGTCATTAAGGTTTTTTTAGTTTTGTATTTTAAAAAAAACGGGTGTCAGATAAAGGAAAAATCCACTAGGAAATTCAGACAGACCGAAGTGAACTTGGACAGCAGGATATTTGGGCCAATGGTGAGGATGCTGCTAGAGCTTTGCAAAGTGGTATCATGATGTCTTGAGCAATGTTTTGACCAAATGAAGAGTTTTCATGTGAATGATGAACAATATTACTAACCTGACTGTTTTCTTTTTTTAACTCGAGCGAAAATTCAATAGATTTTACATCGATAGAATTCAACAAACTATTCGTAAAATTTATAAGCCCATTGTAACTAACCTGAGGTGCCCCTTCCAAGACGATGAACGGGAACAGGATTTGGTTCTTCACATGAAGAAATACTCTTCGTTGCGCGCCATTGGAGTTGTGTCAAAACAGTTCGCTGCTGAAAAAGTCCTCCAGGTAAAACCTGGAGACCCGAGGGCTTGTTGAGAGCAATCTGGATAATATTGAACTTTGATTACCATCCCAAGGAACAAAAAAAAGTTGAACTTAGTTAGATTATTACATGAGAGTTAATAAAGATCAAGGTTTTTTTACCAAATTATCATCTTCATATAGGATTTGTAGCAGGTAAGGCGCATCAGGCTCTTTCCAGGGAAGACGGTGATAGATGAGTTCTGATCCGGTTCTACATCAATAAAGTTCCATTCTCAACTCCAAATCCGAATACACAAACGAAACAATTCACTAAATATAATATCATCCTTTAAAGTAGATAATTAAGTTGGGAAATAAATGACCTGAGGATTGTATTGGGATCAGTAACAATAACACCATCAACTCTTATCTGCAGCCACAATCTAATTACTGTTAACTAATCTTGGAATTCGCAAATATATCCCACATTGTACCGTAAAATTCCAACCTGTTTCTGCTCTATTCTCTGCAACCAACTGCTCAACACATTTACAAAATCTACTCAGCACTCAAAATTTCAAGTTGACTACATTCAAGAACATATAAAACACAAAGATTAGGAACAGACAAAAATATCATTATGCGAACCGAGTGAACCCCGCCTCCCAAATTTTTGAAAAACGCATTTTTTGCTATATGAATTTCAAAGTTCCAGAATAATTAGTACTACCTCCGTCCCAAATTGTTTGCAAACGTTTCACTTTTTGAGACATCCCAAATTTTTTGACACGTTTCAGAAATCAATGCATATTTATTGTTATTTTTTCAGTCATACCCCTAATTTATTACTTAACTAACCACTAATAATAACTTTTTAGTTATTAATTGAGAAGTATTTAAGATTTTTTTTCATACTAATTGTTTTCCAATCATTTTCTTAATCTTGTTGAAACCCCAAATGTGACAAACAATTTGGGGCGGAGGCATTAACAAAATTTGTCTCTCATCCCCTAAGAATTATGTGAAAATTAAAAAAAAAAACATGAAGTTTCTAACTCGGTGTATGATTAAGAAGAACAGTGAAATTCAAAAGAACATAATGGATGTTATTATTAATAAAAATAATAATAAACATACCCTTGAAACGGAGCTGAATTCTTGTGCTTTTTCGAGTAATATTCGATCACAGACAAACCTAAGCAAATCATGAACAAAAATTATAAATCGAAAAACTTGGGATTTTACTTGAACAAGCAAGTATATAAAAAAAAAGATTATGTTAGGAGCACCTGCATCACGGGGGAAAATCAGGTCCCGGTATGTTAAACCCTCATTGAAGTCCGGCCATGGCTCTCCGAACATACTCGCCATTATTGGATCACAGGAGTTCGACATTTATAGTTTTGCTATAAATAGTTCAAACAATTTTCTGCTAAAAGTAGAACTTGAATTACAAAAGGACAAATTTTTACAACCAAGAAGGCTAATCAATGGATAAACCCTTGTTTGATTTTGTGAAATTTTATCGATACTTTAATCAAAATTCCTAATTTGTGAAATCAAAATCCAATTGTAGAAAAAAGAAATGTTTTTTTTTAAAACTAAAATCTCTTAACTCTTGATTAACAAGTAAGGAATGATATATGTCGCAGTAATAATCAAGCTTTTTTTTATAGTAATTAGTAGGTAAATAAATTTGAGGAAATTACAGATAAATCAAGCCACTGGATTCTCTCCTGGTTTTTGGGTTCATGTAAAAAAAAATGGTGTAGAATTTAACAATTCCACGAGAAGAACTCACTTCTATACAAGAGTTGGGTAATGATGCAAAATAGCCAAAATTCATAACATACTGCCCGTTCTGTGTCGTCGGATAAAAAATTAACGGTTGATTTTTTTTTTTTTCAACCTGTTGCGACCTAACTGCCAAAATTCATTACATATTGCCCGGACAATTTTTGTGACTTTCATACATCCGTTACGTAAGATAGATGTTACATGCTTAAGAACATATCAGGATAAAACACCTGTTGCGACTTGGAACATGTGCTTATAAGAAGAAACAAATGTTACATTTGATTTAACATCCTGTCCAAAAGCATACCTGGTATCACCAATCATGTAAGGATTCGAACCAGAAGAGTCATCTCGAGCGAAAAAAAAAAACAGTTGTTAACATCGCAAACGGAAGAAGATACGCGTATACCGGTTGG
Source organism: Vinca minor (assembly GCA_026122235.1). NCBI lineage: Eukaryota > Viridiplantae > Streptophyta > Magnoliopsida > Gentianales > Apocynaceae > Vinca > Vinca minor. Next base: position 5,740,711 of record JAOCZM010000096.1, read on the forward strand.
TCTCGTAGCAAAAGAACTAGGGAAAATGGAACAATCCTTGAATCTGTAGTATTTGTAATATCATCAATGTATAACAAGCAAACATAGAACAAAAGGGCTCATATGCTTCAGAAAATCTAACATTATTATTACACTTTCCTCCTCAAAATACAAATATCTCATTTATGTAATGAAACTCTGAAGAATTTTACTCAATAGCCGAATATTATGGTTAGCAGTCAATTTAAATGGTGAATAAACACCCATTAGATCCCATAGGATGCCATCAACAGAACACATCAGTTGATGAAGACGGTCCTCCGATCATCAGAGCAGCCTTATTCCAATCATCAATCTCGCCGCAATGTCTACTTTTCGCTCCAAGAACTGGACCACGTGTGGGCACATTAATCGACATTTCGGACGGAGGCATTTTTCTACCTGCAACTGACTTGAGGCGATATCGCTCTGCTCGTGATCCGATAACCTGTCCAAGAATGGAGGCTGCGATGGTAAAAGCCATGGCTGCCTTAGGCATCAACACGGTCTTCCTAAGCATGCCTATAAATGGCACTGCTGCATGGACGGCTGCAAACCATTGAGGTGAGAACTTTTCGGTATGTTCTCTCCATATTCCTAGAGGTACATTAGCTGCCATGCCGAGAACGCCAATGACGAGTACTTTGGCAGGCAGAGGCTGTGGCCTGAGATTCTTTGCGAAGGCGGTTTTTGCTAGAGCAGCTCTTGCTGCAACTATGGCTGGTGGGCACCGGAGCTTCATTCCAGGAGGAGGCTGAAGGGCTTTTGCAACCAGGGGAAGGACGTTACTGACAGCACGGTAAGACTTGGCTATTGGACAATTTCCACTTTGCAACCACTCATTGCTCATAGACTCATGTTGTGCATCTCTTCCCTAAAAAATTGGCAAAAGGTCAGGTTGATGTTACTAACATCTGAAAATTCCTTTTAACTTCCTGATTCGAAATCGAATTACATATTGATGAAAAGTAAATATTCATATACCTGTGAGGATGAGTCTCTCTTGGAAGATTCGGACTTCTTTTTCGGATTCTTCCACATTTCTGAAAATGCACCAAAACTAAAAGGGCCCCCGGGTCCAAAACCTGAGAGGCTGATGGTGGCTGCCTTTGCAGCTAAAGGATTAAACTGGGGTTTCACTGGCTGCGACTCTGGCTTCTCAGTTGGAACAAAGGATCTTCCTGAAAGTGGAACGACGCCGTTCTGACCATGGAAAACCCTGAATGCCATATCAAAATTGGCGCCATCTTCAAATATAGGGCCTTTGCCATGTGCCTGATTAGGGAAACGAACACACATGTGGACACATTTCAGTTTACGAGCTTGACAAAGTACTAGGGGGAATCTGTTGTTATTAATATGGGCAATCAGATGTAATGCGAGCATATTAAATAAGTTCTTGGTATTAAACTGGTGAGAAACTTACGGGCATTGGAAAAGACAATGATGTTGAAAAAGAAAAATTAGTGGGCTCATTGATGTTTCTCAAGAACGGGCACCTAGTAATCCCTTGGTCCATGAGCGAAGACCCCTCGCTTGTGTCCCTAAAGAAGAATTCCATTCTCACGAACAAAGATTACCTGCTAAGAAAAAAGGAAGTTCAAAAAACAAATTTCAAAACATCATGCATTTATCCCTATTTTTGAGAACTTACTCATAAAATACAAATGCATTTCACTTTACAAGCTTGAAAAAGTACTAGGGGGAATCTGTTGTTTTTTCTTCAGTATTGAATAATTTAATGTTTTCTACAGATCACTTTCTTTTTCCCCTTTGGATTTTATTCACACCTGACAGCGAACCAAGATCCTTTTTAGTTCTACAACACCCGCCCTATCCCCACAACGGGAAAAGGGAAGAAAGAAACAAAAAGGCTGGCAAAGAAAAGCAAGAAGAAATCTAAAATGAAGAAACTCCAAAAGTGAAAAATTACGGAACAAGAACGACTTCAGAGCATAAACAGATAGAAGATAGCTATGAAACTTTTTTCCTAAAATATTTTCAAGTACATAACAGCTTATCCAGATGCCAACTTAAATCAGGCAGCAAAACAGAAAATCCAACTTGACAAAGGAAATATCAACCTGGTGAGAAACAGAAAGGCATATATTATCTTCAAAGAAATGGTCATCCTTTTCCATTTGTGGTTCTCTGTTTCTCTACTTTCTCTAAACAAGAATTACAATAACTCAACTAACATAACCCATTAAATCCCCAATAATTGGGGTATGGGCGGCAGTGTTGTCAAATGGCGCCCATGGCGTGGCGGTTTTTGTAGCCACCGGTATACGCAATGGTGCAGCCATGACGCTATGACTTTTGAGTTATTTGTTTTATTCATGTTGTTTTTTTGCTTTTTATTACATTATGTAGTGTTTTGTACATATTTTGCATATATTATTGTGTCCGCTATAAGCCGTTATAGCGTCCGCTATAAGCCGTTATAGCGTCCGCTATAACGTTATGGCATTTTTTTGGCTTGCCGCCATGATCTGCCATCCGCGATCGATAACACTGATGGGCGGGGATGGATAAGAGATATACCTAACCTTTGGCAATAAATGCACAAAGTGGCCGTTCCCAGAATACCACTGAAACAGATGGATTGGAGACTTACCTAACATTTGGCATTGAATGCACAAAGTGTTCGCTCACAGAATACCACCGAAACAGTAGTTCCCCAATACTTTGACCAATTACAATACAAAACAGAAAAATCTTAAAACAATATCACTGATATTATTTCAGCCTAAAACTCAAAATTCACCTATAGCAATCAACCAAGATATAAGAGAGACTCAAATAGAATTTGGGTCAGCTATAACAGAAAATAGCAGAACATCAGAAAAATAGGACTGCATATAATATATCAAACAGTTATGAAATCCAAGAATCTTGAGAAATCTGAAGTTCTTGAGAAATGAACACAATTGACACAAAAAACAGCATAAAAATCATCAAATTCAACACCCCTGAATGCATTCAATAAACCCATAAACCAAAATACATCCAAAATTATGAAATCCAAGAATTTTGAGAAATCTTGAAGTTCTTGAGCAATTCACAATTAACAAAACCCTCAAAATAAATCATGAATTACTAATGAATTAAAGAAACCCATAACCCATAAACCAAAACCATGAACACAATCCAAATCTAGAATTCGAAAAAGTAAAAAATTGAAGATAACCCACAAAAAAACAAGAAACACAGATGCATTTGGAGGATTTTTCTTGATCATACCTGAAAATTGGCGATGGTCGACAAGAAATATGAATCAAAAAATCAAAGGAATAGATGTTAAGAGAATTAGAAAATGGAGAAATGGAGAAAGAAAGGGATCAAAAAGGGGAAGCTGGAGTAAGTAGATTAGGACCCCAGGCTAGCAGGTAAAGAGATAGGGGTGAGGAAGAGGGAACTAAACGACGCCGGGTGACCACACGCCAAACTTTTGAGCACAAGCCGAGCCGCCGCCTATTTTTGACTTTGTTCAAATGTTAACCACACGCCGAGCCGCCGGCCTAATAATACCGTTTATGGGCATTCTACGTGGACACCCTCGTATTTCTTTGTTGACACCTGCTTTCCTACATTTTTACATTTTTATTTCTCTCTAAAAAATAAATTTCATAGTTGTTTCATAATTGTTCGTATGAGCGATGATAGGGTTAATTCTACATGGATAACATTGATTTTGAGGTACATTTACAAATTTGTTATTAAAATTTGATTTTTTTTATAACGGTCTGGATGTGAAGAAATTGAGAGAATGTATTAATGTAAACGACCATACAAATATATTATATTATATTGATTCATATAGTCGACCACGCAAATTCTGATATTATCGACATACGTTACTTGTGCTTGTGGTGGTGCCACGTCTCTTGCAACTTACAAACATGAATGAGGCAATAGATGAACCATATTGGAAAAGTAAAGAAGTCAACAAACTAAATTGGAATCCAATTATATTATTAATCCTGCTAATAGTATCAGAAAACTTGAATTTGCATTATGTATTTCTCTCACACTCGAACCATCTTTCACACAAGATTATGAATGATTTCAGTATCAACTTCAGATTATGAATTATGCATATTTGAAAAATGTCTTATAAGTTCAAAAGGCCCTTGAAAGAGTGGCAATTTCCAGTAAATAGCTTTGAGCACAATGAACAAAATACTATAAGAATGTCTTATAAGTTCATTATGCATATTTTAATTACTCTAAGGAGGCTATTCTTATGTAGTAGTATAGATGTTTTACTGTATCTTTAGCATCTATAAATAATGTCTTATACCAACAAAAATTGGCTCAGTTGATAAAAGATTTGACACGTCCTTACAAATGTAAGTGTTCAATTCCCGCTGCCGACATGAGTGTTGTGTTAGTGGATGATCTGTAAATACCCTTGTAAGCGACTTATGGTCCTTAGGGCCTACCCTGACCCGTGGTGGTGACCTGGAGCCGAACCCGAACCCCACCCGAAACTTTTTTCACCAAAAAAAAAAAATGTCCATCAACTAACCTACTTTTGTATGGATTTCATGACTTCTTATGTGGAAATAAGAAGGCGCTTATGTTTTTGGACAAATCTCAATGAAGTTCTATAAATCTCTTGTATAAAGCATCATAAATACAATTTGTACATAAATTAATACTCTCTCCATTCCCATTTAATTGATCATTTAGAAGATATATATGTATCCAAATTAATTGTCATTTACACGTTTTTTATTAGATGTCAGCAATTTATTCTAATTATACACTCAACATATATTTTATTGGAAAAGAGAAAGAGAAGGAGGGGGGAAGGGATATTATTGGAAGTGTGGTGGAAAGATTATTGTTTGTTTGAATTCCTTAATTTTTTCAAAGTGTCCTAAACGACCTATATTAAGGAATGGAGGGAGTACTACATAAGCCAGCAAAAAATTTTAGAGGACACACTTGAATTAATTCATATCAGGAACCCAATATTATGCAGCTCCAGCAACCTATGATTTTCTCAAAGAAGCTAACAAACATGTTTCATGATTTCTCAGAGCAGCCAAATCTTAGGCGAATCTAAACTGGAACTACATCAGAGCTACTGCTGCTCCCAGTTGCATTTGCTTTACGTTCTGCTTGGAGCGATCTGCACAATGCCTCGAGTTTTTCTTTCTGGTTGCGTGTTTTCTCCAGCTGCTTCTTTAGGTGTTCACGCTGCCCAGAAAGAGAACGTTAGGGCACATCCTTGCAACGTGAAGGAGACAGGTTACAATGGATATCAAGAGATTGTCAAATTGAAAAAAACTGTAGATTCAGCATAGTCGATAGCCAATCATCGACTTTAAACTTGCAGAGATGCAGACAACAAAAACAAGAAAAGTTTGTTCTCCTTCTCCAAGTTTTAAAAGCATGATTTCGGTACTTGAAAGATTTTTCATTTTTCTAAAAGCTACTCTCACATGATTGTCACAATCTTTCTTTCAACAAGAAGGAAAAAGTATGAATTATCTTACACTAGTAATATTTCAAAAAGCAAGTAATACAAAAACATAGAATGAAACTTAAACATGAAAAAGCAGAGAAAAACCAAGAATATAATATATGTATATTTGTATTATTGGAGGAGCAACGGAAAACCAAAGAAAAAAAAAGAGTTTAATGAGAAATAGAATGAAGAACTACAAGGGTATGATATCCAGGAGTAAAATCGGTGTCTTACCTCCTCAACGAGCTCTATGAGAGAAACATCTGATTTCTCACACTTGCTTTTCAAGAATGTGTTTTCTTTTTTGAGTTCCTTTATAGATTTTGCCATCTGGATCCACATAAACAGCAATAGAAAATAATTAGCTCTTTTTTCTCCCTCTAAAAGATGATTCAGTGCCAACAAGCATCATCAAGTTCCAAAGACGGGATAGGCAATATAAGAAGCATATCGGATGCCTACCTTCTCAATTTCTTGCTTGAATGTTTCAAAGACTTCATTGCTTTTCAACAATGCTTCCTGCAAAGAGGTAACCGGAATTAGAAAGACAAGTAGGACTGATGGAAGATCTACAGAAACCAAGTAAGAAAATCTAGCAGGAAATGCAGAAGAAACATTAAGATTGCTCTTTCAATTTTTGTAAAGAAAGTAGGGTTAACAACTGCAGTAGTACGATATTGATAGTATGTTACAGTTAACGCCAGGAAGCTTCATGGTTAAAGAAAGTAGTGTAAATTTTCCTATGGAACTAAATAAGATTCAGACTGGTTTATGATGTGGACCAAGCAAAACATATTACTTGCTCTGTTTGAAATTAACTGTCATGTTAAGACAATGCAATCGGCTAAGGAAATGAATGGATTGTCTAGATTCAGTGATAAGTAGACACTATTGCCCTTTATCTTGGTAAATTCGGGGGGAAAGACATTCACTGCTCTCTTTATTTTGAGAAGTGACAGATAATTAGAAACTAAAAAAAAGTATGTCCATGTGACAGTTAATTTCAAATGGAGGGAGTACAAGGTATCACAGAGAGCAAGTCATTCTGTCAATAAGCAATATCATTATATCAATATAGTTCGGAGAAAAGGCGTTCAACCAGAATTGGGTATCATGGCTAACCCTGAAAATTCCAATGTGCATATGACATGACCAAGATAAATAGGCAGAGTTAAAGTTGGATTTAGCCTAGTGAAGATACTGGATGGAAGAGAAACAACAAGAATGGAAGAGGACAAGTAGGAGAAAGAATACCCCTCAAACAATTGTCAGAGAGAAAAAGAAGAAAATCAGGGTGAATAGATTGCCTTCAGAGTTGGACAAAAAAATCAGTAAAGTTATCCATTTGAGCATTGCAAAGATTAAGTTTCTCCATTAATAGCCTTATCCTAACTAGCATATTCTAAATGGATCAGGTGAAATTAACTCAATCATGGAAAGCACAAAATAAAATTAATTTGTTAACCTGGAACTGCTGAAACTTTTCTCCATCATTTGTCAACTGTAATCTCAAATTTTTTTCGGTTGCTAATAGTTCTGTCACCTGCTCAGCATAAATTTTCATTCGGGACTGCTCTTGGATCAGCTTCTCCTCATGCTGCTTAAGCTTCAAATCGGCAAGCTGGAGCTCAAGTGTCTTTTGCTTCAACTACATAATCAACCATGAAAAGGATTCAACTCCATGAAACTAAAAAGACCAAGAGGAAGCTTCCTAAATTAAGAGAAAAAATGGCAAACAAATATAACAAATGCATTCGCCAGCTTGACTAACCTTCTGTGCGTATTGCTGCTCAGAAAGTGTATATTGATCAGCAAGTTCTTTCAATTTGTTTCTCAACCTGGAGATAAAGAATTGAAAATGCTACACTGAATATTCCAAAGATGAACCTTGATCACTCACAAACAATAAGAAAATTGCCAACTTCTGATACTTTCTCATCTTATATTCTAAGAAGTTCGGCAAATCAAGTCCACAGATAAATATTGATTAGTATGATATCAAAAGCATTCATAATCTTACATCTCATTTTCCTTCAATTGAGACAGCCGTTCATCCTTTTGCTCGTCCATCTTATTGCTTACTTCCTAAAAGAAGGAAATTCAAGGAAATCAACTTCAGAGCGACTTGCGAAAAAGATATCTAAATAGGTCAGAGATGCACCACACATCAGTTTTTAATCCTTTTGTTTTTTACTTGCAGATGCAATAATTAATCTCGTGCTGCACTAAATAAATCTATGTAGAAGAAATCTCTCGTTGTTCAGTCATCTTAAGTAGTAGTTATCTTCCTATGGGAAATCAGCATTCAAGCAGTAGAAGTGGAGCTCAAAGCTTTACTAAGTCCACCAGTGCCTGTAAAGGGATCGCACAATAACACCAGGGAGAAAAAGAAAGAAGGAAATAGAAATTTCTGTCCCTCAAAATGGTATACAGTTCCAGGTTTTGTTATCTTTGCTAGTTCTACTTCCCTGCCTCTACTACTTCAGCAAGCTTAAGTCGGCATATCTGGAAAGGGTGATCAGGGTTCTCACAGTCTTTTCCGAATTATTTGTCTATGAGCAACATAGGATATCAAATTATATAAGGGTTGAAATGAAAAAATTTATCAAACCTTTATGGCATCTTGAAACTTGTTTGAGAGATCTAATCTCAAATTCTGACTCTCTGTTGACACTCTTCTGCATTCATCCTGCAAAGTATTAGCCCAAACTTAGACTCAAATCAAAAGACCGAATTTATTGATCGCAGCAGGTTAGAGTTTTCAATGCTCAAGCGATAATGAATATAGGATAGAGATACAACACCCATGTTACATCACAAGGACTGAGTTTCATGACACCATAGACACTTGGACATCATTGGTATAAGATAAAACTGTTTTTAGTATAGCGGAAGGACTGCGGTGTAATTTTCACAGCTTGCAGCACATTATATAGTCGCCTTTTGCAAGATGGAAAGAAGTAACCGAAGAGCTTTACTTTTGACATGGAAATATATGATGCCCCCTCTAATGCAGCAATGAGAAAATCATAACAGAACAATAACTAACACACGTTCCACCTTGATAAAATTATCTAGGCAGAGAATAGGGAATATTAAGCACTGCAAGTCAATTACCATAAGCCCCAAAACTATAAAGAATCTGATGTAGAGTTAAAGGTCAAACCTACACTAAGTTAATGCATATATAAAAGGTTTTCACATTATAGTTGAGACCATTTTAGTCTACCCAGCCTTTCATTTTTACTCGTCAAAGAGATTTGTCATCCTCTCTCCCCTCTTAACAAGAAAGAACAGAGCTAAACCATTAGCACCTCGAATTCTTCCAGAACTGGCAAAGAAGTGATGCATCTCAATTCTTCCTAGAAGATTTTAACATCTTTGTCCCAGAAGTAGGCTAATTGAACAGCCTCTTTCAATAAAGCCCAAGAACATAACCCACAGAAACTCAAAAGTGTAAATGTAAAACTTCTCTGGAACCCTAAACTAATAGACATACAGGAGATCATGTAATATGCAGCTGTACCACCACCAGTCAATTGAATGGTTTACTAATAATTAAGAACCTATATACAAAAAATTATTTAGGACAGTCGAAAGCAAAAAGAAACGAATCCAGGTAATCACTTTGTCTTATTGAGAAACTTTTAAAATGCAGTGACAAAAAAATATAAAAAAAAATAAAAAAAATCTGTGAGCATTGTACATAAACAATGCATACATATGACAGAAGATTAACACAGGATAAAAGAGGTAGCAGAAAGTGGGGAGAGACAATCACTTAAACTTAGCATTTTTAGTTTCAAGTTCAGCCAGATCAAAATCTACAATAGTAGTGTTCATTGTAAAAAGAAAGGAACAAAGACCAGCATAGCATACCATCAGCACTTTGTTCTGGCGTTGCAACTCCCGACACAGTGACTCAAGTCTATCTCGTACAGTAATGGCTACAAAAAGAGTAGCATACCAATAAGATGATAAATGGGACGGAAAAATGATCAAACAGCCTTCTCACATAACAAGAAGTAAAGCTAAAGTAGAAACTTTATGATAGGCATGCACTAAAAAGAAAGGACAAAAAATGTCCTCCTTCGAGTAGTCAAGGATTTCTATTGGTCTTTCTTTAAAAGAAGAACTTTGTATTGTTTTGCTTTCCAATGCTCCTAGGTGCCAAGGTTTATCTGAAGCACAGTAATTTTACTTTATCTCTCATGCTGAGAATGGAAAATGTACGAGTCTGTCAAGGATTTCTCTTGGTTTTCTTTAGAAAGATGAATTTCAAGTACTTTTTGCTTTCCAATTCTCCTAGGTGCCAGGCTTTATCTGCAGCACAGCAATTTACCACTTGAAATGTATTTCATGAATGCATGGAACATCCTAATTTTCCATATCAAGATTCACACATAGTTATCATCAAACTGAAACAAACTAATAGAGCCTATGCGAGCCAACTCTAAACTCCAGGATTAACAGCTCAAAATAGTAACCACATGAACCTAACAACTGCAAGACTTACAAAGTCAGAGATAACAAAAGTGTCCTCAATTCAAAAGCTATTGGAATATATCAATTATCAACAAACCGACAAATATTTAGCAATCACAGAAACCTAGAATGCTTAGTAAATTGAAAAAAGTCTAAAGTTGAAGAGCAAAGCATGAAGATTTATATAGCTAAAATGACAGAGAGATTATTAAGGTACCAGAATCTCTTTCTGCAAGAACTTGCTGATATTTCAAAGTAAACTCCAAAAATTCCTGCTCAGATTTAAAGGTGCGCTTGGGATTTTTTCGTTTAACTTCAGAAGGCTCCTGATGTGGAAGATAGAGTAAGCATTATCAGCAAGGTGAATTACAGGCAAAAATGAAAAGGTTAGACAAAGAACGAATCACGGAAAAAGAAAAGGAAAATAAGTGGAAACTTTTTAGGCACTGGTTATTAGGAATACAATGATAATCATTTTTATATAGATGTGGGCGGGAGGATAATTTGTAGTAAAGACCCCTACTTTTTTTATCACTTTGCTGAAACTTTCATGAGAAAATTATGCAGCAACAGGTTGTAAAATCTGAGTACATAACACAAGTAATTATGCTATCGCAGTGTCCCAATCAAGAGGTTGGAATTGCTATTGGTTCTACCGCACCCACTTTGAATATGATATATCCTTCTAGTTGGGTAACTAATAAAATGCTCAGGCAAGGACAAAGCAGAACAGTGCAAATATAAGCTCAACATGTAAATATGAGAACCTCAAAACAAAGAAAACTGATGCGATGTTCAAAATTCACTAAAGGTGTAGGTATAAATAGAAAACAGTCTCATCATCACATTAACAAAATATTAGGCCAAAGGTATTACTGACTACTTTTTTGTCATTTCCAGCATTTGATTGTCGAGATATTTCCTTGACATCAACTACTTGTGAAGATGAGCCTACAATATGTGCTGCAAAATTAAAGACAAGGAAGACAATAGACCAGGATTAGAAAATAATATGCTTGCTACTATGAGTCATATCTACTGACAACTCTTTTCTATTGAGTATGGTGTGTTTAGCATGACAAGAAAGAAAATTTTAACTTGAATAGTTTAACATTTCATTTCACTTTAATATCTACTTCATCGTGATTTAGCCAGCAAGATCAAGTGTAAGGGGCAAAGGTCCACAAAGTTTGATGAAAGATAATTACATTTTCCCAAATTTTGTTCTTCCTTGCAAGACAAACCAGCATTTTCTGATCCCATAACTTCTTTCTTCTCCTCCCTCTCTTCACTTTGAGATACCGTTGGAGATTCACCCAAATGAATATCACCAATTAGTAATTCAGGCCTACTACCAGGTTCCACCCATTTCTCCTCCTTATAATCTGTCAACTCTGGCTTCTCTTCCTCAGCTTTTGGCATTTCATGGCTCAATGGTTCCGCTGAGGAACTATCTACAAAACCATCGGGCAAAGAATCTGCCTCCGGAAGCTGGTTTGCTTCAGGATTCAGGTTGGGGGTTGAGCTTACATTCTCCATGTAACCTACATATAGCATCAGCAAGAAAAAATTCAACTTCCCTCCACATAACATATAATATATATATGCCCAGAAAGTAATTCAATCAAAATAGTCATTTTCTTCTTTCGGGCCATGAAACAGAACAAAATGCAGAAAATTTCAACTTCCCTTCACATATGCACATAATAATGCCCAGAAAATAACTCAATCAAAATAGTTCATTTTTTTGTTGGTCCATGAAACGGAACAAATTGCAGTTCACTACAAACCCTAAAACCCAAAAGTCATCTCAAGAGGGCACACCAAACAGCTTGTAGAAAGGCACAATACAAAACTAAAAATCTAGCCACTGACGAAAGATTCTTGAGTTAAAGAACTTAGAACAGTAAATTCGAACAGCAGAGACAAGAATATAGCAACATTGAACAGCAATATGATTAACCAAAGCAGATTCAGCGGATTATTCAACTTCACTTCAAATATGCATATAGTATACAAATGCCCAGAAAACAATTCAATAAAAATAGTTCCCTTTCTCTTTTTTCTTCTTCTTTTTACTTTAGGGGCTATGAAACAAAACAAAATGCAGTTAGATACTCCCTCCGTCCCAAATTATGTGTCCACATTTCCTTTTTAATTTTTAATCTGACATACGGTAGAATAGAATTTGATGAAACCTTAATTATAGTGCAAAATACAAAGTCTACAGATAATTCAAGATGTAGTGAGTACCAAATTGAAAACCCAAAAGTAATCTCAAGAAGCATACCAAGAACGTGATTGAAATGCAAAATACAAACCTAGAAAAAAAAACTAGCCACTGATAATAATAATACAAAAAAAAAAAAAAGCTAATTTTTTGTAGGTTAAAGAATCAGTAACCGTAAATTCTAACAGTAGATACAAGAACATTAGCAAAATTGAAGAACAATATGATGAATTGGAGAAGATTCAGCCGATTAAACAACTGCTTACCGGAATTTATCGATGAATTGAAAAATCCAACAAAGGCGAGATGATTTTATCAAGCTCCCACTCAAACTCTTGTGCTTCTGCTCTTTAAAGAATCATTTTGTGGCCCACATGTTGTATATATTTATAATTGGGTCCTCTTGAATTTTTTTGTCAGTGTTCTTGAGTTTTGAGTCTTGAATTTTATTTATATGTTTCGTATGATAAATATACAAACATGACCAATAGTGATGTATATTTATCTATATGTATGAGAGATTATGTGTTCCGATTTTAATACTCAAGAACCACCACCACACTGGTTGCATATTTGTACTTAATACTTGCCAACATGACACGAAGTGATATCTATTTATCTATTTGTGAGAGACCATGTGTTCCGAATTTGATACTTAGAAACCATAGTAATGGTTGCATATTTGTATGTAAACATACAAATATGCCACAAAGTGATATATATTTATCTGTTTGTTTGAGAGACCGTGTGTTCCGAATTTGATACTCAAGAACCACCACAAATGATTATGTGTACTTAAACATACAATCATGGCTCGAATTGATATCTATTTATCTATCTGTCTAAGAGACTATGTGTTCGAATTTGATAGTCAGAACCACCACAATAGTTGCATATTTGTACGAAGTCTTGTCAAATCAGCAAAAGTCTCCTATAAATTTCAACTAGATTATCGAGCCAATAATACTATCATAGCGACTACTATCTAATATGAAAACAAATGTATACCACTCTCTAAAATATTCTTAACTATAGTATTATTAATATTTAGGTTTATTTTTCGAATTTAGAGTTATATATGCTCAACCTTGGTTCACTTTTCTTTTGATTGACAGTGATCAAACACTTAAGAACCACTTGACAAAAAAAAAATCTCAAGAACCACCGCTATGGTTGCATATTTGTACAAAGTTTTGTCAGATGGCAAAAGTTTCCTCTAAAATTCAACTAGATTAGTCGAGTCAATAGTACAAACATAGTTTCTTGTTTTTTTTTATATTAATAATTTGACTAAAAATGTTTATTGCATTTTTTTTTTAATTTTCGCTATATCTCCTAAACAACTTATACCATAAAATGAATTGGAGAGAATAATAGTGAGCCCCTCCTTGCCTTTCTTAACATTGATCTTTTGGTAAACAACAATATTGTGTTCTTAGTAATATACCAATTTTGTATATTTACTCTTTGGTCTCTGTAATGTAACCTAGATGACTGATTTGACTTTTTTGCCCTAAAACCTACCTTACTCCTCTCCAAAGAGAAAACTAGGTTATTCCTCCATCATCTAACTTTTTACAACAGGAGATGACACCCCCTTTTAAATAATAATAAAAATGTTTACGGGGAGCGGGATACAAATGTCGAACGCAAGACCTATTGTCCATCACCGAAATTTTGTGCCAACTGCGCTTGCATTACTTGACAAGAAATGTCTCCCTATCAACTGACCTTAGTATCATGCCTGCTGTGCTATTTATAAGCTAAGTCTTAGGTTTCTTGTTCCGCCTCTTAGCATTCTTTGCAAGTGCATCCGATATCTCTCTTTTACGCTTCTGGGCAGCATTATTCTTGTGAGTGGCGGTAGCTTTTTGATTGGTTGCGTTATTACTGTGACCCTTGCTTTGAAGTCTTGCCTCGTGCTTCCAATGCTTCCTTGACGAAAATTTTTAGCCTCCATAATGTCGATTCACTCTGCACTTCAAGAAAGAGTTAAGTAAGAAAAACGCGATACCTGGATGAATCATGAATGTAAATTTCTAGGGAAGTAGAAGTTCAATGAGGACCTGAGCGTCCATATCAAAGCTCACTTCCTCTTCATCTAATGGAAAGTTTGGGTTGTCACGGGCCACTATCTCCAGTGCTTTTCGAAGATCTTCAGGACATAACATGGAGAGTGCTGTTCCAAGATTTCTTTTATCCTCGATCGATATTTTCCTGAGCAATCTGAATGTCAGTAGGGACAACAGAAAAAATGCACTGATGATTAGGACAGCATATTAAGTAGTTATTTGCTGTAAAACGAACCTGCATTTTTTTACTATCGTTTCTCTGAGTCCGTCCAAGTGTGTATCAACTTCATAAAGCTGAAAAAGGTTTTAAGTTAATTAAAACTTCTAAAAACCAATACCCCAAGAAAGAAGAACAACGCAACTTCATAGCGAATTTTACAAAACGGAGATTCTCCGATACCTCATTACTTAACTCTCTGGCTATTTTAGCATGAGCAGCCAGCTTAGCAAACTGCATGTTTGACCGTGCTTCCACTTCCTCCTCCTCGCGTATCTTCTCCTGCAAATACCATATCAAAGTTTAAGCGCGTGCAATAAAATGAAACCTACATTCCCAAATCTCAAGTGTCCTTAATTAAAGCTACCTTAAACCTATGCAAGATCATAAAAAGGCGTTTGATTTAATATTATAAACAAGCATTAAACCTTCTAAGGCTACTCAAACGTGAAGAAAGAAATTTTACATGAATGGAATTACCTCCTCAATAACTTTTGGCAAAAATTGTTGCCACTTCTCTTCAAATTTGGTCAATAACGTTTTAGCCATTTCATGAACATCACTTTTTTCATCATTATATTTCATCGCATTTGTGAATATCAACCTCACATCTGCACATATATCACGAACATGTTTATATCCAGTACCATCCTTCGCCTCCATTTGGTTTTTTATTGTGCTAAAGTCCATCGGTCTGTCAATAACCTATACAAGCAACCAATGCAAGAGCCTCAATAAAAATTAAAGCAAATATTTTTCTATTAAATCAAATAGAACCAGTATCATAACAGCTTTTCTTAGCCCAGCAGAGAAGAGGATAGGGGATTGCCCGCAAAGTTTACTATACCTCATAGTAATCATCCAATCCAAGTCCCTTCAACATCCACTGGTTGCATAAAGGGCCACGCCTTCTTATGCTGAGTGATCTGATGCAGTGCACAAGGACATATGATAATTAGTTGGATGCATATTAAAGAAATTAATGGCTGGAACCTCTATACAAACCAAAAAGAAGTTCAGTCAGTGAGAGATCAATTTCAATCCAACAACAGTATGTGAACATGGAGCATAGTGTCCTAAGAGTTACAAGAGAGAAAAGACACTTGAAAGACAGTAAACTGTTACTCCTCAGTAATAAACAAATCCTCATCATAAATATACTAATTCACCGACATCTTGCATCAGAAATATAAGTCAATTTAACTGAAATGACAAATTGACAAAACTGAGCCCAAATTGATGCGTATTAAGAAGCTAAGCAATTATACAAAAAAATATAATGTGATATTGATTCTTAATAAAGGGCAAAATATTTGGCTCAAGTTGTCAAAAAGTGTACTAAAATTCCCTTTGACATTGCTACAAGGATGCCCATCTTTGTAAAGTAGTACTGATTATGTCAAATTGAAACTACTTGGAATTTCTTATATTTGTGGTTGCAGGGAGTAATACCGATTGTCAGGGGAAAAATAGTCAAAGGTTAGGGGAAAAAAAATCCCTTGCTCGTAAAAGTAATGGTTCCCAGATAGCTGAAATACTAGAAGGACTACTACATGCCTCGGATTTAGACAATGAATTTAAAATCAGAATATTGTGAAAAAACATACAAACAGGGAAAGTTGTTGTAGTATACATGTAACATAAAGACAAATAACCTTTTTGGACATAAATGAATGTGGGATTGAGATCATAAAAATGTTAGATATGTTTGGACACATGTATATGGGAAAAGACTCTTCCTTGGACTTTAAAAGGGAAACAACTAATCACGGTTGGATTTATCATCGACCATATTGTATAAAGTACAAAGTTTAGAAAGTGAGATCAGGAACAACCAAAAGGCTCGTAATACAAAGGCATATTTTTACATTTTGCAAAACATAAGGTTTTTTGATTAACAGTATTTATCTAGTAATCAACCAAGAAGTAGCAGCCTGACTCATTCACCAATAAAGGTAAACTTGTAAAATTTGGTGATTACCTGACGAAATATCGTGCCAAACTGGCGCATAAGATCATGCATTCTTTTTGCAGCTGCTGCTTCTCTGCGGGACGCATCCACTTGTAACTTCTTGAAGCTGGGGATATGTCTATCCTTATCTTTGTCCTTTATTGTAGAGGTACTCCTACTAGTGTTTGGTTGATTTATGCTTGAACTCAAGAAAAAATGCTCAACTTCATTCACTCTCTTCTCAAGCTAAGATTTACCAAGACAGAAAGAAAGAAAGAAATTAGACACTTCTGATTAACAGATGCAGCATGAACAGAAGTTGCACAAATTAATGTTTAGATAAGAATACGCCTGAACCCTAGATGAATCATGACCAATGACCAACAGGATTGAATAAAAAATAGCAATAACTGTTGGATTCACACATAAAAAGCCCAAAAACATAGCTACCTATGAAGTGGAACCATTCTTAAAATGTCATCTTATGAAGAAACCTATTCCCCATGCTTCTAGCATACAAGTCTAGATCAATATCATGACTGTCAATCAACTTCGGGGAGTGGAATTGGCATGTCCTTTGTGTTCTTAAACCGTATCATTAACCATTCTTAAAATGTCATCTTATGGAAATTTTGAACAGAAGTTGCAAAACTTAACCCACTCCATCCACCTTCCCCTTCCTTTTCTAGGACGTTGGAGAGCGGTCAGTAAAGAGCATTGCAGGAAACTTGGCCAGAATATCAGCATAGAACACGTACCACTTAGCATAGTAACTACAGAAAAAGCATCATCAATCCAGAAATGATACTCACCTTGTCAACTTTTTCATATAGCTCATCAACACTGCACTTGAAATGGTCCATTTCCGCAGCACCACCATCCAAGTTTCCCGTTTCCAAATTTACAGCATCCAAATTGGATCCATCCGCTGTATCCATCTGAAATCAATATCACACAATTGAATAGGAAATATACAAAAATTCAAGAGTACATTATGATGAGTGACGATATATAACCCATATCACATTAAAAAGTGTCCATTAAAATCCAAATATAGAAATTCATCATTCTAACAGTATAATTCCTAATGTAAATAATCTCCAGGCATGTAAAATACTAAAATTACTATATCCAAATCCGAAAAGAAACAAAAACCCACTTATGAATGGTTAGACGCCGAAAGTGACTGCTAAAGGAGTCTTTAGTTTCCACCCGATCTTTCTCTAGATCCATCTAAACCTCGGAACCTTCAAATTTTAAGGTTGTCCATTTCTTATACGAAATTCTACATACTATCAAGAATGAAACATAATTTCTCAATATTCTTGAAAAATTTTGGCCCAACCTTTTTTTTTAAATCCAAATTAAAACCACCATTTTAGCTAAACATCACCAATTTCCCTGCTACTCACAACAACAACAATAACATAACTCATTAAATCCTCAATAATTGGGGGTATGGGCGAGGATGGATAGGAGACAGACATCAACTTTGACAATGAATTCACGCACAAAGTGGCTGCCCACAAAATACCACCGAAACAATAGTCTCCTATACCGTCATGTTTGCTGCGGAATCATACACTCAAATAAAGTCAAAAGGCATCAGAAAAGGCATACACAAGAATCATTTTAAATTTATGTGCACATAACCCATTAAATCCCCAATAATTAGGTATGAGCGAAGATAGATATGAGACAAAGTGGCTAACCACAAAATATCACTGAAACATTAGTCACATATAATGTCATGTTTACTCTGGAATCATGCCCTCCAATCAAGGTCAAAAGACATCAGAAAAAGCATACCTGAGAACTATTTTGATTTATGTGCACATAACCCATTATTCCCCGCTACTACTCTTTAAATTTCGGAAAGTTCTGTCAATCATATCGCTTTAATACAACATTTAGATGATTAATCAAACAGTTCCATTCATTGTAGATAAAAAAAAATGCAAAATTGCATAAACAGAGGAGGCAAAACTGTATTTACCATTGGCGATTTGCGGTGAGGATGCGGCGGCGTTCGATCTTCTCCTGATTTTTGAATTTCGAACTGGTGGGCTTTTAATCCTTTATTATACTAAGTTAATAGTGAGTTAAGATTTTGCAAGAAAAACTTCAATGCATTTGATGAATTTGATGATCCTTTACAACTTCGAAGCTGATTCTTCACAAGTAAGAAAATATAAATAAAAATATATATTTACTGTTTCGGTTTTTACAAATATATAAGTGAGAATGTGAATCGAATACACCGCATGGTAGATTTGAAATTTTGGCAAATAATTCGTATGTACCTGTATATATCTATTTATATGTCTAATCACATAATTTACCGTATATATATAATTAGAAAAAATATTCAAATGTCAAATTATAAGTAGTTAAGCACATAAATGAAGAAATACATAGACATTTTCATCCCTTAAAAACAAAGACATAATGAATCATGATTTCTTATCTATGTTTAGTGAAATTCAGTCTTCAATATTAGAATATAATGAAATTAAACATACTATGAATTGTATGGTCAAACTATGAGCTACATAATATGAATCCTTTAATTAAGGAGGATTTGATGATAACTTATGTATGATCAAACTAAGCTCATTAATTCTGATGTGAAATAAAATATGAACTTTTAATTTGTACGGAAGGAGTAGTATTTTATATATTATTAATTGATAAAAATATATATGAGTAAAATGATCGTTGTATGTGAAGTGTTATAAGGTTAAATAGTTCTTTAAATTTAAAAAGGTAAAGGTAAAGCAAAGTTAATTTAATTGGTAAATATGTAAAAAAAATAAAAATTATCTCTAACCAAGGTCAAATCTCACAGAAGACATAACTCTATTTTATAAATACTTTCTCGTATGATTTGCAAAGGCAAATAAGAGTGCGAATATTATTATTTTTAAGGAAAAAGATATAATTATGTATTTAAATCAAGGAGGACATGTGATAGAAGAAAATTCGGTTGATGTTCAAACATTGAGACGAGGTTCTAGTCATAGTTTTATCAATACATCAGTTGAAAAATTGATAGTCCTATTAACATACAAAATACTGACCAACGTATTTTCTAATAAATTCCTAATTAGACTAACAAAGTGTCATAAGAGTGAGAGATCATCATCCAAATGAAGGATATTGTTGACGATGTCTTGACAATAACTTTCGATCTCACAATGAGAAAATACTTTGTCCAAATGAAGAATACTGTTGACGATGTCTTAACAATAACTTTCGATCTCACAATGAGAGAATACTTTGTCAAATGATTTACATATGCCTTCAAGTATAGCTGTGGGCGCAAATATTATAATTTTGCTAATTATAAGCTATTACAAATTTTTGGCACATTCAATAGTTTAATGTTCAAATATTATTATCTTGCTAATTATAAGCTATTACAAATATTGTATTGCTATAGAAACTGACATTTTTGGTAGAATCAATAATTTAATGCGCAAATATTAGCTATTACAAACTTTGTATTGCTATAAAAATTACTCACTTCATTCCTAAATATAAGATTTTCAGGACAAATAAAAAAAATTAAGGAAGCAAAATTTAAGATATTTTTTTAACAAAATATCAATATTATTATCTTAAATAGAATTATTGACATACAAGTTATATTTAAGATAATAATATTAGTATTTTGATTAATAAAACATATTAGATTTTGTTTCCTTAATTTTTTGCTACTTGTACTTGTCTTGAAAGTTTTAAATTTAGGAATGGAGGTAGTAACATTTTTGGCACATTCAATAGTTTAATGCGCAAATATTATTATCTTGCTAATTAGAAGAACGAGTGACGCTCTAGTTCGGAAATTTGAAGGATTGAGGCATGAAGTTGTAAGAGGTAAGGGAGGTCAAAGAAAGTTTGGATCGAAGTCATCAAGAATTATATGAATTTGTTAGACTTGGATGAGGGTATGCTGTTTGACAGAAGGAAATGAAGGGAATGAGATTAAGACTTTGTTGTTTTTGTTTTTGTTGTTGTTCTTGTTCTTGTAATTATAAGCTATTACAATCCTTGTATTGGTATAGAAACTAACATTTTTTTGCATGGTCAATACTACCTCCGTCCCTAAATTATTTGCAGCATTTCACATTTTCATCAAGATTAAGAAAATGATTGGAAAGCAATTAATATGAGAAAAAAGTTCAAAATATCCCTCAATTAATGACTGAAAAGTTATTACTAGTAGTTAGTTGAGTAATAAATTAGGGGTAAGACTGAAAAAACAATAATAAAGATGCATTGGTTTTTTAAACGTGGCAAATAATTTGGGATGTCTTAAAAGATGAAACGTTGTAAATAATTTGGAATGGAGGTAATACTTAGAGCATGTTTGGTACGCTGGAATGTAATGGAATGACGATTCCAACTTCTCTTCCATTCCAGTGTTTGATTTGACCAATTTAAGTTGGAAAGGCCAATCCACGGGAATGACCATTACAGGAAGAAGTATGAAAGGTCATTCCACACCAAAATCTATGGAATGAACTTTTTAGGAGAAATTGAAATCATCAATAAATAGTAAGTGACATTGACATTTATATCATTCTTTTAATTAATTATTATGTTCATTTTACATAGCAACATATTCATATTTAGTCATATATATTCTATTTCACTTAGTATAATTTCATAAATGATAATTTTTTAAATATTTTTTTTATTGGTAGTACTTTTTAATCTATTTTTAAATTTAAAAGTAATGATATTTTATTACTGTGTTGACATTTTAATAAAATATGTTTCAACAATATATATGTAGTTATATATAAATATTTTTTTATATGTAATGTCAATGTTATTTAAGTAAGATTTTGTAAGGAATGTTTAATTAGGTTTTATTGTTAGTATATGCTATGCGGACCTTGCTAGGCTACTAGAATTATTGACTAAAAGATTGACTAAAATAGTTTTTTGGACCTTTTTGCCCTTATAGTTGGGTGAATCCCTTATACCAGCAGGGGGTAAGATAGTCATTTAACACCCTCAATTTGGGGGTTTAGGGTTTCTATCCCCAAAATTCTAGGAGTAAATCATTTTCCTATGCTAAAAGGGCATTTAAGTCATGTTGTGTTTAATTCCATTCCATTATGACATTAAAATATAGTTTTACCAAACACAAAAAATGAATCGATATTCCATTCTGCCTTTGCCTTCCAAACACTAAAGTGGAAAGCGATTCTGTATAGAAAGGGATTCCATTCCATTCCATCGTATCAAACGTGTTGTTAATAACTTAATTAGTAAATCACTCTTTATAAGGCAAAAAATAAACTTTGAAATATCTTTCTTGTCAGTACATGCCAGGGATAACTTTTCTCTCTGCGATTATTTTTCCTCCTCCCTGCAACTCTTTTGTCTGCCTTTTTTACTGGTCGGATATGGCCATTGGCTCCGGCCAATGATCGGATCCTGGCCAATTAACTTTATTTATTGCTTTTCTTGAGGTTTTATACCTCTATTTTGTACCACAAATCATATGGAATTTTTTTCAAAGTATTTTTCTTCAATATTCAAGATACAGAAGTTGGATCTGTCTCAGATCTTCACATATCTAGACTTTTTTTCTATGTTTCTAGGAGGATTCCTTCAACCCGTACTTGATCTGAGCCCTTTATCATCTTTCTACATCTTCCCGAGGCAATTTGTAGGACGGTTGATACGCTCATGGTCCTATAAATTGTTGATCCCACGGAAGATGTTGAAAGTGATATTCTCCTGTCTCTCTGTGGTTCAAGGATTGCGGAGAAGATGTTGCGAAGAAGAAGATTATGTATTTGTTTAGTTTGCTAGTTTTTTCTTAGTATTTCCTAACCACCTAAGTTTTTTTGGGTGTGGTTTTTGTCTGTAATCATGATTTTTTAAAATATCATTGTATAACTTTTATTTTCTTGTATATTTAGATTTTCTTTTGATTGTAATGACTTCAACTATTTTGTGATTAATGAAATTTTTTCTTATTTAGCAAAAAAAAAAAAAAAGAAGTAAATTTTGAACAATTAAATTTGAACGGACGAGTAAAAATTGAAAATGAAATATTTTATTAATAAAGGGGCATTCCGAGAATTGAACTCGGGACCTCTCGCACCCTAAGCGAGAATCATACCACTAGACCAAATGCCCTTGCTGTTAAAGCACTGAAAACTATTATATCTATTTTTTCTGCAGCCTTAAAAGTTTAAAACCGCAGAGAGTAAAACCCTAGCTGGGATCTTATTCTGATTCTTGTTTGCTTCAAGAAATTTGAGAAATTTTACATCATTTTGAAGAGTGAAGAGAAATGACAAGAACCCATCTTCTTCATTTGATTTGGGCTCACTCCAATCACCTTAAATCTGCACCAAAACACTTCCAATCAGGTCCTTTTTTTACATTTGATTTTCTCTTTCTCTTCCAATAGTTTCATTTAATTCACAAATTTCCTTTTCCTGAATGAAAATTAGTATGGTTGAGCAAAATCTTGTAATTTTTTTTTGATTTTTTAATACATAAGAGGCAATTGGAGAATGAATAATCTAAATTTGTTTAGAAAGATTTAAAATTTGGAGTCTTTTTTCTATATGCATAGCTTGTTTGCATGTGGGCATGTCCCAAATCTTGCATTTGAGAGTTCAAACTAGAAAAATCTGGTTTCCCTATTATACTTGTCAATTGTATAGCAGTTTCCTTAGCATAAAATATAACTTGGATTCAGTTTTATATGAAATGTTTCTAATGTTATATACTTTCTCTGCCGAAAATGGTTTTTGGGTCTGCCTTCTCTTATGCCTTTTGGATTTGATTTGAGGTCATGATTCCGTAGCAAACGTGACAGTATAGGGCTACTGTTTTAGTGGTATTCTCTGAGCAATCACTTTGTGAATTTATTGTCAGATGTTAGTTCAATCTCCAATCCATTTGTTTCATTTGTATTCTTTGAGCAGCCGCTTTGTGCATTTATTTTGACCATATATATATATATGGTAAAAAAGGGAATAATATCTTTCTGTATTTAGTTTTCTGTATGTTTAATCATGTTTTATAGTTACTGAGTTACTGGCTCTGTCTGTCGGTAATACAAGGCTATGAATGGCTGCTCTTTTGGGTTAATAATGTCGATTATGAATATTGTTTTGCTGATAGGGCCACATTTTGACAAAAATAAGCAGCATTTGCGGTTAGCGCCACTTTGTTCCACCTTCTCCTAGTTAGCTAGTTACAAATTAATGAAGGTTATGTACTTACAATAGTGACTTGTATTTGAATTTTCTGCTATTTAATATTTTAAAGAGTTAGATCATTACTTATTTGCCTCTATTATGAAACCACTTATTCATGCCTGTGGTAATTTTGTTTGAAATTTCACTCTGGACAACTAGGAGATCATTGTTCCTATTTTCTTTTATTAGGCTAATGTTTAATCAGAATTAGGTTGATACTATATGCTTAAGGTTAAGAGGCTTAGAAGTGTCGGAATGTTGTAAACTAGGCCCTTGGGAGTTGGGGGAGATGGCTTTAAGTCACTATTGATGATGGATAGGAGTACTTCGTAGCTTTAGAAATCAAATTTGAGAGACTAAGGTTCAAATCTCATGCAAATACATTTTGTGTGCTAGCCTGCTAGATGGGTTTCAGTGTTGCAAAAGTTGCTAGTCGGTCGGCAGACAGGGGACTAGCGACTAGTCGGCCTAGTCGGGGAGTAGTCGGCGACCCTAAATTACAACGTAATTTTAAAAATTATATTATCCTAAAGTTTAGGGACTAAAATGCAGATATTTATACTACTATATTTCTGAAATATTTTATTTTAATCATTCTCAAATATGTTTTTTTTTTATATTTTTGGTCCAATTAAATATTAAAAATATAAAGTAGGCCATTTAGGACTTGTTTGTAACATAAGTGTTTGATGGGATTTTATGTGCTAATAGTTTAATTACACGTTTAGTCTTGTGTATATAAAAGCTTCTAGGTAAAGGAAGAAAACCCTAAAAATATAAAACTTCTCCAGCGGCGCCCCCCTTCTCTCTGGCCTCTTCTCACCGTCACTACCGTCTTCTTCTCACCCGTCACCACCGTCCTCTTCTTCTTCTCCGACAGACAACCGCCACCGTTTCTCTCTCCTTTCCTCTCCCTCTTCTTCTTCGGTGTACTTGGTCAATGATGAAACCAAGGCTGGAATCTTCTTCTTCGGGAAGCTGGAATCTTCTCCTTCTCCGAGACTCCGACAACCACCACCGTTCTTTGTCTCTTCTTCTCCGGTGTACACGGTACGTTTTTTCTCTCTCTCTCTCTCTCTTTCTTTGTCTTCTCGTCGGAATTTTGACCGACTAGTCGGAATGTTGACCGACTAGATCGGACTTTTGACCAATTTTTTTCAAAGACCCGATTTTTTGCCCCATTTTTTGGATTTCTAGGCGGCCACCGGCCGACTACCGACTAGTCGCCGGCTAATCGGTCGACTAGGCCGAGTTTTGCAACACTAGTTTCTCATTTATGTTCACAATTTGATCGAGAAAATAGTTGAAGTTGGCTTCATTGTAGAGTGTCTTAGCATTGCCGTCCGGGGTGCTTGAATATGTTTGGAAAATTTTACGCCCCAATTTCCTGCAGAAGATATTTGCTGGCTAGGAAAGAGAAAAGTCGGAATGCCTAAATCTCTATGCTGTTCTGCCCCCTATTTCAACAGTGTGCTGAGAGGTTATAAGAGCTTTGGATGTTAGCAACCAGAAACTATCATAGAATTCAGTTTTATGTATGTATGTTTTCCCTTCTTTGGAGAATCCATCGCTGAGATTTCTGTCTCTAAATTTTAGAATTAGTACATCTTGTGAGCCACCGCTGTCATTTTGTAAGCTATAAAATTTTATTCTCAAAGAAGTTACAATTTTGAAGATAATAGAATAGACCGAACTGGACTTGGAATTGTGAATTTCTAGCTTTTCTAAGGTGTGCTAAATATTTTGGACGATGGTGATTGTGTATCAAGTAGATGATATAAAATTACGTATTTCAAATCAGTATTATCAATAGGCGCTATAGCAGAATAGTGCAGTGGAGTGGAGCAGAGCGGTCATATGCCGCTACAGACCCATCCATAGCGGAGCGCATCAATGTTGCCGGAATAGTGGCGCTATTGCGGCTAAAATAGCGGAAATAACGGCGCTATTTGGATAAGAGCTTAAAAATCCCTTTTTGCCCTTTACAATAGTAAAAAACCTATGGGTAAATTGGGGATTTCTTGAATTTCATGGCTTTGGTTATGTTTTTATCTTGGATTTATTGATTTAGGTTATGTTTTTTATCTTGGTTTTAATAATTTTTCTTTCGACTTTGTTTTCCTTGTTTTCTTGAATTTTTCTTAATTATTTATATTAAATTTCAAATAGCACTGCTACCGCTATCCCGCTATAGCATTTTTAGGGCCGATCGCACTTGACACTATCCGGGATTGACAACACTGTTTCAAACTTGTACCATGATCTAGCAGGCATGGTTCTGATCTGTATAAGGAAAGCGTTGGTAACTTGTTAAGCAACCAACCTTCTTCAGGCCATTCTTAGTCAAGGACCTCAAGGTGGCCATTTTCATGTGGTTCAAGAGCATATTTGAGTGTCTTGCAACTAAACTGAACATAGTTTTCTACATTGATTAGTCTTCGTATGAAGTGCCTATCAAATCTGTATCCAATGTGCACTTAACATTTAATAGTTAAATGTGTTCCCTATTGTATTCGTGTTTATCCGGATTTAGCTTATATAAGTTCTCGCCTCTAGTTTTGTTCTTGTCCGTAAAGCTAAAATTCAAAACCTTGTATCCTTTCATCTTAGTTGTTGGGTGATTAAACAAATTTGGTGCTTCAGGTTATAATCTGGGTAGATATGGAACCTCGTCACACACCTCCAGTGTCTACAATGCCCCAAAGCTCAGTAGCATTCAGAAGCGATGGTTATCTCAATCAACAGACGATGACAACAAGATCAGCATTGGACCACGTAAAGGAGTTGAATCAAGAAAAGATGAAAAGGACTCGGGTGTTGTTTACTACGGTCCTATATCAAACACTATAAAGAAAGTGAAGCTTCTATCTCTTTCGACCTGCTGCCTTTCAGTTTCCTTTGGGCCCGTCATAACCTTCATGACATCAGCGGACATGAACGTCATTGTCAAGGGCGCGGTGGCATCTTCCGTGATATTCTTGAGCGCTTCTACAACTGCAGCCCTTCACTGGTTTGTGAGCCCTTATATACACAAACTAAGATGGCAACCAGGTTCGGACAGCTTCGAAGTGGAAATGATGTCTTGGCTGGCAACTTTTATACCGAAAACTATTAAGTTTTCGGATATCAAGCCAGCAGAGACCAACAGGCCTTTTGTTACATTTAAGGCTAATAACAATTTCTATTTCATCGATACTGATCACTGCCATAACAAGGCGTTGCTGGCGAAGTTGACCCCACAGAAACAAACTCATGAATCTGCCTTCAAGAACTTGTGATCAGCAACTTTCTTGTTTTCGGCGTAATCTCTCTGTAGCTGGGAATTTTACATACATCTGAGCTTTAAAATCCAGCAAAAGAATAAAGCATTTTGCTGCAGTAAGTTGCAATTTTTGATTTGGTCTTTTGTTATAGGGATAACTGCATGAGTCAGCATCTTTATATTTTATTATTATGTTTTTTGAGAAGTTTTATCTCGGTCCGGAGCAAAGTTAAAAGTTTTCTAGTTATAGCAGCCATTGTTACCTTTCAAAAGAATAGTTTTTGTGGTCATAGATTATATGTTAACAGGTGTTGATGGCGGAGTTGGTTGTCGTCTATTTCATTTGTGATTCCAAGGTAAAGTCAAGAATTTGAGTCAGATTGTATACCGAATCACTTTTATTACTGACCGTTAATTCAAATTTTCACTTTTGAGTCTTATCCTCTTATAAACGATTGTAAGGTTAAAATTTTTAACTGATATTCCATAACATGCCATGAACGGGAAAATTGATTTTTCATCACTTTCTTTTTCTTTAATAATCATAGAAGAACCCACTACAAAGTTGACAATATTTTCAATAAAAAAAATATTATTTTCATTTATTTAGTAGTAAGAGTAAGCATGATGCTGAAATATTCTCTTTCAACAGCTTCAAATATTCTCAAAAAATGTTAGCATTGTCTCATTACATGGCAAAGCCGGATATAGCGGAGCGGTCGCCCTTTAACATTTTTTAAAATTAATATTTTTTTATAAAAAATTTATTTTATTTTTAAAATTTCGTTATAAATATTGTGTTCTACCTTTTAATCGTCTCCGCCCTATTACAAGCTCAATTTATTAAAGTATTTTGGGATTTTTCTTAAATTATTAGAAAAGTGATGGGGAAGGAGATGTATTTATGTGTCTAATAAGCATCAAATCGAGATCTCGATCTTATAAGGAGTGATTTACTAATTGAGAAACTGGTTTTTTTCTTTCTCTCAAGCACTTTCATCTTTTTTTGTTAATCACTTTTGGCTTGGAAAAGGTTGTTTAAAAAAATAAAAATGGGAACTTCCACCAAATACTATCCAAAATATAATAATCTACATATACAACAACAACAAAAAAGTTTTAATCTCAATTACTTGGGTCGACTACAAAAACAAATCTACATTTGCTTTGTAAAATTAGTTTTAAGTAAACTTTCTAACTAAACAGCAACTCGTGATAATCATTTTATTTTCTCCTAAAGGTTTTTTTTATTAGTCAAATATTCAATTATTAGACTCACCATCATTGATCATTTGATACAACTTTTTATATTTTTCTTTTTATATAAATATTGATGATGTAACTTAATGTGTTCACACTAAGGGAATGTTTAGATAAAACAAAAAGAAATGTATAAGTGACACTAGGAGAAATTCCAAGATAACCTAATTTCTTCCAATTTAGAATTGAAAAATAGTTGTAGCTGGTGAAATGTTTTTAATTTATTCACTTCAAAATAAATAATAGAGAGAAAAAAAATTAATTTATCACGAGTCAAATTAGTTCAACTCTCCGGCAGACGAAGAACGGCAGAGCTTCTTCTTTATGAAGAAGGCCCACAGTTGACAAGTGTCCAGTTGGAGTTCATGCAAAAAAGAGGAAATTTTCAAAACTCAATTGAAGGGGTTAGAAATAAAATAGATTTACTACTACATAGACCTCAAGATTTTAAAAAAGTGTCAAATTTACCTTTAAACAAAGAAAACAAAAATCAAACAAATCCTTAACAATATTTACTTTAACTTTTCAAAAGTTATTGAAACTTTTTTCCTGGCAAATAATCCTCTGTACGCGTGTATGTACCTATTCCTTTGTTCAATCACTCACAATTCACCATGTGTATATACAATTAGAAAGAACGTCCACATGAAGAATTCTGAGTGATTGAACATAGAAATAGGAACATACGCGGATACAGACGACTTTCACCCCTTTTTTCTGTTGTCCAGTATGCCCTTTGGATATAAAATATCTGGTTTCGACGATGGTTCCAATGCGAAAATAGGGTAAATTCCGCACGTGCGGAACTTATCTCGTCCGTTAAATTAAAATTTTGACGGTTAAGATTGATTTAAAATGGATACCTGTATTGAGTCTCAGAATACATGTCATGTTTTTTAATGCATATGACACCTGTCATGAGGTGTCTATAAGTAATAAAAAAGAGCTGTCCGCATAGGATCCGGACTGTCTTGTCTCGGAGTGGGACTGAGTTCTAGAAGGATGACCTTTTTCCCATATGTACTACACAGTAATACCAAAAAAGACCATTCTTCCAAGCAACCATTGAATTCAACTAATGTGGAGTCAGAGAGGTAATTGAAATTTGGAGCCCAAACTATCCCATCTAGAAAGTCATAAAAACATTCCTACCAAGTCCAACCTGATTTCTTCTTCAAAGGTCGGATTATGGTGTAAAACGATAAAAATTCATTATATATCTGAACATTGTTTAATATAAAAAAAAAGAATTCTAAGGTCTATAATTTTTTGAACAAACACTTATTGTTATTTTTAGAACAAATATTGTGTAAAATATGTGTTACATGCTTTAGGATAAATGTTCATCAAAAGAGAACACATGTTACATATCAAAGTAACACTTACCTATGGGAATCGGGTATCCCAAGTGGTAAAGCTACCCGAACACGGTCCAGATGTTCGATTCCCGTATCTCCCCTTTATTGGGGCAATAATCTCCTCCTCTGGTGAGGCAATACACTCCCCAGGCATGGGGTGTGTTTTAATCGGCCTTTATAGGGTACTCTCCGCTTCTCCCCCTCGGGGGCAACGCCCTTTCGGGCTTCAAAAAAAAAAAAAAAGTAACACTTACCTAAAAAGGTATAACACTTATTCAAAAATATGTAACACTTGTTGCGATGTATTCAGTATATATTGATATTTTTTGGCGTTTTGCACTATACGCAGAGGCGTCTTCTTCATCCATAATGTATTAATATTACATATTATTTGGATTGGAGTTTGATTTTAGTGTTTGATTGGATTGAGATTATTAGTCTCGATCTCAAACTAGTATCAAATCCAAAACAAATTCTCAATTATTTAGTGTTTGAAGTTCCATTCTTCACACTCAATCCAAAGAGAATTCAGGTCTCAGTTTGAGTCTCAAATACAGATCAAACTCTATCTAAATACACCCAAAATTTAAAATGCATTTTATTTAAATTATCATATTAATAGTAAAGTAATTCTTACTCCCTACTTGCAGTATATGAATACCAACAACATCATTTTACAATTTTATTTCTCAAATTATTGGAGCAATTGCCCACCTAGATTCTTCAAACTTCAAATCCAGAATCATACTACTATTGACAATAAATTACTACAATTATTATAAGCCTTCTAGATTCACTCGTCCCATGTTAAATTACGTGTTGACTCCTTTCAAACTCTAAGGTAATTAAATTTTTCCTCCCCATTACAGTCAATTTCTCATTTCATCCTACCATAACTAATTACCTTTCCTTTTATATACGGTTATCAATCCGGCTAATTCAGTAAGAATTTGTGCAAAATAAATATAATAATACGACATGAAATTACTCATCGAGTCACTCGAATTTGTAACTTTATTTATAGACAAACCCTTGAGAAATTAAAGGTGAAGCCAATTAAACTAAATCCGCTTATTATGAAACTTCATATTTACTAGCATATGTAAATGAGATTAGGGGGAAAAATTACTAAATAAAATTTCAAAATTAAAATTATCTACAAGTACTTAGTAACTTAAGTAATCTTTTAATTTTTTTTTGAAAAACTTAAGTAACTTAACTAGCTAAGATTCGAGTAGTTTTGATGTCTTCTTTAAAGTAATGATCCCCAACACAGTCTTATAAAATATTTCATTCCTTTCTAATAAATTCCAAAAATTTGTCCTCAAAAAAATTAATGCTTGAATTAATGAATATAATGTATGTATTTTTTCCTTAATGAACTCTTTGCCTATGAATTTTTAAATATATATTGGGGGCTTGGGGCACAAGAATAAGACCGTGACCTCACTTTTTCTTCCGCCACCTCTTCTAGAACTCCAATTTTTTTTTAATAATTTTTTTTTGTATTATTGTATTTTATAACTTGATTAATTGGGTTGGAGAAGTTATGAGGAGATATCCACCGGTTCACGTTGTATGAGATCACAGTTTACACAGTATAAAACTACTCCACTTGAACTCGTGACCTTACTTTTAATATATACTTTATGGATCATAAAATAAACTACTACCAATCATAATTCACACAACAATATGAAATCACTCCTAATATGACTCAAACTCGTAACTTAGTCTGAATATACCCTCACGAGATAAACGATAACCAATTGCGTTTCTTACCTCTAATCTAGAACTCCAAATTATAAACAAAAAACAAAAAAAAGCATCATTTAATCAACCCTTCAAAGCCTCATCACTTTGTTCTATTCTCCTCATCTAGAAATCACAATGACAAGATTCTTTTTCTTCTTTTATTTTTTTATTGGTAAATATCATCAAATAATATTCAACATAATACCTCCAAAGTCCCCTCTCTTCAATATAAATCACCAAAGATTCTCAACTACCCTTCTGTAATTAACTCTCCTCCATATTTCCTTCTCTGCTCTCTCCTTTCTTCCCTCGTTCTCGTCCTCTGTCCCAATCTTAATATCGCAAAATGATAAAAATGTTCGAGAAGGAGAGTACTTATGAGAATGAAAACATGGAACCAAACGACATTGATGAAAATGAAAATGAAGATGAAGATGAATATGAAGAAGACACATTATCATTCTACGAGTTATCAATCAACAGCAATGCCGATGCATGGGAAGAGTCTTCCTTGAGAGAATCGTCACAAAACTCGAGCTTTAAATCTTCGGAGGAGAAAGAAGAAGAAGATAACTATTTCGAGTTCTTCAGTGAAGAACTAATTATTACTCAATCAGACAACATTATTTTCTGCGGAAAAATCATTCCTCACAAGCAACAACAACAACAACCTATCAGCGTCTTTGAAAACCCTAAAAACGTCGTCATCCAAGAGAAAAAACACAGAAACCGATCCCTCTTTAAATGGAAATCGATCTTCGCCTCATCATTCAAATCAAGAACATTTTCAAGAAACAAAATGTCGATTTTGACCTCGATGACAAAGTCGAGATGGTACGTGTACTTATTCGGAATTACAAGATTCCGATCAGAATTGGAGATAAGGGACATGAAGAACAGACAGTATCAGGGAAGCCCATCTTTTTCTTTACCTAGATTGGAAAGCACTGAATATCACACAGAATGTAACAGCGGAGCCTGGAGGTTGCTCAGGGTACTTAGCTGCACTGGCGGCGACCAAGTAGACACCGTGGTGGAGCAGTAGAGCACGACTTACCAACAAAGTAGGTCCACCTCAACTCATGTAAAAAGTATGCGGGGTCAGTCTCACAAATATGGCTCTACCTTAAAATTTTCCGTGGAGTGGGGGGTCATGGCATGAGGTCTTTGACTATGCCAAAATTTAGTAGTTAAGAGTAGCAGTCATAGATTTGGCTTCTTTTGGTGTTTGTTCTATATGTGATGGCTATTGTACGGATATATTATTAGTATGCTATGATTATTGTAATCTGCAGTCCCACAAAATTTTGGCAACAAGAAAAGGTGGTTTGGCATATTATATTTTGTTAATTTTTTTTTTTAAAGTTTTCTTTATTAAATCACATGTTTATATAAACTTAGCATGCAGATTAAGTGAATGATGACCTAAATCACAATATTAAATTGCCTATAGAAGTTCAACTCTGACTACTCAGCACCATATAACTAAAGATTAGAAAGGTTATATTAACTAAACCAGTTCAAACTATTTGTCCTGTTGATATCAAACTTCCAAATGGCAGGTTTTGTTTTTTAAAAAATATATTGAATTTATAGAAAATTATAGAACCCTAAAAGAGACTGGGAAAATGTGGCAGTTCCTAGTGAATGGAATAGAAGAGGATTGTGTCATGTAATATTCTGACTCGTTGGCTAGACATTATCCTAGCTTGACGCTCCATTTCAAAGTTAGGGGATCTCTCAGAATTTCATCTTTTTAATGTAATTTTTTATATCGATTTCTGATATTATTATTTTCTCTCAAAAAAATATACAAGTCTCCGAAGTCGACCCATACGTTATTCAAAATATGAAAACGCGACAAAATATAGTTCAAGTCTTTCAAAAGATCAAAATAAAACAAAGCACATAATAAGTCTATGATCTAATCGAGTCATTTAAAGACTTGAATTTCGAACCACCATCACTATCATCCTTCGTATCTTTTCCGTCTTCATCAAACTCATCACCATTATCATGAGGAAGATCTAAATCGTCAAATAATACATCGATAGCAGTAATATCACCTCCAAATTCAACATTGTCTCATTCTTCCAAATCCAACACAGAATTCTCATCAACAATCCAATCATCTTTCGAAGAAAAATCATTAAGGTTATATTCATTCGACTTTAGAGCTCGTTTCAACATTGCCTTTATTTGTGACATTATAGAACACATATAGAATTTCAACAGTTTCAATTTAGGAATTTGTTTTTTGTAGATACAACAATCATATGAATAGTCAACAAAATTTTATATGCAATAATTACACTAGTAATAAAAAAAGGTAAAAATCTTTAAATTTTTTTACCAATATATATATATATATATATATATATATATATATATATATATATATATATATATTAAGTGATTTTAAATTTTTGGGCCCCTCGAAATGAGAAGCTTTGTTATGCATGTTACTTTAAACACGCATAAAGTCGACCCTGGTAGAAACGTATGTTTTTACGTTTTTATGATTCGATTATACTATTCTACTCCGTTTCTAGTAGATTGCAATTATACTCCTAATTCAATACGTTTTGTTTTTGTAGTTTTACGAGTTAACTCGCGATTTAAAACTATTGACTTCTTAGAGAGACAGAAATGGTTCCTTAGGAGGAAAATTGTAAATTCCCGGCCCAACTATAATTTGGGTTTAAATAATTATTGGATCGATAAGTATTTTAATTAATTAAGTCCAAACTCATAATTAGAAATTAGGTTATTTTGATATAAAAAATTAAAGAAAAAAGAAAAAAGAAAAAAGAAATGAAATTCTACCAGCCACAATCGTTTATTTAGTACGGGTTTCACGATATTAATATCGTTATTATGCTTCAGCAGCCGTCGTGAACAGGAGAAATTTCAAACTCTATCACCACAGTATTGCACTATATGGGTTAACATTATTGGTATAAAGTGAATTTAAGGAATTGAACTAAACACATTATAATATATATAATAATATCATTGGTATACTAGAAATGATATTAGAGAGTGTACTAGAAGATTTAAAATTGCTTAACGGTGTAAGGAGTATAATGATAACAACCAGTGGAGAAACCAAGGGGCGGGGAGCTGCCCCAACATTTCTTAAAAAAAGCCTCTTTTTATAGTGTAAAAAAAATATTCCGCCCTCCAAATAATTAAATTTTACGCCCCCTTAAAAGCAAATGCTGGTTCCGCCCCAAATAATTAACAACCCATATTAGTAAGTAGAGAGTTGATGACAACCAAAAGCAAAACAAAACAAAGATTGCCTCATAGATTTGTATGGTTCCATTAAAACAGTTTTTTGCCTTCCATACAGAAATTCCTTCAAAACAAACATACAATTCTGTTTCCTAGGCATTTGCAGGTTGAAGATCATCAAGTCTATGCCATGCTATTTCCTGCAAGAGTGATACAAAAGAACACATATAATCTGTTTCTCAAGATGGTCAAAGGCTGTATCATCTTTCACTCCAGCATTTATATACAAACGCACTCCGAAAATTACATCTGCTTGTTTGCTTAAGCTGACATACTTGACTTTCTACTGAATCTATTGATGTATAAAACAACAACTGTACTGCTGATTCTTAAATATTCTTAGTCTTAGGTTTAAATTATCAAAGGCAATGTTGAAGAAATCGCTAGTCGGTCGCCAGACTGACGACTAGCGAGTGGTCGTCATTACAAGGGAATTTTAACCCTTATCCTATATATTATAATAGTCAAACAAAATTTCATAAAAAATTAACAATAAAATGCTAGTCAAATCAAAGTATACAAAGTCTATACATAATAATTAAATTTAATATCGTAATAACTAATATCAAGTTCAAATACTAAAATAATAAAACGAAAATTGCACTTAAAAAAAGTCGGCAAAGTCTTTTTGTCTGACTAAGTTGGTCAAGCGTTTTTACCTCAATTTTGGGATTTTTTTAGTCAGTTAGGTGTTTACTAGAGATTTTTTGCCGACTAGGTCAATTTTTACAACACTGATCAAAGGACAAAACTTTGGTTCGTACCATTTCAACGCGCATAGTGATAAAGAAATATTATTTTTGCCCTTTCCATTCATTACTTTGGTATTTGTTGGCCATTTAAGACTTCGAGTAATGACTTGATTTTTCTGGTTATAGGGGTTTGTAAGGCTAGTCAGATTGCTGAATTTTTCCCAGACTCGGCTATGTCTCCAGAGGATTGCTGAGACGCGTTGTAGTTCCTTCTTCCCTGAATATAATTTCCCTCTAGATTTTGCCTTGAGAATTGACCGTCTTGTGGGAATGCTATTTGGGTTCTCAGTCCCGAGAGGTTGCCAAAGAACTTGTCTAGTTGCTGCTGTAATTAGCCGATGATCCATTTCTCTTCTGGAACGGAGATTTCAAAATTCGAGGATTTTATGGAAAATTTAGTCTGAATTCAGGGTTATGTGGCTGGAATTCTAACTGTGGATGCCGTTACTGATTTTCTTCCAAGAAAAGGACCCCTCCGCCATAGAAGGTGAGTTTGGATTCCGCTTGTGAGAGATGGCCGAGGCTGGTGACTTCCATTGCATTTGGGAGGGGTGTTGGTCCAAGGTCTTACTAAAGCGATGGTAGAACTTACATCATAATTAATTTGTAGCCGATGAACACTTGCCAACAACATCATTCTGTGTAATACTCTCTCCGTTTTACTCGCTTCGTCCGAAATTGAATGTCCAATTTCTTATTCGAATGGAAGGAGTATAAACAGATCAAACAACGTAAGGAGATTAAAAAAAAAAAAAACCGTGTATTATGAAATATACGCAATAGTAGCAACATATTTGACCAAACCAAGGTCGCTCGCAGGAAATGCACTGAAAGAAATGAGCAACAAGATGGGGGGAAACTCCTAGTTTATGCATGGATAAACTTGTCCAATGCAGATGTATCAAGAGCATGGAACTCTAATACCGCACCAAGAACAACAAGGCCGAGTTTCACAGCACCTTCTTTGCTCGATGCCTGCAAATTCGATATTCAGAATCAGATACGATAAAGATGTAAGGGTAATGTAAGTTCAAGAATAAGCGGATAAAAGGGCGGTACCTCAATATTGAGGGGCAAAACGGGGT
Source organism: Vinca minor (assembly GCA_026122235.1). Taxonomy (NCBI): domain Eukaryota; kingdom Viridiplantae; phylum Streptophyta; class Magnoliopsida; order Gentianales; family Apocynaceae; genus Vinca; species Vinca minor. Next base: position 5,777,170 of record JAOCZM010000096.1, read on the forward strand.
CGTGAAGTGAGAGTCTAAGAAGGAACCAACCACCATATCCAGAAACTCTCACCTGTTTTGTAAATGTACAAGTGTTATATGGATAAAATGTAGTAGATCTCAATTTCCATGATTATACAAGTTAACAGGACGTAAAATGTAATCTAACAAGAAGCACCCTGTAGAACAAAGACAGACGTAAAATGTTCAACACCGACATCAAGTATTTGAACGTCAGCTGATTCAAACTGCGCTATGCAGATAAAAACCACAGAACTTACCCCTTCATAGTTAACCGGGGCTTTCTGAAGCCTTTCGTCAGTTTCAACCGCGTTCTCTAAATGTTTTATCACTGCCTCTCCATACTCCCGGAAAGACCTGGATGCAGCAGCATATTAGTATTGTTAATTTACATGAAAAACAAGCTCATTCAAGGAAGTATTGATTTCATACCCTCCTTTAAGATCTTGATGACTTTGATCAATCTTTAATCTTAATTCAACAGCAAATGCGGGTTCTTCGAGACCTTCTACCAAGTCGGTCAAAACCTTACTACCAATTCCTTTTCCGGAAGCTTTAGCTGATGCAAGCTTATTCAAAAGCTTAACCTGCAAGTATTGGTTTGTTCTTTTTTAGGGCAGAGCAAAAATACAGAAGCGCATTGGCTCGGGGAGAGAATCGGATCAGCAAAGAACAATGGTAACTCTTAGAAAGTAGGTTTTTGTCCACTCCTTGTACAAAAAAGAGATGCTAGAAAATTTATGACGCGTTCCTTTTGGAACTGAAAACTTGCAGTGAGGCAAATTTGGGAGGTGAATTTTGAGTAAATAATTTACAAATCAAACTGTTTTGTTAAACAAAATTACCATAAGGTATGCACCGTCGTCGAGCCAGTGATTCTCCTTTAGAGCTCCATGCCCGCTGGTTTCAATGGCCAAATGCGACTCCTCGCCAATAGAATTCTGCTAATGATCCATTGTGTGTATAAATTTTTCTTGCAAATTAAAACTCAAAAACATAACAAAGGGAAACAAATATACAATAATAATACTACAGCTTTCTATACGCAATATTTCACGAATCATAACCATTTGTCAATCAATCATCAACGATACTAGTGAGGTTAGATTTAAAAGTTACATTTGTTTCTAACAGCTTAAACTTTTAAATGAGGTGGTAACTAATCATGGTACCGGCTAAGGAGGTTCTGTGTACAAAAATTATAGCAAACCGATACCAAAAGATATGAACGGTGCAAATGTGGGGTCCATTAATAAGAAGTGTGTCTGGTCATTCTTAATGGAGAATATTGCGGTACCAAAATGCATAAATTAGACTCCAATATAACGGTATAAGCTTTTTAAATCAGGGAGTAATTTAACAAGTATTCAACCATACCAAACGAATTGCCTCATCGATGACATTTTTGTAGCCTCTTTTAAATCGATGATGCTTTCCTCCTGCAAGGGACCAACTTTATCAGCACCTTTATATTGACAAAGGAAAGACGGAAAGATTGTCCGTTTATCTCACCTAATTTATTTTCAATGAAAGTGCTCAGCCCATCTGAAGTCACACTATCCGTGACAATAGTTGTTCCTGGATGCTAGTTTAAGAACAGAGACCGAATACAACTTAGATTCAGTCAAAATGCAATAGTTCCACCAGAATTTAATGAATTTACCTCCTCTAAGACAATAGCAGACATTAAAGCAATCAAACGGTTTCGGTTCAACTCTTGGCCTGAGGAATCTACTGCAGCAGATCTGACCGAAGAAAATGAAAATTAGCAAAGCTGAAAACTACCTAAACCACATTTGAAATTATAACCACAGAAATCCATCACCTGTCAACATCAGTATCAAATATGATACCCAAATCAGCCTTATTATCAAGGACAGCCTGAGTGATAGCTGTCATTGCTACCTTATCCTCCGGGTTAGGAATATGATTAGGAAACATGCCTGGTAAAAATTTCCAACGATCAACCGCATAAATCAGTAAAAGCTCAATGAAAATGCAAGTTAAAGGTTACCATCAGGCTCTAAAAACTGGCTTCCCGAAGTAACAGCTCCCAGAGGCTCGAGCACTTTTCCCTGATGACCATAAAATGACAAATGGCTCCCATATTAAATGACAGATATATTTCCAGTGAAAGATGACTATAAAATAAGGACGTTCTATGTCTCTTGCTAGTAGTCTAGGAAATCATGAAAGAAAGACAGAATATACAAGCGTTATGAGAAGCCGAATAACAATTGAAACTCACAGCAAAAAAGCCTCCTGCTCCGTTTCCAGCATCAACAACAATGTGGAATCCCTCCAGTGGCTTCTCTGGGAATTTGAAAAGAGTAACACGGTTAAGCTCCTTGACCTTGATTAGAGGTAAGAAAAGGCCAAGTTCATAAGATTAAAAGTATTGAAAATTGTTATCAGAGGTAACTATAAAACTATCTGCACAGGAAGTTGATTGGTACAAATGAAAAAAGATTCACGGTTTTTAGAATCATGACCAAGACGGACAAAGGATAGTAATCTTCAGTTAGCTCTCTTCAGAAGATTCTTTCGTCCTGATTCTAACGATAAAACAATAAGTCTTTACCTATATCTCCTGCAGCTTTGCGGACAGCTGCTACCAGATTAGATGTATAGATGGCCATGTAGTCTACTCGTTTAATGGATTGAGAAGCTTTTCCTTCTACATTGCTCAGCTCTGCATCAGTAAAGGTTCCATATATATTTGCAGCACGCTCCAAGATGTCTTTTATGTCAGGTTTCCCTAGCCCTCCAGCACTTGTAAAGAACTTAAATCCATTCCTGTTGTAAGGGAGATGACTTGCTGTACAAGTAACAATCATGAATTATAACTTTTAGCATAAAACTAATGACAGCAAGCATCATGGCGTTCATTGGAACTCGTAGTTACATAGTTAGTCGTATAAGTTGCAAGTTAGTATGAAACTTGTAATCTTTAATAAGGCTGACTAACAATTTTTCTATATATCCCCCTTCACTTGGTTTAATCAGGTCAGTTGATCATATGACATTCTGAATAACAAATTAAATAATTCATTTACCTGTTATCATTATGGATCCATCAGCTGGACATAGAAACTCCTCGTTTTCAGTAATAGTTGAATTGAACATTGCCGGTGTGGATGCCAATCTGCAAAAAGAGCCATTACTATCAGCTGTAATTGTTTACGACAGAGAAATCTATGTGAAAGGTCTCGAGAGTTTTAAACATACTTTGATATTTTTCCTTTCCATTATACTTCCTTTGTAAATTTTGTGAATAGACATAGATTACCACAGGTAAACACAGACAGTACCCAGTATATGTTGGGTCTCTTAAATAAGATCATTTATATACCAAGCAAATAAAGATAAACCTAGCCTCCACCTCAATAAGAAATACATGTCACCACGAATACGAGACTTTCATTTTAACGTTTATCCAGAGAAAAGAATATAACAATGATGAAAACAACCAAAACAGTAAAATTACAGGAAGCATTACGCACCCATATTGAATTACATCAAGCCCTGCGCGAGTAAGTCCGCAAGAAACAGCATCCTGGAAGTTGAACATAACATGTACAATTAACCATCAAAGACAAGTTAAGAAGAAAAGCTAGAGAGGTTCCAAAAAGGTTAGGGTCCATTTTCACAAATGATTCTCTACTACAGCCTTTTACAGCTATCATTAAAAAACATACTCAAAATGATAAATATAAATATACCTGTAACTTCTGAGCAGTTATCCGTGAATCGTGGCCAATGGAAACTCTCAAACGCCGGGTTATATCAGGTTTCTTTCTTTCCTGCAACCATGCAGCAAAAGCAGCAGCTATAGCTTCTGTGACTGGTTCAGTCAGGTTAACAGTTTCTCCCTCGACACCAGCAACGGCAACTCCTCGGATGTCACTGCATAAGAAATGTTAGTTCAATATCTTAAGGCACATGTTTAACATATTCCAAGACATTATAATTTTGAATTGTGGAAGTCTAAAGTACTAGCCCAGTCAGTCATAAAATGTCAGCCAATACCAAGACAACAACTTTACAATGCCTTTGACATCTTACGAATGCTTACTCTAGCAGCATTCCATTGAAAAGTTGCATAAGGAGAAACAAAAGTACCTGCCATTCTGTAGTTTAAGAAAATCACTTTTCTGGACCGATGGTGTAGCTGCTATAGATGGAGCAGCTGCAAGAAAATTCATCAATGAGCACAGCCATACATGGAAAAATATGCTTAGTAATCACAAGGAATAGAGCACTTCAAAACTTATACACCACAGAAGCAATGAATTAATCAGATTATCCACTCGGAAAGAAAAAACAAATTTTGGCAAAACTTTTTAAAGTATGTTAATATTATCAATATTTACATGGTTGAATCTGATATCAACCTGAAATCAGAGTCTAGAACGGACCATTGCAGTAAACAATTCCTCGGTTAAATTTGGACAAGGAGCGCATCTGCATGGTGGAGATGCCACTCCGTGCCAAATTCGCCCCCCTGAAGGGAGGCAAGTTGAATCTAAGAAGATTACAAGAGTCTGGTCGATAATGGGTCCCGAAATGCTTATTCTGCTGGCAGCACTGTGCTACCATAACATGTTGGACAATCTTCCCCGACATTGCTGCATGAGAATTAAAGATTCACAATATTATTAGACTTTTCATTGGCAAGAGTTTGATCAATAGGCTCATTCGTTTTCCCCATTAAACAAAATCACCAGTTTTATGTTAATCTCTAATTAATTCATCCCAGGCCACTCAAATCAAACTACTATAAATTTAATCTCTTTGGTAATCAAGTGGAAAGATTTTATTGATCTTTTAATAGTAGGTTAAACACCAAACCCAAAAGGAAGTAAGAACCTAATAAGTTGGCCATACTAACAAAAAGGTACGGATCAACTCTGAGAAATCAGTGGAAATACGAAGAATTTACAGCAAAACGCGAAAAGGGCCAGAAGGCAATCGAGGAAATCAGGCAGAAACATCAACAAGACACTAGAAGCATAGAAAAATGCCCCCGCCTCCCCCAACAATTTTTAAAAATTGCTGTATATGTATTAGATGTTTTAGGCTTGGTGCATTTGGATACCACTCTTGACACATTTCCCAACACAAATTGGGTCCCACGACTTTGCTCACAAACAATTCACTGTTTCAATCCGATACATAAATACTCAAGCAAAAAACCAATCCAAATAGTCAATTTTTCTTTAAATTCTATGATATTAGTCCTTTTACAGATTCTCTCGCCCCTCAAACTCAATGTTCTAGTACCATCTATGCTAACAACCAACAAGTAACATATAGCATGGAACTCCAGATATATAATCAACCCTCAAAATAGGCATTACACTAAACAACAAACTACCAATCAAATTCTCCCAAGTCCTAACCCAAGAAAAAAAAGTGGAACTAGCAAGAAATAACATCAAGAATCCCAATTTCAGATAGAACCCATAAATGTAAATACAAAAAAAAAAAAAACATAATAATGTAAGTCAACTGCAAAGATTATATAGTTGGTATGAAATTACCTGCCATAATTAAAAAAATATGCAAGATTTGATTTGGGATTGATGGGAAGAAAAATCAGTAGAACAGAAAGAGCAAGAATCACAAGGTTATGTAGATAATTGTTAAAAGGGGTAGGCAGAGCAGAGTCGGCTTTTGCTTACAACAAAAAAATGCATGCGGAGGCGGATATTCCCAGGAAAACTGCAATTACATTCGTGGACTCACTACAACCTTCCTATTTGTTTGTGAAAATTCGATATGGGACCAGAGCTATAGGTAGAGGCTCTAGTCCCACTGGCCATGATTAGCCACGTCGCCCTCTCCCAAATTTCTCTCAGTCACAGTTAAAATACAAAAAAAATTGTTCTGATATGGACACAGTTAAAAGTAAAAAATTGTCTCTCTCCTCATTTTATAGTGATGTGACAAATTTGTACAATTTTTTTTACTTTTAAATGCTGTCCCATATCGTAACAATCTTTTTTGTATTTTAATCAGAATCGAGAAAAAAAAATGGAGGGGAGCGACGTGGGCCAATTGTGAGCCCAGTGTGACTGAGACCCTCTACCCTATGCTCTCAGTCCCATATCGAAATTGTCCGTTTGTTTGTTTCCTTTTTGGCCCTAATAACAAGTGTCACGGTTAACAAGTCTTAGTACTTAGTACGTCCGCGATGCCGAATAACTTTAGTCAAAAGCCTCCAAGTCATTCTTGTATTGCTTACTTCCTTCACAATATGAGGACAAGAAGATGGACAATACTTAAAAACGAAAGCGATAAATAACACAGGTCACTTGCGGGAAATTAGCTTTTTTCATCAAACAATAAAACTATTACAAATAATAGAATTTACATCAAAAAGGTCCAAAACGACGAGGGAGAAATAAAAATTCTGCAAACAAGAAAACCCAATTTTCAAGCATTTTTAATAAACGTTCAAGCGACCCGACCCGCAAACGGTCACGACTATAGTGTAGAATATTAAAATTTATTAAATGATGAACAATTTTGTTTACAGGTATTACATATTTTTAAACAAAATTGTTCATCATTTAATAAATTTTAATATTCTACACTTTACAGGTATTACATATTTTTAAACAAATGTTATATTTTATGCAATAAGTGTTTTTTCATAATTAATACATATCTTACGACGTATAACATCTGTTTTATGCTATATGTGCTAAAAAGTCACAATGCATATTCGATCTAAAAAGAATTGGACTGTCGAAGTTTTTTCCAACGGGCAAAAAATATTTAGTATGTATTAAATATTTTTTTGTTCAACAACATAACCTAGACAAACAAACCCAAGTTAACCATAAGGCGTGATGTTTTGAACCATGGACTTGGGTTAAGGGGCTGAAATGATTCTGGGCTCAAAATTGATTTAAATGGACCATTTAAGTCATTCTTCACTAAGGCTTACAAAGCGGTCCAAAATGAGATCCACTGACGAAAAAGACCACTTTTGGTCCAAGAAAGGCCCAATTAAATGAAATGGGCCAAAAAAAGAAATAAATAACTATTGGACTAATATAAAGAGCGAAAAGTCCAATTTGCCATTGAAATAAATTCTCGCTTATCTATCCAAACAAATTTATTTATTTTTTACAACAATTTAGTTTGGCTTATGAAAGTTGATAATTGACCACATAGTTCATACAGAAGAAAATGATCTCTATTGATTCAAACACTGTATTTATACATATGAAATAGGGACAGATGAAGAAGAAAAGCTGAAGATTTCACATAGTACTTTTGATAAAAAAATCAATCTGATGTATTTCGTACCCTTCATTCAATGAAAAATGAGTTAAATTCTTATGTGTTCGACCGCTAAACTTTTATCTAAATAGCATCCTAGGATGCTACTTTCTATTTTCACATTATCCTTACTTTATGTACAACAAATTTTAACTATACTTACTCATACATAAATAATAATTAATACCCCCTCATCCGTAGTGCTGTCAAAGTGGGCCGAAGCCCGCGGATCGGCCCGCCCCGCCCCGCCGTGGACCGGGTATGGGCTTAGGAAATATTGATCGGCAAAAATGCTGGCTTTTTAGCCCGCACCCGTTTAGCCCGCGCGGACCGGATCCGCGGATCGCGGGCCGCCCGCGGGCTTTTTCATTTAAAAAAAATACATATTATATATAATATTTTTGGGAAAAGTATATATATTATATATAATATGGTATATATTAGCATATTTCCTACTCGCTTAATGGTAAAAATAAAAGTATACATATTATATATAATATTTTTTGGAATAGTATATATATATTATATATAATATGGTATATATTAACATATTTCCTACTCGCTTGATGGTAAAAATAAAAGTATACATATTATATATAATATTTTTTGGAATAGTATATATATTATATATAATATGGTATATATTAACATATTTCCTACTCGCTTGATGGTAAAAATAAAAGTATACATATTATATATAATATTTTTTGGAATAGTATATATATATTATATATAATATGGTATATATTAACATATTTCCTACTCGCTTGATGGTAAAAATAAAAGTATACATATTATATATAATTTTTTTTGGAATAGTATATATATTATATATAATATGGTATATATTAACATATTTCCTACTCGCTTGATGGTAAAAATAAAAGTATACATATTATATATAATATTTTTTGGAATAGTATATATATTATATATAATATGGTATATATTAACATATTTCCTACTCGCTTGATGGTAAAAATAAAAGTATACATATTATATATAATATTTTTTGGAATAGTATATATATTATATATAATATGGTATATATTAACATATTTAAAAAAAGTATACATAATAAAATAAAAGTATACATGACCTTAACTATTTTATTATTAATGGGTAAATCTTTATTTAACAAAAAAAAAAAATTGAGTGGGCCCGCGGACCTTGGGCGGTGCGGGTATGGGCATATGTTTCATTGATCCGCAAAAATTAGGCTCGTCCCGCCCCGCCCCGTTTTGACTTGAGCCCGCACGGGCCGGGCCGGCCCGTTTCACAGTACTACTCATCCGTACCAAATTACTTGTCACAAACTAACTTTTTCTGGTTTCAAATTACTTATCAATTCACCAGATTCAAAATAACATTTAATCATTTTTTCAAACTTTATACTCACATTTATTAACTCAACAAACATAACATAATTTTATTCAACATTTTATGTAATTAACTAACTATTGTTCTTAATCTTCATAAATATTATTCCTTCCATATCAAAATAGGGTTAACATTTTATTTTTTTCACATATATTAAGAAATTTCTAAAAATAATAAAAGGCAAAGGCAAAAAGACTAATATATCCATATTTACTACTCATTAGAAATTGAAATTGTGGTTAAAAAATGTAAAATAAGAGTAAAATGGTAAAAGTTCATTTTTTTTTGGACCTCACCAGAGGAGGGAGCCCATGTAGGGCGGAAATTTTTTATATATATATATATATATATATATATATATATATATATATATATATATATATATATATAGTGCCTCACAAAGGAGGTAAATTAGAAGACCGACGGGCCGGTTGCCCCATGAGGGGGAATATAAGTGCCTCACGGAAGAGAGAACCCATGAAAAGGAAATTAAAGCATGCCCCTTGTGTGAGGAGGGTATCGAACCCACGATCTCGTGGTCGTGGGCAGGCACTGGGCTATAGACCTTGTGATGGTAAAAGTTCATTAAATGTTCACTGATAATCTAAATGTTAATATTATTTTGAGAAAAACTTGAAGTCCAAATGTTAACATTATTTGCGGATGGAGTTGGTAGTAGTTAGTGATAAGTAATTTGACTAAAAACATGCTCAAAAAACCAAAATTTTCATTCCTTTTTTATTTTATTTTTATAAAACTAATGTTGGGAGGAAAGATGAGTTGCTTTGGTTGAATCTGATCATCCCAAGAGCAAATGGCTTAGGATGCCATTGGTGCAAAACACAAAGTTGTTGCTGTAATTTTTGTTGACCTGAAATCAAGACACACTTAAAATCTTTGATTTCTCCCAAATGTGATTATTGTTACTCCCTCCATTCCCTATTAATTGTCGTTTAGGGAGATATCTAGGTATCCAAATTAATTGTCGTTTAAGGTTCTTTTATTAGTTGTCAACAATTTATTTCAATTATACCATCAACATTTTCCTTTCTTTTCTTTATGATGTATTAGTGAGAGAGAGGGAAGGTGGGGTAATATTGGAAGTTTATGTGAAAATGACAACTTCCTTAATTTTCTCAAATTGTCTAAAGAGTCTTATATTTAGGAATGGAGGAAGTACTACTTTTCCAAAATAATTTGCCAAATTGTTTGGAACACTTTTTGAGACATTTCAAATTATTTTTTTAAGTTAAAAAAATTAATGTATCTATATTATTATTTTTTCAGTCATATCCTTAATTTATTACTTAATTAACCATTAATAATAATTTTTAGTCATTAATTATGGAATATTTAGAATTTTTTTTGTCATATTAATTGCTTTTTTAATTTAATTTATTTTTAAATTTTTTATGAAAACTCCTGATAAACCTTTTTAGGATGAAAATCGTATTATAAGTTTATAGTCCATAGCAATTTGAAGTGTGTCCTAAGAACAAGAAAATAAAAAACACAAGATAGGACATTTTCACAACGGAAACCTAACTTCAAGGGTTTGACTCTTGACTTTCTTCTTTATTTTGTAAAATAATAAAAAATTAGAAAACATCTCTGTAATTATTATTTTTTTTTTTTTTGAGCGCCCGAAGGCGATTGCTCCGAAGGGGAAGAGCGGAGAGTACCCTAGATAGGGAAGATTGAAGCATGCCCCATGCCTGGGGAGGGAAGATAAGCCTCATAAGGAGGAGAATTATTTGCCCCATTATGGGGAGATATAGGAATCGAACACGGGACCTCCGCCCCGTGTTCGGGTAACCTTACCACATGGTTACCCGATTCCCATAAAACATCTCTGTAATTCTTGGATCTTGGACCATGATCACATTTTAAAATTAACCTAAATAAATAATGGGACGAAAAATTCAACAAAAAGCCATGAAATTTTGGAAGACAATTTCTCACAATCAACGCTTTCTCCTCGTGCACATAAAGCTTGGTCTGTGCATGTGGACCTTTCATCAATTAAACGATTAAATTTACTTAGCTATAATTGATTTTGTTTGGTTTTAGTTTAATTTGGTTTAAAATCTAAATTAATGTTCAAACTGTCTTTAAATTGGGTATGTAAATGAAATTTGAAGAATTAAATCATATATAATCTTTTTTGAATTTGAGAATAGAGACTGAGATCAGAATCTCAATGTAATACCAAATGTAAACAGGTTCTCTCCCTTTTATTAGGGTAAACTTCTCTCCCTTTTATTAGGGTTTCCGGCTACTTTCCCCTAGGGTTCCACCGTCTCCTACCTCTTACCCCCCCGTTCCTTTGCCTGCCATGGATCGGGAGAGTATACAACTACTTCTTCAGTCCCTTTCTATTGCTGATGTTGAATCCGAACCCCTTCAGGTCTCTTCAGAAGATCTCGCCAAGGGTGAAGAGGAATGTCGACGAACCTTGGTCGGCAAGCTTAATGCGCGGGCTGAGATTCCGTCTAAAGGTCTTAAAGCGGCGATGATGCATTCTTGGAAGAGTAAGAATTTTGAAGTTGTGCGCCTAAGACGGAATGTGTTCCAATTCTTTTTTGATGATCCTTTGGACGCTGAATATGTTCTCCATGAGGGTCCGTGGTGCTTTGATGACTCTCTTCTGGTAATCAAATCCTGGACGCCTCAAGCCAATATATCAGACGACTGCTTCAAGTTTGAGGATTTCTGGATACAGGTACTTGGCTATCACCGTGACTGCTATACTATCCCGGTAGGGTCACGCATTGGTCGATCCTTCTCCGATTGCAAGGAGGTTCAAATACGTGAAAATAAGCGTATTCATGAAATATTTTTCCGTTTGCGAGTTTCGGTGGATGTTATGCAACCGGTTCGCCGTCAGCTCTTATTGGATACTCCACTCTACGGCAAAGTGGCCGGTCTTGTGGTTTATGAGCGATTGCCTCATCTGTGCCGCCGCTGCGGTATTTTGGATCATACTCTGATAAATTGCCCCCTCCAGAGATCAGAAACGACGGAGGACGAAGCTAAGTCCCTCCCCTTTGGCAGCTATTTGAATCCACCTGTCGGGATTGGCGCTCTTAGGGAGCGAGCCTTTCCCGCTACTGACTCTGGCTTTGCAGATGGCTCCCCGCCGGTTGTCCCTCCTGCTGCAAAACCCCCTACTAGTTCTGACCCTGGGGTGAGTTTGGCTACTGCTCCATCGTTAGCTATTGTCTCGATTGCACCATCAATTGATTATGAAGCTGTGGTGGACTGGTGTCCGATGCAAGCCGATGTGCCGGTCACGCCTCGGGTTTTACCAGCCTCGTTCCGGGATGCTACATTGAAGGCCACGTCGAGTCCTCACGTTTCTAAGAGGAGGGGCCGACCGCGCAAAGTTGAGGCTTCTAAGATGTCTACTGCTGTGATCACTAGCTCTGTGGGAAAAAAGAGGGAAGCTCCTGTAAATCAAGATATGGAAGAGGGTAGCATGCATGGGGAGGTACTTTGCTTCCCTTCCAAGAAAACCAAGACTGATGGCTTTTTCGATTGTGTTGTAATGGCGGAGGCTGCCTCGGAGCAGCCCCGCCAGGTGTAATGAGTATCCTATGTTGGAATTGCCGAGGCCTTGGGCAGTCTCGTGCAATTCTTAATCTGAAAAACCTTGTTAAGGTTAATAAGCCCGTTATTGTTTTTCTTATGGAAACTAAAGTTGTTCGTTCTGTTATGAATAATATACGTATTAGTCTTGGTTTTTCGTCTGGTATTATTGTTGATCGTTGTGGACTGGGAGGGGGTTTGGCCCTCCTTTGGTCCGATGATGTTCTTTCTGTTAATTTACTCAGCTATTCTAGCGGTCACATTGATGTCTGCATTAATGAGGGGATGGGGACTAGTTGGCGGTTTACGGGGTTCTACGGTAATCCCTACCATGAACTTCGTCACCACTCATGGACCCTTCTCCGCCGTTTACATTCTCTGTCCCAGCTGCCTTGGTTATGTGCGGGTGATTTCAATGAGATTATGTCCCAGAATGAGAAGGAAGGTATGAATGACCGTAATCCCACTCTTATTGCTGCCTTCAGGGATGTCATTTCAGATTGCGATCTGGTCGATCTTGGGTTTATTGGCCCTCGTTTTACTTGGCTAAACGGTAGGGGTCCAGGGCTGGTTCGTGAACGATTGGATAGGGCTTTTTCGAACGTTGCATGGAGGGGGCTTTTCCCGTCATCTACTGTTAAACACCTTGCTTCTGCGCACTCAGACCATGTGCCGATTCTTATATCTTCTGCAAAGTTTCGAAAGAAAAAATGGCACTATTTACCGCGCTATGACCCTTTTTGGATACATGATGAGGAATGTATTAATATCCTTGCGGGTTCCTGGCAACCGAATGCTCTTAGGAATGGGGCGGAACTTTTTTCAGAAATTACTCGAGTTCGGGATCGTCTTCGTAGTTGGGGGTCAAAGAAATTTGGAGATTTGGATAAAAAAATATCCGCTAAGCAGTCTGAGTTGGCGAATTTATGGGGATCGCAGAGTTTTTCTGCGGTGGATGATCAACGTTTGAAACGGGAATTAAATTGTCTCCTCTCCCATGCAGATGAATTCTGGAAGCAGCGTAGCAGAGCTGATTGGTTATTACATGGGGATCGCAACACTACATATTTCCATCATAAAGCTTCTTCTCGCCGCTCTCGCAATTATATTGAGCGCCTACAAAATACCATGGGTGAGGTAATGGATGGTGAACATGATCTTTCTTCTATTGCTGTTGACTATTTTGATGACCTTTATAGGAGTAACGGCACTCCCCCCGCAACGCTTGCTGACCTGCCTATCCGTCAGGTGCCGCCCCAGCGGGCCTCCTCTCTAGCCGAACCCTTCTCAATAGCCGAGATCACCACAGCCTTGAAGCAGCTCCCAGGGAAAAAAGCACCGGGCCCGGACGGCATGCAAACGGTATTTCTTAAAAAATACTGGTCCATTTTTAGCCCCCAAATCTCATCTTTCATTCTTGGATTTCTCAATGGCTCTCGCGACATTTCAGGCATCAATAACACCTTTATTGTTCTGATTCCCAAGGTTAAGTCCCCACTCCACATGACGGAATTCCGACCCATCAGTTTGTGCAATTCAGTGTATAAGCTTATTTCACGTATTTTGGTTAATCGTCTAAAAGGTGTTTTGTCTCATGTTATTGACCCATCTCAAAGTGCTTTCCTGAAGGGTAGGCTTATCACAGACAATTCTATTGCTGCTTTTGAGGCCTTTCATAGCATGCAAACTGGTCTGTCGGGTGCTAAGCATCATTGCGCTCTCAAGCTGGATATGCGCAAAGCATTTGACAGGGTGGAATGGCGTTATTTAGATATGATGTTGGAGACAATGAACTTCCCTCCCCGCTTTCGCATGTTGATCATGGAGTGTGTTAAAACGGTAAGCTATAAGGTCCTCATCAATGGCAAGCCATCCCGGTCTATTAAGCCTTCTCGAGGGCTGCGCCAAGGTGACCCCTTATCTCCCTTCCTTTTTATATTATGTGCCGAAGGATTCTCGGCTATGATTCGTAAGGCTGAGAGTACTTCTCTATTACGTGGTATTCAGTTTGGCCGTTCGGGAATTAGCCTTTCGCACTTATTCTTTGCGGACGACTCTTTACTATTTTTTGAAGGGAATTTGGGGAGTGCGCAGATAATCAAGAATATTCTCTCGGATTATGAGGTCTTTTCGGGCCAATCAATTAATTTCGAGAAGTCATCTATTTATTATAGTAAGAATTTTGACCAGTTTTTAGCGGAAGATATCCGAACTTCCTTGGGTGTTCGCATTGGTGCTGGTGACGGTAAGTATCTAGGCTTACCTTTTTTAATGGGGCGTAATCGCTGTGGTGTCTTTGCCTATGTCAAGGATCGAGTTTGGAAGAAGTTGCGTGGGTGGAAGGAAAAATACTTGTCTACAGCCGGAAAAGAAATTCTTATCAAATCCGTCATCCAAGCTATCCCGACTTACATTATGCAGAGCTTCTACATCACTCGGACTGTTCTTGATGATATCATGACCATGATCCGCAAATTCATTTGGGGTAAAGTTGGGGGCGAGCAAGGTATTCACTGGATTTCATGGGAAAAATTATGTATGCCGAAGAATCGGGGCGGTCTAGGCTTACGTGATTTGCATCACTTTAATTTAGCCCTCTTGTCGAAGCAAGGTTGGAGAATTGTTCAACATCCGGAGTCTCTTGTGGCTAAAATCCTTGGAGCCAAGTACTTTCGAAACAGCACCTTTCTTGAGGCGAAGAAGGGGTCCCGCACTTCTTGCGTTTGGCAGAGCCTTCTAAAGGGCCGTGATGTGTTGCGCCTTGGGCTGCGTCGGAACATTGGATCGGGAGACAGTGTGAGAATTTGGCATGATCCATGGCTGCCCTTGCCTCACACTTTTCGGCCTGCAAGTTGGAATGAACCAGCTCTTCCCGATGGCATGGTCAGCGATCTTGTTCTCCAAGGTCCTCGCAGGTGGAATTCGGCATTGGTCACCTCCTTATTTTTACCACATGAGGCGGATGCAATTCACACGATCCCGCTCTCTGAGGTTCCCTCGGTGGACAAGTATGTTTGGCATTTTACGCAAAGTGGTGTTTATAGCGTCCGGTCCGGATATCAAGTATCTATGGAAGCCCAGCGACGAGTGGCATTGGGGTCTGAATCGTCCTCCTCGGGGCTTAATGAGCGTTTTTGGGGCGCCCTCTGGCGTCTCCCCGTCCCTCCCAAATTGTTACATTTTCTATGGCGAGCATCCCTTGACAGACTGGCTACAACATCCAACGTAGCGAAGCGAATCTCGGTCTCTAGTTCATGCGCCTCGTGCGGAAATCTTCTTGAAACTGCAGCTCATTGCATTTTGCAGTGCTCTTATGCGAAAATGGTTTGGTCCTTCTGGGACAAATCTACTCACTTCCTATGGATGGATTTGCCTCATTTCAAGGATTACTTAGCCCATGTCATGTTGCATGGCTCCAGTGAAGATATCACTATCTTTGCTTTCTTGTCATGGCAGATTTGGAAGGATCGCAACCGAGCCGTGTTTGACTCTCACCGGCTACCACCACCGCTGATATTTAGTGAGGCGGTTGCAGCTGCTCATGAGTTTGCCTCCTTGTTGGCTGATTCTTGCGTCAAGGATTTCGGGGCAGTTGATTTGCCTAATGTTTGGGCCCCTCCTCCTCTTTCGTTTGTTAAGATTAATGTGGATGGTTCTTGGCGAAGTGGTCTTGCATCTTATGGATGTCTTGCTCGAGATCACACAGGATATCCTATGCTGGCTGGTTGCGGTCAACTACATCAATGTATAAGTCCAGCTCACAACGAAATCTTAGCGATTATAGAAGGCCTTAAGCTCGCTTCACTTTTGGGACTCAGGACCTTTTACTTGGAGAGTGATAGCCTTGCTTCTATTACTCATCTCAAGTGCTCAGGGTCGGATTTTTCGGTTCTAGGCCCTATTTTTGATTATGCTAAGTCGATTATGATTTCTTTTGATTTGGTATTTTTACTTTTTGTTAGGCGTAGTGGGAACAATGTAGCTCATTGTCTGGCTCGCCATGGCCATGCCTCTTCTTCCAACTTGTGGAATTCTCTTTTTCCGCATGATGTAATGTTGGCAATCGAACATGATCGCCTTTCTTTCTAATCGAATGCACCCTTTTGGGTTTCAAAAAAAAAAAAATGTAAACAGCCCCTTAATGTGTATGACTTTCCTTAATCATATATTAGGCCACAGACACTAGGGTGACCATGGTTTGCATGTCTATTTAATTTTAGGATAGATTTTTATTTTTTTATTTTTTTTTTACGCCCGTTGGTTCGGTTTGGTTTATAAAAAAAATTAAACCAAATCGAAAATTCAATTTTAATTTAATTCAAATCGAAATCAATTCAATGCACCGCTCAAACCGAAAATTCAATTTAAATTAGTTTGAATCAGTTTAATTTAATCGGTTTCGATTTTTCAAAATCACCTTACTTATAACCGAAAATATCCACCAAGTAAGAATTTTATTACTCCCTCCATCCCTAAATAAGGTTAACATTTGACCATTTCACATGAATTAAGAAATTCCTAAAAACTATAAAAAGGTAAAGCTAAAAGACTAATATATCCTCATTAACTACATCTTGAAAATTGAAATTGTGTTTAAAAAAAAAGTAAAAAGAGGGTAAAAATGGTAAAAGTTCATTAAATTCTCATTGATAATCCAAATGTTAACCTTATTTTGAAACAAAATTAAAGTCCTAAATGTTAACCTTATTTTGGGATGGAGGGAGTAATACTTAAAGACGTGATTTGTTTGACCGACAACTTCATAAAAGTGCATGCAACATTAAATTAAGGATCCATCAACCAAGGAGAAATTAATTAAGGTGGTTCGAATCCCAATTCCAAATTGCCAAGTCTTACGGCACCAGATTTGGATTTTCTGTCTGCCTCATCAAATATTTGCCTTTGGGATTAGAGTAATTAAATACAATAACCAGCAGCTCATAGAAGCTACCATTCTCTGTTATCTTCCTGTTATCTTCTTACATTTCATTTCTATACTTTGGATTTTTTTAAAAGCGTTATTATATTCCTCTCCTCAAATAATTTTAACTTAGTTGGTCTCACCTACAATCTTTCAAGATTTATCAAAGTACGAGTCGCGTTTTCAAGACATCTTTAAAGTAATCCGGATCTTATGCGAAATAAATTTTTTCAACACATACAAAATGCCTCAGAACAGGTGTTATGTGGCTCACACCAATTGTTTTTATGCTCAAAATAGGTGTTTTGCAAGGCAAAAACATATCAGATGTTCTGAGGTTGAGAACATGTGTTCGTTTTAAATCAATCTTAACCGTCAAAATTTTAATCCAAAGGATGAGGGAAGTTTCGCAAGTGCGAAATTACCCAGTTCCGTACTGAAGCCAGCGTCTCTTTAAAGTGACTAATATCGTAGAATTGTGAAAGGTAATCTTAAGCTAACTGATAACACCTACAATCTTGCAAGATTTGTCAAAGTAGAAGTCGCAACTTCAAAGACATCTTTAAATTGACTAATATCTCATAATTGTAAGATTTTCTACGAACATACATAAATAAATAAATAAATAAAATGATACTTTCTTGTTATCTTGGTGCTTGTAGTTGTATCTCTTTACAATAAGGATATGCAATAGTTGAACAATAACTATTCGTCCGTTCCAAATTAAATATCCAATTTTCAATTCAAAATGAATTAAAAAAAAAAAAGTAAAACTCAATTTGAGAAAGGGATATCTAAGCAGTAGTGAATATTCCAAAACTAGGCAAAAGGAAGAAATATATATATATATATATATATATATATATATATATATATATATATATATATATATATATATATTTTTGATGAACCATCCATTGAACAGAAAATGGCCAGGCCAGACCAGTACAAATAGAGAAATCCACAAACTCATCCTCTAGTAAAAGAGGGGAGTTGAGGAAGGAAAAATAAGAACTAGACAGAAAAAAGTTACACAAGGTAACGGAAATAACCCACACCCCATAGATACAAAAGGTGGGTAGGAACTAAACATATGAACAACAATAAGCTAACAAACAAACAAAAAAAGTATTCTCTTCAACATCTTCATCGCGATCCTCGAGCCACAGAGGCAAGCACTTGATTCCACCTTTGTCCATAAACAGCGATTCAGAAGACCCTGGGCGAATCAAAGATCTAAAAAACCGCCTAGAAAAAAGGTGAAAACGCACTAAGGGGCCCAGATAAGAGCTGGGGAAACAGAACCTGCCACTAAGGAAGGGAGTAACAAGTCGATCTAAGAAGATCAACAAAGGAGGACTCCCCGAGGTCTTGAATCTTGATGAAAATCTCTCAAGAAGAACTCCATTGATGTTTGCGGTCAAAAGGAGGGGTATAGGAACAAAAAGGGAGTGGAGAATGGCTAGATCCGACCAAGAACCGACCGGAAGCCGGTGCTTTTGGCCGGATCTAGCCATGAAAGCATAGAGGAAGAAGAAGAAACCAAGGAGAGAAAAAAGGGGTAGGGAGAGGGAGAAATATTGGTAGATAACATTATCATAAATTGAAAACTTATACATCTTGAAATTCAGTTGAAGAATCATCTTCTAATAATTAATAAGGAGAGGAAAAAAAAATAACAGAAATGGAAAAAAAAAAAAATTTGGTTCAAACTAAGGCCTAGCTAGATAGCTAGATAGCTCAACTGTACAAATAACAAAGTCAGAATCCATGTCTAGACTATCTCCCTATGTTATCGCTTCCTGAGTCGGTCAGAATTGTGATCCTTCTTGCTGATTTCAGAAAATCGCTGCAATAATAATAAAAAAAAAATAAGCGAAATCAATAAGCAAAACGTCTTATAAAAATGAATAGGAAATTGAACATTCAATTTAGGACAGGACGTAGACAGTATTATACCTGAAGGGTTCATCTCCGGTATGTTTAACCGTACCAGCAATGTCCTGATAAATTACATTGCTCAACATTTGTGATCTTTCTAGGCTAAACATTTCAGCCAACTTTCGATACAGCTCTTCGTAAGAGCTAAACACAGATAAGTCCATAGTCCGACCAACATCCTCGGATTCCATGAAAACTTTGCAATGACCAGTTTCCAATCCGAATTCAATTTTCTGATCTTTGTACCACGCGGATACTTCATTAGAAGAAGAGTACTCCGGAGGACCATTCTGAAGAACCCCTGATCCTGAACCACACGACAAGTTTGAGGTTTGGGAGATTTGTTGCTCGGTGAGAATTTGCTTGCCAAACAAAGTGAAAATAGGCGTTTTTGTTTCAGCCGTAGTCTTTAGTTGTTCTTGTGTAGTAGTGTTTCCTATAGATAACAAGCAAGAAACGTTTTCCTTGGATTGAGAATTTCCCATCATGAAATCACTAAATTGGGTTCTAGGAGGAGGTGTTGTAGGATGATCAAACGGCTTAAATTTGAGAGGGAAGAGCCCGGGCTGCAGTTTATTGTAAAGGGGTTCGGATGAGGTTAATCCAAATCGATGAGGATGCCTGGCTCCCTGTATGCCTGCGGGAATAATGTTGTTATCTGATAAACAACACAAAGGGCTGCTTGGACTCAAGGGGTTACTACTAAGGAAAGACGACATTGTAAGTTGTCCGGTGAGGGGAAATTCCGGAGGGTGTGGAAGCCTTAACTTCTTCCCTGGCGGGAAATAGGGAGAATGATGGATCGGGGGCATATTAGATACTAATTCAACCAACCATGGACTTACTCGCTTAACATTTTGGAGTAAATCTGGCTCATCCCAGGCTACCTGCAAAATCCGAGACGAATTAACAAAGTTTAGAAACTCTAATCTTAAAGAACTGTTGGGAATTCAGTATGTTATGTACCTGAAGAAAGACGCCATGGAGAATTAGGCCAATGAATTGGATCATCAACTTGTACACCTGAAATAGTTCCCATAAACCAGCTAATCCGAGACGAATCTTCGGTCTCAAATGGCATTTTGAACCTCATTCCAGAACACCATTGGATTCTCATAGCAGCTTTAACAGCTGAATCCTTCACAACAAACTCCGGTGAGCTTTGCCCGAGGATAGTAAATCACCTCAAATGGCCGGCCGGAAGCAGCAAGATTTGCCGCTTCAATAACAGATTCAACTTTTACTTTTCCCATTCCACTCGAACCAATCCCATTATTTCCATTTCCTCCCTTACTATTTCTCAAAAATCTATTCTCATCTTCACCTAGAAATCCACCAAAATTTCCACCTCCGGTGTTCCATCCAGACGGTGGCTCAGGTTCATTACCCCCAATTCCTCTTTTAGCCCTACGAATCCCAACACAAAGATCCCCATTGTCGGCCCTCAAGAACACAATGGAATCGCCGGCAACAAGCTTTTTCTGGTTCACAAAATTACTCCAACCGGTAGTGAGGAGATGCCGGCGAGGGGTACCTCTATAGATATGCCGGAATTTCCATACCTCGCCGTGAACATCCTTGACTAGAATAGTCTGTACCGGCGGTTCAGCCGAATAATCTAGCCTAGGAAATATAGTCTCAGCACAGTAACGAGGAACAGAGAATCCGCCGCCATTATTGGCGTCGGATTGTGTTAAGGTTTTGGCAAAGTAATTGGTTTTTTCAGTCTCATTTTTGTCTAAACCCAATAATCCAATATCATCATCAGAATCAAAATCATGGGATTGCAACGGAATCAATTTCAATTTCGCAAAAACCTCATCCGTTTCAGTATCAGCCAAATATTTAATAGATGAAACTCTAGATAGAATCAATGGCGGAATTCTAGAGAAATTACTACCAAAATCTAGTTTGTTAATAGCATGTTCAGCATGACCTTGAGGAAAATAAAAAACTTTTGAGTTCACCTTTGGCATCTGAACCATCCCACCAGCACAAGCATGCCATAATTGTGGTTCCAAACATTTCTCAATTTCATCATTTTTAACTGAATCCATAACTGTAATCATCTTCTTATTTTAAGTCTAATTTCTTCAAATAACTATAAAACAGCAAATTCTTTATAACAAAAATATATTTCTTTACCAAAATCAAACTTACCTTTCTTCAAAGATTAATTTGAGGAGAAGGGACTTCCATTTTCTTTAAAGGGTGCCTAAAGATTTCATCTTTTTGGTGAGATTTCACAGTTTGCTGTAAAATCTTTGAGAAAAATGAGAAGAACAGTGGGGTTTTTTGTGGAGGGAATTTAAGCAGAGAGGAACTGAAAGGGACAGACAAAGACAGAGACAACACAATAGAGTACCACTATTTAAGTAATAAGATTTTTATTTTTTTTTATTTTTTTAATAGTATATTAGGAATTGAAAATTTGGTCTATAAGTTTTTCCGGGAAGCTGTTTCCAAGGATCTCTCCTAAGCAAGATTCTAAGTACTCCAAAAGCGTACTTAGTATTTTAATTGACTTAAATCCTTGACTTAGTTATGTTACTAAGTACACACATTGGTAATTACTAGACACTGTAAATTACTGCTTAATTGGATAGTATTTTGTTTTAAAATAAGAAACATAACATGTAACTTTCGAATCTATATTCGCGCTTAAAATAAATTTAACCTTATGATATCCTATTTCAAATCCAAATACCATCCAACTTGAAAAATTACCACATAAAATATTTATATCTTCTTTGTAAAAATAAGGTGACATTAAGTCCAATGTTTAAGGTCTCTAAAAAATAAGGAAGCTATGTTTAGAGACTAAATTCATCAATCCGCTAAAATCTTAATCTTATTTGGCAGTTTAGATGTATGAATAATTAAGGAAGCCCTTGGATTAGGGTGGGTTTAGCTAAGTTTTGAGTTAAACTCAAACATTTTACTTGTAGACCTATATATTTTTTTCATAATTTTTTATTTTATTTTTACGCAATAAGAGGGATTGGATTTCAAATCAAACTCCAAGCATTCAAACACCATAATTCAGGGAGGCATTTACCAATAAAAGGTAGTAAAAATAAAATAAAATTTACTTTGTAAATGGGTGCAGCCGCAGCGTCAAATAATCGTCTGTACCCGTATACGTGCCCATTTTTATATTTAGGGTAAAAGCGCTGACGCCCCCTAATCTATTTCGTTTTTTGGTTTTTGACCCTCAACTAAAAAGGGTCAAGTTTTACCCCCTAAACTATTTCGGTTTTTGGTTTTTGACCTTCCATCCATATTCTCCGTTACATCATAACGGAAGTCAAAAAAATGGGGGCATTTTGAGAAAATCATATCATTCATAATAAATATAATTAAATTTAAGGGAAAAATGGCCTTTTAAGATTTTTGTTAGAAGTTGGAATTTACAGTTGGTGGTTGGAGAAGAGGAGTGGTACCCGACTTCCGGCTTCTTCTGTCACTGTTCTCACCGGCGACTTCTTCTTTCTAGTCAGAATAATAGGTTTTTTTTTATAAAAACAAAAATTTTAGGATCTTATACAGATTGCCCAAAAATGCCCCCAATTTTTGGACTTCCGTTATGATGTAACGGAGAATATGGATGGAAGGTCAAAAACCAAAAACCGAAATAGTTTAGGGGGTAAAACTTGACCCTTTTTAGTTGAGGGTCAAAAACCAAAAAAGGGAATAGTTTAGGGGGCATGAGCGCTTTTTACCCTTATATTTAATTACTCACAATTTGACATGTGTATATATAATTGGAATAAATGTTCTCATAACAAATTCTGAGTAGTTATGTATATGAATGAGAACATATATGAGTGCAGATAATTTTCACCCGGTACTGGCAATGGTGAAGAAATGAGATTGAAATGATTTTTATTTTTTTAATTTTAAGAATAACAGCATCCACTTTTAACTCTACCAACAAAAAAATTGAAGGCTTCGACTTGTTAACAACATTTCTCAAGAAAATAAATTATTTGTATGAATTATTCAATGTACAATAAAAGACTAATACAAAGTATAAAAAAATAAAAATCTCAAATGTCAATTTTATTTGGCCTAAATTTCGGGTTTCTTTGCTCTAAATTCGATGCATTTGTTTAATGATGAAACACATTAACAATGGTTAAATTAGTCTTATGAGACCCGATTCAACCGATGAACTTGGAGACCTTAATTATAGGTTTTTTTTGTCTCGCTTTTTTTTTTTTTTTTTTTTTTTAAATCTTTTTGGATTGATTTACTAGAATGTCGCTTTTTCTTCGTCTCACAAAGAAGTCAACTTCTAGTATCAAAAAAGAAAAAGAAAAAAGAGCAAGCCAATGTGAACATATATTAAAAAATAGAATTTGTCAAAATGCAAAAAAAAATAGTTTGATGTCATAAAAAAATTATGCATTTCTCAATTTAATTTTGTTAAAATTCTAAATGATAGTCTAAGGGGAAAAAGGAATTTTGTTAGAATTCTTGAGAAGTTCTTTGTCAAGGGGTTCACTATCTTTTTAAAAATAAAATGAATAATTTTATTAATTAGAAATATTTGCAGCTTCTACTATCACTTAGTACTATCAAAAAGGGTATGCCTGCCCGCCCCGCCATGGGCATGCCTTAAATGGGGATGCACGGGCATATCCACTTTTTTAACAGGATGTCCATACCCGCCCGCCGAATGCCCATGGGCAAATGGGCATGCCTGCAACCCTTATTATTATTTTTTTTTGGGTTGAAAAATAGACCAAATTCGAAAAAAATAACAAAATGCATTTCTTTCTCATTCACTTACCGCTAACAGTCCTGTAGGGAGGAAATAAAAATCCTAAATAGTTCAAGAACAATCAAATCAAATTCTACAATATCCAAAATAGTTTTAAAAATAATCAAATCAAAGTCAACAACTTCAAAAATAATTCAAGATCACCTGTCCAAATTAACAAACATATTGCTGAAGTCAAAGCAACAAAAAATATATACTGTATTTTTAATATCCTTCATCTATTCATTAACGTTAGAAATATTATTTGAATCCACTTTAGATCATGTTGATTGCTCCTCATTATCTTCACATATAAAACACACATATATTAAGAAGTTAA
The DNA here is from genome assembly GCA_026122235.1 of Vinca minor. Lineage (NCBI taxonomy): Eukaryota > Viridiplantae > Streptophyta > Magnoliopsida > Gentianales > Apocynaceae > Vinca > Vinca minor. The sequence goes on from JAOCZM010000096.1 coordinate 5,801,398, forward strand.
AACATTATAAATGGTAAATGATAAATGATAAGTTAGAATATAATTTAGTTACCTTCATATATGAAACCGTAAATTCAATTGCATACACATATTTGAGCTTGTACATTTCTAGGAAGAAGATGACTCTTATATTTGGTAAGAACACGTGCAAGAAGATAGTGGAGATATAGGATTCTTGTTCAATTTGGAGAAGACTGAAGAGCCTTCTTAATCTCTATCCAAAATTAATTAAAAAAATAAAACAAAACAGGCATGCCCGGTTGCAACCCGCCCATACCCGCATTGCCCGTTACCCGCATGGGTATGCCCGTTGATACCTGCATTTAAATGGATATAGAATTCATAACCCCATACCCGTCCATTAATATCATGGGACGAGCATATCCGCGGGCATATGCCCATTTTAATAGCTCTAATATCAGTACATAGTTACGCACCTAACTTTCTAAATTAGAACATAGTTTTACATTGGCTAAAGGATACATTTAGAAGGCTAAGTGTGAGTGCACTTGGTTGATAGGTTTTTTGGTATCGGGCCGAATAATTCGATTGAAATTTGAATAAGATAAATGTTAGAGTCTAAATCACTTTGATATTACTCGGTAGCGGAAGTTAAAGCACAGAACATATAGAGAGAAAAATAAGAATAATAAATTAACACAAATAATACTGATATTTTTAACGTGGTTCGATTTTAACACAAATCTACGTCCATTGTCCTAAAAGGGAAAATTTCACTATGTAATTTGTGCATGGAGAGAATTACAAACCCTCCTACAAGGTAATTTTTGGACAAAATAAAATTGCAAACACTCGCATAACCAACTTAGAAAACTCACAATCAGAATTAGTGGTACCCCTTAGTATAATTAATCCCAAACTAGGAAATTCTTATTTATAAGAAGTTCATTGTTAGCTACTTTCCAAAACTCTGGATGTGAGATATTGAGAGAATTCCAACAATAAAGACAAATATAACATTAATTTACGTTATATTACTATATTCGAACTCATAACTTTTCTTTGAGTAAACCTTAGAGATCGAATGCGAGGCCTGCTAAATTAAACCTACTTGAGGAGTGCACCTTTTTTATCATTACACGACTGATTTCTACGGATATAAAAACCTTAATTTGTAGAAAACTTTTTTTTTAATAGAAATTTTGTAGAAAACTTATGCATATATATATATATATATATATATATATATATATATATATATATATAAACACTTTTTCCAAAAAAATAAAAATAAAAATAAAATATTGAGCTGGATTGTATAGAAATTTTGTAGAAAACTTATGCATATATATATAAACACTTTTTCCAAAAAATAAAAAAAAATAGAATATTGAGCTGGATTGTATATTCTAATAATCATTATTTGGACAAATGAAAAAGGTCAAACTTATAAAATATAGGAAACAAATATATAAGTAAACATAGATTGTTTCCCCATTTCCCCATTTCTAACTTGACAATGACAACACAAACCATTTAATTATTTACAAAAAGTGGGAGATAAAAGCAAGACGGTAATTTTGGACATAAGATTTGAAGTGACATTTCGATGAAGAACAAATAAATGTGACACAAGTACTAGGTTAAAATATAAGCCAAATAATTACCGGCATTTGATTCTGACTTATACTATCTCTATTTCTTAATATAAGACTTTAATTATATGTTGCGAAAATTAAGGAAGAAAAAAATTAAAATAATTTTATACTTAAAATATCAATATTACTCTCTTAAATATGACTTGTATACCTCTAATTCTATTTAAGAGAGTAATATTGATATTTTGATTACAAAATATTTTAATTCTTACTTTCTTAATTTTCGTAATAGTACTAGTTAAGAAGGGATAGGAATACTCTGTTCTCATTCGGTGTCCCCTTCCCTGTCCCACCAATAAGAAAATGATATGTATTAAATTTTTAATTAAAAAATTATAACCTAAAAGATATAGTGGAACTCACAGAGGAAAAATATACACGTGACAAATATCTATTCGTGGAGACACGCAACGGGGACACACAATTTTTTGCCATTAAGAAGAGTGTTGATGTTAAGGTAACAACACACACACACACACACACACACACACACACACACACACATATATATATATATATATATATATATATATATATATATATATATATATATATATATATAAGTGTTCACTATTTATTTAAACCGAAATATTGAGCCGAACCAAGTTGAATTTTACTATACGGTTCAATTTTTTTGGCATTTTGATTTATTCGGTTCGGTTTTGAAAAAATCAAAATAATTCGTTTTGGTATTCGTTTTTCGATGTTAAGAAACAAAATTACCAAATAGACTAATTTTTATTATTATTCAAAATAATTTGTATTATACTTAGTAGTATTGTTAATATTACATAGAATTATTTTTTTATTCTTAATTTTTAGTTTATTGTTTTTATTTTAGTTATGCATTATAATTTTATCTTTTTTTTTTAATTTTTATTAAGTTGAGCTCCACAAGAATAAAAGTTAATTTTTTATACAAACCGAATCGAACCGAACCATACCGAAATAATTTCAGTATTCGGTATTCAATTTCCATATAATTTTGGTTTGGTTCGGTTTTCATAAAACATTACAAAACCAATTTGAATACCAAAATTTTGTTCTGAATATCGAATGCACAACCCTACATATATATACATATAAAGTCAGACTTATACGCGATTTTGTGATTAATTTGTTAATTAAGTTATAATGTCACATAATATTCTTGGTGGATGCCATAATAGTTTAATTGAATTATAGCCTATTATATATTCTTTGCGTTCTAAATTGAATGTTCATATTTCACTTTCATAAGAATTAAGAGAAAGAGTTTGACCATGAAAAATTTATAACAATATCCTTAATTATATGAGGACTTGTGTGTTAGTGGATATGCCTGCAAACGGATACGGAATTATCTATTCCGGATCCATATCCGTTTTAACTTTTTCTACAAATCCGTATCCTAACGGATTCATTATATGTATTACCAGATCCGCTGATTTGGATCCGAATACGGATATGGTAAAACCCGTTTCAAAAAGTCCAATCCTCCTAATTTTTACTTTTCTATTTTGGCGGATTAAAAACATATAATAAAGAGATTAAAACTTTTTGAAACTAAATAAAAAAAATCTACCGAAAGCACTTGAGCAGTTGAGACTGAGCAGCAGAGGTGTTTTAATGGTGGTGGCGGCGACTCTCGAGTCCTCGACTATGATGAAAAGAGAATGAAACGACGGAAGAACTATGTTTTATAACTTTTATTCATATACTTTTATATGTGAGGATAAAATTAGGGTAAAATTATAGCCTTAGATGTGAATTGATTCAAAGGTTAAAAAAATCATATATATATATATATATATATATATATATATATATATATATATATATATATATATAGCATTTGGGTCTAACGGATTCGGGTCTAACGGATCCAATTTTTTATATTTCAGATCTGTAACCATTTTATTACTCTTATACGAATTCGGAGTCGGATGCAGGTATATGTGTCTGTAGTTCTTACCAAATCGTAAAAAATAATTCGGATTCGAGTCGGATACGGATAAAAATCCGGCCCGTTTACAGGCCTATTAGTGGAGTTTGACTCCTTAAACATACGAGGTTAGTTATGCAATTTTATTAAAGAAAATATAGTCGTTTGAAGAAGGTGGACATTCATTTTGAAACAAACTAAAACGGAAAATGGATATTCAATTTCGGACGGAGGGAGTACTATGTTTCCATGGAATTAATATTCACTTAGGAGCACAACCAACCATACTTATTTTCAAGGTTGTCAAAACCGTGAGTCGGGTTATAGAATCGGGCGATTCTACAACCAGAAAGGCATAAATCGAGTTAAACTCGATAAAAATCATTGGAGGATAGGATAGGTAGAATCGACGATCTGACCCGTAGAATCGTTGGATCGGACGGTCTGATGTGCGTTGATTTTGCCTCTGTTTAGCCGGGTCAACGGGTCGGGTCATACTAGGTTCGATGAAACGAATTAAAAAAAAGATTTGGTTGAATGGGAAAAATCTAATTTTGTGTTTAGTTCTACTCTTCGGTCTTCAGTCATCCTTTGTTCTCACCGCTGGCGACAATTTAGACATTAATTTAGTCTGAAAATAAGTCTTATTCGATTTTTGTGGTAACAGGTAGCTGAAATTCCTTATCGATTTGGTCAGTAAATGAAATATTATTGGCATAAATTTATCATAAAATATTATTTAAATAGTTTTGTAGAATATTTCGATTCATTCTACGTTCTTCGTGATTATAAGTTTTTAGACCTATTCCGTTATGATTTAAAATTCCGATCTTCTTAATCTTCCTTATTTCGACTCATTAGATTATTCTGAGGAAAACCCAATACTGTATTTATCATTAGGTTAAGAAAGGTCAAGAAATGCTTCCATAAAAATGTGTCCCTAATGACCGATTTTGCATGATTATTTTTTTGCATGACGACAACTAAAGAGATAAAATTTGAAGTGTGATATAATATAAATTAGAAGAACCATAGTATCCAATATTGTGTGAGATTTTTTGTTCTTAATAAACATGATTAATGGTAGTGTGATTAGTTAAAATAAAAATTCATTGTAGGGAATATATTGTTTTATGGTCTACCTAAATTGCATATGATTTGGTAGTGTGGTTTGGAAACCTTTGAGTCCCACAACATAATTGCATTTTTATAACTTGTGAACGACAATACTCATTTTGTCCCATTCCAATTCAATGTTTTTTTATGTAGTTGCTATCTATGTGATTGTTCGATATGGACTTGACATGACCTTATATGAGTTCGTTTTGGAGTTTGGACCCCTTTTATCAGCGATTATAGTACAGAATAAAAAAAAATTCAAATATATATATATATATATATTGGCAAGAGTTGTAAGTTTTTTTAAACATGTTTTATATTCTTATGGAATAAATGGTATTTTTCGTGATGAACACATGTTCTAATATATGTAACGCATGTTTTACGTAACATGTGTTTTAAAATAACAACATGTATTCGCTTTAAAAAAATGGATCGTCTACTTTTTTATCTTACAATAAAAAAAATTCAATATGTATTGAATTTTGGTCTTCAACACTATTTATTGAACTTTAGTTTGTTAGATTCATTATTTATTATTCAACTTATATTAACATTTCCTTAGTAAGTTATCGATCAAGTTATATTTGCGTAACAGCATTTTTTGCCTGTCAGTTAAGAACTGCTTCTCAAACAGAGATTGTCTTTTGATCGTGTCATAATCTCCCCGCTCCCCAGATTCAGTCACCGGAAATTTAACCGGCCATGACTCTGATACCAAAAGACATTTCACGAAGACTTTGCTGAGTGCCTTTAGATTTTCTGGATCTTGATTTTTTTGAAAGTACCCGGAAAATCCTTTAATTTCTCACAGACATGGATAGGAGCAGGTTCTGAATTCAATATTTAGTGAAAGTACGATAATTATTCTTTGTGTAAATTTTTTATGAAAGAAATAGTGTTTTATACGAATTTTCTACATTGCTTTTATTAATAAGAAACAAAAGAGTTTCAACAATTTGTGGATCTTATAACAACATAGTAAGTAATTAATTAGTTTGTTAAAAGTACTCTTTGTACTCAGTGAAGGAATTTAGGATTTGATTCATATTTTCGTACTCCTACTACAACAATAACATTAACACGTTAAATCCTCAACAATTGAGGGTATGAACAATAAAAACCAGAATTAAATTTTGCTAATAAATGTATAAAATGATTGCTCACAAAATATAATTAAAACAGATGAATTGTAGGTCGACCTTACATTTGACAATTAATGCACAAAGTGACTGCTCATACAATATCACTGAAACAGTGGCACCTATACCGTGACGTTTGCTACGGAATCATACCCTAAAATCAAAGTCAAAATGCATCAGACTAGGCAGACACAAGAACCATTTTGGTTGATGTGCATATTATCATTTTCTTTCATTCAGCATTCAGAATATTTATATATACTAAGCATTAAAAATGAAGAAATTAATAATCTCATTGTACCTAAGGTTATAAATTATCAAGCATAAAGTGTACATTTAGTGTCAAGTGAAGATATTATCATTTTTCTAATGGCTAGAGATTATTTGTTTCAAATCACTCATAATTTTCCTTTGAAAAACAAGCCACAAAATAGAGAAATTATCAGACATTTTGAAGAATCTCCTAATATACTGTTTCAAGACACTATGAAAAAGATTCCAAACCAAAACCTTATGTCTTTTGGTCTCCCAATAAAATAATAATAAAAAAAAAGACATGAAATGCAAAGACATAAAAGCAACAAATAGTTTTAAATCATTATTCACTCGTCAAATCAAAATCAATCCTCCAATAATTAAAAAAGTATTTGCACTGAGAAAAATATATTTTATAACATTTTTTTTTTTAATTTCTACATAAGGTTATACGCAAGTTTTTTTCAAAGTGAGACCTTGATTTCTATTTTCGAAATTGAATATTTTATTTTCTTAAAAAAACAGAAAATGTGAAATTTAATTTTTGACTTAACAGGTATTTCTTAACCACCCCAATGCATAGATTTTTGTAGTAGTCATTATCTCAACCCATCCATTTGTTTGCCACCAACACAACATTTCATTTCTTGTTGTGTGGCCTTTGAGAGGACTTGTTACACTTACTAGTCGCTTTAAGTTACGTGAAATTTTTTCCTCCGCAACTGTGAACTCGAGTAAGATTTAGTTGAACAATTCGATGTCGGACTCTTTTTCATCTCTATCTGCAAGTGCGGAATTGAATTTGGATTCAAACAAACGAGCTCGAGTAAAATTTAATGCTCAAATAAAAAACGAACAAACTCGAACACGTTCGAGTTCCAATCAAACTTGAACTCTAAACTCTAATGTTCGGTTCGTTCAAGTTCATTTACCGCTCTAACTACAAGTGGGATTTGAAGCCTCCGGAACATAACTGATTGGTTACTTATAAAATGGGCAAAAAATCATGTATCGTGTATGTTTTCATATTTGTACTCAACCAATCACAATTCGTAATGTGTATATATAATTAGAAGAAATGTTCACATAGCGAATACTGATTGGTTGGGTAGACATACACGAGGACAGATTTTCATCCTGTAAAATGGACTAAAACAAACTTCCTAAAAGAATTGAAGAGAAAATATATATTTCTCTCTTATATAAAATAAATAAGTAGTACAAGAGTATTTATACATATGTAACTACACAATATTAGTCAACTACTAATTTCTTCTCACTACATAATATTTAGGCAACTACTATACATTAGGAGAAACTAATATAGCACATGTCCTAAATAATTAAACATGTATTAGGTATTTCCTAATTAATTAGGTAACTCCCTAATAAGAACTTCCAATACTCCCCCTCAAGTTGGAGTGTGGATATCGAGAACACCCAACTTGCTAACCGGATAATTAAATTTGCCCTTGACCCCAAAGCTTTGGTCAACACATCGATGAGTTGCTCATTTGTTCCCACGTGACAAGTAACAAGTGTTCCATCTTGAACCTTTTCTCGAGCGAAGTGACAATCAATCTCGATATGCTTCGTTCTTTCATGAAAAGACTGGATTGGGTTGCAATGTGGTAGTCTTTGGTTGATTGTCACAATACAACTTAGCGAGCCCCAAAGTGACTCAAGAGATTTGAACAACTCTCTTAACCAAACTAGCTCACTTGTTGCATTGGCCATAGCTCCATATTCGACTCAGGTGATGACCGAGAGACAACTTGTTGCTTCTTTGATCTCCAAGAAATAGGAGCAATCCACTAATTGAATAAAGTACCACTGTAATGGACCTCCTAGTTGTAGGACAAACGACCCAATCGAGAATCACGATAAGCCACTAGTCTGCATTGGGATTGTTTCTAGGTAGGAAAATTCCTCTTCCGGATTGCCCTTAATATAACGAACAACTCGAATTGCGAGCATCGATGTCTTTCCCTTGGATTACGTATGAGCCCAGCTAAGATTATGAAGCTGCATAAGTGATGTCGGGCCTTGTGATGGTAAGATAAAGTAATCGCCCCACTAATCGCCTATATTGTCTCGAATCTACGATTAATTTTTCCCACTATCATCCTCGGTTGTCAACTTTAGTTGTGTCTCCGTTGGTGTAGAACATGGTCGTGAACCGGATAAACCACATTACATTAGGGATGTCAACGGCATACTTTCTTTGACACAAAAACAAACCTTTGGGTGAATGTGCTACTTCTATGCCCAAGAAGTATTTGAGAACTCCAAGGTCTTTGATTGTAAATTTAAAATCCAAGTACCTTTTTACTTCTTGGCATGTTTCAAGACTGTTTCAGGTCGAGAATGATGTCGTCAACATAAACTAGGATCATGATAAAGATATTACCTCTTCGATAGATGAATAAGGTAGGTTACTAGCTGCGGTTTGCCTAAAACCAAATTTGGAAAGTTCTATGGTTAGCTTACCAAAACCCGGTTTCGACCTGCTTGTTTCAACCCGTATATGGACTTCTTGAGCTTGCAATAAAGATTTGGCCTGGGTGGAGGAAATCCAGGTGGTGGTACCATGTAAATATCTTATGCAAGATCCCCAGTGAAGGAATGCATTGTTGACATCTAATTGGAATATGCTCCAATTTTTGGAAAGCTGCCAAAGCTAAAAGACATCGAGCGGTGGTCATCTTGGCAAGCTGGAGCAAAAAGTCTCGGTGAAATCCTCCCCCTCGACACGAGAGTAACCTTTAGCTACCACGCGAGATTTAGGGCGTTCTAGAGAACCATCAACTCGAAACTTCAATTTATAAACCCAACGGTTTGAAACCAGTCTTTTTTCCGAGGAGGTAATGGAGCATAGACCCAAGTATTGTTACTCTCGAGGGCGCGTATTTGGTCGCCATAGAGTTTCGCCACATAGGGGAGCGAGCCGACCTGCATAGCTGCGAGGCTCGGAATAACAGGGAAAGAGAAGCCAAGTAACATTGATGTGTAGCGAAAAAATTCTCATAAGATAAATAATTATGTAGTGGATAGACCATACACGAAGAAGCCGTTTGGGAAAGATGAGCCGAGGAGAAATTGTGTTGCAAACATAATCACGAAGCCGAGCGAGAGGGTTGCGTGTCGCGTGTGGACCGTGAGCGGGACATCTGAGGCTGGAGGAAAGGTCACGGTTGTGGCTCTTTGGAAGTCCCAATATTATGTGGGATAGGTTGGGTTTGTGGGCTAGTGGAAATATGTGGCTGGATTAGGCCACTGGGAGATGGAGAATATTCAGATGGGTCACTAGGAGAGGGTGGGTCGGCTTGGAGGTGTGGAGTGTTGGGAGATGGACTGATGGGCTCAGGTGGTGGGCCGAGAATAGGGGCGCATCGCGTGGGGTGCTGGGCTTGTTGCGCGAGTCGCGATAGGCGCGGGTCTGGGTAGGCTGTGCTGTGCGGGTCTGCGTGGGTGGGCTGGGCTTGTTGAGCGGGTCGCGATAAGCGCGGGTCTAGGTTGGCTGGGCTGTGCGGAAGGGCAGTGGCAGGGCTGGGCTGGACAAGAGGATGGTGGGCTGGCCCAGTGATGAGGGCGGGCTGACTATGGCTATGGCTGGCTTGATCCGGATCGGAGAGTCGGATTTGGGACTGATCCGACAGGGTTGTCTTAGTTGGTTTGGCCCAATCTTGGTTTGGCTAGTCTAAAAAAAAAGAATCTGGGCCAGGTAATGGGGTTTTATCAAGAGGCTGGTCTTCAGGGATTTTTTGTTTATTTGGAGAAAGATTTTTTTGATAATGGTGCGAATGGAAAAATATCCTCATAAAAGTGAACATCTCGGGAGATAAACATTTTTCTAGAATGTAGTTCATAGACTTTCCAACCCTTTTGTCCCATAGGATAGCCGACAAAAATACACTTTGTAGCCCGCTCGGTGAATTTATCTTTTGAGGAAGTGGCGTTATGGACATAACAAAGAGAGCCAAAAATGCGAAGGTGCTCAAATGTAGGTGGTCTTCCAAACAGAACTTCATATGGTGTTTTATTGTTTAATATTTTACTAGGAGTGTGATTGACAAGATATCCGGCTGTTAAAATGCATTCCCCCCAAAAATGGATTGGTAGATGGGCCTCAAAGCGAAGAGCTCGTGCAACATTTAGAATATGCCTATTTTTTCTTTCTACCCGCCCATTTTGTTGAGGAGTGTACACACATGATGTTTCATGAAGAATACCAGTTTGGAAAAAAAAATCTTTAAGGCTTAGAAATTCGGTTCCATTATCACTCCGAACACGTTTGATAACTCCTTGAAATTGGGTGGAGACCATGTGGTGAAAATTAATAAAAACTTTTTTTGTTTCACTTTTTTCTTTTAAGAGATAAACCCAAACAGACCTAGAAAAATCATCCACCAAACAGAAAAAATAATGTGCCCCAGTTAAAGAAGGTGTTTGATATTTACCCCATAAATCACAATGAATAAGTTCAAACGGGCATGTAGCCTTATTATTACTATGAGGAAAAGGTAATCTAGAGTCTTTCGCACGATGACAAACATCACAAGGTAAGGATTTGTCGTGGGAAAAATTTAATAAAGCAGGAATATTAGGTAAAACACTAAAGGATGGGTGCCCAAGTCGTCGGTGCCACAATTGACCACTTTCCTCTGAACGAGCCACCGTCGTTATTTTGCCCTGGTGATTCACGCATTTGAGGCGATAAATGCCTCCACTTAGCTCACCTTCCCCAATCAGCGTCTTCTGTATGAGGTCCTGCACAACACAATATTCATCAAAGTAAGTGACACAACATTGTAATTCGCGGGCCAATTGAGAAACGGAGACTAAGTTACACGAAAATTGAGGCATATATAAGACTGTAGCGAGACGAATCTTGGAATTTAGGGGTCAGCTGTACCAAAGCCCGACTAGCCCCAAATACGCTTTCCATCTGGTAGACTCATGCTAACAGGTAAGTCGAGATTTTGCAAATTTTCCAATTTATTTTTTTCACAAGTAATATGATGAGAGGCACCACTATCAAGTATCCAAGGCAAAGATAAAAAAGTAACGTTTTTACCATTGGTGTGAAAGGCCGTTGCTTTATTATCTTGGAGTATACCGACTAGTTCTAGAGCGATTCCAGTAATTGGGTTGCGATCCGAGAAGTGGTAGCAATTTGTTGACTTGAAGGAGCCGCGCATGGCGCGGATGCTCGCTGTGTAGCAACAGCTGATTGATAGGAATGTGAGACGTTTTCCACATTTTGCTTGTAATATGGGCTAGGATCCTCCGCTGCTGCGTGATAGGCCGAGCCTGCGGTACGACCACCACGACCTCGACCTCTGTTATTTCGGCCCCCTCTGCATCGGGATCCGCTATTTGGCCTTCCACGAAGACTCCAACAATCTTTTTTCTCGTGTCCGGCCTTGCCACAATGTTCACAAATAACACGATTAAATTCAGAATTAAAAGAAGTGTTAAAAGCCGAACCTTCTATAGACGATCCATCAGTTTCTGACACAGAGAAAAAATGATTTTCTTCACGAATCGCTGCATTAAACACATTGTCTACCAGTGGTAGTGGATCGGTATTTAATTGTTGACTCCGTATTGTACCAAGAAGGAATTGATGGACTCGCTCATCCTGACGTTGTCGGGTAAGCATTGTGATGGTCTCCTCGCAACCACAATTTGGAAGAGGCACATAGCGCTCCAATTCATTCCAAAGAGTCTCAAGTCTTCCATAGTACTCTGTCACACTCATGGCACCTTGACGTAGCAACTGAAGTTTCTGACGCAACTGGTAGATTCGGGGTCCGTTATCTTGTGCGTATCTCGTTTTGAGAATCGCAAACATGTCCTTCGAGGTCTTGGCTTGTATCAGCATGCCCCGGAATTTTGTTTCAACAGAAGCCATAATCCATCCTTTGATGAACGAACTACAACGATCCCAATGTCCAGCAATAACAGGATCTGTTGGTCTAACAAAGGACCCATTGACAAAACCTAGCTTGCCTTTGGCTTGCAATGAATTCTCTAACCCGGAAACCCAATCCACGTAGTTATTCCCGTCAAATAGGATTGGGGTGATAGCAATGCTAGGGTTATCCGATGTTGAGATGTAGTATGGAGAGCTTGGATCGCTGATCGGAACAACATATTTTGTTTCGCCCGAGGTATTTGACTGATCATTGCTCATTTTTTTTTATTTTTTTTGAATTGTTATTTGTTATAGCTCTGATACCATAAAAGAATTGAAGGGAAAATATATATTTCTCTCTTATATAAAATAAATAAGTAGTACAAGAGTATTTATACATATGTAACTACACAATATTAGTCAACTACTAATTTCTTCTCACTACATAATATTTAGGCAACTACTATACATTAGGAGAAACTAATATAGCACATGTCCTAAATAATTAAACATGTATTAGGTATTTCCTAATTAATTAGGTAACTCCCTAATAAGAACTTCCAATACTTCCCCTTAACAACCCACCCCCCCCCAAATTAGAAAAGAGAAAAGAAGTGGACTAAATGCCACATTTTTTTTTTCCACATTTTTTTTATGGAAAAAAAATGCCATATTGAACCAATAATCTCCATTTGGTTGATTTTACATCTCAGACATAAAGTAATTTAGAAAAGGATATAAAAACAATGTGATGTGCAGATACTTTCTGTTACAGCATCTAGTTTGTTTGATTTCCCAAATAGGTCTTAACAAAGGATTTTTGGATTTGTTGTTTGTGAATTGGATCTTTTTCCTAATTCTTGAAAAGAAAAAAAAAATTCAATGTGCAAATAAAAGACTAAGGAATTGGTAGGCCTTCCATTTGTAATTAAACTCCTTTATTTGTTTGTTGTTTTCTTTTCTTTCTTTGAAGTGTATATTAAAACTCCCCTTGGTTTTTTCTTTTTCTTTTTCTTGAGTTAGCTTTATGAGGCGTCCAATATCATTATCAGTGATAAGCTAATTTAAATTCGGTTCGTGGAACGCTCATAAATTTTAACTTTTCCTCGAATGTGACTTTGAAGATCTTAAACTTGACTTGCTCAACATCTTTGAATTAGCCAAAAATCTTATTTTGGAATTAGCATAGTCTATAATCCTTATGAACTAAGCCCACATTTTTCTCAAAATGCCGAGGACCTTTTCATTTGTATTTTGGCATTTAGAATTTACAAAATTTTCTTTTAATTAAAATATCAATATTATTCTCTTAAACTATATACGTCCTTCATTCTTAAATATAAAACTTTCATTACATGTTACGAAAATTAAAGAAATAAAAAAACAAAATACTTTGTTTCTTAAAATACAAATATTATTCTCTTAAATACGACTTGTATACCACTAATTTTATTTAAGAGAGTAATATTGATATTTTAGTTAAAAATATTTTAATTTTTATTATCTTAATTTTCGCAACATGTATTAAAAACTATATCAGTGTGTTTTAATACTAGCAGCTACATTATGAATGTTTTTTTTTCCACCTTCAGAGACACATATAACAGCATTGGAGAGCCCTATGTAGTTGGCAAAATTGCTCATCTCATGTGTTGTCCGTTTTGCTGATGTAGTGACGAATCCAGAAATAACGAATAGTGGGACATTCGATAATTCAAAATTTTGTGTGAATCATTTATATATTTATTAACTAAATAAAGTAAAATATAACCTATATTAATTTAATTTTTTTTCCACTAGAGACCCGTGATCCCACTGCCACCATGCTACATCCGCCATTGTGCTTATGCCACCTTCATTTGTCATGGCCGTATGGCTAATATGCTTATAAGGCTTTCTATAAGAAATAGGCTAAGAATCCTTTATCCCCAACTTGTGTACTCCTCATGCATGTATCATTAATAAAAGATTGACACATAGTAATTTTTTAATAAAGAAATGTATAACCTAAAAGAAATAGTGGAACCCGTAAGGAAAATATATTTTCTCTGTTCACGTGGCGAATTTTGAGTGGTGGGTACAGACGATTTTTTTGCCTAAGAAATAGGGTTGAAACTTAATTTTATTATATTTTATTTTTTGTCTATAATTTGTAGCAATTGGGATGGATGTAGAGCCCATACAACAAATATTTGTAAGGTCCAAAATAAAATTTGAAGATTTTCTTTATTTTTTATTTTCTTTGAGGGATTTTTTTTTATATAGAATATTGATGTAATACTTGAAATTCAAATGCTAAAATGACCATCGAAATTCCTAATCAATTATATATTTTTTCACGAATAATTTATTTTTATTATTTAAAAAACTATACAAATCGTCGCGTCATTTGATTCGATAAATGAGATTTAAAACAAAAAAAATAACTACTACCTCCATTTATAATATAAGTCGTTTAGGAAATTTAGCGAAAAATTAAAGTAGAAAAAAAAGGTATTTTTAATTAAAATATTAATATTACTCATTTAAATAGAATTAGTGGTATACAAGTCTTATTTAAGAAAATAATATTAATATTTTAGCTAACAAAATATCTTGCTTTTTACTTAGTTAATTTTTACAACATTTTCTAAACAACTTATATTATAAAATATAGATTATATTTTTTTTTTGTGGAACGTGTACTTTTCAAAAAAGAAAAGGACACCGTTAAATATAAAAAAATAGGCAGTTAAGATTTATCAACGATACGAGGAAAACACTCAAAATATTATTTTGTTTCAAATTTTAATTTTGGAGTGTTATAAACAAATCGGGCCTCATATTGGGCCTGTTCTTTTGACTATCCTTATTCTTTGAAGTATCCATTCATCCAAAAAGGAGAAAAGAAGAAAAAACTTTTGCGTATGCCTTTTGGAACACATCCTATATCTTTTTTTTTTTGATGAATAAAGGATTATCCATTAATAATAAAATGGGCAGGGCCATTACAACCTGAAAATTTCTCAAACTCTTTCTCTGATACAACAAAAGAGAAGATTTGAGAAAGGAAGAAAGACAAACAAGACAGAAAAATAAAGTTACACAAAGTAACGGATAAAAACACACACCCCATGAGGTGAGAAGTAACTAAAACTACTAATTTAACAAACAAACAAAAGATAGTCTTCTCCGCAACATCTTCATCGCCATTTTCAAACCTCAGAGGCAAACACTTGGTTTCAACCTCTTTCATAGACAGCGATTCAGAAGAACATGGGCTTATCAACGATCTTAAGAATCGCCTAGGTGGAAACTCAAGGAAGGGCCCAGAACATTACTGGGTATCCATATCTTACCACCAACTAGCTGATCTGACAAAAGATCTTGCCCCCAAGTCTTGAATCTTGATGAAAAACGCATTAGGGAAAGTCCATCGATGTTTGTGGCCAAAAGTAGGGGTGAGGACACCAAAAAAGGATGAAGAATCATGGAAGCCAAAGCTTGAAGAAGCTTCAAGAGGAAGAAAGGGGAGAGAGAAGAGACAGGGGTTTTCGAGGGGGGGGGGAGGTAAAACACATCCTATATCTGATTTCACTCTCTGTAATACTTTAATTATATCACGTTTACATTTACATTTACGTGTGGGAGTTTCATATCAAAAGACATATGAAGATTTGAAGGTTACATATTAGTGTCAATGACTCTAATTTCAATAAGCAATTGTCTTTATGTAGTGAGTTCGTGAGGTAAAATTATTTTGTGATTTCTCCCCTCCAAGGCCGGATCCAGGGAGCGTGATTGGAGCTGCCCACCTCCAAGATTTTGAACAATTATAATTTTTATCCTTTATTACATTTGTAATTAAACTCCTTTATTTGTTTGTTGTTTTCTTTTCTTTCTTTGAAATGTATATTAAAACTCCTCATGTTTTTTTGTTTGAGTTTTACGTCTGTGAAGCGTTAGATATCCTCATTAATGGTAAACTAATTTAAATTCAGCTTGTGAAACGCTCATAAGTTTTAACTTCTCCTCGAATGTGACTTTGAAGATCTTAAACTTGACTTAGCTCAACATCTTTGAATTAGCCAAAAATCTTATTTTGGAATTAGCACAGTCTATAATCCTTATGAACTTTTTTTTTGAAGCCCGATTGGGCGGTTGCCCCATATAGGGGAGATAGAACAGCCTCGGACGAGGAGAAGATAGCCCTACAAAGGGAGATTAAAGATTGCCGCACACAGGCGAAGGGTATCGAACCCACGATCTCAAGGTCGTAGGCAGGCGTCTACCCCACTGGGTTAGGACTAGGGGTGTTCATTGGTGCGGTTTGGTGAAAATCGATTTATTAATACAGTTTTTTAATATATTTTCTAAAACCATACCGCACCATTTTGACCGGCAAACCGAATTTCACCTTATTTTGGTTTGGTGAAATTAGGTGCGGTGAAAACCGATCTAAAAAACTTATAAAATTATTTAAATATCTTATGAGTGTGAGAATAAGAGAATTAGATCCTAACCCTAATTTAAATCTAATAAAATAACTAATTGTAATTAAATTAAATTTAGTAAAATATACTATATTTTCTTTAAAATAAAAAACAAAAAATTAGTTAGGTACATAATGCGGTTTGCGGTGCGATATAACTTAAAATTTTCTAAACCGCGACCGCACCGAAAAATAATTTGCGGCAACTAAAACCGTATTTAGCCGCACCATAATTGGCCAAACAACACACCGTACACCAAAATTAAATTTAAGGCGGTGCAGTTTTCGATTAAAACCGATTAATAAACAACTCTAGCTAGGACACCTTTGATAAGCCCACATTTTTCTCAAAATGCCTAGGACCTTTTCATTTGTATTTAGGAAATTGAGAATTTACAAAATTTTCTTTTAATGTGTATACTATATACTCCCTCCATTCCTAAATATTAAACTTTCATTATATGTTGCGAAAATTAAAGAAACAAAAAATAAGATACTTTGTTATTTAAAATACTGTGAAAATTAGCTCATGCACGTCCATATCCTCTCAAAACCAATTGGCAATGAGAGGTGCTAACCCATGAGCTCATAAGTGATTTGGATATTCCTTAGACACTCGATGTGAGATTTCACATTTCCACAAATACAAATATTATTCTCTTAAATATGACTTGTATATCACTAATTTTATTTAAGGGAGTAATATTAATATTTTAATTAAAAAAATATTTTAATTTTTTTATATTAAGGAATGGAGTTTGTAACTCGTAAAAAACATTGCTCGTGGCATGTCTAAATATCAGTGTGTTTTAATACTAGCAGCTACATTATGAATGTTTTTTTTCCACCTTTTGAGACACATAACAGCTTTGGAGGGTCCTATGTAGTTGGCAAAATTGCTCATCCCATGTGTTGTCCGTTTTGATTAAGCAGTGACGGATTTAGGAATAAAGAATAGTTAGGCATTTGATAATTTAAAATTTTGTGTGGATAGTTTATATAAATTGAGTGAAATATATCATATATGAATTTAATTTTTTTCCACTAGCGACACGTAACCTTACTGTCACCATACTACATCCGCCATTGTGCTTATGCCACCATCATTTGTCATGGCCGTCTGGTTAATATGCTTATAAGGCTTTCCATAAGAAATAGGGTTGAAACTTTATTTTATTTTTATTTTTTTGTGTATAATTTGTAGAAATTGGGCTGGATGTAGAGCCCATACAATAAATATTTGTAAGGTTCAAAATAAAATTTGAAGATTTTCTTTATTTTTTATTTTATTTGAGGGATTTTTTTTATATAGAATATTGATGTAATACTTCACATTCAAATGCTAAAATGGCCATCAAAATTCCGAAAATCCGAACCAATCACATATTTTCTCACGAACAATTCATTTTTATTTAAGAAAATTATCCAAATCGTCGGGTCATTTGATTCGATAGGTGAGATTTAAAACAGAAAAATAATTACTACATACATTTCATAATATAAGTCGTTTAAGACATGTAGCGAAAATTAAGGAAGAAAAAAAAGTTTTTTTTAAATCAAAATATCAATATTACTCTCTTGAATAGAATTAGTGGTATACAAGTCCTATTTAAGAAAATAATATTAATATTTTAACTAACAAAATATTTTGATTTTTGCTACATGTCCTAAACAATTTATATTATCAAATATAAATTATATTTTTTTTGTGAAACATATACTTTTAAAAATAAAAAAAGGATCACCGTTAAATAAAAAATCAGCATTTAAGATTTATCAACAATACGTGGAAAACACCCCAAAACTATAACCCATATCAGGCAGTAACAAGGAAAATGAAATTAGCTTGTCCAAGTGTCCAATTTATGTTTCCAAGTTAATTCTCGCCCAGCAAATTCGATTTTTCGAATTACCGATCGCATTCGAATTCAATTCGTCAATTTGAATTCGGTAATTTAGTGTGAATTCAGTAATTCGGATACATTCGAAATTCGATTTGGTTGAAAATGAGACGAAGTCGGTTGGGATATTATTGAATTTGGTATGACCGAATTCGAATTCATTTTTTAAAGAATTTATTAATTTTTATTATATATTAAATATATAAAGTAAATAGACCATAAAATTGTCATTTTGACGATTTTTTTATTAATTTTTCCGTGTAAATATGTTTGAATCAAACGATGACAAATTGATTGTTTATAGAATTTATTATTTGTTTTGATTTTGAATTTGTGTTGGTGTTTAATTATGGTTCTTGTGAAATCTGTCCATTCGGAAAAAAATAGAATTCCAAATTCGAATCAGAATTAAGTAAATTTGACGGCTTCTAAAAAACTGGAAAAACTAAATTCAAATGACCGAATTAAATCACTCCTACCAATAACTAGCTTCGTTCTTTGCTCACCTCTTGATGTGGTCTTTTGTTTTAGAACAAAAACCAGAATATGTGCATGTATTGTAGAAACCAGACCTGCCAATCTCTGTCATTTTGCTAGAATTTTACACCAACTGATGGAACTTGGAAGCATATGTGGGATCTATGAGCAGCATCCCTTTGCACATTCATCAATATATTTGTTGATGACAATTGAATGGACCAGTGAATCAGCCAAGCCAAGCAAAGCAAAGAAAAGAAAATCCCCTTCAATTTACCAGTTTTAGATTATAAGCGGTTCAGCTTTGGTGTTGAATATAAAAAATTCAGTATATATTCAACGGTCTAAATTTTTTTGAATCGAACATGTATTATAACTTTTTAACATCTGTTGCATAAAATATGATTTACATGCCTTAGGACAGATGTTAATAAGTAAATAACATCTATTACACATGCTAATAAAAAAGGTTTAATACGTAATGATTTTTTTTTATATTCTGTATAGGCCTACGGATTATAAGTGCACTAAGCACTGTAATATTTTGAAGATTGAACCTACACTAGACTCCTCTATTCTCTCCTACCAAAGATGCCAAATTTGTACTTTGTCTCTTCTTCATCTTACTTTTAACTTTTATTAGGGAAAAATCTCAATCTTTGAATTCTAGATTCTCCGTTCTTAAAAATGATTGAGTTATAATACTAAGGGCCAACTCAATGTTGCTATGGCTAATAGAGAATTTAAATCGCGAGATGTGCTTCAACGAGAGTTTATCACAAACTGTCTGTATATCATTATTATACAAAGGATTCAATGTTTATATCTTTTGCCAAAAAGCAACACCCACAATACTAATAGAAAACAAATCTGCCACAACAAAACATATAAACGTATAAGCAAATATCTTCCTAGAGCTATGCCCCAAGAACTATTATCCTTCATTCTTTGTTGGTCCTAAAGAGACTTATGCTACATGGCACCCCCCTATAATCTCATCCCTATAGTAATTTTAGTGGAGGAATGTAAATTACAAAATATATTTCAGTGGATTCAAGATTTACAAAGGTACATGTACATTGTGCGCGCAATGGATCAAATCACAACCCTTTCGGTTGAATTCGTTGCGACTCCAATGCGAAATTTACCTTCGTCCGTCGAATTAAAATTTTGACAGTCAAGATTGATTTAAAACGGACACTTATCACGATATTTTTAATAATATTTATCGTATTTTTGTGTCTCAAGACACTTGTCCTGAACTGGCCATCTCCAACCCTTAATACTCCCACATAAGTGACAAGTTTTACGTCCACAGTTAATGCTCAAACCCAAGTGTTTAAAGCAATGCTAGCTACATAACACACACACACAGAGAGAGAGAGAGAGATTCTCATACTCATAAATAAACTGCAAAAAGAATTCCCCATCAAGCATGGGAGAGGAAAAATCAAACAAGGGCCAAAAAAGGAAAAAAAACAATACTGACTCAAACTACCTAACTTAAGGACCTAAAAACAATTGCTAAAGCTAAACCAACCCCTAAACTCCATTAACCTTCTAATCATATTTTCATGATCATCTCATTCCTTTTCCTTCTCATCACTAATTACCTAAAAATAATGGTCATCTATGCCCTTCCTATTCCATACCATTACATCTTTTCTTACTTACTGTACAAACTACAAAGAACCAAGAAATGGAAAAACAAATATAAGGACTCATGAACCTCAATGGAGGTGGTTATGAAGCGTTGAAGAAAATGACCGACTCTAAAGTTTAATATCCGCAACTACAGTCCTCTGGCTGGTGGTTGCCGGGATCACGGTACTGGTGATTTTGCTGCCATCCTTGTTTCTCATCTCTATAACCTTCTTGTGCGAATTTGAATGCAGAGCAGGAACAAAAGTAGGACTTGCAGCAGGTCGATATTCAGGGAAAAGCCTGCCAGACTTGTGACGAACTCCACAGGCATTGCAAAGGGTTTTCGGCCCCAACGGTCCAGCCCTCCATTGAGGCGTCTTTGTGATCTCGCAATGCAAGCATTTCCTGACTGCTTGTGGTGCGGTGTTCTGATCCTTATCCATCGGGTAGAGAGGAGCCGCGGTCTTCACTTTCTTCTTCTTCTTTGGCTCTGTGGCCTCTAGTTTGGGAAACTTCCTTGCAGGCCCGGACTCGGCATAATTCTCGGATTCTGAAGAAAGCCCAGAACCCATGAATGGTTGAGGAGTCTCGGTGAAAGAGGACGTTGGAGAGATGAGATGCATGGCTGGGCGCGGATTAAAAGTTGCAGGGCGCGGGCGCTTGCTACGAGCGCGCTGTGGACCACGGTGATTGGAACTGAGAGGAATAACTTTTCCCCCAGAGTAAGAGCTGCTGCTACTGCTACTACTTTCGAGCACGGAAACAGGGCTGGAGGTCTGGAATTGGTTATGAGATATCTCCTTCACAGATGAAAATTCTTTGCCGAGAGTCATCCCTTTCGGCTGAGAAGGAATCCTCCACAAAAGTAGAAAGCCACTCGAGATCCTTGATGTCCTCATACTGCAAATGTTTGGATACAAAATAAGAAACGTTGGATATAAAGTCTCTCACTTAACTAAAAGATACAAAATAAGAAAATTGACGAGATTCAAATTAGGCAAAAGAAAATTGGAACATATATCCTACTTCTCTATATAATAGATATGCATTTTTCATCATAAATCCACACCTTAGCATATTAGGACCTATTTTCATCCATGTGGAAAACGTTGGCGAAGATCATTTTCAAGTAATTATCTCGCAACAAACAAAAGGTCTTCAAAACCATACGCGATATGTGCATAATCTGCTAATATTAACTAGGACACATTTTGCACATGAATTTTCTGCGAAATAGAGTAAATAAACTAATTTAATTCGACTTTCCTTCCCAAAAGCCTGAGAGTTACATCCCATGCCGCCACCTTCATTAGTAGTAATTATCGAATGAACACGGGGATTTGAATTGGATAGAAGTAGAAACTTTTTTAATATGAAAAAGAAAAGGAAAAGATAACTAGTCCTAATAAAGGACAAAACATCACTTAACAATAACAGATTACCAATACAACAAATTTTGAACTTTCGAAATACCTTCATCCCTCGTTGACATATTTCTTTCCTTAACTGTGGGGTTTAGACGTTATGAATCTTCTAACCAATACGAAAAGCGTTCCAATTCCGTACTACCGGAAGATCTTTCGCCATCAAGATTATAAAGTAGTAAACAATACCAGTTTAGCACCAAACTTCCAAATGGTTGTTGGCTACCTAAGAATAATAAGACATCCCATCCAAACTATTTCACTAATCAACCAAATAAAGGGATCATTTCTGCGGTACCAACAACGACAACAGAGCCTTAATCCCAAGTGCCCTGGTACCAACATTTAGGAAAAATCAGGTGCCCGCGTTAGTATATTCAGTAACGATCAACACGACCAACCGACCAAATCATACACGCCAATTTCAACTACTAGAAATGACTTATAACAAACATACTCACAATTAGACAGCCAAAACAACCAGTAAAGAGCAAAAAGTTGCATTACAAAGGCTATGCAATTAGTAGACTATATTATAGCAACAAAACAATTACCGGAAGAGAGAATTCGACAGATAGGTCAGAGGCAGAGTTGCCGGAGAAAAATGTTGTCGGAATCCGGCAACCCTTCATTCAAAATGATACGGACATCTTTGCCGCCATCACCGGAGCCAACAAGACCATTACCAGAGTCCTTTCCCAATGGAAACTCAGGAAAATCACCCATGTTATCAAACAAATCATCCATGTTATCAAAGAAACTTGCACAGTCCATATCATCCATGAAGTTTGGCCCCATTTAGTCTATAAAATGCTAAATTCCTTCTAAACTTTTACCTGAAAAATGTCCACAAAAGAAATTATTATGAGAACATGATGTCATAATACAGAAATGTATAGCTAAAGATGTCTACATCAAAATGAATTGTGAAAGATGCAAATATGGCAGTATGTGATAATGTAAGGGGCCACCTTCAACTACAGCTAAGCATGAAATTTTCAAAACCCCATTTGGAATTTTGCATATTATTGCAAAATTTCAAGCATCAGGGATTTTTCCCATATCCCTACTAATGCGAGAGTCTTGTGCACTGGTACGACCTTTTTTTATTGCAAAATTTCAAGTTATTAGAATAGAATTTCACAAAATCTTTAGTAATTTACTGGTTTTATGAATTTTTCAGAATGCACCGACACATGCTGCTAAAAAAAGAAATATGATTTCTGGTGGAATTTTTTTTTGTTTTACTGAGAAATTAGCAAAGCAAAAACCTTGAAGCTAAAAATGGCTTGAAAACACAAAATGCTGAGAGCATCAAACCAACTTTTCTTGCAAAATAGAAGAAAACCATAAGAACAACAAGGAAATGTGTAGAAAACAAAGCCATTTTCAAAACAAATAAGAAGAAATGAAAAAAAGACCCAAATTTTGAAGCAAACAACCCCTCTTAAAAATCAAACATTTTTCTAAAATTTGGAAAAATAAAATTGAAAGAATGAAAAAGAGCCCATAAAGACTCAATCTTTGCATGTCATAAAAGTTTACAACAGCTCTCAATTTCTTTCATAACAACGTTGTTTCGGACCAAAATCCCATGAAAAAAACAAAGTTTTGTTTGTTCAAACTTTGAATTATTACAAAATTAAAATTCAAAGAATGCAAAGCCAAACCTGAAATTCAAGAAATTCCCTTTCCAATAATCAAGAATTGTCTTCGGTTTTTCACTCTTGGCACAAATTTCAAGAATTCTAAACAAACCCCTCAAGAAAATAAGCAATAATCAATTCTCAAAACACTCTCTAATCTACAACTACAAACTCAAAAATTCTCTGAGAAATTAAAAAGGGTTTTCTTATGAAGATAGAAGAAAGAAAGAGAGGGGCTAAAAAGGAGTGATAAATGGTAGGTAAAGTTCTTGCTTCATTGCTAGCTGTCTTTTACACTCACTCACACCCCTTCCCTGTCGTGATGTTTAAGTCTTCTTCTCTCTATTCAATTACGCACCCCACCCCGCACCACACCGCACCCTCCTTCCCTTTTTATCTACTCGGTTAGGATGTTGATGCATTTCGATTAGGTTAAGATGCTTTTAGTTATTTTTTTTTAATAGTTAAGATTACTGTTATCTATTTAAAAATAATTATCCGTGTAATCAAAACAGCTACGGTTAGGGGTGTGTATTCGGTATTTGATTCGTTTTTCGGAACAAAATTTTAAAATTTGGTTCGATTTGTAACATTTTATGAAAACCGAACCGAATCAAAATTTTATAGAAACCGAATGCCGAAATTATTTCGATATGATTCGTTTCGGTTCGATTTGCACCGAATTTTTTTTTTTTTTTTTTTGGTAGAGCTCAACTTAATAAAAATTATACAAAATATAAAATTATAGTACAACAATAATATAACACATTAAATCCTCAATAATCCGGAGTATGAGCGGGATGAATAGGAGACAACTCTAAGTAATATTAGCAATACTTATAAGTATAATACAATTTTTTCGAATAATAAAAAAAAATTGGTCTATTCGGTAATTCGGTTTCTAAATTTTTTTTGTTATAACTTCTTTTTTTTTATCGGTGGAGGAGACATATCTATTACAAGAAATGGGGTTTCAAGAAGCGGGAGGGGATTCAAACTCATTACCTTTACGTCATGAGGCCTTAGCCTTGTCCACTATACCAATGTCTCATTGGCCGGTATCTAAAAATTTAAAACTAAATACCAAAGTGAATTATTTTGACTTTTTCAAAACCGAACTAAATAAACCAAAATACTGAATAAACCGAACCATATAGTAAAATTCATTTTGGTTCGGTTCGATATTTCGATTTAACCGAATAGGTAACACCCCCTAATGCCTTCGTTCCTTATATAGATTTTTAATATAAGACTTTTAGAACATTTAATGAAATTAATGAAGTAAAAAAATAAGGTGTTTTTTAATCAATATTACTATGTTAAATATGACTTGTATACCACTAATTCTATTTAAGAGAGTAATATTGATATTTTGGTTAAAACACTTTATCTGTTGCTTCTATAATTTTTCGCTATATGTCCTAACAGTCTTATATTAAGTAATGGAGAGAGTATTATTAGCTAATTTCATTCGAGAATCACATCAATATAACAATCAATAATAATCAACATGTTGATTTAGATTTCTGTGAAATTTTTTTTTGACACTTTTGAAATTTCCATTCATATATCGTAAATTAAAACCAGATAAACTCTAGACACAAATAAAATTATACTAGTAATTAAAAATGTCGAAGAGCACACACTGTATACTTTATGACACTTCATATAACATTCTTAATCATAGTTTTGTTTTCACTTGCAACACGTTTGGTACGCTGGGTGTTCATTGGTGCGGTTTGGTGAAACCGATTTATTAATGCGGTTTTTATACGGTTTTTTAATATATTTTCTAAAACCATACCACACCATTTTGACTTCCAAACCGAATTTCACCAAACCGTAATTATTTTGGTTTGGTGAAATTAGGTGCGGTGAAAACCGATCTAAAAAACTTATAAAATTATTTAAATATCTTATGAGTGTGAGAATAAGAGAATTAGATCCTAACCCTAATTTAAATATAATAAAATAACTAATTGTAATTAAATTAAATTTAGTAAAATATACTATATTTTCTTTAAAATAAAAAACAAAAAATTAGTTAGGTACATAATGCGGTTTGCGGTGCGATATAACTTAAAATTTTCTAAACCGCAACCGCACCGAAAAATAATTTGCGGCAACTAAAACCGTATTTAGCCGCACCATAATTGACCAAACACTGCACCGTACACCAAAATTAAATTTGGTGCGGTGCGATTTTCGATTAAAACCGATTAATGAACACCCCTAGCTGGAATGGAATAAATCCATTTCCAGACAAAATCACTTTTCCACCTAGAATGACTTCAGAATCGTCTTTCCATTCCAGTGTTTGGAAGGCAAAAGTAGAATAAAATGTCTATTCATTTTATGTGTTTGGTAAAAACATATATTTTAATGTCATAATGGAATGGAATTGAACATAATATGACCTAACGTAGTTTTTATTAAAATGTCAACATAATAATAAAAAAATAATTTTACTTTTAAATTTAAAAATAGATTAAAAACTACTACATAGAAAAATAAATATTTATAAAATTATCATCCATGAAATTATACTAAGTAAAATAGAATATTTATGACTAAATATGAATACGTTGCTATGTAAAATGAACGTAATAATTAATTAAAAGAGGGGTATAAATGTCAGTTACTATTTATTGATTATTTCACCTTCTCCTGGAAAAACCCTTCCATAGGTTTTGGTGTGGAATGGTATTTCCCACTTCTTCCTGGAATCGTTCCGACTTAAATTTGTCAAACCAAACACCGGAATGGAAAGAGAAATTGGAATCGTCATTCCATTCCAGCGTACCAAACGTACTTTTCCAACTTCTCTTTCCATTCCGGCATTTGGTTGGCCAAATTGAAGTTGGAAAGACCTTTCTATAGGAATGCCCATTCCAGGAAGAAATGAGAAAGGTCATTCCATACCAAAACCTATGGAATGGCCTTTTGAAGAGAATCTGGAATCGTCAATCAATAGTAAGTTACTATTTTATCCTTTGTTTTATTAATTATAATGTTTAAATTATACTGTAACTTATTCGTCTTTTGTTACAAAAACTTTGTTTCTCTTGGTAAAATTTCACATATATATAATTTCATAAATATTTTATTTATTTAGGTAGTAGTTTTCTATTTATTTTTTTAATCCAAAAAATTATTTCATGATAGTGTTGACCTACTAATATAAATTATATTGCAATAATTAATATATATATAACAATGCTACTCAAGTAGGGTTTTGTAAATGATATATTTAATTAGTATTTGTCGCCATTATATACTGCTATAGTTCTATTTCATTCTGACATTGAAAAATAGATTCACCAAACATAGTAAAGGAATCAACGTTCTGTTATGACTTTTCCTTCCAAACACTTGAATGAAAAGAGGATTCCGAACTCAATCCGGGTGAAAAGCGATTTCACTTGGAAATAAATTTCATTTCATTCCATTCTAGCGTATCAAACGTACCGTTAATGTTTATTTATTCAACTACTTTATGAATTATTCATTTTAGTTTAAACTATATAAATAAGAGCTTTGTGATTAAAATGTAATAAAAAAAAAGTGTTATGAGAGATTCGAACTGACTCACATAAGATTTAATATTGTGAAAACATGCATCAATGGTCCAAAATCACCCATTCCTCTCCTTTATTTCTTTTCTCTCTTCTGATTACACACAGGTGCCGCACACTTTTCACACCGTGCTGATAAATTAATTTTCCTTTTTCTCTTTAACTTTGTTTCACATGTATACTACGTGTATATTTAAGTGTATTGTATGTATGAACATATATATTCGTATACAAATGACATAAACCGTGTATTGGTATTTGTGTTTTGGTTAACACTGTCCACTAATTTAAGACCAAAACAAATAAAAGATATTGATAATCTTATATTTCACTAATTGTTATATGTAATGTATCAAGGAAAAAAACACTAATTATTAAATGTGGAAGATATATATTTTTAATATGGAAAGGGCCTCGAACCATAGACAAAAACAATGATCGGCCACTATGTACGATTTTTTTGTAACACTTTATTATGTACAACTATGTGCAGTACTCGAATTATAAGAAATTTTTGTTTATATTTCCTTAACTACATATGATAAAACCTTAAAAACCAAAATATCAACATTAATATCAACCATATTATAATTGGAATCTATTATGAATGGTATATAGAATATTATAGAGGATCTAGCGTTGTATCGACTTCCATAAACAAAAAAAGAAGAAGAAAATATTGATTAATTCTACTTAAATTACTATATCAGTCGAGACACGTAATTTTGTGAGATACGTGATTTTTACGCGTAACATGTTTTTTCGGTTAGAAGTCACAAGAAATGCAAACTATCAAAACACTATTGTATAATAGTTGTTTTACTCTATATATAACTTTTATTATTTTGTATATATTATTTATTTGTATTTGTTAATTGTATTATAACATGAAAAAGTCCTCATAAAAAAAACATGAAAATGTGAAGAAAAAATGGGACAAACTTAAGCGTGTTAATTTCCCTCTGAATTTTCATATAGAAAGAAAAGTAAAAAATTCAAACTCCAAAGGAAATATACGCCGTTGGATCTGACTCAATTCTCACTCGGGTTTTTCAAGAATTGTTTGCGCGTGAACCACACATGCAATATTAGTGGTTCATGTATGTATACCTGACGTTTTTAGACCAATGATAAAGTACCCCGTATTGGAAGAGTGTCAAAGTTTCGAGAATGCGCGTGAGTAAACGATCCCTCAGTATATAACTATATATGAACCCGACTGGAAAATCAGAATATATAAGGCGAAATTTCGCATTAACTAATAGTGTCTGATATTTAAAAGAGATAATCACTATTTATGCCCCTGACATATCTTTCAAAAGCAGCTGTTATCCTTCATGAATATATCGTGTCATTTGTGTCCCCAACAAGTTACGGGGTGCATAAATGGCACCCCGTAACTTGTTGGGGACACAAATGACACAATATATTCCTGAGGGGTAACAGTTGCTTTTGAAAGATATCTCAGGGGCATAAATAATGGTTATCTCTATTAAAATAATAATAATAATAATAATTAGTCTCTCATATTTTTTTGGATTATCTTTTTTTAGTAGTGTTAATATATTATCTGCGACTATTCTAATTGGAATCTGGACGATATTTTGACCGACCTGACATAATATTTATAAACATTTTCGATTGGAAATCTCAATGGTATTTTGATCGATATGTAATCAAGTAATAAAAACACTCCATATCTTTAGACCATGAATTTTCTAAGGTATTTAAAGTATTACTCTCTGTCCCAAATTAACGGTCGACATTTCATTTTTTATTTGTCCTAAATTAACTGCCTATTTTTTAAATAAAAGTATGTATTACTGACAATTTTTTCAATTTTACCTTTTTTCCAACTCTTTATTAAATATTATTGGTTAATTAAAATTATCAATTTTCAACACATATTTAAGAGGGGATTGGATGTTGTGTGAGAGAAAGGAGAGAGAAAGACATAAATTTTAAATAAGATTAATAAAATTAATGAGGGGTATCTTAGATTTTTTTTTTTATACTTTACCATCAAAATCACAAAAATCTTAATACCCGTGCATTTGTTAAAATATACAGATAATTTGGGACGGAGGGAGTATGCTCTTATATTCGGTGTATGATTTCACTTTGGCATCTCCAACTTTCTTTACAAAAAAATTATACAGAAACATATATTATAGTTTGACATCTTCCTTCAAACATCCCATCTTAGGTCCGCTCCTGGTATATAAGGTTTACTCTGGCATGGAGCTGTCTTTGTGGGACGTGAGGCCAGTCTTACAAAAGCAGCTCCACCATAAAATTTTCTGGATGTATAGGGATTAAACTTACCATCGGCTCTTACCATTTTCAACATCGAAATTTTATTTTAGTTAAAAGGAAACTTGTATTAATCCTTACAGATGATAAATCATTTATACAGCAAGGATAAATTACAAAATAATAGCTACCCTTTGGTATAAATATTGATTTTCACTTGGTATAGATACAAACTTAAAATATCTGTAAGCTAGTATTGTTCTTAAGAAATTAATGATCAGACATGTATTAATAGAGCTCGCACATTTTATGTAAAATTTATAACATTCAAGTGTATATTCGATTTCATACACTAAAGTATTAAAACCAGGAGCGACTTATAGTAAGTTGTAGGTGTTCGATCGCACAATGCTTTAAAAAAATTGAGCCCAAAATTCATAGCATTCAAGTGTAGAAAAGAAAAGAAAACCATAAGAACAATAAGGAAATGTGATACATGTTTTTTAGGGCAAAAAATCCTCTGTCCCCATTTGTGTGTGTTCCCGTGTCCACAACCAATCACAATTCACCATGTGTATATATAATTGAAACAAATATTTATATAGTAAATTCTGATTGGTTGGGGACACGGGGACACTCACAAATGGGGACAGAGGATTTTCACCCGTTTTTTAGCATGTGCTAATATAATTTTATCGATAATTTTTAATTTAATAGTTAAAATAGTTATTATTTATTTAAAAAAACTTATCCATCTAATCAAAACAACTACAACCTACATTCTTAATATAAGATTTTTACAACATGTATAAAAAATTAAGGAAACAAAAATTAAGGTATTTTTTAATCAAAATATCAACATTACTCTCTTAAATAGGACCTGTACACCACTAATTCTATTTAATAGAGTAATATTAATATTTCAATTTTTAAAATACTTTATTTTTGTTTTATTAATTTTCAATACATGACCTAAAAATCTTATATTGTGGAATGAAGGGAGTATTAGCTAATATCATTCGAGAAACGGACTAATCTAACAATCAATAATAATCAACGTGTTTGATTCAGATTTTTGTGAAATTTTATTTTTGACAATTTTAAAATTTTCAATCATATATTTTAAATTAAAACAAGATAAACTCTAGAGACAAATATAATTATACTAATAGTTGAAATTGTCGAAAAGCACACTAGATAATTTATGACGCTCCATATTACATTAAATATAATAGTTTTAATCATAGTTTTGTTTCTGCTTAATGTTTATTCATTCAACTACTTTATGGTTATTCATTATAATTTAAACTATACAAATAAAAGCTCTCGTGATTAAAATATAACGACAATGTGTTATTAGAACGTCACAAAAAAATCGAACCGACCCACATAAGATCCAATATTGTGAAAACATGCACTGATGGTACAAAATCACTCATTCCTCTTCTTGCTTTTCTCTCTCTCTCTCTCTCTCTCTCTCTCTCTCTGATTACACATAGATTCCACACACTTTTCACACCGCGGTGATAAATTAATATTCTTTTTCTCTTTAATTTTGCTTCACACATGTACGCGTATCTTCAAATGTATTATATGTATGAGCGTATTTATACATATACAAATAATATATAGTGTGTATTGGTTTTTTGTGTTTTTGGTTAACATTGTCCACTATTTCTTAGGTCGAAACAAGTAAAGATATTGATAATATAATATTTCACTAAATGTTAAATGTGACCTGCAAAGAAAAAACATTAATTATGAAATGTGATATATATATTTTTAATATGAAAAAGTGCGTCAAATTATACAAAAAATAATGGCCGCAACAATGTTACAATATGTACGATTTTTTGGGCTCACATAAATTAATCTTAAGGCAAATGAAGGTCACATTAATCATTGGCCATCCAGTTTTTTTACCCGTTATGATTCATATTTCATCTTTCTTTTTAACTGACTTGAGTTCTACTCTTTGAATAGTTTCTTTTTAAAAAATAATATGAAAATTTAATGGAGACCTAAGCTATAAAGCTTCATTTTTATTTATTCTAGTTTTTAGAGCATAATCATTTATAAAAAGTTTTATGGTTAAGATGTTTAAACATGTCCGTCTCAATATATTATTTATTAAAATTTATAATATTTTATTGGTTATTAGAACCTTTTCGTTTTCAGTTGTAATTAACAATCAATTTATATATATTTTTTGGGTCTAGAATTGAATATCACTTTTTATTCATTTTGTATAAAATATAAAGCATTCAATTAAAGACGTAAGAAATATAATATTCGAATTGCCTCAACAAGACCACTTAATATAGCCAATTTTAGATTACAAAGATATTAATCGAGTTCGTGTATATATATATATATATATATATAATCGTTTGTACTCATACATATTTTCAACACTCAAAATTTACTATGTAAACATTTATTATAATTTCATATACGCGTGGCGAATTGTCAATAGTTGAAAACATGCACGTGACAACGATTTTTTGCCGATACATTGGGGGATGAGTTGAAGATGCATTCTTTTCCCTTTTAATTAACTTGGATTGCACTCTTTGAATAACTTCCTTCAAAAAGACTTTTCTCCTTTCTCAAAGTATTTTCCTAAAACCTAACTTTTTTTTCTTCTTTTCGTGTTGCACTTCATAAAAAATTGGCCATCATAAACATCAAAACCTTGATTCCAAAAATACTTATTATTATTATTACTATTATTATAATTTACATTTAAGAAAATCATTGATAGTTGAAATGTGTAATAACTCATAAAAAAATCACGTGATAAGTTATCTTGTTTTATACAAGACTTTATAATTAAAATCAATAGGGCTTAAATCTTTTATTTCTTCACTTCAAAGATAAGAAACAAAGTTGTTATGGCATGTTATTCATTATTAGAACCTAATGATTATTGCTTCATTAGCATGTCTTCCAACAAATACATCATACACTTATCACACATTTTCTTTCTCTTTTTTTTAACACATAAATCGTTTAATTATTTAATCAAGCAAACAAATAATAATAATTTGAAAGTCCTTGAGTAGAGATATAAAGAGGTTTGAGGCTCCAGTGCAGAACACCTTTTTCATTACGTGCGAAACTTTATTTCGTCCGTCAAATTAAAATTTAGACAGTTAAAATTAATATCTGACTTGATTTGTACAACACCTGTCTTATTTTTAAGGATATCTATTCTTTTTTGTGTCTTAATACACCTGTCCTGTAAAAAGGCATTCCGCATAGGAGCCGGACTTTATAAAGAGACATATATGTCGTGAAAAAAAAATATTATAAAGAAATCAGTGGGCATTATACATGGAATATGGATCAGAAAAATTAAAAGGGGAACATGTGCAATTGCTTTTTAATTTTCTAATTTTAGGATTATGAAGACGTGGGATTGAAAAAGATATAGTTGGGACTTCAATTCAACGGATTCAAAGTTCAAAACCATTTGTTTGCTGGTGCAACCCTTCTGTGATTGTCGGCACAGATACCTTTCTGCGCCTCGGTCATTATATGGAATGTCTTTTTTTCAACACGTGCTGGTATCGATTTTTTCGTGATGATATTTTTAGTGGAGATAAGTAGTTATTCGAAGGTTTCAAAGACAATTGTTTGCCCCTATAGAGAACACGTGCGATAATACTTGTTTGACCAGTTCGAATCCTATACAGAATAACTTTTTCAGTAAATACGAAACGCCTAAGAACAGGAGTTTTGAGGCTTAGCATAGGTGTTTTGCACGGTAAAATACAGAACATGTGTTCGTTTTAAATTAATTTTAGCCTTCAAAATTTTAATTCAACGGACGAGGAAGGTTTCACACGTGCAAAATTATCCCGTTCCGCACTGGAGCCATCGTCCAGTATGACACGGACAATAACAGTATTTGCCTCTGTCGAGAAGAACTGGCTACATACTTTGTTGAGAATATCTTTTGTAAAAAATAAAAATAAGTATTGCACGTATCAGAAAATAAAAGGCGTTTCGCACCATAAATTATAATCGGATGATTGCGATAAAACTTTCTCTTTTCCTTTAATTTTAAAGGGTTACATGTGCAATTGTTTTTTTTTCTAAACTAAACATTTTTATGAATAGTTTCACGTCTTCTCTAACAAGCAATATAATATGCTTTTACTTTTACGAACATTACGAAATAAAAATTCTCAGGCCCTTTTTGCAGGAAAGTTAACTTAGGTGTCAATTGTCATTAAAAAAGAACAAGTGATCATATATCTTATATGTGTATTAAGCAAATTGAGAGGATTTCTATTAGAGAAAAATTCTGATCTGGAATTAAATATCACATTTTAAAATTTTCTATAATCGGTTTATATGTATTATACTTTAAATCATTTTCACTATTTTTAGAACTTCTTTAATTTCTCCGCAAAAATAAAATTCTAATTCTATTTACGAGAACGATTGATATCTTCTTCAATTTAAAAACTTAAGGAAGGAGGAAATGCCAATTAAAAGAAGCAAGAGTAGAGAGAGATTGAATTGTCAATGCAAAAAATTGACTAAACAAAAATCTTGAGACATGATTTAAGAATGTTTTATGTATGATCAGTGGCGGAGTCAGGATTTGAAAGCTTACCAGGGGCCGATCTAAAATTTATTTACAATGTATGACACTATATTTAAAGTAGAAAGATATATTTTACTAAAATATTTGAAGTTAAAATGATACTTATCTTGAAAAAAAATGCATAAACTAATGAAGAAAAATGACAAAAAAAAAAAGAGAAAAAATGACTAATGTGCAGAGGTTAATGTTACAGTTCATAACAATTATAAATTATTATTATTATAATGAGAAAGTTATAAAAAAAAATTATTATTTATTTAATTAAAGGTATATTTAAGAAAAACTTTTATTTATTTGAAGTCCTATTAATTTGAATATATTAAGTAATCAAATGACATATTTTTACTTTAAAACTACAAATTTCTTTCTGTTTCTATTGTCCAAATTACACTATTAAAGCAGTAAAAAAACTTGGTCACAAATTACGCTATTACAACACCAAAGATCATGCCCAAATTACAATATTATAGAACAATGGGCATTCCACGAATAAAATAGACAATTGAATGAATGGAGGATGGAGATTTTTTGAGGATGGAAGAATTATGGTACCATCTAGAAAATACATTAATTCTAAGAAAATGAACATTAATTTCGAAATAAACTAAAATAGAAAATATAAATTTATTTTGAGACGGAGAGAGTACTATTATGAAATTTCAAAATTTTGAGAAAAGACCAAACATTTTATATTATAAAAATTTATTTATACAAAAAAAATATTTCTAATATTAGTATGCAATTTTAAAAAAATTTGGTTCCATGAAGCTCCGCCACTGTGTATGATTATTTTAACATTTTACTTGAGGGAAAAGAAAACAACTAGTACCAACTTACAATTCTAATACTTAGCATGCACAGTATTTATTTATTTTTGTAAATCACACTTTTAGTCCTTAATATTTGTTTCATTTCAGTAAGTTTTAAAATCTTGCACAAAACCTATATTTAGTGTTAGGGAGATCTTAGTTATTAAAAAGATAAAATCTTGCACTAGACATAAATCATACTCTCAAACTTCGAATTATTAGCCATTTTGATCATCAAATTATTTTTGAACAGCCACTTTCATCACTTTTTAACATTTTTTTAACTTTTTTCATCCCCAAAGATTTTACGAGCAACCATTTGGTCATCAAATTATTTTTGAGCAGCCACTTTCATCCTTTTTAACTTTTTCTTAACTTTCTTCATCCCCAAAGATTTTACGAGCAACCATTTTTTACGAGCAGGGGTAAAGATGAAAATTCCAAATTAAGAAAAAAATTATTAACATATATAGAGTAATTCATTTCAATAGGAATACAATCATTCTTACCTTGAATCTTCTACTATGGTTAATTTCGGTCCATGAAGTTTTTTAGGTACTATAGATCCACAACATTGCAGCTTGGAGTGAAATCACCATCTATCACCCCAAACTCAAACTTAAGATCTTGAAATTCATTTCCATTGCCTTTTTGGAACATTGTTTTTTGTTTGCCTTTCTAGAATCTTCATGGACTTTCGGGTTTCACTTCGCATTTAATAAGAAATTAAATGAATTGAATGTGGAGGAACTATCTATGTACAGAATATCCTAAAATTTAGGTTTCTAGGTCTTTCTTGTTCTCAATTATGGAGAGAAAATGAGAACGGAGGCTGATATGAGTGGGAATGACGGGCTTTACAAGGGAGGCACTTTGTATACTTTGGAATTTCTATCTTCACCCCTGCATGAGAGAGACAATTTGAGAGCCGTTTGGACACGTCATCAATTTTGATGGCTTTTAGACAATTATTTGACAGAAGGATAAAAATGGTTGCTCGTAAAATCTTTGGGGATGGAGAAAGTTAAAAAAGTTAAAAAGGATGAAAGTGGTTGTTAAAAAATAATTGGGTAAAAAGTGTCCACGCCCCCTAAACTATCTCAGATTTTGGTTTTTGACCCTCAACTGAAAAACGGCAAGTGCTTGACCCTAAATTTTTTTAAAGTATCAATGATACCCCTTCCACCAATTTTTCAATTAAATAATAACGGAATGTGTCCATGTGACAATCACACGATAACAAATGGGGGCAAATTGGGCAAAATAAATTAATCTTTGAAAAAAATGGATTAATCTTTAAAAAGATAAATTTGTAAATAGTATTTTCAATTTATGGCAAAAAACAATTATGGAAGGCATGCCTAGGTTGTTATGGGATATGATGAAGACATTGAATATCTTCTTTGCTCAAAACTAAGATAAAAATCTCGGTATAATTAGTTACAACTTTCATGGAGTTTAACATAATTTCATGGAAGTCACGCTTAAGTTATTTAGCAAAAAAAAAATTTGCTTAAGTTGTTCATGGGGAATTTGCAAGATTTTCATTTCAGAAAGAAGTGAGATTTCACTAGACATGAAATAAAGAAGAAACTATGGACAGATTTATGGCGAACCTCGATTTTCTAATTCATTTTTTTAAAGGTTAATTTATTTTTTCCCCAATTTGCCCCCATTTTTTTTATCATGTGAGTGTTACATGGACACATTATGTTATTATTTAACGGAGAAATTGGATGGAAGGGGCACCATTGATACTTCAAAAAAGTTTAGGTTCAAGCACTTGCCGTTTTTTAGTTGAGGGTCAAAAACCAAAATAGAGATAGTTTAGGGGGCGTGAGCACTTTTTACCCAAAATAATTTGATGACCAAAATGGTTGCTCTTAAAATCTTTGGAGATGAAAAAAGTTAAAAATGATGAAATTGGTTGTTCAAAAATAATTTAATGACAAAAAAGCCTAATAATTCCTCAAACTTCAGTTGGGAGATTTAAGTTGTTGCCAAGGGCAGTCCGATACTATGCGGAACAGTCAAAATTCAGTACGTACGGAAAACTTCAGAACATGTGTTCTTAGACACAAAACAGGACAAGCGGGTTTCGTAAAATCAGGACATATGTATGTTTTAAATCAATCTTGACCGTAAAAAATTCAATCTGACCCTGTTCTGCACTGGAGCCGCAACGTGCCAAAGGAGGACCCAAATGAAAGGTGTGGGGCCTTGCCCCCTTTTTCCTTGGAACAAAGACTTTTTAGCGGTAAGAATTGTCTGTTCTAATTATGTCTTGTTAATAATAAAAATTCATGTGTTAATTTTTTAATTAAAACAACTCTAATCTAAAAAAAATAGTGAACCCCTCAAAGAAAAATTAATACATGATAATTTTCTTATAAATGGAAAAATAAACGAGACACAAAATAGAGACAAACAATTTTTACCACTTTTTAGTACTCCACTCCAATATTTTGAATGTATTTTCATTTTGGCTCCCCTAAATTTTTTTATGTAGCATATTATAATCTGATTCGCCAAACTTTTAATTTTGTATCTGCATCTTGCACAAGTATTTTTATCTGTCAAGTGGATTGAAAAATGTTCATGCATTTGTGAGGTAATCTTACAACCTTCAATCGGTGTAAGATTATGGAGTTGATCTGATTAAAATTGGGACCACGAGAGCATGGTTTGACTTCATAATGATTCTTGATTCTGTCTCGGTTTCACAGTAATCTTAAATCTACACTAAACTCTTCATAAATTAGTACTTTATTTTTCATTCTCAAACTTAATCCAAATAAAGTATGCGTTTTATTTTGAGTCTCAAATTCAAACCGGACATAATCTTAATACACCCTAAATAATGTGTTATTTAGGTACATTCCTTAATCAAACATTAGTAGTAAACTCAAATTACATAGGCAGTTGTAGTACTATAGTTGATCTTTCGTTGTCTTCTGACTCCATCAGTTCCGGACACTGCTCACTTGTGACTAAACAAAACAACATGCTTTGTTTCAAATTTTCAAACTTAAACCTAATTAAAAATTACTAATCAACAATAAAAGTTAGATTAATCATTAATACATTACCTTCAATTTGATAGTTGATTGGTTTCGAACAAAAAAAAACAATTAATAATTGATTGCCACGTATTTATGAGGTTGATCAAAGAATAGACAAAAATAACTTTTGACGTCCGACAGTGTTCGAATATTTAAACCTGACTAGTTGGGATCGAATATGTACTATGTATACTAATAAAAAATTCTGCAAAATTTGAAATATGTGTCACTTTTATAATACTTTGAATTTGCAAGTTTACTCTAAACAAGATTTAAAGAATTACAAGTAGGATTAGATTTTTTATTTCAGATTTTTTTAACTTATAAGTTGTGAAAGTGAAAAAAAATACACGAATTATGTGCATTTAGAATCTTCTTTTTTTTTACATTTACTTTTGGGGCACAAAAGTGCAACCGTATACCGAATTACATATAAAAAATAAAAAATAAAATGTTGGTGCGAATTTAATCAATATTCCAAATTGCATATAAAATTTATTATATTTAGTAAAAAATTTAAAAATTTCGGGAATTGCCCCTAGAATCTTCCCTGCGTTCGTGGGTAGTTTAGGAAATTCAAAGATCGTAACGTGAAAGAGTTCCCAAACGGTGAGAGCGGTGGATCATGTGCGCCCTGCGTGATAGGCAATAAGACTATAAGAGGCACGTTGTGGGACCGGGGGAGCACGTTACGGCGTCGGTAGAGATAAAATAGTCCCACACGTTCTTACACGTGTCAAATCGAACGTTGTATATATTCTGATATGGAGCCCACACGGAGGGAATAAGCCTGAGTGATGCCAGCTTGGCATTTACCGGATGTGTTCCAGTGCATCCGAGGACGGACGTCACGTGAGTTAATCTAGGGATTGGTGCCCACGTATTTTTTTAACATTCTCTTGTCTAATCTTAATTAAAGTCAATAGTACAGTTTAGTCCTCCTATAATTGCAACCTATGACGAATTATTTTTTATTTTTTTCTCATATTTACTAATTAGTCCCTTGTATTTCTCAAATGCACAAGCTTCTCATTTGCACACTTTTTTGCTTTATTCACACCTCAAGTTTCTCATTTGCAAGCAACCATAACCGGAAATATGATCATTACCGAAAACATAATATGGTCAGAAACATGATTTGAAACACATGAAAATGGCTGGAAATATGCCCGGTATCCACCGGGGTGCGCAATTTTCCGCAGAAGACCCCATCGCGTGCCTAGGTGTCTGCGGAATAGGCTCTCACTGTGTGCCCAAGACACGCAGAACACCCATCAACCTCGTGCAAATCTAATGCGGTTGGAAATCGGCCAACTTTCTTCAATTTTCACACCAAATTGTTTGGATTCAATTTTCCGCGTATGTCGGGTCTATTAATTCGAATCCGAATTAGGTTAATTTTTTGGATTCTAAAAAAACTGAAAAAAGTTAATTCAAATGATAGAATTGGCGAATTCAAATTCGGTGAGCCCTTAAATATATATAATTATGTCGGGCCTCAAAGGGCCGGATTTGCCTAGTCCGAGCTCAGCCCGAAATGATGATCCTTACTTTTAAACCGAATCTCAATTTGACCCATGGAGCTTATACGGAGGTGGCAGGTACACGATCACGTAAGCCCTACTATATTTTGATAAAATTGCAATCAAGCCCTACAATAAGTTGTAATTGGAAAACTATTTTATTTAAGAGATGCGACTATAGTGCAGAACACTTAAAATTTATTGCATAATGAACGTTTTTTGGCAGTTATTATAGATTTTTAGACAAGTGTTACATTATATTGATAAATGTTTATTTTACGGAATATGTGTTACAAAATCACAAATAATGTTCGTTTAAAAAAAATCTGAATCGTCAATTTTTTTATTTGAAGGTAAAAATTTGTTCAATATGTACTGATTTTTTTTGTATTTAGCTTTATAGCCAGACCGAGATCCATAGGGCAGTGAGAACACGAAATTGTAGAGGATGTGAGGGCATATTATGAAATATTACACAAAACTATTGGAATTTGCTACCCAAAAAATAAAAAGAATTGTTGTTGTTTGGTTTTGTTTTGGGCATTTAGTGATGATTAAGAAACTTGAGTAAATTATGATGATTTGTGGGGACATGATCAGAATAGATTCTGTGGTCCACATGGACAGCCGTACAAAAAGATATGGTAATATATCAAAGTGAAAGACCGTATGGTATGAGTTGGACTTTTTTTTTTTTTTTGCTAAGTAAATATGAGTTGGACTTCGCATATGGATAGTACCCAAAGTTCAAATATGAGAACTACCAAATGGGATAAATTATTGCTTGATTTACTGAAATTTATGAGAAATTGATTGTATGATTTTAGTCCAAGAATTGACTAAAAAAAGAATTTAGACAAACAAAATTAGAAAAAGAGATTATTCTAACAATTTCATTCTTCTGCAGTGCACATGTACTCTAAAAATTCAATACACACTGGATAAATTTTGTAAACGAACATGTACTATAATTTTGTAACACTGTTGTGTAAAATATATGTTACATTTCATTAGAACATGTCTTATTCAGGAGAAAACATCTACTCTCTCCATTCATAAATATAAGACTTTCATTAATGTTGCGAAAATTAAAGAAGAAAAATTTAAGATATTTTTGTGATTAAAATACTAATATCTCTCTCTTAAATATGACTTGTATATCACTAATTCTTTTTAATAGAGTAACATTGATATTTTAATTAGAAAAACATCTTAATTTTTGCTTTTAAATTTTCACAACATGTAATGAAAGTTTTATATTTAAGAATAGAGATAGTATCATATAAAATGCAACACGTGTCTAAAATCCTATAACACGTGCTAAAAAATAAAAATGTTTAGTATTTACTAAATTTTTTGATATTACTCCCTCCATTCCTAAATATAAGACTCTTTAGACAATTTGAGAAAATTAAGGAAGTTGTCATTTTCACCTAAACTTCCAATATTATCCCCCACCCTCCCTCTCTCTCACTTCTTTGTCATAAAGAAAGGAAAATGTTAAGGGTATAATTGGAATAAATTGTTGACAACTAATAAAACAACCTTAAATGACAATTAATTTGGATACCTAGATATCTCCTAAACGATAATTAATAGGGAATGGAGGGAGTATGTATTATAGCCCGCAACCGTCCACATGTTAAGAGTCTAGTCCAGTCAACCAGAATCAGAAACTAATTATCACTTAGAACATTTTTTCTGTTTCTAATTATATCTCATTTTAGACAATTAGAGGCGCTAAATGGTCTTTTTTCAAATCAATCCTAATCTTCATTTAAGTAATGACAATTAGCTTTTTGAATACAATCAAGAAAGATTCGTGTAGTTGGGTTAGTGTTTATAATTTTAAATAATAGGTTTCAAATTTGATACGCTGATTTGATATTAAAATTAAGAAAAAAAAATATATTTTTGAACTCTTATTCACAATTCAGAAGTTTCGTAAAAAAAAAAAAACCCCACAATTGAGAAGTCTTAAACCTATACATATATTCACAATACTATTGTGATTTTTTTCATATGAACAAGGACTTGGAACAACTGGTTAGGAGTTTAATATGAAGTTTTTTTTAGGGAACTAAAATATGAAGTTATTAAGAGAATAGCCATATGGTCTATTCTTCATCAAATATAGACAAACAAATCATTTTTTTTATTTAAATATGAGTGAATTGTTCTAAAGTAATCATCAATTTAAAACTTAGGCAGTATTTGTTTTACATTTCAGATAAAAATAATTTGAGTTAAACGTTTTAAATTTCAGATTGATCTTCTCGTATAAACTACTAATTAGTTTTGCAGACTCAAAACAAAATTCATAACTCAAACTTTATCCAGTCTTAATCTTTAATTTTCTATTAAGATTAAACTATGAAGATACAAGCACTGCCTTTTGTTATACTTTCGAGAATGCTTGTTTGTTACTTGAACGATTGTCATTTTGGATGCAGAAAATGGTGTATATATAGTTATCTTTTATTTTTATTAAGGCTGTAGAAAAGAATTTTGATTCTTTTAGAAATTCAATTTCTTTCTCCCTTATAAGAATAAAAGATAATCATCAAGGGCTTTGCCCAAGTGGGTAAGTGCTTGGCCCGGGACCGAGAGGTCCCGGGTTCGATACCCTCCGCCAGCGTTGCGGTGAGCTTTATTCTCACCCGATCTAGGGTACATGTCTCTCCCGCTCATGGGGTCGTTTCTATCTCCCCGTTCATGGGGCTCCGCCTTCGGGCGTTCAAAAAAAAAAAAAAAGAATAAAAGATAACAATAAAATGAGGTTGAAAATTACCTCAAAACCTGTTGATCTTTTCAAAATGGGTTTACGTCTAACTTTAACTCAAAATAAGAAAAAGAATTTTCAAATTTTATAAATTGCAAATACGTGTAAGAGTTAGCTAATATGAGATTATCAATCGATAATACATATTTTCAAAACCAATGTTGGAGTGGATTTATGATGGGAAGTACGGTTATATTACCACAAAAACCTCTTGTTGTGACCAAGGTTTTGAAACCCGGACCGGACCGGTCCGACTGTCAACCGGACCTCCAAGCGGTCCGGTTAGGTGCCAAAACCCGTACACGTCAAAAACCGCTTTAATTTTGCTGACCCGTTTGACCTGGCCGATCCGACCGCTCGACCCGAAAACCGGAAAGGTTTCGTGGAAACCGTCCGGGTCAGACCAGGTTCATCTTCCCCAGACAACCATCTCCGATATACTCCAGCAAATCTTCGGTGGTGGCAGCCGCTTCTTCCGCCATACTTGATTGATTTTCTTAGGGCATTTCTTTCCCTTTCCTTTCATTTCTGTG
Organism: Vinca minor; assembly: GCA_026122235.1. Lineage (NCBI taxonomy): Eukaryota > Viridiplantae > Streptophyta > Magnoliopsida > Gentianales > Apocynaceae > Vinca > Vinca minor. The sequence continues at coordinate 5,844,095 of JAOCZM010000096.1, forward strand.
AAAGCTTCGTTTGATGAGAGATGAGAGGAGGCCGGTGGTGAGATCGCGAAAGACAACGAACGGAGCTCGGCGGCGGCGAAGATGAGCAGCGAGGAGAAGAGGAAGGCGGCGAAGAAGGAGAAGAGGAAGCAAAAAATGAAGGAGATGGCGGAAAGAGATTAGAGAGAGAAAGAAAAGTGAGAACGGAGAAGAGAAGAAGAGAGAGCGGCGGCGATGCCGAAAGCCAGGACGAAGAGAGAGCGGCGGCATCGAAGAAGAGGCCACTTGCGGCTGGAGGATAGAATAAATTTTAGGGTTAGAGTGCTATTATGAGACTATATATACTTAGGACTAAAGTGCAATTAAAATATTAGCTCATAAAATTCTATAAAACAATTATATTTCAAACAAATCCTAAACTATTTACTTTGTCTAGAAGTGTATAAAAAATAAATAAATTATTACATTAGTCCTTAAATTTTACTATATATACTTACATTAACTTTATTTTTTATTAATAAGTATATATTATATTTTTTTTTTAATATTTATGATGTCACCGGGTTGATGAACGGGTCGATGACGGTCCGACCACCGATCCGACCAGTGACCCGTGACCCAGTAACTTTTCCGGTTCAATGCCCGGTCCGGGTTTCAAAACCTTGGTTGTGACCCTTTTGCTGTTTTCTTTTTCTTCCTTAATGAATGGTACTATTGACTATCCAATGTGTGAACCCCTACCATGTCTAGCCTGTCTTGGCTATCTATTTTGAGACGCCAAGCGAGAACCTTAATGCCTTAATGGAGGTGAATATAAACTCCCAATTTTATATTGCATAAATCTAAAAGTTATGACTAATATATAAGTTAGTTTAAGTATTTACTATCACTTCGAAATATACATTTTTGTATAATGAATACAGTTGTTAAGTAAGTAGTTGTAGGTACTTCTAAACCAATAAATTGTGCCTCGAAATGTGACACTGTGTACTAATGTAAGTGACATTCTTTTTTCTTTTCAGGAATGATTATTGCCTAAATCTATTTTTTTTATATAATTCAGTTGTCTGAAATTGAATGTTCATCTAAACATCTCAATTTTGAGACGGAGAAAAGTACTAATTAACTTGATATATATATATATATATATATATATACATATATATATATATATATATATATATCCAATCGAAAGACCTCTTATTCTTTTACCAACTTAATTAATTAGAAGCAACTCCTCTCCCATTCTTCTTATGGAGAATTTTATATAAATATACATACTATTTCTTTGTGTAATTGAGTAGAGAGTGAGCTGTAAATTCGTTTATTAAGATTGCAAAGCTTGTAGGTTGAACGGTCAAGATCGATGCTAGTGCGCAAATCGCTTTTATTGGTTGTACGTCACGTGCGCGTACGTGATCGTGTACCTGCCAGATTCGGTTTAAAAGTAAGGATCATCATTCCGGGCTGAGCTCGGACTAGGCAAATCCGGCCTTTGAGGCCCGACATACTTATATATATTTAAGGCTCACCGAATTCGAATTCGCCAATTCTATCATTTGAATTAGGTTTTTTTAGAATCCAAAAATTTAACCTAATTCGGATTCGAATTAATAAGACTTAAAAATTCGGTACCATTATCACACCTAACACGTTTGATAACTCATGGAAATTGGGTGGAGACCGTGTTGTGAAAATTAATAAAAACTTTTTTTGTTTCACTTTTCTCTTTTAGGAGATAAACACAAACAGACCTAGAAAAATCATCCACTAAATAGAAAAAATAATGTGCCCCAGTCAAATAGGGTGTTTCATATTTACCGCATAGATCACAATGAATAAGCTCAAAAGGATGTTTAGCCTTATTATTACTATTAGGAAAAGATAATCTAGAGTCTTTCGTACGATGACAAACATCAGAAGGTAGGGATTTGTCGTGGGAAAAATTTAATAAAGCAGGAATATTAGGTAAAATACTAAATGATGGATGTCCAAGTCGTCGGTGCCACAATTGACCGCTCTGCTCTGAACGAGCCACCGCCATTATGTTGCCTTGATGAGTCACACATTTGAGACGATAAATGTCCCCACTTAACTCACATTCCCAAATCAGCGTCTTCCGTATTAAGTCTTACACGACACAATATTTATCAAAATAACTGACGCAACATTGTAACTCTTATGTCAATTGAGGAACAGAGACTAAGTTATAACAAAATTGAGGCATATATAAGACTTTAACGAGGCAAATTTTGGAATTTAAGGTTACTGTAACAAACTGACTGGCCCAAAAACGTTTCCTATCTGGTAGGCTCATGCTAATGGGTAAGACAAGATTTTGTAAATTTTCCAATTTATTTTTTTCGCAAGTAATATGATGAGAAGCACCACTATCAAATATCCAAGGCAAAGAATAAAATGCGACGGTTTTACCATTGGTGTGATAGACCATAGCCTTATTATCCTGGAGTATACCAGCCAGTTCTAGAGCTAATTCTCGGCCCCGATCCAGTGAAGTTGTGTTGTTTGTTGACATGAAGAAGGCGCGCCATGCGCTAAAGTACCTGGATAAGGTGCGCACCGCGCGGAGGCTTGTTGTGCGGCTGTTGTTGGGTGCCTAGCGTATTGCGCTGACGCTGATGGGTGTCCCGCGCAATGCGCGACTGACTGATGGAAATCTGGGTATTTTTCACCTTTCTGCTTGTAATTTGGGCCATAATCCTCCGCTTCTACGTTGTAGGCCGTGCCCCAACCTCTGTTATTTTGGCCTCCTCGCCCCTCGGGATTCGCTATTCGGCCTTCCATGAAGGCTCCAACAATCTTTTTTTTTCTTTTCGAATCCGCCCTTGCCACAATGTTCACAAATAATACGATTAAATTAAGAATTAAAAGCCGAACCTTCTATGGCTGATCCATCTGTTTCTGACACAGGAAAAAAATGATTTTCTTCACGAATAGCCGTATTGAACACTTTGTCTACCGGTGACAGTGGATCCATATTCAACTGTTGAGTTCGTATTGTACCAAAGCGCGAATTGAGCCAAAGAATGAATTGACGGACTCGCTCATCCTGACGTTGTCGGGTAAGAACTGTTATGGTCTCCTCACAACTACAGTTTGGCAAGAGGCACGTAGCGTTCCAACTCATTCCAAAGAGTCTCAAGCCTTCCATAGTATTCCGTTACGCTCATGGCACCTTGACGTAGCAACTGGATTTTCTGACGTAACTGGTAAATTCGTGGTCTGTTATCTTGTGCGTATCTTGTTTTGAGAATTGCAAACATGTCCTTCGAGGTCTTGGCTTGTATCAGCGTGCCCCGAAATTTTGTTTCAACGGAAGCCATAATCCATCATTTGATGAATGAGCTGTATGTCCCGCCATTATGGGATCTGTTGGCCTAACAAAGGACCCATTGACAAAACCTAGCTTGCCTTTGGCTTGCAATGAAATCTCTAACCCAGAAACCCAATCCCCATAATTGTTCCCGTCAAACAATACTGGGGTGATAGCAATGCTAGGGTTATCCGATGTTGAGATATAGTATGGAGAGCTTGGATCGCTAATCGGGACAACATACTTTGTTTCATCCGAAGTATTTGACTGATCCTTGCTCATGATATATATATTTTTTATATTTTTTCTTTTAGGATCGTTTTTGCTCTGATACCATAAAAGAATTTGAAGGGAAATTATATATTTCTCACTTAGAAAAATAAAGAGCTAATACATGGGTATTTATACATGTATGTCTACACCACATTAGTCAACTACTAATTATTCACACTACATACTATTTAGGCAATTACTATACATTGGGAAGAAACCAATATAGCATATGTCCTAATTAATTAAACTTGGATTAAGTATTTTCCTAATTAATTAGGAACTCCTAAATAGTAACTTCTATATTCTAATAGTTACCGAATTCGAATTGTCAAATTGAATTGGAATTCGATCGGTAATTCAATAAAAACTGAATTTGCTCACCCTAGCCGAACTAGTGTAGACAGATTAGGAGCCCGATAGGGCCAAGTCCCAACTCAGATTTAGGTGGTTAGAGAGTGAACCGAGCTTGGACTTTACAAGACCCGACTCGTATAACCAATTTTACGACCCTAAGTATAGCTTCAAACCTAGAAGAAAATCATTAAAACCCGAATTATTACATTAATATCTCTCGGATTCTACTCTTACCACGTATATTATTATTTGGTTTAATCCATAACCTTTGTAATAGTATACAATTTCTTCTATTAAACATGTTTTGAAGGGTACGTGGGTTCGATACCCTCCAAGTTTTAATTGTCTCCCTTTCTAGGGTTTTCTTCTCCTTTTGTGATGTGCTCTCTTTTTCCCTTATGGGACAACCGCCCATCCGGACTTAAAAAAAAAAAAACATGTTTTGATTAGGTTTTACCACAATATTTTTGTTGGTTTTTTAAAAAGACATTTTGAATGCGTGTCCATGTTAATAAGATAATTATTGTATATGGTAATTTACGTTTTCTATTTCACTATAATTTTTACATTTCTGATGAAATTTCAGATTTTTTTTCTTATATATTTAAATTATCATATATAGTCTAACTTACCTCACTCTCGCTAGACAAACCCTTTTATAAACCACTTCATTTCTATTCTTTAACATATGAAAACTTGTGAACGACTCATGCTTGTTTTTCGTTGAATAATTTCCTATGACACTCGGATTAAGGCTGCATTTGGAAAGCATTTTTCCATTTTTCATTTTAAATTCTAGGTTTTTTCCTTGCAACTTCTTTTACAAACAATTTAATTTTTTTCAAAATTCAAGATAAAAATTTAAAATTTTAATTCTATCAAATTCGAACATAAAAGTGGAACATAAAATTATTTATGAAATAGTGGATAAGAGACAGTATAAATTCATAAACACCGTACTTAAAAAAAAACCCCTATAAGCATAATAGTAAAAATCAATGCCCCTCAAATAGTATTTCCTTTTTTGTTTTTTGTTTTTTGAGAAAATGATTGTTAATGCAGCAGGTAACAGGTTGACGGTGGTTAGTGATGCCAAAAAAGACCCAACCCGTCGGTTAGGGACAGCCAGTTTCAGTTCGACGCGGTTCTGGTTCGTATAGAATTATAATTGAACTAGACCGGAACTGGAATCGTGCAGAACCGGACCGTAGACATCTCTAACGGTGATAGTAGAGAGAGAGGTATATATGGGTTTGTAAGGGCAGCCCAATTGGTTCGGGTGGTAAATTGTGCACAATAATATATGATCGAATCTTGATAGTCGTAGTATGGAAGTTTCAATTCAATCCTTCAATGTGGGTGACTTCTTGTGGTGTGCTAAGACAAGTTCTCCCATCTAATCAGGCTGCTGAGTCACATTGATTTACATCATTCAAATTCTCTATCGAACTGAAAAGTGGGGCCCTCTGAACGTGGGTAACCTTTTGCATATAAGAGAGAGGGGTCTGTGTTAGGTAATGTTTCTCTAAAATCCCACATTGGTTAGAAAAGAAAAAGGTCAAGACAAAAGGCCTTATAAATAGACCCACCTAGTGTAGAGTTTATTTGTACCAACTCCTTGAGTCTTGTGAGTGTTTAGACTTGGAGTTTTAGAAGAGGGTTTGTAATTTTTATTCCGTTAAAAAATTACATAGTTGAAAGTTTGTACCCTCCGGGGTCGTGGATGTAGGTCTGCATTGAGACCGAACCACGTTAAAATTCTCGTGTTGTTTTTCTGCTTTCTTTTCGTTTCCATTATAATTTGTTGGTTGGAGTGTTTCGCTACCCAACAACTGGTATCAGAGCGCGAGGTTCAGGCTTGGGAGGAGACAAAAGAAGTTGCAGATTTAGTTTGCGGGTAAGTTTCCGGTGCTGCTTTAATTAAGATTTTGGTGTTATTTTAATTAAACACTACAAAAAAAAAAGACCTTTAGTAACGAAAATTTTCGTTAGGAAAGGTCAAAAAATTCGTTACTAAAGACCTTTAGTAACGAAAATCGTTTGTCACCAAGTTCGTCCTGAGAGCCCCGTCGCTAAAGGTCTTTCCTAACGAATAAGGATTTTCGTTACTAAAGGTCTTTAGTAACAACCGAGTTTCGTTAGGAAAGTTACCTTTAGTGACGAAATATTTCGTTACTAAAAGTTTTACAAAAAAATTAAAATTTAAAGCCATGGAGCCGAGCCGAGCCGTGCCCCAGTTCACCCATTGGAGCTGAGCCGAGCCGAGCCGAGCCGAGCCGAGCCGTGCCCCAGTTCACCCATTGGAGCTGAGCCGAGCCGAGCCGAGCCGAAGCCCCTCTACAATAATGTGGAATAAAGTCTCCACATTTTCATAGAAGTGGGAATCGAACTCAAGACCTCCAACTTGTACGTCATGCACTTAACCACTGAGCTACGTTGATCATTTGTTACTTATTGTTACTATTATATTTATTATAATGAAGTTTTGTATTTTGAACCTTTAATTATTTTAATTTCTCTTTGTTTGGTGATTTTTTTTTTTTTATGAATAAAATTAAAATTAATACATTTTCGTCAATGTATTTGTGTATTAAGTTGTTATAAAAAATCAAAATAAATTATTCTAGTTGCATATATACTATTTTTTAGTAATACTTTTAATATAAAGACTAAACAAATATAAAAATTAAAATTATATTCTAAATTATATCATACTTATATATGTATATTCTTAAAAAAAAAAAAAAAATTAAGACGAAACTTTTTGTGACAAATTTTTGTTTCGTTAGGAAAGGTTGACCTTTCGTAACGAAAAAGGTATTTGTCACGAAAAGTTATACCTCACGAAAATGTGTTTTCGTTACGAAAGGTCTACCTAACGAAACTACTACTTTTAGTAACGAATATTTTTTTCGTTACGAAAGGTCAATTTTTCGTAACGATTCCGAATTTCATTACGAAAAGTATACCTTTCGTAACGAAAGGTTCGTCATAACAGGTAGTTTTTTTTGTAGTGAAAGTTAGAGTGTTTAAATTATGGAGTCTTTAAACACCGTTGTGCCGATGAAGAGCGATGTTCCATCTCCACTCTTTGATGGAAAGATTGATTTTACCTTATGGCAATGCACGATTCAAGACTATTTAGTGCAGCAAGGTCTTGATTATGCTCTGGATGATGAAAAGCCAGAAGGTATGAAAGATTCTGAGTGGGCTACAATTAAGAAGAGGGCGGTTAGTACGATTCGATTGGCTTTGGCTCCACAAATCAAGATAACGGTGTTGAGAGAGACGTCACCAAAGAAGTTGTGGGAGACTATGGAGAATAATTATTCCTCGAAGACTTTGACTAACCGTTTGAAGATAAAGATGAAGATGGATCTGTACTCACTCAAAATGGAAGAAAGAGGTAATCTTATTGATCACACTAATAAATTTAATGAGTTAGTATCTCGACTTGAGAATGCAGGGGAAGAAATTAATGATGAAGAACAGGCGTTGCTGTTATTGACTTCATTACCGAAATCCTATAAATCGTTGGTGCAGTCATTGTTGGCAGGAAAGAACACACTGCAATTGAATGAGGTTTCAAAAGCCTTGAAGGAGAACCAACAGATGATGAATGAGGATTACCCTGAGGAGGATCGAATACTAGCTGTAGAGAGTTCTCGAAGAGGGAGGAATCGAAGCAAGAGTTGAGGTGACCAAGGAAGAGGAAAATCTCGACAGAGAGGTGATTGTAACGAGGTCGAGTGCTTCTATTGTGGGGAACTTGGTCATTTTAAAGGCCGTTGTCCAAAGATGAGGGATGATTTGAAAAATCTCTGTGAACAGATAAAAGGCAAGGCAAAGGTATGTGATTCCTCTACAAATGTGGTCAACGATTATGATGATTTATATTTGACGAGATGTTTGGATGACACTGTTGAGAATTATTCAAACTGGATTATGGATAATGCTGTTGATGTGCATATCTGCAAGGACTGAGACGTGTTTGATACTTTGCAGATGGGAGACTTTGGCTACATCAAAGTGGGCAACAACTCGAAGGTGAAGGTTGAGGGCGTTGGACGAGTCCGCCTGAAATTCCACAATGATGAGGTAAAAGTACTTCCTAATGTTAGATTTGTACCTGATTCGAGTGCCAACATAATTTCGTTGGGTGAATTGGCATCAAAGGGTTACAAGTATGTTGGAATTGGGAATTTCTGCAAAGTGTATAGAGGCAACCGTCTGGTTATGCGAGGTAGGAAGAAAGGGAAGAATTTATACCATCTTGATAGTCATTCCTTGAAGAAGCAAGGAAGTAAAGCTGGAGGAAGAACAGAGAAGGAGACCGTGAAGACTGAGAAGAAAGTTAGGTTTTCTGATTCTGTTGAAACTTGGGAATTTGAGAAAAGGGAGGATATGTTAGGTAATGTTTCTCTAAAATCCCACATTGGTTAGAAAAGAAAAAGGTCAAGACAAAAGGCCTTATAAATAGACCCACCTAGTGTTGAGTTTATTTGTACCAACTCCTTGAGTCTTGTGAGTGTTTAGACTTGGAGTTTTAGAAGAGAGTTTGTAATTTTTATTCAGTTAAAAAAATTACATAGTTGAAAAGTTTGTACTCCTCAGGGGTCGTGGATGTAGGTCTGCGTTGAGACCGAACCACGTTAAAATTCTCGTGTTGTTTTTTTGCTTTCTTTTCGTTTCCATTATAATTTGTTGTTTGGAGTGTTCCGCTGCCCAACAGTCTGGGCATGCATGTCAATTCATCAAAATGACCATTCTTAACACAGGGCAAAAATCCTCTGTCCCCATTTGTGTGTGTCCCCGTGTCCCCAACCAATCACAATTCACCATGTGTATATATAATTGAAACAAATATTTATATAGTAAATTCTGATTGGTTGGGGACACGGGGACACACACAAATGGGGAAAGAGGATTTTCACCCCTTAACACATGACCCAATCGAAAAGCAAATCACATGAAACTAAAAACAGCAACATTTATGTAACTTGGCTTTTTCTCATAATTAGTTTTTCCTGGATTTATTTAAACTATTTTTTTTTAAAAAAAAATTGATAATTGGATTTATTAAACTTGCTGTGAGGGAGACAAACAGATTTTTCAGTGGCTACTAATAAAATGCTTAATATATTTACCGGGAAGAAATCTTGCGTGTCGGTGTGCCGACACTAATTCCCACCGACAGAATAACCGGCAAGTGAAGGTCAACCCCCGGTTGGGTATCCCTCCCACAAACCCCGTGCAACGCGTCGGTGCCGGTAATTTTTTACGCCCCAGCGCAATTGTGTTTTTTTTTCAACTTTTAAAGTTTTAAGCCGACTAATTTAATAAGTATTATGGCTTGGTGATAGGCCAGATGTTTTGAACTCACGATCTTATTTTGAACAGGAATTTCAGGCGTGACTAATGGTAAAAAAGAGACCAATAGTTTTATTTTGGTTAGTGAGTAATTTTAAAAGTTATATATTGACCAATAAGTGTAATACATCTTGACCAAAAATGCATATTTACAGGGAAAGAAAATTGAATTTTTATCCTACGTGTATTGCACTTATTGATTTAAATATAAATTTTAAATTTACTTATTAAACAAGATAAAACTACTCGAAAAAAAGACACATGTTTAAACGGAATTTTTTTTTGCCCCAACATTTTGAAAATACCACTATATAAACATTTTGCTACCCCAAATAAGAATTACTAGCTCCGACGTTGCGTGTGACTAGTTAAGTTAGGATTACTTCATTGTATTTTAAAAAGAGTACCGAAATATATTCCCGATAAAAAAAAATGAGTATTGACTCAAATTTAGTAAGATAATTAGCTCGAATAGTGGATAAAAGTGTCTAAGGAAATAGTAAAGCATCTATAATCCTATATTTGAATAAGATTTCTACGATAATTTACAACTATATATAGCCCATATTGAGCTAATAAAAATCGTCAATGTTGAACTTAATGGCAATATCCACTTTAAATAAACTTTAGTTTAGGATCAAATTGTCACAAGTTGCACAATTTTTGTCAATTGGCCACCTGATTTTTATCTTGACAATTGACAAGAGACACAACTAGTTGCAGGACATAAAATGACAAAAAAAATTATGAATATTTTAAGCAATAAGTAAATATTTTAAATAAAATCATAGCCCACATCTCCTCTTAATTATATCATGGTATATTATACCTTATTTGACATGCATGATCTTTAATTTCTAGACAATTTTGAGTAAGTTTTCACTAATGTAATTTTCACGAATGTAATTTTCACTTATTTTGAAGTTTAAACATTATGAGTGATAACATAATTAGAAAGAGTATGTTATTACATTTTTGTTTTTTATACGTGCGGACAATTATAATATACATTTTAAAAGACAAAATATATTTAGTTTGCGTCTAAAGCACATTATACTATAAAGTTTTTGGTAAAACCAGTAAACTACGTGAGCTGGTTAAATGCGTAGAGTAGAGGGCTTGTAGTACCTGCTAGCGCAACTATGAAGTGGAAGGAAAGGAGCCTAAATCGACCCCCTTATTTATTACTTTTTTCTTTAAAGAAGAATCAGTAAAATGAGATTATACTCTCATATGAGACTAATTAAGCATCTATCAATAGTTCCACGCGCCCATGACATATTTTATTAAAAAACAAATTTCTATCTTAGGACACGGTGTCTTCTAGCATGTGAGTTGGTTAGTAAAGTACTCGAATTTTTAAAAACCATGTGATAATGCCGCATTGTGTCTGATAATTTCTTAACTAGCAATTTCTCGATTTCAAACATTTTATCATTTTTTTTTAAGAATCTCATAATTTTTTTAACGCATTGATTACTTTTATTTCCATTTTCTCTTCTGAAATTATGTTGCTAGTAACAATTTCCTTGTTACTTGTTGAAAGGAAGAAAGATCAAACATTTTAAATATGTGTCCGAGATCAAAATTCTCTTTACATATGTTGTATTGATATTAACATGTATCTGAGAAACGCGTTAAAAAAATTCTATTGAATATTATTAATTATTGATATATAGCACTTTGACCATCACGGTCATGGATGCAGATTTGAAAGGAAAGCTTACATGTGAGATTTTCTTAAAGAAAAAATCACAATCTTTAGTTAATTATAAATAATTAGTACTTGTGTAAAAGAATTAACGTTGAATGTGGACACGTGCCACATGGGTTCTCAATCAGCTGAGCCAACGTGCATGAGGATAATGTTGGGAATTTATTTTGTGGAATGACCTTTTTGACCATGTATAAAGCTTTCCGACAATTATGCTATCATGAGTTTATAAGCTTCACAAGGGGCTTTTTCGGAGAAAAAAAGATGCAAAAATTTCAATTCAAAAGGACTGAAAATGGAGAAGTTATGGGGGTTGCATATCTCCACTACTCTCTAGAAGAAAATTGTATGTCCCCGTGTATATCTATATTCCTATACCCAACTAATCGAATTTCGCTATATTGATATTTCTTTCAATTATATATACACATAGTGAATTGTGATTGGTTGAGTATAGGAGTGGAAACATACACGGTGACATATGATTTTTTACCCTACTTTCTAATGCCTTCATATCCAACATCTTAATCGGGACGAATCTAGAAACTTATTGTAACGGGGTGAACGCTAAAATATTAAATAATTTTGGGGAAGGGCAATGGGATAATTTTGTTAATATTTTTTGTAACATTTTAAATTTTATAAGAATAAAAATGAAAATTTAATATTTTTTGAAAGTGTGCGTCACACGTCTAGCTTTGTGATCTTATCTACCAAATGCAAGGAAATCTGAATTAAACTATATTCTTTTGGGCAAAAAATCATCTGTCCCCGCGTGTGTCCCCAACCAATCAAAAATTATTATGTGTATATATAATTGGGAAAAATATTAATATAATAAATTCTGATTGGTTGGGGACATGATTAGAGATAGGAATGGAGACAAGGGATTTTCACCCATTCTTTTGATCCCTTTTGCAACTTTTTTATTGTCTATTTATTTAATTATTTGTATTTTGATATCTAATGTAGGTAGATAATTTTGGGGAAGGGCAATGGGATAATTTTGTTAATATTTTTTGTAACATTTTAAATTTTATAAGAATAAAAAATGCAAATTTAATTTTTTTGAAAGTGTGCGTCACACGTCTAGCTTTGTGATCTTATCTACCAAATGGAAGGAAATATGAATTAAACTATATTCTTTTGATCCCTTTTGCAACTTTTTTTATTGTCTATTTATTTAAGGCAAATTGGCTCTACGGGTCAAAAAACAATTTAACTTTGGTGATTTTTGTCCAAAATCTATTTTTTTGGTAGACAAGGTCCAAAAACAATTTATGTTTGGTGAGGTAGGTCCTTCCATCCAAAATTCAAATCGATCAATCTGTTAATTAAATTTTGAATACAGTCAATCCTAAAATTATCAAGGGTATTTTTGAGATTTTACACATTAAATTAATCCCCTACCCTAACCCGACCCACCATTCCCCTGACCCCTAACCCGACCCATCCCTTCCCCCTGACCTAACCCGACCAAACCCGAACCACTCACCTTCTCCACCATCTTCTTCCACAAAACCCAGCACCACCGCAACCACCACTTCCACCACCATCTTCTTCCGCAAAACCCTCAATTGATTTCGTATTTTGTCATTTTTTCTGCAAATTAGGGGTTTACATACATAATCACACTCGTGAATTCATTTTTGGTTAGCAAAACCCGCAAAACCTTCATGGTGGTGGTGGTGGTGCGGTGAAGGTGAGGGGGAGGGGAAGGGTCGGTGGTGCGATTACGGGTCAGGGGAGGGGAAGGCTCGGTAGTGCGATTACGGGGAGGGGAAGGCTCGGTAGTGCGATTACGGGTCAGGGGTCAGGGGCCAAGGGAAGAGATGGGTCGGTTACGGGTTACGGGGATATGTGGTGGGTTACGGGGAGGGGATAGGTGGCTGGAGGAGAAATAGAGAGAGGCGGTGGTGGAGTTACGGGGAGGGGATAAGTAGCTGGAGAAGAAGAAGAGAACGGTGGGAAGAGCGGCGGTGGGTTACGGGGGAGGAAGGGAGCTGAGGCGGGGAGGGGATATGTAGGAAGAAGATGAAGAAGGGGTGGGGTGGGGCTGCGGTGGGGGGTTACGGGGAGGGGAGATGGAGGAGGAAAATGAAGTCAGGTCGGGTAGGGGGTTTTGGGGGTTAATGTAAAATCTCAAAAATACCCTTGATAATTTTAGGGTTGACCAGATTCAAAATTTAATTAAAAGTTGACTGACGGAATTTTGGATGGAAGGACCTACCTCACCAAACATAAATTGTTTTTGGACCTTGTCCACCAAAAAAATAGATTTTGGACAAAAATCACCAAAGTTAAATTGTTTTTGGACCCGTAGAGCCAATTTGCCTTTATTTAATTATTTGTATTTTGATATCTAATGTATGTAGATAATTAAAAATCAATGTAAATTCCTAACATAAAGTCATATAAAGAAATATTTGATCACTAAATTTTTAAAAAAAAAGTTTCTTTCTTTCTTTCTTTCTTTTCTGGAGTATAATGATTAGTATGTTGGACGATAAATAGTTTTCCAAAAGTCTTTTGCCATGTTAAATTAATTGGATATTGCACCTTTTATTGTTTAAAAACATTTTAAATCTAGCTGTATGTATAACTGTATAAGAGTGGTGTAAATATGCAATTCCAAAACGTTCAATTTCATAAATTTATTAGGATGTATTTGCATTGATTTTTGGTTTAAGTATATTTTATCTAAAAGATTAAAAGAATAAATTGTTTGTCAGAAAAAAATAGTAACATAAAGTGAAAATTTATTATAAAAAAAATTTATTATTGTCGAAGAAAAGCATATCAAGTCCTTAATTTATTATTTCAAGTCGGATATTCTTACCAACCATGCTACCTTCTATAACAACATATAAAGTGAGAAATTAGGAAGCTATGGTCATGATGCAGAACACTTGGCCCGGTACCACATGAAAAAATTATCATGTTGTTCGATGCGATCCAAATGACCCATTAAAATTTTGTAAACATTTAGATTAAATATTCCATTAATTATAATATAAAATAATAAATAAGGTCAATCATAGTTAAAAATATATTTAAAATTAGAGTGAGTGACTCTAATTGGACATTAATAATTTTTGTTTTTCTCTTTTTAGACATAAACTTTGTTTTTGTACCTTTATATAAACAATTTACGAGAAACCCGATATAAAAAAAAGTAGTAGATTCCAATCAAAATTGTCGTATATGAAAAATAATTTTTTATTAAATAGCCTTATTTTACTCCAACAATTACTTTTCTCTTTTTAGATAAAAAATTTTTGTTAAAAAATTATTTTTCATATCCGACAATTTTGACCGGAATCTATTACTTTTTAATAAAGTTTATGTCTAAAAAGAGAAAAACAAAAATTGTTAAAGTCTAATTAGAGTCATTCAATAAAGCAACGAACCGATAAAATTTCGTGCCAGGCTAAGTACGGTTCAATAAAGCAACGAACCGATAAAGTCCCGCCCAAACATAATTTTATCGTGCCATCCATAAGTCGTGCCATCACGTATGACCATTTTTTGCCTGACCGTATAATTCACAAACACTTAATTTATAAAAAAGAAAAAAAGAAAAAAAAGAAGATTAATCATCAAAATAATAGAGTGACTGTTATTTCTTGCTAGAACTGGGGCTTTGAGATAGTGCCTCCTAAGATTTATCTCTATGCATACAAAGTATAAGATCCTATAGTACAAAAATGATCATCTTTGGCTAATAATCACTGAGTTCACCATTAGGCCAATTTCCTCCCTATGCAGAGACTAATAAATCGCCCCGCCAAGAAACATCCCTTTAACATATCTATCGACGAACATCTATATGATCAGTAACAAAATGATTTTGATCTACCAACGGTTGAGAAACGAATGAATATACTATTGATGATTAATGAACATCATGATAAAATGTAAGGCTTACAAATGAATTATATCCCAGACTAGAACGCGGGAATTTTCAGCATGTCCGTGAGGAAAAAAAGGTACCTATACAATGTATCGTGGACTTGCTTGATCGCTTTCCTCTTGTTTGTTCCGGGCTAGATTTAGTATTTGTTTATGAATTGCGAGACTCAAACGGAAAAAAAGTGAGAATCTTTAAGCCTTAATGGAGTTAGTCGCAACTGATTTAGCTGCGTCAAGATGATTAAGCCGACAAGTTCCAAGAAGGAGCTCTGGCAGCTCTTCTGCTGTATTAGCCTGCAAAATTTACCACATTTCACATTTATGCTTTTCACAGGTACGAGCGTTCAATACTTCTATCTGCTATAAAGTAATTACAGTAGTTTGTTTGATGGAAAACAAATACGAACGTTACCTGTATCACGAATGCCATTTCTATTACTAGATTGTTCAAGTATCCAGAGACAAGGTTAACAACTCCCCTTGCAACCGTTGATGAGCCAACATCGACACAAAGCTGAAATTCCGAACCATGTCAAATGAAGCAGTAAAAAAATCAATACAACAATGTAAGTAAACGAAATTTCGCGTTATTTCATTGTATAATAATACAAAATACTCATGTATCTCACCTCCAAATAGTTCTCTCCTCGATAATAATGCGTTTCAAGTTGTTGACCAACCAAACACGCTTTTTTCCCAACGCTTTGCTTCACTATCCATGATCCCTTCAAGAAATCATTCATAATTGGTGAGTTGCAAAAATTTGAAATATCGGGAGTGAAAATGAGGAACATTTTTCATCTGCTTTACTTTTAACGGAATAACTTGCATCTCGTATTAGTATACCTTAGAAATGTATGGTATGAGCTTAAACCTTGAATTCCTAAAGGCATCATCTCCATTAACAAATTGTTCAAGCAAAGGCACTTCTTCTAAGGGAGTTTCCATCATGTAATAAAATGCCAAGCTGGTCGTTGTTGTGCCCGGAACCTGATCATAATAATAATTACCGTCACCTATCAAGAAAACTCGACCAACAAACAAAACAAACTGCAATTACCTGTATGTTAATGACGAAAAAGAATTCGCTTCCACCTTGACTTGCATATTTCTACAAAATTAGGAAAGGAATTGCATAAGATTTATTTATTTTTTTCGTCAAGCCTTTTTCATTATTTAAGCTTTCTAAAAGAATTGGTTTAAATGGAATCATTCTCCTAAACACGTGAATAAACAATGAGCGTTAATGGAAACCTGAACGATGCTTCCTGAACGACCTGCAAGATCATCTTCACGCCGTTCAGACCTTATCCAATCTGCACCTACCATTTGCATCAAAGTGCTTTTTGCCTTAATCTGGTAAAAAGAAATAATTGTTACCGAGAAAAAAATAAGGACGTTCTAGAAGAACAAGTACATTTCAAACAATAACATTTAGGCATTTCGACACCATTGCCATAATTTTTTATTTAGAAATCATGATAAGGCGGAAAAATATTTCTAACAAAAAGTAAGAATAGACAACCTTTTGATGGTCTTCCAAGAAATTACTACCGCGGATTAAAAAGGACGAAGGAACTGCAGGTGCCCAACTGCAAGGCATGTTATGACTAGGATCTTTCGGAAGAGTGGAACCATAGCAACATAATACATTATCTTCCCACGGCATTTCTTGCAAATCCACATAACCCTTTTTTTGTACTGCAACATAGATAAAATTCGATAAAATTTGATGAATCCATTGATAATCGCGAAATATTCATCACTAGAACTAACCTGCTAGATCATGTAATCTTTTCACAAAATTAGCTGCTGATGATAGCTTTGGCGGATATGTCTCCTGCACACGATGAGACACCAATTCAAAAGAAATATCGCATTGATGACACGTTACTTGGTCAATCTGGCCCCTCACCACAACTAAGAATGCAACGAAGCTAACACGTTAACTCTGTTTGAATCGCTTAGCATAAAAGACTCGATGACAATTAACATCTTAGGTATGCACCAGAAAGTACCATGTATGGACTTGTGTTTAACCACTCGCTATCTGTATGATCATCATCTGATGGTTCAGGAACATCAAAAAACTCATCAACAGCATCATTTAGTCCCAGGAGACTTGACGATCCAGAAACCGGCCTTTCTGACTCATTATCCTCCTGATTCCTTTTTGAATCAACTCCTTCTTTGATATTTTCCTTTGGACTCTGAGGTAGGCCCAAGTCTCTCGCAATTTCTCTCGATAAAATTTCAGATGAGTATTTTCCTTCCTTTGCTCTAAACAACTCTCTCAATGCTGCAGAAGACATAGAAGACATATAATGGATACCGTTTTTTAAAGAGGGAATGCTATGTATGAGAAAGTGCGAAAACTTTTCATGGGAAGATACCTGCAACTCTACCAATCAAGTGGATAGTCACGGATCTTGTCGATGCTTTTCGGAGATAGGATCTCCAGAACTTCCAATCAACGGCCATCATGTGTTTGACAACTGATTCTTTACCTTTCTTTACCGGAGTTATGACATATCCGCCACCTAAATTATTGAAAATAATGAAGATTACATTTATGAACATATGAAGTCCCGAAACCTATCTTTAATGAAGCTTGAAGTGCACATCATTGAGAAAGTAAAACACATAACTTATCGGCTATTTTTCTGATAGGAAAAGCCTATACTACTTCCAAGTTTAAGCATACATTACTTTTAACCCATGCACGAACATATCCAGGTTGCGGTGGACACTTGCTATTAACCACAGAATGAAACAGGATTACTGCAAAAAGAGTCGGAACAAAAAATGAATGAGTTAATTTTTTCAAGCAGCAAAATCAATAAGCAACTTTCTTTCTTTAGATATGGATACCATATGTGCCATCATCTTCTCTTCTCCAATATCGTCGCACCAGAAGATCCCTTCGTTTCATTCCCCTAAAAGCGAAAGGTGTTAAAGAGACGGATATATTGTGAAGTTCGACCTGTGTTGATAGTAAAACTCTTACCAGGGTAGCCAATTCCGAGACAGTTGTGTGTGAATTATATCCATATGACCATCAAGATGCTCAACCACACTGGCTCTTTGGAAACAAAAATCCCATCTTCAAATGCAAAACAAAAGAAGAAAAATGTAAATAATTAGTCCAATCTATACGAATTGGCACAGCTTAAGATCACAAAATATAGTAAAAGATGGGGGGTGTATCTTACTCAGATCTTGATGGACCAATAGACATAAGTAAACGGAAGATAGCTTCGGAACTTCCATCAACCACTCCAACTCCCATTATTGCAGGGTGACTACCCCAAATCTGAGGAAGAATAGTCGTATCTGTTAACATCGACAGTGATAACAAGAACATACAACAAGTATGGAAGTTATAAGAGTAACTGACCCTCCCATCAGGACGATGATCTTTTGCTTCCTTAAAAAGCCTCAGCCCTAAAAGATAATAAAACATCAAAACCGTATATTTTATGCGCACCGCACAACGACAGATAAAATTTCCATGCATACCATTTTCACAGCCAAAGATTTTCCAGGGTGAAGGTGCAATAACATCAGAGGTCATGGCATTTACATGCATACTTAATGCAGAGCTTTTATCGGCAATTCTTTTTTGTGCAGTCCTCTTTGACACACTCAGCCTGCGAGAAGAATGTCGATATAAAATGAGGTTCCAAGATCATACGTGTCCTCCAATATGAAGCTTTAAGCACATTTCAAGTTTTTTTCCGGCAAGAAAGAAAAGGTACCTAAAGGGCTTCCACTTCCTTTCTGAAGAATTTCTTGAATCTGTCAGTTGTTTCATTGCAGCATATTGTAGACAACGGATCCATTTAGCGGCTTCCTCTGAACTACTTGCACCGAACTGTAAAATTTGAATTATTGGATCATAAAATGAAAAAATTTATATCACGGAAATGAAATTTGAAACTCCAATATGTAGGAAGGTGGAGACACCTTCATCTGATCATTATGATCGGAAGTATTGTACAATGTGAAAATGAAGAACACCTGAAATTTGCAAGAAGAACATTACACGACAAACAGAAGAAAGAATTCGTCTCTTTAGTTTATTCAAAATGCTGAATATTTAGTGATATATATATATATATATATATATATATATATATATATATATATATATATAAAAGCAAATACCCTTCTATGGTGGCTCTCTCTTCCGTTATCTGTGACTCGTATGCAAGAGTCTATTATTGCAATTCTTACTGGCTCCTAACACAAAACAGCATAATGTAATTAGATTCATTGTGTAACTTCAAAGTTGTTCTAGTCGTATCCACATCATTCATTAAAAAAGATGAAATTTGAATAACTACATAATCAAGCTCATAAATAGAACAGCAAGATTCAAAACAAATAGCATCATCGCTTAGACATTAATGTACGCCTCCCCGCCACCTGAAGAAATAAAAAAATGACAATCTCAGTAGAAAAATACGCGCATCACCACAAAAGCTCCTCCAAATTGATGATTGGAGCCCATATAGAAATACGAGGCTCAAAGAACTATCTAAAGTTATCAACATCTGCCCACCACCCCATCCCCTCATTTCAGCGTTTAACCGAACAATCTTGATGTATGGTACAATGAATGATTTCATTTCCTAACATCTATAATCTTCTGTAAGATCTTGATATGCAAGTTTTCCAATTAAAGAGATTAACACACAATCTAAATCTTTAGGGTAGCATAAAATCCAATATATGTACTCCTTATCTAAATCTAAAACAGTTATCTATCTCACTCAAGAAAATTACTCCAAATGTCACCATTGTTACGTTGAGCTGCTCACTAAGATTAGGAAATTGGAGCCCAAAACCTGAAAAAAGGAGCAGGATATTGCCAAACATACAACATGGAATTCATACAAATTTCAGTTTACAAAATCACAAAAATTGCAACTACATTTGCAAAAACGCCGTCTTTCTTTTTTAGGACAAATATTTCATCTACTTCCTGTTATGGCTGTGTCCTACTACTCAAAATCAAGTACTACCTCTATTCCATAATATAAGTCGATTATGACATGTAGCGAAGATCAATAAAGCAAAAAATAAGGTGTTTTTGTAATAAACATATCAGTATTACTATCTTAAATAGAATTAGTGGTATACAAGTCCTATTTAAGAGAGTAATATTGATATTTTTATTAACAAAATACCTTTTTTTTTGCTTCTTTAATTTTCGCTACATATCCTAAACGACTTATATTATGGAATGGAGGGAGTAATATTCAATATATTAGGTCCTATATTAGCACTTTCATTTTTTCAAAATCATAAGAAAAACAGAATGAATTTACAACAGAACCGATCAAAGACATTAAGATGAAATTGAAACTTAGAAGGTAAACTAATGATTATACATCAAGAAAGAACATCAAGAATTTGCTAAAATAAAACATAATAAAAAAGAGAAATCCATACATCATCCTCAGAAAATTCAGAATTCAATTTGAAACTTTACAACAACAATAACATAACCCATTAAGTCCCCAGTAATTGGGTGTATGAGCTGTGATGGATAGGAGACGGACCTAAGATTTGACAATAATTGCACAAAGTGACTGCATTTTATATGAAAAATGCATCTCCCAAAAAGGCCTAAAAAGCAATTTCATGCATGAAATGAAAAGTATTACCTCTTCCAAGGAAGTGGGAATGGATTTGAAGCTCTTGAGGCGGTTATCTTCAAGAATGAAGTATCTTTTACGTGAATATTGAAGACCAAACCGATTAAAACGAATAAGATAAAGCCATCCCTCCATTTTTCCATCTTTTTCCTGCAAGATTTCCATTTCTTTCTTGGAGAAGAAGAAAAAGATCCCACCTTTATCGATTCTCAGACAAACCCTTTTCTTAAATTATCAAGAAAATCTCAAAAAACCATCAATAAATTCTTCGTATTCTTGGGGGAAAAAAAAGGTTCAAATTTTTGTACAAAATTATCAATCAAAGATAGCTCATTGCTATGATGATTATTATGTGCAGAAAATCGAAATGGGGGAGGCAAGAACAGAGAGATGATCCTCTGATTCCAAAAATTTGGAATCAGAGGAATCTTAATTTGCAGAATCCCTTCTGCTGTTCTTGCTATGGAATTTTCTCTGACAAAAATTTGTTTGTAAATATGTTTCCCTCTTTTGTGTTTTGCTCTGCCTTTTTCTTGTTTTCTGCTTCTCCCTCGGTTTGAAAATAACTGAATTTTGGTGTTGTTTATGAAGGTGTATAATACGGCCAAAAATTGTCCGACCCGTTAATGTCATTATTCTCTAATATCCGATCACTCATAATTTGTTATAAATATATAATTAGAAGAAATGTGTACATGACAAATTTTTAGTGATGAAGATATAAACGAGTACATACTATTTTCATCCCGTATAAGACAAAAGGGTTGGCAACTTTGTGGTTTTACTACTCTGCCCTTCATAATTTTTTGTCTTTGGAAATTTATTGCTATTTTTGGAAATTATTCATAATGTAAATTCGACGCTAGATCTTCTCTAGTACGTCTGTATAGTAAATTGGTGAAATAATTACACATGAAATAATATTATTGAGCGACTCTATATGTAATAGTATCATTGGTATATTGGACAATGCAATAGACGATGTATTAGATTTAGAAGACACTAAAATTTTGTGAATTGCGTTTTCGATTTCATAATTATAATATTATATTCATTCCATAATATAAATAGTCTATCACGTGTAGCGAAAATTAAGAAAGCAAAAAACAAGTTAATTTATTTGTCAAAATATCAAACTAATTTCATTTTTCTTCAGTAATGAGGATATACATTTATTATCTACTACTCAAGTAATAACCCGGTGTTCGAGTACTTGACTCGTAATTCAAGAGTTAGAGATTAAATTAGGACAACTTAAAAAAAAAGTAATTTCAAATATATACAATAAAACCTCTATCAATTAATACTCAATAAATTAATAACCTCTCTAAAATAATTTTTTTTTGTCCCAACTTAGGCCAGTGTAAAAAAATAGCTATTTCGATAGATTAATAAGATAATAACTTTTATAAAGGCCAATGAGGCATTGGTCTAGTTGTCAATGTTGAGGCCTCATGACCAGAGGCGAAGACAGGGGGCGCAAGATTTTTAAAAATACTACTATTTATCGAAATTTTATGTGTATTTTGGAAAATTTTAGAAAATTTTATCAGTTTCGCCCCCCCAAGAATTTTTTTTTGCCTTTTTTATTGCCCCCAAGAATTTTATTAGTTTCGCCCCCCAACACCAAATTCCTTACTTCGTCCCTGCTCATGACGTAGATGTCATTAGCTCAGATCCCCTCCCCGCTTCTTAAATCTCTCTATTTCTTCTAATAGATAGGTTCCACTTCCCCAATAAAAAAACTTGTCTTGTATAAACTTTACAGTCCCGTTAATATAATACGTTAATAATTCTTTAAAAGTACAAATATTACTATGACACTGTAACAAGTTATGACTCTATTGTTGTTTGTTTTTCTTGAAATTTAGGTGAATTTTATCTATGACTCTTCTTATTCTATTTAAAAGTTTCGGTGTCGTATTCTTAAAATGTAATAAAAAGTTGTGAAGAGTTGTTGTTACTGCGATTTTTTCCTTTTGCGTGATTGCTTTGAAAGGTACCGAGTCATTCTTAACTTCATCATGTGTACGATTTCAGTGATATTAGCCACAATTCTTTTAAGCTTTTGATACCTAAACATTCCTCATTTTCACACGTATAATCTAATAGTTCATGACAACTGTGATAACTAAGATTATTATATCATATTCACAAGCTATTGAATGTCTTATTTAGAAGTTGCTTTATTTAAGTTACTTGAGGTTGCTTTATTCCCGAAATAAATTATGTAGTGTTGGAAACAATTTGCAATCGTATTAATTAATTAATACTTCTCTAAATTAATAAAAACTTTTCTCCCAAAACTATTAATTTTATAAAGGTTTTATTGAAAGAAGGCATGCATATCTAACTTAAATGGTATAATTCATTAAAGTTCTACTAAAAAGTGTAAGACACCGCACAAATCATTACTAAGGGTTGACTTTGAAAAATATTTTTAAAAATATAACTTAAACGGTATAATTACCATATATATTTTACTTTATCCAAATTAATGTATGCCCAGAGACACGTTAGACCCTAATAATATTGATCAAATGAAACCAATTTTGACAATGAATACTAAGACATGCATATGCATATCTAACTATAGCATCATTAATTCGAATCCTAAACTAGATTTGTATGACACTACTTAACTAACTACATATTGACTTTTCTTGTTCTTCTTCTTTCTTTCTTTCTTTCTTTCTTTTTTCTTTTTTATTCGGGGAGGGGGTGTCGAACCTGGAACCTCACAGTCCCAAGCAGAGTGCTCTTCCACTGGGGCTGCCAATCTCTTGACTTCTTTTAATACTTACAAAATCTGAAAATTCTCATTTCCTCGTTAATATTAATGAAACCAAAATTTTCAATGAAAAATGGTACTAATATCTAATTTAACGGAATAATTAATTTGAGCTCTAAATTAGAAAAATAAAGAAACATTAGAAATCATTAGGACTTGATATTTTATACTCATAATGTTCTTTATTAGGACTTGATAGTAGTAATAGATGAAATATCCAAAAGAGTTTAGAAAATATTTTTCATTTGAGAAGTAAGATATCATCAATAGGAAAAATACTCAAGTTGACACTAGTAAACTTTGATGCTTTGAAATTATGTGATGTTTCCACAAGCATTAGAAAGCTCCTAATTAAATTATAGATTCAATATCTCACAGCTTATAAAATATTTAATTGATCAACAAATATCATCTTTCAAAGAAAGATTAGTAAAAAAAAATGCCAAGTCATTATATTTTAGCTTGTCACATTTACGACCTTTCAGAGCTTGTCAAGAGCAAGATCGCGAGTTCGACACATCTTGGGAGCGACTTAGTGTCGTAGATTCACAATATTTACAAACGTCGGAATATGCGAATTGTTGCGACTATTTACAAATGTTAGCAAAAATGTCTTTTGATACACTTTAAAATGATGCAACAAACGTCATAATAGATACGTACCGGCGATTATAACAAAAGTCATAAAAAGCCATAACGACACAACTAAATGTGACGTTTAAGCGACATTTGTAATAAATGTTGGTATATATCTATATCGACATTTTTTGCCAATTGTGACATATGACAAACGTCGCAATAGGCCTTTTTTGTTGTAGTGAAGAAAAAAAGAATGTAACTATCGGTCTATCTTAATTCACTGTGTACCCACATTGAATAATCTGTGATACTCTTTGTCGCACTGCTTGTGATATTCCTAATTATAATCTTGTTCATACGTATAAAAGTTTATCCATTTTAATTTATATTATATGAATAAACTTTTTCATAATTAAAATATTACATAAAGTGTGGTAGAGAGTATTACCGATGATCCCAACCGCTTTGTACGTCACTTATGTATAAAACTTATTAAATAATGATTAAAAAGAATGGTTCCTTGTGAAGGTGATATCTTATACAACTGTCTCATTTAAAGACTAAATATTTTGTAATTTAAAAGTGTTCCTTTAGAGTTGATATCTTATTGAATTGTCCCAAATAAACAACTAATAATTTTGTGGCATAAAGAATATTTTTTTTTGGGTCACCTTTATAGTTAGTAGTTGGTTATTAGTATAGGAAATAAAATGACTACTCTTGAAGGGGATTTATTCTGAAATTTCTGTTCAAAATTGAGTTGTTTGAGCTGTGGAGATGGCCAAGTGGATGATCTTTTTCTTCTTATTTATTACTACCTCCATTTCTTACTATAAAACTTTCGGGGACAAGTAGCAAAAATTAAACAAAAACAAATAAAATACTTTGTTAGTTAAAATATTAAATTTATTCTATTAAATAAAACTTGTATACCACTAATTCTATATTATTTAAGAGGATAATATTGATATTTTGATTAAAAAACATCTTAATCTTTATTTTTTTTAATTTTCGTTATATATCCTGAAAATATTATATTAAAGAATGGAGATAGTATTTTTTTTCTTGGTTGATTCCTCAATCCTTCCAAAGATTGCCAAATATTATATGTAGGATTGGTGATCTGGCTCTTAATATTATCGTTATTGTGAGTAGTTTGCCGAAATTAACCTCAACAATTGATTAGCCAACTACTTGGCCAACTATTTAGGTTTCTAATATAATATTTTTATTTGAGTACGTAATTTACAATGAAAAATTCACCGCTTTTAATTTTGAAATGTACATTTAGTTGTGTTTCTATGTGACATTGGGAAAATTAAGGAGAAATGGTACATTAATCAAGAGGTTTATGATTCTACCAAATATTTTTTGCAATCTTCTGGTTCGGCGATACTTTCTTTTGTTAAGCATTCTGGCAACCAAATAGCTCATTGCTTAGTTGGCTATGGCCAAAAATATTCTTTTATATCTTGGGATAAATGTTTCCCCTCCTCTATTATGTCTGCGATCTCAAATGATCATTTTTTGATATCTTAATGAAAGCACCCATACGGATTTAAAAATCAAGAGTAGTGAGAGCAAAATATCAATTGTGGAGTATTTGTTGGAGAAATTGGTTTACTCAAATAATTAAAGTGTCGTGAGGATATTTTTTAGCCAATATTATTATATGTTACACCGCTCGGTTTTGAATGTTATTGAGATTATCACGAAGTGGGTTGCGCAAGCTTCGCGTTGATATATAACATGTGAGAAAACCAATTAATGGTGTGAATGATAAATTGGAATAAAGTAGGGTGGATGAAATGTGGTAAATGGGTTTTAAACCCACATGGGAAACTCATGGAAGTGAAAATTACTTTATAAGAAAAAGTGGATCACATGAGTTTAAAATGTCTTACTAATATTATGCCCCATGTGAGAACCTCGTGAGCGCCCGCGTAGGGGTGCAAACCGAAGGATAGCTCGAATTTGTGTGCGAGCGCGACTTGCGTACACGAATGCCAGACCAAAACTCGCGGGCTTGATTAGCCCACGTTTTGCTTCATGCTTTGAATTTTGGTATTCGAATTTCTCTGAATAAATGGATTTATTGCAGTTTTAAAATCCTTGATTGTAACAGTCATGATTAAAAGCATTGTGTTCTGCATATTTTGAAAGCATACTGTCAGAGTTCTTCTATTAAAACTTCGATTCACAAGTACTATTTCTTTTGCTTCATAGAAACAGTGAGGTTGAGCGTTGTACTTTGGGAGTTCAGTGTTCAAGTAGGCCTGAAGCTGATAAAGGCATTACATATTGAACTTAAGGAGAAGTGGTGATACTGTTGTCTCGTCCAGGATAATATCCAAATAACGGTTCGGGTTCTGAATGTGTTTTACTGCTTTGTTTTTTCCTGTAATCTGAGATTATAAAAAGCAGTAACATTTCTGCTATTTTTTTTCAACTGCTTTGTTTTTTCTGGAATAAAAAATCAGTAGCATTGTTTTGTACTGTTAATAATATTCTGCACTGTTTACTTTATTCTTTTCTATTATAAAGTTAAATCATGTCATATAACCTGTGGATACAGTGCAATATGTTGATTGCCTGTCGGATCGGGTGGTGGGGGCCCTGGGGGCGTGGGTATCCCCTTTTTGTGTACAAGTGCAATATGTTGATATTTAGTTGAGCAATAACGGATTCAGAAATTTAATATTGAGAGTAATGTATTATATTTTTAAATTTTTTGAGAAAGCAAAATATATTTTTGTATATTCCACTTGTTGCGGTAGCAGAAGCACCCACATATATATTATTTATAGGGAAAAAAAAAAGGAAAAATAACAACACAATGAATATAATGGTTTAGTTTCTTTATAGACATACATCGACAGACTTCAAAAAAAAATTCTATTATGTAATTATTGCTCTGAAAAAATTACAAACCCTTACGTAGTATAAATTTTCGATGCATAAAATTATATTATACTAACGATATTATCATACGTAGAGCGATGTGATTAATACAAATTCACTTTGATCTACTCTACGTATAATAATATTATTTGTATGTTAAATAATGTATTAGAAGTTCCGATATCATGATCTGTGTGACGTTACTTTATTTTATTTTATTATTGGTGAGTTTAATTTAGCTAGTTTAGCCAACTAGTGTAGGTCTATAGTTGACTAAACATAAGTAGTAAAAAAAATGTAACCTACGAAATATCGAATTGCTATAAAACTGAAAATTGTTTTCCATAGGCTCAAGTTGCTTGTCTGCAAGGAAATTCAGGTTTAATTGCTTTTAGGCGAACTTACAGCTTTTAATGACTCTTTAAAATCAATACTAATTAATAAATCATTTAAAACAAAACAAGAAAATGAGACTAGACATTAAAAAAAGGGTAGAAATCGTAGTAAACTGTTGACATATAGAGTATGATCTTATTTATTGACCCTTGAGCGTGCCAAAACCTCAAACACTATAGGGGTTGTTTAACATGTGTTCCAGTCACATGTTACTTAGTAATGAAGTTAACTATATATGATAATTTAATTATATCAAAAATTTAAATCGCAGTTGGAAAGAAAGAAGTGAACTATATAGTAATTTGAGTATATTAAAAATCTAAATTGCAGTTAGAAAGAAAGAAGTGAACTATATATAGTAATTTAGGTATATCAAAAATCTAAATCGCAGTTAAAAAGAAAGAGCATAAGGAAATAAGAAACTTATACTAACTTAATCCACATTAACATATTCTCTATAGATACATGTTAGAGAAATTCATATATATGCATCGTCTGTTAATAATATCGAACCTAGAGACTTTTAGGTTTTGTAAGGAACATTTTACTACTGGAGATACTTCTTTATTCTTACAAACAGGTATATGTGGTTTCATATAAAAATCATATTTACATGTACCAACTTGAGTTAATGTGCAATGCGCGTTGATGAAATACGTTGGTAAAATTTTATTTATTTTTATATGTAGATTTTTGTTTTTTATTATTCCTCTATGACTAGCTTTTTTTTTGAAGAGTTGATGTTTTCAATAAAAAATCAATATTTGTATCAAATTATTTTTTCCGAATGAGTGGGGCTAACTTATTGTTTTTTTCAATTAAAAGTCAATATAGTAATATATAGACCTAGTTATGTGTAATGAAACGTGAGACGTATCTCACAATTTAAATAGTTGAGTTAAAGTAGATTTGTTAATACTTGTATTTGGAAAGATAAAATCCATCTTAGTTTTAGTTATTCAACATTTGGCATTCAATTTTTTTAATTTTTTTTTTTTTGCAGTGTATTGCACAAATGGACCCATGCATTATTGTTTAGAGTTAAATATACAAACATAGATTAAAAAATATATATAGTAAGAAATTAAACTCAACCATTAGACACGATAAGAAAACCTCTTAAGGCAAAGTTTCAAGGAAAATATAATACTCCCTCCATTTCATAATATAGATTGTTTAAAACATGTAGCGAAAATTTAAAAAGCAAAAAAAAAAAAAAAGTATTTTTTTATTCAAAATATCAATATTACTCGTATAACACTAATTCTATTTAAGATATATAATAATATTGATATTTTAGCTAACAAAGTATATCATTTTTTACTTTCTTATTTTCGCTAAACGTTGTAAACGACTTACTAATATATACTTCCTTCATACAAAGTTATATAATCTGTCGATTTTCCTATTAATTTTTACATAAAAAAGATGGTCATTTGTACATGGAGGTAGGGAGGATTTGATCATGCCAACTTTGTAATGGAAAACCCATGTAGGTAGATTAGGTCATTAATTAAGGTATGATCTTGCTGAACTTGCCAAATCTAAAAGTGATTAATTTGGATTCAAGTCAATGTCTTTTATTTTGTAATCATATTTGTATTAATCCATTAGCATGGAACTGTGAACATGTAGGCGCAATGTAGAAAAATTTCTAGGTCAGTTTTCCTCTAAGTTTTAAGAGTCAAAATCTGCAAGGCATAATCCGGATCAAGTTCGGATTAGTCTCACGGGATTAAGAATTTTAGATATGATATTAACAATAATCGCTACAAGAGGTCGTAACGCAATTAATTGTAAGTTCGTCTCACTTTTCACTTTTCAGACTTGTGGAGGGCGAGGCGGGCTTAGCGCTGAAATTACCATGAGAGTGTCTTATGTTGTATTTGTTAGGTTTATCTGACTCAAATTCAGAGAGATTAATTGGGTCAAATATTGATATCGAAAGGCAAAAAAAAAAAAAAAAAAGATTAACAATAATAAAAATGGTTGATTGATGTACTTTACCCTATACTGTATCTCCTAAACAATACTTTAAGGTATTCTTGTTTATCCACTGCCTAACTTGATTGTGCTCTATGGCCAATCTTTGGGGAATCCATTTCTCATAAAGGACCTAAAACCTATTTTGATTGATTCCTTCCCCCACCCCCCACCCCTGTCTTTCCCTAATTCTAAGTAAAGAAAAGAATAATTTGGGGTGGCCAATTTTGTCTCCAAATCTGGTAGCATTAATAATATAAGACAATAAAGCAGGCGAAAACAACCAACCACAATCATTATTAGATAGCTTTTAGTTATGGGTATAGCTCATGCGATAAATTCATGACGAATAGTATTATGACAGATCTTGTCTTCACTTATAGAGTGATGTTTAATTCACGTCAAATGTAAAAATTAGACATTGTGAGCTGTTGATTTACATACAGCTCTAATAAATTTTATTGGAGACATATTCTGTAATTTAATTCCTCCACTAATCTTAAGAACAAAAAGTAAATGCCTTAGGTTGCGGCTCGATCTTTTTTTAGAGATCTTTACCAGTTAAGAAAGCTGGTTATTATTATTATTACGGATTGTAAGATGACATAGTGATAGACTGATGGTCCTATCTTTACCCAAATTGGGGGTAAAAAATCTTCTGTATCTATTCCTATTCCTATCTCTTTCCCCAACCAATAACAATTTATCCTATGTATATATAATAAATTCTGATTGGTTAGGGATAGAGATGGGACAGGAATGGGGACAAAGGATTTTCACTCCAAATTGGGTAGAAGATTCAAATTCGGCTACGGTTGCGATTATTTAAATGAGATAATTTAACTCTCACAATTCGAAATGATCTCAGACATCAGATTTTTAATCCAACGGCAACCATTTATTCCGCACAGTGCGTAATAAATTGGTGTTCTGCACCGTAGCCGGGTTGAGAAGATTCATATGCATTATTTGTTGATTTTGTAGTTCTAAGATATAGTTATGCCCAAATTAAGGTAACTTAATTGATAAAGGAATTTTTAACTTTTGTTAGGGGAATATTGTAAAATGTAAAGAAAAAATGTATTCTAAAGTATTTTCTGTGTCATATTCCGTAATATTTTTTATTATATCATATTCACACTTTCATTATATATTTTTTACCTTTAGGGTTTACTTTCTTTTTAGTTTATGACGTATGAATAAGAATTTCTACAATTAGAATATTATACCAGAGAAAATCCCATCTCTTAGCCCATTTCGATTTAATGCTCATTATGTGCCTACCTACAATTTTTCTCGGCAAATAATCGTCTGTACCCGTCTGTGTACCCATTTATGTGTTCAACCAATCACAATTCACCATGTGTATACATAATTTAAAAAAAAATGATCACATGGAGAATTCTTATAGGTTTGGCTCAGAAATGAATACACAGACGGGTACAGATGATTTTCACCCATTTTTCCTACTCCCTTTAATCGTCCAAAAATTTCTATTTAAAAAAAAAGAAAAGAAAAGAAGTCTGCCCGTGAAGTCCAATATCTGAATATTTATGCAAGACAAGAAAATGTGGAAGTCACTTTAAGATAAGTATCTGTAAGTGTATTAAATAACTTCTATATTGTTCTATATTCTTCTATGCTGATCTTATTTATTTATTTGTTTGTTTGGATGGACAGGAAAATTTGAGATCTTGTACTGCTCTAAGGTTGAAAAGAAAGATATTTAAACTTCACTTACCATTTCTTATTAATAACTTTTAGGAATTATGCCAATGAAACATTATCCAAGTGGTAAAAAGTGAAGTATGTCAATTAAAAGTTACGAACTCGAATCCTGCATAATGTCAAAATAACGACGATATGTTGCAAGTTTGTAGGAATTTCAGTTAAGTTGACCAAAATGCCATCAAAATGACTGAATATCGGTAAAAAAAAATTAGTACCTATATTTCTTGTGAATAACTAATCAAACATTTTAGTAGATGTAATTAGTAATTGTGAACAATATGCACTTAAACAACTCCATCATAGTCCAGCAAATAAAAAAGAAAAACTTTGTTATAGTATAATGTGAGACGAGTTTTTCATCAAAAAAGAATAAAATAAAATAATGTGAGATAAGTTAACTGTACCTTCAATACAGAATAATAAATTTCGAGTTAAACACTTTATTTTCGCAAATAATAAAAAGAATTAAATGGGATGAGTTATTTAGCGAGGAAAGTTCACCATCATTTCATTGTCTGATAAAGCCTCAAACCATGGAAGCTCCAAAGCAGTAAGTAAACAAAGATCCCTTCAAAGTAATTGACATTTACCTTAAATTGATCAAGTTGTATTCAAATTAAAAATAGAAAAAAATTATTTATATATCTTTTGACAAATAGTATATTAAGTATTAACAAGAAGGAAACAAATGCATTCATTTTTCAAGTATTAGTAACGTTAATAAATCATGTAATGTATCCACTCATGTTCAACTCATGTTTTGACCAAGTAATGGTGACTAATTCCTCTTTTCCATGTTAACGAAATGTATAGCCGTCTCAATCATTTTGGAGTTCCCATTTTAAAATTTAGAGAATTTTTGTGTCCTCAGAATATGCATTAATTAAAATAAATTAGACTACATATGCTAATTTTAGTATATTAAAATCTAATATCCAATTAGAAATAGGAGAACATTAAAAGAATAAGAAACTTAAATTAGTATATACATTAACTAAATTCATATTAACATTTACCCGGGACACGCGTTAAAAAAATCCAACGTTAAAATAAGATTATATATTCATGAGACTTTCATGTAAACATAATGCAAAATAATTTGCGTATTAACTATTGAGCTCGAGGCTCAAATCTAAAAGGATTACAAATGTTTTTAATGGAAACACACACACACACACACAAAATTTGGGCCCCCTAATTTTTGGAGGCCCTGTGCGGTCGAACACTTGGAACATGCTCTTAGCCGCCTATAAAGGAATGCAGTTCAAGCGGTAAGACGTTTTACTTTCAACCGGAATGTCGAATTTTGAGTAAGGCTGGAGAGAAAATTGGAAACTACTATTAATTCTCCTAAGCAGTGGATTTTAAAAAAAACAAATCCTATTTTCGATGGATAAATAAGGAATATTCATGCCAGTCTACTTTCACATATAATTTCTGATATTAATACTGGAAATCTTTTAGAAAAGGAAACAAGAAACAAATTTACACTGGTGAGTCGACAAAGTACACTTATGTTTGTCTAATAGGTCCTCGATTTCTTATTAATCAAACTCAAAACTTGTCACTACAAAAAAATAAAAAATAAAAAAAATAAATAACTTCAACCAACTGATTACTTATTACATTAATCCATAAAAACATTATTTTTTTTTACGCCGCGATGGGCGATTGTCCCACATTGGGGGGAGAGAACACCTAGATAAGGGAGAATAAAACTTACCGCACGCAGGCGGAAGATATCGAACTCGGGACCTCTCGATCACGGCATTGGCCTCTTCGATCATAAAAACATTACTTATTACATTAAATTCAACATTTTTCTACTGGTGGAGGCAATTAATGAGGGAAAGAAAAAGAAAAATAAAAAATCACTGGTGCCATACAGACAGCTACATACATATATCATTTTAGGTAGACGAATTTATTTAACTTCTGAAACTGTTAACAGTTGGATTTATATTCAATTCTTCAAAAGTTTAACTAGTTTATTAGTATATGCTATAAAATTCTATAATTTGGATTCTTACAAGCAGATGGAGAACGTCTGACTCACTTTCTCTAGTCCGGCGGGTGAAAAACGCCTTAAAGTTCTGTACGCACAAAATAAATTTTGACAGTTAAATTAAAAAATTTCAGAGTTAAAATTTAATTAAAAAGAACACATTTTTTTATTGACAACACATCCTATTAAACTAAACATATGTTGATCGCGTGAAAACAAGTGTTAATGAAAAGAACAATAAGTATTCATTAAGAGAAGAACATGTCTTCATAAGCGATCAACACCTGTTCATTAAGAGAAGAACAATTTAAACAAATTTTGACGCCAAATTTTAAATTCAACAATCGAAACTTATTCCGCACGTGGGGAGCAAAAAAAAACGTTCCACGCTGAAACCGTTGTGCATTTTCTGTATGCTGTCTTGTATACCCTGGTGATAAGTTCCTTCACCTATCAATGAATACTAGATGACCCTGTAATAAGTTCCTTCACCTATTAATAAAAGATAATTCTTTTATAGGCTCCATTCATGTTCTACCTTGTAGTCTATAGTTAAAGAAAAACAATTGAGACTTGTTTTCCCTATTATGTGACAAGGTCCAATTAACAAAGTTTATGAAAATACTACTCCCACCATTTCTAAATATCTAAATATAAGACTTTCATTGCATGTTGCAAAAAATAAGGAAGCATAAATTACGATATTTTTTAATCAAAATATCAATATTACTCTCTTAAATAATACTTGTATATCACTAATTATGTTTAAGAGATTAGTATTGATATTTTGATTAAAAAACATCTTAATTTATGCTTCCTTAATTTTCGCAACATAAAATGAAAGTCTTATATTGAGGAATTGATGATCACAAGGTCCTTAGTCCAGTGGGGCAACGGCCTGCCCACGACCTTGAAGTCGTGGGTTCGATACCCTCCCCGCGCATTGGGCATGCTTTAAATTGTCTCCCTTTCTAGGGTTATCTCCTCCTCATCTTGTGAGGTGCTATTCTCTCCTTTGGGGTGTACACATGTCTGAGCTTCAAAAAAAAAAATATTGAGGAATTGATGTAGTATTAAATAAGAACGATTAAGACTTATTCTTCAATGGTAAGATATGCAATTTTAACAAGTAACCTAATCTAGCTAGCTACTAGTTAACTTTTTAAGATGATGTCAAAGCAGAGAAAATTAAAGAGATAACTATCTTTTTGGCTTAGATCCATTTGAATTACACATTCAATATGAGACTCGGATCCTCTGTGACACTTCTTCAGACATTTTAATTACGGAAAATTTCATCCATTTAATATTTAACTTAAAATAAAATGGATAAATTTTAAGAATAAATAAATATACGTTAAATGTAAGCAAATAATATAATTAGGATTATCACAGGAAATGTCGCTGTAAAATGGCAGCTCAATAGAATTGAACACCACATAGATACAGACAAGTCCAACAGCCAACTACCCTTCTTTATGAAGCACATGAATTCTGGTATTGTAGGACAAGTCATATGCTTTCCAGTTTCCTTACATGAGTTTATGTAGAAACTTGCAACATAAGAACACAATCAACCAAACCAAAATTTGGTGCTTCTCACGCAACAAACACTAATGCTTTGCACGTCAAAGCGGGCGGGTCAAAGAAGGTTAACGCAATTAACACAATACTTTTGACTCAGAACAATAGGTTTTGAATACGACACTCACTAGCCCTGATAAAATATTTTTTTTCTCAATAGGTAAAGGCAGAGAGGAAGGTATTAACTGATTTAGTTTCGGCACACCAAAATATTAGATAAGTGGATGTCTACTTTTGTTTGTGATGCTTAAATGGGATGACACAGCTGTTTCAAGATAGTTCAACAACCAACAACTACCAAAATCCATTATAGCTCTCAATATGAGCTGCCAACACCCGCCAGAGTAAGCTGCTAACGTGATTTGTCATTCGACCGCATATTGGGGATCAATAAAAATAAATGAGTGTCCGGGGCAAATTGGTCCTGTTAATTTTGCAATAGAGAACCCCAGTTTCCTCGCAAGATGAAAGAATAATGCTAAAGCAAATTATAAAAAAAATCAGCATGGATCATATCAAAGTTGTAAATAGTGCAAGTAAATATGGAAGTGCAAGTAAATATCAATCCATATGAAATATGATTTGGGGGGCAAAAGATCTGGAACTGAAGTAGTAGACAATCACGTCAATAGGATCTCCATTGGAATCTTAAACAAACTAAAATACCATAAGAAGTTTCTAATCTTGAGTCATAGACAAAAGTTGGTGCTGATTAAACAAAATATTCATGGACGGAACTCATTTTGTAGCATATTTTCTTGGTAGACTAAGTTCTACAAAGCACAAGTTAGTGAATAAAATGCCATAAAAGAAAGTGCATTTGTATAGAAATCTCAAAGTAAAATGATCGAAATGATACTATTTTGCATCTTTATGCTGGTATGGCGAATAGGTACAACAGCTTTTTCGTTTAGGCAAACGGGGGGGGGGGGGGTCATGTAAGATTTCTTTCAAGTCCAAAAATGTCTTCCACGTTTAGCAGCTAGCTGCATCTGCTACTGCATCATCTAGGCGCACTGCGTATTGAGCTAAGCAGCTAAGAAAGAAAACTATCAAAGAGATGTTTATAGAACAAATGGCATATGTTATTTATCAAATGTAATAGCATTAACCCATTACCATCAAAATTTCATTTGCGTATTGAGAGATCCATGTGCAAGTAAGCAATTGAGCCCACGAAGAAAAGGAAGAAGGCAGAAGTCAACATCAATGGCTCCGCGAGCATGAAAATTTGATTGAATTTGTAATGAACCTGCATAACCATATTATCTTTACTTGCAAAATTTGGGGTATGAAGCAGATGACACAGCAGGCTGTCAGGAACCTTAGGTGTCAGACTCATCCAACAGGAGCACTTAATTTTCTCATTTTTAAGATAAGTATCTGTTTGTGACCATTAATCTGTTCATATACGTGCATTGAAAGGGGTTGGCGACTATGAAGAGAGGGGCATTTATCCCAGGTCTTATCAGTTCAGGAATATTCTCTGCATGCCTCCTCATGGCGAAAAACTAAGGATGTAGTTTGTGTTGGGTTTTTGTTTGAAAAAATTATTTTGAATTTCGTAAAAGTGAATTATTTCTGAGAGGAAAAGTGGGACCTAAAGTGAAAATTCCGCATTCGGTTTACAATGATTATTTCAGCTGCCAATTAGTAGGAATTACTGAAATCTGAACTTCTTTTCATATTTTGTCCTGTCTAAAATCTAATAAATGTAGGTAAAAGGGGGAAGATCCGTTGATGAAGAATAGATAGACTACGATGAACTCATCTTCAAACATTCATAATCTAGTGTCTAATGATTTTTACAAGATTAATCTCAGGGAAGTTGTTTGTAAAATTGTCTACTTTTCAAGAGAAAAGGAAATCAGTTTGTAGAATATGCTGCTGATATAATATACACAGATTACCTGAAAAGGAGAGTTATGTTCAGGAACCACATTTCTCTTTTCCAAAACAACCACAGTCCTTCCAGCAACATCAAGGTAAGAGTACTTCTTCTGCAACAATGGTGATGAGAGGTACATTTGTTAACACACCAAGAATGTCAATGGAAGTACCAAAATCACTATTTAGGTCAATATATCTATTTAGAGTAGGCTGGTCCCTCCCTTCTCAAGATATTATCCATGATATTCAATAATATGATGCAGTATTGAGTTAAAGAATGTTTAGATCATTCATCTTTGATGAGGTTTAAGAACATCCAACTATTTCTGAACTATTAACCCAATGCAAGCAGATAGCTTCAATTACACAAACGGAAGTGGGTCATAGTAAATGGAATTTTGTTTTCATGTGGAAAAACAATCTAGAAAACACAGGGTTGGCTATGCCTGCCATCTAGTTTGGATTCTTTTCATCTAACAATGCAGTGCTTAAATGTACTAGGTTTAGGACAAGATTCACTTTTCGTGACTTCTTCAAGAACAAAATAAATTGGACGTAAATGGACCACAATTTACCTAGCACTTCACAAAGTAGCTGCTAAATGGATAAGCCTGCTCATCCATATAATCATAAAGGTAGTTACACCATACTGCAGAAAAAAAGTATATATGGTATTAACTCTTTACCTCCAGTCTTTGTTCCACTTGGAAAGGAACAACCGCGGAAGGTTCTTTTGATCCCTCTGGCAGTACCACCTAAATAAGATCATTTCACCTTTATGTTTCAGCCAAAGACCAACAGGCACATAGAAGGAAACGTCTACAATTCAACTAAAATATCAATGTTGTTACGTACTTTTATGGTCAGCTTGTCAACAACAGTCTCAGCAAGGGGACAAGCAAAACTGTAATTCAGATAGCGGGCACCAACAGCTGACTCAAAAAGAAAATCCTGTAGTGGAACCCCATATCCAATGACAAAGGTTGCTTTCCAGCCCCCAAATAGAGGATATCTTGGTTCTATTAACAGCTCTGACTGCAAAGGAATTAAAAAGATAAGCAAGGAGCAAGAGGTCTGTCAGATAGAGAAAAAACAAATTTCCGGAACTGAAGTGTTGAGATTATGCTAAACTCCTCCTTTGTGCATGATTCATAGAGACCAGCATACCAAATGCAAACTATGAAAAGAACTCTTGAGCTTGAGCCTATATATCCAGATGTCCTTATCCGAGTTGCTTATTAGAATTGCTTTAGCAGGTAAAAGATTTCAGTACTTTACTTGCTTCCAGAAATATTATATTTGCCGGTAACAGTTACTATACTCGAGCTGTGCATTTTCCTTCATCAAGTTTCTTTCATGGTTTTATTGTGTCTATTACAGAGCTGGCAATGAATTCAGAAAAGCGCAAGTGGAGGTGAGCAGATGAAAACTCTCAGATCTTTTCTCACACTCCACTTTAATGGAATCATAATGGTTAAGACTTCCAAATCTTGCTAAGGAACTAGATCATCACAGTGAGCTACGATCTATTTTGGGAAGTAAAAGTATGAAAGTGATTAAACAAAACAAATCAAATCAAATCAATTTTAAAAACAAAAAAAGAAAAGGAATATATCTTGGATCTATAGAGAGATGGAAACATGTCCATGACAACTAAAAAATTTCAGCCAGTTTATAATTTCTCTTCTTGGAATGAGACTACAACTCTAGATCTAATACAGTAAACCTCAATTTAGGGATTTCACATTGATAACCACTCACCCAGGTTGGTCAAATAATAAAAATGAAAGTCCACAATTTTGTCGCCAAAGAGGAAGTTCTAGATCAAAGTGGCCTAACAAGAGAGAATGGAGAAAGGTGAAAGACAAAAGAAATACCTTCTTAGAGCCTACACGCAAACGTGATGATGAGATATTTCCTATATCATCTCTGTAGTAAACAGAATGAACCCTTGGTGGTAGTTCTGCAAGAAGATGTCTAAATGAAGATACACCACTGAGAGATGGCCTGGATTGATATTCAACCCTGACATGATGAAATGCAAATAAATAGCAAATCCAAAGTAAACAAGGAAAGAAAGAACCAAATACACATAAAGCCTTTGTGCCATGAACTTATAGATAAACAAGAGTTCCATACAGTTCATATTTCAAAGTAGTTTTTAAGTTTCCAGAAATTAGTAGCACTTCTTTATTGGAAAATCAACTGACCTTGAAAAGCCATCTTTTTGTTTAGCACCAGTATGAGCCAACTTATAATATCCAGTTATCTGGAGATTGCCCCAATGGGATATTTCAATTTCACGTACAAGCTCCTCAACAACAGCAAACGGATTATTGTTTTCAAAATGGAGTATTACGG
This sequence comes from Vinca minor, assembly GCA_026122235.1. Taxonomy (NCBI): domain Eukaryota; kingdom Viridiplantae; phylum Streptophyta; class Magnoliopsida; order Gentianales; family Apocynaceae; genus Vinca; species Vinca minor. Next base: position 5,882,915 of record JAOCZM010000096.1, read on the forward strand.
GAGAATATGAATAAGGAGAGCGGTCCTCATATGGTCCATATTTTAGTTCTGTGCCAGAACGGTCAGTTGGTTCCACTCTCGTGAATGATTCTACTCTATTACTAGGTGTCCTAAAAACAGTTTCCTGCTTTCTAATAGGATATGGTGACAATATTATTGCAGTGTCACGATAATAAACCAACTGAGACTCTGCCTGGCTAATCTCTACCGGGAATGGCTCAAGAGAGTGCGTCATTACATATAGTATTTCTAGTGTTACGGATTCACCCTTGGCCAATGGATCAACCAGAGAAACTGAGTAGAATTTAGTTCCATTTGGACCATCTTGCGTGGTGTCTGAGTTCACCCCAAGAGGTATATTGGTCTTTTTCTTCTTCTTGCCAACCAAGGTTCCTGCTTTTATCCATGCTAAATGATCAACTTCTGTAGGTGAGAAGGCAAGAAGAACTCTTGAAGCCGGAGATGCCCCTTTATTTTCAACCTGCAGACCAACTATCATGTATAAACAAAACAAATCTTGAAGTTTGACATGAAGGCGAAGAAAATGCATAGGTTCTGATCAATATTGTCAATCGCGGATGGCGGATCATGGCGGCAAGCCAAAAAAATGCCATAACGTTATAGCGGACGCTATGACGACTTATAGAGGACATGTCGGACACAATATATATATATATATATATATATATAACACTCCATAATTTAAATAAAAAGCAAAAAACAACAACATGAATCAAACAAATAACTCAAAAGTCATTAACCAACCATTAACTGGGATATCTCGTAAGTCATAACTCATAACATAACAAGAATGCATAACTCAAAACTCTCACGATAACAAAAACGATAATAAAAACAAGACACGAGACTCGGAACATGGCAAAACCTTAATCATCAATCAAAACCTTGAGTCTTAAATGGGAAACAGATGATAAAAAAAAAAAAAAAAAAAACAGAGAAGAGAGAAAAAACAGAACCAGAAAACTTCTGATAGAGTAAGAAACTGAACAGAATTACAACCCTGAAAAGAAAATCCAGGACAAGCCAGACGGCCCTCTCTCTATCTCTCACGAAATAAAATCCAAAAAACAATGACATACAAGAAATACGCATTGGAGGATGCCTAAATATTTAATTTACATTGCTAATATATGAGCAAAAATTCCAATCTCTAGATGCATGAGCAAAAATTCCAATCTCTAGAATCTTGAAGAGTGAGACAAGATCTCATACTAGACACTGGCCAATGCTTTTTTTTCTCCCTATTTCTTGTTTCTACAAATAAAAGAGCAAGTAACAAAAATCATACTTGTACAGAAATTGTTTAACAGGAAAGACGTAAAATCAGAATCTCAAATCACCTAAAACGTTGAACACCTCGTTTGAATTGCCCCACCATAAAAAGCTGATACAGAATGAAATAATACTCTCTCAATCCCCATTCTTCTAAATAAATAAAAAATCACAAAACCTAAATCTATTTCACGTCATATTTCTTTTCTTCTTTGGTTTATATTTCTTATACAATTAACCCAGCCTTAAACACATTTCTGTGAAGTTAATTTTTTAGGGAAATTAAAGTAAACATAAGAATTAGAAACTTCTGGCTGCAATATACAATGAATTAGGTCGTACCGTACCCAGTGCACAAGTGTCAGGAAGATCCCGATGTACACAGACTTAATCTTATATTTTCATAAAGAGGTTATTTACGGGTTCAAACACGTGACCTAGCGGATAGAAAGAACTAGAAACTTCTGGCTGCAATTTACAATGAATTAGGTCGTACCCAGTGCACAAGTGTCGGGAAGATCCCGATGTACACAGACTTAATCTTATATTTTCATAAAGAGGTTATTTACGGGTTCAAACACGTGAACTAGCGGATAGCAAGTAAACACTTCACCATCGAGCCAAACTCGGCCTTTTATTTGCAAAAAAAAATAAAAAAAATAAAAAAAATAACAAGGAAGATAATCTCAATACCTTCATTGTCAAATAAACCCTAAGAATATGTGAACTCAAGTCAACCTGCAGCAATTGATCCAAAAAAAAAGTCACTTCAAATACTTAAATTTAGAATGTTTTGCAACAAATCAAAACCAGATATAATAAATTACTAAAATTATGAACAAAAAATCAATGAAATGTGAGTAAAAATCCAGGAATCTTAATCCAATTAAAAACAGTGTTGAATGAGGCAATTAAATGAACTTACTCTGCGCTCGGCGGTGATGATTTCGAGCTCCGTTGACGATGATCTAGCAGAGTCGAATAATGAGAAAAACAGTGAGAAAATTAAACAGAGTCTGAGTTTAGCCACCAATTTCTCCATTGATGTGTCTTTGCAAGCTTCGGTCTTCCTCAATAGTGAACTTCACAGAGTGAGCACTGCTCTCTTGTTGTGTACAGGAGAGCAGTGGACTTTGACGTGTGAAGTCTTTTGTGGGCTAAGAAATATTTGGGCTTAATAAATTAGATTGGGCTCGTTTTCACAAAGTATGTTAACTACTTAACCCGACCCGACCTCTGTGACAATTGGTTGGAACCGTTATATGTCTCACCGTTTACGAGTGTAGACCTGTCAATTGGACTCAAGAGTCCATATCTAGATCCAGATTCATAAGATCCAATTTTGGTTTCGATAGGATTTTTTATACTCATATTTAGATTGGGTCTGGACTCATGTAAGTAGGATCCAAACCAAGTATTAGACCCAATAGTTATGTTTCTAAATTATAATTGTATAGACTCAAGAGACTCAAAGACCCAATTAAGATTATTTGTTTATTTTGTTTTATATGAACCCAAAGGATATGATGCTAATGTTAATGAACTGTGCATATTATTTTTTACAAAATATTTCGCTAATAATCGTTATTTATTTGATTTAAAAAAATATTCACGTTTCGATCGATAAAATTGAGTATTAATAAAATTATAAGTAAAATTAGTGAGCGGACGCAAACTAGATCCAATACCCAATGTGGTTGAGTACAGACTCTAGTTGAAAAGATCGAGACTCACTCCAATAAAAATCCAACTTGGATCTCAATTTAGTGGTCTGAGTCTGAACCCAATATTTTAGACTTAATTGACAGGCCTATACGAGTGTTCGGTTTCCTCGGTGGACATCGACTCTCGTAGAAATTTTCTACGGTGGTAGGACTCCAATTCAAAAAGCAGTATGGACCAAAACCTTCTCCACTAATGGTTACGCTAAGGACCAAAACGCACGCCGAACTTGAATTAATCATCACATTATGGATAAGGAATACCCCTCGAAGTGAACCCAAAAAAATATGTTAACTAGTTAGCTTCATCTTTAATCCCAAAGGCGGGTTTGTTATAAAGTCACGGTTCCAGAGGCATATGTGAACGGGCGGGAGCGCTGCAAACATTTTAAATACGCTAGATTTTTATAAGGAAAATTATTTTTTAAAGCAATCTTTAAAAATTTGCATCTTGACCTCAAAACTTTATATTTAATATCTAAATTCTAAATTCTCCAATAGGCGGATTTGAGTCTTACTCATGTCGTAGTCATAACTTCGAGTTACCAAGAGAGCAACTTCATGCTGCAGATTATTCTATTTATTTTGGATGAGTAGTTTGAGTTGATTTAGTAACAAGTTTAAAATTTATACCCAAACGTGCAATATACACATGATAAAAAAATTAAATATTTCTATTGTAAAATGACACTTTAGACCCTACGTGTTTTCTTACAAATTTTAAACTTTCCGAGTTCGTGAGAGTTTTCTGAGTTTGATTTAACTGGTTTTCTCTACAAAGTTTTGCTACTGATATGTTAGTGAAGAAAAGTTATCTGCAGTGACTATGATTTGACTAATGTTTAGCTTAACTCAAAAAAGAGAGAGAAAGAAATTAATTCGTAGTTTAAACCATGCTTGATGTTAATTATATACACATTGAGCGAGAGTATTGTTTGATTTTGAAAATTCTTTTCTAAATTTCGTAAAATTTAAATACATCGTCACAAATTAAATGTTTACTTTTTCATATTTGTTGTATATCAAGGGTTTTAAGACTTTGCAAGGGGCACATGAGTCAATGGGGATAAGAGAGAAAAGAAAAGAAATGGAGAAAGATAAAAAGGTTGTCTTTTGAAAAGTTTTCTAAAAAAAAGTTTTCCACGCCAGATTAAGAAGGATTATGTGAATCTGTCATTGCCAAAAAAAAAAAAATATATATATATATATATATTCTAAAAATAATGTCATTTGCAAATCAATACGCAAAAACACTATCATTCTGATAAAAAAGAAACTCGGAAAATTAAATATGAGTGAAGTTAAGGGTAACACATTTGAAATTATTCAGTCTCACGAGTAACTAAAAGTGAATAATGCGATAATGAAGCGCTATTCAAGCGGTAAGACATTTTACTTCCAACCTATAAGTCGGAAGTTTCGAGTCATGCCGAAAGGAAAGTAGGGAACCACTATTGATCCTCTTTTAAAAAAAAATGAATAATGCATAAAAGGTAATCTTTTTTTCCCCTCAAAGGTAAAAGTAAAAAGGGACTTCATTAAAATACCTTTTCTTTAGCAACAGTTGTATGCAATTGTCGCAACATAGCCTATTTTTTTCTCTGTAGTGGTCAAGACAAGAGACAAATGCCTGGTTGGTGCTATTGTCTGTAGAGCATTTAGTTCAGAGATTGGAGTTTGTAAGAATCTCAATAAGCATTTGCATTTGTTCCTCTCCAAGTGTTGAGAGGTTTTTTCTGTCAATACCATGCTAACATGATCTCAATAATCTTTGGATCATTAATTCAACTATGTCGAGAATAGTTGTTAAGGATTTTTTTACCAATACCATGCTAACATGATTCAACAACCTTTGTTGAGAATAGTTGTTCAAGAACACGTGTATAACAATTGTTCTCGAATAACTAATCTTGAATTATTCACTTATTTCTCAACCACTGAATTAACAACCCAACATCTGAGATCGTATGAAGACGCTACTGACAAAATAACCTAAGAGCACCGGAACCAAAATGTAGAGAGGGAGAGGGAAAGGCTACAAAATTCTTAAATTGGTTCACGGATGTAACTAAGTTTTACGTTGGTTATCACAAGACCTGTTATCCGAGCTTAGAGCCGACAATAAATCTCACGAACTAGAGTCGTTAACACTCACCGGCGGAGTTAGGGATAGAAAGACTATGGAAAATAACTTTGTGAAAAGAATCACATTTCTTACATAAAGAATCGCCTAGGGGCTCGGAAATGTGGGCGTACACCTCTGCAAGGTCGAGGGCGTTACCCTTAATTGACCCGATGGAGGGCGGAAACCTAGGATATCGTGGACGCGCTCAATCCACTGACTCTTGGTCATGTTGTAGTCCTCGTCCCACGTCACCACGTGGCCCCTGGCAGGGCGGTCCCTAGGGAGGCGACCCTACGTCCCTCTAGGGTGATGGTGACCTCACCGCATCTCAGATGGAAGGAGTGTGTCTCGGGGCGCCACCGCTCTACTAATGCGGTGACCAGTGCGTGGTCTATCTTTATCTTACCTATCCGACAACAACCCCCGAAACCTACATGGTCAATGATATCTAGCACTCTCCGGTTGCCCTCGCGTTGGTATGCCTCAAAAAAATGCCCGTAATAGCTAATGACCTTCAAACCTGCGTCTAAGGCTACATCCCCGCCCCAAATCCTAAGTGATCTATGCGAGGTGTGTTTGTTCAACACACTAGGATCGTACGTACCGGGCATAAGGTGGGCAGGAAAAGCCATCTGTAATAAAAACAGTGGGCTTTTATCAATAAAATGTGCGTAGTATAACAATTCGCATTTAAATCATAAGAATATCAAATTCAAATAATTGCAATTAAAATACATAAGGATATAAAATTCAAAAAAAATGCAATTCAAGTACATTAGAATATCAAATTCACATTATTGCAAGTACAATACGGAGGGATATCAAATTCACAAAATTGCAATTTTAGTCCATAAGAATATCAAATTCACATAATTGCAATTAAAATACATAAGGATATAAAATTCACAAAATTGCAATTCTAGTACATAAAAACATCAAATTCACATAATTGCAATTAAAATACATAAGGATATAAAATTCACAAAATTGCAATTTTAGTCCATAAGAACATCAAATTCTCATAAAATACATAAATATAAAATTCGCAAAAATACATAAATATCAAAACTATATATACATAATACATTAATCGGCAATTGAATTTTAAAACTATATATACAAAAATTACAATTAAATAAAATTAAAAAAAAAAGTATACCTCCAAATTAAAATTTGGGAGAGAGAGAAAGTGTTGATGGGGAGAGAGAGAGTGACGGTGGAGGCGGCAGTGGCGGCGGCAGCGGCACCGTCGGGACCGGCGCGGCGGCGGCGGCGGTGGGAGGGAGTGGCTGCAGCGGAGGGAGGGAGGGGGTGGTTTTTTTTTGGAGCTTTTTGCTTTCAAATCGCGGTGGGGGGAAGAAGAAGGGTTTTTTTTTAAAAAAATTGGGGGCCATAACGGAAGTCCCACTTCCGTCCCGGGGCCATAACGGAAGTGGGACTTCGCTCAGCCACGTGGCAACGCGTGGGAAAACTCGCCACGTCGGCCCTGAAAGCGAAGTCCCACTTCCGTTATGGCCCCGGGACGAAAGTACGGAAGTGGGACTTCCGTTATGGACAAAAATATTTGTCCCACTTTTCCGGGTGCCATGTTATGACTGATCTGGGAAAACTGGGCCAAGCCCATGCAAATCCCCACCGTTTACGAGTGTAGACCTGTCAATTGGACTCAAGAGTCCATATCTAGATCCAGATTCATAAGATCTAATTTTGGTTGCGATAGAATTTTTTATACTCATATTTAGATTGGGTCTAGACTCATGTAAGTAGGATTCAAACCAAGTATTAGACCCAAGAGTTATGTTTCTAAATTATAATTGTATAGACTCAAGAGACTCAAAGACCCAATTAAGATTATTTGTTTATTTTGTTTTATATGAACCCAAAGGATATGATGCTAATGTTAATGAACTGTGCATATTATTTTTTACAAAATATTTCGCTAATAATCGTTATTTATTTGATTTAAAAAAATATTCACGTTTCGATCGATAAAATTGAGTATTAATAAAATTATAAGTAAAATTAGTGAGCGGACCCAAATTAGATTCAATACCCAATGTGGTTGAGTCCGGACTCTAGTTGAAAAGATCGAGACTCGCTCCAATAAAAATCCAACTTGGGTCTCAATTTAGTAGGTCTGAGTCTGAACCCAATATTTTAGACTCAATTGATAGGCCTATACGAGTGTTCAATTTCCTCGGTGGATATCGACTCTCATAGGAATTTTTCGCGGTGGTAGGGCTCCAATTCAAAAAGCAGTATGGACTAAGACCTCCCCCACTAACGGTCATGCTACGGGCCAAAACGCATGCCAAACTTGAATTAATCATCTTTAATCCCAAAGGCGGGTTTGTTATAAAGTCACGGTTCCAGGGGCATATGATACCGGGCGGGAGTGCTGCAAACATTTTAAATACGCTAGATTTTTATAAGAAAAATTATATTTTAAAGTAATCTTTAAAAATTTGCATCTTGACCTCAAAATTTTAAATTTAATATCTAAATTCTAAATTCGCCAATAGACGGATTCGAGTCTTACCCATGTGGTAGTCATAACTTCGAGTTACCAAGAGAGCAACTTCATGCTGCAGATTATTCTATTTATTTTGGATGAGTAGTTTGACTTGATTCAGTAACATGTTTAAAATTTGTACCCAAACGTGTAATAAACGCAGGATAAAAAAAATTAAATATCTCTATTGTAAAATGACACTTTAGACCCTACGTGTTTTCTTACAAATTTTAAACTTTCCGAGTTCGTGAGAGTTTTCTGAGTTTGATTTAACTGGTTTTCTCTGCAAAGTTTTGCTACTGATATGTTAGTGAACAAAAGTTATCTGCAGTGACTGTGATTTGACTAATGTTTAGCTTAACTAAAAAAAGAGAGAGAAATAAATTAAGTCGTAGTTTAAATCATGCTTGATGTTAATTATATACACATTGAGCGGGAGTATTGCTTGATTTTGAAAATTCTTTTCTAAATTTTGTAAAATTTAAATACTTCGTCACAAATTAAATATTTACTTTTTCATATTTGTTGTATATCAAGGGTTTTAAGACTTTGCAAGGAGCACACAAGTCAATGGGGATAAGAGAGAAAAGAAAAGAAAAGAAATGGAGAAAGATAAAAAGGTTGTCTTTTGAAAAGTTTTCCTCTGAAGTAGAAAGGAAAATAATGCAAGAGGGCAGCTATTTTAACAATGATGAAATCAGAAATTGTGCCACAGAGTTTTAAACATAATGATTTCTCTTTCACTTATGCCATTATTAAGTACAATTTTTTTCCATCTCTTTTTATTTTCCACGCCAGATTAAGAAGGATTATGTGAATCTGTCATTGCAAAAAAAAAAAGATCTCTTTTAAAAATAATGTCATTTGCAAATTAATACGCAAAAATACTACCATTCTGATAAAAAAAACTCTGAAAATTAAATATGAGTGAAATTAAGGGGTTACATTTGAAATTATTCAGTCTCCTGAGTAACTAAAAGTGAATAATGCGATAACGAAGCGTTGTTCAAGCGGTAAGACGCTTTACTTCCAACATATAGGTTGGAAGTTCGAGTCATGACGAAGGGAAAGTAGGGAACCACTATTGATCCTCTTTTAAGAAAAAGAAAAAAAAAGTGAATAATGCTGCATAAAAGGTAATCTTTTTTTCCCTCAAAGGTAAAAGTAAAAAAGGGACTTCATTAACAGTGGCGGCTAACAGGGAGTTCAAAGTGATCGACCGCACAGGGCCTCCAAAAATTTGGGGCCTCAAATTTTTTTTTTTGGTATATATATATATATACAAAAAAAAAAAAAAAAAAAACTTGGGGCCTCTAATTTTTTGCTAAGTATATATATATATATAGCCAAAAATCTAGGGCCCCAATTTTTTTGTTTATATATATATAGTCAAAAATCCGGGGCCCCAAATTTTTTTTTTAGGTTATATAGGGTCTTAATTTAAAATTTGGCACAAGGCCCCCAAAACGTTTGAGCCGCCCCTGTTCATTAAAATACCTTTTCTTTAGCAACAGTTGTATGCAATTGTCGCAACATAGCCTATTTTTTTCTCTGTAGTGGTCAAGACAAGAGACAAATGCCTGGTTGGTGCTATTGTCTGTAGAGCATTTAGTTCAGAGATTGGAGTTTGTAAGAATCTCAATAAGCATTTGCATTTGTTCCTCTCTAAGTGTTGAGAGGTTTTTTCTGTCAAAACCATGCTAACATGATCTCAATAATCTTTGGATCATTAATTCGACCATGTCGAGAATAGTTGTTAAGGATTTTTTTTACCAATACCATGCTAACATGATTCAACAACCTTTGGGTCGTTAATCTAACTGTTGAGAATAGTTGTTCAAGAACACGTGTATAATAATTGTTCTCGAATAACTATTCTTGAATTATTCACTTATTTCTCAACTACTGAATTAACAACCCAACATCTGAGATCTTATGAAGACGCTACTGACAAAATAACCTAAGAGCACCATAACCGAAATGTAGAGAGGGAGAGGGAAAGGCTACAAAAATTTTAAATTGGTTCACGGATGTAACTAAGTTTTACGTTAGTTACCACAAGACCTGTTATCCGAGCTTAGAGCCAGCAGTAAATCTCACGAACTAGAGTCCCGGCGGAGTTAGGGATAGAAAGACCATGGAAAATTACTTTGTGAAAAGAATCACATTTCTTACATAATAGTTGGAGCTATTCCACAATTACAAACTTATACCCCCTCTCTCCATACAAATGAAAAATTCCTCTTCCCATCCTTATGTACATCACCCCCAATGATAACATAAAGTTAAAAAAAATAATTAAAAACAACAAATCTAGAAAAGTAGTAAAATTCTAGCCTTGCCTTAAAACCCCATTATACCCCCATTCACCATTTTTATTGCTTTACATAACTAGACTAGAGAACCATATGGACAACCCAAAGATCTTTTCTTTTCTGATACATTTATCCCACCCCTAAACAAAAAGGGCAAAAAGGCAGAGAAACATTGAGAGTCTAATGTTCTTTTGTGAACTTCCCATGGTATATGTAGCAATATCACCTTGGCTTTGGTTCTGATGCAAGTGAACGTGCTGGATGGGTGAGTCTCCGAGCCAATGGACTACCTAGTAGCGTTGCCTGCGATCGAGTAAGCATCTCAGTCATCGAAGGGGTTTGATAAGACCGAAGAAGACTTGTGCTGTCTGTAGAGTCTCCGCGAGCTGTTGCTCTCTGCCATGAGTGTGAACTAAGTCCCGAAAGAATATACGCCCTTCCTGATGATTCATAAACATGTCTGCTTGCCATTCTCTCTTGCATTTCTTTAAGCTCGGCATCAAGCGCAACACATAGACGATCATTACATTGAGCTGAGACGGTTTCTGATAACGCCTTCCTGCAGTTTTCTAATATAGACGCTGCTGCGGCCAGTTCTCCTCTCTCAGCTGCAGTCTGTGCTAAGGCCATCGCCTCAGCTGCACGGAGCCGATTTTGTTGCCTGTCCACTTCAATTGACGCCCTCTCTTGTCCAGCTACTTCAGGTCTCCTGATATGAACTACATCGCTTTCCAGGTTTACAGATTCTTTTGTCAAAGGATCATTGTAAACACACCTCACCTTCAACAGTGGAGTTCTATCGCTTGATGTTTCAGCCGGGACATTAACGGAAACAAGAAAATCCCTCTCCTCATCAGCATACAAGTCTCCAACATCAATTGTTCCCATATGTCCATCGGACGTTACACGATTGGGGTAACTTCCAGCTTTTAAGAAGCCAAGCATAACCTTAGGGTTGTCGCACTCGATAACCATCTTTAGCTCCTTAACTGTAACACTCAGAAGCCCACCAATGCACTGTGCAAAAGCGTCCTGGATAACACTTTCTGTTTCAATGAAAGAAAACATCCCTCCAGATATCTCTGAAATTGAGTGCATTGATGAGGCATCATGGTCTGCTCCAAACCCAAAGGTATGCACTGGGATTTTAAAATTCGAACTATTCTCATTGTGAATAGACAAAGGAAGAAGCAACTGGTAATTACGCTGCGGTTGATTGCTGCTCAAGTTATTAACCGTGTATGTATCTTGCCCATCTGATAATAGTATAATACTGGCAACAGGGTTCTTCTCCCTTCGGTCTTCCATCACCTTTGCACCCTTGCGTAGGCCTTCAGCAATATTTGTTCCTCCATTTGCGACTAAAGAATTAACAGCTTGTAGTGCTAGCTGACGCCCAGTTTCTGACATCCTTCGAAGGGGGAAAAGGCGACGGGCAGTTGAAGAGAAGGCAATAACTGCAAGCCTGTCATTTGGACCGAGGTTCTGTATGACAAACCCCATAGCTCGTTTTAGCAACGCTAGCTTGGTACCTGCCATGCTGCCACTAACATCAAGAACAGTCACAAGGTCGACCGAAGCACGGGCTGTTTGAGAAACTTGGGGCAAATTCGATTGGTTTCTGCTCATGCTTTCCACGGAAGTAGGAGCAGGAGCTTTGAGATTGATTAAGACAGCAAAGTCGTTAACCGCACTGAACCGAGGGACAGCTGGAACTTCTGTATATGTATTGATTTTCAATGGTCCCTGTTCATTATTTTCCACTGAACTCATACTTGAAGAGCTTTTCTCGACAGGGTCCGATTGATGTTCCAAAGATTCATCGTCGTTGAAGACAGCTGGCTCAGGAGCCTGAAGCAGTGGTGCAGTTTGCCGAGCAGAGCTAGAACAAGGTGGAGGTAAACGGCGAACCACAGTCATTAAAGCGTTATTCTGGGACCAGTCTACAGGACTAATTCTGGTCCTTCCAGGGGGCGGATCCAAATTCGGACCCTTCAAGGGAATTTCATTCCACTTTGCTCTGCAAACTGGGCAGATTTGGTTCCCATGTTTTACATTTGAGGCAATACATTGGAAGTGGAAAGAATGTGAACATTCAGCTGTGAATATAGCTTGACCATCTCCTCGTTTCATTGTGGATAAACATATTGTACAAGTCTTCTGTCAATCAAAGATAATAATTGAGTGAGAAAAAGAATAAAGTTGAGGGTAATTCAAAAGAGAAACACCCGAAAGCAGGAAGATGTATGATGAAGTCAAAGTCAACTCAAAAACAGAAAAAATGTATGATAAAGGCAAGGCAACAAGAACTAACTTTCACAAAAGGGTCAACTCCAACGATAGAATATCATTTCGAGTAATAGCTAACAACAACTAAAAATACAAAATCAAATATTGTGGTAACGTGACTAATTAGCAATTCAAAAAGCATAAGATCAGGCAACACAACACAAAAATCATGCTAAACGATAATTAACCAACTCACCACATCATTAATGTAATAAGCTAAGTTGACTTTCCAATAAGCTAAGTTTCGGTAATAAGCTAAGTTGACTTTAATTTTTATAAACTTTAAATTTCGGTAATAAGCTAAGTTGACTTTCCAATAAGTCAGAACTAAGCCATAAATATATCCCAAAACACATCTAGAAGCCCACAAAAGAGAACCAACTAGTTCAGCACAAGGACAGAACGTTCCTCCCATAAAAGACCAAAACTGAAAACAAGCGGAACCGAATCTCTGAACTTTTCCAGCCCAATGAATTTTTTCAATTTAAGAGATTATTGAGGATTTTGATTTTCTCCTGAGAACATTGAAGCACTAGTTCCATATTTGTCATCGACATTACTGCCAAAGTCTAATGTGTTGAATGTTGTAGTCAAAATCCAATTAACCGATGTCGGGTTCATCTTTTTTTAACTAAATTTTTTAATTTGGAGGGTCATATTACTTTACTCTTCCGAATACTAAGCACAAGTTCTTGTGCTATAATAACCTCATGAATTTGTCCATGCGATGGGGAACCTTGAGAAAAGTTAGGAACATCATTAGTTCCCATACCAAAGTTTTTGGAAAAGTAGATATCTTACTACTGCCGTTTCTCTTCATTTCGGCCGGAAATCCAGTACAATATGATTATGCGTTGCTAATTTGGATCAAATATCCATTTTGTAATTTTGCATGGACAATTTAGACGCATGTACAAAACGATGGAAAAGTGCAAGAGAAAACATGTGTAACCATAGTAACTGCAGAAAAGAATCAGATATTCTACTGAATCCACCAAGTGAATATATCTAAAACAATCGATGAAGATGAGGGGGAAAAACATAACTAAAGGAAATAGCGCAAAAGTAGCTTTTCATTTGAGTGTTTCTCCCGGAAACCTCAAAATAGAAATAAAAGATACGGCGTTAATTTTACTAGGTATGTCCCCGATTAGCGAGAACAAAACTCAGATACACGAGAGAATAACCTAGATAAGAAACCGGAGAAAAATAAAAACAGCAGAAACAACAATCTATTAAGAGAAACAAAATGATTACCACAGAAACCTCCAACAAGACTCGTAATTTATTCTGTTGGTATTCTTGAATGAATCAATGGCAAACAATTCTAATACAAAACAGGAAATGAACCCATTTTTCTAGTACTAACTGAGGAGAGAAACAACTACTTGAGGTCAACCTTCAATCGATATGGTTTCCATAAATTTCATATTCATTCTCAACCCACCTAAAAATAGGCATTACTCTATCCATTACTTAATATAAGTCGTTTAGAACATGTAGTGAAAAATTAAGAAAGTAAAATAAAGATGTTTTTTAATCAAAATATCAATATTACTCTCTTAAATAGAATTAGTAGTATACAAGTCTTATTTAAGAGAGTAGTATTGATATCCTGACTAACAAAATACCTTGTTTTACTTCCTTAATTTTCGCTAAATGTCAAGCGACTAATATGTAAAACAAATCACAATAAAGCAAGAAAAACAGATCACAAAATACTTATTTCTAGCAACTGTTAGCTAAACCAAAGCACTTTATACTCAAAAGTAGACCAAAAGAAATGAAAAACAGAAACAAACCTTAGAAGACCTGCTCAAACTCTTGGAAAGCTTTAACCCATTAGACCCCTTAGGAGGAGGAGGAAGAGGAGGAGCCGCCGCCGCCGCCTTTTGCAAAGTCCAGTCCGTCACCGGCGACAAAAGTGCGGCAGCAGAATGCCTCTCCGACGACGACGGAGGAGAAGAAGATGAAGAGTGTCTATTATTTTCACTTCCTCCAGGAGGAACATATACACATAGATTCATTCCAAGAGCCACTTTAACTTTTCTCCATTTACTCCCCATTTTTTCCACCAAAAACTAAAAAAAAAAAAAACTTCAGCACGAAAATTACTTATTTGAAATGGGTTTTTCTCACAGATTAAGAAGATATTATCTTTATTTAAAGAAGATTAAGGGAGCAAAAAAATAAGCTCGAAAATCAAGAAAGCAAGAAAAGAAGCACTGAAAGTGTTTGAAGATGGAGAAATTGGGCAGTGGGTGGTTGAGAGAGGAAATAGAAGAAGAAGACGAAGGAAATGGGGTTTAGGGGAGGGGTGGTGGTGGTGGTGGGTTTTTAATCTTCTACTTGGTCGTGTGGGCGGCCATGAATGAAATAATCAAAGTGAGAGAGATCTTAGAGAGAGAGAGAAAGAAAGGCAGAGAGAGGATAGGTCGTCACCACTATAGTTTAGAATGATTTAAATTTTTTATATATGAAACACAATTTCGACAAATGCTATAGGTTGAGGGGTGTCAATCGAGGTATGTGAGGCTTACTTATTTTAGCTCACGCTCACAACTCACATAAAAATTGGAAAGTTCAACCCGAAAAACTCACAAACATTAAACTCTCGCACAGCTTGCATTTTAATTAGGGATGGCAATAGGGTCGGGTGGGAGAGGATACAATGATCTCCAGCCTCAACCCCGTCTCTTCCATCGTATCCACATCCCCGGACCCAACCCCATCACTGGGGATGGATGGGCATCCCATCCCAGCTCAGGTGGAAGCCACCCCAACTGGGGAAAATCGGAGATTTTTTTCCCCAAAATTTCCATTTTCGTCCCAGTGAATGCTCAACCTCGACTATAAAAAAAATAGTGAATTTTTAACAAAAGTTCCCAAATAGAAACTTGAAAAAAATGATATCGATGTCCCGGAATAAATTTGATTCACGCGATCTTCTCCAAATTAAATGTCTATTTTATATTTTAGGTATTTATGCTCTTTCTATTTAGTATTTTAGACGGGCCGGGTCATGATGTGGGCGGGGATATTATTTCACACACCTCCAGCCCCACCCCTAGTGGGGCCAAATTCATCCAGAACCTCATCCCCACCCCCAACTGAAACCGGGGAATCCGGGTGGGCCGGTCCGGATCTCCAATTCACCTGTCCCCATTGCCATCCCTAATTTTAATGTAAATTTATATTAGTAAAAAAACAAAAAATCATGTAGTAAGAATAGTATAATAAAATAAGTATTGAAACTAATATACAAAAACAAGATAAGCAAAAGTTAAAATTCTAACAAATGATGAAATTGCAAAAGAGTGATTTAATTTCATGTTTGGTGCCAAATCCAATTTCGACAATCCTATTGAATTTTTCTACAATATTTCACTTTTTATTGTGATTCAAATCACAAAAGAAAAAAACATATGAGTAAATAAAGTAAGAAGCAGTGATGAAGAAAAAAATAATTTAGACAAATAAAATAGAAAAACTTAGTAAAAAATAACTTACAAAAGTATAATCTAACTCTTCTTCATAATCAGTCTATTTTGGTGAACTCCTAATCCAATATTAATCACAAACTAATCATTCAACTTGTATAGGGCAGTAGTGAGCTGCGAAATTGAATCCAGACATGACCCCCGATGCTAAAATCACTCTTAGATGCTACCGAACTTATAAGAATTGCTAATACATCGTTTGTCATCATAGATAAAATAGGGAATTGAAGAGCATTTGCTTTCCAATAATCCAAGATAATAAAGTCTTCATCAACACTACCACTCTTTGTTGGGTAAAGTGTTTCCTTCAAATAAACATTTAGTTCACTCTTACAATGCATCACTTCTTCCTCTTCACTAAATTTAAGGAATTTATCAATGAATGCCAATTTATAGGTCTTCTTTTTAATTAGTACTCCCTCCGTCCCAAATTATCTCTCCACTTTGACAAATGCATGAGTATTAAGGATTTGGTGATTTTGATGGTAAAATATGAGCAAAAGTCTAAAATACTCCTCATTAATTTTATTAATCTCATTTAAAATTTATGTCTTTCTCTCTCCTTCCTCTCACACATCATCCAACTACCTCTTAATTATGTGTTGGAAAGTGATAGTATTCAATGAGGAGTTAGAAGAAGGCAAAAACGCCTATTTGGTCCTAAAAGATGTTTCTAAGAATCTTTTCAGTCCCGAAAGATTTTTTTTCCTTTTAAATCCCGTATGTATTTACGTGCTGTCCTTTAAGTCCTTCCGTCCATTTTTTTGCAAATTTTCTGTTAACTCTGAAAACCCGTGAATTGAACCCTTTTTACTCAGGGGCAGTAATGTCTTTTCTTATTTCCCTCAGTAAAAAGGCGAACTAACCCCCTTTGGTCTTTCATTTCATCTTTCACTTGTTCCATCTTCTCCTCCCAACTGAAATTAGGGTTCTTCTTCCAATTTGGGTTCCTAAATGTCGTCATCTTCCCAATCGAATGGGTTATTTCGGTGCTTCTGTGGTGATAATCCTGTTATCAAAATGTTCAAGACTTCCACAAACCCTGGAAGACTTTTTTGGGTGCAAGAACTATGAGGTGAGCATCAATGGAGATGGGTTATTTATTACTAGTGAGATGAGCCTCATTGATTCATTCATGGAAAATCACTGGATATCACTGTGATAGCATCTGTAGCAGGGCTACTACTATTGATATTTGGATCATGGTCGCTGCTAAAGAACGGAAAAAGTAAATTAATCTTATCTTTGCCAATTTTAACATTTTGAAGTGGAAGAGTACATTAATCACCCCCCAATAACGTTTGCTAATTGTATTATTGATTGCTTTCGTGGAATCTAGTTACTTCGATTTGTACGAGATCAAGCAGAACGCAAGAGGGATGGATATATGGATTTATGACAAGCGCAATATCATATGAAGGCTCTTCAAAGAAAAATGAAGTTGATGAAACTGGAACTAGTGCAAATTTGTCGGTCTTTGACCTCAGAACTATAATTTACGCCACTGATAATTTCTCTTTCACTAACAAGCTTGGAGAAGGTGGTTTCGGCTCAGTTTACAAGGTGAATTCTCTCTTTTATCTGTACATGAATGAATAACTTGCTAGACTGGAGAAAACGCTCTGAAATCATCTTTGGCGTTGCTCGTGGAATGGTATATCTTCACCGCGACTCTAGATTAAGAATCATCCACAGGGATCTTAAAGCCAGCAATGTTTTGCCAGATGTCGCCATGGAGCCAAAAATATCGAGACTTTGGAATGGCAAGAATTTTTTTCAAACAAATCAAATGGAAGCGAACGCAAATAGAGTAGTCTGAACATAGTAAGTACTCTTTATATTTATTTTTTTCTCATTTTCCTCTTTGCATTAGACAAAAGAAAGTTAAAATAATAAAAAGAACCGCGCTAGAATAATAGTTCCCCCCATGGATTGCAGTGGTTATATGTCTCCGGAGTATGCAATGGAAGGGCTGTTTTCGGATAAGTCTGAAGTTTTTAGCTTTGGGGTTTTGCTGCTTGAGGTTATAAGTGGCAAAAAAAACAACAAAGCTATTACGACGTTGGCAGTTTGAATTTAATTGGACATGTAAGTGATTCCATTCATATATTCATCATCAATTATACAACTCTTGAATGAATCAATGAGGATCAGCTCACTAGTAATAAATAACCCATCTCCATTGATGCTCACCTCATAGTTCTTGCACCCCCAAAAAAGTCTTCCAGGGTTTGTGGAAGTCTTGGACATTTTGATAACAGGATTATCACCACAGAAGCACCGAAATAACCCATTCGATTAGGAAGATGACGACATTTAGGAAACCAAATTGAAAGAAGAACCCTAATTTCAGTTGGGAGAAGAAGATGGAACAAGTAAAAGATGAAATGAAAGACTAAAGGGGGTTAGTTCGCCTTTTTACTGAGGGAAATAAGAAAAGACATTACTGCCCCTGAGTAAAAAGGGTTCAATTCACGGGTTTTCAGAGTTAACAGAAAATTTGCAAAAAAATGGACGGAAGGACTTAAAGGACAGCGCGTAAATACATACGGGATTTAAAAGGAAAAAAAAAATCTTTCGGGACTCAAAAGATTCTTAGAAACATCTTTTAGGACCAAATAGGCATTTTTGCCGTTAGAAGAAGGGTAAAATTGGAAAAAAAAATTGTCATTAATACATGCTTTATTTAGAAAGTGGACAGTTAATTTGGGACAAACAAAAATAGAAATGTGGACAGTTAATTTGGGACGGAGGGAGTATTATTATATTTATATATATCATATTTTAGTTATAATATTCTTATTCAGGTTCGAGTTTTTTTCGGGCTGAGCGGGGTCCAGCTCACGCTCAGCTCACATAAAATTCGAGCTTAAGTATTGAGCTCACGCTCACATTTTTTCGAGTTATGTACCATAGGTAGTGATTATTGAATAAAAAATTTGGGATCAAATTTGGATAAAACGGGGATAATGTCACATTAAATTCTAACAATCATTTTTCATTTTATACTTTCTTTGATCCTTATTTGATCCAAATTTTTTTTATCCAACAATCATTATTATTGTTTTTATGGTACATGTACCATAGGTTTTATATTCAAATGCATTGCACGTTTTGTTTTTTCCAAAATTGGACCTACTCTGTTTTGGTCAAAATTTGGGCATATTCTATTTTAGCTGCATTACATACTATTATCTCCGTCCCAAATTGTTTGTCACATTTAATTTTTTTTATTAAGATTAAAAAATAATTGAAAAATAATTAATATAACAAAAAATCTTAAATATTCTTTAATTAATGACTAAAAATTTATTACTAGTGGTTAGTTGAATAATAAATTATGAGTATAACTAAAAAAATAACAGTAATAATTCATTGATTTCTGAAACGTTGTAAATGTGTAAAAAATTAAAACGTTCCAAATAATTTAAAACAAAAATTGTAAATAGTAGAATGCATAATTATTTTTTCAGAGCATTTGACCGGCCTTCTCAATACAATTTACATACTATTCGATTTTCAAAAAATAAAAATCTAAAATAAATCTCTTCATTCAAAAAAGAATAATCCTTTTAAATATTGATTCAAAAAGATAAGTTCCCTACTATTCAAAGATATAGTATAGAATGACATAATAAAACATGGTTTGACCATAGTTTTTAAGCCTCAAAACTTGACCATAGTGTCGTATGCAAATTACTCATCAAACAAGGAAGCCAAGTTTGAAGGGCAACAATACACTTGTTATCAAGAAATATTTTTGTCACGCCCGAGGGCCCGCAACGCGATAAATAGGATTTGACAGAACTCACGATAATTTACTTTGCAACCGACCTTTCTATGACTTTCATTCTTAGGCTCCCAACGTTTACAGCATGACACTTAGTTCCCACACATCCGTCCGGTCACTGGCTTTGATACCATAAAATATCTCGCCCCTAGCCCGTAGGCCTGCAACGCGACAAATGAGACTGGCAGCACCCACGACAATCTACTTGACAACCGAACTCGCTATGCTAAAAAGAATATCCCTAAATGATAATGGGTACTTAGGCCCACCTTATATACCAATAACAACTTTCATTCTTATCCAATATAGACCTTCTTTCATATGGAGACTGGGATTTCACAATTTTAATACTAATTACTTAAAAAAGAAAAAAATTGACTTACTATAAAAACAAATACTTTTTTTTTACTAATAGTTTAATGGTCAAACATCTAGCTAATAATTTAAAAAGATTGGGAGATAAGAAATGTTTATAATTTTAAACTTTTTTTCTTCGGGAAAACCTTATATACCCAATATATGTTTTCATACATGTTTCTACAATTTAGAATTCGTAATGTGATAATTTTTTTAAATTTAATATAAACATGACGAATTATAAGTAATTAGAGACAAAAATAAAAATATTTACAGAGACCAACGATTTTTTGTCTCTTTTCTCTAAAGGTGAAAGAATCTAATAATAACATAATTAGACCCATAGGTCTCATGGTGGGTCTAGTAAAGTAAATTTTACCTACTAGACTACTAATTTTACCCTGCTTTAGACCAAACAATGTTCCATCTTTTCTATCTATATAATCAACTTAATGCTAAGAAAGTTGTTTCATTCAACAAATCAAACGCGTTTCTGTTCAATGATAAAAATACTGTTTTGGAATTTTTTTAAACCGCATCAAACTAATTAAAACTTCAAACCGTATTTTGTTGACATTTAGTGCGGTTTTATAGTGTGAAACATTCTTTTTTTCAAAAATAAATAAAT
The DNA here is from genome assembly GCA_026122235.1 of Vinca minor. NCBI lineage: Eukaryota > Viridiplantae > Streptophyta > Magnoliopsida > Gentianales > Apocynaceae > Vinca > Vinca minor. The sequence goes on from JAOCZM010000096.1 coordinate 5,903,445, forward strand.
TAAATAATATAAGATATTAATATATTGAAAGTCATGACAAACAAATAAGTTATTAGTTAAAACTCCACGTACGATACATTACATTATAATATTTAGCTATCACATAAGGTCTTTTATAAGTAGATTGTTACAAGTTTCGAAAATATTCACATTTTTATCGTATTTTCTCATTTTGTAAAAAAAAAAACAATAATAATTTGAGTGATACTACGAAACAACAAAGTGTTATTAACTTATAAATCAATCACAAAAATGAAGAGTGAAGATAGAGACACATAGAGTATTTAACTTTAACAATTTTGTTTATTAAAAAATAAATCACATTTGAATTACTTCTAAATGAACATTCTTTAGACTAAATATTATACTAAATTAACTTTATAGTATATATGCGATGCGTTGCAGTTTAAAAAAAGATTCAAATTGCACCGCAGTTTGAATATATCTTAAACCGCAACCAAACCAATTAAAAAAAACTGCATAATTAGTGTGATTTGATGCGGTGTTCTGCAATTTTAATACGATTTGAATTTTTTTGTACACCCTTAAAAAATACTAGTACAAATTACGCAGTATTACCAAACAAATCATTTTTATGTAATATATTAAATTATAAACACCTAAAGAGTTACGTAATAAGATGATAGTCTAAAAAAGTATAAAATTGATTTTGACTTGCCTAATATTTTATTTATTTACGTTTTCAATGGAATTCTTTTTAGCAAAACTTCTTTGTACTTTAGCTCAAAACTCAATTGAATCACTAAAGTACATATATCTTTGTTAGGATTCTATCACATTCAATACTAAAACAATTTAATAATTCCCTCTATTATCTTTCTTTAACCCAGTAATTTATAACAGTGAAGAACAAAGACCACCTTATGCATCAATAGGCACGCGACAACACATATCAATAACAAATTCTCGACCCATAAACTATAATTTCTAAGTAGGAGATCATGACACTTAACTAAAATTACATCTAAGATCATGATACAAAATCTTGAATAGTATATATATATATATATATATATATATATATATATATATATATATATATTCATCTTTCACTTTTATGAGAAAAAGGAAGAATATTGTTTAAATAGAGGATTATAAGGTAGTGGACCTCTTATATATCTAGCCAATTTGGTCACCAAACATTTCTTTCATTAGATGAAAAATAATATAAAATAGAAGTGGATTAGGGGGCAAATTGGCATGTTTGGTCCTTTTCATTTTTTTGAGTTTGCAGCTAAGGTTCCTTTCGTTTTATTTTGACCTTTAATGTTCATAATGTTTTTTGGACTTGCTATTAGAGGAATTCCGTAATGTTTCCTGTCTCTCGCCAGATGATGATGATGCCATTTTCAGTTTATCCAATTTCTCCATTTTTTGGGTCTAAGAATCAATCAAATTAAGGTTCTTATTTGGTTTTTTTTCCTTAGAATATGAGTATAGTGATGGGTTTAAAGGGTGTAAAGGGTTTCATGTGGGAGATTTTGGTGGGTGTTGGGGGTATAGCTTACTACCAATGACTGGTTGATGGTGGTGGTGGTTGTGGAGAAATGTGAGGGTGGCGGGGGGCAGATGATGTTGAGGAAGAAGAAGAGTTTAGAAGATGAAGAAAAACAATACTCAATTGGGTACCAATAGTTTTAATTTTTACAATTGAGGGAGACAAATGTAATGAAATTATATATTTAGGGAGACAAATGTAATGAAATTCTCAAATTACCCCTGAAAAACGGACAGAAAATTGGACGAATTCGTCTAATGGCATATCAAAAAAACATTATAGACCTTAAAAGTCAAAATAAAATAACACAGTCAAAAAATGAAAAGGACCAAATATACCAAATGAAAAAGGAATAATTCTTGATTTTCTAGTTTCTAGAAAATCCTACTAGTATTTTTTTCCAAATTTTTTTTTGGGTGAGTTCGGTATCAATACACCACCACGAACTAGACTATGCATTTGAGACCATAGGTCGCTTAGAAAACATTGTCAAAATTGTGACTCAGATAGTAGAATTAGACGATTATATGATTCAGAAAGTATAAATCGAGTTAAATTCTATAAAAATCCATGGAGGAGAGAATCAAATACTATTGATGATCTAACTCGTACAATTGTTGGATCAAACGATTCGGTGCACGCTGATTTTGTCTGTGTTCAACTGGTACAATGGGTTGGGTCGTTCAGATTCGAGGGAACCGAATTTAAAAAATATCTGGTTGAATGGAAACACATAATTTCGAGTTCAATTCCAACTCCCTAGTCCTCAGCCATCATTTGTTCTCACAGCTTGCAACTATTTCGACATTGATTTGGTTTGAAAATAAGGCATAATCGTTTTAGCAGTAAGGTAGCTGAAATTCCTTATCTGTTTTGTTAGTAGATGAAATATTATTGGTATAAATTTATTATGAAATATTATTTAAATAATTTTATAAAATATTTCGATCCATACTGTAATTCTCGTATTTACGAATTTTTTTTACCCTCTGCATTTCGAGTTAAAATTATGATCTTCGCAGTCTTATTTAAAATGGTTTTTGTAGATCATCCATCATTACCTTACCCTCAACAGTGAAATTCGAAAGTATGAACTTTGTGTGGAAAACCTAAAATACAAATCAAAACTGGCTAACCATGAGACACAAGCATGAAGAAAAGGGACCCACAAAGGCATAATTTTTAGTCAAAATGTTTTTTCAAATGATTCATTCATTACAAGTAAAGCCCACACGTGCACAGCATCACCAGTTGGATTCCTTTTCCAGTTTTGGCCTGCCTAGTCAACCCTGTTGACTTTTTTCTTCAAATCTCTACCAATTTCACGGGTTTGATTTTGCTTTTCTCTTTCTAATAATTGATATAATTAAATTGTGTGTTTGTTAATGATTTTTTGTCTCACTCTTATATTAATCTCAAACCAAATCAATTTCTTTATGAATTAGTGAATAAAATTTCATTCACAAACTCAATTCAAAGAAGGGTTAAGTCTCAAATTCAAATAATCTCCCTTTCATATTAGTTTCAAAACTCAAATCAAATTCTTTATGGAATTTCATCCACAAACTAAATTCAAAGAGGGGTTGAGTATCAAACTCAAAGCAAATTCAATTTAAGTACACAATAATGATATTTTTTTTTTTTTAAAGTTAAAGAATTTGAATGACAAAATATGAAATTCTCGCAAGTATCTTCTGTTGCAAATCCCACATCGATTAGCTAGTGAGCAAATTTGTTCTTTATAAAGATCGAGCAATTCTCCACCCCTCTGAAGGGTTGAGTTAGACCCAAATTCCTTTTTAACATCTTCTTTTAAAAATAAAAATACTTGAAAATGTTTATCTACTAATAGGTAATAGAGAGGTATTACGTCGAAAAATAGCTTTTTCTTTTTGTGCAATTTTATTAATTAAACTTTTAAGGCCAAGGGAGTATACTGTATATATGAAGCAAATCTCACACGTAATCAGAAACTCTATTATATTATAGTTTTTGTGTAAATCACATATCTTTACAAAATTAATGTGAATTATAACTTGTATATTTCAAGCAAAATATAACGTGTTAGTACTTGTTATCTATAAAGACTTAACGTGTTAGATTTAACATATGTATTATCCGTAACTTGTATATTTTAATCGACAATAATGATTGTTGGATTAAATAAAAATCAAAGAGCATAAAATAAAAATGATTATTAAAAATTAATATGATATTGTGTCTTCTTAATCATTATTTGATCCCAAATTTTTTATTTAATAATCACTAGCCTTTAATCAAATATAACGTGTTAGAACTTGTTATCAATAGAAAGACAAGTATCATAGGTGTCCTAGCCCAGTGGGGCAGACGCCTGCCCACGACTTTGAGGTCGTGGGTTCGATACCCTCCGCTTGCGTGCGGCAAGTTTTAATCTCCTATTCTAGGTCTATCTCTTCCTCGTTTGAGGCAGTTCTCTCTCCTATATAGGGCAACCGCCCAATCGGGCTTAAAAAAAAAAAGACAAGTTAGATGTATTCAAAAAATTCTAGACATTTTCCGAACATTTTCTAATTAGGATGAAAAAGGACAACAAAAGACAATCTCTATTGCAGAAGCAGCCCTCAATATAAGACATATATATGACATAAATCACCACCCACCAAAATTGATATTATTTTATTATTTTTTAACACTTATAGCCATGAAAAAAAATTGACTTGGATATGGAAATTCATTATATGTTGCATTTCTTTTTTGGTACATAATTAATGGTCCTAGTTAATATTTGTCTAGTTCAAATTTGTAATGAAAAATATTGCGGTTTTTGGAATCTTTCTTAATATTTATTTATATGAAAATTTTCAGAAGACAGTTGTTGCCACGACCCCGGGAAGATTGGATTATTCATAGATTTGATGTACTATTCTTTCAAATAGAATTTGAGGGGGGAAAGAGAAGAAGGGTTCTTTAGAAAATATGCTGGGGTGGATTTTGAAATTATTCTAGATTTTCGCCATAAGTATTTGGATTGATTTTTTATATGGGAATTTCTATCTCGAAGATTGAAAAAGCATATTATTTATGAGAGGGTTGTGGGGCAAGTGAGAAAAAAAGTGTATTGTAGTGAGTGAAAAAATGAGTACAAATGCGTTGGGTCTTAGCTAAGCTATCTGTTATGGTGCGGAGTTTGACATGGACTCCTACCCATTTATTAATTAAAGGGTAATTACCCAGCAAGTAGTGGGTAAGTATTGAGAGCTAACCGATCTCTGTGTCCATTTTTATGATCCAAGACAATTCCGGTTTGCTCCTATAATCAGACTCCTTTCGGACGTCAGAGCTCTCAAATAAGTTTTTTCCATTCACACGGTTCAAACTCGAGACCTGGTATCAAATTCCTTTTACTGGACAACTCATTTTGATAGTCATTGCATAGTTCAAGTTTATCACTTGATCAAGAATATATATATATATATATATATATATATATATATATATAGATATAGATATAATATTTTAGAGTTTGATTCTTGATCCTTTTTAGTTGTCAATTAAGTAATATTTCATCCGTACTTAGTACTTAAGCTATTTATTAGATATTCGACAATAGAAGTATATATAGTTTATTCTTGAGATATTTGGAATAGTTTTTGCAATATAGCTACTAGTAGCCGTTGTAAGTGATATAGGAATTTGTTGCCAATATGGTATTTTCAAATAGGGGCATCAAATGATTCACTTGTCCAAATGCCTTCCCCTATGAATGGACAACCTTTTTAAGCAAAAAGAAAGTAATATTTGACCTTTGTGATCATTAAGTTGAGAGAATGAAATTTGAGAGAGAGAAGTAAAAGGAAAGGGATGACTTTGAAAATGCATAATAATTCTATGGAGCTTTTCCACTCACTATAAAATCACTTTTTTTTCTCTTCAAAAAGAAAACCTTTTTAAAAAAAAAGAAAAGAAAAGAAAAGAAAATTGCCCCATCTTTTTAAGCTCCAAAGAAAGTTATTCCTTTCCCCCATAAAAAGACCATCAACTAGGAACCAAGACAATGTCTCCTTTTTCATTTCATTCCATCTTTTGAGACCACTCTTGCCTCCCCATCTCAATTGATCTTTTCTCTATTCCTATTAAATTACTTTCTCATTCTATAATATAATATAAGTCGTTTACTAAATGTAACGAAAAGTAAAAAAACATAAAATAAGGTATTTTGTTGGTTAAAATATCAATATTACTCTCTTAAATATGACTTGTATACCACTAATTCTATTTAAGAGAATAATATTGATATTTTGACTAACAAAGTACCTCATTTTCTCTACACGTACTGAACGACTTATATTATAGAATGAAGATAATACTTAATATACACATCTATTTGATATATAAAAAAACTTCTAAAATTCTTCACAAATCTTAAACATACACTAAATTTAGAGATAGTTATGCTTAAAGACATACATTTTATACATTATGAAATATATCTGACCTGACTCGAGGACAGAAGTGAGAAAAAATAAAGAGAAAAGAGGGCTCTGTACCTCTTCATTTCAAATAAATTAAAGATATGTATACAACCAATAAGAAAGAAAGAATCCTCAATACTCAACTCCTTTGTTGCCAAATCAGTTGTGGTGGAGTGGATGAAGACTCATTCCCCTTAAGAATGACAAAGATTCAAAGTGCGAAAATGACATTTATATGGAGTTATTGATATTGGCAGGGTCGTTCCCTTCTTAAATCTCTGCAACACTATGTCCGTATTAGTCAGACCTGTCCGGGTTGGACAGGTTCCTGAACCAAAAAAATAAAATAAAAACTTCTTTGTCGGATAGAGGAGATTGGATTCCCTTTCACAACCTCTAAAATTTGCCAGACTTTCTAGGGCAAGTCACTAGGGTTGGGGAAACATTTGCTCTAATGGTGCCCCGGCCACTTGGGTGATTAATAAGGAAACCAAAGCATATGATGTTTTGTCCTAATATTGATTTAGGTCACTCTACCCCTACATATGACACTAATATTAGCCTTGTCATCTTCCCCAAAACCCTAGATTAATTAATTCCTTGGTTACTCCCTTCTCATTTTGACTATGCTTCGACAACCTCAAAATTCTTCTAGGATTTCATGCCTTTTGGCTTTCGAGATCACATCAACAAGGTCATTCACTTATGCATTGTGCTCTTATGCAATGTGCTCTTCAATCGGCAAAAAATGCGCCTGCACATTTTTTTATGAATAATTCGAGTTCATAGAAATTGTTGTAATATGATGAATGACCAGGCCCATAAATCCCATAGAGGATGAGGCCCATTAACCAAAGGGTTTTTACCTCTATAAATAGAGACCTTTAGTTCATAACAATGGACACCTAATTCATATTCTCTCCCAAATTCTCCCCTCTCCTTATCTATTCTTATAAGTTATAACACGTTATCAGCACGAGGCTCTACCAATTTGTTTTGAAAGAATATTACTAGGTTTGTTATTATAATTTTTTTTTATAGATCACTTTGATATTGTGGCTTCAAATCAATTGAAGTATGCAATAGATCTAACATCTCTATTAGATTTAAACAATATTTAACATACAATTTGCGGCATGATTTTGAGAATTTTTGTTTCTTTATATATTCATATGCAATTAAACCAATTACATAGATCTAATTTTTATTGAAGCAATCATATATGAATTGAGAAGAAATAAAATTGTGATTATTATTATTATTATTATTTTTATGCAGCATGTCTTGATGATTGAACGAAATTGAACAGTATATATTATTGTTAATGCCTTGATCTGTATATATTATCATATATATTATCAATCTATAAACTGTTGTTTCTTATAATAATAATAAAAAATAAAAAAAAAAACCTTTTCCACTAGATTTCAGTGTAGTGGTACATTTTATTATTGTTTGATCTGCATGTTATCATGTTTTTGTATTCATATATAACATAATAGCATATTGTATGATTAATCACATGTATTATAATTTATATGATAATAAATTACTTTGCCGTTATGGATTGTAATTTATTACTTTGCCGTTTTCTTTGCTTTATATCCATATCATGCTTCTCGGGTTTTATATTGATATTCAATATATTCTTTTTATTTTATTTATTTTATTTTCATTTATTATTATTATTATCAAAAAATTTGAAACAACGCTTCCTTTATAATAGTTCCTGAAGAACTATAACTATTCATACTAGTAGATGAAATGCTCCAGAAGAGATAAAGGATTAAAATCAGTTTCAATACTTTTTATAAATGTCCACAATATAAATAATATTGTACAATTCAAGCAGAAATAGTCGATTAAAAGCTCCTGAAGAGCTGGTTGATTAAAGACTCTTGAAGAGATATATGAAATCGATTATTATATATAATTTCCTTATAAAGATTCATTTAGATAGTGGACAAATGCATTTTTCAATCATTGCTATTGTTATTAGCAAATAATGCATTGAAGAAATTGCTATATTTATCTCTTATAAATTATATTGTACTGTAAATAATTGCATTGAAATGCATTATTGATTAAGCCTGAAGCTTACTTGGTTAAAGAAATATATTAGTTGGCATGACTGATTAGACCATCTCAGATCATTGAAAATACGAAATCATGAGAAATTCGTGAAAAAATATTTTTATAGATCCAGAAGTTTCCTAAAATATTATTTGAATTTAGCTACATATTTCAAAGTAATTATATTTTGTCTTAGTACTATGAATATTGAGATTGAATATATTTTTGGGATGAATATTTTATTCGATGCATCGAAATACGTATATTGTTAATCCGCAACTTGAAGTTTGCGTTTTTCTTGATAAATTAATGAGCTCATTCTCCCATAAATATAATTTGTTTCAAAATGTACTAGTGATATTATATGTCATATAGATTAAAAGTTGCATATCCTGAAGAATATGTTCATATAATAAATGGTCTTATAGAATCATATATTGCTTTGAATTTATTAGATGTTTCATTGTATTTTTCCAACTATTAATTTCTTATTTCTCCTCTTTTTAATTGGTTTTTATTGTTGCAAACAACAAGATTTCCACCTCAAAATAAAATGTGCACTTATTCTCCACCACAAGGTGTTGAGATTGGTCCTCAAAAGAGGATAAATTATATGTTGGTTATCAATCCTGCAGATTGGTATATATTGTTGCAACATAAAGAAGAGGAAATATATATAGCCGAACAAACTATTTCTATTCGTGTCTCTAGTTGATCCTCAAATAAATGAGTTTTGAACCAGAAGTTCAAAAGACGAATATTTAGAAATCTTTTATAACCAAAATTCGGCTAGAAAAAAAAAAAAAAAACTCCATGATATTTAATGTCCCTGAAGGACAAGCTATCCATAATATTTGAGACATTGAAATGTGGTAGCATTATGAGTTCCAATAATAAAATTTCTCGCAAATGGAGTAAATATTTATAGATGGTCAAGTCGAGAAGATTAAAATTCTAAAAGAATTTTTCCAAACATGAATATTATATCATTTCCAGAAGAAATTCAGGTACCTGAAATTTTTTGAGAATTATGAGATCTCAAATGTTTGGAATTGATGGAACCATATACATAAAATTGTGCAAAAGTCGACATTATTTATGCACGCAATAGAATGAGGATCTTTAATATAAAGTCTGCAGATTGAAAAATTGAAGGTGTAGAGATTATTGGTCAAAATAGACCATTGAATTCACCTCAAATTGTGAAAAGCATGTACGAAAATTTTAATACAATTGAAGTGCAAATGTATTCGTTACATGTATTATACACCAGAAGTGTAATCTTAGAAAGATATTCGTTTAGAATAACGAACAAATAAATTACTTTGAGGGTGGATGCAAATGTATTTGAATAGCGCACAAACACTTGGTATATACACAATGTTGCAATTTTGTAACATCATTTATAGGAAATCTTTGAAGGACTTGATATGCCAGAAACATATAAGTAATTCTTCCCGAAAAATATATAAACATCAAGATTTAGTGATTAATACTTTTTGAAATCATTATGGAAAGATAACATATTTCCATGTATTTACAAATTAAAACATCTGAAGATGTAATTTGTTGAAACTATGAACACTTATTCACTAAGATCCAATTGCAAATTAAATTATATGCATTGGTCAAATGATGCTAAAAAAGGAAGTAATTTGACATATGATTAATGTACTCTTTTTCCTTAACTAGGCGTATTTTTTTCCCACAGGGTTTTTCTTTTTCCTAGTAAGGTTTTAACGAGGCATATTTTCTTCATGTTATGTATATCTAAGTAAAAGTGACGACATCGAAGTTCAACAGATACGCTCAAGTGATAATGTGGCAGATTTATTCACCAAGGCTTTACCAACATCAACATTCAGAAAGTTGATAATCAGATTGGAATGCGTCGTCTCAAAGACATCCAATGATCAGGGGAGTAGTTGTACTCTTTTTCCTTCGTTCAGGTTTTGTCTCACTGGGTTTTCCTGACAAGGTTTTAACGAGGCGACAATTAAATACTCCAACATCAATTGTACTCATTTTCTTAGTTTGATTTAATTTTTCCCACTAGGTTTTTTCCAAATAAGTTTTTGTGAGGCAATTGTTGTATAGATTAGTCATTCAAGGGGGAGTGTTGTAATATGATGAATGACCAGGCCCATAAAGCCCATAGAGGATGAGGCTCCATGAACCAAAGGGTTTTTACCTCTATAAATAGAGGCCTTTGGTTCATAACAATGGACACCTAATTCATATTCTCTCCCAAATTCTTCCCTCTTCTTATCTATTCTTCTAACAGAAATCTTAATTTGTTTCTCTTTTTATTTATTTATTTTTGGACTCGTTCATGTATTATTAATCACAAAACAACATCATAGAAATGTAATCTTAGCTAAGTTAATTAATGGAGATTAATCATGATAATCAAGAAAGATACGATAAAAGCTTATTCAATAATGAGAGAGCATGTTCTTTTTATAAGTATGAGTTCATTGCAATTGTTATTTCTCTTTTTTAGATTCGTGTATCATCAACCAAACAACATTATGTCAAGACGGCCGTAGTCTAATGGGACTCTCCTTCGCTCACGAGCGAGAGGTCCTGAGTTCGTCACCGAGTCACAACGCCCAGACTATTAAACCCTCCCCCAAAAAAAAGAAAAAAAAGAAAAAAAAACATTATAGGAATGTAATCTTAATTAAGTTAGTTAATTGAAATTATTAATAATCATGTTGATTGATATAATGTATACAAGTGTGATGCATAAATGATAAGAATGCAAAAGCATATTGATAATGAAGGCTCATAAGTCAGTTTTGTACGAAACTTTATGTGAGAATTATTTTTATGGGATTGAGTCTGATTTGAGCTTGAAACTCAAATTAAAAATCAAATTCTCGTCAGATAAAGTTTAGGAATGAAACTTAAAGTAATAAATAAAAAAAAAAAAATTGATTTTAATTTGAAATTGGTACAAGACCAAAAATAAGAATCTCAAACTGGGTCCCACACCAATATTACCCTACATATCTTTCTTTATTTCTCGACCCATGCAATATTGCAATCCACCATGGCAAATGATGAACTATTATTTTCCTTGTCATGAATCATGATGTTACGACCTTCTTTGTATGTGTCTTTATGTGTGTGTTTATGATCATCAGCAAGTCAAAACCTAATCCATCCATCGCATGTGGGCTCCAGTATTCCCTCCAAATATTATATCATGCATGTACCACGAATCAAAGCAATTAGAAATTGCCAACACAAATTGGCTCTCTTGGTAAGAATTTGACAAATCCTTATAAAAGTCAAATATTCAGTTCCCGCTGCTAACAGAGCTGTGTTGGTGGGCGATCTGTAATTACCCTTATAAACCACATATGGTTCCTAGGACCTGCCCTAACTCGTGGTAGTGATCGGAGCCGAACCCACACAAATTTTTTATTACAAAAAAAAAGCAATTAGACATTAGGGGTAGCAAATTATATATATATATATATATATATATATATATATATATATATATATATATATATATATATATATCTCAAACTACAATACATAATTTTTTTGGGTGAAGGTGCAAAAGTTAATATTCTAAAACAGTTTTAAAATTCTTTTTATATTTCTAGAGGTGAATTTTTTTAAAGTCAGGGAGGTGGTTGCCACCCTGAACCGGATAGGAATCCTCTATCCTTATTCGGTGTCCCATTCCCTGTCCCACTAATCAAAAATTGCCATATATTAAATTTTTAATTAAAAAATTATAACCTAAAAGAAATAGTGGAACTCATAGGAAAAAAATATACACGTGAAAAATATCTATTCGTAGGAACACAGAAGAGGATATAGAACGGGGACAAATAATTTTTTGCCCTCTGAACCAGTGGCGGAATCAGGACCCTAAGTGTAGTGGGGCACTACCAGTGAAATATTATACTCTCTTTTCCAAATTAAATGTCCACTATTCTGTTCATTTTTCATAGAGAAAAGGGCATTGAATTTGAAACTTGAAGAATACTATATTATATATGGTTCTGTCGATAAACCCTAAAAATATACTATTACACCTCTACTCTAAGTTGTAGCAGAAACTAAAACAGACATTAGACAAAATATAACAAGGCAAAAATATAATAATAATAAAATAAAAAAATAAAAAAAGTAAAAGAACTCAGATGTTCACGTTATGTTATGTTGTAGTTGATAAAGGGAAAATTGGTGCGTGTAAACTTGAAACACAAATAGAAATAAGAGTTAGACAAAACTTAAGCTCATTTTTATTTTCTTTAGTTTAACTATTATTCTATTATTAATGGAAAAAAATTATTCCCATTAACCCCTCTCTCTTTCTCTATACTATAATGTTGTGGGTAAATGTAATTTTAGAACTAAAAGTTATAGAGGACATCTATTTTGGGAAGAAATAAAAAATTTAAAAGAGCTTGTATTATCAAATAAGTGAATTATTTGTTAATTTCTAAATTCTTTTGGGGGCACTTTAAAATTTTAGTGGGATTACTTTTACAAATTTAAATGTTAAATTAGTGCAAAATATAATTTTTCAATATATATAAATGTTCTACACGAAAGCTGATTGAGATTAGCGCTTAGAACTCTTCTGTTGGAATAGTAGGTTGATTTAGGAATCTTGTTTTGGTTCTTTATTTAATGTTACACTGTGATTGGTATAGTTGTTTTGATTTATCGGATGTAGACAATTATTCGGATTTTATTATTGAGATTTTATTATGTGGATTGTAGAGTTTTAAGTTTGAGGATTAACATTTTCGGTGGAAATAATGGAAATTAGTGCTTGAAAAGAAATCAAAATTTATTGTTTGAACGATACTAGGAATCTTTTTATTTAGTTCTTGTGGAGTATTAATTTGCCAAAGATTTATTTGTGAAAAAATTCGGAACGAATTTCAGTTTGAGGTTTCCTGTCTTGAGTTTTATGACAGTAGATTGCTCATTGTTTGAGAGAAGGGCGATAGTTACTCTTATATGATCAAGGCGGTCGTCTAAGGCTCCACAATCCACATAGGCTTAAAAAAAATTATTTTTAAGGTGTTTGTAACTTTTATTTTTTTAGAAAAATAATAAGTTGAGTAAGATTACCCTAAAAACCAATTTAGTACTTTTATAAGTAAAGTATTTAATATTTTGATGTTTTAGATTCAATGACTATTACTTGCAATAAATTTTGGTTGAAAATAAATAAGATATATAAACTTGTGATATAAAGTAAGAAGATTAAAGATGATTAGTTAATTGACATAATTGCAATAGATGTTTTTTTAAAGTTTGTTGGTCATCCTAACTTCAAAAAGGAAAAAAAGTCTTGATCAATTAAAAATAAATAGATGTGGTCATTTATAGTCTTTTCCGCTTAGTAAAAACCTCTATCAGTACCAAACTAAATTGGAAAGTTAAGGTTAAAACGAAACTAAACAAAAATCCTTATCTGAAAGAACTTAATTAAACCTGATTTTCTCTCTATACTCGGTACCACGTGTCAGAGGTGACTTTGAGGGTGTTTGAGGTGATCGATCGCACAGTGGGGCCCTAATTTTATATTAGTTATATATATTATTTAGGGTGTGTGTTTGTATTTTGTTGAAAAATAATAAAAATTATAATTACTTGAGAATTTTTTATGTTGACAACTACCACTAAATAGCCCACTCCATTTATAGGTAAAAACCCAAAAAACGTGAAATAGTTTATCTTTCTTCTTAATATCGATGGAAATGATTTGAATGTGGAGTTTAAGTTACTTAGAAAATTCTTGCCTAATGAAAAGATGAGACCTATTGATATTTTATGTTTTTGAAGCGTGTAGGTTTTTTTTTCCTAATGCAATAATTGTATACGGAATTTTGTTTACTATTCCGGTTACTGTTGCATCTACATAAAGGAGCTTTTCAAAATTGAAGTTGTTGAAGTCATACATGCGTTCTACAATGTCTCAGGAAAGACTCAATGAATTAACGACGATAGCAATTGAAAATGATCTTTTGGAGCAATTCAAACATGAAGATTTAGTTGATGATTTTGCTTCAAAAAAAGATAGAAGGATCACAATTTTAAGGTGAAGAAAATTTGTCAGTATTTATATTTTTTTAAATTATGTTTACAAATTTTTTGTATATTTTGGAGAACAAAAATTATGATACAGTTGTAATGATCTTTTTTTGTTATATTTATATGAAAGTCATTTTTTTCCGATTATGTAGGGCCTCATTTCGGAATTTAGCACAGGGCCTCCAAAATGATTGAGACGCCCCTGCTACGTGTATTGATTAATATAATTCTTTTAGTTTAGGTAGCGAAAAATAAGAAAATAAAACGTAAGATAGTTTGTCAATCAATATATCAATATTATTATCTTAAATATGACTTGTATGCTACCAATTTTATTTAAAAGAATAATATTTATATTTTGATTAAAAACATTCTGATTTTTACTTCCTTAATTTTCGCTAAATGTTATAAACGACTTATATTAAGAAAGTGAGGGAGTAATATATATATCCTAATTGACATTGATTGGGATTCAAAATCAATCTAAACTCAGTATATATTCCCAAATTTCCATATATATTTTTATTAATGGTGGTGAAGATCGCTAGTGATTCAATTCAAGGGCATTACGAAAAAGAAAGCGATTATGATGATGATGAAGAAGACATCGATAGATACAGAAGACGGCCAACAGAGAAAGAAGAAGATACAAAAAACGGTTGACGCCGCCGCCGTCGCCAATGGTAGTGATTCAGGGCGTTGGATACTGGATGATTTGGTTTTCAAGTTATTTTCGCTACACGTTTTGAAAGACTTGTATTAATAATGAAAAGAAGATGATGTGGACCTGCCTGATGCTGAACAAAAATAATTGAAATCCATTGCCTTTCTCACTCATGTGTATAGGGAGGTGAACAAGATCGCGAATTATCTGACCAATTATGCATGCGACCAGGGACAAAGTTAGCATTTTTAGTTTGGGTGCGAAAAATTGTAACAGTATACCGAACTAAATAAGAAAATTACAAAAAAATCTCAGATATAAAATTTATAAAATATTTCAAAATACATATAAAATTTAATATATCTAGTAAGATTTTAAAAAATCTCAGAGACGACTGCCCCTTGTAATCGTCCCTGCATGCGATACGGGACATACTGTTTACCTTCACACAATTTGTGACTTTGCCCAGGTTCGGTTATGTGGGTGTCTAAAGTGTTTGATCAAACATGGCCTTTGAAAATTGAGGACCCAATTTTTTGTTATTTGTATAAAGGTTTGTGTATTTTTTGAATAATAATAATAAGAATTGTTAATCACTAACTCATTATAAAAGAACCCTCAAGCTGAAGTTGATAAGCAAAAACGATGGAGGAAGAAAGCGTAAATGTTTTGGACACAATCATTTGAGGTTTATTATATTATATTTTAACACTTTATACTTTTAAAAAAAATTAGTGGCTAACTTTGATAGTTAGAACAATGCCTCAATATTAATTGAGATGACCCAGAGTCCCTGACTCAGCATTAGAAGTGCGTAGACTGTGTAACTTGAATCGTCATAGTACTCCATATGTTCGCATCCAAAAATAGTCTCACATCACTGCTTCTACTGTTGATAGTACTCCATATGTTCTTATTTTTTAATAAGGATTACGTGTTAGATTAAATATGTTATGTTTTACGAGAGTTTTAATGTAAAACGTGGTCATCAATTTGTAAATGTCATTATTTTGTAATAATTTAATAGTCGAGTGCTTGTGTTCTTATTCAGAGGGAAAAGAACAAGTTGATCATCCTTTTGCTTCTGTACTCTATTATATGTATTCTGAAAATGGTGTTAAAATTTCAAATATAATATTGTAACCCACCTACAAATATATATTTACAGTTGTCACCCACCTAGAATCCAATTATATTAAATATCTAAACTCCAAGAACATAGAGTTGAGAAACTTGACCTTCTTAGTTAGATGAGAATAAAACCAATATATAAATAAGCGCATAAACCCTAGCAATCTATGAAGACAAAGCTTCATAAACTACTAGGAATTTCAAATAGTAGGGTGACTTTAGGAATCCCTTGAATATGGAAGATTCAAGTTTCTTAAAAATTCACGAATTTGAGTTTTAATTATAGTTTTAATCTTCTGTTTCACAAAAAAATTTGGGTGTGTATTGCTCCGGCCACCACCACGGATCAGGGTAGGCCTTAGGGACCTAGGTCTCTAAAAGGGTACTTACAGATCACCCACCAACACAGCTCTCACGTTGGCAGCGGGAATTGAACACTTGACATTTGTAAAAACGTGTCAAATCTTTACCAACCGAACTAACTTGTGTTGATAATTATAGTTTTATTCACTTTTAACGTTTATCCATATACTTCCAAAGTTTACCTATTTTAGTGTATTTTTATATAAATAAAAATTTCTATAATTAAAATGTTAGGTTACTATAACACAAAAAAGAATACCTAAAACTCCAGTTACAAGGAAATGTTGAATCACTAATTTTGTTTCGATTTCAACAAGCTATATACTTTTAAAGGGAGATGATATTGCCAGAGCAATTCTCCTTCTGCAAGAGCAACTTTCAACGAAATAACAATAATACCCTCTTAGTCAATATTAACTCATGAAATCAAATCTTTCTCACTCCAATCTTATATTCCTTAATTTATTCACTCTCTCTGTACGATCCTTCTTTTCCTCCTCCATTCTTTCTCTCGTATCTTCTCACCTTAAAATTCTATTTCAGACTTTGAATTTCTTCTTTTGTGGAAAATAGTGTTGTTTATATTAGTTTCATAACTGCAACTTTACAATAGAGGATTTCATAACAGAAAGAACTATAGAATTGTATAAGTCCAACACATAATTCGAAGCGTTTTCCTTATATACCGTAAAACACAATCACAAGACATCAGCAAACTAAATTACATAGGTGACAACAAAGGCTATCATATTTTAAGAAGCAAGCATATATAGCTTCTGCAATTATTGGATTCTTCATAGTTTCAATCAACAATTGCTAGGGTTGCATTTGAAATTTGATCCGAACTTGCAGTTTGAGGAAGATTGTAAAAATCAAGATATGAACTCCGTCAACCTTCTCACTATTCACAAATTCATCAAGATAAATTTAACTACCTTTTTCCGAAATATGAACATTGAACCGTACACCACCGAAATAATGGGGAAGACGATGATAAAGACCTATACAATAGCAAGAGAGTAGAGAAAACTAAGGATATGAGAGAGCATAGAAATGGGAAGATCAGGAAAAGATAGGAGAGAGGGAAGAAATTAGAGGTGAAGATTAGAGACACAATACTTAATTATTTAGATTTTTTTTTAATTTTATTTATTTAGGTTAGTAATGACTATAAGAATAATTTTGTCAATTGAATGCAAGCTGCTCTTGCAGGAGGAGAATTGCTCTACAATATCACCTCCCATTTCTAAACCCTCAAGAGTCTCCTACGATTTTCATGAAGGCTCTTTATTTATAAATTGAAGCCTATAATTATGGGCTGATTCGAATCTTGAGTTTTGGGGACGAATTCTTTAATTAATTTTTTTTTAGGAGAATGCGAAATACAAATATTTATTGGAAATTTTCATTAAAAAAAAATTATTTATAGAAAATTCGTTATTACCCTCTTAAATCCGCCGCGGCATGCTGAAAGTTTATGGTTTCACGCTGGGCTGTGTTGGTGGTCTGGCAGGAATGGGCCTTAATTCTTCATAGCTGGGCTGTGTTGGCAGCACTGGGCTGCTATTGCAATTGGACTTGGTCCTTTTGGTACATATGTTGGGCTCTTAATACGTGACAGATTGATAATCATTATTTATACCCCTTCAAATATTTTCAAAGGGAAGTTATACCTCTTTTGATTCTTGTCTGCCATTAATGCCTCCAACTATTTGTGGGGTGCTGAAAATATCCAAAATGGGTGGAATCCGTGGCTTTGCACACTTGCGGTCCACATGGTCGAAATTGCAGAGCAAAATTGTCAAAATTCACCAATTTCATCTTCAACTTCATGTTTTTCAAACCCAAACCAACCAACTTCAAGTTCAAATTTTTCCTACACAATTTTATTAACAAATTCGAAGTAATGGAGTTCTTGAGATATTTTTGTTTAATTGGTTTTTGTTTTGGGTGGAAAAGTTTGATTTTTTTTAAGTTTTAGGAGATGTGTTTTTTTCTAATTTCATTTTGAAGCAAATGGGTTCCCAATAAAACTTCATATATAAGATGAATTGAAGAAGGGATTTGGGAGGAAGATGAATTGAAGAATGGGTTTGGGATTGGGATTGGGATTGGGATTGGGGAAGAAGATGTTGAAGAATGGGTTTGGGGAAGAAGATGAATTAGGAGAAATTATGGACTAATTTGCCCCTGAAAATTCAACCATGTGGGCCGCACATGTGCAAAATCGTCTTGCCTTGCCTCGCTTGGCCTCGCCGGATTCCGCACATTTTGGGTATTTTAGCACCCGTAAATAGTTGAGAGTAATAATGGCATGCAAAAATAAAAAGGGCATAACTTACTTTTGAAAATAGTTGAAGGGGTATAAATAGTGATTAACTCATATATATATACAGACACACTAGCATGAGTACCCGTGCTATGCATGTGATACTTTTTTACTCAGTTAATTGTCAATGAATTTTCTTAAAAAATAATTTAAAAAATCATGTAACAATCAATATCTAGAAGAAGTCATGTAATCAAGATTAGTAATTATATAATTTCTTTAAGGCCAGCAAAGTAAGAGAAAAATACAAACACATAGTTTGGTGATATTCAATATTATGTTTCTTATATTTCATGAATTTTTACTCTCAATTTGGTTACCCTCTAGAAAAAAAATCAGATAGAATATCAAATTCTGAGGAGAGTAAAACTATTGTTTCATTTTCATTGGTATGTATTACCAACCTACTTCCTTTTCTTAAGTTCCACCCTAACAGGGGCGAAGACAGGGGGGGAAAGGGGTCGGTGCCCCCAAGATTTTTAAAAATACTACTATTTATCGAAATTTTATGTGTATTTTAGAAAATTTTAGAAAATTTTATCAGCTTCGTCCCCCCAAGAATTTTTTTTGCCACTTTTATCGCCCCCCAAGATTTTTTTACAATTTAGCCCCCCACACCAAATTCCTGGCTTCGTCCCTGCACCCTAACTAGGGCTGTTAACGAGCCGAACCGAGCCGATTTTGGGCCAAATCGGTTCGGATCGTTAAGAAAACCGAATCGCTCGTTAATCGGTTCGTTAGTCAACCGATTCGGTTGTTCAATTTGTAATCGGTTCGAAATAAAATCGTCCAAAACCGGTTCGTTAATCGGACCGTATCAAATCGCTCAAAACCGGTTCGCTAATCGGATCAAAAATCGTAATTCGCATAAAATCGTAATTCGGTTCGTTAATCGGATCAAATTGCCATTTTCATCCCCAATATATTTTCAAACATCCACTTTCATCCTTTTTTAAAGTGGTTGTTTGAAAAAAAATTTTGTGGATGAAAGTGATTTGTTTGAAAAATATATTGGGGATGAAAATGGTAGTTTGAAAATATATTGGGGATGAAAGTGGCTGAAAAAAGTTAAATAGGATGAAAGTGGTTGTTTGAAAATATATTGGGGATGTGAAAAGTTAAAAAAAAAAAAAAAAGGATGAAAGTGGCTGCCCGAAACTATGTTGAGGACCAACATGGCTATTAATTCGTAATTGGTAGGTAGAGAAAATTATTAACCAGTTTAACGAGCGATTTAAAACGATTTACGAGCCATTTTACCGAATCGTAACCGGTTCGTTAACGAGCCGAGCGATTTAACGAGCCGGTTTTAACGAACCGATTAACGAGCGATTTGCGATTTGCTCGGCTCGATAACAGCCCTAACCCTAACGTTCTCATTTCCTCCTTTTCTTAGGAGCCACTCAATACCTCCCATTATATATCATGTTCTTCTCTTCCCTTTCTCATCCATAGTCTCGATTGTTGACGATAGTGCCTTGCATGCATCAACTCAAATACATAAGATCAATAATCAGCAACATGACTCAAATCTACTCCAGACCACTCTTCAACCCACGCAGAATATATAGACCAACCTCATATTTATATATGAGACAAACTCTAATAAAATCTCTAAGATATTTAGGAAATATAAACTTACTAGGAAACTACTAAACTAAACTTAATACAATAAAAATAGTAATTACCAAAACTAAATATTTCTACTAAGTATTCTCCTAAATAATATGTTCGATTTAATAATTCAAATAGTTAAAATAAAATTTTACTAGTTGTTAAAGTATCAAGACTAATGTAAAATAAAAATTATTAATTTAGGATAATATGAAATCCATTGTCTTTGCCCTACATTTGGAACTCTTTCGATTCAACTGTTACTTAGCAAAAAAAAAAACAAAAACTGTTTAGTTGTTGACATTTTCATGGTCATCAAGTATACTTGCAATT
Organism: Vinca minor; assembly: GCA_026122235.1. Classification (NCBI taxonomy): domain Eukaryota; kingdom Viridiplantae; phylum Streptophyta; class Magnoliopsida; order Gentianales; family Apocynaceae; genus Vinca; species Vinca minor. The sequence goes on from JAOCZM010000096.1 coordinate 5,924,000, forward strand.
ATGAACATAGAATAAATCACACTACAACAATACCATAGCTCCACGGTTCTGGAGACACCATTAATTAAAATTAGTTCCAAGAGATGTATCATATCTAAGCCCTAAAAGTTCGTGAGTTAGTTCTGGTGCTGACAGGGGATTTGGTCAACGATTGGGAAAAATTCAACAATTATTTAGGAACATCAATTAACATTTGCCATCAGATGAACCTAATCCGGCGTTCAAATTGCATATATGAAATTCAAAGATATCTAGGTGTATACATGATATTCTTACTTTCTCTATTCATAATTAAATGTTCACTTTCTCATTCGTTTCGTATAGTAAAATACATTATAAGAATACATTATAAGAATCTTCTCTGAAAGATAGTTAATTACAAGAAGAAGAAAAAACTGCAAGACAGCGAATTTCTTCTATAAATCTATGAAGAAAAGAGGTTATGGGAAGATTTTTCCAACTTGATAATCCCTCTATCCCATTTTTTTTTATATATAAAATGAATAAAAACGTAAATATTCAATTTCAACTGAGAAAATATATAATAATTTTAGAAACGCCCTGGTTTCTTTCCCTGAGTTTGCCTGCACAAACTCTCACAGGCCCTCGAGCAACTTTTTAGGGTGGAACGTTCAACCCTTAAACATGTGGGCATGCAGCCTTTAGCACATTTTGTTAATGCTGTGGTTGTGTTAGCCATCATGAGGATAAAAATCAAGGCACAAATGAAGAACAAGGCTGTGGCCCCACTTTTCTTGCCGGTCATTGCATAAAAGTTAAATTGTTTGTGAAAGAAGACGTGTGTCTGAACAGAGAGGCCAAATGGGAAAAGGAAAAATATAAAGAAAAAGGAAAAAGCTATTTGATATATTTTTGATCAATTTTTTTTTGTTTTTTTTTTTGTCTTGTGGGTGATTGAGGAAAATATAAAGGAGAAGAGGAGTTTGCCAATTTATTAATTAATATAATGTTAGAAATTAACTGTTTAGGAGAATGGTTAGAGGAAACCTGAGGTTGAGGACATTTTGCTTCATGTTAACATAGGTTTTGGGGGTGAAAATACTCTGTCCCCAACCAATCAGAATTTACTATATAAAATATACACATAGTGAATTGTGATTGGCTGGGGAGAGGGATGGGGACAGAGGATTTTTTGCCGGTTTTGGGTGGTTCTTGTGGTTTGGAGTTGGGAACCACAAGATTTTGTTTGGTGAAAAATAAAAAGCAAAGAAAATGGATTCTCAACCTCTAGTTGTCTAACTGTAAATAGTAATTTTCTATTTTTTGGAATATATGTATTCTATAATTTAAAATTCTCAACGCGATTATTGGATTAGCTCTCCACGACTCTAACCTTTGAATATGAGAAGGTACGTATCATTATAAGAAAAGAAACAATGAACTAAAAGAGAATCGTTGTCACAGTTTTTTGCTAAATCACCCACATATGCTATCTTTTTAAATAAAAACAACTATTTATTCATGTAAAAATAAAGAGAAAATATACAAAACTACTATCTTTGAATATGACCTTCAAGGAAAAGGGAAAAATTCGCTATGAAATGGTCTTTGCGGGTACCTGTGAGACATGAAGGCCAGCGTAACCTACCTTGTAGGTAGATCCTGTCTAAAATTATGTGAGAGGAATGGGCCATGCCAGACTTTCCCAAGGAAAAGGTACGTATCCATCATTGTAAGAAATAAACAATGAATTAAAATAGTATAGTCCCTTTCTCCTTCCCATTTTCTCTCTCTTCTCTCTCTTCCCCCCTTCCTTCCTGCGGCTTTCTTTCCCTCTACTGCTGGCCAGATTTAGCCATTGGCTCCGGCCAATGGTCAAATCTTGGTCCTTTTATTCCGTTATTATTACCCTATTTTGTACCACGAATCATATGAAACATTTTTCAGAGTTTTTTTCTTCAAGATTCAAGACACAGTGGTTAGATGAGTCTCAGATCTAGACTTTTTTTCTATGTTTCTAGGAGGATCCTTTCAACCCGGACTTGATATGGGCCCTTTATCAACTTTCTACATCTTTCCGAGGCAATTTGTAGGACGGTTGATACGCCCATGGTCCTATAAATTGTCGACCCCTAAGGAAGATGTTGAAAGTGATATTCTCTCGTCACGTGGTTCAAGAATGGCGATGAAGATCTTTGAAGAAGAAGATTATGTATTTGTTTATTTTTCTAGTTTTTCTAGTTTTTTTCCTAACCATCCAAGTTTTCTTGGATGTGTCTTTTGTCTGTTATCTTGATTTTTTAAATCATTGTATAACTTTTACTTTCTGTACTTTCAAATTTTCTATTGATTGTAATGAGCATTTATTTGTGATTAATGAAATCAGAATTTATTTAGCGAACAATGAATTAAATGAGTATCGTTGTCACGGTCTTTTGCTAAATCACCCACATATGGATTTTTTAAAAAAAATTAAAAACCGACTATTTATTCATATAAAAATAAAGAAAAAATACACAAAACTACTATTTTCTCTTGCTACTTACTATTGCTATTACATATGTAAATACCTATTAGAATGAGCAAATGAAGAATTTTTTTATAAGAGTGCAAAGAATAGAATGAAGAGGGCTGAGTTAACAACTCGATGAAAATCTACTTTATAATTAATTTATTAGCATTGATTTTATCATATTTAGGCATACAATTACGACCAAGTTATCCCAACATGTTTTTTTTTTTTTGTCGTTCAGTTAAGTCTAATATGACAATCGAATATCTAGTTAACTTGTAATTTACTGCTTCCAAGTCTTATCTGTCTAAGGTATACTCGATGACATGTGCAGCTATTTAAGTGAGATAAGTTCTAACTTTTCCTTCGTATTAGAAAATATATATGTATGTCTTAATCACAGCTTAACTGTGGGCTGGATGCTACATCTCAAGAAAAATATTATGTATTTGTAATTATTAGAGTACTACTAGAAGGTCGTTCTTGTCGTGATAGTTAAGTGTTTACTTGCTAACTACCTCAAGGCTTTTGCATAATAAAAAGCTTTTTCAAAAACTTCATACATGACATATAATTTGTATCTCACTCTACTAAAATTTAAGTGAAACACTTAGATAGTTAGGATTATAAATCTATTACAAAAAAGCAATAATATATATAAAAAGGAAACTTAGAATGCTCATATATATAATTTTGTTCTTAGTCTCGTAATTATAAATGAAATACTTGACAGTTGAATTATATATAACGTAGAATCAATAGCTCTTCAATTTTAGATTTCATCTACTTTAAAACAAAAAGAGAGAGAGAAAGAGACTATCGATGTTTCAGACGTTTTGACAAGCCACTACTAGAGAGGAAGATGAAAAGTTAGAAAATACGATGGGAATTTACGCGATTATAAGATAGTCTTTTATGACTTTGATCCGTAAATAGACCTTTGTGAGCTTCTAAAATATCTTTCAAATCATGATCAAAGTCCCAGTTGGTCCTATACATATGACCAGCTATTAGGAAAAGAATTGCAATAGCTAAATGATGATGTGCAATATCGGTCAACCATAGGCCCTCAGTTATTAAATCTAATCATTCACGAAAAATAAGAAATTCCGCATATTTTGACCAATTTAAGATGAAAAATGGGATTGCTCCCGTCGAGCTAAGGATGGTGACTTAATAGTTTTAGAGGAGTGCCTTATGACGAAGGAATTCAGCATTTATGGTCCAAGAATATTAGGTATATAATGTGAATGCTTATTCTTGATTAATTTGTATAAGATTACTTTGTAAGGAATTTTTTACTTTTGAAGTTTGGAGATGATGATGTTTCTAAGTTCGTATATTTATTTAGAGCAAATAGTTTTTTCTGCCACAAAACTAGTTACGAGTGCTATATCTGTCACAAATCACATTTTCGTGCTATATCTGCCACAAAACTAGTTACAAGTGCTATATCTGCCACAAATCGTTTTTCGTGCCTTTTCTGCCATGAAACATTTTATGAGTGCTAAAAATGCTACAAAATGAGGGAGGGTGAAGGGAAAAATATGTAGGAGATAAAATTAATTTCAAATAGACCCTAAAATCACATATTTATATTTAATTGGGTACAAAAATTATTTTTTAAATAATTGACCCCTTCTTCCCAAATTTATCAAAGTCTCCACCACCTTCTTCTTCCTTCTCCTCCCACCTCGAGCCACCGCCGCCACCCAATCCCTAACCCCTACCCACACCCCTTGAAAATTAACCAAGAATAGCAATCCATATGATGAAAGCATTTCTAGATCTATATTTCAGACACATATAACAAATTTCACAAATGCTTGCTCCTCTGACCTTTAGAAACTGTTTTACAAAATACATATAAGTCAAAGAAATAAGCAAAATGCTAATCAATTTTCACTACATGATTAACCAAGTGCTTTGTTGCTAAAACCATAAAAAAAAATTAAACAAAATACATACCAGTCAAAGTACTAAACAAAATGTAGACTAATTTGCAGTACATAATTAACCTAACATAGATGCTTTGCATCTGAAACCATCATAATTCTTGAACAAAAAGGACTCTCGCAAAGCAATATGCAAAATGCAGACCAATTTCCTAAGAATATTTAATTGTTCTTAGACATTTTTGCTAGGCTATCACCTTCACCACGCCACTCCAAATCTTCATGCAGACATTTTTTTGTCAGATTTAGTACTCTTTGGTATGGGTAGGGGCAGGGATTGGGTAACAGGATGGGAGGTGGTGGTGGCTCGATGTGGGAAGAGAAGAAAGAAGAAGGTAGTGGTGAGGGTTTTGGTAAATTTGGGAAGGGTCAAGTATTAAAAATAAAATAAAATTAGGTACCCAATATAATAAAATAAAATTAGGTACCCAATACAATTCAAATTCAAATATATTTTTTTCAAATAATCGTCCAATTTCAAATTTTGGCTTCACAAATTTGGAATTTGAACATTTCCCGCTAATTTAAGAGCTAAAATTTTTGAATTTAACAATTATTTGAAGAAATTTTTTTGAATTTGAATAGTTCCCGCCCGTTTTTTAGCCTTTCCCGCCCTTACTCAAACCCAGACTCAATCCAAAGCTGGTTTGGGACTGGGTTTGAGACCAAAACCCAAACCCAAACCAATCCCAAACCAAACCCAATCCAAGTAAGCCCGAAATTAATTCGATCTCTTACCTATTTTTTTCCTTCACCCTCCCTCTTTTTGTGGCATTTTTAGCACTCATAAAATGTTTAATGGCAAAAAAAGCACGAAAAAATGATTTGTGGCAGATATAGCACTTGTAACTAGTTTTGTGGCAGATATAGCACGAAAATGTGATTTGTGACAGATATAGCACTCGTAACTAATTTTGTGGCAGAAAAAGCTATTTGCTCATTTATTTATAATGAATTTAAGGTTTAGATGTAAGAGATCTTGCATTATTGGAAACTTACGATATAAGATATCGCCTTTGGTTATCAAGCGTGGAAAATCAAATTCTTATTCTCCTCGAGAAAAGTCTCCCGCACCCACTGGCGGAGATAGGGGGGCCTGGGGACTTGCCCCCCAACTTTTTCCAAAAATTTATAATTTTAGTTTTGTTTTTATAACACCTCATCCCGTGAACATTTTGAATCACTTTACGATTTAAAATTAGATTTTTTAGTTCGTGAATTATATGAATTACACCACTTATATCTTAACAATTTTGGTTAAAATTGTAACAAACTTAATTGTGTAAGAGATTATAATATTTATTAAATTTATCAAAAAATTCATAATTACTAATAGATTATAATATAAGATTTTATCAAAAATAAAAAAATATTCGTTCACATTAATAATAAGCCCTTCGTGTTTCCTCCAACTTCATCTCTAATACCCATAATATTTCTAAATGGCCTTTTATTTTGGTCTAATCATACAAAAAAGGTCTTTGGGCCTTTTTATTCAAGCTTGTTCTTTTTGGATTCAACAATCAAACATGATATATATTTTAATTTCCATTGTAAATATTTATTTTTTCTTCTCGAGAGTCCTTCTGATCAAAAATTTTTTTTGGCTCCGCCAATGTTTATATGCTTTTATGAATTTATTTTGTCAATGTTAATTGTGCCCCCCACAAAGAAAATTTTCTGGCTCCGCCATTGCCCGCACCCCTCTTCCTTGGACATTTCGTAAAAAATTGAATTAAATTCGGAAGGAAAAAAAAACGTAGAATTTTTATTTTTATTTTTATTGAAATAAGATAAAAAGTTGTACATAGAGAGGACATTGTTTGTCCTAAATAAAATGTGGAAACAAATCCACTACTACATAGGGTGCTCCTAGTAGTCTATAAGTGATAGCAGCTGAAATTAAAGCCGTTTAAAAGGTTTGTACCTAGTCTCCATATGATATTCAGTATGGGTTTTGTTTCCCTTTTTTCCTTTGCGGGTGCGGACAGGAATAAATTCTGTATAATCCTCATTCATCTGAGGATCGGGCAAGGTGTCTGGCATGTCCGAAACTTCAGTATTTTCCGGGGCAAGAGTCTCACTCTCAATCTGCTGCACATGTCCCTGGGTAGTTGACTCCTTGAGTCTTTTATTTAGGTCTCGAAAGCTTATAAAAAGCTTGTGTCTGTCTACGAATTGAGCATCCAAAATATTCGGGTCCTTTTGCGCTGATAACCAGTGTACCGAATGAACCGGATCCTCAAAACTTAAACCAATCCTTTTGTTAAAACCCAACCCAGCTGATCCAGTTTTAGCCACAGTCCCAGTGAAGGGGATTTGCATGGGTTTGGCCCAGTTTTCCCGGATCAGTCATAACATGGCACCCGGAAAAGTGGGACAAACATTTTTGTCTATAATGGAAGTCCCACTTCCGTCCCGGGGCCATAACGGAAGTGGGACTTCCGTTCTGGCTGACGTGGCAGCTTTTCCCACGCGCGGTGCCACGTGGCCAGAACGGAAGTCCCACTTCCGTTATGGCCCCGGGACGGAAGTGGGACTTCCGTTATGGTCTGGCAATGTGTTTGCCCAAAACACTTGGTTTTTTTTCCAGAGGTTATTTTTCTGAGGTGTTTGTATTATATATAAACAATATCTGCAAAACACAATACTTACTAAAAATAGAGCAAGAAAATAAATAAATTGTATATTAATATAAAACAAGCAACAGAATTATCGTAATAATATTTTACAACCGAAAAAAATTAACATTCTTAGTAACTACAATGAACGAAACGTAAACAACGCAAATGAAAACCTATCTACGGCGACGAAGGCGTGTATGGAACGGTGTGTCTCGGGGCCGGGCGCAGGAAGTAAAGTCTGCCATCTCTCACCCGCACGGCGCTACCAAAATTGGTTGAGATGACCTCCGCGCCTTCGTGGTCGATAAATATCCGCTCCTCGGGGTTTATCAGACATGCAGTCTCGCTGCCGCATCTCGGTGATGTGCAAGTCGTACGAAGGCGTCCCTCCCGAGTAGAAGCTCCGACTATGCGGATGTAGAGGGCCGGCACTGAGATCCCTACCCGTCTCAAAAACTTCAGCTGAAAAAGTCACGGGTGATGCAAATTGGTACTCAAAAGGGGGTGGGTACGTCGGCTCGACTGAGAAAGCGTAGTGCTGGGTCGGAGATCTGTCTGGGATCGTCGGCCGGTGCAGCCGCCTCCGGTGGCCCGCCAGCGCTGTCGTTGTCGCCTCGCCGCTAAGTCCTCCCGTGCGGCATCCCGTTGCCTCCGCGTACCTTGCCTTCCCTTTGGGACCCGGGACCGAACAGGCTCTCTCGGTTGCGTCACGGTTCCCGGAACCGCCGACTCGCCACATCCGCAGCCTCTCGATCTACGAGTCGTGGGACTTCCCGGCCGCCACAAACGCCTCTTTGATTGTCTTTGAAGCCCAGGAGACTAGAGACCTGTAGTGGCCGATTGAGTTGGAAGCCGGCTTATCGAGCTCCGTCAGTATGAGTCTGTTGGCATCCGCCTGCAACATCAATTCTCGTGTTAGTATATTATAAATAAGGAAAAGCAATGTAGACAAACAAAAATACAAAACTTACAATAATGTCCTCGGAAGGCGCGATGGGTTGAATGCCCATCGGGAGTGGACCGGCATCCCTGTTGCATGGGTTTGTAAGGAGGTACACGGTGATGCGATTGTACCAATCCATGTACTCACGGGTTGGTAATATCACATTACCGGCGACCGGGACAGCGTTCGCCAGTGCATCCTCTTAGTCATCCCACATGGTTATGTAGTCTTTGTGCTTCTTCGCCCAGTTCATATTCGGCCCCGCCATGTGGGTGTGGACGTCTTCGTCCTCTGTCGTACCCTCCGCCACCGATGGGGCTGGTATCACCTGCTGGAACCCGAATTGCCTAGCAACCCGGTCTGGCATGTGAAACTCAACCAACTCGAAACACATGAGTGGCGTACGGGCTCGACAGGTGGACAGGAAGCCCTCATCACGTGAGACCCGAACGGCAATAACCCAGTCGGGGTACGGCCTCTACATGAACTGTAAAAAAAATATTGTACATTAGCATAAATTAATTGCGCAAATAAAAACAAACACACGAAAAAATACGATAAACCATACCCCCGAGCGTCCGTCGATCGGTCAAGTCGAGTCGCGAAACACCGTCACCGAGATTTCGCAGCGTTCTTGAAACTCCCGGGCGGTGTTCCAACGCGCCCCAGTACGCTCGGGCCGTCCGCGGGAGGTTCATTCATAATCACTCCCTGCTCGCTGCCCTGAGAAATGAAATGCGCTCCCACGCCCACAATCGGTACAAACAAACACAGATTAATCATCAATTATTTAAAAATTTGCGGGGTAAACAATAAAAAAAAGTCATGAACAATTACACAAACCTGGATCAACAGGCAATGACCGACTATGTCCTTAGAGTCGGCTCAGTGCAGAGATGCACATCTCGGGCGGTATAGGTAGGGACAGACGGCGCCGCTCTAGGAATGCTTGGGTCATGGGTGAGGTCCCCGTCGGGCCGATGAGCAAGAGATAGCGCATGTTCTCTCGCGACCCTGGACTTATCCCGGGAAGAGGAAAGCGGCCATGCAGAGGAAAATCAGGGCCCGGGCCCGCTGGTCAACCGCGAGGTGCGTGGCATCCTCGCCTAGGGGCTCAGAAATGTGGGCGTACACCTCTGCAAGCTCGAGGGCGTTACCCTTAATTGACCTAGTGAGGGCGGAAACCTAGGATATGGTGCACACGCTCAATCCACTGACCCTTGGTCATGTTGTAGTCCTCGTCCCATGTCACCACGTGGTCCCCGGTGGGCAGTCCTAGGAGGCAGCCTACGTCCTCTAGGGTGATGGTGACCTCACCGCATCGCAGATGGAATGAGTGCGTCTCGGGGCGCCACCGCTCTACTAATGCGGTGATCAGTGCGTGGTCTATATTTATCTTACCTATCCGACAACAACCCCCGAAACCTATACTGTCAATGAGATCTAGCACTCTCCCGTTGCCCTCGCGTTGGTATGCCTCAAAAAAATGCCCGTCATAGCTAATGACCTTCAAACCCCTGTCTAGGACTACATCCCCGCCCCAAATCCTAAGTGCTCTATGTGACGTGTGTTTGTTCAACACACTGGGATCGTACAGACCTGGCATAAGGTGGGCAGGAAAAGCCATCTGTAATAAAAACTGTGGGATTTTTATCAATAAAATGTGCGTAGTATAACAATTCGCACTTAAATAATAAGGACATCAAATTCTCAAAAATTGCAATTAAAATACATAAGGATATCAAATTCACATAATTGCAATTCAAGTCCATAAGAATATCAAATTCACATAATTGCAATTACAATGCATATGGATATCAAATTCACAAAATTGCAATTTTAGTCCATAAGAATATCAAATTCACATTATGCAATTACAATACATAAGGATATCACATTCACAAAATTGCAATTTTAGTCCATAAGAATATCAAATTCACATAATTGCAATTACAATACATAAGGATATCAAATTCACAAAATTGCAATTTTAGTCCATAAGAATATCAAATTCACAAAAAATACATACATATACAATTCGCAAAAATACATAAATATCAAAACTATATATACAAAATACATTATTAATCTGCAATTGAATTTTAAAAATATATATATACAAAAATTACACTTAAATAAAATTAAAAAAAAAAAAAAGTATACCTCCAAATTAAAATTTGGGAGAGAGAGATATTGGTGGTGGGGAGAGTGAGAGTGACGGTGGGAGGGAGGGACCCGACGGCGGTGGGAGGGAGAGGCTGCAGCCGGGGGAGGGGGGTGGTAAAGCGGGAGCTCATAACTGAAGTCCCACTTTCGTCCCCGGGAGCCATAGCTGAGTGGGACTTCCGTTGCAGCCACGTGCACCGCTAGCGTGGGAAAAGCCGCCACGTCGGCTGAACGGAAGTCCCACTTCCGTTATGGCTCCCGGAGGCAGTGGGGACTTCGATTATGGGACAAAAAATGTTTGTCCCACTTTTCCGGGTGCCATGTTATGACTGATCTGGAAAAACTGGGCCAAGCCCATGCAAATCCCCCAGTGAAGGGTGTGGCTTGGACAGTTGGGCCAGCATGGCTAGGCGTAAGTTGGGCCAATTTCGAGGTCAAAACAGTAGTAAGAGGCCTGTTAGTGTGCCTTATTTCTAGAGTTGATGGGCCAATCTCATTTGGCCCAGCTGAATAGTCCGCATGGGTTGGGATGGCCACTGCTGAATAATATGGAGAGAAAAAAAAATTGAACCTGGAAAGCTCATCATAAAGCGATCACAGAAAAATATGCTACGACTACTAATCTACTAGCATTTCAATATATTCATCGTCATACTCATATATTACAGAAAACATGAATATCTTTCATTCTTATAATGGAGGGGTGAAAATCATCTGTATCCGTCTGTGTACCCATTTCTATAACCAACCAATAAGAATTTGTCATGTTATCATTTTTTTTCATTATATATACACATGATAAATTGTAATTGGTTGGGTATAGAAATAAGTATACAGACAGGTACAGACGATTATTTATCATAATGGAGATAGAGATAGACTCAATTATCAATATGTCTCTTATATATGGCAAGAAAATTGAATATTCTGTGTATGTTTCCATTACTTACCCACAATTCACCCCCCCCACACACACACACACACACACACATATATATATATATATATATATATATATATATATAATTGAAAGAAATATTTAAATGACGAATTCTGATTGGGATAGACGATTATAACACCCCTTATATATACTAGAAGTACTTGTTGTGCCCCCCGACAAGTTTATAATGTTGATAGTTTCAAATCATAAAAACATTGATATATAGTTTTGGGAAAATCATAAAAGCGGTAATTTTTTAAATTTAATAATAATAATAAGAACGAAGATCTAAGTCAATCACAAACTACATCTAAACTAAAATAAGCATTTAAATAAGAAATCAAATGTTATAAAAAATAAACAGTGAACTAGGATAATATATATTGTGTGAAGTAGGGATGGCAATTTGACCCGTGATCCGTTGATCTGCTCCGCCCCGATAGAATTTGGGGCAAATCAGATCTGATCCGTATAGAATTTGGGGCAGATCAGATCCGATCCGCGAACGGAGCAGATCAAATTCGGATTTCACCCCTGCCCCGATCCGCTCCGATCCGCCCCGATCTGATCTGCACATTTATAATAATAAGAGGATGTTATGTGCTAATAATTTTATTGCGCTTTTAGTCCTGATTATATATACATCTCTTGGGGAACCTAGAAGAAATATCCCCCATTTTTTTGCCCTTCCCCCCTCCCCCCGGTTTCTTCCTCCTCAGCGGCGCTCAACCACCGCCACCCACTTCTCCTTCTCCTTCCCCTCCTCTCTCCGGCTATCCCTGTCCACAACCACCGCCACCCACTTCTCCTTCTCCTTCCCCTCCTTCCCCTCCTCTCTCCGGTTTCTTCCTCCTCTTGGGTTTTTTGTTCAATGGATGTCAGTAGCTTTAGCTTTGATTTAGCTGGTTTTTGAGATCAGATTTATGCAAATGTGAATCTGATGTAACAGGTTTTTCAATTATGTCGCTTCTTTGAGAATCTGAATCGATTTCCTGAAGTTGTACAGCTTTAATTTTGATTTGAAGTTAACATCATGTTAATCAGTGTGTTAATTAGGTATCGAATGTGGTAAAAATAATATTCAATTAGTTGATTGATTCAATTTAATGGTATCATGCTAGGGATTTATGAGATCAGATTTATGCAAATGTGCTCTAATTGTTTTAATTTAGTACAATTGTTTGTCTTTATGCCGTAAAATGGATTAAAGTTTGAATTTTGGAAAACAATGGATGTAGAAAACAAGTCTGAAAAGAATGATGAAAGCCACTATTGTGTAGAAATTCCAATTCCATTTTCATATGAAAATGCATCTTAATTGAGATACAAAATCTGTTAAAAAAAATTTAAAAAAAAAAAATCTGAATGGGGCGGATCGGATCGAATCCGCTCCGGACAGATCGGATCACGGAGCAAAAAATAGTGATTTGGGACGGATCGCGGATCGGATCGGATCGGCCTGGGGCAATTGCGGAGCAGATCAGATCGCGGACCGATCCGCCCCGATCTGCCCCGTTGCCATCCCTAGTGTGAAGCTTGCTTCCCTCTTGTCACACTGTAATTATGAATTTTCATTCATATAATCTATACTAAACAAGATAAACATTCGAGTGTGAATAAGAATAAAATTAAAAATATATAAAGAGTGTCACAAATGATCCAGTGAATTTAACATTTTTACCATAAGAGTCAAAGTCAAACAGTCATTCTCTTATGGTTATTTTTCTTTTTATTTTTTAATGTCTTGCATAATAATTCATGTACAATTGAAATGGTTTTGTGAGTTTTACTTAAAAAAGAGAAATGGTTGTTGAGTATGATGTGAGAACGCGTTTTTTCGAGTTATTATAGAGCCCGGTTTCTTGCATTGTAACTCAATTCTAGGATCGTCGTTATAAGACTGGACACATAATCTCCTCATATAAATTGAGTAAAGCCTACATCTACAGGTAAACCCAACCCAACTCATATAAAAAACTGCCAAAAAAACGGTACTATGATAGAATTTTCCTTCTTGCATATACCAACGTGTGTGTATATACCGTATATATGTCTCTGGTAAACAAAACAAACCAATAAGGATAAATTCATTTTATGTCTCATCCATTATCCCATCAAAAGAAATTGATATTTATTTATTTTTTAATTAAAACATTGATAACCTAAATAAAAGTATTTTCAAAAAGTAAATTATATAATTTTCAAAATTTTGAGTCAGAAGAGCATGCCATCGTGGATCCGCAACTAGTTATACATATGATCATTCTGCACAAGATCACTGTGTTATTCTTTATCCAAGTCATACAAAAATCTTCAAAATACTTCCAAAGTCATAAGTGGGCCAAAAATTCATTGGTCACCAAACTTTCAACACATTGATTAATTCAGTTCGAAATTATAAGAAAATTTGATTTTTTTCTCTCGTGAAAATGCAATGTGATTCAAACTAAAAGAAGTTATTCAAAAGAAGTGTTTATTAACTGTAAGAATCTCTTGTCACTTTTCAATTTCACAAATAAGAAATTAACATTTGTCATTTTTTATTTAAAAAATTTATAAGTAAAACAGGTTTCTCTCGTGAAAATGCAATGTGATTCAAACTAAAATTAAGAAGTTATTCAAAAGAAGTGTATATTAACTGTAAGAATCTCTTGTCACTTTTCAATTTCACAAATAAGAAATTAACATTTGTCATTTTTTATTTAAAAAATTTATAAGTAAAACAGGGAATGTGACAGAAATTTGGCACATAATGTATATGGAATATTGAGGTGGTACCAAATTGTGAGTTCATTTTAATGTCATGCATAACAGTGGCGGAGGATACAAAGCGCCCAAGAATTTTCAATTTTTTTATATACTAGGTATATATATCCAACTGTTCAGAAAAAAATAGATTTTTTTCTACTACGGTCTCCCCAAGAATTTTATGATACACACCGAAATATACCATTTAGAAATTTTTACAATCGTTTGGTCCACCATTGTTGAAGATTAGTAGAAGAAATGAAGATCAGTTCGAAGTTCTTTCGAGTTGTAAGCAGAAAGATCAAGCAAAAGAGAATAAAAAGAGCTGCAAAAATGCTAAGGAAAAGGAAGAATGGACTTGTGATGTGGGTTGAAGATTTACGCATTGGGCCAAAAAAGAATTAAGTAAAATAGGTCAACTTCTCCTTGTAAATAAAATAGCTCGGTTATGTATGTTAAACGATTTAGGGTTAAAATCGGGGTAAAAAACTCATTCGATGAGCTGATGAAGAATCAAAAAAAAATTTCCCCTAAGACTTTGTATATGTCGTTTAAATTCAGTTTTTCTAAAAAAATATATAATTCTACCTCAAATATATCATTTTACACCGTAAGCAAAATTTTAGTTCGTCCCCCCCTAAATTCAAATCCTGGCTCCGCCACTGCATATGTATGAAACCTCTAAAAGTATTTTCACGTATTTCTCAGTTTGGCTAATTTACGTATTGCCTTTTTTATTAATTAGTTTCTCTTAACCACAATATCTCACGTCTATAGTCGCTAAAGAAACACATGAAAACACCTACGCGTCAAATGCATGTTCAGACTATATAATAATTATGGTCGTCTCAATAATTTTGGAGTTTATGTAAAAACATCGAAGCTGCCAACCACACGAGAGGAAGAACGACTTTGGAAGTAATATGTTTACAAGATTCCGATGTTTCCATATCCATAAATTAAATATATAAAATTACCACGACTCCAGTACAGAACACCTTTTATTCTCTACGTTAAACAACACATTTTAGCTATTAAATTAAAGATGTTAACGGTTGAAAATATTTAAATTCTAACACCGATTAAGAAATTCTAACATGTGTTGGAGCTCGAATACGCTTAGCCGTTAGATTTTTGATGTTCTGTATGCAAAAACAATCATGTTCTGCATCTGCACCGGACTAATAAAAAGTAGTGCTAAGGAGTTCAAATTGATCCAATCAATTAGAATCAATATCGAGTATAAGTTTAAAATACAGCAAAAGTCTTCCTATAAATATCTGAAGATCAATAGCGCTTTATTTCTATTTTGGTAATTTTTCCCTCAGTTGATTCAATTTTTATTCAATTCTCGTATTAAAAAAAAAAAAAAGTATTTTCATGTCTTAAAAGGACCAGCTATGTGCTAGGAAATTGCCTTTGCCCTCCGAGTTAATATTGTGAGAGAAAGATGAAATCGGGATAAATTTTTTTTTTGAAGCCCGATTGGACGGTTGCCCCATATAGGAGAGAGAGAACTGCCTCAAACGAGAAGAAGATAGCCCTAGAAAGAGAGATTAAAGCTTGTCGCACGTAGGCGGAGCTTATCGAACCCACGACCTTGAAGTCGTGGGTAGGAGCCTACCCCACTGGGATAGGACACCTTTGAAATCGGGATAATTCAAACTGCCTCATCTACAAAATTTCCCTTATTTTCCCTTCTGTTTATAAAATAAAACTCTAAATATTTTGTAAAAAGAAAAAAAAATCACAAGAATTATTCCTTATCTTTTGAAAAGTTATTTAAGTAGTGTGACAAGTAATATATGGAAAGAAAAAATAGAGAAGGTCAAAATATCGCGAGATGATGGGGTTGCTCCACCTACCCCTCCATCCGACGTCGTCCTCCATTGTGAAATGGTGGTTGGTGGTGAGCATGACTTGTACAAAAGCCCAACCAACAACCCCCCATTTCTTCTTTTTCCTTTTATAATTATCATTCTTCTCATTTTATTCTTTTCAACAATCACAAAAGCAACTAATCATTATAAATGTCAAAGTGATATTAATTTAATTGGCTACAACTTATTATTCTCTAAGAAAATGTTGCAAATTCGAGATATTTCAGGAGTGGTTAATTTTATAAAATTACTGAATTTAATGTCAATGTTGATATTTGTTTGATTCGAAGCATTCGACCGGTTGGGAGATAGAAAATACTTTATATACGACGAACTTCCAAGAACTTGCTCAGATATCCAATCAATATTCGATTGGATGGATAATTAACTTTGAATTTCAATTTTAGCAAAGGGCAAAAGCAAAAAGAGAAAAAATTCCTTTTCGTCAACCCCTAATAAAGAATATACTTATACCGTCTCCCCACTCTTTCACAAAGAAAGTGGTGGGGAAGGTAAGCCAAATATATATTAGAATTTAACTGAATTAGTTAGGTCAAATACCCGAATATTAAATTATTTTTGCCAGATTAGTTCAAAATCGATCTTTGAAAACATTGGTATTTTGATAATGATAATAACTAACCACGATATTTTTCAACATTTAATATACATGTTAGCAAGAACAAATCTTTGAACTGGAATAGCATTCTTGACGAAAGGAGGGAAAAGCTGTCGAATTGACCAACATTTGTTTTTAGCGGAGAGTTGACCAATTGAAATAACCAAACCAATTTATTTAAATTAAATATTGATCGATCAATATTTATTTTAAATAAACCGCAATTAGAAAATGATTGACACGTGTTCACGTTTTTTTTACGAATTTCACTATTTTTTATAGATATAATTTTTTTTAATTAAAACATCAATATATGTCAATTTTTTATTAGTGGTAAAAGAAATAAAACACCGAATGAGGAAATAAAATTCTTACCGGAAACATGCTTTGATTTGTTTAAAACCTCCACACATATCCTGACAGAGATAAACCCAGCTGGAGGATCCATTAAGGAAGAATAAGATCCAAACGAGATCCGAAAGAACACTTGGATGACTGCTTACCTAACAAAGACCATTTCTATTTAATTATAGAAATGGCTTAGCTATGTTTTCCACCAGCACTAGCTAGGCAAAGTTGGTTACAAATAAAAACCAAGTAAAATCTAGTATGGTTTTCGAATTAAATATACTTTAAGAAAATCACAAATTTAATCAGCTCTTTAGAGTAGTTGATAAGTGAACAACTAATATCAAAATAAACTCAGGTATTGAACTCTTATTTGTAGCGTCGCATTCAAAAAGTTTCAAGTTATGACCAAGAACGAAGCTGGATATGGGGGGTTGGGGGTGCAGGAGAACTAAATTTTACATTTTCTTAGTACTAATTTTTAAATTTTTAAATTTTCTAAAGGTAAAAACTTCAACCCATCCCTAGTATGTCCTTGGTCATAAAAAGTCAAATAGTCAAATTTTACATGCAAAACTCGGAATTGATCTCAAAATAATTTCTGATTTCTATCTCTAATCATGTCTTCAATCAATCAAAATATACTATATAAATATTTTTTTCCAATTATATATACACATGGTGAATTGTGATTGGTTAGGGATACACACGGGAACACATACGGGGACAAGGGATTTTTTTTTTTGCCTGTTTGCAGTTGTTGCAATTACTTAGTAGTTATGTTTACAATAGTTGTGATAAGTAAACAAATAAATTATGACTATATTTATAACAACTACTTGATCTCACTTTGATTATGATTTGACAGCAAATCACTATGTTAAGATTATCCTATAATATTCAACTATTTTTAGACAGCGTATATAATCTGTTTTTAAGTATAAATATCAACGTACTGAGAATATAAGATTATTGTGCCTATAAATATAAAGTTAGTTATACAATTTACAAAAGTGTACTTCATTATGTATATTGGGCTGAGAAATTGATAGATTGTAAGATATTCTTGAGATCAATTACGACTATAATAGGATAGTTCAAACGGTTAAATTACCGTTATTACTTGATCTCAACACAATTACTTGTGTATAATACTTACTAGTATATTAGTTGGACATATTTAGAATATGGATTGCATCTTCTTAACTGAATATTTACTTTTGTAAATTCGATGATAGCAATTTAATATAAATAATACTATGTTATATCGGAAAAATGGTATATTCTTCAAAAAAATTCAAACTTACTATACATGTTCAATTGAAAACTTACTAATATCATTCCTGTGGAATCAACACTTATACCGAATAAATTACTATTCGACACACGGGTACCTGCCTCTAATCATTATATATATATTTATATATATATATATATATATATATATATATATATATATATATATATATATATATATATTCTTCTAAGATGGTTGAGACCAATTAATTATTTTCTAAGAGAATGAAACAAGAAATTATCCAAAAAAAAAAATCTTCATTAGTGTTACTTATTCATATGTTGGTTTGTACGCTAGCGATATAGCCAAGGCAATAATTCTCCTGCCAACGTATTTTTTTGCAAAATGACTCTATAACTCCTGGGGTAAATTCCGTGCGAAGTTTTAGCTTGACGGCCGTGAAAATATTCAGGCAGGTCATCTCCATCCAAACAACCAAAACTTTTTTACAGAGCAATTTCCTTCCCTATTTACAAAGACAATCATGGCCATGATTAGCCTCATCCTAATTTATATTTCTTTTCTTCTTCTTTTTTAAACAACCGTCAAATTCAAGCAGTCAAAGAAAATATTTGCAAGAATTTTCGGCGATGTCTTTATTATTACTATCGCAGTCACTTATAATATATCGCATCAATTGTACATGAAGAGCTGGTATCTGATAATCCATATTGATCAGAAGATTTAATCGACCTTTTCGATTCACAGTACAATGTTCACATCAGCTTGCAAATTTTTTGGGAGGATTTAATTCGATGAAGAGAGAAGCAATTCAACTTCTTGAGAGAATAACCGCTGAGGATGAATTTCACTAGGTTTCTTTCTTTTAAGCACATCATTGGATGCTATGCCGGAAAGTTTTGGTGAGGGGAGGATACAACCGGACTTTAACTCACGAATTTCATTAATTTTTTTTTTTCTAGTAACATAAATAAAGGAGTGGGACCCAATAAATTAATATTGAAATCTCAAAATATTTACCACTTTTACCTCAGAGGCCATACAGTCATGTTGTGAAAAAATATTTTGGCAGGAGAATTATTGCCTTGACAATATTGCTAGCCTTGTTTGTATGTGTTTGTATATGTTGAAGTGATCCACTCATATATCGGTTATAAGAAATTATATGTTCCTTGAAGCGGTTTTGTCTTTTCTTTATTTTTGTTTCACTTTATATTTCTTAATTTTTTCTTTGAAAGTTTTGAAGAATTAAGGATACTTAAAAATTAAGGGAAAATATCACAATCCCAACCGTCCTAAGATGTAACATTAATGTTGTAGCTATAGTTCTAATGACATTATTCTTAAATTAAAAGGTTATATATATGGACTATAAGACTTTGAATAGTTTGAATTTTATAATTTTAATTTTCATGTTATAGTTAGTTACAATGTCAATAGTCATTCGAAGATTAATTATATCTATATGGTGAACTAATAATCGAAAAGTCTAATTTTAACTCGTAACTACATTCAATGCGTGAATAAATTCATGCAAAAGAATGTCAATGAATAAATTCATGAGGTTTTACAATGCAAATAATTCTAAATATTATCAGTAAGTGTGAGTTTTTTTAATTGAAAATTTTCGGTTCATTCTCGTTTTAAGATGCTTTCAGTCTAATTTGGAATTTTCATACGTCGTAAGTCTTGTAATTATGCACTTATTTAAAACTTGACTAATATTAATTCGGTTCATATGCGCCTTTCATATAGGCCATTTGACCAGCTTTTTAAATTTTCCAAAATCTCACTAATCTTTTTTTGACAAGAATGCCTGAATTTCAAAGTACATTTGGTTTCAAGTGCTTATGATGATATTTTCACTTTCTTTTTACATAAAACTAACCGATAATTCTGAAAAAGAAAAAAAAAATTGAAAAAAGTTGATAATAATAATAATAATATTTTTTTTCGAAATGCTCAAAAGAACTTCTAAACCCCTCCACCAATTGAAATGGGAGATGACGTTGTGCTTTCGTGCAGGCTTCTTTCCCACCAACCACACCATACAAGTTTTAGGAAAATTCTGATATGGACTGAGCATAGTAGGTAGGCAAGTGAGTCAAAACTAGCATGACCATTTAGCGCGTCCTCTAAAAAAAAATTTGTTTTCTACCGATCGCGATTAAAATACTGAAAAAGATTGTTACGATATGGGATACGATTAAAAGTAAAAAATTGTCTCTCTCCTCATTTTATAGTGATGTGACAAATTTATAATTTTTTTTTACTTTTAACTGTGTCCATATCGAACAATCTTTTTTGTGATTTTAATCATGAATCGAATTCGGAGGGCGACGTGGCAGGGTTCTTTGGCCAAGTGTGACTGAGCCTCTCTACTGTGCCCCTAGTCCCATATCAATTATCTAAGTTTTATTGTTTTTTCCCTTTCTTAATTATCCCCTTATTTTAATTATAATATATTTTTTTAAAATCCAATTATAATATTTATTTTCCATGTATATTTTTTTTTCTATGGGGGGAGGGGGAGGTGCAGGATTCGAAACGCGTGACCGAAGTCCTGCGTTCAGTGGACTGTTTCCACTGGGCCGTTGAAGTCCTACATTTTCCATGTATATATTATCTTGTCCACTCATAGAAAAATGTATATATATTTAAAAAAATTATCTACGACAACATAATAATATCGAGCCAAAAATAAAGTATATAGATAGAAAATTCAGATCATAATAATATTATGTGAACTACCGTTTAAATAATAAAATAATAGTCGAATTTTGAACTTATTTATAATTGATGAGACATGAAATTAAACATAAAGTAATATATTGGGTGGACTCTTGAATCACTTTAATAAGGTGAAAAATATCTTTACTACATTTCTGTGGAATTATTATGGTTAAACAAGATCTACGCACCAGAGAGTAACTATGGTAAATAATTAATGGAGCGCGCGTTTCAAATGACTAAAAATAAATAAGAAACGAAAAGGGGACTTTACAAGATCAGCAGTATTTAATAAATGCTAAAAAGGGTTTCTTATAAATAGGAATAAATATTATGTCTTATTTTTTTATTATATTTTTTGTCCCATT
Organism: Vinca minor; assembly: GCA_026122235.1. Taxonomy (NCBI): domain Eukaryota; kingdom Viridiplantae; phylum Streptophyta; class Magnoliopsida; order Gentianales; family Apocynaceae; genus Vinca; species Vinca minor. The sequence goes on from JAOCZM010000096.1 coordinate 5,945,052, forward strand.
AATAACAAGTTGTCAATTATTAATTTTTCTTTTAAAAAATTTTTTTAGAACTTTAATAAAAATAGTGGAAATCTTTATAGAAAAATATAACACTAGAAAATCATCTACATATGAACAAAAGATGTACAAGATCCATGAAAATTTTGATATGACATGGTCCTTATGGACGACGATGGCTCAAGTGCGGAATGTGGGTAAGTTGTGCACGTGCGGGACTTACCCTCGTTCGTCAGATTGAAATTTTAACAGTCAATATTGATTGGAAACGGACATATGTCTTGATTTTACAACACATGTCATATTTTTAAGGACACATGTCTTGATTTTGTGTCTAAAAACGTCTGTCTTAAGTCGTTTCCGTATATACTAAATTTCAGTTGTTCCGCATAGGATCCAGTCTGCTTATGGACCTTGCGGGGGTTTGAATTATTCACATCGTCAAATAATACTATTCTCTAATGACGTGTGTGGCTTACAAGGTCTATTGAAACATGTTCACGACAGAATTGTATTTACTCAAAAAAACAAAATTAAATATTTCTTTTATTACATGCCATGCAATGGTCTAACCCACATGAATACGTGTCAAAATCCTATCCATGAACTGGATTTCCATCCAACGGTCAGCTACATATCTCAACTAACTCATCGGCCTGCCTACCCAACACTCAATGAAAAATGTACCTCTATTTAAACATAAACAAAGTGGCTCAACAAACTCCAGGAAATCCAACCAAAAGCTAAATCCTCATAATCTTTTGCCATTTCCTACAAATTTTTCTTCACATTCTTCCCATTTTTTATTTTTTTTTAGTATATATATATAAATATATTTTTTTTTAATTCGAGTTTTTTCCTTACCATTTCATTCGTGATCATGTCTAATATAGAGATCGAAACTGAAAATGGACATGTAGACAACTTTTGTGTCCAAAATTCTCATGATGATCCATTGAATTGGAACATGGCTGCTGAATCCCTTAAGGGAAGTCATCTTGATCAAGTGAAAAAAATGGTGGAAGAGTTTAGGAAGCCCGTGGTCCGCCTAGGCGGAGAAACGCTTACTATAGGGCAAGTGGCGGCCATTGCAGCTCGTGATAACGGTGTTAAGGTCGAGCTATCGGAGTCGGCTCGTGCCGGAGTTAAGGCTAGCAGTGATTGGGTTATGGAGAGCGTGAACAAAGGGACTGATAGTTATGGTGTCACGACTGGCTTTGGTGCAACCTCTCATAGAAGAACCAATCAAGGTGGAGCTCTTCAAAATGAGCTTATTAGGTAATTATTTACTATAATCTTTTTGTTTTTTGTTTTTTAATGTTGTTGAATTTTTTTAATTGTTTTTTTTTAGTTTCTTGCAAGAAAATTTTTGTCAAAGTTTTAGGATTTGATTTAGGTGGCCATATATATGTTTTTTTTTTGTTGGTGGTAAAATGTTGTGTTGTTGTCTTTATACACTTTGGAGGAGATAGGAATCTTCTGTCGCCGTTCGGTGTTCTATTTTCCGTGTTATTAATATAATAATAAATTGATATTTGTTAATTTTTTAATTAAAAATAATTATAACATAAAATAAACGTGAATACGTGTCACTTATCTATTTATGGGGATAAGGAACATGACAGAGAATGGAGAGAGTATTTTTAGCCCTTTGAAGGAATGAACCCAAATATGACATTTGGAGAAAGGAATAATTGTGAAACTCCAAAGAGTTGTATTTGTATGTAGTAGGTTGGGGGACAAGCAGAAGAATATGCTATCCCATAAAAAAAAAGAGTTATTTATTGAGGGGAAAAAAATTATATGGACCAGTTTTTTATGAGTCTTATGGTCTATAATTGACACACATCACAATACTATTTTTATTCTCATTTTATAGTGATATAACCAGATTCTTTATCAGAAGGTTCAATAGACTTGACCTATATCAGAATTATATTAATTATTGGCAGAAGGGGGGACTTTTGGAAAACAATAAAATATTCTTGTTTAAAAACTTTTTTTTATTGATGTTTTATGTTTTGTACTTAGATTTGTCTAAAGCCTTTTGAAAAATCAGAACCTTTGTTTTTATTCTTTAAAACCTTGGGAGATTTTTACCCTACCATAATTCAATTTATACCTCTTTTGACCAAACTATTTAATATGCTTGGTTGGATTCATCCTACCATAATTCCATTACCTTTTTTGGCCAAACTATTTTATTTAATTCTGGGGTGTATTTGAGTAGGTTTCCAAATTAAACGAAAAGTTTCTGTTTTAGTCTTTTAGCTTAAAATTCTCTGTCTTCCTACATGTTCTCATATATGTTCCAATCATTCATAATTAATCACATACATATAAAATTGAAAGAAATATACACATGACAAATTTTGAGTGATAAGAACATATATGTAAATATATATGATGACATACGATTTCTAACACAGCTTTACTATCATTCAATTTTTAATTAAACAAAGCATAATTTTACTCATAATTCGTTTTTACTAATGAATCAACTCTAAACTCGCATTTTCTCTCCCATTAATCTTAACATAACCCACCAAAACGAAAGAAAATCGTATGTTTCCTGTGTAATCATTCATCTACCCAACCAATTGTGAGTAGTTAGGTACATGAATGGGGCCAGATCATTTTTACCCACCAAAACCATTAAATAAAATGAGAATTTTCATTTTTCAAATCCAACCCCAAATATAACCTTTATTTTTCAATATATAGAGACACCCAATCCAATAATACATTATTACCCTTAGTAGTCTGCCAGAAATGGCCCCAGCCCCCCAGGGACATAGTGGTCCACACCAATAAAAGTCTTTAATTAACGGACTTTATCCCTGTTTTTTCCCCTGGCCCATATTTTTCTCATTAAAAGATTTTTCAATTTTTTTCCGGTGTCAATTCACTATTACAATTAATAAATGACAGTTGAATATTTACGTTTCGACATTTAAACAAGGAAAACAATTACTTAATTCCTAACACCAATAGAAAGGAACGGTCCTATTTTTTATTTTTTTTTCACTTTCCTACTTCTTTTGTCTTTTTTCTTTCACTAGGATTTTTTTTAAAAAATATATAATTTTTTCCTATTTAGACAAATAAAAAAATCAGTGTCGAACAAGTCTAACATAAACTATCAAATATTTACCTGCACATAACCTGGTCAAATTAAGCTATGAAGACTTTATTAGGATTTCAAGACTTGGTACTGTTAGTTGTTTTTACATACTCGTCTCTATCTATATAATAAAATACTAATTTTCTTTATAAAAAAAAAAAAAAAATTATGAACTCCATGTAAATATAAAATGTACGTGTTACGATAGGAACATATATTTAAATCTTAATACTCCTTCCGTCATGATATGACGGGTGAAAATCGTTTGTACCCATCTGTGTACATATTTTTGTATCTAACCAATAAAAATTCGCTTTGTGATCATTTTTTTTAATTATATATACACATGGTGAATTGTGATTGGTTGAAATACAGGAATAGATACACAAACTGTTACAAACAATCATTTGCCTAATATGACGGAAGGAGTAATAAGTAGTTAACCAAATATAAATTAAATAATGTATATATAAGTAGTCAAATATTAATTGGTGATCAAATTTATTTATAATAACCTCACAAACATTGTCGGAGCCAAGGGGGCGGGAGGGGGCGCCCGTCCCCCAACATTTTCATAAACAACGAATTTTATATGAGAAAAAAAATTATTTATGATATTTTTTTTATAAATGTTGTATTTTGCACGCCCTAAAAAATTTAAGCAAAAATTTATCTCCCAATAATAAATTTTTGGCTCCGCCACTGCTCACAAACAACATGGTCGACCACTACTTAGTATATCTCTGTTGACAATTTTCAATATAGCCAAGGAAAACTACAACAATTTGCCTTTACAATTGACTTCTAATTTGATCATTTCTATGTGGATTAATACCAATTAAAAATTCCCTTCTTGAGAATTATTGACTAAAATTATGGAAATATTTTTTTTTTTTTATGAATTTGTCAGATTTTTGAATGCTGGAATATTTGGCAATGGGACTGAGTCATCTCACACATTGCCTGAATCAGCAACAAGGGCTTCAATGCTTGTAAGGATTAATACTCTGCTTCAAGGCTACTCTGGCATTAGATTTGAAATTCTTGAAGCCATGACGAAATTGCTAAATCACAATATTACCCCTTGCTTACCTCTCCGAGGCACGATCACCGCGTCCGGAGATTTGGTCCCGTTATCCTACATTGCCGGATTAATAATTGGTCGGACTAATTCCAAGGCCATTGGACCCGATGGGAACATAATCGATGCTTCTGAGGCCTTCCGACTAGCCGGGATTGACACCGGATTTTTCGAGTTGCAACCTAAGGAAGGACTTGCTATGGTCAATGGGACTGCTGTTGGGTCTGGATTAGCATCTATGGTTTTATTTGAAGCAAATGTCCTTGTTGTCCTTGCTGAGGTCTTATCAGCAATTTTTGCTGAGGTTATGATTGGAAAACCAGAATTTACTGATCACTTGACACATAAGTTGAAACATCATCCTGGCCAAATTGAAGCTGCTGCTATTATGGAACATATTTTACTAGGAAGTTCAATTATTCAAGAAGCTCAAAAAATACATGAATTGGACCCTTTACAAAAACCAAAGCAAGATAGATATGCTCTAAGGACATCCCCACAATGGCTAGGTCCTTTAATTGAAGTCATAAGGTCGTCAACAAAATCAATTGAAAGGGAAATTAACTCCGTCAACGACAATCCTTTGATCGATGTCTCAAGGAATAAGGCCATACATGGCGGAAATTTTCAAGGTACCCCTATTGGGGTATCGATGGATAATACCCGTTTAGCCCTCGCTTCAATTGGAAAACTCATGTTTGCACAATTTTCTGAGCTTGTTAATGACTTATACAACAATGGTTTACCATCGAATTTATCCGGGAGTCGGGACCCGAGCTTGGATTACGGTTTCAAAGGGGCTGAAATTGCAATGGCTTCTTATTGTTCTGAGCTTCAATTCTTGGCTAATCCTGTTACAAATCATGTACAAAGTGCAGAGCAACATAATCAAGATGTGAATTCATTGGGGTTAATTTCGTCACGAAAAACAGCCGAGGCAGTGGAAATTCTTAAGCTAATGTCTTCAACTTACTTAGTTGCATTGTGCCAAGCAATTGACCTTAGGCACCTTGAGGAAAATCTCAAGGCCTCGGTAAGGCACACCGTGGCTAGCGTGACCAAAAAAAGTTCTGAGTATGGGTAATAATGGAATTTTACATCCGTCGAGATTTTCTGAAAAAGATTTGATCAAAGTGGTGGATAGGGAACATGTTTTTGCATACATTGATGATCCTTGCCTTGCTACCTACTCTTTGATGCAAAAGCTAAGGCAAGTCTTGGTGGACCATGCTATAGCTAATAGTGAAAATGAGAAGAATTTTAGCTCTTCAATTTTTCAAAAAATTGGTAAATTCGAAGAGGAGTTAAAGACTGTTTTGCCCAAAGAAGTAGAGAGTGCAAGAATCAACGTGGAGAATGGTAAAGCGTTGATTGCTAACCGTATTCAGAATTGTAGGTCGTACCCGCTATATAAGTTCGTGAGGGAAGAATTAGAAACCAACTTCTTAACAGGCGAAAAAGTCCTATCACCCGGGGAAGAATTTGACAAGGTTTTCACTGCCATTTGCCAAGGGAAGTTGATTGATCCACTGCTCGATTGTTTGAAAGAGTGGGATGGTGCTCCTATTCCTATTTGCTAGTTATTTCTTTCTCCTCTCTAATTCACAATTCTTATCAAACATTATACTCGAACTTTTTTGAATGTATGTATTAAAGGGATGCCTTTAATGGTGTCCAATTATAAAAAAAATGGAGTTTTCAAAAAATTGGTTGACAAATGGTATTTAAGATAAAAATCATATATCATTTATCTTAAACTTTGGCACAAATATTAACTACGATTTTCTGATTAAAAAACTAATGAAAAAAGAAAAAAATAAAGAAGATGATATTTTTTAACAGTTTGGGGAATGGAAACAGAACTTCCCTTTAGTTGTTCCAGAAAACGATATTCCCTTTTTTATCCCATTTTTAAAGAACTTGAAACAAAAAGATATATATTTTAAAAGGGTTTATTTGTTAGCTCTTAGAGTTTTAAAAGGCAAAAGTAAATTAGTTGCAAAAGAAACAAAATGAAAACGGTTATCAAAAGTTTTTTATTTCTAAAAAAGAATAATAAACGGACTTTAAAAGTTGAACCCAATTATACTATTTCAAAGTTGAACTCAATTTTCCGAATACGCCTTTTTTGCCAAGTAATTAATCCAAAAGGGAACTCAAATTCTCTGCCAAAAAACTCAAACAAAGTGGGTTTGATTCTCCGAATTCGTCAATGGAGTTGTCCGTACCGTTGCCATTGGAGCAACGTCGGAGATCTCCTTACTGTAATGCAATTCTTCGCCTCCGGAGCCGACACCGAATTATCAATTATCCTCAAGCTGTTGTTTGTAACTGACTGCCAAATTAATTTATTGAAAATCATATTGCTTGATATATAAAATGAGTAATTAGGTATTTTCAATTTTTTGCAATATAACGGGGTGAGGGAGGGTGATGGGTTGAGACAAAGAAGATGAAAGGTTTGGCTGCAGGTGATGAAGGAGGTGAAGAATTTGATGGTTGATATGGAGGACAGCGAAGGGATTTGGTGGCGGCTCTGAAGGACGAAGAATAGGGGGAAGAAGAAGGTGGCGAAGAGATGTTTGGGAGGCAGTATGGGTCGGGTTTGGGGATTTAGTCCCTAAACGGGTCATAGAACGGATCGGGTTTTAGGAGGACAATCTTGCCCTTGGGTTAAATGCATGTGCAGTGCACGTGTGTCAATTTGGCCAGATTCCGCCGCAGTTGTGGTGGAAGAACTCTACAGGCTAACCGTAAATTGTTAAAGGATTCTTTATGCTGAAATAAATAAACGGGATTATCGAAACTAAATTAAAATAGTTGAGGGACGTCTGAGGCCATTTTCTCTTTCAATATTTAGGTTCCCATTTAGGTTGAACTTGAACAAATGTATATTAATATAAATCTTTTGATATTTTTGTCAATGATGTCTGCATCTTTTATATTTCTTGTATTTTGATACTACTTCAATTTTTAAATATAAGACTTTTATAACAAGTAGTAAAAATTAAGGAAGCAAAATACAAAAATGATTTGTTAATCAAAATACTAATATTAGTATCTTAAATAAAACTTGTATGCCACTAATTCTATTTAAGATAATAATATCGATATTTTGTTTAAAAAACATTTTAATATTTTGTTTCCTTAATTTTTATCACTTTTTCTAAAAGTCTTATATCTATTCCGGGAGTACTTTTAGTTGGATTGTTTTCTCTATGCTAACTGATCAATAAATCATAATATGACCGGTCCATTTCCTATCGATGAAATGAAGGAAATTTTCTTGAAAAATGAGATAATGATTAAATTTTCTCGTTATATATCTCATTTCCTGTTCTATTAATCACAATTTGTCAAGTGTAAAAAATAATTAAAAAAAACCAAAAAACCAAAAAACCTTGGATGGAAGTGCGTCAATTGACAATCATCAACAACTAGCACAATGGGAATCGGGTAGCCCAAGTGGTAAGGCTACCCGAACACGGGGCGGAGGTCCCGTGTTCGATTCCTATATCTTCCCATAATAGAGCGAAATAATTCTTACTCGCTTATGAGAGCTTATCTTCGCTTCCCAGGCGTGGAGCGTCTTCAATCTTCACTATCTAGAAGTCTTTCTCACTTTCTTACCCCTCGAGAGCAATCGCCTTCAGGCACTAACAACTAGCACAGAATATGGACAGAAAACCCATGATTGAAAAGGGACTTGTGAGGTTTCTAATAGTGTGTGCCCCATCCTGGATATCTGGAGAGCAGTGAATTGGGCATCACTATCAGCAATAAAACTGTTCTTCCCATGCCCTTACTACTTCTAGATAGTTGCCTTGTTAGGTAGGACAATTAATCCAAGAATTTAACTATAAATATGCCCATCCTTATCATTCAATGCCTTCTGCTAAGTAATGCCTTCTTCTTTGCTTCATCTAATAACCTGGATTTTGTAGTAGTTAATAAATATTAATAATCTGGTAATAAGACGATAATTTATACTTTTACATTGCCATTTTAACAGGCAACTAATCGTCTGTATCCATGTATATATTCATTCATGTACCCAACAATTCACAATTCACCATGTGCATATATAATTAGAAGAAACATTGACGGAGCCAGGGGGTCCTAGGGGGCAAGTGCCCCCCCTCCCTTTTTCCAAAAAAAAATATATAATTTTAATTTTGTTTTTGTAACACCTCGTCCCGTGAATATTTTGAATCATTTTACGATTTAAAATTAGATTTTTTAGCTCGTGAATTATAGGAATGACACCACTTATATCTTAACAATTTTGGTTAAAATTGTAAAAATAGTCTACAAGTTATAGTCTTATAGACTACAAGTGGCTTTTGACATTGACTTTTGAAAATGAGGCAAATTTATGGGATTCAATATTTAAGTTGAAAAATTTTGATATTAATTACGGTTCATTAGACTATGTGGTGTGGACCGTGTGATCAATATTCTTTCACATTAATAATAAGCCCTCCATGTTTCCTCCAACTTCATCTCTAATACCCCTAATATTTTTAAATAGCCTTTTATTTTGGTCTAATCATACAAAAAAGGTTTTTGGGGCATTTTTATTCAAGCTTGTTCCTTTTGGATTCAACAATCAAACATGATATATATTTTAATTTTCATAGTAAATATTTATTTTTTCTTCTCAAGAGTCCTTCTCTTTGATGTGCCATGCACGCTAATGACAATGAAAACTTTGTAGCTTTGCCATTTTTTTTAAGCCAGAGGACTTGGAGGTTTATGAAGCACTGATCAGTAGAGTGAAAAGGGTGAACAAAATGTGATAACGCTAGTCTATAAGATTTCATCAAAAAAAAATTTTTTTGGCTCCGCCAATGTTTATATGCTTTTATGAATTTATTTTGTCAATGTTAATTATGCCTCCCAAAAAAAAAAATTCCTGGCTCCGCCACTGAGAAGAAATGTCCACATAACGAATTCTGAGTGGTTGGACACAAGAACAAAAACATACACGGATACAGACGATTTTCATCCATTTTAACGTGTTGTACATGCACTTACCAGCCCCCCCACCCCCAAAAAAAAAGGTAACGTCGCCAAGAAAATGGCTAAGAAAATCAAAATGAACACAAGCTAGCAGAACCTAAGCAACGAGGGCATTGTTAAGTATATGCATCATCTATTCATCCAGAACTGAAAACCAACATATATTGATGCAACATTCAAACCGAAAAGTTGGCATTAATGAGAAGTGGGAATTTTCTTCTTTGTATTGTTTTATAATATATACCTATTATGGTGGGGAATTTTGTTTAAAATCTTACTGATTTATTAATTATAAAAAAGAAAGATACAATGAGGAAGTCACAAAACCTAACTTAATTTAAAAACAGAAACAAATTCACTTCTAACCAATACAAGTAAGCCGATGACTATAAGTATTGTTGTTGTCGTCTTCTCTTTACTTATAGAGTGAGAGTTCGATTTCTATCAAAGACATAAAATTGGATCATTTGTGTGGTAGTGTTATACTAACAACTTGTGGTAAGCTCCTAGTAAAGCATACCCCGCAGTTTGAATTCTCCACTAACCCTAAGAATGAGGGGGTGAGGCATTTGGTTTTCAGGCTAAAATCATTGTTTGATAAAGTAGTTGTTGACACCTGAAAAGTGTTGCTGGCTAGGAGCAACTCAGGAGACCGAAAAAACATTCAACCAAGATTTAAAACGAGCTTCGAGGAAAGACAACTGGTCAGCCAAGGTCATCTAACCAAGAATATAAAAGGGAAAAAGGGGATCTAAAAACTCAACCGAACCAAAGAGATTACTGGTCGAGATGGCCGAACAGAATATTCGAACATCGGGGATCAATTTAACCTAGTCGTAGGCCTCATCCCCCCTTAAACAACCACGATATTCGTGTAAAGAAGTGGGAAGACGGCCATACGTGGTTTTAGGACCAAACAATAATCGGACAATCCCTGGAAAGGCGAGAGACATGCAACCACTAACCTGCTGAGGCAGGGGAAGTTCACCAGTGTCCTTCATAACGGCCATAACATGGAAATCATGTGCAGTTCATCAAGTCGTGGCCATAATGGGCATTATTCAAGGCAGGAAGACATTCCATGAAACGACTAAAAATCGAAGACAAGAAGGGGACAAAAGGATATCACAATCAGCATTTAACATGTCGTTTTTATCTTCAGTTAAACTATTTTTTAAGCTTTCTTTACATTTTCCCTCACTTAAATTCATGTTAGCACATTAAACTGGAATCTGCAGACAGGCTTTCTACGTGAAGATTGTTGTCCAATAACGCATACTTAAAAAGAATCCAACCCCTTAGACTTAGCTTACTACGTGAGAGATCTTCTCAATAATGCATACTCAAGTTTAAGGTAGTCCAATTGGCTTTGGACCAGCTTACTGCATGAGAGGATTTGTTTTCTAATTACGGATACTTGCACGAGTCACAATTTTCCAAGTATAAACCATCTTGAGGGAAGGAATTTCAAGTGTGAACATAAGGTCGGTGGCTCAATTTTTCTAGCCCGACGCTCGATAAGGTTTCCTGTTGCAACACTTTTTGGTAAGCCCGCGTGAGATACCACTGCGTGTCTTTTTTTTTAATGTGACTCAAATCCGGCAAACATATTGAGAATATGGAGCCGATTCAACAAACTCTGGGCGAACAGTCGGACGACTCCAACTCACCCGTCTTACCATCATCATTGGCAGTCATTAGACAACAGATTGATGAAAGTATTGGCGAGCAAGTACAAAGTTCGGTCCGGTCATTAACAATTGCCATTAAGCCATTGATCTAGAATGAGTTTCATGCTATGAAAGACCGCCAATTACTTACGGTGCCCCGAGCATATGTCTTGACTACAAAAAGGGTGGTCATTCCACAGAATTAGAAAACAAATATAACTACCTCTTTTGACTTACGACCATGTCACTATAGCCACGAGACCAGCTTAGGAACGAACTTGAGGGTTTAACTTTATTCAATGTAACTACACCAATTTGTAAGAAAGTCGGTTTGCATATATTTCTAGCCAATGCAATTACTTTATTTTGTTCAAGTAAAAGTTATGCATTGATTTCAAATGATTTCGGATTGGGAAGTGTATTTCGAGTATTATTTGATATTGCATCTCAAGGGTGATTGATGCTTACTGAGCTAGTCTAGTAGCTCATTCCTTATTCTCTTTTGCAGATACCTTAGTTGATGTCCCCGTGATGGAGGTTCAGTACGAGGAACTTGTAAAACACAAGGGGGGGGTGGTGAATTGGGTTTTAGTCGATCTTGCAAACTTTTTTCGAATCTATTCAAAGCTAGTGTAGGTTTGAGCAAGATGATTAAAAGCAATACGAAAGCCAATCACAAGACAAAGGATTTAGAGTGGTTCGATTCACTTAGAATCTACATCCACTACCTTGAGCCGCACCCAAGGATTTCAACAACTTCACTAAGAAGGATTTTACACTTGTGGACAACTCACTAAGAGTTTTACAACACAACCACAATACAAAACTCACTAAGAGTAAATTGCCCACACAAAGTAGGACTTATCAATTTGCCCACACAAAGTAGGACTTATACAAGAATAACCCAATCACTTAGAAAGGGAATAACAATGTTTAAAGAACAAAGTTGTTCACTCTTCTAAGTGAAAGATATATATCTTTGAAGTACAAGAATGATAAGCTCTTAGAACATTTGATGCACACTATTTGTCTTGCTTTTGAAAGAACACTTTAGAATGATTTAGATCATAAGATCAAGTGCATTTGCTTTGAAAGTGTTTGAGACTTGATAAGAAATCAATGTATATTGTATGTGCAAGTCTTTTGTTCATTATCTAGCTTTGGAGTATTTATACATTTCAAAATAGGCTGAAAAACGACTCTTTAACGGTCATATAACGGCTAGAAATCGCAAAGTTCGGTTGACCGAAATCACACCTCGGATGACCGAAGTCAAGCTCGGTTGAGCCGAACCCTAGGTCGGTCGACCGACCTCCCCCTTTGGTCGACCGAACCAAAACATCAAACCTCTCTGTTTGTGCTCGGTTGATCCGAGGCAAGCTCGGATGATCCGACCTTCTGAGCTTTGAGAGATGTTGATTTTTCACACGTTTTAAAATCTTTTGAAGTCTAAAAGGTTTTCTCAATATGTAACAAGTAAGAGCATTTAGAAAACCGTTTTAAAAGACTTATACTTTGAAATCAAAGGCTTTTGAGATATGAACACATATGAGAATCATTTTGAAACTTTAGCCTTTTGAAAACATGTTTATGAAAACATGCAAGACTTGAGTGTAGAACTTATGTTCATGAGAGAGCAATGGTTAGAGCTTATAAGATAACGACTTATAATGACAAAGCTAATCTAACCAAACCTAAGTCTTCAATCTTCAATCTTGAAAGATGAGCCTTGAATAATATGACTTTGAATCTTGATCATGGCTTGATTGAAGTACTTAGAGCTTCCAATATGAATTCCGATATTCTATCACAAAGATATAAAACATTAGACATAACATCAAGTGTTTGTCCATTATCAAAAACCGAGTTCGTTCGCCCTTAGGGCTTACAATCTCCCCCTTTTTGATTATGACAAACTTTGATGTAATTAGATAGAATATGGTTGATTTAAGTGCAAGGAAGCAAGGCAAAAGATAAGACAAGAACATATAAGAGCGAGACTAGTGCTTAGAAGATAAAACCGAGAGTGGAACAAGAGACATAAACACTAGCACGATAAGTTCTTTTGCCATTTCATTAGGGACTCTTTGAAGAGCCCTATATCCCAACCAACCTCCTTTCCTCCTTCCTTCCATAAAATGTGTAGCATTCTTGTGTGTAATATACATACCTTAGTTTACACAAGAAGCTAACTTACCATTTTCATCAATGTTGATGTGAGTGCTAAGGATCCTATTATAAAGAACATGCTCACACAAACATTAGAACTATCAATGGTTTGTTACCATCAAAACAACATAGGATATTTTGCCCTTCGGGCTAACAGAACTGATGAATGAACTCAAGGATTGAATTTCTTTATTTTGATGTATTAGTTGTTTAGTATTTTATTCGTTTGAACCTTGTTATTTCATTTTGGATTATAGATTATGTAAGATTCTTATCAGTGTTTTCCTTATGTTATGATGTGAAACCTTAAAGTTCATTTTTAAGTTATTGAAGTTTGTGCAGATTTATATTATTTCTATTTTGGGTTCGGTGTCTCATTGGTAGATGAGGCGCTGTCGGTCACCCTTAGGTTACGAGATGTGACATAATGGTATTAGAGCAGGTCGAACCTTAGGCTTAAATATGTGTTTAGAAGTTAAGTATGGAATGAACGTAGGAATGATTCGATAGATTACCCAAGATGTGATCTTTGGGTAGAAACTCCGGAAATAAGACATAGGTGTTTATTTAACACTTTATATGTCTTTGATAATTGTTATGCTTATTCGATATGATATGCTATGTTAACTTGATGTATTAACTGTCACGTGAATTATGTGTTTAAGTACATTGTTTAACGTGTTTGTTGGAAGTTCGAGATATTATGTATGGATTATATTAACATGTTAGTCACATTTTAATTGCTTTAACTATATTAACATGCTAGCTTGACGTTATTTACTTCAACTGAGTTGCCATGTTAAGTTAACTTCGTAGCCTTACTTTTATAAGTTTGATGACATGACTTTATTTGCTTTATGTATTCGTTTATCGATCATTGTGCTACGTATTTAATTGATATATTAGGTATATAAAAGTTTACTAGCATGCTAGTTAGTTGTCACTTGGATCAATATGGGACGATTAGAGAAAGACAGCAAAGTGAGAAAGACAAGGAAGATAACTAAATTAGGACAGAGCTCTCGGTCTGTCGCAGCTCACAAAAAAAAAGTTTTTTATACGTAGCAAAAATTAAAGAAGAAAAAAATATAGTATTTTTTTAGTCAAAATATCAATATTACTCTCTTAAATATATCACTTGTATGTCACTAATTTTATTTAAGAGAGTAATATTGATATTTTTCTTAAAATAAACATATTATATTTTAATTCGTTAATTTTCGTTACATATATTAAATGATTTATATTAAAAAATGGACAATATCACTTTGTAAGAGTATTCTCACTTTACTTCACAAATTCTTTTAGATATTTTAGCATAAATTAGGAGAGAGAAAACTATCGAGTATATTTTTTTATATACGTATTTAATTTATCTTCATTAAGTTTAAGAGAAATTCTCTATCCGTGTAAAAAAAAAAAATGTTTTTTTTAAAATAACATTAACTTTAATTTAGAGAAATTATAACCTAACTATTTTACGAATATGCTCCGAATGTCAAATTAAGGAATTCGGCAAAAAAAAAGCCAAAATGGTCACGTACCTCGCACATGTGATCCATTTTAAAGGTATTTTTGTCCGAAATCATGTTCTTCATCATCATACAAGTCAGCTTCATCTTCCATTGAAGATTTTTGTAGAACTTAAATGTTGAAGAAGGTGCTGAATTCAACAGATTTTAATAAGCTCAGGTATTATTACAATTGATGTTGGTGGTCAGATTTTCCAGACAACTAGGCAAACTTTATCATTTTGTGGCTCAAAATCGTTGTTTTCCAGACTTTCTAATGGTGATGGAACAATCTCTTTTATTGATAGAGATCCTGAGATTTTTTCAATCTTGCTATCCCTTTTAAGAACAGGGAATTTACCATAAAAAGCTAAAGCATTTGATATTCAAGACCTAATTTTTTAATCAAGATTTTATGGAATTGAGAATTTGTTGATAAATTCCCAATCAAACCCACCTCAATTCGAAGCTTTTAACCTCGAAAGATCGAAAATTTTACCTTTGAGTGGCAGGGATTCACCTTCTGCTATCACAACAACTCCATATACGGGTCAGTTCATGTTGCTCATGGTAGTAAAATCACCTCATTTGATTGGTCATTGCAGAAAAAATCCACCATTTTGACCTCTTTTACTGCCATAGATTCACTATTAAGCTTTGTCACCTAAAACTGTTGCAGCTGGTGCTACTGACTTTTCAGGGTTACAAATTATTGAGATCTTGGTATGTGAAGGAAACTTTGAATTGGGACCCGTCATTATTGAATTGTGGGGGGAAAGGGATCAAATTGTATGGAAATTGGGTTTTTTTTGGGGGGTTTCAAGATGAAGACTCCGTTGATTGGAGAGGGAAGAAATGGGTTGGACGATGAAGAAGAAGAGAAGGAAGCGGGTATCATGGGTCGGGTCAGACGGGTTTGGACGTATCTTTTATTGGGTTAGAAAGAAATGAAAATTCAGATACAAATACCTTTACAATCGGTCACACGCGCAAGGCAAAAATATCTTTTTTAAGTTACACTAATTAATAAATATAATTTTCTAATTCTCTATTATACTTTAGAAGAATTTGTTAAGAATATATAAACAATAGAAAAATGTTCTTTATTTTCTTCGTTCTTGTCATTCAAAGAGGCTAAAAGATTTCATATTTGAAACGGAAAGTCTTTTATAAAAATTGTTAGAGAAAAGAACATGTATTGTTCTATTTTATAAGGCAAATTCGCAAAAATAATTAAATACAATGATTTACGATTGTGAGCTTTGAGTCCCTTTTTTCTTTTTTTTCTTTTTTTTTCTTTTTTAGATCACACAACAATTTACGACTTGCAACATAGGTCCTTCCGTCACTTTTTCCGTCAGTCAACGGTTAGTCAACTTTTGAATAAGGGCATTTTTGGTAATTCACTAAAACCAACACCTCCACCACCTCCGGCACCATGACCTCCGCCGCCGCCGCCGCCGCCGCTGCCGGAGCAAAAAATTCAAGAACACTAAATCATCTTCAAACCCAAAAACCCACTTCTACATAGAACCAATCGGAAATCCGAGCACATATTCTTACTCACGGTGAAGAGACGAATCAAAGTATAAATTTTGAGCATCAAATTCCTCAAGAATCATCCAAAAAACGCCTAAAAATGATGAACATCAAATCTGCCAGAAAAAAAAGCCCAGAAACCGAAATTTTTCCAAAAAAAAGCCCAATCACTACGGACCATTTCACCAAAATTAAATCATATACACTTGTTCACAATTAAAATACGAAGCTATGTGTAAAGTTTGAGCTTCAAACTCATCACGAATCATCCAGAAATCGCAAAAGAGTAACGAAAATTCGCGATTTTCTGCCAGATTTTCGCAATTTTTCGTTACTCTTTTGCGATTTCTGGATGATTCGTGATGAGTTTGAAGCTCAAACTTTACACATAGCTTCGTCTTTTAACTGTGAACAAGTGTATATAATTTAATTTTGGTGAAATGGTCCGTAGTGATTGGGCTTTTTTTTGGAAAAATTTCGGTTTCTGGGCTGTTTTTTTCTGGCAGATTTGATGTTCATCAATTTTAGCCTTTTTTTGGATGATTCTTGAGGAATTTGATGCTCAAAATTTATACTTTGATTTGTCTCTTCACCGTGAGTAAGAATATGTGCTCGGATTTCCGATTGGTTCTATGTAGAAGTGGGTTTTTGGGTTTGAAGATGATTTAGTGTTCTTGAATTTTTTGCTCCGGCAGCGGCGGAGGTGGCGGCGGCGGCGGAGGTCATGGTGCCGGAGGTGGTGGAGGTGTTGGTTTTAGTGAATTACCAAAAATGCCCTTATTCAAAAGTTGACTAACCGTTGACTGACGGAAAAAGTGACGGAAGGACCTATGTTGCAAGTCGTAAATTGTTGTGTGATCTAAAAAGCAAAAAAAAAAGAAAAAGGACCTAAGCTGCCAGTCGTAAATTGTTGTATGACTATTTTTGCGAATTTGCCATTTTATAATTAATAACAATGTAATTTATATAGGCATATTGGCAAATTTAGTCCCAAATCTTCATTAGTTTCGCGAAAATGGTCCTTGATCATTTTAAATTGGTAAAACAGTCCCCAATCATTTTTCGTTTAACGGAAGTAGTCCTTCTGTCCACTTCTGTTACGGTAAAAATGAATTTTGATTTATTTTTTAAAGTTGTTACAAAATGACCATTTTAACCTTCTCCTCATTCCCCAAATCAGCCAAAATTGGTGAATTTCATCCCTAAACAATTTGTGATTGATTGTTTTGGTCCCTGGTTTTTTTTTTTTTTTTTGTGGTTGTCCATGGAGGACTTCCGGCCCCAATCTCCATGTCTGATGTCTGATACCATCACCACTCCAAACCTACAACCTTCTAAGCTCCATCACAACTCCCAACATTCCATTGTCTTTCACCGACCCCCATCATCCCATCTCGGTGTAGAAATCTTACCCATCCCTACCACGTCTAACTCCCAAACTCAGTTTTGATAATTTGGGGTAATTTTTAACCCACCCAAAGACCCACTCACACCAACTATCTCTTCATCTTCTTCTTCAACCCCACTAAAGATCTACTCCACTCCCAACTCTCTTCATCTTCTTCTTCAAACCACCCATAGACCCATCCCTATCCCACACCCCGAGACACTCATACCTCTTAATCAAAGGAAATAGGAGGTTCCAAATGTATAATGACGAAAGGGGTTTGATCTCCTCCTTTCAATTTTTTTGTTTTAAAAGTTTTTTTTTTACAAAAATAAGCGTAAAATCCCTACTGAAGATTCCGGTTGTGGCCGGTAAGGGTGTAAAGAAGAGGGAGAGAGTTGGTTGGGAAGAAGGAGGGTTGGGGCACTTTTTTGGGTAAATTTGTGAATTTAGTCCCTAAACAATTTGCGATTGGTTGTTTTGGTCCCTAATTTAATTTTTTCCTTAAATACCCTTCCCATTATCGATTTTTCATTTATTTTTTTGCACTCTAACAGCTGAAACTAACGGAAGCAGATGGAAGGACTACTTCCGCTAAACGAAAAATGATTGGGGACTGTTTTACCAATTTAAAATGATCAAGGACCATTTTCGCGAAACCAATGAAGATTTGGGACTAAATTTGCCAATATGCCATTTATATATCTTATGTTTCTAGAGTCTTGTAGATCAATGGCGGATCCAGAAGAGGCGGTTTTGAATTTTATATATTCAAATTTTATTTTTTATGAGATTTCCTTATAAATATATTATCCCGACCTGCAGTAGATATAGCTAGTATGTCTAATGTCTTATACCTTTAAAAGATTTTTTTTAAAGGAACCTTTTAGAATTGGAACACGCAAGTTGTCCCTATATAATAAGATATTTTTGCTAGTGAAATTCATAATTTTTAAAATATTAATGACAAATATATTTATTTTTTTGAAAAAGTAAATATGTATTTGAACAGTTTGGATCATTGTAACACTCTAACTAATACGTACTTTAATACTCTAATTATGAAACTCTTATTCATATATCATAAAGTTAATTAGGTAAATCATATTATACTCTAAATAAGAGTATTATAGACACTTGGTTGGTAAGATCTCTCTAATTATGGATGGCAATGCTTCCATTTGAACGACTTGTATGCCAAGTAATCTCAGCGTTAACAGCTGCCGCTCCAAAGCAACAGTCGGATCCTATGCGGAACAGTTAAAATTCAGTACATTTAGAACGCCTTAAGATATGTGTTTTTAGACACAAAAATACGACATGTATCCTTAAAAAATAAGACAGATGTCATGCCTTAATTGATTTCGTCGTGTTCTCTATTAATTAGAATTAGCGGAAAAACAATTCTTAATATAAATAATCTAAGTTGCAAAATCGCTTCAGTATCTTCGTGTATTTGAAGCGGATTTCTGTTTGAAATTTTTTGTTTTTGAAACTCGTATAATTAAATTGCATATGATGTTTAACAGTGAAAATTTTATATTGAAATCTTAAATATCTTAAGAGAAATCTCTCTATATATACATAAATAATTTTTTTTTTCTATTTTAGTCATTAAACTTTTATTGTAGCTATTTATGTATATATACTATTTTCGAACTACTAATTTTGTCAAATTAGTGGTTTTCTACCACTTTTAATCACCTGTTCTGCACATATTCACATCGTTAATGGCTTAAATTGACAAAAATACTATTAAGATTGGCAAACATATATAGCACACGCGTTCAAAAGTGACTGGAAATCACTAATTTTACACTATTTTGATAAAAAATAGTAGTTAAAAAATAGTTTATGTATAAAAATGGCTAAAATAAAAGTTTATTAACAAAAAAAGAAAAAAATTGTTTATGTATATATAGGAAAGTTTTCTCAATATCTTAACGATGAAAGAAAGACGGATTCCCCTCCAATGTGGGGGTGGCTTCTTGCGGTGGGCTAAGACAAGGCCTCCCCACCAATCGAACTGATGGGTCACCTTGATTTAATCCTCCACAATGCCTGTCGGATCGAGTGGTGAGAGCCCTGGGGGCGTGAGTATCGCCTTTTTGTGTACAAGAAAGACGGATTCCATCAATTTCCTAGAAAATACTTGGGACTTTCCTCCCCAATTTAAATAAAAGACCTTGGCACCAAGTCAATCGGATTCCATCAATTTCCTAGAAAATACTTGGGACTTTCCTCCCCAATTTAAATAAAAGACATTGGCACCAAGTCAATCAACCTATCGATATAAAATAGTTGCAACATCTCATCTTATGTCTAAGACTTTAAGAATTATCTCCATTCTCTTTCTTTATTGTCCTTGTCTCTGAGCATGAGTAAAAGTTCCTTCACAGACATGAAAAACCCGGTGAGCTTGTTTGTCAATTCAATCATTCTAAGAGTTATTTTCTAAATTTATCATTACTCGTGAATGTAACTGATTAGAACTTAGGTTAACACTATTGGCAGTATTGAGACAGTTTAGTGTAACAGACAAAAATTCTGATCTAAGAATCTAATGAAGCTGATTCAATAATATGTATTAGAAAGATAGGAAACATGTCTACAACTTTCATGAGATTACAAGATCAGATTCTGTTGTTTTGGAATCCAATGGAACTGATTCAAGATGCATTAGAAAGCTAAAAGAGATGGATCTACAACTTTCATGTAGATCAGCTCCATTGAATTCCTATTTCGGAATTTATTTTTATTACGTCAAACTGTCTCAATCCTGTCAATAGTGTTGACACAAGTTCTCATCAGTAAGTCTTTCTTTCTTTATTATGTTAGTGATATTAGTTAAGAATACACTATGAAAATTACCCCTTATTTTATTCTTCCTCCGTAATCTTATATTTTGAATGGGAGAGAGTATTACTTGTCTCTGAGCATGATATTTATGTTTTCTCCATGTGTTATCAATGTTTGATTATTCTGTGAAGCTTATCTATGTTTCCTTAGTTATATCAACAATAGGCCATACATGTTCCTCTATTTTTAGTTGACTTTGACTTTGTCAAACATGTTCTTGATTTTGGACCACGGTTAACTTTACCATAGTAACAATGAGATAGCTTAATGGATTAGAAACGCTTCTTATTGCACTATAAGTAAGTCTGTAAACGGATAAATAATTGTTTATTTCGGATCCATATTTGTTTTTATGTTTTTCTACCGAATTTGAATCCGAACGGATTCAGAATATATGGTTACAAGATCCATCAATTCCCCGGTAAAATCCGTTTCAAAGAGTTCAATCCTCTTTTTTTATTTTCTATTTTGGCGGATTAAAAACATATATGTTTAATCTAACAATCTTTCCTATCATATGCTACTTCACCCTATTATACTACAATTCACAAATAATTATACGAACTAGAATACAATCTATAATCATAATACTTTTCAAAGTTCAAAATTTAAATAAAAATACAACTAGCACTTGAGTAGTTGAGCCGGAGCAGTAGAGACGTTTCAGCATTGGCGGCAGCTCTCGACTATGATGAAAAGACAAGTAAACGGAGCAAATTTTGATGAAAAAAGAAGAAAACGACTGAAGAACGATATTTTTATAACTTTTATTCATATACTTTCATATATGATGATAAAATTAGGGTAAAATTCTAGCCTTAAATGTGAACTGATATATATATATATAACAAATATGCAAAAACGGATCCGAGTCTAACGGAATCGTTTTTTTATATTTTAGACCCTTAATTGTTTCATTACTCTTAGACGAATTCGAATTCGGATGCGGTTATATGGGTTTGGAGTTCTTACTGAGTCCAAACCATTTTTTCGAATTCGAGTCGGATACGAGTCTAAATCCGACCCGTTTACAGGCCTAACTATAAGTTTTAAGTTTGATCCACATGTGTTGGCAAATTGGTCCCTATAGTCCCTAAACAATTTACAGATTACACGCAAAGTCTTTAAAGATTAATTATGGAAAATAAAATCCCTAAACAATTTACCATTGGTATGCAATGTCCTACCGTTCAAAAAGCTACGGTCAACATGAATTTTGGAAAAAAAATTGAGTCAAAGCAAAAATGTAAAAGGGTAATTATTGTATTTTACACCCCCATCCCTTCTTCCCCTGCTGCATCCCCACCCCAGTCCTTCTTCCCCGACGCCCCATCTCCTCTTCAACATCCTCCATTATCTCTTCCCTTCTCTTCTCTTCTCAACTCAAGAACAAATGCAAGAAAAAAAAATGGGTGAAGGGGTATATTCTAATATGATGTATCGATTATACCCCTAAAATATTTCGGTTGACTTAGTAAAAAATTTAAATTAACAGTTGACTAACATTTTTTTGGACGGAAGGACCTTGTATACCAATAGTAAATTGTTTGGTAATTTTAAAATTAAAAAACAATCTTTAGGGACTTTATCTCTGGCCATAAATTGTTTAGGGACTAAACACACCAATTTGCCCATATGGTGTTTCGCGATGTTTAAAAAAAAAATAATAATACTTTCCTTACTCAATTTAAACTTTTGACTTGACAGAAGGAATGTGGAATATGTTGGTCAACAATAAAACAAGGAGATGGTGAAGCCGTATTCACTGCTGGATGTTTACATTCTTTCCATTTCCAATGCATTTATGGTAACAAAATTTGCCCAATTTGTAGAGCTAAATGGAATGAAATTCCCTTGACAGCTCCAAGTTTCAATCCTCCTCCTCATTTGTCTAGAAATGTTAATGTTAATTCAGTGCATTGGTCCCAGAATTTTAATCTTTGGTCCAGAAATGTTAATCCAATGGACCCTGAACCAGCTTTCTATAACGACGATGAATCTGTTGACGATCATCAATCTGTACATGTTGAGGAAAACACGTCAGGAAAGAATTTAGCCGAGGGCGAAGAAAGAAAATTGAAAATCAATATATACACGGAACTTCTGGCCGTACCAAGGTCCAAATTGGTTAATGATTTCTCTGTCTTGATTAATCTAAAAGCCCCGGCTCCAATTGTCGATGATGAGGAGGTTTATGAAACAGGCCGTGCTCGAATCGATCTCGTGACTGTTCTTGATGTCAGTATAAGTATGAAAGGTACTAAGCTAGCATTATTAAAACGTGCAATGGGATTTGTGATACAAAACCTCGGACCAAATGATAGGCTTGCAGTTATTACATTCGCTTCAACAGCCCGACGTGTTTTTCCCCTTCGTAGGATGTCGGAAATCGGGCGTCAGGACGCGTTGGAAGCTGTTAATTCTTTGATCACAGAGGCAAGTACAAATATTGCTGAAGGACTAAGAAAGGGTGCAAAAGTGATGGAAGATCGAAGGGAGAAAAATACTGTTTCTGGGATTGTTCTATTGTCTGATGGCCAAGATAATTACACATTTCAACGTCAAGATCAGAGAAATTACCAATTGCTTCTTCCTTTTTCAAATACTAATTCCAATTTGAAAATTCCAGTGCATACTTTTGGATTTGGGACGGACCACGATGCTTCGTTGATGCACTCGATTTCAGAGATATCCGGAGGCACTTTTTCTTTCATTGAAAACGAAAGTACTATTCAGGTATGTACACAATTTTCTGAACTTTTTATTGACAATTTCACAATTACTAGTACAATTAGCGTATATCAATAGTTTCTGATTTCGTCTATGTATCCAGGATGCGTTTGCGCAGTGCATTGGTGGACTTCTGAGTGTTACTGTCAAGGATCTACAGGTTAGCATTGAGTCCGTGAACTCGAATGTTAAGATTGGCTCATTAAAATCGGGAAGTTACAACAATCATATAACGCCCGATGGACATTTGGGAACAATTGTTGCGGGAGACTTGTACGCTGAGGAGGAGAGGGATTTTCTTGTTACGGTCAATGTCCCAACTGAAGCATCAAAAAATCAAACTACATTGTTGAAAGTGAGGTGTTTTTACAATAATCCTTTGACAAAAGAATCAGTGATCCTAGAAAGCGATGAAGTTCGTATTCAAAGACCTGATGAAGTAACAGGCGATATTAGAGTTTCAGCTGAAGTGGACAGGCAACGGAACAGGCTCTCTGCAGCTGACGCAATGGCCTTGGCAAGAACCGCAGCTGAGAAAGGAGATTTGGCTCGAGCGAAATCTATATTGGAAAACTGTCGAAAGGCGATGTCAGAAACCGTCTCAGCTAATGATCAGCTATGTGTTGGTCTTGATGCTGAACTCAAAGAAATCCAAGAGAAAATGGCAAGCGTACGTGTTTATGAAGGATGGGGAAGGGCACATATTCTTACTGGTACTGACACGATTTCAATCTTTAGATTGTTGATCTGACAACAGCTGAAAATAGTTGTTTGAAACAGAATAACTATTCAAATTTCTCAATTTCAATCAGCTATTATTTCTATACAGTTTGTCCGTGTGTAATCTAAAGTTTCTGATTTTGGCTATAATTTTTTTTCAGGAATGAGTTCGCACTTGCAGCAAAGAGCAGCATTTGGTGCTTGCGGCGCTAAGGGGGGCTCAACTGGTGCTGCAGCAGTGCCGGCTTATCAAACATCCGCCATGGCCAAGATGGTTAATCGATCTCAGGCAACAGCGCAACCAAAGAAAGAGCCAAGGCCATGATGTTGAGGCGAAAAATTCTTGTTTTTCCATAATTTCCTTTTTTTTTTTTCCGTCTTATGGATTCTAGCATTTTGTTTTACTTTATCCTTTTTAATTTGTTTTCTTATTAAGGAAGATGGAATTTTTTCGTCTTTATGAGAAGTTATAAGGCTTTACATATGTATTATGGATCCCCTAGGATTTTTAAAAATATTACTATTTATCGAAATTTTGTGTGTATTTTAAAAAAATTTGGAAAATTTTATCAGTTTCGTCCCCCCAAGAATTTTTTTTGCCTTTTTTATTGCCCTAATTTTTTTTATCAGTTTCGCCCCCAACACCAAATTCCTGATTTTCGTCCCTGTTATAGATAGCTTATATTAATATACATTTGATTTTGCATCTCAAGAGTGAATTTTCATTTTTACATTTTTTACTTTCGACTTGCTAAAGTACTTCCAGGACTAATAGGCGGAACTGCAGATCTTTCATTGTCTAATAAGGGCTCGAGAGCACTCAATGTTCGGAATTTCAAACGGCATTGCACTCCATGGGGGGGGGGGGGGAGGTGTGTGTTAATACCGTTTGCTGCAACTTTCCTCATTTTCTCAGATTACATGAAAAATTCCACCAAATTATCCGCTCTGAGTCACGCTGGAGTTATCTACATTATGACTCCTGATTCTATCAGTCTAGGAGAAGACGGACCAATCGAGCAGCTAGTTGTCTTACATGCAATTCCCCGTCTTTTGGTTTTCCAACCTGCTGATGGCAACGAGACTGCTGGCGCATATAAGGTGGCTGTAGCAAATAGAAACGGTACTAGAATTGAGTAACACGTGAAACAAATCAACTTGTAACCATCGTGGCTTATTTACTTTACGTTGAAAATGCTATATGATACTAACATCTAGATAACATTCATCTATAGTTATTACTCTAATTTTAACATTTTTATACTTCTGAATAGACTTGTTTCCTCGCTACAATTAATTGATAAAATATATATTTTCGTTCTTTTCAACTATTTATACATGAAATTTAAAAGGCAAATTGGCGCTAGAAATTTCTAAACATATTACTTTTGGAGACTCTTATTACCAATTTACCATACTTGTATTATATATGAAATATGACCATTGTTTCATCTCAAATAACGAAATATAAAATTGATATTTAAAACTTAATTTTCTATCACAAACTGTTTTATTTTTTGAAAATTAGAATATTTTGTTTCCAAATTAAACTATATTTTTTTTTTGTTTGTTGAAAAAAAGTTTGGGTGGGTTCGGATCTGATCACCATCACGGATCAGGGTAGGTCTTAGGAACATAGGTCGCTTACAAGGGTACTTGCAGATCGCCCACCAACACAGCCCTCACGTCAGCAGCGTGAATTGAACACTTGACCTTTGTAAGAACGTGTCAAATCCTTACCAACTAAGCCAACGTCAAATTAAACTATATACATTGACAAAGAAAACACATTGCATGGTGAACTTGACGCATTTTAGTTTTGAAATTTTTTTATGGATCTTCTTCGTATGAATTTTATGATTTAGAATTGTTAATAATAAGGGTATTCATGAAAAATCAAAATCGATCGAACTAAACCGATTTTTCGGTTATAGCGGCGCATTTAACTGATTTCGGTTTGAATTAAATTAAAACTGAACTTTCGATTTAGTTTAACTTTTTTTATAATCTAAACTAAACCAAACCGAATATATATATATTAAAGAACTCTTTTGTAATAAAACATATTGCACTTCTTATTTATACCATGATAATCTTCAAATTCTAATGTAAGATATTGAAAAATCATCTGTTGTATTTGATTTTAGATTCACCTGAGTTGCGTTCATCCATAAGACTATCTGATCTAACACCATTAACATGTAATTTTCCTCTTCTTTTTTTTACTTAACAGTTAGCGGGGAGGACGGTGGAAGGTTAATGATGGAAATGAATGAGATTTTCATTGACTTCTATGAGGCCATCGAGATTTTGGATATGAGATCTTAATGTATGCACACTTCTTACACCTCTTACTTCTTGATGTTGTCATTCTATATGTCGTCTCATTATTTTGTCTTACAACCCACTGATATGAGATTTAAGTCTCAACAAATTTAAACCGATATTCTAGTTCTCATATATCTCGAATAACCGGATATACTTCCGAAGAAAATTCAAATACACGTTTGTTGCGACTTGGTTATGTACTAGCACTGATCACTCTCTATAAATTTGATCTCATAATCACGAATGGTTTCTTCAGGATGCCAAATTACCTCTACAAGGTCATCCACAATCAATTTGGCCTCGTGACGGTTAATTGCAACCTACAATGGTTGCACCCATAGAAAGGTGAAGGGTAGCTTGTGACGCGATGAAATTTCCATCACGTGTACGGTTAATATATGTCGATGATCTATATTGACTCGGTCATAACGCTCCATCGCAATTAAACACGCAATATTAAGATGTAGGTGACTCCCAAATATAAAATTCACCCTCCTCATTCTCTCTCTTAGTAATATGGTGGAAAAAAAAAACCTATACTAAACTTCATAATTTTTTCAAATTTATTTTACTGTGGGTGGAAGGATTAATGGTTTTTTATAAGGTCAAAAATTAATTAGTATTTTATTTTTTTTCCATATTACATAGAGAGATGAGGTGGGCGAATTGTATATTTGGGAGTCTCCTACATCTGAATTTCACGTGTTTAATTGCGATAAAGCGTTATGGACGAGTCAATTTTGAGCGTCGGCATATATTAACCGAACACGTGATGGAAATTTCATCGCGTCACAAACTTCCTTTCACCCTTCTATGAGTGCAACCATTGACTTTCACGAGGCCAAAGCGATTTTCAATGGCTCCGTAAAGTAAGTCGACATACTGAAGAAACCACTCATGTGATTATGAGATCATATTCACAGAGAGTGATCAGTGCCATTACATAACCAAGTCGCAACGAACGTGAACTTGAACTTGCTCCATAAGTATATCCTGTTATTCGGGATATATGAGAACTAGAAGATCAACTTGAATTTGGAGATTTTGGATATGACATGTTAATGCATGCACACTTTTTACACCTCTTATTTTTTGTGGTTGTTGTCATTCCATCTGCCGTCTCATTATGTTGTCTTAGAACTCACTAATATGAGATGTTAGTCCCACCAACTTTTATTCCGATCTTCTAGTTCCCTTATATCTCGAATAACCGGATATACTTCTGGAGCAAGTTCAAATACATGTTCGTTGCGACTTGGTTTTGTAATAGCACTAATCACTCTCTGTGAATATGATCTCATAAATTAATCAGTATATGTTTTCCATTTTACAAGGAGATGAGGAGTGTGAATTTTATATTTGGTAGTCTTCTACATCTGAATCTCGCGTGTTTAATTGCGATGGAGCGTTATGGCCGAGTCAATTTTGAGCGTCGGCATGTATTAAACGTACACGTGAGAGAAATTTCAACGCGTCATAAGCTAACCTTCACCCTACTATGGGCGAAACCGTTGAACTTCCACAAGGCCAAAGCGATTTTGGATGACCTCGTAGAGGTAAGTCGGCATCATGAAGAAACGACACATGTGATTATGAGATCATATTTCACATAGAGTGATCAGTGTCATTACAGAACCAAGTCGCAATGAACGTATATTTGAACTTGCTCTGAAAGTATATCTGGTTATTCGAGATATATGGGAATTAGAAAATCGACATAAAATTTGGTGGGACTAACATCTTATATCAATAGGTTGTAAGACAGCAGAATGAGACGGCAGATAGAATGACAACAGCAGCAAAGGTAAGAGGTGTGCATGCATTGCCTTCTACGAGGCCAAAGAGATTTTGGATATGAGGTTTTAATGCATGCACACTTTTTACACCTCTTACTTCTTGATGTTGCTGTCATTCTATCTGCCGTTTCATTCTGTTGTCTTAGAACTCACTGATATGAGATGTTAGTCCCACAAAATTTTAGGCCGATCTTCTAATTCCTATATATCTCGAATAACCGGTTATTCTTCCGGAGCACGTTCAAATACACGTTAATTTCGACTTGGTTCTGTAATGGCACTGATAACTCTCTGTGAATCTTGATCTCATAATCACAGGAGTGGTTTCTTCAGGATTCCAAATTACCTATACGAGGCCATTCAAAATCGTTTTGGCTTCGTGGAAGTCAATGGTTGCACCCGCACCCATAGTAGAGTGAATGGTAGCTTGTGACTCAATGAAATTTCTCTCACGTGTACGGTTAATATATGTCGACGCTATAAATTGACTTGGCCATAACGCTCTATCGCAATTAAAAATGCGAGATTCATATTTAGGAGATTTCCAAATATAAAATCCGCCCTCATTCGCTCTCCTTGTAATATGGAGAGAAAAACCCCATACTAAACCTCATATTTTTCAAATTTATTTTATTGTGGATGGAAGAATTAATGGTTTTTTTATAAGGTCAGAAATTAATTAGTATTTTTTCCCCATATTACAGGGGGAGAAGATGAAGGGGAATTCTATATATGGGAGTCTCCTACATCTGAATCTCGCATGTTTAATTGCGATGGAGCGTTATGGCCGAGTCAATTTTGAGCGTCGGCATATATTAACCTAACACGTGATGGAAATTTCATCGCGTCCCAAACTAACCTACACCCTTCTAAGGGTGAAACCATTGACTTCCCCGAGGAAAAAGCCATTTTGGATGGTCTCGTGGAGGTAAGTCGACATCCTGAAGAAACGACACATGTGATTATGAGATCATATATTCACAAAGAGTGATTAGTACCATTACATAACCAAGTCGCAACGAACATGTATTTGAACTTGCTCCAGAAGTATATCCGGTTATTCGGGATATATGAGATTTAAAAGATCAGCTTAAATTTGGTGAAACTAACATCTCATATCAGTGGGTTGTAAGACAACAGAATGACATAGCAGATAGAATGACAACAACAGCAAGAAGTAAGAGGTGTGTATGCAATACCTTCTACGAGGCCAAAGAGATTTTGGATATGAGATTTTAATGTATGCACACTTTTTACACATCCTACTTCTTGTTGTTGCTGTCATTCTATCTGTCGTCTCACTTGTTGTCTTACAACCCACTGATATAAGATGTTAGTCCCACCAAATTTTATGTCGATTTTCTAATTCCCATATATCTCGAATAACCAGATATACTTTCAGAGCAAGTTCAAATATACGTTCATTGCGACTTGGTTCTGTAATGACACTGATCACTCCATGTGAAATATGATCTCATAATCACATGTGTCGTTTCTTCATGATGCTGACTTACCTCTACGAGGCCATCCAAAATCGCTTTGGCCTCGTGGAAGTTCAACGGTTTCACCCATAGTAGGGTGAAGGTTAGCTTATGACGCGTTGAAATTTCTCTCACGTGTACGGTTAATATATGTCTGACGCTCTAAATTTACTGAGTCATAACGCTCTACTACAATTAAACACGCGAAATTCTGATCTACAAATATAAAATTCGCCCTCCTCCTTCTCTTTCCTTGTAATATGGAGAAAAAAACGCATACTAAACTCCATATTTTTAAAATTTATTGTGGATGGAAGGATTAATGGTTTTTTTATAAGGTAAAAAATTAATTAGTATTTTATTTTTTCCACATTACAGGGAGAAGGGAGAAGGGGGAATTCTATATTACAGAGTCTCTTACATCTGAATCTCGCGTGTTTAATTGCGATGGAGCGTTATGGCCGAGTCAATTTTGAGCATCGGCATATATTAACCGTACACGTGAGAGAAATTTCATCGCGTCACAAGCTAAACTTCACCCTACTATGGGTGAAACCATTGAACTTCACGAGGCCAAAGCGATTTTGGATGGCCTCGTAGAGGTAAGTCGGCATCATGAAGAAACGACACATGTGATTATGAGATCATATTTCACATAGAGTGATCAGTGTCATTACATAACCAAGTAGCAACGAACGTGTATTTGAACTTGCTTCAGAAGTATATTCGGTTATTCGGGAAACATGGGAACTACAAGATCAGCTTATATTTGGTGAAACTAACATCTCATATCAGTGGGTTGTAAGACAACAGAATGAGACGACAGATAGAATGACAACATCAGTAAAGGTAAGAGGTGTGCATGCTTTGCCTTTTACGAGGCCAAAGAGATTTTGGATATGAGATATTAATGCATGCACACTTTTTACACATCTTACTTCTTGATGTTGCTGTCATTCTATCTGCCGTCTCATTCTGTTGTCTTAGAACACACTGATATGAGATGTTAGTCCCACCAAATTTTAGGTCGATCTTCTAATTCCCATATATCTCGAATAACCGGATATTCTTCCGGAGCAAGTTCAAATACACGTTAATTTCGACTTGGTTCTGTAATGGCATTGATCACTCTCTGTGAATCTGATCTCATAATCACAGGAGTGGTTTCTTCAGGATTCCAAATTACCTCTACGAGGCCATTCAAAATCGTTTTGGCCTCGTGGAAGTAATTGGTTGCACCCATGGTAGAATGAAGGGTAGCTTGTGACGCAATGAAATTTCTTTCACTTATACGGTTAATATATGTCGACGCTCTAAATTGACTCGCCAATAACGCGAGATTCAGATGTAAAAGACTCCTAAATATAAAATTCGCCCTCCTCCTTCTCTCTCCCTGTAATATGGAGAAAAAAATCCATACTAAAGCACATATTTTTCAAATTTATTTTATTGTGGAGGAAAGAATTAATGGTTTTTTTATAAGGTCAGAAATTAATTTGTAATTTTTTTCCATATTACAGGGAGAGGTGAAGAAGAGGAATTCTATATTTGAGAGTCTCCTACATCTGAATCTCTCGTGTTTAATTGTGATTGAGCGTTATGGCTGAGTTAATTTTGAGCGTCGAAATATATTAACCGTACACGTGAGGAAAATTTTATCGCATCACAAGCTAACTTTCACCCTACTATGGGTGAAACAGTTGACTTCCACGAGGCCAAAGTGATTTTAGATGGGCTCGTAGAGGTAAGTCGGTATCCTGAAAAAACGACACATGTGATTATGAGATCATATTCACCGAGAGTGATCAGTGACATTACAAAACCAAGTCACAACGAATGTGTATTTGAACTTGCTCTAGATGTATATCCGGTTATTCGAGATATTTGGGAACTATAAGATTAGCTTAAATTTGGTGAAACTAACATCTCATATCAGTGGGTTGTGAGACAACAGAACGAGACGGCAGATACAATAACAACAGCAAAAAAGTAAGAGGTGTGCATGCATGGATTTTTACGAGGCCAATGAGATTTTGGATATGAGATGTTAATGCATGCACACCTCTTAATTCTTCTTGTTGTTGTCATTCTAACTGCCGTCTCATTCTGTTGTTTTACAATCCACTGATATGAGATGTTAGTCCCACCAAATTTAAGCCCATTTTCTAGTTCTCATATATCTCGAATAACCGAATATACTTCCGGGGCAATTTCAAATACACATTCGTTGCGACTTGCCTCTGTAATGGCACTGATCACTCTCTGTGAATCTGATCTCATAATCACAGAAGTGGTTTCTTCAGGATGTCAAATTACCTCTACGAAGACATCCAAAATCGTTTTAGGCTCGTGGAAGTCAATGGTTGCACTTATAATAGGGTGAAGAGTAGTTTGTGACGCGATGAAATTTCGCTCACGTGTGCGGTTAATATACGTCAACGCTCTAAATTGGCTCAGCCATTACGCTTCATCGCAATTAAACACGCGAGATTCAGATGTAAGAGACTCTCAAATATATAATTCGCCCTCCTCATTCTCTCCCTGTAATATGCATGTTTGTTGCGACTTGGTTCTGACCAGCCTGCTTTGCGGTCCGGGTTAGACCCAAAAACTAGTATGACTAAAAATCTAACTTCTTTTGTTCAAACCGGTAAAACTCGGCGGTCGGATCGTCGAACCTAGAAACCGGAACGAGTTTAATAGAATCGATCGAGTCTCATATACTCTATTTACAAAAGGAAAAATTGCCTCTTAAACAAAAAATCGATGAATACTCAATCGGTACATCTAACCCTCAATTCTATTGAGTACCTTAGTTTAGGTCAAGAAAAAATAAGCTTTCTCGGTCTCAACTCTAAAACCAAATTCAAACTACCAATTCCAAATTCATCAATTCTCTCACAATTCTCAAAGTTCAAGCATCAATTTGGTAAACCAAGTTCTTCATGGGTTTGATTTTCTTAACTAAAATGATTTATTATAGTTTACTTTTCTTGCTTATGAATTATGACAGTGTTATAATTGTATAGATACCTGGTGAACTTCATTACTATGTGACTCTAAAATTAATTGACTTTTTTCCTTTATAGTTTCATGCAAGTTTCTCTCTTTTTTCTTGATCAGTAAGTATATATTTAAATTCTATAGATTAATTTGTATGTAAATTAATTTACATATACTTTTGTTAATGTTAAAGTTTATATTAAAGGGATGTTTTAGACTTTAAATTTTAAATTTATTTTAAATAATAATTATATTATTTATTTATTTATAATATTTAGGACGTTACAAAATCGGTTAACATATTGATGACGGGTTAAGTTTCAAAACCTTCGATTTTCAGTGATAACATGTCCAGATTGAAATTATGACACAACCAAACATGTGCTAAAATGCTTCTCGCATAAATATTTTCCTCCAAAAAAGGAAGGCAAATCGGTGTATTTAGTCCCCAAACAATTTATAGACAGAGATAATGTCCCTTAATATTAATTATGGGTATAAAAATCCCCAAACAATTTACTATTGGTATGTAAGGTCCTTCCATCAAAAATTTGTCGGGTCCAATGAAATTGGAAAAAAAATAGAGTTAAAAAAAATAATTGAAGGGGTATGTGTGGTATATTATATTAAAAATATCACCCATCTTCTTCACCCCTACCCATATTCTTCTTCTCCTCTAACCACCCCACCCTGATACCCTATTCTTCTTCTTCAACCACCCCACGCCACCTGTCACACCCCTTAACCAGGGTCGATGACATGGCTGTGTCTCATTGGTTAATGAAACACCAAAGCCGACAAACAGAGTTACTAAAAGCAAATTCAATTATGAAGTAATCCAAAATAAGAGTTCAACAGCAGAAACTAATTATTACAAATGATTTTGTTCAACACTACTAATAATGTAATTGTTCTAAGTATAACTGAATAAATGAAATAAACTAATTTCATTAATTGAAACCGGTTATGAATCACTCATCATAAATCCCCATCCCAGATGCCATCATCTTCGTAGTGTTGCTCGTCACCTAAATCATTTGCACAGTAAAAGTGGATGGACTGAGCTCCGGTGCTCAGTAGGGACCAATAAAAAGAACGAACAAGTATGAAGCGACAAATAAGCGAGATAACCATACTCTTCATATCAAAGCACTTACATAACCGAATGTACGACAAGCACCATGCTCTACTCATACGGTACACACGATTACACACTTGCTTAGACACTACGAGCACAGCTACTGTTATGACACGACTTCCCACCATTCGAGCTCAGATATCTAATCACGACTCTATGACAATAACTGCAACGGTCCTAGTTATAGTCCAAACTAGGAGGGCTCAAATAGTTCATTACATGGGTTCAGTTTCACTCCCTGAACGACGGATGCACACTTTAAGGACTCATTCTACATTGCATCATCATCCAACACATTGGACTCCACAAAATCGTTGCAGCCCCAATGATAGTCCACATCAGGTTAAGGCTCACACAGAAAGACCCTCGGGATCAATGACACATCGCAGGACCCCTCGGAATCTCTCTAATTTCTTATCATATAAACTGCATCCTCCAATCGAACGAGTCCTGTCATTTAGTAGATCCTAGACACGAGCTCAAAGTAGGGCGACGACTCGGTCGACCAAACCACATAGGACTAAAGACGACATGACCAAAAAGGAAGACTCAAAGTATGAACCAAGTAAGACGATCAAAATGATAACCAATTAGACAAGTTCGTAAAATAGCCAAACACGATCCACATTATACGTATAAAACTTAACAATAACGAATTACGTAATTTCAAGTATAATAACGCAGTAATTCAATTTACTATTCAGATTATAACGCATTTAAATCAAGTACAAAACAGTTTATTTAATATCGAAAGCAATAAGCACAATTCGTACAACTATTTCGTAAATTGAATGGTTTATCCGCTTTTACTGTGCAATATATGCGAGAATTAAATGACGTAGGGGTCCCTACCTCTTACGAAGACAATTGATGGAATTCCATGGATCCCCTACCCTTTAATGTGAGGCAATAAGCCATAGGAAATATCTAGCTAAACAAATATCCAGAACATTACATGACTTGCGGACATAGAAAAAACTAGATAATGGTTCCAAGATGTACGATATTCTATGATCGTGCAAACAGACTGAAAAAAGAAAAAAAAACTCGAGGCCACGTGCAAGCCAGGAGCCTTCCATACTTAGAGTTCTTGATTGCAAACTTTCACAACCCATAAAATTATGAGGGGAGATCAACTAAAACTTGTGTAGGATAGCTAAACAGCGACCATGTCAGATACGAACAGAATGCCCGCTTCCAATCCTCCATTCAAAACCATGTTGCAACATAACTCTATCTTGAGGGATGGTTCTCCAAGTTTGAGACGGTAGCCTCCATTTATTCCTTACAAAAAAACTCGAAATAAATCCTATTTTTAGACAAGGAAAAAAATGCAACATTATCATGAGGCAACATACGACTTTATTATGAAAAATAAAAAACTACTTGAAATGTGCACCATATAAAAGCACACTAGGCCTTGGATTGTCCAAGAGTTGATAAGTCCTGGACAATTCCCCGACTAAGCAGCTCATAGGCGTTGACCCCACCTTACTCTAATTTACGCCAGGAGCCCCCGTAAGAGACATCATCAATATGTGGAGGTATGTGCTTCCAATTTGGCAATGATGGAAAATCTCCGTGAGCAATTTGCTTGACCATGCTGGCCGACCCAGAGTAAATCAGCCCATCAATGTTTACTTCCTCAATTGGGCCAAAGCAGGTAGAAAGGACAACTATTAAATCCTTGGGTTGGCCATCTAAAGAAGCCCCATTTTTAACAACAATATGACCTCTAATCAGTAGCCCAATAGCATGATCAAGCCCAAAATGGCCAGCCAATTTTTTTATTTTTTTTTCTTTGTTCCCCAAAACATGGGGCCCATATTTTGTTTTTTCAAACTCCCATTTCCCCCAGTCTCGTCCCCCAGAACGTCTCCGCCACGCTGGTGCTCGCCGGTCGTGACTAGATTTTTTGACGCCGGCGAACCACCGGTCTCTCCCTTAGCGCCTATGTTCCTCGATTTTCCCTTTGTTCATGAAATTCCTGCACCCGAGCCATCGATTGAATGTTTGTTCCAAACAAAATTTTCCCTTAATTTTTCACCATTACCACCACTATTATTTCTTTTCCCACCACTATTATTTCTTTTCCCATGTCGGCGATCGGAATTTATGGCCGCTGCCATTAAATCTTTTCCACGCAAAGTGATTGTCTTCGTTTTTTTATAACAAATCAGAGACACTTGTCATTGCAAGTAGATTATGTTTTTTCGATAGTAAAAAATAGTTTAGTAATTTTGTACCAGTATGTTTGAGAAGAAGACACAGCCGGTGGCGTTTATAAAACGACCGTCGGTGAGAAAAACAAAGGATTTTTAGAAATCCTAGAGTAAATTTTCGACTCAATCGGTGGAGGATTTGCATTGTTTTGAGAAGATAATATATGGAGGAAATCTCATCAAGAGATATTCCTTTTGCATTACCTTCTTGCCTATCCAAGAAAACATACTCAAAGATAATACCTTGTGAGATAATCTGCTCATGGGATTTCTAAGAGAGAAAGAGGATTTCCTCTCTACTGAGAGGGTTCAAAGAGGGAACCCTAGGGAGAGTTTTAGCTAGATATTAACATTAATCTCTGTCACATCACTTCTCACTATTAATATATTATAAATTAAATTAATAAAAAGAAAAGAGAAATAAAACAAAGGCTAAATTAAATTAACGGCGGGCTAATGTGGCAGAAAATGCCGATGTAGTGGGCTTTTGAAGGACTTAAGAATTTTGAGTTTTTTGTAATAATTAATCAGACTTTCAATTGATTTTGGCTGTAAAGTAGATAAAGATTAGAATTAAGTTGCGAAATCGAATACTTTTATGAGAATTTATATATTTTTTGAAAATTATAACAAATTATGTTGTAGAGAGATGTACAAGAATATCTGGAATCGTGTTTTCTGTGTCAGTATGTAATATTGGGTGCGGGCAAGTGAATATATGAAGAGATGTATTGGATAAGTCCATTTACTTATTGGCGCATTCATT
Organism: Vinca minor; assembly: GCA_026122235.1. Classification (NCBI taxonomy): domain Eukaryota; kingdom Viridiplantae; phylum Streptophyta; class Magnoliopsida; order Gentianales; family Apocynaceae; genus Vinca; species Vinca minor. The sequence goes on from JAOCZM010000096.1 coordinate 5,981,595, forward strand.
CAAGCCCACTAAGCTCTTATTTAGCACCTGATGATTTCTCTCGTTTTTTTGTCATTTTTCGATTCTTTCAGCTCCTCAGCAGTAAAGACTATCATAGCTCGTCGTCGTCGTCTTTGGAACAGAAAAAAATCCAAGGTCAAATGAGGAAATTCGATCCATGGCCGGTGTTTTTCAGGCGAGAATGGAATCGGAACTGGCCGTTCCTCGTCGGTTTCGCCATCACCGGAACCTTAATTACTAAGTTATCTCTAGGCCTCACTGGTTCGTAGATTTTTTTAATTTTTTTGTGATTTTTTGTAAGGTTTATGCTTATGCGATTTTGATCGGAAATATTATCTGAATGTTTTTTTGTTTGATTTGATGATTTTGATTTTCAGAGGAGGATGCGAAGAATTCTCCGTTCGCACAGAGGCACAAGAAGCACTGATGAGGTAAATTCGATGTTCTAGATCTAAGAGCTGATTTGAATTGATGTTGACATTGTTCGTTTAGTTTTAGATTTTGCTTGTATTGAGTGATATTGAATTGATTTGGATATTAGATTATTTTTGTGTCGAGTGGTATTGATTTGATGTTCTAAATCTAAGAGACGATTTGGATTGATGTTGATATTGTTCATTTAGTTTAGATTATGTTTGTGTTGATTGACGTTGCATTGATTTTGATATTAGATTATTTTTGTGTTGAGTGATATTGATTCGATGTCAGTCAGCATTTTGTGATTTGCTAGATGCGGTTTTTGAGTATGAAACTTGTGAATTTAGACAACGCTTCTTGTTGTGAATTTAGACACATGAATTTATTGGTTGTTTTGTTGATTCTTTCACTGATAATCTCAATTAAAGAAAAAAGTGACTTTGGAGTTCAGTAGTTTTCGAGTCATTGTGTTCGACAAGAGAGCTCGATGTCTTCCCCTGCTAAGTGACGGATAAAGTTGACAAGAATTAGTGTACATCTTTTATACGGTTACTCGTGAATTTATTGGTTGTTTTGTTGATTCTTTTACAGACAATCTTAAAAAAATAAGTAATTTTTGGAGTTCGGTAGTGTTCATTTCATTGTTTTAAAAAAGAGAGTTCAATGCCTTCCTCTGCTCAGTCACAGATAAGTTGTGAGAAGAATTAGTCCACACTGTTGTAAAAGCCATCAGGTTTTGACCTACTGAAGGTGATCTAGGACTCTTTTGAATGTGTTGAAATAGGGAGACTTGAATTTGGAGCAACGTTCTTCTTTTTATCCTTTTATGGATAATGATTCCAGCATAACTGTTCCCGAGACAGTCTCCTTCCGGATAAACCAAGTTTCTTGTGTTTTATCCTGGAGAAACTACTTCCACATCCAGTAGGTTGCTGGGTTTAAAAAAGCGCGCCTGATGCGCGAGGCGAGGCGAGCATGAAAACGCCTCCGAGGTCTGAGGCGAGGTGGTGTCAATGAGGCTGAGGCAAATCGTTAGCACAAAAATGAAACAATTGCATCATAGGCTAATATTTCTCGGTGACCTAATAGCACAAAAATGAAACAATTGCATCATAGGCTAATATTTCTCGGTGACCTAATTAAAAAGAGGCCCGCTTCCTTTTCTTTGTATCTTGCCGCTTCAGGATTTGCTGCTCTTCTGCTCCTCTTCTTCTCAAAGGTATGTTCTTCTTCAATCTTTCTTCATCTAATTTCATCCTCTTTTTTCTTCTTCTTTTTTTTGATAATATTTCATCTTCTTCTATTATCCTATATTTAATATTTTATTTTCTGAATTATTTTTTCAGATTTTTTATTTTCTGTAATGATTTTCAGATTTTTTATTTTCTGATTTATTTTGCTGCTTTCATCTTTTTCTATATGAATGAGAACTACTGCAAATTTCTAAAATTAATGCATATCTGAAACACAGAATTTTTTTGATGCTTTTGAGTATTGCAAGTACTTCTGCTTTGCTTCCTGCTTGCAAAAGATATTTGTTTGATGCTTGCTATTGGATATGTTCATCATTTACTGTTTTTTTCTATTACCAATTAAGTTTACATATGTTTCCAATAAAGGTGTTTGCTATCAACTATGGATCCTAATGCTCCATCGTCGTGTAATGCTAACAATGACCCTGCAAGAAAATATAGTAAGCAAGACGTCACAAATAGAACTAACTTCACTTGTGACTTTTGTAAGAAAGTAATTAAAGGAGGAGTTCAACGAATGTAACAACATCTAGTTTGTATGAGATAATATATGAATATGAATATGCTTTATGTTTTATTTTCCATGTTTTTTACTCAAATTTAAGATGTTGGACACTTGTGAATGATGGTAGTTGTCTTTTTTATGTATTTAACCGTTATGCGATATTTTTGTGTGGACAATTTGGGAGGTAGTATAAAATATATACTTTTATTTAGTATTTATAATATTGAAATAATGTTTCTAATACAAAATTGTATATAAATTTAATTTATGAGAATTTTTGCAAAAATAGAGCGACTCGCGTCTTTGAGCCGTGCGCCTCGAACGTTCGCCTCACACCTAATCGCTTCGGTTCGCCTCGCGCCTTTTAAAACTAAGGTAGGTTGTTTTTCATTCTGACAGCTAATAGTTGAGCTGGTGGGGGATTTTGATGTGAACCAGAAGAAGAAAACTGGATTGGAGGCTTTCGAGGAGCAAAGTAGAGTTTGATGTTTTGCATGTGTTTGATAGTTACTTATCTATTGCTGGGTGAGAAAGGAGTGTGAAAAAGTTGAGGGTTGGATTTTAGGTGCTTTATATCTACTATTTGTTGTTGCTATGTTGACGGGTTTAGTTACTGGCTTGTGATTCTGTATCAGATTTCTCGATGCTGATTGTGTCTATTCTGGTATAATGAGTGAAAGAGTTTATATTCCAAAAATCATCATGGGTCTAATACCACGTCAATCAAAGCAATCTTATACCACGTCACTCAAAAGCTACACTAGATCCTACTTCCAATGAGTTCACTTTTATGTATTTGTTAGGAACTTTTCTCTAGAATGTTGACTTGCAATGGCAATCGAATGAGCATTCTCAATGCTGGGACTTTAAGAAATGATTATAATGTACGGAAATGTCTTATTCCCTAGTAAAACTATTGATGAAAACTAGAGTTATTTGATAAGAATATTTTCCATCGTATGGGTAGATGTATTTTGGAGTTGAAAATATTTTGTGCATCCATTTTGAATACCACATGGCCCTCCAACACAAGGCGTTCTGCCTTCATACTTGAGTCTTGTGTTTTTCTTTATAGAAAAAAAGGGATTTTTTGCTTTCTCCATGGGAGCTTATTCGATCCAGCTAAGTATTTCATATTTATAATTCTTGCTTTTGATTTTAAAAACATGATTTTCTTGGATGAGTTGATAACAAACCGAAAGACTCTTTTACACATGCTGCTCATTCTCCATTTTAATTTTAGCCGACTGTTGTTCTGATGTTTTGCTAGTTACCTGCGTTGGTTCGATTGTCATAAACTATTGGAACTTAATCCTAATTCTATTGATGCTTCTGTATTTGTAGTACAACTTTTGATGCTTGGTGATGCTGATAAATGGAGGCTCCTCAGGATGCTGGAAAGAGTTGAAGCCCTGATTTTCAAATATTTGAACAATATACATAAAGTTGCCTGTGAACATTTTGCGGCCCGAGGCCAAACTTGTCTCTGTAAACGACCAACTTGGAAAACATTTGTCCGAAGTGAATTATTTTATTCAATACCCTTCTGATTTTATACCTATTTTTTATTCAATAATCACTAACCTACTTTGAATACTATTTAAAACACATTTATCAACTCATTCTTCCAGGACGAAGTCAGGAATTTGACGTTGGAGTGAAACTACAGCAGTATGTCGAACTAAATATAAAAAAGGCAAAAAAAATCTTGGGTATTTCGAATTCAATACCCAATTTCTGAATAATAATAAGATTATTTTTTTAAATGTGTATTTTCTACACTACTAAGTGCACTTCAAACTGTAGTGTACTATTTTCGGATTAAGAATTTGACGATTGCGATAATTTAACTTAAATTTTTTTTTATAATAAATATTGAGACTTAAATAATTTCAACTGTAAATTTTTTTATCCAACAATCATTAAGTGTTTCACAGCGTAACGGGGTTGGGTCAAGTGATGGCGCAGCCAAAACCGGTCTTCCCGATCCATTCAACTACTTGCAATTAAAGATACAGACATGTGTGTACGACGCTTCTATAGTTGGGAACAAGGAAAATTTTACACTGTTAATTTTTATTTACACAAACGGTTAGTGACGATGTGTATAGCTATTAGAAAAAAGTTATATAAAATTTTGATTTTTCTTAAAAATTAATTTTTTAATAGAGGCAGACAAAGTTTAATAACAGCTATTAATGAATTGTGATAAAAAATGTTAATAGTGCTGAATTTATATGGTTATGCATAATAAGCGTGGCATGACATTTGTAATTTGTACATGTTTTTTAGTACATAACGAACACTTTTTGAACATTTAATAAATCTACTACAAAATGTGTTCTCTCATTATAAAAGCGTGTAACGATTTTTCTTTTAAATCATGATAATACATATCTTTAGACATGTAATACATGTTTTATGTAGTATGTGTTGAAATTACAACTGTCATCTTTCGAAAAAAAATTAGACCTTTAATTTTTTTATTTAATAGTAATAAATAATCAAAATTATTCAATAAATTATTCAGTATGTACTGAATTTTGAACATTTTACACCATAATCCGACTGGGGTAATTAAGCGGTGGGGCCTAGGTACTTGTTTTGTCAGTCTTCCGATGCAGCGGACAAAGTCTTCGGATGCAAATGGTTCTCTAAATTCACCAAATTTCTGGAGTAACAGTTTTTCGGATTGCGTTAGGAACTAGGTGAGTTTATCTAATTTCTTGTACGATTTTTGTTTCTTCTCTGTGGAAATATGTTAATTACTTGAGTAAATGTTCTACCTGTTTCGTATACAGATTGTAAAAGATTTTTTTTTTATTTCAATTTGGGACTGAGAAAATATTTCATTTTCTAAGGTTTTTCTTAATCGTTATCTCTTTATTATGTTTGAATTGGTTCTGCATCATTTTTTCACAGATAGACTCCGAACTTTGTAGATGATCCTCTAGAAAAACACATATTTTCATGATTCAAGCATATGCAATTAGAGAGTTAGATGTAGCATATTAGCAAGTTAGTCGTTTCAGTGGATCAAGTGAGGGAAAATTCAATATTAGGACCGTCCTTGTAGGACTGACCACACAACCCATCACATGAATTGTGTAGTCATGTGGGATCCTCTCGATTCACGTGAGTTGTGAACGGGCTTGTGATACCTGGATTGACTTTTTTTCTTTCTTTCTTTTGGATGCATACAGTAATTGTGTTGAGATTTAATCATTAAACTTCTACTTTACCTTTTCTTTATTGTCAGATACAACAATTCACACTACAGAGAGTCCCCTTCAGTAACGACTACTCAAATGGATTTCGAAGGGAAAATAAAGAATGAATTGGACGACACTGAATTCCATGTACATGATATGGTGAGGGCTCTCAGCCTTCTATTATTGAAGTTGTCGAAATGGGGGTTTCCTTGTACTTCTGAGCTCATCGTATTTGAGCTACAATGTCTAAGAACATATTTTTATTGCTGCCTCCCGTGCAATGACCACTCATTTGGCAAAGTATATGATTTTGAACCCAACCATCTATTTCTTATTCGGGGTAAACGACCTGCTCGCTGCCTCTACAATGAGGGCGAGCTATTTCTTATTCGGGGTAAACGACCTGCTCACTGCCTCTGCCATGAGGGCGAGCTATTTTTTATTTGGGGGGCACTGAAAGCTGCTGACGATAACGCCGGGTCAATGCTGAAAACAATTCAGAAGCTTAAGCCAAAGATCAAAGCAGATTGTCTCAATTTCCTACATTGTCCTAACCAGTTCAACTTTCACAGTTATTATGAGTTCTCGATAGTAATGAGGGGTATCGGTGCCACCCTAAGTGGTCTTCTTGACTGGAAAGCTGATGACATATCTGATGATCTGAAGCTGCAAATTGAATCCCTTAAAGGCGACCTAGATTTGTTGTGTGAAGTTTTTGATTTCACCCAGGAATCGTGCTGGGATGTCGAGGAATTTCGAAAATTTAAGAATCATTTTCAAGCTTTGGTCTGGAGAGCAGCACTCGTATCACTGCTTATCTGGATCATAGATGTTAAGAAAGAAAACATGGTACCAACAATGGTTCTTCTTCTTTCTGATCTGCACAAGAAAATCAGTCCACTCACCGATCCAGAGGTCACACTCATGTATCTTGCTGCCCTGACCCAAGTTCTCAAGACCATTAGCAGAGATAAGTTTTACAGTGGGTAAAGTTGTTCACAAATTTGTTGAATTTCTCTTAGTGGATTTGCAGGTTGATCCAGTGACTGATGGGAGTCAAATGCTTTTCATCGACTTAACATTCTTCATTACGTTTCTCATGGACCGACGGGAGGTCGAGGAGTTATCGGAAGGTAAATCAATTTTGGCACAAGTTAACGACCTTGTCAATGAGCTTGTACCTCTCAATGGCACATTCAATTATGGAATAATCAAAGAGGACATTGACGAGAAAAGGAATTTTCTCCTTCGTAATTTCTTAGAAAAGACTAAGGCAATCAAAGCAGAGGTCAGAAAAATCTGCGCCCCCTTATTTCCAAATTCACATTTTTTTAATTTTCCAAGTATCATTTTGTTGACACATGTCGATTCGATCTTGGAAAATTTGAAAGGCTTCTCTTTCTGTTTCCCCAAGCTTCCAATCGTGATGCTTCAAGAGGAGTTGTTGTCACTTAAAGATTCAAATCTTGAATACTTCTCTAACCCGGAGATGCAAAATAAGCACAAAGAGATAGAATATCTCTGGAAACGAATTGTTAACGTGACATACAATGCAGAAATAGCTGCTAATTCATTCACGCACCTGAAATTTCTCTGGCATGATTTCTTGCATTTTTCTGATGTCATAGAAGAGTTTAAGCTTATTAATACTGAGATGAAAAGAATCAGTGACCAGTTCATCATGTATGATATTCACGGCTCCATTGCTGAGAAAAGCTCCGAAACACTCTTTCCTTTACAAAGTAATATTCCGATGGCGGACGAGATTGTGGGCTTTGAGACCGAGATAAATGTAATACTAGGTCGAATTACAGGAGGGTTAAAAGAACTTGACATTGTCTCGATTGTTGGTATGGCCGGATCGGGTAAGACTACTTTGGCTAAGAAAGTGTATGTTTCAGTAAAACATCATTTCCACCTACATGCATGGTGTACAGTTTCTCAAACATTTAACAACAAGAGGTTGTTCTTAGACATTTTAAGAGGTGTTTGTGTTGATGATCTCTCTAAAATGGAAGAGGAAGACATGGCTCAAAGAATCTACCAATGTTTAAAAGGGCAAAGGTATCTAGTTGTCTTGGATGACATTTGGGATGTCAAAGCATGGAATGTGCTAAAAATGTCATTTCCGGATGATAACATGGGAAGCCGAATTATGTTTACGAGTCGAATTCGTGATATGGTTTCGGTTGCTATACCGGGATGTGTTCTCGTACCTATAGAACCTCTATCTGAGAAGGAAAGTTGGGAGCTACTAGATAAACAGTTATTTGACCAAGATAGGTGCACTGTTGACTTCGTTGACATTGGGATGCAAATAGCAGCAAAATGCAAGGGGCTACCATTATCCGTCGTTCTCGTTGCAGGTATCTTGAAAGAAAAAACTGAGAATCCGGATTGGTGGAGACAAGTTGGAAAACGTCTAGATATGTTAATTGCTAATGAAGATTGTATGGATATATTGGAGCTAAGTTATAAGCATCTACCAGAATTTTTGAAACCGTGCTTTCTTTATTTTGGATCTTTTCCAGAAGATGAAGTGATTCTAGTGAAAGATTTGATGCTATTATGGATACCCGAAGGCTTTATACAAAAGCAGGAGAGCAAAAGCGAAGAGGTTGTAGCTTATGAGTACTTTATGGATCTTGTTGGTAGAAGCTTAGTCATTCCTATCCAGAGAAGTTCTATTGGTAGGATCAAGACTTGTAGTGTCCATGATCTATTACGCGAGTTTTGTTTGGCGAAGGGTGAAAAAGAAAATATTTACAAGGTGTTAGAGGGGAATGAAGTTTCACACAGTTCCCACTATCGGGTGAGCATTGACTGCATTCGAGATGAATCCGAGAGACTTTTTCTAGAAAATGATTCTAATGCCCACTTTGTCCACTCTCTACTTCATTCTGGCAATATTAGAGTTAAGACTAGAGTTAAGCCACCCAAATTTATCCTCAACCTCGTATCTCGTTTTAGATTTCTTCAAGTACTGTCTTTAGATTATTCTTTTGATTATTTTCCTGAAATAGTAACTGGATTTGTTCTCTTAAAATTCTTAATGATTGATTGCCCTTTGAGCACTATACCACCATCAGTAAGGAATCTCGTAAACCTAGAAACACTCAGATTGCCACGCAAGAACATCACTACTCCGTTTCCTTTATGTAGTTTTCCAATAGCCATTCTGGAAATGCAAAAGTTGAAGCATGTATATCTTACTGGAGGTTGTACTCTTGATCAATGTTGTCAAAATCGCGAGTTGGATCGTAAAATCGTACGATTTTACGATCCAAAGGCCACAAATCGAGTTGGATCGGGTTAAAAATCGCAAGAACCTTGGATCGTAATGGATCGTCGATCCAGATCGTAAGATCGTAGGATCGAACGTTCCATTACGATCCAATATTTTTCTCTTTTTACAGTGATATTTAGGGCTAAAAAGGGGGAAAAAAAGGGGAACGATCCAATAAATTAATTAAAGTAGATGGGATGAAAAGGGGAATCGGGATTTAAGGGGAAAAAAAGAAAGAAGAAAGAAGACGAAGCTGAGAAGACTTACCGGCAACCATCGGAGAAGACGAAGCTGAAGACGATTTTGGTCTCTGATTGGAATCTGGAATATGAAGACTAAAGAGAGGAAGGGAATGTTCCGGTGTGGGCTATCTATGCGTGAAAAGTTAGAAATTTTTGAGGAAAATTTCCATTTGTACACTAGTACTTTACTTTATTCGCATATAAGACCCACTCTTGTTTAACTTTTTAATTTTTTAGTATATAAAGCCTTATAAAATAATTATACTGAAACAAGTCCTAAACTATTTACTTTGTATTTTCAATATTTAATTGGATATTAAAACAAAATGAGATGTTTAAGGGAATGATTTAAAATAAAATATATTTGAGATATTAATTTTAAAATAAAATATTAATTTTTTAATAATTTTTTCGGATCTTCCGATCCGTGTTACGATCCTCGAGTTTACGATTCTTGAGACCCCTTCCGTTCCGAGTCAAAAATACGATCTTGACAACCTTGCTCTTGATGGTTTCCCTGATCACATACCTCCTATGGAGAATTTACAGACATTTTATTGTTCATGTCTTAAGCTTTGGGATTCGAAAATGTTAGACATGTTGTTGGAAAAGATGCCGAATGTTCAGAGATTAAAATGTGCATTTGCATACGGTGATCGTGATGCTGATCTGATTCAGACATTTGACTTTTTAAGTCACCTTCAATCACTGACTGTGATAAATTTTTCAAGTTCTAGCTATGAATTTCAGTTTCCCTCGGCTTTGAAGAAACTGCATTTGTTGGGATTCAATATATCATGGAGTTTAATGTCTGCAATTTCGAAGTTACCCAATCTTGAAGTTCTCAAATTATCTATGTGTAGATTTTTAGGAGATACTTGGAATGTGGAAGATGAAGAATTTCAAAATCTAAAATTCGTAAGATTAGTACGTATGGAGATTAAAGAATTGAAAGCATCTGAGTATTCATTCCCTTATCTTGAGAGCTTTATAGTAAAATCTTGCGATCTCTTTGAGGAGATACCTTCTAGATTTGGAAGTATTCCAACTCTGAAGATGATTCAAGTCAACTCTTGTCTGGAGAATTCAGCAACGAATATTCAAGAAGAGCAAAAGGAAATGGGAAATGAACTGAAGGTCCTCATAGGCCAATTCAAGAAGAGCAAAAGGAAATGGCAAAATAACCGGAGGTCCTTGTGGGCCAATTCAATATCACTGGAGGTAAGCATTTTCTTCTTTTTTCTCTATTGTTTTTTTTAGAGCGGTGAGGGTCTTTTGATAGCATTATTCTAATTTTGTCTGAGTTAAAACTCTTTAAAAACGTCGTCATCTTGTTCAAAATTTTAAACATTGTAGAATGATAGAAATCTTTTTTTTTTGGGGGACTCTGATCATATTTATTTATATGAAAATAGAGAGATAAATGTCCAATTATTACGACGTTTATATTAATCTGAGGTCAAACTATTAACTTGAACTCTGAGTTCATTAGTGCTATGGATTTCTTCTTTGGTCCCTATGGGTAGAAATGGAATTAAAGTTTTTTGTTGAATGATTACCAGTGTTGCAAAAGTCGCTAGTCGCTAGTCGGTCGGCAGACAGGGGACTAGGGACTAGTCGGCCTAGTCGGGGAACTAGTCGGCGACCCTAAATCTCAATGTATTTTTTATAATTCTGTTATCATATGTAATATATTAGTCAAACAAAATTTCAGAATAAATTAACAATCAAATGCTAGTCAAATAAAAATACAAAATCCATTCATAATAATTAAATTCAACACTATAATAAGTAATAACAAATTAACAAGTTCAAATGCATTTGACCCTATCCATTCTATTTGGATCGACCAAAATTGCATAGTCCCAACCCACATCTTTTGATTCCGTTTAAGTTCGTAAAAGGCGTAAGAGTCAATAGATTTAGAAACACTAGCGGATGCACGACTTGAAGATCCCATTTACAACACTATCAAACAAGAAAAGTTCGAACAATTAGCAATATACAATGACATCTATGTTAACTAAAACTTAAAGCAGCTTACAGATTAAAATCTATTGAATTTGATTGGTCCATGATTATCAAAAGCTAAACGAAATGATCCATGAAATTGTTCTATTGAATTTGATTGATCCATGATTATCAAAAGCAAAATGAAATGATCCATGAAACTGTGAAAGTAATCAAAATGCTCCATGAAATTACCGACTACCATGAAACTGTAAAAATTGCCAAGTAGAAAGCAAAGGCAGCAGGCAAGAATTTGCAAAAAAAAAATTCTGTAAAAAAAAAAAAAAAAAAAAAAAAATCGATTTTTTAAAAAAGTCAACCGATTTTGACCGATTACTCCGATTTTTTGACCGACTAGACCGATTTTTTGCCGATTTTTTCCCAAACCGATTTTTATACCCGATTTTTGAATTTTCTAGTCGTTTGGAGGCCGACTACCGATTAGTCCCCGAACACTGATGATTACTACTCTATTAGGTTCTTTCTAATGAAGCTTTGCAATATCAAGATTGGACCTTCTGCTAGATTTAGCCTTTAGTTACCGATAGAAAATAGTCAAATGGCACTCACATGACCATTTGTGGGGACATATTTGTCAAAACAATTGGAAAATTCTTATTTAAAAAAATAAAAGAAGATTAGAAGATGGGGCTAATAATTGCATTTTTTTTTTTTTTGATCAAAATGTAAATATATATATTGATCAAAAGCATATAGCTATACAATCAAGTGTTTACAAAAAAAAGGATGTCTAATCCAATGGCTGGACCAAATCCTCATCCTAACTAGACATAGAGTCCAAAACATGGGGATACAAAGCAAAAGTAACCCTGTATACATTTGTTTTGATCATATTCATTGGATGCCCTGCTTGAGTTTCAACTTGTTCAAAAATTCTTTTGTTTCTTTCGGCCCAAATGTAATAGATAGTACTAGTGAAAGCCACCTTTTTCCTTTGGTGAATCCAAGAATTCCCTCTAGCCTTATTCTTTAGCCATTTGGTAGTACTTGCAATAGTGGTAAGCTGTCTTCGAATCCCCAACCACTCTAATTTTTTACTATACCTCTTTGCCATAGAGGCAAGTATAGAAAATGTGTGCATGTGTTTCCGGTTGCCCTCTACACAAATGGCATGTTACTTGCACTTCCAAGTATTCCAGCCTATCCCCAGTCGGTAATCTCCCCAAAACCGCAAGCCAAGAGATAAAAGAGTGCCTTGGAGTGCTGATGCGATTCCAAACTGCCTTGTCCCATAGAATACGTTGACCTTTATCTCTAAAGTAATGATATGCCGCATTTGTGTTTAAACCATGTCCTTTGTCTCAAGTATTCAATATGCAAATAGCTTCAGCCGCCCCACCTTCCTTTTGCACTAAATGGTCCCTGATGCTAAGTATCTTCTTGATTAAGGGGTTATCATCCTTCTTGGCACCTCTGTCCCATATGCTTGAGGTACGAAGATACTGGTGGTACACCCATTGGATCCAAAGAGAATCCTTTTTGAGGTGGATATCCCAAAGTACCTTAGATAAGAGTGCAAGGTTCCCTTTTGAGGTATCTCTAAGACTAAGCCCACCTTCGTCCTTTGGCAAGCAAGCATGCTTCCAAGACACATGCCCAATCTTACTTCCCCAAAGAAACTCTCTCGTTGACCTTGTGATGATATCAATGACAGCCCTTGGTGTTGGAAAAATAGCCAACCAGAAGCACTCCACACCTTGCAAGACGGACCTCACCAATTCCAATCTCCCCTCATAAGATAGAGTGTTACCCGCCCATTTAGCTATATTATTCTTGATTTTGCCAACCAAGGGTGCATAGAAAGCCACCCTAAGTTTTTGAGCCGCCAAGGGTACTCCAAGGTACCTGAATGGAAATCTGCCACATGGAAAGTTAGTGTTTTCCATGATCTCCTCTAATTCCCGGCCATATACACCCCCGACAAAGACTTGTGACTTAGAGACATTTACTTGGAGTCCAGAAACCTCCTCAAAATGTTTCAAGGTATCCATAAGGATTTTGACTGAGTAGAGATCACCCCGGGAGAAGAGAATAAGGTCATCAGCAAAGGCAAGGTGTGAAAGACGCAAGCTTTGGCATTTTGGATGGAAGTTAAATCCTGGCCTTGCCGTTTCCATAAATATCTTTCTGGAAAGATATTCAAGACATATCACAAAAAGCAGTGGGAATAAGGGGTCCCCCTGCCTTAGTCCATTTTTCCTTTGAAGAACCCATGTAGACCACCATTAATGGAGAGTGAGTAGGATGTGGTGGAGACACATTCCATGATCCATGCAATGAACTCCCGAGGAAAGTCAAGGCCATGTAGAATCTCTTGTAGAAACACCCACTCCACACTATCATATGTCTTCCTAAGATCCACTTGAATAAAGCATCTCGGGGATATTCTCTTCCTAGTGTAGGATCTCACAAGTTCTTGTGCAAGAAAAACATTGTCAGTTAGGTTCCTCCCCCCAACAAACGCTGCTTGCGCTTTATCAATTAATGATTCTAAGGTAGGGCCAAGCCGAGAGGCAAGTACTTTAGAGATCACTTTGTAGATAACATTACAACAAGAGATAGGTCGGTAGTCCCCCAGTTCAACAGCATTCACGCCCTTTGGGATAAGGTTTATGACTGTGTGATTCCATTGCTTTAGGAGTCTACCATTCCTAAAGAATTCATGACAAGCATCCAAAAGATCCCCCTGAATCATATTCCAATTTTTCTTGAAGAAAGCCGAATTGTAACCATTCGGACCCGGTGATTTATTATCCCCAATGTCAAACAGAGCCCTCCTAATTTCCTCATCTGATACATCACTGACCAAAGCCACTTGTTGTTCTATAGAAATTTTATTCCCTTGACAAAGTACATTGACATCACAAGGCCTTCTATCCCCATCAGTACCCAAAAGGTTGGTGTAATAGGAGACAAAAGCATCCCCCACTTCCTGAAGAGATGAGGTGACCCACTTCCTGAAGAGACGATGTGAGTGTACCACTAGCATCCTTAACTGAAGCAATGAAATTCCTCTTAGCATTTCTTTTGACCAAAGAATGAAAATAACTGGAGCACCTATCACCCTCCACCATAATTTTGGACTTAGATAGTTGCAAGTAGAAACTCCTTTCTGCCTCACCAAGTATATTGGCCTCTATTTTAGCTTCCTTTGTACTCTCGACCAAAGCAAGATTGGTTGGGTCACGAGAGAGTTGGAACTGTAGAGCCTCAAGTGACTCCTTAGCTCTCAAGAATCTAGAGGAGATGTGGGAGAAGTGTGAACGATTCAGCTCTTTCAATGGTCTTTTCAAGGCCTTGAGTTTTTTTGAAAGAGAGAATTGTGATGTCCCCTCTACTTCCAAACCCCAGACACTGTCTAGGATCCTAGCAAAGTCACAATGTTCCATCCATAGATTGAGAAATTTGAAAGGCTTGTTTTGCAAGGTATTATGATTCCCCCCATTTGGCAATACAAGGCAAGTGATCAGATAGGCACCTCGGTGGTAGAAACTCTACTGCCATAGTTTGTTCACTTTCAAAAAAAGCTTGGTTAGCCAATAGTCTGTCAATCTTAGTCCATACCGTATCGTTTGTCCACGTGAAAAGCATCCAACAGACGGTAGTTCCTCAAGTCCCAAGTTGTCACAGCACTCAACAAAATCCTTTATTTCATAATTGGACAACACATCCGTCCCATTTTGTCTTTCATTATAGTTTAAGAGGGAGTTGAAATCCCCATCACAATCCATGGATCCTGAAGATTATTCCCAAAGTTCACCAAAGACTCCCAAAGCGGTCTTCTGTTTGTAATAGAGTGTAAGCCATACACAAAACTAGCATAAATGGACTCATTAGATATCTTACAAGTCACACAAGTATGGATGACTTGTACATGTGTGGATAGAATGTCAACATGTGCGGATGTTTGATTCCAAAGAATCACATTCCTGCCTCCATCATGATCGTTGAAGTTGTTAGCAAAAGCCCACCCCGGCAGTTTACATTTAACAAAAGTCAAGATCCTCTCCTCATCCATCTTGGTTTCCAAAATTGCTAAGACATCTACTTTTTTCCTTGTGATGAAGCTGTTTACCCCATTATGTTTGAGGAGCTTGTTAAAGCTCCTAATGTTCCAACTGACTATATTCATGTTTAGGAGCTTGAAGAAGAAGTACCCATCTTCCTATTTTTTGCATGTATTGTTGTTAAAGGACCCATCTTCCTTGCCCCCTCCTTAGTTGATTTGTTAACAATTGTTGCTTCCACCGTCACCCTAGCAATCTTATCAGCTTGTTCATCTTCCTGATCAGATTCATCAGTGCTAGCCTCATCCTCAGAATACTCATCCTCAGTAGGCCCATGCTCCTCCATAGTAAGAACCTCTTTAGTTACCTGTTGACCAATCACCATTGTCATGGATGGTTTCTCAACAGCTTGTTTCTCTTCATCACCAGCATTAGTATTCACTTGCTTCATAGTGCCCTTATTCAATTGTCTCTTGGCGTAAACTTGCCCCAATTTTGTAGCCCTTAGTGCTGCTGGTTCCTTTATCCTGAGGCATCCAGGTTCTTTCAGAATAGGATCTGGATGCGTAGCACCCTCCTTTCCTGGTCTTTTTGTGGTTGCATCAAGAAGTTGTTCACCCAATTTTGTAGTCCCTTGTGCTGTTGGTTCCTTTATCTTGAGGCATCCAGGTTGTTTCATAATAGGTTCATGATACGTAGCAACCTCCTTACGAGGTCTTCTTGTGGTTGCATCAGGAAGTTGTTCCTTGCTATCACTGGTCCTTGGGGCTGTATTAGTGTCTTTACTCACTCCCCCATCAACCTTTTTCTGATTTTATCGAGGCCTCAAAACTCCTCTAGACTGTCCCCTATTAGGTTTCCCACCCCTAGCTTTAGAAATTCCACTTTGTTGTCCTCTAACCCTTGATTTACTCCTGCGTAGTCTAGATATATCATCTCTATTTTGAGTCTTAGGCAAAGCGGCTTCTTGCTGTAACGCCTTTTTGAGTGGTCCATTTTTCCGTTGTTCCCCCAATTTACATACCTTCTCATCATGTCCAAAGGAGTGGCATGTCTTGCAAAGCTTAGGTATGAACTCATAGCAAACCTTTTGCTTATTAATCTTTCTCGAAGGCATCTCTAGTTCCACGTCATATACAATCTCCTCTGAAACATTAACTTCCACAAGAGCCCGAGCATAGCCTGGCCTTTCCCTGTTTGCTGTCATCCCATCAATGAACAAGGGATTACCTATAAGAGATGCCACATTGCTAAGAGAATTCTCATTCCAAAGAAAGAGTGGTAAACCAGGAAAAGTAACCCAAAGGGGCATGACTGCCTCTTCTTCTAGGGAGAAATCGAATTCTTGTGGCATTGTTTTAAGGAGTAATTGTTTTCCAAAGGCCACATATGGCCCCCCATTCAAAACATTCTCCCTTTCCTCAAAACATGACCCAAATGTGACAAATTTCTTGGACAGCAGCGGAACCCAGGAGAATCCGCACCTGCTAGGCAAAAAATCTAAGCAAGAAATCTAAAGAAATGGTCTAGATCTGCGGAAAGCACTTTGGTTTCAGATGCCAAAGTTGAGAGCTTCTCTCTCTGACTTTTTAATAATTGCATTTTACTACCATGAAGTTAGGGGGTTATGCACTTTTGTTCAAATGTTTCTAATAATACACTAGCAGTCAAATTGTTAAGTTTTTGCTAAAGAATAGCAGCAAAACGGCTTCAACGACTTCTACCTACTTTTGCATTTGACTCCATCAATTTTGTTTCTTTTACAATTTAGTCCATTCAAGAAATAAATTAACCCATTCGTCTTTAATTTTAAGTTAAAACTTTCAAAAAAAAAAAATTAATAAAAAAAATTAAGTCCTCTAAAAACACTAATTTCTTTTCTCACGACTCTTCCATTTTCTCCCCTATTTATCATCATACTTGTCAACACTGGCAACATTATTACGCTTTCGATTATGCCCATGATAATTTGCATTTGAAACTTAAAACTTGGACTCTGCCACTGCTTACTCTGCCTTTTTTTTAGCAGAGTAGCAGTGGATTCCTCATAAACGGAGTTTGTTCAGGGGCATAATCAATTGTTATCAGAAATTGTTCTTTTTTAGATGTGGAGATTATAAGGTGCCAATTTTGTGTGAGTAACAATAGTATCTGTTATTCCACCGACTATAAACGCGTTATGAGTTAAAACTTACCTCCAAAATCCTTGTGATGTCCCATATACTTTCTTATCTAAATTACTTTTGTAATGTGCTTTTGCAGCCGAGAAATAAATGATGAGGGGATCAATCAAATCCTGCAACTGGTCTTTCAAGGAATGAAAATAAAGATCTTTGTAGACAACGAAAAGGGAAATCGTAAACATTTTTTTAGTTGTTGAACATTAAGTTGAAGGGTTTCCGTCATTTGAGCTCTCTGTATTTGCTGATTAAGCATTAGATTTGAATTTAAAGGGATGATGTGACTTGTATATTTTGTTTTCACATTTGTTTACATGAACACGGGGACACATGTCTGGTATACTATCATGTTTATGTTGTTACGAAACTGAATGGTTGACAAAACTTTGAGTTTGTCTATACCGACATGTTTCCTCTTGTTTGTTGGCCGAAATGAGATTATGTTTTTGTTAGATGATTATTATCTCATTTGGAATTCATTTGACTCTCTGTGCTCTTCATTCAATGCCCTTAACCAATTATTTTGTTTCTTGTTTACAACTTGAGAGCTTTGGAGGTATGTGGATGTGCTCTGTCTTGAGAAATTTGAAGAAGTTTCATGTTTGATAATGAGGTAACCTATTTTGCTACTTCAGCTTTCAACTCTTTTGGATGGGTTTCTGATTTTTCTTCCTCTTTCCAAGTCTATCGTTGTGATTTTATCTCTCGCTTTCCTGAATTTGGTATACATTGATGATTTGGAGGATATGCTTGAAGAAGCAGTGCTATCACTTTCTGTCAAGATCATAGATTGTTTCAGTTTTGTTCGATTCATCATAAATTCATAAACTTTCAGGTTTGGAAGACACGTCTTTCTTTGAATAGTGTATTTCACATAGTTTCTTAATGTATGGATCATTGCATCGTTAAATAAACTTTTGCCCAAATTCTGGAACTTTATATTAATTATGGCTACATCTATATGCGTATTACTTTTCTGAAAATATTTTCGCTTCTTATTTATTTCAATTGGATAATGCTCCCTTTGCTTAGTTCTAATATAACTTCTTATTTTTTTTGCTAAGTTAGTTCTAATATAACTTATGTTTTGAGTAATGTGACACTTTTGCTTGTTACCAAGTTTGAACTTTTCTAATGGTAAAAAGAACTTGATTCTTGAGTATTAATAAAGTGAGTAACTATGTATGGTTTAATCTTCTCTCCTTTTAATTTTAGATTTTAGTTCCATGTTATATCAAAGTGGTTCTTGGGTCTGCCTTCTCTGATTCTTTTTGACTTTGATTGAGAGAATGATTCCGTAGCAACTGTAACGGTAGAAGGGATTACTATTTCAATGATATTCAGTGAGCAGCCACTTTGCGCATTCATTGTCAAATGTTAGCTAGTCTCCAATTCATTATTTCAGTGGTATTCTATGAGCAACCATTTCGTGCATGTATTGTCAAATGTCAAGTTTATCTCATATCTTTCGCCTGCCACCCATGCCCCCAATTTATTATGGACTTGATGGATTATGTTAATATGAGGCAAACAGTCGTTACTGCGTTGGTGCTTTGGCTACAAGATCTGAACAATTATATTATTGAGAATTGGTTAATTGATGAACTGTGAACTATAGTATTATGATTAAATGCTCGATCCTCTGGTTCATATATTCTTTCAAATCGATAAGAATGAATTTCTACATGCTGCGGCTAGAATGTTTGTAGAATTTGAGGCATGACATGCCTAATCTTTTTCTTTTTGCTATTATTGTTCCTATTACTCCTTCCATCACAAATTATTTAACTTTGTGTTTTACACAGAAATTAAAAGTTCATCAAATTCTATTGTAGCATACTAGCATACGTTAAAATGTCATTGTCAAGTATTATCCTATTTAATTTTACTCCCAATTTAATTTTACCTTATTTTCTCTCTCCAACATTCAATGTAAGTGGTATAATTGGAAAACTCATTGTTAATAATCTTTTATTTAAAAAGTGGACAGTTAATTTGTGACAGATTAAAAAAGAATTGTGGACAGATAATTTGGGATGAAGAAGTAGTAATTAATACTCCCTCCGTCCCAAATTATCTGTCCACATTTCCTTTTTAATCTGTCCCAAATTAACTGTCCACTTTATAAATAAATGGTTTATTAATGATGATTTTTCCAATCTTACCCTTACATTAAATGTTGTAGAGAGAAGAATAGAGAAAGAAAAGA
Source organism: Vinca minor (assembly GCA_026122235.1). Taxonomy (NCBI): domain Eukaryota; kingdom Viridiplantae; phylum Streptophyta; class Magnoliopsida; order Gentianales; family Apocynaceae; genus Vinca; species Vinca minor. Next base: position 6,000,937 of record JAOCZM010000096.1, read on the forward strand.
AGGTAGAATTAATTTGGAAGCAACATTAAATAGGGTCATGTTTAACATTTTACTATATTCTACTAATTCTCGTGCAAAATACAAATTAGACAGATAATTTAAGACAGAGAAAGTAATGCCATCATTTCCCAGAAAACAATGCGGTTATTGAACCAGAGAATAACGATAATCCGGACACTAGAGCTTAAGATGCATTTGAAGAATTACAGCAGGAGGACTACAATGATGATTTTATTCTTGTTTGTTGAATACCATATGTTCAGCACAATCATCGTGTTTAAAATTGTGGGTGGTAGTTTAAGAAAAATAATCTTTAAAATATATAAATGAACAAATATTTTGGGAAGAAATAAAATAGATAAAACCCTTTACAAATATATATTCAATATTTTGTCAATTGAAAGTTGGATTGATATATATATATATATTTTTTTAGTAGGAAAAAGTTTGGCTGGATTAGCCTCCGGTCAAGTAACACAGCTACTACAGACTCTAAGGATCATATGTCGCTTACAAAGGTACTTACCGATCGTACACCAACACAGCCTTCAACGTTGGCAACAATAATTGAACAGTTGACCTTTACAAGGATGTGTCAAATTTTTACCCACTGAACATACTTGTGTTGGTGAAAGTTGAATTGATTGATAAGATGTGTGTAATTTCTTATAAAGAACCAGAATTCAAACATCTTTCAAAATACTCCCTTTATTCTTTAATATAATATTTTGAAGATATGTAACGAAAATTAATGATGAAAACATAATGTAGTTTGCTAGTTAAAATACTAATATTACTCTCTTAAATAAGACTTGTATACCACCAATTCTATTTAAAAGAGTAATACTGATATTTTGAATAAAAAATATTTAATTTTTACTTTATTATTTTTTACTGCATGTCCTGAAATCTTATACTCACCCCGTTGCAAATTAACTGTTAATATTTTGTTTTTTTGTTTGTTCTCAATTAACTGTCAACTTTTCCAATTAATGACATTTTTTCCAATTTGACCCTTTTTCAAACTCCTAATTGAATGCTCTAGTTAGCTAAAATGATGACTTTTCAACATATATTTAAGAGGTAGTTGAATGTTGTGTGAGATGAGGTAGTCAAAAATACATAAATTTTAAATGAGATTAATAAAATTAATAAGGGGTATTTTAGACTTTTACTTATATTTTACTATCTAAATTATCAAATCTAATATCAGTGTATTTGTAAAGGTAGACAGATAATTTGAGACGAAGGAATGGGGTTAGCATAAAATAAAGATGGGATGCGTGGGGACATTTGAATAAAAACTAAAGAGAGGGGAGAAGAAAGAAGAAAACAAGTGTGCAAAAGTAGATAAGAAGGGAGAGAAAGAGAGACAATTATGTGATGATGTGACTAATTATGAATCACAAAGTTATGTGGACCTGATCCATATAGAAAAATTCCATACTTTTTGACTTTTGAGAATAAAATACTCCAACAAAATCTCCATCATTTTATCGCCAATTCTGGAATTTATTGAAAGAAACAAATTTGGCTGAGTAAACAGTTTTCCGATTCCGCTACAAACTCCGTAGGGTATTGCATTAGACTAACCATGGTTTAGCTGAAAGGGCTAATCACTGCAATGATTTTTTGAATCATTGCAGTGATTTTTTGAAAGGGCTAATCATTGCAGTGATTTTTTTGGAGTGAACTTTTTTGTCCTCCGACTTCAAACCAACCCTAATAAATTCCTGATACCCTATAAACCCTAAAAAATCCGTGACTTGAAGACGGAATTGCCACTTCCGTCCTCAAATTGCAGTGGATATATCCTCTAAACCCACATTTAATCCTCTATATATACATACATACTTATTCTTCTAAAATCATATAAAATATAGAAATTTCTCTCAAAATTTCCTTCCTTCCAAACTAAGAATTAATTGCCATTTGGGTTATCAACGTTTTTACAAACGGCCAGTTTCATCACTTTTGAATTTTTTTAACTTTTTGGGTCACCAACATATTTACAAACCGCCAAAATCATCATTCCGTCTAAAATTTATACAAAAACCGTCAAAATGGATGACTTTCTATGAGCAGTGCTTCATCTTCTTCATTGTTAAAGGGCAAAATTGGAAAAAATCCAAAAGCAAGAACACCATCTTCAAAAATCAAGAAGACCATTTTCAAAATTTTCAAAAATCAAGAACACCATTTTCAAAAATCAAACCCATCTTCATCTCCATCTTCATTCCCATTCTTCTCCTCCACTACCACCGCCTCACCGCCATAGAGCTTCAAATTCATCACCAATAACCCGGAAAAAATCGCAAAAGAAGTCAGAAATTTTTTTTACGCTCAAAAAGCTGCGATTTTTGGCTATTTTTGAAGACTTGGAAGCTCTCATCAAGGATTTATCTTCTTTATGATGTTGGGATGGTGTTCCAAAAGTCGAATTTGAAGGTATTTCTTTGGGTTTTTTGAAGAAAAAATCACCCAAAAAAATCGTAGCTTTTGGGGCAGAAAAAAAATGGCAGGAAAAAAAAATTTCGGACTTCTTTTGCGATGTTTCAACCCTTGATTTTTCTTCAAAAATCGCAAAAAACCCAACAAATACCTTCAAATTCGACCATTGGAACACCATCCCAACATCATAAAGAAGATAAATCCTTGATGAGAGCTTCCAAGTCTTCAAAAATAGCCAAAAAATCGCAGCTTTTGGGGCAGAAAAAAAATGGCAGGAAAAAAAAAAATTCGGACTTCTTTTGCGATTTTTCTGGGTTATTGGTGATGAATTTGAAGCTCTATGGTGGTGGTGGTGGTGGTGGTGGAGGAGAAGAATGGGAATGAAGATGGAGATGAAGATGGGTTTGATTTTTGAAAATGGTGTTCTTGATTTTTGAAGATGGTGTTCTTGCTTTTGGATTTTTTCCAATTTTGCCCTTTAACAATGAAGAAGATGAAGCACTGTTCATAGAAAGTCATCCATTTTGACGGTTTTTGTATAAATTTTAGACGGAATGATGATTTTGGCGGTTTGTAAATATGTTGGTGACCCAAAAAGTTAAAAAAATTCAAAAGTGATGAAACTGGCGGTTTGTAAAAACGTTGATGACCCAAATGGCAATTAATTCTCCAAACTAAGGTAGTTACTCTCAAACTTAGAATTTTGAAAATGAATAGCGAAATGGATCCCGCCTTGGAAGAGTATTTCAGACACCAATTTAAAATTGTTGTCGGAAATCAAACCAATAGAAAAATGGTAATATCTTATTTTGTAATGTGTATTTTTTTTTATCAAATGCGTTGACCTATTTAATTAAAATGATTTTATGTAGCATCTTCCATCAATGTACACAAATTGGTTGGAGCGACCTGTCTGGGCTTAGCTAGTTGTGTCTATCTGAAGGACGTCATTGCGAATCAATTGTGCGTTTATGTATCCACAAGAATTTTTGCGTGACTTCAGCTGAGAGATACAGTTCATTTTATCCCTTCTCTGATAACATACTAGATATTTATTTTAAGGGAAGGTTATTGATAAGGCCTGTGATCGGTTACTTGAAGGGAGAATTATCGTATCCCTCTGACGGGGCTTTTTTTCGATAGAGTTTTCGAATAGATATAGACAAAACCTACTCGGGAATTTCAAAACCGGTACGTTTTTTTATATTAAATTTTTGAAAAAATATTCGTTCATCTTCAAGTTATTTATTGTAATTTGTTTTTATGTGTAAAGTGGATAGGTAGAAACTATATGCAATGACGCGTTAGAATGCAGCTTGGAATCCCTGAAGTACTACACATGTGTAATAGTCGCGGGGATCAAACTGACACTCCATGTGACTAGAGACGAAGGCGGAGACGATTACTATTTTTTTGGGTGGCCTGAGTTTGTTGTGTTTTTGAGATTGCACCCCAGTAGCCATGTACAAATCCATCCAGTCCCTTACGATATCCTTGATTGTAAGTAATAAACACAATTCGTATAACTATTTCATAAATTGAATGGTTTATCCGCTTTTACTGTGCAATATATGCGAGAATTAAATGACGTAGGAGTCCCTACCTCTTACGAAGACAATTGATAATAGAAAATCCGAGACAGCACTGCCCAGTCTTACTCGCGGAGCTATAACTTTCTGCTCGAGAATCGGAATGGCGTTCAGTCTGCGCTCACTCGAAGCTTATTCGATTATCTTCGATTCGGTATATAATAGGCTGAAAACGAATAGGTAACGCTCCCTCAGCGATCTCTCAAAGTTCAGGACAGATTCTCTAAACTTGCAAAAACTCACTGTTTTCCCCAATTTATTGCTGCTAAAAAAACAGTCCCTTGCACTCTTTTTTTTTCCTTGGTGAGTGTGAGAGCAGAGCCCTTTATGTAATGCCTTGATTTTTGCACGTTCCAAAGCCCTCAATCCCCTGATCCCATAACCCCTCAACTCTTTGAAACCCACGATTCTCTATTTTCTACTACTTTTTATTTTATTTTATTTTTTAAAATCCCTTCCCCCTGATTCCTTTCCTGATATATATACTTTTATATTATATTATTCATTTTCCTTTATTTCCTCAACCCACGAACCTCCTTGACCCTTATTCCCACGTTGCCCCATATTTCTACTGGTGGCCTATTCATTTTCTTTTAACTTAAACAAAAAAAATCCTATTCACATTCCCCTCAATAAAAAGTAAAAACGCACACTAAATAAAACACGTAACATGTTGTATCAATTAATTAAACACGTAGTCACATAATTACAGTTAATAAATCATACTTACACAGTTAGTCATGAAAATTTAAATTACACGTAAGTGAAAAATTACGGGTATCACACCACCCCACTCCGAACACCCCTCAGTGCTACCTTACACACACACACACACACACACACACACACACACACACACACACACACACACACATATATATATATATATATATATATATATATATATATATAGGGAAATTTCATTTTGGTCCTTGTAAATGGCTCGCAATGTCAAGTTCATCCCTAAAATTTTAGAAATATCAACCTCGTCCCTATAAATGGCTTGCAGTGTCAAGTTCGTCCATGTAATAGCTAAGAATTTCAAGTTGGTCCCTGAAATTACAGAAATGTCAATCTCGTCCCTAAAAATGGCTCGCAATGTCAAGTTCATCCTTGAAATTTCGGAAAAGTCAACATCCATACCAAGTGATGTTGCCATCTTTAGAAATTTTTGTATATATATATTTGCAATTTGTTTCTGGTTTCATTATAATCGGTTTTGAATTTCGTTTACGAAAATTTTCAATTTTCTAGATTTATTTAAGCTTCAGTATATTCTTGAGAAGAGAGTCAAATTGTGATACATATTTTTCTAATGATATGTTGAACTTGGTATGAAGGTTGGCATTTTTTAAATATTAGGGATAAACTTGACACTGCGAGCCATATCTAGGGACGAGGTTGATATTTCTGTAATTTTAGGGACGGATTTGACACTACAAGCTATTTACAGGGACGAACTTGACACTGTGAGCCATTTCTAGGGACGATATTGATATTTCTAAAACTTCAAGGACGAACTTGACACTACAAGCCATTTATAGGGACCAAAATGAAATTCACCCTTATATATATAGCAACTCCTTATCCGGGTAAGGGACAAAATTATTACAATTAGGTTTATCTACCAATAACTCTTATTAATATCCTGCCACTAAGAATTCTTGTAAATTGTTAATAAGATAAATGGCCTTAATACATTCTGTGAAAATTAGCTCATGTGCCCCATATCATTTCAAAACCAATTGGCAAGGAAAGGTGTTAACCCATGAACTTATATGTTATTTAAATCTTCCCTAGACACTCAATGTGATACTTCATATTTCAAAACATTCTCAAGCAGCCTAAGAAGATGCAGTGATGATGGGCTAAATGATATTGCTATCTTATGATCGTAAGTTCCTAAAATCGTTATATTCATAATTACTCTCAATGTAGAGCAGCATTCATGAAAACTTGAAGCAAAATTTTTGTTCAAACAGCATCGATATAATTGACTGACACATCATTTTACCTCCAATCCCAGGACTCACTTGAACTTCTCAACTTCTTATTTTTTCTTTGGCTTAAACAACTTTAATTGTCTGGCTATTCTTTTTTTTTTTTTTTTTTTGACGCCCGAAGGCGATTGTCCCGAGGGGGAAGAGCGGAGAATACCCTAAATAGGAAGATTGTAGCATGCTTCAAGTCGGGGAGGGAACTTAGTCTCACAAGGAGGAGAATTTATTGCCCCACAAGGAGAGATACGGGAATCGACCACGGAACCTCCGTCCCGTGGCCGGGTAACCTTACCACTTGGACTACCCGATTCCCATAATTGTCTGGCTATTCAAGTTTTCTCAACTGCATTTGATGAATTTTCATTTTTACCTCTTGAATCAAATGGAATTCCTTGGTTGCTCAACCTGCTGAATCCGTCATTAATTTTGGGTTTAAGTGATTTAGGATGATGTTTTAATTTCTTTGAATATGTGACTGATAAAGATGGAGATGCTGGTGGTTGCTGGTGGTTGGACATGGATAGGCATTGAAGGGGTGGGTTGGGTTGAGGGTGGTGGGCTGTAAGGGGAGACGTGTAGATATTATTTTAAATGTAGATGTCCTAAAATGCCCCTAAACATTTTGTGTTGACTTGGTCAAAATTTTGACTTAACCATTGACTAATGATTTTTTGGAAGAAATGAACTTACCAATGGTAAATTATTTTGGAATTTTAATATCCAAAATTATTATTTTGGGAACTTGTTTGCAATCTATAAATTGTTTGGGGACCAAATACACCAATTGGCCAAAAAGGAATGAACCAAAGAAAAAGAGCCCATCATCAAATAAAAATAATAAATTTTTAACAAAAAAGGAGCAAAAAGGAAAACTTGAGAGAAAAAAAACAAACCACAGACCATTCATTGACTTCAGTTTAAAGCCAAAATCAAAATTTGTGGACAACTTTTCAGTTCATGTTAGAGCATATATCCAAGAAAGAGATGTTCAACAAATTCATAGCCTCCCAGTTTCTCTCAAATCTCTATATTTATCAAAAAAAAATCCACAATTTCTAACCCAGCCCAAGAACCCAAAAAAAATCTTTTATTATTATTATACTTAAAATAAAATAAAATAAAATTTCTCTCACAATTAGCTTCATATTACACATTGACAATTGCATAGTAGTAGTAGTACATTCAAGAAAAAACAGTATTTTTTAAGTACAAAATTTCAATCAAAACCAAAATATCATACAAATTAATCAGGTCAGAATGTGTTTTCTATAGAAAAGATGGAATCTTTACCTTCGATTTCAAAAGGGTTTTGTGCTGTGAACCAGATCTGGCTGTGCCTGAAAATTTGAGGGCAGAGAAGATTTCAAAAGCTGGGAAAATGACCAAAGTGAAGCTGACAAAAATTGATCTTGAATGGCTTCATGTGATTAGTGAAGGTTGGGCTAGTCCTCTTAGAGGATTCATTAAAGAATTGAGTATTTGCAGAGCTTGCATTTTGTTAGTTTAAGATTGAAAGATGGGCATGTGGTTAATATGTGATTATGGGGAGAGTCTGGCCTGGGACCGTCCCAATGGGACAGGTCCCACCTTTTTAATTAAAAAACATTTCTCTCTCTTATTCCCTCATCTCCCTCTATTTTTATAATCTTTTTCTCTCTCTTCAATCATATCTCCTCTTTTCTCTTTCCAATTTCATCTTCCCCCAACCTTCTAATACCATTTCCAATTCCATTCCATTTCCCCAGCCTTGTACTCTCCTCAAAATACAAAGCAAACCCTTACTTCCTCAATTATTCTTCAATTTTCATCATCTTTATTCCAGGCTCCATATCTTCTTTTTTTATTTCTTTCTTTCTAATTCCTCCTCAATCAAATCTTTTGTTGAAATAATGATGTTGTCTTTCAATTCAAACTCGATGAGCCATCAAAGTAGAAATTAGTATTTTTTTTTATTTGCCTTTGAAGGAAAATGAGTTTTGCCACCAAAAAAAAAAAGAGCGAGAGAAGAGATTGAATAGAAACCCAGTAAATGGAATGGAATGGAATTGGAAATGGAAATGGTATTAGAATTTAGAAGGTTGTGGGAAGCTGAAATTAGAAAGAAAAAAGAGGAGATATGATTGAAGAGAGAGAAAGAAGATTATAAAAATAGAGGGAGATGAGGGAATAAGAGAGAGAAATGTTTTTTAATTAAAAAAGTGGGACCTGTCCCATTGGGACGGTCCCAGGCCAGATTTTTCCGTGATTATGAGGCAAAAGAAAATATTGTTGCATTGGCTTGCAGTGGGTACAGTACGGATTTTATGTGGAACGCGTCTTTTTTCTTTGGGTACGTATTGAATTCATCAGGCACCTGCTTTTTGGCATAAAAATATGACAGGTATTTTTAAAAATGGACTAATATTCTGTGTATATTAATTTCACATTTATATACCTAATCACTCATAATTTATTATGTGGATATTTTTTTTAATTATATGTATACATAGTGAATTGTGAGTGGTTGGACGACACAAAAATATATACATACATGAATACGACAATTATTTGCCATTAAAAATAAGACTAGTATAGTACAAAATAGGTCATGTTTTTGTTTTAAATTAATATTGACCGTCAAACTTTTAATTCAACAGAGAAATTAAATTATGCATGTACTGAAGAAAAAAAATTGTGGTGATTTCGTAAAAAAGAGAAATATTTCTGTGGGTCACATGTGCAAGGCACGTGACACTTTTAATATTTTTTTGGTCGGATTCGCTATTTTGATAAACGAAACATATTTGTAAATTAGTTTGGTTACAAATAGATTAAATTAAAGTTATTACTATTTTGAGAAAAGTAAAAAAAAAAATGATATATATATATATATATAGAGAGAGAGAGAGAGAGAGAGAGAGAGGAAAAGTAAAAAAAATGATATATAGAGAGAGACAGAGAGAGAGGATTTCTCATATCCCACCCACAATTGATATTCCAAATGAGAAAAGTGGTAAGAGTATCATAAATTCAATATTTTAATATTTCACCAAGGGTGCACCGCCAGTTTTTTTTTTTTTTTTTTACGCCCGTTGGGCGATGCCCCATGAGCGGAGAGATAGAACTGCCTCACCAGAGGAGGAGAGAGTAACCCTAGAAAGGAAGTCAAATTAAAGCATGCCCCATGCGCGGGAAGGGTATTGAGCCCACGACTGTAAGGAGGAGGAGAGAGTAACCCTAGAAAGGAAGTCAAATTAAAGCATGTCTCATGCGCGGGGAGGGTATTGAACCCACGACGGGCAGACCTTGCCCCACTGGGCTAAGGAACCTTTGATCACCGCCAGGGTTAAAACCACAGAAATATTACGTTTTAGGTACAAATTCTAACACAAGATAACTCTTGTTGGCCAAGCACAAGAATTTGGAAATACTATCCACTGAAATGAGGCATAGAGGGGAGCCGCTACAAAAAAGTTTCGGGGGTTACGAAGGAAGCTTTCAAGCCCTATTTCTTCTGTCCGAATTGCTTGCATCTTTTTTTATGTCAAGAAAAAAATATGGCAGACTAACTGATATTTTGATCAGTTAATGAAAGAGAAGTGGAATTAATACAATGAATTCAAAAGAATCAAACCTCTCTTGTTCAGAAGAATCGAAACTCATCACCGACGAGCCGGGCCTTATATCTTTCAACAAGCCTTTTGTCGGGTAAGACGCTAAGACGACAAGCACCTCTAAATTTAGGGGTTCTTTCTATAGGTGAACGCGAGGGAAAGGTCGTATATACTGATATGGACAAGATCTTTTTGCCCTGGCTTAGCTTCCTTCACCCCTACGCCTAGGAAGAAACCTCTTGTATGTACGTGCTTTACTAGGTCCTTTTGGAAAAAAACTTTGAAATGAGGTCTAATAGATCTCCTGTATCTTCCAAAAGTAAAAAAGATCTCTGAGAGTTGTTTACTAAATCCGAAAGAGAGTATTTGGTTCTCCCAATAACTCAACCTAGTTGTCCTAAGAGTTGATATGTCAACAGCTGATTCAATAGTTGTGAATTCAATTCCTTCATTCACTGGTGTATTGTTGGGACTGTGCTGACTAGTTAGAATTAGAGTGTGATTGGATTGAGTTTGGATTTGAGATTTGAATTTCAGTCTCAAAATCAAACTCAATTATAGATAATTTAATACTTTGAATTTCATTCACATACTCATTCTAAAGCTGGTTCGGATTTGGATTTGAGTCTTAAATACCAAACTTTAACAAAATCCAATCCAAGTAAATCGTCGCACCAAATTATGATAAAATGAATATTTTATGATGATTAAGGGAGCTGAGGTATTAGTAAAAGGCCAAATGGTCTTGACCTCATGCTCTAGTCAAATGAGAACCTAAATTGTTGCTCTGTGGACTCTCATTTTCATTAGCGCTTGCAGATATTTTGAGTGGGGAATTCGAATAGAACAATTATTTTGAGAGTTGGATTTATGCTTAACTCAAATTCAAAAAGTAATTTAACATCTGAATTTAAAGTTTGCATAATTGGATTTTTTTTTTTTTTTTTTTACAGGGCGGGGGCGGGGGATAGGGATTCGAACCTGGGCTGAAGCCAGGTTTTTGGCTACCTTTTCCACTGGGGCAAGCCTGAGTCCCTGCATAATTGGATTTAAAATATATGTGTAGCTTAATATTACTCTCATAATATATTGAGTAATTGGATTTAAGTGCAACTCAATTCCCAAAAAATACCTCTAAGGAAAGAGAATTTCTCGATTTTATAAGTATTTTTATTAGAAATTAGTCAATGTAATTTTTTTAATAAAGTAAATATTTTTCGGTTAAATAAAATTGATTAAAATTTTAAATTTTATAAATTAAAAAAAAAATGACTAGGCCACAAAATTTTATAAGACTTTGTCCACAAGAAAAATATTCTTTAATTTTGTACTTTCACTTTAGAAAAAAAAAAATCCGTGAAAAATAAGCAGTGAATCGATCTATTTTGTCGTGAACTACACTCACATAACTAACTATCTATAAGTGTCAAGAGGTCCATAGCTCAATGGGCCTATGACCTGCCCCACGACCGTGAGGTCACGGTTCTACACCCTCCCCTACGTGGGGCTAAATAATTTTTACCTCCTTTTTGTGAGGTCCACCTCCTCCTGTGATATTCGGATTAATTGCCATTTGGGTCCCCAACATATTTGCGCGCAGCCAATTTCATCCTTTTTCTTTTTTTTTAACTTTTCACATCCCCAATATATTTTCAAACAGCCACTTTCATCCTTTTTAACTTTTTCCAGCCATTTTCATCCCCAATATATTTTCTAGCAGCCACTTTCATCCCAATATATTTTCAAACGACCACTTTAATCCTTTTTAAAGTGGCTGTTTGAAAAATTTTTGAGATGAAAGTACTGCTAAAAATATATTGAGATGAAGATGGCAGTTTGAAAATATATTGGGGATGAAAGTGGCTGAAAAAAGTTTAAAGGGATGAAAGTGGCTGTTTGAAAATAAATTGATGACCGAAAAAGTTAAAAAAAAAAGAAAAAGGATGAAATTGGCTGCGCGCAAATATGTTGGGGACCCAAATGGCAATTAATCCTGTGATATTCACCTCGCTGTGTTACGTGCAATTTCCCGTCTTTTGGTTTTTCGACCTGTTGATGGCAACGAGACTGCTGGCGCATATAAGGTGGTCGTAACAAAATGGAGACGCGCATATAAGATGTTCTGAACAATGACAATAATATTTAGAAAGTCTCTCATGAAGCATGATATAAAGTATAACCATTTTCCATGTGTTAACAAGTCTAATCTAAAGATAGTAAGTCATACGTTACTCCTGCTTGTGGTGATATGTCGAACAATGTTTGCACGAGCTCTAGACTGAGTGAGAGCCATATTTTGTGGCCGAAACTCTAAGCTAAATCCTGATTTAATCTCACCGAAAATTGTAATAAAGTACTGTTAACAAGTTTTCTCATAGATCATAAGTTTTTCTCACAGAACGCTCATATACAAATCAATACACCAAATATGCTTCACAAACAAGATGATTCAAGAAAAGATGTTCAAAAGGACGATATATACCCACGAAATTTTCCAAGGTTTCTGTTGTAATCAGACTCTAGCAAGGTAAAATATACAGTAACCTGCAAGTTATTGCTTGGCAATGTTGGTGTCAGGAATTTGTCATTGGGAGCAAATTTTTTATTGAAATTTTGTATGGGAGCGAAATGCAATATTTATAAGGAAATTTCAGAAAAAATAAATTTTTCCTATAAAAAATTCGTCATTTCTAAAAATATTGGGGAAGGCGCCCACTCCCGCTCCCTTAGCTCCGCCACTGTTGCTTAGGCGGTATAGAACGGGTTCCATGACGCTTAGAAACTTCCCAATGTTCGGAAAAATCTGGGGTGGAACGGTCCCAATGGGACCGGCCCCACTCCCCTCTCACATAAAAGATGGAGGACCCACCTGAATGAGCTTTGCTTTGAATGACCTGCAGGGGACCTCTACTGTAAGTGGGATCACTGTTTAATTTTATGTGAGAGTGGAGTGGGGCCGGTCCCATTGGGTCCGCCCCATGCCAGACTTACCCCCAATGTTCACACCATCATGGCTTATTTACTTCACGTTGAAAATGACATGTTATATGATACTGATACTAATACTGATACTGATACTAATACTAATACTAGATATCATCTCTCTATATATCAAACACAACAGTACCTATATTTTTTTTCCCCTTTTTTTTTCTCTCTTCTCTCTCTTTCCCTGCTCTTCCTGCATTTTTTTCCCCACTGCTACTGATCAGATTTGGCCATTGGCTCCGGCTAATGGTCAAATCTTGGTCCTTTTATTCAGTTTTTATAATTTTATTTTGTACTACAAATTATATGAAACCTTTTTCAAAGTTTTTTCTTCAAGATTCAAGACGCAGTGGTTAGATGAGTCTCAGATCTAGACTTTTTTTCTATGTTTCTAGGAGGATTTGTTCAACCCGTACTTGATCTGGGCCCTTTATCAACTTTTTACATCTTCCCGAGGCAATTTGTAGGATGGTTGATACGCCATGATCCTATAAATTGTCGACCCCTGAAGAAGATGTTGAAAGTGATATTCTCCTGGCCCTTTGGTTCAAGGATTGCGATGAAAATGCTTTGAAGGAGAAGATTATGTATTCGTTTAGTTGCTAGTTTTTCTAGTAGTTTTTCCTAACCATCCAAATTGTATTGAGTGTGTCTTTTGTCTATTATCGTGATTTTTTAAATCATTGTATAACTTTTATTTTCTATATTTTCAGATTTTTCTTTAGTTGTAATGCCCTTGACTATATGTAATTAATGGAAACACAATTTATTCAGCAAAAAAAAAATCTCTCTATAATTATTACTCTCAATTTAGTATTGAGTGTTATAGAAAATTCAGAGTTATCTGCAATACACCACGTGAGAAATTTTACAAGTGCTTAATGTTATCCTCCAAAAAAAAAATTAATTAAGAAATGTTACCCAAAAAAAAAAAAAAAATTTCATGAAGAACGATAAGTTTTGGCTGGAAAAATCACATCGTCCGGATAAAATTGCCACCGGTTTTCAATATCAGAAATGACATGATTTCCTTTACGTTATCTATAACGTTAGAAGCATTTGTTAAGAAATGTTCTTTATTGCCAAGCAAAGAGTTTCAAAAGACTATATTTTGAAACGGAGAGTCTCTTTCATAAAAATTGTTAGAGAAAAGAAAATGTATTGTTCTATTTTATAATTAATACTAACAATGTATTTTATATATCTTATGTTTCTAGTATCTTGTAGATCAATGTCGGATTTAGGGATAATTACGATATGGCGCAGTCAAAACTAGGTCGTAAAAGCTGCACGTCGCTCCCTCTTCCCAAAAAATAGATCACGGTTAAAATACAAAAAAAATTGTTCTGATATGTACACAGTTAAAAGTAAAAAATTGTCTCTCTCCTCATTTTATAGTGATGTGACAAATTTGTACAATTTTTTTACTTTTAACTGTGTCCATATCAGAACAATCTTTTTTGTATTTTAACTGTGACTGAGAGAAAAAAAAAAATGGAAGAGGGCGACGTGGCGGTTTCTAGCCAGTGGGACTGAGGCTCTACCAATGGCGCAGTCATATCGAAATTTTCCTTTAGAGTGGCGGCGACCACCCCAACATTTTCAGAAATTTTTCCACACGTGTAAGCACGACATGCTACGTGATATAACATCTCTATAGTTATTATTACTATTGAGACAGTCAATTATGAAAAGGAAAAATGATTTACTCCTAGAATTTTGGGGATAGAAACCCTAAACCCTCTCAAATTGAGAGTGTTAAATGACTATCTTACCCCCTGCTGGTATAAGAGATTCACCCAACTATAAGGGTAAAAAGGTCCGAAAAATTATTTTAGTCAATCTTTTATCCAATAATTCTAGTAGTCTAGCAAGGTCCAAGACCTCAAACAATTTTTATTATTAACATTTTTATACTTCTTAAAAGATAATAAAGTTACTAGTGCATAGATTTGTGTCCTCGCTACAATTATTTGATAAAATAAATATTTTCGTTCTTTTCAGCTATTTATACATAAAATATAAAAGGCAAATTAACGCTAGAACTTTTTAAATATATTACGTTTTATAGTTTTGGAGAATCTTATCACCAATTTACCATACATGTATTATATATGAAATATGACCATTGTTTCATCTCAAATAACGAAATATAAAATTGATATTTAAAACTTAATTTTCTATCACAAACAGTTTTACTTTTACTAAATTGGAATATTTTGTTTCCAAATTAAACTATAAACATTGACAAAGAAAACACAATGCATGGTAAACTTGACGCGTTTTAGTTTTGAAATTCTTTTATGAACCTTATTTATATGAATTTTATGATTTAGAATTGTTAATGATAATAAAGGATTATAAAAAGAGATAATGGCTATTTATGCCATCTACGAATGTTTCAAATGAAGAGTTAACCCAAAAATATTTTATGTGCTATTAATGCCTCTAACTAATTACGGGGAGCTATTTATGCCCAAAAGTGGCGGAATCCGGCAAAGGGGGCGGCGTAGCACATGTGCGAACCGCACATGTGAATGTTAAGGGGCATAAATGTCAATTTACTGAGTCATCTTCAACCTCCAAACTTTTGTTCCTCTCCCACCTCATTTCCGCCATCCTCCACCGCCACCCACCTCCCCGGCGATCTCTTCCTTCCGCCACTCTCAAACCTTACCCCATCTTCCTCATTACCATAGTAAGCGATGCCCAAATCTGAATCCATTTCTGCAAAATCGGATATATGAAATTATTCACGAATTAATAAGAAAGATTGAAATGGGTTTTGTTAAGAAAGCTTGAAATGGGAATTTGAGTGATTGGTGACCAATTCGTTTCTCTTGAGATAATCACTATTTATGCCCATGAGTTTACTTTCAAAAGCAACTGTTACCCCTCAGGATTATATATCGTGCCATTTGTGTTCCCAACAATTTACGGGGTGCCATTTGTGTCCCCAACAATTTACGGGGTGCCATTTATGCCCAAAAATGGCGGAATCCTCATTCCCTCCCCCGCCACTCACCCCTCCCTCCCTCCGCCACGCACCACTGCTGGTTTTGTTTTTCTCTCTTCATGTTCTTCTTTGTGATGTTTAGATGCTTTTGTGAAATGGAGTTTAAGTGAAGAAATTGGTAGAGGCGGCGGCGGCGGCGGTGGTGGTGGAGATAGGTGGTTGTTCTTGAAATTGGTAGTGGTGGGAGAGGGGTGGGGAGGAATGGGGGAGGGTTTATTCTTTGTGTTTTAGATGCTTTTGTTAAATGGAGTTTAAGTGAAGAAATTGATGGAGGAGGAGGCGGCGGCAGCTTTGGTGGTGGTGGGGATAGGTGGTTGTTCTTGAAATTGGTAGTGGTGGGAGAGGGGTGGGGAGGAATGAAGGAAGAGATCACCTCTTTTATTTTTATTTTTTGTAAATGTGATAATAAAAAAAAGGGTCATGGGTCAGGTTTAGAAATGGGTTAAAGGCAACCCATTCAGAAACGAATAATTGGACACTTATACCCCTAAAAGAGTACTTGTGCGGTTCGCACATGTGCTACGCCACCCCCCTTTGCCGGATTCCGCCACTTTTGGGCATAAATAGCTCCCGTAATTAGTTAGGGGCATTAATAGCACATAAAATATTTTTGGGTTTACTCTTCCATTTGAAACATACGTAAGGGGCATAAATAGCCATTATCTCTTATAAAAATTCTCTCCTGGCATTGAGAATATTAGACCACAAAGTTTATAAGACTTGGTCCATAACCAAAATATTCTTTAATTTTGTAATTTCACTTTAGGAAAAAAAAAATTGTGAAAAATAAGCAGTGAATCGATTTTTTCAGCCATATCCTTTCCTTTGTCCTAAAAGAGTGAGGTATTTATGCAGTCCCACAAATATTTGGTCCTACTTATGTACTTCATTGACCAGTCCAACTAGTAAGGAACTGACTAGCTGAAGTTGATGATTATCTTTTTTTTTTTTTTTTACGCCCGTTGGGCGATTACCCCGAGGGGGAGAGAGCGGAGAGTACCCTAGATAGGGAGATTGTAGCATGCTCCATGCCTGGGGAGGGAATTTAGCCTCATAAAGAGGAGAAATTATTTGCCCCACTTGGGAAGATATGAGAATCGAACACGGGACCTCAGGCCCGTGTTCGGATAGCCTTACCACATGGGTTACCCGATTCCCATAGTTGATGATTATCTTAATGCACAATAAATGGGTAGTCCATTGACAATGACTGTTAAGAAGGCTCCCGGCTCCTATGCGGAACGTCCTTTTGTTCCGCACATGTGGGACAAAAGGATAGCCGTCGGATGAGATTTTTTAATGGTTCAGATCTGGAGAGAGAAAGTTTTGTTTTTTTAATATTTTAAGTCCAGCCGCAACTTTTCTCTCTCCAGATCTGGGCCGTTCAAAATCTCATCCGACGGCTGAGATTGTTCCGCACGTGCGGAATTTTGACTGTTCCGCATAGGAGCCGGACTGGTTAAGAAGCTGCAAAGATCAACATGCCTTGATTAGCATTGTGAAATGTAACGGTCTGATAGGCATTACATTAGACTGATATTGATTTGACAGAATTGTCATAACATGATATTTTTTTTGAAACAACATTTCTGTCAAAGACGGAAGTCTCACTTCCGTTATGAACTGACGTGGCACTTTACAGACAGGCACCTTGTCACGTCAGTCCAGGACGGAGACGGAAGTCCCACTTCCGTCCTCACTTTGCACTAGCTTCTTTAGCTCACCTTTTGCTCATCATTTATGGTTAGTATTATTATTATTTTCAATTTTATTACATAGTACCAAACTTATTGTTAAAACTTATTACATAGTATTATTAAAACACTTGGTCTTTCACTAAGTGTAATTTCATGTAACATTTAAAAAATAACGTGGCTAATTCAAAACCATAATGTTCATGTAAACCTGATTCATATAAAAAAAAATCCTATTTTAGAAGTCTTGCAATTTATTTTGCTATTAATGAACTTAGGGATGCATTGTTGGTATTTTGAAATTTATTTTAGTTTGTAATACTTAGTATACTAGTAAATAACAGTTCTTATTCCAATTTAATATCTTGAACTTTTTGCATTTTTTTACCTCTTCATTTGACATTTGCCAATTTAGTTCCAAAATTTGGGTAGTAGTAGTTCATTGCACTAAGATTTTTTTTAATGTAAACTCATGACCTCTACGTCACGAGGCCTCAGCCTTGGCTACTAGAGTAATATATAATTTATGCTTATTTATTTAACAGCTCTGGCGATTCTAGCTATTGCCCTGACTGCTTTATTTATATTCCATTCCCAATTTGAATATCGACTAGACATTCAATTTGAGACAAAGAAAACGCGACACATCCACCCTTAGTGCACCTACCCTGACAAACACCAATAAAACAAAGACAACCAGCGCAACAGCTCATCACGAGGCAAAATCCTCCCTTGGCAACACATAATTGGTTTTCTTTGGGTCCTTGAGGCAATATTTTCCTTGTCATTAATCCACTTCTACTTGGTAACTCTTCAATTAGCTACAGACAAAAGAGAGGATTAATATTTATTTAATTTGAAAATAATAATAATACTAACCATAAACGATGAGCAAAAGGAGAGCTAAAGAAAAAAAAAAAGCTAGTGCAAAGTGACTTCCGTCCTCACCCCAGAACGGAAGTCCCACTTCCGTCATTATCTGACGTGGCAAAGCGCGTCTGCAAAGTGTCATGTCAACCCAGGACGGACAGAAATGTTGTTAAAAAAAAAATACATACCATGTTATGACTATTCTGCTAAACCAGTGTCAGTCTAATGCAATGCCCCGTCTGATTCGATATATATTTGCAATGGATTCACTTTAAACATATTAGATTGGATATAATTCGTTTTATCGGGACTCAAAATGATTAGTCCATATTCAATTCATTTATAGCATGTGGACTACGGATCGATCCACATGTTAATGATTTTTTCTCCTTTTTTGGTAACACAATATCAAAAAAGAAAATGTAACACAAAACGTCAAAAATTCCTATCCATATGAGATGACATAGTATTGGGAAGGTCTGACATGGGGCGGATTCAATGGGGTTCTACACTCGTCTCACATAATTTGAGATAGGACACACCTGCAGGATAGGTATCGCAAGCATTTATGTCTCACAAGGATCCATTGGGTGCGCCCCACAAGGGGAATTTCCCATAGTATTGGTAGTTGGGTGAGTCTGGCATGGGACGATCTCATGTGACCGGCCCCACACTCCCTCTCACATAAGATCATTCAGAACCTACCTGTATTGTAGGTCCCCGTCTGCATTTATGTCTCACATGTTCCATTAGGACCGTCCCATACAAGAATTTTCCGTATTGGTAGGTTACTTTAGCAAAAGAGAGGACATAGTTGGTGAGTTAGCATAGGACTCTTTCTAGCTATGGGCAATAATGGTTGGTTATTTGTAAATTGTTGTTAGTTGTACATTTGATTGAGTTTTGGTTGAAAAGCATATTCATATATATAAAGGAAACAACAAATCAGCCATAATCATCATTCATTACAACTGATGTAAATGAAACTAGCCTAGAACAAAAAGCCCCACGGGCATCCCTCGCCACAACATGGCTAACAAAGAGGGGAACAAAATGAAAATACAAAATAGAAGTAGAAGGTGTGAGTCCTCCCTCCTTCACAAGTCCATCAGCCACCGCATTGGCCTCCCTGTAAATGTGAGACCATCTACTCTCCGGTATCCTCCTGAGTAATACCCTGCAATCATAGATAATAGGCGAATACGGATGAGTGGTGATATCTGCATGTAATAGTAAATGAATCAAAGCTTTAGCATCAACTTCAATTTCCAACTTTGTAATCCCCAGATTCAAAGCCATATTAAGTCCCTCTTTCATAGCTACTAGCTCTGCGACCATATTCGTACAGACTCCTAGATTTTTACAAAATCCCCCAATCCAATCACCCTTATCATCTCTGATGACCCCCCCCCCCCGCTCCTCCTTGACCCGGTTTGCCTAAGGACGAGCCATCAACATTAAGTTTCATCCACCCTATTGGTGACTTTTTCCAAGATACGAAGTTGTTCTTTTACAAATTGGAGCAGTCTTTAACCGGTCCAAGAGCCGAAAATTCAGTGGCTCTTTTGACTGTTTCCAACACCATATCAACATTATCTTTGCCATTACCAAACACAGTTTGGTTTCTATGGTGCCACAATGTCCAACAACCAAAAGAAAAAATTGTGCCCCATTGCACACCATTGAAGTTAGAAACATCTTTCTCAGATGTTCCCAACCTCAACCAATCCTGCAATCTGTTACCTTTTAAATTTGGCTTCACCATATAAAGTCCAATTTCATTCCAAAAACTAGTAGCAAATTTGCAATCCCTCAGTATATGGTCCACTGTTTCTTCTTTTATATTGCACAAGGGTCACAAGGGACAATTTATAATTTTCCTACTAAAAAGGAGATGTCTCGTGGGAAGTCGATTATGGTTACACATCCATAAAAATAATTTAATTCCCAAATTACAAGCACTCGACCAAATCCACTCCCATTTTTTACCATCAATACTTTCATCCCAATTGTCTTTATGAATAATATCATGAGCCGCTTTTGAGCTAAAATCGCCATTAGCACTTCCTTTCCAAAATCTCCTGTCCACCTCATTGCTGAAACAAGATCTTTGGACAACCCTTAGTGAGTTCACAATGCTTGCAGGCAACCAGAAAGAAATTTTATCAAAGTTCCAAGAGCCATTATCAAGAAATAAGTCAACAAGTTTGATATCACTTTCATTTCTATTAAGAGGGCCAACCAGAATCCTTCTAAGAGGGTCAAACCCCGACCAATCATCATTCCAAACATTAATAGTCTCCCCATTCCCCGGAATCCAAGCAGTTGCTCTCTCGAATAGGTCGATCCCTTTTTTAACAGCTTTTTGATTAATAGAACCATGACCTTTTTTTATACGGATTTTTTGGTTTTCCTTATTCGCAAGATATTTACTCTTAATACACCAAGCCCATTTACTCTTCTTATCCCTGTTAAGTCTCCAAACAAGTTTGGCAAGACCCACTTGATTAGCATGAATGGCTTTCCTAATACCCAATCCACCTCGATTTTTTGGTTTGGTGATGCTATCCCAACTCACCATATGGATCTTCTTTTTAAAACTAGTACTACCCCAAAGGAAGTTTCGTTGTTCTTTATCGATATCATCACACACAGCAGTCGGAATAGGCAGACACTGTGAGTAGTAAGAAAGGATTTGGGCTGAAGAGGTTTGGATAATAGTTCGTCTACCCTCCATAGAAAGCAAATTCGTCTTCCAACCCGCAAGCTTGCGCCTAACCTTGTCCACAATAAACTGGAAATCCGCCCTCTTAGGTCTAGCTTGGAAGATGGGGAAGCCCAAGTATTTCCCGAAATTGCTTGAATGCTTAATCTGAAGCATGATTTCCAACTCAGTAATTCTATCTTGAGAGATATTACTGGAGGCAATGAATTTGGATTTGCTAAGATTGATATTTTGTCCCGATCTGAGACAGAAATCATCAAGAATTCTCTTCATTTCTAAGATAGTGCCATCATCGGAATGCCCAAACAAGATAATATCGTCCGCAAATAAAATATGAGATAAAGAAGGCCCTTGCTTACCAATCTTAATTGGCTTCCAATTTTTTTCTTTAATCGACTTCTCAATACTTATGGAAAGAAATTCCATACATATCACAAAGAGGTAAGGGGACAAGGGATCGCCTTGACGAATCCCTCTGGTACGATGGAACCAATCCGAAGTAGCACCATTAATGAGGATCGCCATCTTAGCAGAACTCACACAATTCATGATCAGGGTTATAAGTTTGGAAGGGAATTTGAAAAAATTAAGCGCATCTCTAATAAAATCCCACTCTAATCTATCATAGGCTTTTTCAAGATCAATTTTAATGGATAAAGCCCCTCCCTTACCTTCTTATGTCTGATACCAAACACAGCTTCTTGCACAAGGACCACATTATCCGCGCACCTTCTACCAGGGATAAAACTACCCTGATGAGGTGAAATAATGGTTTGAAGAATAGGTCTAATCCTGTTCACTAAGATCTTAGAAATCAACTTGTAAAGAGTATTACACAAGCTAATAGGACGAAACTGACCTACAGATTCCGGGTTTGAAACCTTGGGAATAAGGCAAATATAAGTAGCGTTGACATCCTCCCCGATCGGCTTAAGATTGAAGGAATCAGTGACAAATCTAACCACTGAAGGTTCCAATATCTTCCAGAATTGATGAAAGAAGATAGGATGGATACCGTCCGGCCCCGGACTTTTTTTAGGCTTGAAATTCCACATAGCTTCTTTAATCTCCTTAATACTCGGCTGTCCATCCAACATGGCCATGTCAGAATGTTGTGGAGAATCCCACTCAAAAGGGAAAGGGATACTGACTTTAGAAAATGAAACTTTGGAAGTAGAATAAAGTCTAGTAAAGTGCTCAAAGAAAACCTGCTTAAGTAAGGTAGTATCCCAAAGCCAAATACCTTCATGATTTTTTTATAGAAACAATTCTATTCGATTTACGATTATGAAGAGTAATAGCTTTAAAGAACTTGATATTGAGATCGTCCCAGACAATCCAGTCAAGTCTAGATTTAATAGCCCAAAGTTCTTTTTCCTCTTTATAAACATTATCCAGGTTGTTTAACAACTCACTTTCTAAGTTGACAAGGAAAGGAGACACCCTGTTTTCCAGGGCCTTCTGAGTACCCCTAATCCTAGCAATCAATTTTTTCTTCTTGATGAGCACATTCCTAAACACATTAACATTCCAGTCGGCATCCAATTTCTTAAAACTAGTCACACCCCTGTTGAAGTCCAACTCCCCCTCTACCCAAGCTTCCTTAACCACTTCACTCAGCCCAGGGTGTGTGAGCCACATCGGTTCAAATCTGAAAGGTTTAACACGAGGCACAATATTCTGAGGCTCAAGATTGAGAAGAATAGGCGAGTGATCCGATCTAGTCCTAACCAGATTATACAAAGTAGCCTCTTGAAACATCTCACACCACTCAGAATTAGCAACAGCACGATCATTTCTTTGATGGATTAATCCACCCCGCCTATGTTTATTAGTCCAAGTAAATCTGGATCCCTCATGGCCAAGATCAACAAGTCTACAGTCATCTAACATACTTTTAAAAGCACTAACACGAGACCTACAAAGACAATTACCCCCAAATTTTTCCGATTGAAACAACACATCATTAAAATCACCCATCAAAAGCCAAGGAAAATCATTCGCAACAGACAAATTTCTAATATGATCCCAAAATTTATGTCTAACAAGCAATTTCGGACTAGCATATATAGCAGAAAAAAGCCATAAATGTTCAGAATTCCTTACCTTTACAACGACATGAATAGACTGCAAATTTTTTTCAACAATGTTTAATTCAACTTCAGGAGAGTTCCACATCAGCCAAACTCCACCCCTCATGCCCTCCGGATCAGCTCTTTCCACGTTATTAAAAGGTAATCTTGCACAAATGTTATCCGCAATAACCCCACTCACTTTCGTTTCAAGTAACGCTAAAATATCAGGTCTGTGAGTCGAAATTAGCTCCATCATATGATCATGAAATAGAGGGTGGGACGCTCCTCTAACATTCCATACCAATATTTTTATCATCGGACGAAATGCTATGTTGCTGGGATAACTCAGAATGTCCCTCGGAACCCAACCGAGTGGTAATGACATGTGGTTGTGTTGGTAAAACCCGGGAATCAGATGTACATTGAAAGAATGATTCAACATTTGAGTTATCCTGTCTATGTAGATTCTCACACTTCTCACCCCTTTTTCCAGTTGAATCAACACTGGAGTTATCCTTGAGCTTTGAATTTCCATTCTTAAAGGTCGAATGCTTAATTTGTAGAAGTTTCTTGTTGCTTCCAGGTTTCCTACTCTGCCCTGACTTCCTTCGCCCACCTCCATGATTCTTGGCTGTGTTGTTTCCACCGGAAACTGAGACCTCGTAATTTCCCTCTGTCTCCATATCCGACTCACTACCGGAGTAGTTCTCCTGACTCCTAAGTTCCTCCTGTTGAACACCTCCGACTGTCCCCTCTGAAATAACCGCTGCGGGGTAACAGCTGGTACTCCGGTTAGATTCAGAGTTGAATTCTGGGTTGGAGGGTATTGGATTCTTGTTTGAGTGGAGCCTGATGGTGTGTAGATTTGGGATGGATAATTTTGGGCTCGTGGCTGAGAGAAGTTTGGTGTTGTGGAATATTGGGTTTGGGCTCGTGACTGGCTGGAGGTTGGTGTTAGGGGATATTGGGTTTGGGTCAAGCTTAGTACATTGTCCCTTACCCAGTTCAGAACTTGTGTTGGATCGAGGTCTACGGTGAATGTCAACTCGGGTGGATTGGCCCATAGTTGAAGCTGGCCCAACGGGAAGATCGGCATGGGGCTTAGCTGACTTCTACTCTCTTCCGTTTGTGGGTTTGGGCCCGTGAATATCCCTTGTGAGCCCATCCAGTTCCATCCCCTCATTTGATTCGGTCTCACAGTTGGATTGTTGCTGATTGGGGCCCATCTTCTTCCCCTCGATAATCCCTCCCCCCTGACAGAGTAGCTTGTCCTCCTTGCCTCTCTTGCCGCCTCCTCCGATCTCGATTCCGGCCGACGGTAATTTCGCGGTGGATGCATTCTTCTCAATCAGAGTAAGTTCTTTTTTTTTCCTTTGGTTTAGAAGAACAATCAACCTTAAGAAGAGAATTAATGCTCCCCAATATCAATAATTCATCATTACCTTTCATAGCTTCGATTTTGTTGTCCACAGGCCTCTCTATCACCGTTGACACTCTTGCCAGGGTAGTCCCATCCAACACTCCTCCTAACGCCTTTTCTATCCCATCCGACGAACAATTTCCCGCTTGGACCGGGTTTAATTTGACGGTTTTGTTACTTATTGGTTTCTCACTCTGGTTCGCATTAATGATCGATGTGCTGCCTATAAGTTGAGAAGACCCACTAGTCTTACTGCCAGTACCCATTTTTCCCTTATCATCCCTAGTAGGGTCCCCTACCCTAATATTTTTAATTTTCCACACTCTAGCACTATTAGTCAACTTTCCTTTCTCCTCAAGCTTGCCATCGAGGTCCGTGTAATGCCTCCGATTAACTTCTCCGGCCAAATGAGATGGTTTTTTATTTTTGTACTGCTTGCGAGATATTACCTGATTCCATGGTCCAATTTCATGTCTTGAGTCCTTTAAGTCTTCCTCCATATCCATCACACCCTCTCCTTTCTGCAGATGACAACTTGAAATTTCCAGTGGTTTTTCTTTTTCCTCACACTTCTTAGGACATTTATTAATAAGGTGACCAATCAAACCACAATGATAGCAAAATTCGATTCCCTCATACTGAATCTGCTGTATATGTCTTCTTCCTATTCTTACAAAGGGGATCAAAGGCTTCCTAAGATCTACTTGGATACAGAGCCTAGCATATCTACCCCATTTCTGTATTCGAAGTCCTCGCATCTACTTTCAACAGAGTTCCCAATTGTTTACCTACTTTCGAAAGTATCTGATGATCATAAAAATCCACCGGAAGAGTCGGCAACCTTGCCCAAATAGCTGTCGTACTAGGACTATCCGTATACGGATTGAACTCTGGCTGCCACAACCTTGTTGTGAGATACTGCCCATTCAAAAACCATGGCCCTCCAGCTATTACTCTCGAAAAGTCTTCTTCTCTAGAGAACTTAGCAATGAAGAAATTATTTCCCAAGTCTATCAGCCTCAGATCACCAGAAGGCTGCCACAATTGCCTCACCTTAAAGTTAATATAATTATAGTTCAAAGCTCTACCATATGGTTTGACAATTATAGAGTTGATCCAAGGTGTTCTACTCCTGAATTTATCATTCTTAGATAGCTTAATAGATGGCATATCATTTTGTTCATTATCTGAATCAGATTCTTCCTCCAAATGTTGCACCAAGAAGTTCCTCTGTACATCAATGGCGCACAATCCGTGGGACTGTATTAACTTCTCTTTGTATGAGGCCACTTGATTTAGCTTCACCACTTCTTCATCTGGAATGCTATTTTTTAATTTCTTCGTACTTCTTTCCAAATGATCAACATCTTCTATTGATCGTTCTTCATTAGAGTCTTCTTTTGGTTTTACTTGAACAGTAGAGAGCATTTTTTCCAAAGCTGCGAGCTACCGAGAGTTTGGGTTTGATTGTATTACGTTTTGATTTGAGATTTTGATCTCAAACTTGAATCAGTCTCAAATTTAAATCAAATTTTAAACAATTTAATATTTCAAGTTTCATTTTATACTAAATTTAAAAATGGTTTGGGTATGAATTTCAGTTTCAAGTAAAACCAAAACCAAATCAGGGGTCATAGTACATCAAGTATATTGTACAATATAAAAAAATACATTAAATAATCTAAATAAATGTATTATTAGTATATGCATAAAATTTCTAAAAAATAAATCTAAACAATTGAATCTTTAAAATACAAAACGGGGATATGACTTTCAGCATTTGCATTGCGGTCCTTATCCATCTAGCTATAGTATTTCTTAAAGATAAGGGATTGCAACGGCAACCGTTGCCGTTTTGTAGCACACTTTTATTTGAAAAGTATTTTTTCGTATGGAAATAAACTTAATGATTGAAGGAGTTTTTTTTTATATATAAAAAAACGTGCATACACTATTTAGTGTACTTTCACACTGTAAAATATTCACTCTAATTCAAAATATAAGTCTTTTTAGATGTTTTCAAACAAATTAAGATACTAATCAGAATGACTAAAGTATCCCTAATTAACACTCCAAAAAATAAAGAAATGAATAGAGAGTTGCATGAGAGCTACACATTTTAACCAAAATGAATATAGGAAATAAATAATGCAGGGGTAAATTATCTAATAAATGCACAATTATTGTAAAAAATATATATTTTGCAACAAAAAATAACTTTTAAAAAGATTTATATTTTGAATTGGATTGAATATGCTTTATAGTCTCTAAAATGTACTGACATGTCGCAACAATTTGATATTCACGGTAGCTGTACCCAATCCATTTTTTTTCTTTTAAAAAAAAAAAAAATCCATTTCTTAAAGCACAAGAAGTTATTTTTCCAAGTGAGCCAAGTAAATGATAGGGTACGTACCAAATCAAATCCTCCAAAGTTTGATCCCATTATTATCATATTTATTGTGGGCTTGGGGTTGTTGGCTGAAAGAAAGAGCAAGGGATTGCACTGTGGCCATATAAATGCATATATTTGTTAGGTTCCGAGTAAAAATATACAGTATTAATACAATGTTTAGTCATTTGTACTTTAATAAACCCTCCATTCTAAAATATAGTTAACACTTTAACTTTTTTACACGGTTTAAAAAATTACTGAAATCTATACAATTGAAGATAAAAAGATGCATATTTTTTTTTGGTCCACTAAAGACTTACCTTTAAAAATTGATATAGTAATAGTTAATTAAGGGTAAAATTGAAAATATGCATTAAATACGCATTGATAGTATAAATGTAAATTATAATTTGAGATAAAAAAAGACTATAAATGCTAACTATATTCTCGGATGGAAGAAGTAATCAGATAGCGAAATTGATATTTACCTCAATAATTAAGCATAAAAACATAAACATGAGATAGTAATCCATAATATAGAGTGTGCTTTTACATAATTTCTAAACTTCTATCTTGTATATATTTACCATTCTAGAAACTCTAATGGAGTGAGTTTTTAACATAATCTTCTCTATACACAAAATTTAAACTCGATAACTTAATAAAAAGAGATTAATCTCCTTCGGCTTATGCCGGCTCTTATGGGTGATAGTGCATTACTTAATACACACCAAAAAGAAAAGGAAATGATGATACCAAGAAAGTAAGCATATATGAGTAGTGTCAAAGAATACTAGTGTAATTGTGCAACTTTTTTTTTTTCCTTTTTTTACGCCACGATGGGCGATTGCCCTACATTAGGGAGAGAGAACAGCTCTACACTGGGGGGGAGAGAACACCCTAGATAAGGGAGAATAAAGCTTACCGCACGCAGGCGGAGGGTATCGAACCCGGGACCTCTAAGTCATGGGCCGACCAATGCCCCACTGGGCTATTGGCCTCTTCGATAATTAATTGTGCAACTCTAACGTCACAAAATCATATAACATTTATACTCTTTTGCAACTTACAGAACTTATATCAGCCGCACTAGAACTGGAATGAATGAACAGAAAAACACCATTATTGAAGGTCATGTGAAGAAATTCTAGTGTTTGACTAAGCTTCCAACTCTTGATGAGTATGACCCATTCGGACAAAGAAAACAAAATAGTAATACGAAAACAGTATTCACAAAGCGCAGAATGCCAGCTTTTAACATGGTTCTTGTGAGCTCCATTATTAATGCATCACCAGTGGGTAGATTAAAAGCTATGGGTATACGGTCTTGACTCTTGAGCAATAGTATTTGGCATGTAGTGGGGAGAATGGTATAATGTGTCATTTTCATATACTCATGTCTGAATAAATGGTACCCCGAATTTTATACGGAACAACATATTTTTCGCACATACGTATCGCATTAGGATACATGTTCTGGATTTTAGAATAGGTGTCCTAAATCAGAATTGGTATCCCATTTTAAATTAATATTAACCGTTAAAATTATATATCACTACAAGAAAACAGTCAAATAGTGACCACCAGTACCGTCGCTATTCATGTTTACCGACCGTTTACCGACCGAAAATAGTGGTCGTGTATTTATCGTCGCTAAGAATATACCGACGGAATACCGACCGTTATTAAGCGACCGATTATTCCGTCGCTATATACCGACGGACAGCCGACCGAATATAATAATTGGTTTGACTTTTTAACATTGACTATTACCAACCGACATCCGACTGAAATAATACCGACCAAATAAGACGACCGAATAAAGACCGATAATAAAGCGACCGAATAAAGACCGATAATAAGACGACCGAATAAAGACCGATAATAAAACGACCGAATACAGACCGATAATAAAGCGACCGAATACAGACCGATAGAAAGCGACCGAATACCGACCGATAATAAAACGACCGAATACCGACCGATATAAAGAGACCGAATACCGACCGTCTATAATTTATTTGACTTGACTTAGCAACCGCTATTCCGTCGCTATTCCGTCGCAAACTTGTTTTAAATTTAAAAAAATAAATCTGAAATATAATTAAATCCCTATTTAAAAACCTGCTGAAACAGAATATCCAAAACAACAATACAAACCAAAAACAATATCCAAAAAATCCAAATGACAAACATAATGAATACAATCCAAAAACCTAAAATTCTTATTTACATTACAACAATCAAAGCCTACAATTCTTGTTTAAATTACAACAATCAAAAGCCTACAATTTTTGTTTAAAGTAACAATCAAACGATGGCGTTTCGATTTGGTCAATGGGACCGATGTTACCGACGGATGGGCGACTGTATAACGACCGAAATGTGTTTCGGTTTCTATTCGGTCGGTATTCCGTCGTTATAATTGTGACTGAAATAATCGGTCGCTAAATTCGGTCGCTATTTAACTGTTTTCTTGTAGTGTATATATATATATATTATGCTTTTGAAACTTAGTCTGATCGGTCGAACCAGTAACAATTTACATGTTCCCTAAAACGGTTCCAGTAGGATAAAGAAATGTTTTCTTATGTAAAACTCAACTGACCCGTCCGGTCGGACCAGTGATCCAATGATCAAATTCGGGTTTTTGAGAATCGATTTTGGTCTCGAAATTAGTAAGAAAAATATTTTTAGAAAATTGTAGTACATTTGAGTACTTTATATGTTAAGATTTAGATTAAATAAATAATTTGGTTAAAATTATGTTGAAGGAAGTCAAATTTGTTACTTGAACTTCTGATTTAACTTGGTCGAACTCATTTGTTATTTCGTTAGATGATAAAATGGTTTGTCAAATTAGTGAATTGTTATTGATTATTATTCTTTTAAATGAGGTTACATTTCTAGTTAATATATTATATAGTATTAAATTATTAAAAAAAACATTTTTTAAATATTTATAACGTCACGAGTCAATAAACGGTCCGACCACCAATTCTTGACCCAATAATTGATTTTCCGGTTTGATGTCCGGCCCGGGTTTGAAGACACTACTATATATAATGAGTGGTGGGGGACAAATCCTTAGTTTCCTCTGGCTTCAGTTCTTTCAAGATTTTTTTTGGCTTTCTTTAATTGTGTTGAGTTTGGTGTTTGGTTAAACTTCTCACACTTTGATTATATTTGGAGTATATTTCTTTCTTTCTTTCTTTTTGAAGACATGGCCGGAAATTCTCTACCTATAGCATCCAGGAGACTACCTGATCCAACACCTTTCTCAGGTAATTTCCCCTCTCAATTTTTTTTTTCAACAGTTAAAAAAATAGAATAAATGGTACAAAATAAAATGATCAACCCCAAAGGAATCAGACAATATTATATATTTATGAAAATGTTTATCTAATCATTCTTAACACTTTGTATTGTTTTGGTTTTTTTTTTTTTTTTTCATATTACAGTGGCAGGGAATGAGGGTCATTACTATGTTTGGGAGCGTCCTCCATCTGAATCTTACGTCTTGAATTGTGATGGAGCACTTTGGCCGAGTGGACATGGAGCTTCTGGATTTATTCTACGTACACACGGTGGAAGATTAATCGTGTCACAAGCTACCATACACCCAACTATGGGTGCGGTTATTGACTACCACAAGGCCAATGGAATTTTGAATGGCCTCTTAGAGGTCAGACAACGTTCTGGAATCACTATTTTGATTGTAAGATCGGATTCACATAAGGTGATCAATGCCATTACTGACACAAGTCGTTCCTTACGTGCACATAGATTTTCTCCGGAAGTATATCCGGTTATCAGTGAGATATGGGAATTAGAAGACCAACTTAGATATAATGGGGTTGCAATCGCATATCAGTGGGTCGTAAGAGAACAAAACATGACTGCAGAAATGATGGTAGCGCAAACAAGAACAACGAGATGTAATAGATGTGAACATTCTATTTTCCCCTGTAGCACATGTATTCCAAGGTGTGAACAATGTCGTGGTAATCGGCTATGTGAAGATTGTATTCAAGAGTTTCATCGGCCCATTCGCTATACACAAGAACATGAAATGCCTAATGAGATGCAAAGAGAATACGAGAAGGACCGCCAACAAGTACCTAGGAGGGCAGAGGAATAATAGCATTACTTGTACTGTTTTAGTTTATCTTGGTTTTTTAAGAACATTTCTAGTTTAGTACTCCCTCCATTCCCTATTAATTGTCGTTTAGGAGATATCTAGGTATCCAAATTAATTGTCGTTTAAGGTTGTTTTATTAGTTGTCAACAATTTATTCCAATTATACCCTCAACATTTTCCTTTCTTTATGACAAAGAAGTGAGAGAGAGGGAGGGTGGGGGATAATATTGGAAGTTTAGGTGAAAATGACAACTTTTTTAATTTTCTCAAATTGTCTAAAAATCTTATATTTAGGAATGGAGGGAGTAAGATTTATCTATGTAATTGCATAAGTGGAAAACCATATTATAATTATGCTCCTTATTTAAATATATAATTTTAAAACATTACGCTAATTAATTATTAAACGTTTTTTCTCTCTAATATAATTGCAATTTGATCTGACCCAAGTCAACGAGAAAATAATCTGGTATATTTGAAGGTGTTTTGATTAAAAATGAAATGTCGACTTTTATTATAAAAAGAATTTATTTATAACAATAGATATGTTTTTAAATCTAAAATTTTGCATTTGGAATAAAGTATTCAATGCCTGAGTAAGGTCTATGAAAATGGTTGTCGCTACATAAAGAGAAAGGGTAAAAACCAGCCGTCCCCTTGCATGTCTTCATACCTGTTTTCAATCACTCATAATTCGTTACGTGTATTTAAAATTTAAAAAAATTATCACATGTCAAATACTGAGTAGTGGAACATGTAAGGGGACGTATATGAGGAGACACGATTCCACCCCCCAGAGAAAGAGTGATAGGCGATAGGGATAATTGACTACCGACCGACTCACCCCGAACTTCTAGCACAGTCTAATACACCGATGAAATTATCATCCCACATCATACCGTCCATTTTTTACCCCAAGAATCTGTCTCTAGCCCTATTCAGAATACAAAGACTAACAACAACCTACCTTGGTTTACTTAACATAGTGGCCAGTTTTTCGCCTGTGTCGGCTATAGTCCGATACGAACCTGAAAGTACGGCCACATCCCTCAACCTTGCACTCGTATGGCCTCTCTCCGGTATGGACCCTCAAGTGTTCAGTCCTCGCCCATGCCCACTTAAACGTCATTTTGCAGCCCTTCCATGAACATTTGAGGGGTCTGTCATCGTCATGAACGCGCTGATGTGACACCGAGGATTTGTGATTGCTGAACTTCTTCTCACACCCTTCAACGTGACACCGGTTACGCTTGTGCATGGCGAGCTCTGCCTTTGTCTGGAAAATTATTCTGCAGCTGTCTATATCACACCTGAAGCTCCCCTTCTTTCGCTCGTCTTTTTTCTTATTGTTGCGAAGAACTGAAGCATTGCTTACTTTCCTATCTGCTTTCTTACTCTCAATCAGTTTTTCAATATCGAACAAGTTTCCAGGACCATCATCTCTTTTGGCCCTTGGCCTTAATCCTTCACATGGACTTTTTATGAACTTTCCAAGACTATTATGCTCTTCTTCATTTAGCATGTCTGCCTCTCTCCTTCTTTTCCTACCAGTTTTCGCGGTAGGTTGAGATTGTGCCGGGGTGGAGATATTCCCATCTGACTCTTGGTTCCCCAGTGAAGAAATACTCTCGCCAGTACTATGTAGCTGCTCAGGAGGATCCGCCTCTTCGTGCGTTTTATTTGTGAGCGAAGCATCACTTGAAACAGATACTTCATTAGCACGTGTCGTCTGCATTTCTCGCTGCACTTTGCCATCGAGAGTTGAACACTTTGACAATCCACCAGTAGGGCCACGGCCATCAACTTCTGTGGTCTCCATATGTGCCTCTTGACATGTTTCTTTGGAATCAAGAACACCAGAACACGAATTAACAGGGATAGAAGCACCTTTAATCAGAAGATCTCCATCCGAGCTTTGAGAATCAGCAGGGTCATTTTGTTGAGTACGTTCTTCAGCTACCTGAGTCGTGCACAATTCTTCAGAATGACGCGATGTTGAATCACCTTTGTTATTCTTCTCAATTAGTTCATTTGAGATACAATTCCCAGAAGGAGATGGAGTGCTTGGAGCATTTGGAGCGGTGACAGCAAGTGAAGCTACACCTTCTGATGGAAAAACGGTCTGTCGATCTTCTGCAACTTGATTTTCGTCCTGCAATGTGGCTGTCCTACTTGAGTGTGAAGAACCAACTCTTGAAGGGCCATTTTCTGCATGTTCACCTCTATCAACGGTATTTTCAAATTCATCCCCGGTCTTTCTGCTGGGATCTACACAACAAATAGAAATCTGTCTGGAAGAGAGCTTATTGGTGTCTACGGAACTCTTACCAACTCCTTTAAGATGAGGATGCGTGTATTTAAATTTTCTTCTGTAATACTGAATAATTGGGTTATCTTCCTTTTTCGCCATTATAGCATCACCCTTAGCTCCTGATTCTTCTACTCTCTTGGTCCGCTTGCTGAAAGATGGTTTCTTTAATCTTGGAGGATTTGAGTTCCGTTTTGAGCGTGATCTCCTCAATTGCCACTTCCAGGAATTTGAAGCAACATTGTAATCAGAAGACAACCCATCTAACATGAATGCATTCTGCACCGTCTGGAAATCTTTTCTCATCTTCACACACTGCTCCAAATTAATACTCAATTTTGTGGTCCAATCTTGCTTGCATAGGGTTTTTTCTTGATTGTCTATAGCATGCTCGATGAGGTAAATATCTTCCTGGGATGCATTATCTAGAGGAATCTCTTTGTAAGTAAACGGGCAGCCAATTTCCTCTGCAACAACTACAGCATGTGCTTTTATCTTTTGAAAATCTGGAATTTTTGAAAACGAATAACGTATCAATTAATAATTCAGCTATTATGTTAAGAGGAAGAAGAGGAAAGGGCAGGTTATAAATAAATTGGCCCCGGGGTTATTTTTTATTTTTTTTTTGTTTGGGCGCAGGGGGTCCTACAGAAAAACAGTACTGCTTCCAGAGGAAGGACTAAAGAGAATTAGGAAAGGGACAGTGCATTTCATGAATATTTTTAACAAAAATGTGAGAGATTACACGCGGACAATTACCTGAATGGCATAACCCAAGGACATTAGCTCCTCCTTTTGAGCTCAAGAGATCCACAGTCTGAATTGCATGTTCCAGACAGAATATTCGTGGCCTTAAATTCCCAAGAGAAAGATTCCACAGCTTTCCACGCTTGTTAGCTGAAGACTCCGTGGTCTGTGAAGATAATGAATGAATGGCTCTTCGGGAAGACTGACTCAACTCAGCAGATAAAGAGTCTTGACATGGACGATGAAGAAGATTCTCCTCATTTGAGTTCCTATGATCTGTTGAATTTCAGGATGATTGTCAATACAATGGGTATTTCAAATTCTTCCATTCATATTGCTATCCACCCATGATCTTAAGGTTCTTGTCATTCAAACATCTCGCATTGACAAATGTTTCCAATTATTGTTTTAGACCTTTTCCAATCTCTACCAAGTATGATAACAAAATGCAGAGTACCAATTCTACAAAAGATCGAAACAGAAACTGATCCTAAAGAAACCATGTGTCATAAATAAATGAAAAGATGCAATTCTGAGTGTTTTACCTGTCGCAGATTCCTCCACCCCGCCACTAGGGCAAGAGTCCACAGCTTCGGACATGCCCGATTGTTGTGTTACATCTGGGTCCTCAGCTAGGTCTCTCGCTGCTTGTCCAGTGGGTTGTACAACTGTCATAAACGGAAAACCAAGAATACCACAGGCAACACAGGGTAAGGTCCCCGAATCAACTTGATAATCATATAGTAAGTCATCAGCATCATCGGCATAAAAGTCATTAAGACTATCCATGTACAAGCTCATCTCGGTATAAAGGTCCTGAGAGGGGTGGTCCTTTTCACTTGATTCCGTGACAACAGTATCATTATTAATGCACGGCTCAGGTTGTTTACTTGAATATGACAGCAAATTGAGTTCCCATGTTACGACATGACAAGAGGGGGTTTTCTGAAGAAGAACGTTCAGCAGACGGTTTTCCTTCAAAATATCTTCTATAAATGCTTTTTTCACGGAGCGCTCTCTTTCTTCCTTCTGACGATCTCTTAAACGAGAACTTCTTGCTCCTGGCAGTAGAGATCTTGGCACTCTGTCATTAAAATGACAATCAAGCTCAGTATAAAATTAGCAGAGTCCATTTATATCTATTAGCATTAAGGAAGCCCGGGGATGATTCCAGAATACGAGCAAGTTGATGGCCACAATCTCAAGAATAATACACGCAAATAATACATGCTGTAAGTGGAAGAAGAGTTGGCGTTTTTTAACCAAATAGATAATGATGTTGGTTAGTCAATAGGACATCATCCAACCAAATTGGTTGAGGAAAACCAAACCCTAGCAACCAAGTAATCCCGCCCCCCAAAAGCATAGACCAGAAGGGTGAGGGGGAAATTAGCAAGTCATGTTCACAATATAGATAACTACAACAATCTATCACCAAAATTAATTGTTTTTTTTTTTGTTTTTTTAATTATTGTCAGGGCAGGGGTGTCGAACCCGGGACTTATTGTTTCGAGTCGGAAGTGTTAAGCCAACTATGCTAGCCTTCCTTGCAATCTCCAAAATTAATTACTTCCAAAAACCATGTTTCTCAAACAAATATAAAGCACTGAAATGGAACAGAAATATACTCTCTCAAAGTTGAACATGCAAACCACCAAACTTGAATTAGAGTTAGGACGTGGAAAACGACTACAGAATTAAATGTCATCAGGGGCTTAACGGTAACTAAGATATTTTACATGTTACGCACCTTGAAACAAAAGACATTGTCAACAAGTATAGCAGTTGCTGATGAGAAAGCATGGGCAGATAATTCATGACAGCTCTACGTACTGCGGCTTCTTTGGCCACTGAAAGCCACTTAGGAGTGGCAAAGTTTGCAGCTTCTCCACAATTAAAACCTAAAGATCGGACATAATAAGAATGTAAAAGTTCAACAAAACAGAACGGGAAAGGTAATGGAACGGTTTCACCTATAGTTCTAGTAACCTCAACCAAGCAAATCACAGAGAAATAAAGTGGAGGGTAAATCTCATGCAATCATCACAATATATCATGGGACTCGATACTAGAATCTTCTCACTTCAATTTCTGAGTATTTTGCCAAGGAAGAATTGTGTGTTGTCTATTTATTGCAACAAATAGGTTCCTCAGAATCAGATGCGTAGCACATAAAACCATTACAGACCCACAGCATCTCGTATTAAATAGATGATTTTCCTGTTAATTGCCATATGCCAACTTAACAATTATCAATCACGAGTGTTCTGGACTATCATAATCGAGAAAATTTAGGGTCATTATATGTCTTACTTTAGAGTTTTATCTTATCAATAATGAAAGCTTATATTAAAAGAATCTTGTGAACTCATCTGAGAGAGAGAGAGAGAGACTCCTTATCCTTAAAACTATTAACTGATAATGTGTAACAAACAGATTTGACATAAATACTTCAGCGTACAAAGAAGTATAAAAGTCTTACCATGGCTAAATCCCACGTGATAGGCCCTGGGGAAAGTCACGACAAATTCACCAGGATTTTGGATGAGCCTAACAATGGCAAGTAGACCAGAAATCAGTACACATAGCACACTAGTGACCTAGAATGTTTCAGTACACCAAATTCCATCCCAAGATGCATTTTAAAACTATAAGGTAATTCAGGTCTCATAATACAAGGATTCCGAAGATATAAAGAGGTGAAAAAAATTCCAAAATGTTTCAGAAAGAACAACCCACCTACAACATGGGATGCCTGATGCAACAACTACTTCTGGTGATAAAAGAGTTGTCTTCTCTCCCAAGCGACCAAGAGCACCTGAAAATTACAGCAGAGAGAAATCAGAAAGATTTGGTAATAAGGAGCTCAAAATGCTTTCTTCTTCTTGGAACAAGTAATGTCATCAATGAAGATCAAATATACAAGGGGATGGAGGATCCTTAAAAAAATTAATTAGAAATCACAACATAGCAGTTCTTCATATTTCCAAAAATACATTGCTATAATAGTCAATCATCCAAAAAAAGGCTAGCAGAGAACATGTTTAAGCATGTAGGAAAGTTCTGAATGACGGCATCAAGTGAGGAAGAGCGGCAGCTCTGCTTTGCACAATACCAAAAAATCAGAGGCGGTGTGGAGTTTCAGCAGGGTTAAGTGAGCTGTCACAGTGATCATAGAAAAGGACAAAGGCGGGACACGTCAACAGGAAAAATGAAGAAGAGAAAATAGGGAAAAAGTGAGAAGAATGGAAAAGGCGAAAAACAAATGTGTAATACCTAGGGCTCTTTTTACTGTAATGGGATATTTGGTAGAAGGGCCAAAATCTCACAAATCAAAAGTTGAAAGTAAGAAAATCTTAGGACAATAAATAGCTTGAGGCCCCATTTAAGACTTTTGTATAATTCAAGGGCCATGGGTGCCCTTTGCTCTTCCTTCTGTTTTTTATGATGGACAAAGGAATACGGTCTGAGCTGAACAGCCTATAAAATATTGGATGTGAGTTTAGTTGGGATGTCAGACAACCAATTGATAGTCCATAGAATATATAAACAATTTCATGCTTACAAGGGGAAAATAGTTAAAAGTACAGTGTACGAGAGACCACTATTCCCAGTTAACTGCCCAGAAACTGAAGAATATAACTCACAGAGCATAATCATTGAGAGCAATCCAGAAACAGGAAATTTGAAAATCAACAAAAATTAGAGTTGCCATCAAAAAGCAAGATACACAAATCTGCACTCAGACTACCCAGCTGAAAACAGTTGAGGACAATAAGTTATAAGCCTATAGTCACAGAAGTATGTTCTTGCACAATAAGCATTGCCATCTCTCGTCCTCCTACTTTCTTTTCCTTTGATATCCAGTGCCTAAAATGCTTTTAAAACTTCTAACTGCAACTCAAATTCAAAACCAACATCTGCTTATTAACAAGATCCTATGAAGTCTAAAGACTCAGTAGAGAACCCGAACCCTTAGTATTTTATTGTTTCCATGGTTTCTAAATCTCGTAAAATATAAATTTGGAGTTTCAACTTCTAAGAAGCTAGCAATTCTTACTGAGGAGGGATGTTATAAGTAACCATCGCTATGACTAGGATAAAAACAACATAATATAAACAAAAATGCAAAGCTAGTGAGTGGCACAAGGTTAAAGATCAGTAGAATACAGAGATCACTTATGCAACAAAAAATAGCATCAGTATTCGAGCCAGAAATGTTTATTGTCTTTACATACCTAAATGGTCAGTATTCTCTCCGTAAGCATGAAGGCGAATAACCTCTTCAAAATTGAATGCACATTCACCTGGCACTGAATACCAAGTTTTTGGAGAGCCCACGTGAAGGTAATTCAAGCTGTGGAGTTCATGATCTTCAACATGCCAGGCAAACCAGCTAAACAACATTCCAATGTAAACCATAGGAGAAGTAACACCAGGGATATCATCTGGCATGAAACGCGTTAGCGATCCAGGTGACCTTGCAATTACTTGCAAATTCCAAGGACTGTTTGCAAGCTTCCAGCCAGAAGTTCCAACCATCTCATCACCAGGATTTGAGCCCCTTTGCATTAAAAAAGTTGTAGACTGATCTGTTGGAGAGCAAGTTGAGGTGGAGGAGGCCTCTGTATGCGAGTTAATTACTTCTACGCGCTTATCTACATAGCAGCTATTGTCTTCTACTTGGTGATCCTTATTGCCACGACTCTCCCGATTGTTTCTATCAAATGTCCCCCTCTTTCTCCTCCGTCTCCTTAGTCTATGAAAATAACGAAATGATCCCCCCGGTTCTCCAAATCCAGATCCAGGAACATCATTTGCATATTCAGTATATATGGGCTTCTCAGAAGCAGCTTTCCAAAACATTGTCTCTATAACTAATGGGGACACTTCCTTCACCATACTTAACAGATTCTTGGCAAACGCTTTCGACTTTGCTTCAAACTGCTCCAATGTATACACCTCTCCACTCTGCCATACTTGCCTTTGACCTCCTATAGAGTGACCCTCAACTGCCCCTTTAACCCTCTTCCCACTCTGACCTAATTCTTGTTGCCTGGTCGTAAACACAGCCCTAACCTCTCCACCGCTACTGTCCCCACCTCCATTTTCCGAATTCAATGAAGAGCGGACATTTACATCCGGACCCAACTCAGGACACTTAGAAAGGGTCCTATTCAAATTATGAAGGACATACTTTCTGGAAGGTTTGGGCAGTGGTGGAATCACTTTACAAATGCCAAAAGCACTAGCTTCTTTCTCAATCTTTGATATATAAGCAATTGGGTCTGCAAATTCAGTATCGGTGGGTCGAAATTCGGGTGCTAAAGGCAACCCTTTAAGCCAATTGGGTATTTCCACATCCCTCATTACAATACAACAAGATTAAAAAAACATATGCACAATTAGGCTATAACACAACAAACCCAGAAGCTCAAACTACAGTATTGAATGAAATGAATAAACTTCAAATACAACAATCACTTGCTACCACATTTCATTTCAAGATATCTAAACCCTAGATTAACAACTTGTTCAAGGAATTCTTGATGAAATTCTAATATCAAAAGAACTAAAACTAAGAAAATTGAAGAACATGTAGAAGAATCAACAATAAAGAACAGGAGTTGATGAATTAATTGAACCTGTAGCTTCAATTTTATGTCGAATTCTTGAATTTCAGAGGCTGAATGTTTTCTAGGTTTTAAAAGGAGGGAGAAATTTGGGAATATTTCTTGAAGATATGTATAAAGGATTTTGTTAACATGAGTTGCGTTGTAATAGCAACACTATTAAATCTAGTTCTTGGGCCGTACGATTATTCGGTGGGTCGGGTTCGGATTACAATCCACCGTGTTCCAACTGGCTGCTGCAGTTATACTTTCCTTTAACCGGGTCAATAAATTATTTTGTCTTAACCCAGCTAGTCGAGAGCCGTCGGTGTTATACTACATACGGAAAATCATAATATTTTAAGTAAAATAGTCTCAGTTGTCAAATTCTTAATTCGATGGTTAATAATTGTATCGCACGGTGCATAATATTTTGTGTTCCGCACATAGACTTAGTAGAGATTCCGACCTTCAATATTGTCTCCATCCCTATCCCACTAAAAATTAGACTCTACGAGCACAACATAAACTAAGTCGGATCAGTTATAACTGGTGCCCGAAAATGGCAACCAAATAAAAGGACTATTTTGTCCCTCTAGCTCATGAAAACAAAAAGACTATTCTATCCCTCGGGTTTAATGACTTGAGAGAAATGTCCAGCACTTATCTGCGGCAAATAATCCTCTGTCCCCAATTCCTGTCCTCATCCCTGTCCCAGCCAATCACAATCCACCATGTGTATATATAATTGGAAAAACTATTTATATAGTAAATTTTGATTGGCTGGGACAGGGATGGGGACAGGAATTGGGGACAGAGGATTTTCACCCCTTATCTGCCAACTTGCTTTTTTGGATTGAATTTTTTTCGAGAAATTGTAAAAATGGCTTATGATTATATTTTTTTTTTTTGAAACCCAACCGGGTGCAATTCATTAATAATAAAAAAGGCGATCAGTGGAAATCGCAGACATTACAACAGCTGGGTAATGACAATTCCACAGCTTAAAAGAGAATGAATGACCCATACGAGCCAAACAATGAGCAACTTTGTTTCCATTTTGCTTAACAAAAAGCAGGGAAACTGAATCAAAGGGCACCATAAGCATATTATCAAATTCAAAACCAGGGCCTAAGACAGAAAAGTCTTCATCAGAACTATGAAGGTGGGAGATAATGTCAAGGCTAACACACTCCAGCAAGACGGAACGCATCAGTCCTTCAATGATAGCCAAAGCTTCACTGTGAGTAGGGCTAACACAAGCAAAAAGTTGACCGTAAACCGTGACAAAAGGTAGACCAAGAGAAACTGAATGATGAATAGACGAGTCCACAAGTAGGCTTTGAAATACATTTCTTTGAGAGCTCTCGCATCACTATACACCATTGCAGGTAGCCTTCGCCGCATTTCAAAGACCATTACATTCCGATCTTTCCATATATACCAAGATAAGTGCACAAAAATAGCCGCTTTCTCCGTAGACCGGTGCTGCAAAATATAGTATAGAATATCCTTAAATGAGCCAAAATAAGGATTCATCGAAATGCAACTTTTATCCCATAGAGACCAAATCATTCTTGCCAAGACGAGTCGATCACATCCATCAAGCTCACTTAATGGAATAGATAGTAAGGACTCCACTTCATGAAACAAATATAAATCGAGCAACAACTCCAAATTCCAGCTGAGACTACATAATTTAGTTTCCAACAAAAAGATTAACAAGGGCTTATGAATCTGAACTAGGCTCTTTAAGTTACGAATTGCTCGGGGCGACCCTAGTCCCCGGCAATTCCAACATAAAATATTCATAATTCTCGGCGGGGTTGATCCATGTCACAGTGCAATCAAAGAATCCGAGCGTTTTAGTCTTTTTTGAAGCAAAAACATGAACCTCATCATTCCCAACTGAATTCGGACCTAACTGCCGCTTGATTCCTTTCTTGGCCCTATCCACATACTGGGTAATCATCCCAGTGTCTGTCTTCCTTGGTCTACCGCGGCGCTTAGTAGGGATTTTTGGACCAACTTTCCATGCTATCACATCACCTGAGCTTACTAAGCAGGTAGGGTGCAAATCTAAATGGGGCTCATTAAAATGAGGACAACTTGGTAAGGAAACAATGGACATACAATTGGAGTCAGGCACATCAACATGATTATCCATAAATGCAAATTCATTTACCAGAGTTGGCGAGATAATGTTGGGCGCATAGATGTCGGGGATGGATTCTGGCTCAAGCTTGGAGCAGTCAGATGATCTTCTGGAGTTGCAGCAGGTCCGGGCACATCAGATTTATTCCGAATGTAAGCTTGTTCACGCAAAGCACCTCGTTCGGCAATCGGATGGAGATAAACTCCAAAGGGTAGAGCCATTGATTCCAATTCCGTGGCTTCAGAAACCTGTAGCGGGCAGAATTTAAGAGTATGGTCCATATGGCCACAACGACGACAAACGTGAGGCAATCGCTCATACATGACCAGACCAGAGATCCGTCCATAGTTCGGAGCATCTATGATCACTCTTCGGTGGATAGGTTGCGTCACATCTACAGATACCCGTAGGCAAAAAAATTTCTCACCAAGGCACTTATTATCACGAACCTGAACCGCGCTGCAATTACGAAAACCACTCCCAATTCGAGTGCCTACTGGTATGGTATAACAGTCTTGGTGGAACCCCCATACCTGAACCCAGAATTCCGAGAAGGAGAAGGCTTCATCAGAAATGTTTACACTAGGGTTCCAGCGTAGCATGACCAGCAAGCATTCATCAAAACACCACGAACCCTCGCTCAGAATAAAGTCCGCATCATGCGGATTGCTGAAAAAGAATTGGAATACATTTGAGCGCAGACGAACAATGTCAAAGTGCTTACATCGCCATGATTTCAACATTGCAGCTTGTAAGTTCTTGATAGGGATATCAGTAGCCGAGACTAACTTACCCACTAGACTTTGACGACATTCCTCAACTCCTTGGGCAACGTCCTCCTTGGACACCTTAAGAACTTCGGATTCATTGACATTAATGGATAGGGATTGCAAGAGCCCCTGAATACTAGCACGATCCATGGTAAAAACAGAAGGAAAAGGCAGAAAAGTGGAATTTTTTGGAAGAATTCCAAGGCAGAAAACCCTAAACAGGGAGCCCCTATTCTTACTCTGTTTCTAAAAACAAACTAGCTGCTTTGAGAGGGCTTTATACCAGCTACCTTGAGAGACCTTTAATCCGCCTTCCAATGGACCTAAACTGAGAATACCACTTGGTAGAACGAAACCCTAGACAGGGAGAACGATATTGAAAGTTATATCTGATAAATATGAAAATTTTGTTTTGAAGCTTGTTGGATATTTTTGTTTAAGTAGTAAATACACCGACTCTTATAATTTTGGGTTTTTTTTGTTCGGAATAAATATTAAGGTTCATTCACTAATATTTTTCTAATATTTTTGAGCAAAGGATATGAATTCAGCGTATAATCTATTATCTCATAATAACAACATGATTTTAATTAGTTAAGTTATTATTTTTTCACACGCTTTCAACATTTGAAACATAAAAACATAAATATGCTGCAATCTTTTGAATTTTCCTAACAAAGTTGTTTAATGATTCGTTTAGAGTGAGATACACATGAATATGCTGCAATCTTTCATTCAATTTATTTTTCGTTCGGCATAAATACATTTTTTTAGGAAAAATATATACATTGTACTTCAGTACTTATATTTTTTTATACAATGAATATATGAGATTCTTACATTAATACCAAAAATCTCTTTCTTGTGAATTCTTCATTAATCACAAATAAATTTTTTGTACAAAGTAAGGTTAGGACTTGGGACACTTTTAGTAAACAACTGTAAAATAAACATGAATACTTATTAATTAATTATTAGCTCATATTCTTCAAAATTTGTTTTTATAAAAACACTTTTCTAATAGAATTAATAATGGTTCATACTTCTTCTTTGATATAACTCGAACTATCGATTTATCAATTTAAAATTAAGCGTTCTACCACTAGTTGCGAGAAAAGCTAAAACATATTGCTCCAATTATCAAGAAGAAAAAGAAAAGATTAATAGCTGCCAAACGCATCAAATACTAGACTAAAATTGAATATTTAGTTAGGATTAGCTTAAACCCATTGATTTTTGTAACACAATTGGATCTCTTGCGATTGTTTAGTAGTTGAGGTTTCCATTGGTCATCAAGAACCACAATTATGGAGATAGAATAACAATAATCACACTTCAATCCGTCAGATCCGGCTATTGTGCTGAACGTACAAAATTTTGTATGTACGGAACATTAGGAGTCGTCAGATGTTTCATCAATAATACTTCTTTCATTCAATAATATAAATTGTTTATGGCACATATAACAAAAATTAAGGAAGTAAAAAATAAAATATTTTTTAGTCAAAATATTATTATTGCTTTCTTAATATAAATTGTATACAACTAATTCTATTTAAAATAGTAATATTGATATTTTGATTAACATAGTTTAAATAAGAGAGAGGATTAGAGATTGAGATTTGATTGTGAATAGATTAGAGAATAAAATATTGAAAAAATAAATTAATTGAGAGAAATTAATATTAACTAAAAGGATAACTTTATCATTCAAAAACAAATTATTTTGGCATTTTGTTAACATGAGCTCAAGTTCTTAGGCCGTACGATTATTTTGTTCTTAACCGGCTGAATAGACTATTTTGTCCCTCAATTTTCTTTAACCCAATTAGTCGAGACTCGAGAGCTGTCAATGCTACATTTCGGACGAGAAATCAAAATCTCCTTAGTGAGATTTCGGCCACTCAATATCGTCCCAATAACATTTCAAGTAAAATTTAAACTCTATAAGTTGTGCACAATATAAATTAAGTCCGGATTAGTTATTATACTGGGTTCCCAAAAAGGGCAACCAAATAAAAAGACTATTTGTCCCTTTAGCTCAAGAAAACAAAAAGACTATTTTATCCCTCAAGGTTTGACGACTTGGGAAATGTCCAAGCATTTCTCTGCCAACTTGCTTTTTTGGATTGAATTTTTTTTTCGAGAAATTGTAAAAATTGTTTGTTGAAAATAATGTACTTGGCTGGAAATTTATGTCTATGAACTAAATACACAAACTCCTACAATTTTGGATTTTTTATGTTCGGAATAAATATTAAAGTACATTCACTGATATTTTTCTGATATGTTTGAGCAAAGAATATGAATCCATCGTAGTATTCATAATCTCACAATGACAACATGT
Organism: Vinca minor; assembly: GCA_026122235.1. Classification (NCBI taxonomy): domain Eukaryota; kingdom Viridiplantae; phylum Streptophyta; class Magnoliopsida; order Gentianales; family Apocynaceae; genus Vinca; species Vinca minor. The sequence goes on from JAOCZM010000096.1 coordinate 6,045,833, forward strand.
TTTTAATTAGTGAACATGTTTTTAATTAGTGAAGTTATTATTCTTTCAAACGCTTTCAATATTTGATACATAAATAAAAATACTCGTATTATAGAATGATATGGAAAATGAAATTGCCGATGATTTTTCCTAACAAATTTATTTAATGATTCATTTAGAGTGAGATACACATGAATATGCTGCAATCTTTCGTTAACTTTAGTTTTCATTTGGCATAAAATACAGTTTTTTAGGGAAAATAAGCTTTACATTATACATCTGTATTTTGATATTTTCTGAATTTTAATGAAGAAGATCCGAGAGACATAGTTATTAAACAATGTAATTCAGTACTTGTATATTTGATACAATGAATATATGAGAATCTTGCATTTATACCTAAAAAGGTTCTTCATTAATCACAAAGAAGATTGTTGTACAAAGTAGGGTTTGGACTTGGGGCACTTTTGGTAAGTTCTTTTAATCGGGTGATAAGCGTCTATGCCTGTGTATGTCTTTTTTCTCGTGCCCAACAATTTAAAATTCGTCATGTGGATATTTTTTTTAATTATATATACACATGGTATCCTGGGATCAGCCACTTTGTTTGACAAAGGTTAGGTCTGTATCCCGTCCATCCCCGCCCATACCCCCAATTATTGGGGACTTAATGGGTTATGCTATTGTTGTTGTTGTTGTTGTTGTTGTATGGTGAATTGTAAACGGCTGCAACAAAGGAATAAGTACATATACGGGTACATACGACTTTCACCCCTTCTAACTTCTTTCATTGAAGTTGGATTTTCCTCCCACATCCAACAAAATCCAATCTCACAACCCCCTTTCTATGTAAGGAAAACAAAGGGGGCTGTGATTTGCATTGATCAAACAGAATTAGTTGTGAATTATAAAATAAACACTAATATTTGTTAGTTAATTATTAGCTTATGCTCTTCAAATTTTATTTCAATATATTTTTTTTAGTATCAATAGTGATTTTCTTATTTTTCTGCAAAGATGATTCGAACTCTCAACATATCAGTTGAAAATCAAGTATTAAGTTTTGGAATTTGGTTGTCAACAAGAAAAGCTAAAACATATTACTCCAATTATCAATAAGAAGAAAAAGAAAATATTAATAGCTGCCAAAAGCATCAAATACTAGACTAAAATGGAAGATTTAGTTATGATTGGCTTAAACCTATTGATTTTTGTAACACATTTGAATCTCTTGCAATTGTTTAATAGTTGAGGTTTCCAGTGGTCATCAAATACCTACAATTGGGTAGATAGGATAACGATAATCACACTTCAACAAGCCAGAATGCGGGGATACGTCAAATGTTTCATCCGATAGTTGAAATTTTTAAAGGAAAAAATTCTAAAAGCTGTTAAATTTTTAAAAAATAAAAATAAATAATTTTTTCATCCATTAGATATTTTCATCTAACAGTTTAACGGTCGTTTCACATGTGCGAAAAAACTTTTGGTTACTCATTGTAGCCATTTCGCAGAGTCCCACTCCCACAGTTATGGATACATCACTAATGTTAATTAGGTTTATACAATTAGTTCTAAAGAAACTATAAAAGCAATGAAAAGTGATCTGCGCATTGAGAGGACTCAATGCGACAACGATCTTTAGGGTCTATTTGGATTGGATTCTTAGGGTGGACTTGAATTGATTTTCAGTCTGAGATTCTTGTCTCAGTCTTAAACTACTCTCAAACTCAAACACAAGCCGAACTCAATCGAATAACACCCTAATGAGTTTTTTTTTCACTTGAGAATGAGAACTAATTTGGATTGAAAATTTTGAAGAAGAAAATACACAAGTTTAATGTGATAGTTTGTTTGTTTTTTTTTTTTTGTTTTTTGGTTGTAAAAATAGCAATTGTTCATTGGATTATGAAATGGGCACCCTACATATGGAATTTCATATGGAATTTTAATGGCAAATTATAAGTTTCCATATGTAGGGTGCCCATTTCATAATCCAATGAACAATTGCTATTTTTGCCATTAAAATTCCATATGAAATTCCATAGTAATTACTCCCACAAAACTAGGTTTTGCCATTAAAATTTGACTGTTACGGTACTTCCATGTTCAATGAGACAAAATTCAGTTTGAAAGGTTTTTACCATTGTTCATAACAGGTCAAATCTCTGTTTATATTACTGTTCTTATTATTCTTCACTTATTGGAACATGCATATTCGTTTATAGAGGACGAGATAACATAGCCGATGTGTACAATAATAATAATAATAATAATAATAATAATAATAATAATAATAATAATAATAATAATAATAATGTTGGAGAAGTATTTTGTGAGGACATATTTGATCAAATTTAATTGGGTATTTCACCACTCATGGCTAGGGATGTGCATTGGTACGGTTTAGTGAAAACCAATTTATTAATGCGGTTTTTATGCGGTTTTTTAATATATATTTTAAAACCATACCGCATCATTTTGACTTCCAAATCGAATTTCACCAAACCGTAATTATTTTGGTTTGGTGAAATTAGGTGCGGTGAAAATCGATGTAAAAAACTTATAAAATTATTTAAATATCTTATTACTCATGAACTCCAATATAATATTTCTAAGAGATTAACCATGTAACAAAATCCCCCAGTTTTAATGCGAATTCAAATAAAGAAATACATGTCTAAGTTGAAAACGTTAGCAAAATACATATGTTTTCTTTGAAAGTTCTAAACAAATAAATCAAAAGTTCTCATCAGAACATCAATTCCAACCGATAACATCTTGAATCATGAGGTGATGACAACCATGAAGTAACCCTAACTTAATATAATAAAACAACTAACTAATATTAATATATTAATTGTAACTAAAATAAATTCAGTGAAACATAATTATGTAAATATACCATATTAAAAAAAAATAGATGGGTATATAATGCGGTTTACGGTGCGATATAACTTAAAATTTTCTAGACCGCACCGAAAAATAATTTGTGGCTACTAAAACCGTATTTAGCCGTACCATTATTGACCAAACACTGCACCATACACCAAAATTAAATTTGGTGCGGTGCGATTTTCGATTAAAACCGATTAATGCACACCCCTACTCATGGCCTGATTGGGTTGTGTTTGGTCTGATTTGAGATTTAAATTTAGACTCAAAACAGTTTTGGATTGAATCTGAAAATGAAAAGTATTAAATCATCTATAATTTGGTTTGGGTTTGAGACTGAGATCAAAATCTCAAACCCAACCCAAAACCAAAACCAATCACTCCTTAGTTTTAGATGGTTTTGAATTCATCGCATAGAGGGTTGCACAAGTTTTGCGATGATATATAACATGTGAGAAAACTAATTTTCGTTGTGAATTATAAATTTGGTTAAAGTGGTTAGAATGTTGATGGAATCAATTATAAGTAGTTTATAATCTTTTTTTTTCTTTTTTTTTATTTTTATTTTACGGGGCTGGGGGGGAGGGAATGCAGGATTCGAAACGCGGAGCTATGCCCTGCGTTATAGTGGCCGTTTCCACTGGGCCAACGAAGTCCTACATAAGTAGTTTATAATCACTAGTAATACTAGATAGCTTAAACAAGTGGGAAATATATACCCCTCACGCATTGTCCGTCTATATTTCCTGAATGGACATATAACTACTGAGTAACTGCAACCAGCATTACTGAAGAGGCTGTAATTGCAGCATTATGAAATCCATTTTTGCACCATTAGAACTCCAGTAACTGCAACAACATTACTGCCGTAATTGTGGTGCATTACTACGTGAGTTGCTGGGGTGCTGACTACTATAAAATGAGCATTCTCCCACAGTCTGAGGTGCTACAAAATCCTATTTCTTCCCTTTTCATTCTATGCATTTCATACACCAGTGCTAAGAGAGTTTTGCACATTCAAAAGTTCAAAAGAACAACTACTTGTTGCTTCCGTCTAGCTGATTGTTCGAGCGTTGTACATTAGGAACTCATTGTTTTTTTAGGCCTGAAACAATTAGGTGAGCAATTTAAGTTTAAGGGCAAGTTGTTGTTTACTGTATTGCCTTCACTATGGCAAAATTGGGCTTTGGTGGCACTTAGCTTGTGGCACTTATGATATATGTCATTTATTTACGGCACTTATGTGAAAATGCCATTTTTGTGGCACTTTACAAGAAGTGCCACAAAATTTAAGACATTTTTTTAATTGCCTCGTGAAGTGCCACAAAATTATGGCAATTTTGAGAAAATGTCGCATTTTCATGGCACTTTTTTAACAAGTGTCACAAAACATTGTGGCATTTATTCAATTGCCACATAAAGTGCTACCAAATTTATGGCATTTTTAAAATTGCCTCGTGAGTTGCCACAAAATTATGACAATTTTTAAAAAATGTCACGTTTTCGTGGCACTCTTTAACAAGTGCTACAAAAATTTGTGACATTTGTTCGATTGCCATAACAAGTGCTACCAAATTTACGACAATATATCAAAATGTTAAATTTTAGTGGTAATTTTCAAATAGTACCTTAAAATTTGTGGTAATTACAGTAAAATTGTCAAATAATATTCCATTAGATATTTAACGAGTTAATTTCATAAATGTAAATTAAACATTATAAATGAAATTTGTATTAAAATAATTTAAAGAAAAACATTGATATTACTATTTGAGTATTTCATTATTAAAAGTTACTAAGATATATGTTTATTAATGATAATAAATAATTATAGTTAATTGAAAATGAAATTAATTAATTTTTTCCATTTAAAAATTATTAAAAATCCTGTTAGATGAAATAAAAAAACTCACATTCTATGAAATTCATATATTCTATATTCTACATTTCTTATATAAATTTTATAACATTTTCAAGCTTTACAAAAGAAATGACTAGTCGTTGAATTTCATTTATCAAATTTTAAAAAATATTATATTAACAATAATATATATAAATAGAAAATATAGTAAATAAACTTATCTATAATTCGTATGATGTTAAGATTAAATTTTGTATCTAGTTTTCATTTAAATTATTTCTACTCAGTTTTTATTTTAAATGAGTTTTATTTCTAGTTGGTTGTTGTTAATAAACAGTAATAAATATATATATCAAACTTAAAAGTACTTAAATAAAATTTATTATTATGTTATATAAATAAATTTGGTTAGAATAAAAACAAAAGTCTTTGTGGTACATTGGTTAGAGCGTTAGTGTTTGCAACGAGAGGTCAATGGTTCAAATCTCACGAATCACAAATTTTAAATAGTAGATAATGGGTGATTATAGATAATGTTTAAGGATCCTCGACCGATTATTATTTTTATTTTTAAATAAAATAATTTTTATTTCTATGATTTTTTTTTAAAATAATTAAATTATTTTCGCGGCATTTTCCAAAAAGTGCCGCAAAATATGTCATATTTTCAATGTGTTTGTGGCATTTAAAAAGTGCCACTAATTGCGCCACCAATTTATTTGTGGCACTTATAAAGTGCCTTAAAAAAAGCGACACCACTTGTGGGGGCACTTAGAAAAAGTGTCGCACAAGTGCCACAAAACCTATTTTATGGCACTTAAATAAATTTTCGTGGCATTTTTTCAGTGCCACGAAAGGTCAAATATGCCATAGTGTTGTCCAAGATTAAATATGAACTTTCCAATTTATAGGTCTTTGTTCATCTTACTTTATAACATATGGATAACAAATAGGGAAAATGACCTAGATCATCCCTAAACAATTATCGAAGACATAGTTAGTTCCCAAAAGTATTTTGACTTCTTGTTAGGTCCTGGAACATTAATTGTTACTTTTAAATGATCCCACCACCAGTTTGACTGGTGGTTTCCGGCTAAAATGCATCACGCTCCGAACAATAGTCAAATTAAAAAGGGCATAATCGTCCATTTCCATCACACGTGCCCACCCCACCCCACCCCACCCCACCCCACCCCACCCCACTATAAACAAAAAAAAAATGACCTAGAAACCATCATCTTCCCCATTTTCATTCTTAAAAATCTGAAACAAAAAATGGAGAGAGAAAATACATCACAAGAGAAGCATATAGTGACATGTCACCATGGTGAGCAATGTATAATTAAAACCAATTGAACGAATTTAAACACAGCAATAAAGTATTGGAAGTGTACTAGAATTTGGGTGAGTTAAATACCCAAATTATTTGTTTTTTTTTTTGTTGAAAAATTGTTTGAAATTTCGATTTATTTCTTGTTAATGTGTGTATTGTTTGTGTTTTTACATAGACTCCCCAAGATTGTGGCTTCTTTAAATGGCATGACCTTCTAATGAGTGACAAGAGCACTAGGGTTGTACATTGGTCATTGAAATAGATAAGGAAGCTTGAGGCTGAAAATGCTCAATTGAAGATGAAGGAAAATTACTTATTCGAAAGATGTATTGTTTGAAAATGACCTTGGATCTTTGCAAAAGGAAGGGGAGGAAAGAAGAAGCTAAATAGAATTATATGTCTGAGTAAAATATTGTTGCATTGGATGTATTGAATATTGGAGGATATGAAACAAGCTACCCCACCACTAGTTTGGTAGAAGAAACTGAAAATATGTAGACTATTTGAAGCTGCCATTACCCTTGGTTGAACCCTGGTGGCTCAAGTGATTTGATGACATTACCCCGCATTTTGATGACATTAACCCTGCGTTTTGATGCCTTATTAGGGTGAAGAATAGCTTGTGACACGATAAAATTTCTCTCGCGTGTACGTAGAATAAATTCCAATGCTCCATGTTTACTCGGTCAGAGTTATTCATCGTAATTGAACACGTAATATTCAGTTGTAGGAGTCCAACGCTTTTTGTGGTTACCCATTCAATTTTAGTAACTATTATTTTAAGGAGTATATCAATGAAGAAATTATATTTTAAACTGGTATATGATTGAACGATGAAAATCAAATATGCTCTCCCTAAAGTATTCCATATTTAATTTACCCTTTTCATTTAATAAATAAATAAATAAATAAGGACAACGGAATTTTAATGTTACCGTAAAAGAACCCCAACATTCTATACGCTGTCTCATTTTGTTGTCTTACAACCCATTGATATGATATGTTAGTACCACCCGATACAAGCCGGTTTTCTAGTTCGCATATATCCCTAATACCGAATATACTTCCGGAGTAAATTCAAATGCACTCTCATTGCGACTTGATTTTGTAATAGCATTGATCACTCTCTGTGAATCCGACATCATAATCACATTAGACTTTATTTCAGAATGTTGACTTACATCTACAAGGCCATCCAAAATTGCTTTGACCTCGTGGAAGTCAATGTTTGCACCTGTATAGGGTAAATGGTAGCTTTTGACGAAATGAAATTCATCTCACCTGTACGGTTAATATATGTCGACGCTCCCAATTTACTCGGCCATAACGCTCAGTCGCTATGAAACACGTGAGATTCAGTTGTAGGAGATTCCGAAATATAGAATTCGCCCTTCTCCTCATCTCTCCCTGCAATATGTGAGAAACAAATAAAGAGAAGAATACAGAGTTTAAGATTTTTAAACAACCAACCATTACAATTAAAATCTATGTTCCAATAAAATGAGTGACAAATTAAAATCACATATCATTTCCTAAACTTTAAGAGCAAATTTACAGATTACAATTTCATTAGCAGAGCATTAAAAATAAAACAAGGCATAATTTTGTGTACCAAACAAAAAGACAATTTTTTTGGTGTTCAGTAACAAATTAGTATGAGATCATCCAATTGTAAGACGATTTCCTCATAATATCACAGTTGATTAGGGTGGAAAATGAATTGAGGAAAAAATGAGAGGGAAATTACCTAGTAATGGTGTTGGATCAAGTGGTTTTGTGGATGAACGTGGCTCGTCGTACATGTTTGGAGACTGGTGAGATGGTATGGCTAATATATAGACAAAAGCCTCACTATATCGGATGAGTTATGAAATAAGAAAATAAGGGTACATGAACATTATATAGATAATTTTGTAGTGTTCATTATTTTAGTAGCCTCTCTCCAACTTTATGGGTAGACCCACCAATAATTATATGAAAACGACCTAAAATGACATTGGCTACAAATCATATAACATAGTATTAGTCGCAACTGCGGAACGGGAGTAGTTATGCACGTACAAAATTTATCATAGGCCATCGAATTCAATTTTTGACAGTTAATATTGATTTAAAACGGGACACCTGCTATGAGACCCATAACATATGTCCTAATACGATACGTATGTGCGAAAAATATATTGTTCCGATAGGATTCAGACTGAGTATTAGTAGGTTATTTTAGACAAACATATGATATAGTTGGTAGGTGAAAAGAAATATGGAAACCCCTTTTTTACCGTGAAAAAAAAAGTATTCCAATGTTATCATGCAAACTATGTGTTTCTATTCTTATTCTCCTAAGAAAGAAAGACAACTTTAAATCGCGTAAAAAAATATATCTTGTACAAACTTTGAAACCTTGGAAGGAAGAACAAACTCCTTGTATTCTTGAGGTTGCTTATGGGAAAGTCTCCAACAAACAAGAGAAACTACTCTTTAACTCATTTTCTCAGCATAGTTGCACTCCATTCACACTAACATAGTTCTTCTCCGGTCTCGCATACAATATAACTTCAACTGTCATCCATTTAATGAGAAATGATCATGATCTCATTTTATTAGTAGGCAATATTTCTTACGCCAACTTGTATTTGACAAATGGAACTGGAGCAGAATGTTATTTTTGTTTGTTCTCAAATACCCCACTCATTAGACTTATAAACCTCGTTAGGACTACTGGGAAAGGTTAGTGATTTTCTTTGTAGTTCTTGAAACCACTCTTCTTTGGCATAAATTAGTGGAATAGTAGAGTTCATGATGAGTCATTTGCAGAGTTTCTTTTTTCTTTTCTTTTTCTTTTATTGAAATATATGTATTTTTATTATCATATACATGCAGCCACCTGTGTCCAGAGCACCAATGATGGTAGTAGAGGGAAATCATGAAATATAACTGCAAATCGATAATCAGACATTTGCAGCTCATAGTACTTGTTTTGCATTTTCGTCCAAAGAGAGTGGATCGCCTTCTACATACTACTATTCTTTCAATGATTTGATTAAAAAATAGTGTTAAAATTATCAGGTTGAACATTTGACATACGACAATAGGAATCGGAATTCATTACTTTATTTCATTGATACATGGATAATTCTTACATGTTTTGATAAACTAAAAGAGCCCACAAGTCATGCTAGAATACTATTCACGCTTAACAACATTGTTCCGCCTTCTGGGTACATGATTGCGGTCATCCTCGTATTGAGTGCGCGTCCGGGCATTCATTTCATTTTCTTGCGTATAGTGTAGCGGCTGATGAAACCGTTGAATATAATCTTCACATCGTCGAATACGATTTGCACACTTACAACCTTGGCTAACATGATTGCTACATTGGTAAATAGAATTTTCACAATCCTCGTAACTATTGTTGCTATTCTATCTGCTGTCTCATTTTGTTGTCTTACGACCCACTGATATGATATATTAGTACCACCCGATACAAGTCGATATTCTAGTTCCCATATATCCCTAATAACCGGACATACTTTCAAAGTAAGTCCAAATGCACTCTCGTTGCAACTTGGTTCTGTAATGGCATTGATCACACTCTATGAATCCAACCTCATAATCACATGAGGATTTTCTTCAGGATGTTGACTTACCTCTACGAGGCCATCCAAAATCACTTTGGTCTCGTGGAAATCAATGGTTGCACCTGTAGTAGGGTGAAGGGTAGCTTGTGACGAAATGAAATTCCCCTCATGTGTACGGTTAATATATGCCGACGCTCCCAATTTACTCGGCCATAATGCTCAATCGCAATTAAACACGTGAGATTCAGTTGTAGGAGCCTCCCAAATATAGATTTCGCCATCCGCCTCATATTTCCCTGTAATATGGGAGGAAAAAAAAAGACGGGGTTTAAGGCTTTTAAACAATCAACCATAA